>OY856409.1:1569225571-1570630974 GCA_963693085.1 Alisma plantago-aquatica
AATTCAATTAATAACCAATTGACCGAATGGTTAATTCCGAATGGTTAACTTTTTTTAGACAATTTGGCTAATTTGGTTAATTTATTTTGGTTAATTGGTTAAACGGTTAATTTCTCAGTTAAAAATATTTTGTGTTTGGTTAACCGAATTAACTGAATAGTCACAAATTATTCAAAAAGAAATATCTTGCTCATATATATACCTACATAGTTGTACTTTTATTAAAAAAACTGTCACGTTTATAAACTAATCAAGCTTTTATGAACAATATATCACTATGTTTATATATAATATTACTATTATATAATAATTGTTCAAAATTTTATAATTATTTTCATACAATATTATTATAAGAGTGTATTTTGGTTAACTAAACTAACTGAAGGAATTAACCATTAACTGATTAATCATAATCAAACTAACCGACATTAATTTGGTTAGGTTAAAATCTTAAATCACAAATTAACCGTTTAACTAAACCAAATTAACCGTAACCGACCTAATTGACCGGATGCTCACCCCTAGTTGTACCTGGGCTATTTGTATTGATGATGAGTAGGATTGCACTCTATCAAAATGACTCATCTCCTTTGATTCACTTATGGATGTCAAAAGTCTCTATGAACGATTCCTGAAGAGGAGACAACTTGTTTTACTAGAACTAACTATAGAAAAGGGTTGTCGTCCTTATTAGTACATGCCAAACCTAGGAAATAGGTCTCCTCTAGAGTCTAGTCCTAGACAATATTCCCTTGAAAAATGTCTAATTGACAATAAGTCATGCCAAGGGCCCATGCCTACCTAAAAGGGGTAAAAGCTCGAGTCAATACACCATGGACAAATATTTTCTAGCCCTAACTAGCCATCTTACATTAAAATGATCTCTAAACAATATACATATATAATGTTGGAATTTCATTATAGACTTCTATTAGGTATTTAAGTAAATATTGAGAGATTATGGTATACTTGATTTGAAGGTGTTATACTTGCATGAGGGTATGTATAACCAGTATACAAATAGACAAATGGATCACATAAATGTTTATTTTCATCATTCGAAAGATATTTTCATATCATGATGCAAATATATAGAAATTAAGCATGTAAAATCTTTAATACTAGTGTAGGTGGTGATGGAGTCATCAGCCACATCCCAAGAAACTTGAATCCAATGATAGGATTGTACCACATGCCAAATAAGCCATAATTTATGTGTATTAAGGTCTATTACTTAATATCAAATCAAATTAATATTATATCACAAAGTAAAAAGATATATAACATTCACTTGTACTAGAGAAAGTAAGCGACTTAATGCACTCAACTATAGGATGTTGTCCCCATCAGTTCTTCAGTCAATTATTTCTTTCAATTTTTGGGACAATTCATTCATGAATTTCTTGGGCATTTTACTAACAAAATTCTTTGTTTCTTCCATCTAGTTTTGCAAAATATCATTATTTTTCTATGATTGTAATAGAATGTAAATTGATAGAGATAGTAGATGATATGGCTGATGTTATAAATATAAATTATCACCTTAGATTTTTCATTTTCATCATGTAACATTTTGTTGTAGGCATAGTAACCCCCTTGCCCCCATCTTATCATGTACTATACCAACTAATGGAGTGTGCTTGTTTTTTATAGGCTTAAAATATGACAAACATCCTCATCCTCTAGATCTTCATTGTTATTAGTTGATTTAGCATTAAATATTAGCCTATGTTGAGATTCATAGTGTTCCACAATTTTATTCCTAGCACACAAATTAAACACATATCCTATTAAGTATGAAATAAAATTTCTATAATTGACATCATACAAATGACCATATTCTTCTTCTATGTAGCTTTTAACAATTCCTTTTTACTTGGAGCATGTCTAAGATTTTTCTCTTAAAGTCCAACAAGTAAAATTTCAAAAAAAATGATATATTTCATAATTAAATATAGGTTTCATATAAGATTTTTGTGTTCTCTTACTAAAGGCTTATCTCTAGTATAATGATTCAATTTTCTCACTGGTCTGTTTATTTTATTCTTTTCAAAAATTTCCTACACATTAATAGGAAAAATCATATGAATAATTTAGTTACATATAATATAAGATAAACATAATATCCTTGCATTTTTGGATTGGTCCACATCTCAACCAAGAGAAAGAATTGACCATGACCAGTTTAAGGATCTTTAGAAATGTTCTCCATCACCGTGCCAATGTCATTCTGGTACTTAATCCAATATTTGTCTTTTAGTTTCGCCCTCAAATTAGTAAGACTACAATTGAAGTGTGTCCATACATTCCCTCATCTCTTATGATGCACTTAGGCAAAAATCAACATAGTACTTAAAAATACATTCACATTAACATTATATCATAATGAGAATATATCCCCAAGAAGCTTTCATACCACCAAAAATTCCTTTGTGTCACTGGGAGAAGATTTAGGCATGTTTCTTATATCTATCTATGGGCCACAAGCTTGATCTTTGTTCTATAATCCCACCCATCATGCTTAAATGCTTTGTTGCTTCCATGATTTTAAAGCTCTTCTAATCAAAGTCAACATGTTTTTATTTAGGTTTTGGCTTTGGATTTGATATAGAAGTTGGTCCCCTACCCCATTTAAGCATTGATTCAAGACACATATCCACAACTAGAGTTTCAATATTTTCTTGAGTAGAAGAAGGTGGAGGTGTACGAGTAATAGACACAATCATTTCTTGAACTTCAATTATTTGTGCCAATCTCAATAACTAATTTTCCATCTAAAAGGAAAGATGTTAGTGGAAATATATATCACCTACCATGTTAAATTAAATATGAATAAAGGCTTATATCACACACAAATTTCATAACAATTTTATATTATTTTCATGTCATAATGCCTAATTTCAAAATAAAAGAATTACACTTCCACATATGTACAAAGGCTAGAATTTTAATAACTTTCCTTGGAAAAATTAAAATGAATTAGAAGCAAAATGTAACAATCTGGGCCCTATGCCCAAGGCTCTAGTAGAGTTTCAAGAATGACGACTGGCCCCACGACCACCACTAGCCTTAACTATGTGCTTTGTCCTCACTCATGCACAAGCCATGATAAACTTTTTAGCTGGTCACCCATCCTAGTACCACTCAAGGATGAGCACACTTGACTACATAGTTCTTTAGTGATAGGCTCCCTAAAAATAAGGTTCACCTTAATGATATGGGTAGTCTAATCATTCTATTGAAAATCATCTTTTTTGAGGTCTTAAATCCTAGGACGTGACAATCTCCCCCAGTTAGACTCTTGACGTCCTCGTCAAGGCCCAACAACATGGTCTTAATATTTCCCCATTTTAGTGCAAACCCAGAATGGTCCATGGGTCCCATCTCCTAATCACGAAATATTAGTGCATGAGTGGCTGCATCACCATGGACAACCCTTTCCAACATGCCTGCACCACACAGCTCAAGACTGACATGCCACATGCCCATGTGGGCCCCACCTACTGGAGGTGTTTTTGCTCTGATACTATTTGTAACACCCGGTCCCACTACACAAGTCTCTAGTAGAGTTTTAAGAATGATGCTTAACCACAAAGTTCTTTAGTGATGGACTCCTTGAAAAGGAGGTGCACCTTGCTGATATGGGTAGTCCAATCATTCCTTTTAAGATCTTCTTCTCTGAGGTTTTAAATCTTGGGGCGTTATGCAAAATCTAACATATAGTAAATGGAACACAACTAGTAAAATGTCTAAAAAGAAGTAAGCTAGTAGACCAGAAACAACAACTTTCAATCATCAATGTCTATTCTAAAAGAGTTGTGGTATATAAAAATAACACCATCCATATCTCCACTACTCCATAAAATATCATGTATTTCACTGAGATATGATTTTGTAATAATGAACCAACTCAAAATTCTTCTAGCTTTGGAAATATGATTCTTGAGGAAGGAGCGTTAACCACATGCTAATAATGTTTGACATGATGTTCAGCGTAAAAGCATTATTAATCTCAGAAAAAAAATCAAATGATTATCTAATGGGAAGTTTAATAGAACTCTAGTAGAATGAATCCATATGTAAAAGGAAATGATATGAATGATTTATTAAATATGTATTGACGATATAATATATATTTGAGAACCCCTCTCCTTTATATAGGAGAAGGTAGACATGACTCAAGAGACTTCCTCAGCTGACTAGACCTATACTGGACAACAAACTGTGGCCCATATATCATAGGATATGAAATGCCTTTTAACTCTAACATTCCCTTATAAGATAAACTATGGGAGAATCATATGATCATCTTGGCCATAGACAAGATAGACTTAAATAAAAAAGACACAAAGAAAAATGAATATAGGCTTTGCATGAAATGTGCACTCTCTTGGACTTTAATATCTTTTGGCATCTTTAACTTTAAAGATTCCCCCAAAATTTTATGAACATAAGATGTTTGAGATATTTGGAATTTTGAGTATGTTGGATCTTGTATCTTGGGGTATGTTGAAAGAACATGCAAAGATTGTATGAGTCACCAACTCATTTGCTACTATCATTTAAGTAGTTTCCAGAAGAAGATCACCATGTTGAAGCCTAGATAGGATCTGCTTTGTAAGAAAACTACAATGTAGAAGATGGCCAGCGTACCTGATAGGGCATGGACGAAAAATGAGGAAATGTTGCTAATGTAGCTGATTGAATGATCATCTACAAAAGGTAGGCACGCAACACTATCATACGACCAAATGTGCAAATAATTCAATATGCTCCAATGATAGAAGATTGAAGTGTTTCCAAAGTAGAATGAACAAGATATGGCTGATGAAGAAACATATTTTCCTAATTTAGAGATTCAATGACATCCAATTGATACGGGGAATCATCTTTTTCAGATGACAACGATGTGAGGTTATGAACTGTTAGTGACAGATCAATGCTTATCAACTTGGAATCTCAATGGTCGGACAAGTTGTATATCTTGGCTGCTTGACATGCTTGAAAAACTCAACCTCATGCTTAAGAAAGTTTGACTTTTGTAAGCTTGAGAGGGATGAATGCTCACAGATGAGAGAGGTTGATCTTGTTCGTGAGAGAGAAATGCATCACGCATGTGAGTATAGGAATTCATGGTGCTTCAGAGAGGTCAACTTGGAGAGGATGTTTTGGTAGAAATACTGATAATATTAATTAATTTAGTATATGTCATGGTTACAAGATCTGAAGAAGAAAATAAATGAATCTTTTTGAAACCTAAAAAGAGATTTGTATAATACTATGATCAAATATTTTTTTTTTTGAAAAAGATTGATCTTTTCTAGATTGGACATGGCATGTGGGATGGATGATACACAGTGTGAAGACTTGCTAGGGAACTAATGGATAGTCATGATGTGCTTGAAGATGCCTAAAAACCCAATTTGGGACACAACATGCTCGCCATATGTCACATCATGTCAGTCATCGCTAGAAGAGTGGAAACCCTAGTGGTGAAATGTCGTGTGCACTGGATGACACATTGTGTGCACCACTACCCTTTTGATTGAATTGAAACCCTAATGGTGTTACATTGTGTTGATACTATCATGACAGGTTGACTGGAGTAGATTTCTTGTGGCACACCATGTTAGACACTGACACACCAAGTTTATTGGAGCATATTTCTATTAACATGCCGTATTGGACAGTGACACACCATGTTGGTGAAGAACTCTTATACTAATGAAGTTTCACACCATGTAGATGACTTACACACTGTGTAGCCTATTGAGTCAGTTTGATTTGTAGATCTGGATAAGACTAACATACAAATGCCAGAGGACTTCTTCACTATCTTAATGGACATATTTTAGAGGTAGAGATGGATCTTGCAGAAAATATTGAAATATCTTTGTATTATGCATGATGGATTAGAGAAAAATGTCAATTGGTGGAGACGACTTGCACTATGGAAAAATTCATTTTGGGTTGATGATTTTATGGAGAACTTCCACTTATCAGTGCAATTGCACCTTCATTTATGCAACTAGACTTGTCATATAGAGGAGGGTGGTTGCATCAGACTTTGTACTTGGGAAGAGAAACCCAAGGAAGATGAACTCGAGGAAGACAAAATATAGAAATATGGATGCAAGGTGGATGCTAGATGACAATGAAGTTGACATGATGATGAATATAACCTGGAGTTACTGATGAAGATTACAACAGAGATGCAAGTGGCCCTATAGAGTGAGGGAGTGTGACAGAGATGGCCCTTCATAGAAGATGATGAAGATGGCCATGTAGGAAGGGTGATGGATATAGCTCTACGGGAAACCAGTCTACATAGGGAGGGATCCATCCTAGACCTTGCAGCTTTCGATGGGAAGAATACTTCTTTCTTTCTCTTTAGGGTTAGGATCGATTTTCCAATACCATGTATAGGGGAATGATGGAGATCATATTTTGACTGCGTGTTGATATGGGCCTACAGACTCCAACCCATATATCATATGATATGATACAAAATTTACTTCTAATACCATATTTTACACCTCTATTTCCAATACTAGTGCTCACTTCAAACCAAGTGCAACAGAAAAATGGAACTTTTATACTAGGTCCATACTGCAATACTATCCCTTATTCTACTTGACAGTATGTAACATTTAATGACATTGAATTACGGTCCTTAGAGATATCAAAATTGGATGTCTCTACAAGTTAATATATTTCCACATTTTTTGACTTGAGGTTGAAATCAACATATTTATAAAGGAACATATAACACCCTTTGTTACATCCTTGAAATTCATAGATTTTTATGTTACATCCTTGAAATTTGTAGATTTCAAGCCTAAATGAAGTAGGGAACAAATAACAATGAAGAGTTTGGAGGGATCTTGGTTGATCATTCCGAACCCTAAACTCATAATAAATGTTCAATTTAAGTTAATAAGGTGCTTTTGAGCATATGCATTTATATGAGGCTAATATAAGATGAAATGATTATCAAAGCCTTAATTTGGTAATTAGGAATGTGTTTAAGCTCATGGAGCCTTTGGAAGGCTCAATATGTGATTCATGGGCCTTAGGGTCACTTTTCAGCTGATTGGATAATTGAAGTGTAAATATGGGCCCATGAGACATGAGTTTAGGATAATGTGGATATTCGTGATCATAATAGGTATCCAAAATAGTCACGGATGATGGATAATCTAAATAAAAGATAATGAGAGGATAATTGGAAAGAGAGTCATGATGTGCCTTCCTCTTCACATATTTCTTGTATGCAAAGGAAGAGTTTGGAACAAAAGGAAAGAGGAGATTCCTTTTGTATATTCAGGATACTTGTGAGAAAAGGTGTATATATGCGTAAGAAGTCCCACACACAACCCAACTCTATTCTCTCTCTTGACATCCAACCCGCCCCCATGCTCCTCTCTTCGGTTGTCTTTCTTCTTCCTAACCTAGGGTTTTGCCTAGGATACATGGATGGATAGCAGAACCCTCTTCTCCTAGGTGGCAGAAGTTCCTAGCCTACAAGTCCGAGGGAAACTCCAGGGACAACATGCAGGTGTCCTCCTGCCACATTATTCCTTTATGTGACCATTGTTGGGCTCTAGTTGGGTGCCGCCATGAGAGTTGGGTGCAAAGATGATGGTCGCAGCAGCCAAGGCAGTCTCTATAGAGGTGCTGCACCACCAAGGGGGCTAGAGAGACCAGTCGCTAGTGGGGGGAGGAGAAGCTCATAGCTCTACGAGGTCTCAGTGTTGTCGCATGGGCGGAGGCATTGCCCCTCGTCATTGAGCGGCAGAAGCATAGCCACCGGGTTCTGTGCACATGAGAGTGTGAATAAGGGAACCATGGTGGACAGAACCCTCTGAGGAACGACGGAGAGGTCGCACTGATGAGGGGGGAGATTGCCAGCATGACCGTCGGTAGGTGGAGTTTTCTAGTTTCACAGTAGTCACGACAGACCCAGATGACGAGGATGGGGCCTCTGATCTCTGGTGATTGTGGTGGGGGCTGTGGTCTGGCCATCTCTATCAAGGGTAGGGAAGGTACCCAATGCTTCCCTTCTGTCCCTCGGGCCAAAGGAGCCAAGATAGTGACTCGGCAGAAGAGCGATGTAGCCACAAGCAGGGGGTTTCACGAGGGAGGAGAAGACTTGTTGGCTAAGGACCAAATCACCCCCAACATGCAAGGAGCCCGATCCGCTAAGGTAAGGGTATTTCAGTAATTAAGATATGTTTTTAAGTAATTCGCCCATGTGGACCGGGCGTGAGGCCATTGGCCGGCGCCTGGGCCCACGTGGCGCATTAGGTGGTAGCAAGTGCTGGCGTGTTAGCATATTATTGGTCTGAATCCAATTAACTTGCAAATTATGTAGTTAATTATTAGTAACTCGGATTGCAACATATAATATATAAAAATTAATCAGGAGAATAATAGGGATCCACTTAAAATAGTTTTAGATCCCAAATATGCTTCCTATTCTAAAAGTGTACATGGCTTGATTAGAATAAAGGGAAAACCTAGATTTGCCTTAATCTGATGCATAATTGAATAGGTTCATTTATGTTAAGTTAATGCCTGATCTAAAAATGTATAATGACGAAATCCTTGATAATGTTGAATAATTGGCTATTCTAGATTAATAATCTTATTCATGTTGATTTAGGGTTTCGAAACCAATGTGAACATTTGGATATAATCTTAATGCTAGTAATGTGATTTAGATGTCACGGGTAATCTAATATGCTTAGAGTGATGATTAGGGTTTCACCTAATACGCATAACTAAAGTTGTAATCTTAGAAACCATGATATAATGGAATTAGGGTTTGTAACCCTAATCCCTAGTCCAATCATGAGATAGTCCTAATCCCTAGTCCAAACATGAGATAGTCCTAAACCCTAGTCTAGGAGCATATCTAGATTTGAGTAATGTAATGTGAATAAATGGTGACACATATGTAGTATGTATATTTCAAATTGAATGCTTTGTTGCTTGGATGTTTGAATGCACTCTTAAAGTATATGGAATAATCTGCATGGTTTCTACGATGGCATAAGGTACATAGTTACACTTATGAATACATGTATCAAATTCTGAGATTGTCGATGTTTCTCGATGAGATTGAACGACAAATAAACTACTTTCTTGTTTATTTACTTCTTGCGAATTATAAAGTTCCTATGAGTATCATGTAAAGCAAATAATAATATTCTGAACCCTGGGTTAGACTGATCTTAAGGGAAGTGCACACGAGCCCCGGAGGGACAATGATTACACCTAAAGTACTTGACTAAATATGGGTTAGAATATGAAAATAAGTTTATGTTCTTATATGCAAGATAAAGATGTTTGCTTATATGTTACTTGTGATTATTGTTTGAACCCACATACCAGTATAGCAATATACTAACCACATATTTATTTATTGGCATTTTAGGTATCAAATATACTTGATTCGTGGACATGAGGGTACATATAGAGATGTTGAAGACACTACAGTTTAATCATGAAGGTTTATTCTTAATGGTTTATCTTCATCCATGTAATAGCTAATTCTGTTTAAAAGTTATGTAACTCCTTAGAGGAGCTTTTTATGCAAATATGTAATTATTTGATCATTAATGGAATTTTTTTACTATTTTGTAATATTTTATGAATTTGATCTTGTAATTTATGAGTGACGATCTGCGACTTTAAGGTCTTTTAGACACTCAAAAGTGCAGGTCGTTACATTTGGTATCAGAGCACATATTCATCAACTAATACTTAATAGTTTATAATTTCAAATTATCCTTAGAATTTTTTAGAGAAAAATTAAGTTCCTCATCTCACATTTTTGTCTACTTCTCAACTCTTTGCTTATAAAGCCATAAAGAGAAATTGTTAATTAAGAGAAGTAAAATGTGAAAATATGTAACCTTTCATGTAGGTTCCTCTAGAGAGGGTAGACACTAGGAAGATACATGTAGGGGTAAGCCCTTTCTTAGAAGAAGGACTTAGTTTAGGGTATGGAAACTTTAGTGAGTCAAGGGATATGGAAACTCTAAGAGGTAGAGTATAGTCCCTAACCCTCACCCTAAAAACCTTAATCTTAAATAATGAACATGGTGTGGTGGTATGGGACACTACCCATGTGAAACTTGAAATCAGGGATAAGAAAGATAAAGGGTTGGGTTTAGGTAACCCAATCTCCCATGCATGTGTGCATGAGGAGCATAATGCTTATTAAGTGGTCTTAAGAAATATATGAACCCAATAGTTATATTTATATATGAAAGTGAAAGTTTGAATATGATTTTCTCAAACTCATGTTGTTTCTAGAAGTTTAGTGATGGTGGCCAAGCCTTTGGAGGGGAAGGTGACCCAAGATCATTGCATGGACATAAACCATGAGGGGATATTATAGGAATTGATTAAACATGGTTTGATATGTTATAATGATAAAATTTATGCCTAATGATAAAAGAAAGAGGTGTTTAAGAAACCTTTAGGGATAGAATTCCAACTTGGGGTGGGTCAACCCAAAGAGTGGGAAGATGACCTATGAGGGAGGCAAGACTTAGATCTTAGGATCAGGTTGTGGCTAGAGACCCTAACCCCCTCCTATGAGCCAAGAAGGCACCCTAGGCTAGGACACACCTTTAAAAAGGGTAAGTGAATAAATGTATTGAAGTATTGAGATAACCTTAATCCTCGCCTAGAGAGGTGAATAGTTAAAGATAATAAAAATGAAAGCACTTATATTCTTTGAACCTAAGGATGCCATCTCTACATAACAAATGGTCAAGCCTTGGAGGGAAGACCAATGAGGCACCATACCCAAGAGGGAAGGTGGCCTAAGTGGATGACCAAGCCCAGGAGGGAAGGTCATGAAATGGTCAAGCCCAGGAGGGAAGACCAGACAGACACCAAGCCCAGGAGGGAAGGTGGCCTAAGTCCACAATGTAGTTGTTTGTGATCAAGCCCTTGGAGGGGAAGATCAGAGAAGGCCAAGCCCAGGAGGGAAGACCGACATGGCACCAAGCTCTAGAGGGAAGGTGGCCCGAGCCCAATGTTGGGACAACACTGCATCATGTCTACTCAAAAGTGAGAGGTGAAGGAAATCCTGGTTAAAAAATTAAGTAAGAAAATAATGTGCTTAAAAGATGTGACATATCAAAATATACCCTTAGGGAGGGTAGAGACCTAATGTAATCCTAGGGTCAAGTAGGGTGTATTAGAGGTACATAGGACCGATGGGTTGGGAGTTGATAAAACATGAATGCACATGACCAAGTGGTCGGGAGGTAACAATTGGTTTGCCCTAGGCCCATGTATCAGGAGGTTGGCCACCTCCCTGATGTTCATGTGGCCCAGTAGGTTGAATGTAAAGACACTCCCTTAGTGCATAAGGATGAGATCACTCCAAGAGTACCTATACCCCTAGAGACCTAAAGGATTTGGCTAAGGCTCATAATGATACATGGGATGTAAATATAAGAGATATAAGGAATTCATAGAAACTTGAGAGAAGTGGTGCCCTAAATTAAGAGTAAGAAAAGGGACACTTGACATCATGGAATATAAGAACGCTATGAAATTAAGAACAAGTAAGTTTAGAGTCATATCGTGTATGATTCAACTTAATATGTGAAATTGAAAGGCAATGTGTGGATGTACTATCTCCACATTTGGAATGGGATGAATTTTCTGTTTGGGCTGAGCCAAATGCTTATTTCATCTCATTAAGAGAGAGTGGGATTGGATAGACACACATTATGCTTAAACTTGATATAATGAGGACAAATATCCTACATTTAATGTGTAATGACATGAACTAGGGTTAGAGGTGTTACCTCACCCTTATGTGCAAATAATGAACAATAAGTTGGAAACCTAGGTGAAAAGAGAAATCATCAAGCAATAATGAAATCATCAAAGATAATAGAGTCATCAAGCGATGATGACATGTGCATACTAGAGATGTGGATATTCTTGAATTTCAATTCAGATGCCAATCTTAGTAATAAAATGAAATTTGATATACTAAAAAAAAGTTGTTAAAGAAATCTAAGTGGGGTGGTAACCCTAAGTTTTGAAGATGATATGAGTATCACTCACCTAGGCTTGATAGGCCTGAATTTTGAGGACAAAATTCCTTTTAAGGAGGGGTGAATGTTACATCCTTGAAATTCATAGATTTCAAGCCTAAATGAAGTAGGGAACAAATAACAACGAAGAGTTTGGAGGGATCATGGTTGATAATTCCAAACCCTAGACTCATAATAAATGTTCAATTTAAGTTAATAAGGTGTTTTTGAGCATATGCATTTATACGAGGCTAATATAAGAAGCAATGATTATCAAAGCCTTAATTTGGTGATTAGGAATGTGGAAAGTGAAATTGCTTTTAGTAGGTAGCATACTTCTAGGTAGTAGGAAGATGACAGGCTCAGAATGAGAATGAAGACCAAAGATAAACTCATGAATCAATTGAAAATTCAAAGGCTAGAAGTCCATTCTGGAATCGCCACTCCCTAGAAGCCAAATCCCATGATGTTATTGTGGACGTGACAAAGGTTGTACTATTGTTGCTTGCTGTGGCTGCTGAAGAGGATGATAGATTGTTGTGTCATTGTGTACGATGCACCAATATTTAAGCCTGCCAGTCTGCCACCAGTGAGTTGTGAAAATGTGATGATAAAAATCATTAGAATATTACAAGAGTAAATTAAAATGTAATAATAATGATCTTAAACAATGTAAGATATATATATAATTCTTTATATCATTTCCATGTATAAGTTATTTACATATTTGTAAATAATGCATATATATTATATATTTTATATATTCAATAGTGTGTATTTTGAAAACATTACTCAATAAGTAGCACAAATACAATACATATTTTGAAATAAACAATGTTCATTAATTAGTGATGCAATACATGCCTTAGGCATGAACAATTTTAAAAATAAATGTATGATTTAATGTCTTGCACTTCCTCTCGTATTCACCACCTCTCTTTTTATGTTTAGTACATTCTCTCTCTCTATACTTAGTATCTTTTTTTTAATTACACCTTCTCCCTCCATCCACTTCCTTTTTATTTAATACGACATCTCTCTCCATCTACTCTCTTCCTCTTTCTTTAATTGTATTATCTTCTATCCACTTTGTATTTATTACTCTGCCCCTTACCAGTTGCAAAGTAAATGTGGACGTTTTGGAAACCATGATGCACTGTGCTAATATAGTTGTATTCTGAATGTATATGCCAATTTTGATGGAGGTGGTGTTACATTAAGGGTTAAAATTTAATGTCTCGAGCTTGATATACCAACTTGTCTATCTTAATCTATGTCATACATACATCTTATTAAACTTTTTCAAGAATGAATTGTTAGCTAAATGATTGAGAAAGATTTTCTAGGACACATCCAAAATAACAAGCTCAATACAACAAATTGAATTATATTATTGGGTTTCTTTTCTATCACGTCATGGTAGGGGAGTGGGTGTTTCTCTCTTTCTCTTCTACTACTCTCAATACGATTCTCAATTATGTGAATGGGAATCCCAGCCATCTCAACGGTGAGTCCTAAATAAGAGAATATCAGAGCACATGAGGCGATGAGGAGATTTCATCTTTCTTTTATGAATTTTAAGAATCTCTTCGAATAATCTCTCAACTATTTCTACATGTTCCTACATTAAGTCCCACGACATGTGACTGAAAATATATTTACGCTAATTACCTAACAACAACACTATAATGGAACACACAATATTCTCATTGACATGTCCCGTTTGTTTTAATAATGCTCAATTGCATTCCACACAAACACCATTACGTATATTACATATATAAAAACACCCCAGCCGATTTGACTCGACTAGATGCGTCCCACGAGGTCGGAACACACATGATGGGTTTTCGCTTTCGAAATTTATAAGACCTAAACTAACACACCTACGTCTACTAAAACAACTACACCCGCAAGCGCACAGGGTCGTGTCATAGTATAGGAAGGTGGCAAGTAAAGGGTCGATCTACAGGGAAAAGAGGGGGCACTAGAGATAGGTTTAGTTTTGTTGGGTTCCTACTGCGGAGACTAGGGTTAAGGTTTAAAGGTGATTTTGATTGTTAAACTATTATGAACAAGCAAGCAATCAAAGGCGAGAATGAAATATATGTTAACCCTAGGTTAGATTAAGACTAAGCAAGCAAGGAAAGACTGAGCTAGGTATGAAAAGGCAAGTTACACTAAGGCAAGCAAGAGAGAAGCAAAAGAGCAATCAAATAGATAAGATAGCACGAGCAAGGAAAGAAGCTAACTAAGCAAGAAAAGAACTAATTAAGCTAAGCAAGCACAAAACTAGGGTTTTAAGCAGTAAAGAGATGTGTGGGTTGTTTAGGGGTATGCACTTATCACTTAAGTTGGGGGGTGACATATGAACATCATGATTCCATTTAGATTATCCAAACCAAACAACAAGTTAGAGTCTAATGAATTAACCTAAGCTACTAACTGGCCATGGATATGCTAGATTGTGCATAGGGGAACCAGTCCCTAACACCCCCTACTACCCTTATGAGGCTCAATTGGGTTAGGGATTAGGTACAATTCAATTAGAGTCTAATCAAGTCTAGGTTTCTAGATTAGGCGTTCCTAGGGCAATTAGGGGCCGAGGGTAGTAATGGGGAGGTGAGATTAGGGTTTTGGACCCCAATTCCCCCACATTCTAGCCTTGAGAAGGCTCCATGCTTATTGCACTAGAATTACCTAATCTAGCTACTTAGATCTCTCACTTAGGTTTAGGGATATTGATTAGGATGTAGGAAGATGCGAGGCAATCTAAGGATCCAATAATTGGACCTAGGGACAAATCCCAAAATTCACACATATAAGCAATTTACCTAAATTCCTAGGCGATTCCACACACAAACTAGCAAACAATCCATGGATAATGAGATGCAAAAAGAATATAATCATTAACAAATGGAATTAAAACGTTTACATGTCATTTCCCCCCAACATGGTATCAAAGTAACATAATTTCCCTCAAACAGCCCACCCATAGGGGCCTAGCCACTCATAGAAATGGAAAATAAAAAAGAGAGAAGAAAGAGATAGAGGTGGAAATGGAGCTCGAAGTAGTGTCTGAAATCCCTCTCTCCACCAATTGCAGGTCATCCTCCTCCCTCCTCCAGGGTGTAAGGGTGAAGAATGAAGGGGATTATGGGTAGGAACTAGTCTAAACTAGTGATTTGGTGGTGGAAATGGTGAAATGGAGTCGATTTGAGGTGGATATGGAGTGGAAGGTAGTGGATGGAAATTTGGGGAGCTAGGAGGTGGTGGAAGGTAGCTACTCTCGTGCCCCAGCTGCCACCTAGGTATATATAGGTGTCTAGGGGGTCTAGGGTTAAGTTAGGGGTAAAATGGGGAAAGTAGTGGAAACGTGGGTGGATTTTGTGAGTAGCATGACAGTGGTGGGTCACCACAGTCGTGGTGGGTAGGGTAGGCCATGGACATGGTGTATGGGCACGGTTGTGGGAATTAAAATAGGCCAAATGTCAGGTTGGTGGCTGAAACGACCACAGCCGTGGTGGGTTGAGGGTAGCACGGACGTGCTGCGTAGCACGGCCGTGGTGGGATCTGGTAGCATAGTCGTGCTATGTGGCACGACCGTGGTGGGATATGGTAGAATGACCGTGCTTTGTGGCACGGCTGTGGTGGGTGGTCGCAGCACGGCCATGCTGCGTGGCATGGCCATGGTAGAGTATGCCTTGTAGATGTTTCAAAACTGAGATTTTTTCTGTGATTTCTTCATTTGCAGCACGACCGTTCCGTGTTACCACGGTCGTACTGGGGGCTTTGCTTGCACTTTGAGCTTCAAACTTCATTATCCATGGACTTCTTTACTTAAGCTTGACTCTTGGCCACTAGGGGTAGGTTGGGGGAGCTCTGGGGCCTTCTTTGGGCCCCTCCATCTCTCTCATCCATCCAAGTGTGGTCCAAGTACCTAAAAAACATGCAAAAAAATGTCCATAAGTGCATTTTACACAAATATGCATATTAAGGGAAATAACATGTAATCTAATAGGTATAGACGTGATTGAAGAGAAAAAAGACACAAGATTAAGCCCTAAAATAGGGTTGAATCAATTACATATAGAGAAACATCTTGTCTTATCATCAATATGACTACATTTATCTTTGAAGAGTCTCAGTTTACTTCTATAACACTGATAGTTATGAGAGGAGATTGACATTTAGACCAGTCATTGTCTTGATTTTACTGTGAGTCAGAGGGAAGATGCATGCATGTGTGGTCCAGTCAAGAGTTTCTCCACTTGTGTACTTAAGTAGTGATGCTTTTATTATGAGTAGGATGTCCTCATAACTGTCTCAAAAAAATGATTAAGTATGAGAATGTGTGTATTGACAATCATCACATTTTTATTTTAAATTAAGACTCTTTTAGGTTTCTAGCATGAGGGGTTGTGGAGCACTTTAATAGGGTCCAAAAAAATATGCATAGTAATGCTACTATTTGCAAGCTTGCGGATGTAGAGTTTTAGAGGATTGCCATTTCCATTCAGAAGGGACTGACGACAAAGCTTGTTGCATGAAAGGTCATTTATCTCAATGTAAATTCTTATATGAATGGAATTCAGATTGAAGTCTATGAGGGTATTATAACTTGTTACTCAAACATATCACCTGATTATACAATCAAAAAGCCTAATTACCTTGTTATTATTAATCATTTTTTGTTCATTAAGATCTCATTTTCTTGCTACATTAAACATCATTAATGAATATTACACATAAGTTACTCATTTTTTTTCAATGAGGTTTTACTTTTAACGTTGGAGAGCATGAATTTTACTCTAATAATACTTTATTGGCATGACATACAAAATATAATTTACATTTATTACATTGTGAAATGTCAATACTATATCTAAAATGCTTCAATAAATTTAGAAAAATGGAGTATAAAAAGGAACCAATTCTATCAACATTTGATTGTTTGTAAATTAACCATCCCCCACCCACCACAAACATATGCCCAAGCAGTTTATCCAGTTTCCCATTATTGCTCAAACCAACTTGTGGCACCACATACCATGTAGGTGAAGCATTGCACACATCCTCTAACAATTCTCTTACTTTTAATAGTTGTCCTTATTAATTGAGAATCTAATGGTGGAACGTATAGTAGGTCATGTATGTCTGTCTATATATATATATATATATATATATATATATATATATATATATATATATATATATATATATATATATATATAAAGTGTGGACACACTATAGGGAGATGGCTCTAACCGAAATTGTTGACAAACCTATGGCCAGAGGCTATCAAGCAAATTATGTGGATCACGACGAGAAAGGAGACGAGACCCTGCAAGAAGGCAAAGCTCTATATTGCTTGGATCTATAGGTGTTTTCCTTGTCTATACAGAAAACATAAACTCTAACAGCCCTCCGGAAACATAGTTGATTGAATCAAACAATCATGCAATGAAAGTTGACAACAACTCTTCTCAATTCCTGAATCTAAATGGAACTACAACATATCCCATTAACCCTAAAATATAGATCCCACAAACAACTACAAAACCCTCATACAAAGATAAAGTAGGTGGATCTTAGGAAGATAATCATGGTTACATTAAGATTGATCTTGAGGTTCATGAGTATCCTTCCAATAAGGATATATCTTAGTTTCTATGGAAAATGGATACCCTTCCTTTGATCTAGAAAGAGAAGCTCTCAATGAACTCCTCAAATCATTGCAATGTATGGTGTTTGTCAAGTTACCATCTAGAGAAATTGGCTTTCTTACCCTTAGAGATATATGTTTGATCAGGAAGCCCAACGAGGGCTTTAATCTGATTGACATGGTAAACCACTACTACATAGTCCAACTATAGAGAGAAGATGATTTCATCAACAGGCTCATTGGTGGCCCCTAGCCAATCATTGTCTCTTACCTCATAGTTGAGAGGTGGGATCCTAGTTTCAAACCTAAATCCAGCAACCCTCTTAAACTCGTAGAATGGATACTAATTCCCAACCTCTCAATCCATCTCTACAAGAAGTGCTACTAGTGAAAATTAGAAATAGTCTAGGGAAAACAACTTTAGTTGATATAAACAATTTAGATTTAAACAACTAAGAGGAAGGTTTATCCAAGTTAGGCAATGTCCAAGCATGATTGGATTTATCCAAGTTAGGCATCCTTGAAGATTTTTGGAAACAAAATCTTAATAGAGTTAAATATATCATGCAACCTGCTTTCTATATACTGAGTATGATGGAGAAGGGTGTCTCTTTATCGAAATTGGACTCTATAAAAATGCCAGATGATTTCTCTTCCAACATTCTAGGCATATTGACTTGTAGGGAAAAATATTTCCAGTCATTACTCTCATGTGATAATGCAAAAGTTGATGGTTGCTGCATTGAGGAAGTTCTCTTCTCACAAGGTTAGAGGTCTAATATCTAAATTGTGCACTTGTTACAATCAAATTTGCACCAAGTAATTGATGTTGAGGTTTTAAATAAATAGAGAAGGACATTGCTATCACACTATGCCAACTAGAGAGAATATTTCCACCATCCTTTTTCACAATCACGGTTCACTTGACCATCCAATTAACTATTGAGGCAAGAATTGTATCACTTACTCACTTTTGTTGAATGCATTCAATGGAAAGGTATGTAAAACCCCTAAATAAATATGTTCAGGCTTTGTCTCAATGATATAATCTGAAGGATACTATGCTGAGGAATGTATGACCTTTTCTGCCACATACTTGAAAAACACTAATACAAAATGGAACGATCAAGCCCGTAATCATGATGTGTCACCTATAAGAGCAGGGTTAAGGGGAAAAAATGATCGTATGTCATTAGAGAAAGCACATCGCTATGTTCTTTCTAACAAGGAGAGTATAGACCCTTCTCAGAAGTAGTTTTCCTAGATTATTGATTTGATTATATATTAAATTGATTCTATATTTACATGCATTTCATGTATAGGAAACACATGGATTATATACAACTAAAGCATCCTACACTGTCTCTTATAATTGAAGTACTATCATGACTTTCCTATGTATGGTTTTAAGACCATGTAAGTTCTTTTTAGCATATATGTATTTACATATTACATATCACCATAAATTTGAAATCAAAGATCTTATCTTATAAACTTATATATTTTTTAAGATTGAGTTGATGATCGAGATGTTTTCAGAGGATATTCTATGGCTTTCACAAGTTACTACTTGTGAAGCTGAAAGATATGATGGATTCTCTATTAATGGTTATAAGTTCTTTCACGCCTAAAAGTTTGGAAACTATCTTTACCCCCAATTTGAGTAAAAGTTTCTACTTAAAATGAAATGTATGAACATAAGGTTCTTTCATGTAAAATTTGCATACCATAGAACTCTTAGAATTAAAATATACAATTGAAGAGTAATGCTTCCTACCATGCCATAGAATCTCAACTTGCGTGAAATCTTGACCACAACATTGGTTACTAAATGTATTACGCTTCCAAATCCATAATCATCTTGAGAAAATAGAAGTATATGATCTCATGGTCTATACTCTCATAATATTAAAATAAACCTTAAAACTGTTGTAAAGTACTATATCTAATAATATATGACCTAGTCAATATAGAGCTTATGGAATGTTAAAATGGTATTTTCTTGTGGAATGTTAATATGGTATATTCTTGTAAACGACTAGGTCTTTATGGATAAAAAGTAAAAGGCTTGTTTTACATAAGATTAGATATACACAAATAGAGTGGCATGTGCATACAAGTCTCTTTATTAATCATAAAAGAAAGGGACAATGGCTTAGGTGTAATTGGACTTAATCTTGGTGTAAGAGGCAAATGACTTGGTAATATTTATCCCACATTCCTATATTTTTAGTGGCTATTTATTGATAGAAAAGAATCATGTGTTGCAATATATTACATGGTAATCAAGGGTTTCCATGGAAACCAGACATCACAAAAGCAATCCCCTTGATCAATTCACAAGTGCTCCACACAATCATGTTCCGTAGTAATCCCATCAAGCCACAACCAAAAGATGTTGCACATATGTAGGATCATATGATTGAACTCATTTTCGTACTAGTAAGCATGGTGGAGACTTTTGATGAAGGATTCTATGGTGAGTTTCAAGGGATCAATCCCTCTTATGCTTCTACCTTTGTCTTCATTGTGTGCCCCGAACAATGTTGAAGGACGCTCTGATCCCGACAAGGTTTTGTATTGTTGTGTTGATGATGTAATTCTATGCATGATGGATATTCCTACTTGCAGAGAAGTCGTTATTGTTTTTACCCTATGCGATCATGTCTTTTTTAGTTTGAAATGGCCTTTTGATGAGACTCATACATAGGTAGCAACACTAGATTCTCCTCACCAATGTGAAGGGGTTCATCTTTGAGATAGAGATGAGGTGCATGATCGTACTTTATGGTGAGCTACTCTATATGAGTCTAGAGCATCTAGGATCTAACATAGACACCTAGTATCCACTTGGAGTCGAGTTCAGGTCAAGTATGTGAACCATGGGCCATTGTTTGTGGGTATTGAACATCAAGTAATCATTGTTATGTTTGCATCTAGGTAATCAAAAAAATTAGGGGAGGCATAATTGTAGACCTTGTTCATCGTCGACATCCATGTACTATACTAAAAGGAAAGGTACAAATACATGTGTTCTATGAGTAGGCAAAGGTCAGTGGCCAAGTTGGCTTCAAAAAAGAGGAGGCTCAAAGAAAGTATCCTCCATATACCAAATCTCCATCTACTCACAAGAATGAATAGGTGACATTACAAGAGGAGATTTTAATGTATGCATGGGGGGTTAAGTTGGCTTGACTCAAGGTTTAAAGGTTGTTTCTATCTATTGTTCACCTGGATAGTCAAGAGTATGAGGCTTAGTATCAATAGAAATGTGTTGGAAGCATTATAGGTTGGACATGTTCCTTTGTGGCATCAGTCACATGTGTGAATCCACCGGTTTTGTCTTTTGAGAAAAAGTCTTTAAGAAAAGAGATAATGTTAAACCATCTAATTACTAAGTACAAAAGTATATGCATTTTCCATTGCATCCCTAAATGTTCATTCCATGATGGGTATCTAAATATCACCATCGATAGGACATAAAGTCTACTTTAAGACTTCATATACTTATACTTGCATTTCTCTTTTAGTAGCCCATGCCCATGAGTATTCATTATATATTTATCCCATCATCTATATGTTTTTTGTTTCAAAGAAAGGATCTATATGATTGTGCAACTATTAATGTGTCACTTAGCACTTACAATCACTAAGATGTTTATCATAGAGTTTAATCCTTTTTCTACTTCCGATTAAGGCTAATATAGAAAGGGCCGATCCCACATGACAACTTATTAAGATTGGTATCTCTAATCCCAATTATTTGAAGAATTTGTTATTTGTCTTTGGTATTTTTTAAGATTTGGAATAGAAAGTAAAAGTCAAGTTTTGGGGGTTGGTGATTAACACTAAGGAAAGAAATGCAAGAATGAAAATGCACTTAACAAGAATATAAATTTACACTGTCACAAGGAAAATTAAGATTGTTGTTAGCATAAGAAAAACTATTATGAATGAAAAGATAAGGAATTAAAGAAAGCAAAATAAAGCGGTGATTAAATCAAGAGATAAGAATCAAGGCTTTAGGGTTTTTTACCACCTTAGCCTAGGTAAAAACAAACTAATCCTTTAAAAATGACAGATTCGATGAAGACAAGTGAATTAATAAAAATCCACTAAAGATGGACTCCACAAGATCCCATTGGTCCTGGTGCTCATGCTTCTTAGTTCATCATCCTAAAAGAAGAAGATACACGGTCATTTCAAAACTCCTATGCGGTTGAGTTTGTTTTTCTAAATATGAACGTCCACGGTCATATCTATCCAGATTAACCTTTGATCAAATCAATTAATTACTTTGATAGATCGATTAGTTATCAAACCCAAAGGCCATCTAGAATCGTTTTTAAGGAAAAGTTGATAAATCCATGGCTAAGGGGTTATTCCCCTTGCCTCAATAAAGAACTACTCACTCATGGAGAAGGAGCAAAGAGAGACGAAGGAAGGAAGTGATCTAGCCATTTTTTAGTCTTACGACTACTGATCCTCAATTAGAGATAATGAAGATGGCTGCATCTTCCTACCTTACTCGATTGCTCAAGAGAGGGGAGGAGGAGAAAATATAGTGATAGATCTAAACACAACGGAATGATGGAATTAAAGAAATAACATGTAACAAAATTTGCAAGGCTTCTTTATTTTAGAACTAGAAGAATACAAGAAAACTTGCTCCAGAATGCTAATACAAGAAAACCCGAGATGGTACAAATAGGAGGAAGTTCCCCTCCTTTTATAGGAGAAGGAGGGGGTATACATTAGGTTTAGGTCAAAAAAATGGTCGGCGGTGGCTGCTAACTTTCTGGATCTAGTCAATAGAGGAAACAATTGATTGCTTTGCATTCCTTTTGCAGTAATTTCCTGCAATTGAGATTTCGAGCGTATTTTTGGGCCAGTAAAAAATTCGGAAGCGGTCCAAAAATATGTTTTTCCTGTATATAATTGAATTCTCTTTCCAACGCATACTTGCACATTAAATTCCTCCTTGGGATGTGAGAGTTATACCAATTTTGGTGAAAGATATATACTGAAGTCAGACACTGCGAGAATTGGTACAAAAATATCTTCTAGGGGAATTCATTCATGAGCTATTTTCCTACAAAAAAAACAAGCAAATATATTTAAAACTCTAAATAAATAGAAAATTCCAAACTAATGCAATTAATAACAAAATGAATAAGATAAATAACAAAACAATCCTAGAAAGATATCTAAAAGATGAAAATAAAGGGATAAGTATACATTTTTCAAAATACCCCGGACCTAAATCTTTGCTTGTCCTCAAGCAAATAAAATACAATTTATACTCCCAATATGACATCCTCAACTTAATAAAATCACTACAATCCTCACCTTCAAATTTTGGCCAAGTGACCCAATCTCCTAGAACCACATAGCATAAAATTATATATTCCCTATGAAAACAATTGTCAAATCTAGCTTCTAAAATAAGAATTTGTAGAAAAATAGGCATCGTCTTACTTTTGCTTTGACACTCTCAATTTTTATTACTCTTTTTTTAGTTATTGTACAAGAATAGGATAAATTTGGGGGCATGAAAATAAGAAAGAAGTGATGAAACTATATTGATTCCTCCTCTATTCGACTCGGGATATGAATTTATGGAGTTGTGGCTACATTGGTCACAATTTTTTTCATGTGCACTTTTGTCATCTTTTGATGGTACGCCCCTTTGTGGGGTATGGAGTTTTCATTTTGGAAAGCATGCCACTCCGGACTTGATTTTTGTCTGGTGGTGATTCTTTGCTTCTCTTTTTTAGAAAAAAAATAGAGGGAAGGAAGAGATGTTCTTGTCCTTATAACTTCCATTTTTTTCATATATTTTTGTCAAAGAGTGTCATTTCTCTAGTTAGAGTATTCCTATAAATAACATCATATAAATTTTATAATAAGATAATCCATTGCTTAAATATAGGGAAAATTATGCTTGGTTCTGATCGATTCCTTTAACTTGCCAACTATTCCGAGGAGTGATGTTATTAGGGGTCCTAGGTGACATGGCGGTTTCAGACATGTCAATTTGTAATAGTCTTTGCAAAACGTTTACTAAATTCAAAGGGGTACCATGATAACCATCTATTCATATTGGCCGACTAGATAAAGGCCATTTTGCAATAAAAGAAATAAAAATATGGCCGACTAGATAATGGCCATGAACAAAACAACTATATGCAAAACCAAAAAAAAGGTAGAAATAATGCAAGAATAAAAAGATAAGGGGGTGGAATAGAAACATACCACCCACCTCTACCCCAGACTCAGATTTTTGCTCATCCCAAGCAAAATCAAAACCTGAGATGGAGGGAAGAGAAGAGCAAGGATTTCCATGTGGCCTTGGTAGCTCAAAAAACGTCCAGCTGAAGGGGATGTGTATGAGGTCTGGGACCTTTATCTGAGGAGCTTCATAGTGTACCCTATGATAGGGTAATTGTAGAAGCTCAGTGGGGTAATCATATTTGCTTTCACCCCGCATTCCCTCCAATAGGATCCACATATCTTCCATCAATAACGAAGAAAGTGTTGAAGATGGATGTGGATTGGGGGAGGTTGGTGGGTACCCGACAGGTAACACATGCAGCGCCAGATGTGAAAAGTTAGGCGGAGGATTTGACTCTAGTTTCCCTAGGTCATTTGACCTGCATATAGGAGAATTGGTGGTGATATGAAAGGGACAACTAAATTTAAATCAACATGATAAGTATTTTTGCTCTCCTCAAAATTCATGCAATCAACCTTGGGATAGATGGGATTCATGGTTGATATATCATGTAACTCTAGTTCCTCTATGTAAGGAGTTCCCAAGGGTTCATGAGGGATAAAAATGGGGACATAATCCTTATTGTCAGTGGAAGGGGGTATGTAGACTTTTCCTAAGGGTTGTTTCTCTTCTTCTAAATCAGTTGTGCATGGAATGGGAATTGGTTGTGACAGAACATGTGGAATCATTTTGTCAAAGGGGGTTGGATGCTTATTATCCAAAATAGACTCAAAATAAGGGTATTGGTCTTTGATGTAAATTGGATTGTTGTAAGTGGTGGAGGGGGTAGTTGGATTTTTAGATTGACTCTCCTGCTTTGACTTTTCATATTCAAGTAGTAAAGTCTGTAAAGGAAAGATAGGGATACCCACGTCCTCACCGCATGCAAAATATGTCTCCATTTTTTGTGCTATTTCTTCAGGATCCGACATATATGACACAAAAATAGGATCATCATCGTCGTCATCGCTAGGAAGAACCATCTTGGGTTGCTCAATATCTATAGGGGGAGTTTGTGATTGATCCTCTAGCAAGGTAGCTAACATGGCTTGACTGGATTCAAGTTTTGTTTGTCCTTCTGCCGCCATCTTTTCTAGGGCCTTAAGTCTCTCTTCCAGTTCAACATTAAATTGCGTTTCACCATAGGATTTATACACCCCAAAATTTTGGCCATCCTCGCCACTCTCCCCATAGTTTCCTTGGTCATAGTACCCCTCATATTATATTGGGTGGCATTGCTCCTCATAATAATCTCTAGAAGATGGTGGATTGTAACTTCCATTGCATCCATCTTGGTAGGAAGATTCAATATTATAAGGTGTCATCAATTCATGAGGAAACATATTTGTACAATCTATATTTTGTGTTTGGGCTTCTAGCAAGGTGGTTAAGAAGGCTTGGCTGGTTTTTAGTTTTGTTTCTCCTTCTACTGCTATCTTCTCTAGGGCCCTAAGTCTCTCTTCTTATTGAGGATTATATTGGGTTTCATAAACATGTTCATAACCCCCAAGGTTTTGTTGGTTACACCCCACAAAATTTTGTTGATCATATCCCCCATTAGAATATGGATAGTAAGATTCCCCATAACGGTTCTCAGAAAAATGTGGATTTACACTGTACCCACCAGGATGAAAGGGCTCACAATTAAAAGGGGTGCTATCATAAGCATGGGGTAGAGTCGGGCATGCAAGAGATGCATGGTTATAAATACCACAATAATAACATTGTGGGGGATATTGGGATGCCCACTCCATTTGAAAAGGTTTTTTTTACAATTCAAAAAAGAACTAAAGATTTGTACAAGACCTTAAATTAAAAGGAAAAGATAAGGGATTATGACACAAGGTTAAAAATTACAAAACTAACAATTTTTTATAAACTAGTGTATTTGTAGAAAAACAACAGACTACCAGAATGGAAACTCGACAGAAGGAGGAGTATCACTTCCGGAATGTTACTCGGAAGGCATAAAAAAATTAAAAAAAGTTTTTCAAAAGATTTTTGGGGGTTCGAGAAAAGAATCTGTTGTCCCCGGAAATGACACCAAATTGTTAATGCGTCGCTTAGCACTTACAATCACTAAGATGTTTATCCTAGAGTTTAATCCTTTTTCTACTTCCGATTAAGGCTAGTATAGAAAGGGTCGATCCCACAGGATAACTTATTAAGATTGTTATCTCTAATCCCAATTGTTTGAAGAACTTGTTATTTGTTTTTGGTATTTTTTTAAAAGTCAAGTTTTGGGGGTTTGTGATTAACACTAAGGAAAGAAATGCAAGAATGAAAATACACTTAACAAGAATATAAATTTACCCTGTCACAAGGAAAATTAAGATTGTTGTTAGCACAAGAAAAACTATTATGAATGAAAAGACAAGGAATTAAAGAAAGTAAAAGCAAGCAGCGATTAAATCAAGAGATGTGAATCGAGTCTTTAGGGGTTTTCACCACCTTATCCTAGGCAAAAACAAACTAATCCTTTAAAAATGACAAATTCGATGAAGGCAAGTGAATTAATAAAAATCCACTAAAGATGGACTCCACATCAGCCCATTGGTCCTGGTGCTCATGCTTCTTAGTTCATCATCCAAAAAGAAGAAGATCCATGGTCATTTCAAAACTCCTATGTGATTGGGTTTGTTGTTCTAAATCTAAACTTCCACGGTCATATCCATCCAGATTAACCTTTGATCAAATCAATTAATTACTTTGATATATCAATTAGTTATCAAACCCAAAAGCCATCTAGAATCATTTTTAAGGAAAAGTCGATAAAGCCATGGCTAAGGGGTTATTCCCCTTACCTCAATAAAGAACTACTCACTCATGGAGAAGGAGTAAAGAGAGATGGAGGAAGGAAGTGATCTAGCCATCTTCGAGTCTTACAACTATTGATCCTCAATTAGAGACAATGAAGATGGCTGCCTCTTCCTACCTTGCTCGATTTCTCAAGAGAGGGGAGGAGGATAAAAGAGAGTGCTAGATCTAAACACAACGGAATGACGGAATTAAAGAAATAACATGTAACAAAATTTGTAAGACTTCTTTATTTCAAAACTAGAAGAATATAAGAAAACTTGCTCCAAAATGCTAATACAAGAAAACCCGAGATTGTCCAAACAAGAGGAAGTGCCCCTCCTTTTATAGGAGAAGGAGGGGGTATATATTAGGTTTAGGCTAAAATAATGGTCGGCGGTGGCTGCTAACATTCTAGATCTAGTCAATAGAGGAAACAATTGATTGCTTTGTATTCCTTTTGCAGTAATTTCCCGCAACAGAGATTTCTAGCGTATTTTTGGGCCAGTCAAAAATTAGTAAGCTATCCAAAAATATGTTTTTCTTGTAGATAATTTAATTCTATTTTCAACGTATACTTGCACATTAAATTCCGCCTTGGGATGTGGGAGTTATACTAATTTTGGTGAAAGGTATATACTAAAGTCACACACTACGCGAATTTGTGTAAAAATATCTTCTAGGGGAATTCACTCATGAGCTATTTTCCTACAAAAAAACAAGCAAATTTATTTAAAACTATAAATAAATAGAAAATTCCAAAATAATATAATTAATAACAAAATGAAGAAGATAAATAACAAAACAATCCTAGAAAGATATCTAAAAGATGAAAATAAAGGGATAAGTATACATTTATCAGCAACCTTATGTTCTAAGAGTTTAAGTTAAGATATGCAAGTAATATTTTCCTAATTTCCTAGTTATGTATTTTCATATGCTCAATATCTCAAGTAGAGATATGTATTAACATTTTGTAGAATGATTAAGATCTTAGAATTAAGTACACGATAAGATTATGAGATTTGAATACATTAAGTCATGATTAAGTCTTCCAGATAGTATTTTATTAATGTTCATGTATTAAGATTCGAGATTTAAGATCACAATAATACAATGATATCAGAATGTATTAATATTCATATATGATCATATTTAATATGATGACATCACATTATGGAGTTAGGCCTAGGCCCTAGTGTAGGTCAAATCAAGAGACATGACCCATGCCCTTCATGCAGGTCATGAGGCCTAGGCACCAGAGTGCAGGCCAATTCAGATAAATGACCCAAGCACCAGAGTGTAGGTTATGAGACTCAAGTACCAGAATATAAGCCTATATAGAAATATGAATAAAAAGACAAGACTAAGTTAAAGAAAGAAGAGATATTTATGTTTCAGATTTTCTACAAATTTTATTGTTAGTTTCATGTGTTACATGTTTAAGAATATTTTAGAGTAATACTTCAATTTTTCTTATAAAAGAATACTCATTCCACTTACTGTATCAATTGTTTTTCCAATTTATGGTTTGGGATGAGATGTCTACATGTGAGGAGTAGGTAGCACTCAGAGACTTGGAGCTTAAAGATAGAGCAAGATAAGATTTGACAGGGTGACAACTATAAGATGATTTTTAGGTTTATAGATTTGTCCATATGTTTCCATGTTTAGAGATTTATAGTAGATATTTTGTCTCTAGATGTTAAATGAGTTTTCCATGTGATAGCATTTATGTTTCCTTTTGTAAGAACAATGATGATAATGCTTATTATTTAATATTTGTGTAATTGATTATATTGTTGTTATCAATGCCAGTTTTATGTAATACCCCCTTAACAACAAGAGTTCTAAATAACTATGTGTTGCTTCCACTACGTGCATGTTTGTGCTTAGGGAGGGTGGTACATAATGGCATCATGGTAGCATTATACTTGGTGACTAGATAAATTCTCATATTCTTACATCTAAGTACCCCATTAGAAGCCAAATGAGTCTATAGTAAAAATTTATAAAGACAATGAGTGGCCCTAAGTATAGAATAAGTTGGCCAAAGACATTACAATTCAAATTGGAGGTCTAGTCAGAATATACATACTTAGATATGAATTAAGGTTATGTGTCTAGATGTTTTGGACTTTTTGTGTTAACTCTGGATTTACATATAGCATGAACTCTCTCTCTTTACCACATGTTTGTGGTATGGAACATAAGATTATGGGACTTGAAGTGATGATGTTATGTACATATAAATATATTATCATGCTTGTGTTGCCCTTTTAAGTGCGTATGGTATGGAACATGTACACTAGTGAGGTGCCAAGATAGGTATAATTTTACATGCCTATATGACTAGACAACATGTATTCAAAGGTGTAAAAAAAGTTGACATCAAAATTTTGAAGCATACGGTCACTTAAACCTAATTTCATGATGGTAAGACCAAGAAGGCATGCAAAGGGCATATACTTGATGTTGTTGAGTTAATTTGATTCAAGGTAGCACTAGATACCTAATTTAGCTTCCTCAGAATAGATGCAAGTTAGGTTCTTTTTCATGTTAGATGATCATGATGTGATTTGATTTTAAGATTTATTAGTAGTATATGTAAATTTTATTTTGATATTAATGTTTACATAGTTAATTATTCATGAAAAATTCATACCATGAAGTTGCTTATGATATATATGATAATCATTATAAGTTAACATATATTGAAAAAATAAAATCGTAAGGTAGGTAGACTAACATAATTTAAGGATGAAATTCCTTATAAGGTGGGTAGAATTGTCACACTCCAAAATTTGACAGCAATGACGGGAAAGCCCAACACTATAGGAAGAATCCATGAAGCTTTTCTTAGATAATTTATCCATCTTATTCTACTGGAGGAGCCCCATTGCAATCACAGATGCAAGGCTTTTTTTGTTGTTGCTTCCTCCCCATTCAGGTGTACCAGTAGGTTTTCAACCCCCAACCTGCTCTATAATGACTAGCATGATTTATCGTTGAGCCAAGCGGTCAAGTACGTCACACTAGCTTTATGCCCAGTTTGGGTAAAAATTTCTACTTAAATGATATGTACAACCATAAGGGTCTTTCATGTAAACTTTCCATACCATAGAAGTATTTAGAATTAAAATATAAAACTATATCAAAATGCTTCCTGCCATGCCATAGAATATCAAGTCACATGCATCTTGACCATAGCATTGGTTACTAAACTTTTTATGCTTACAGATACATAATCATATCAAGAAAATAGAATTATATGGTCTAGTGATCTATAGTCCCATCACATTAAATTACATCTTAGAAATTGTGAGTAACTAATGTATCTAAAAATATATAACCAAGTCAATGTAAAGCTTGTGGAAAGTTAATTTGGTATTTTCTAGTAAATGACGAGGTCATTATAGATAAAAAGTAAAAGGCTCATTTCATAGAAGATAAAATATTTACAAATAGAGTGACATGTACTTATAGGTATCCCTAGTAATAAAAAAAGAAAGGGATAATATCTTAGGTGTAATTGGATTTAAACTTGGTAAAGGAGAAAATTGACTTTGTAATATCTATCTCGGGCTCCTCTCTTTTTTTGTGGTTGTTGCTCAATGTAAAAGGATCTTGCATTGTAATATATTACATAGTAATCAAGAGTTTCCATAGAGTTAGGATATCACAAAAGTAATACCCCTTGACCAGTCCTCCAGTGCTCCTCACAATTGCATCCTAAAGTACTCCCATCATGCCATATTTAAAAGACATTTCATAGATGTAGGATCATATGATTGAACTTGTTCCTTAGACAACAAGCATAGTGGAACCTTTGGTAAAGGATTCTATGGTGGGTTATGAGGGGTCAACCCCTGTTATGCTTCTCCCACTTTCTCCATTTTGTGTCTCGAACAGTAGTAAAGGACGATCCAATCCCGACAAGGTTTTGATGTTGTTGTGTTTGTGATGTCATCGTAAGCATGATGGCTATTCCTGGTTGCAGAGCAGTTGTAGTTGCTTCTTCCCTATAAGACCATATCTTTTTTAGTCTATAATGTCCTTGTGATGAGACTCAAACATAGATGGATTCTCCTCACTAGTGTGAAGGAATTCATCTTTGAGATGGTGATGAGGTGCATGATCATAGTTTATGGCAAGCTGCTCTATGAGTTGAGGTTGTCTGAGATCTAACGCAAACACCTCATATCTACCTTGAGTTGTGGACACATCAAATATGTGAACCATGGGTTATTGTTTATGGGTACATAACAACAAGTAATTGTATTTATGTTTGCGGATAGAGGGAGGAAGAAAAGTAGGGGAGTAAAAATCACAGACCTTGCCAGTTTTTGACATCCAGGAACTAGGCTGAAAGGAAAAATACAAATACATGTGTTTTATGAGTAGGCAAATGCTAGTTGTCAAACAAGCTTCAAGAAAGAGGAGGCTAGGAAAGAGTATCTTCCATCTACCAAATCCCCATCTCCTCATAAGAACGAATAGGTGACATCACAAGAAGAGATTGTCATGTACGTATGAGGGGTTATGTTGGCTTGACTCAAGCTTTGAATGTTGCTTTTCTCTGTTGTCCTTGTGAGTAGACAAGAAAACAAGGTTTAACATCAATAGAGTGTGCCAACAATATGTATAGGTTGGAAATGTCCTTTGTTCCAATAGCCACGTGTGTGAAGTTCACATCCTAGAACACTATGCACCAAAGTATTTTACACTAGTTTTGTCTTTTGAGAACAAGTCTTTAAGAAAAGACATAATGGTAAAGCATCTAATTACTAGGTATAAAAATATATGTATTCTCCATGCAGGTCTTGATGTTTAGTCCATGACAAGTTTCTAATCTCACCATTTATAAGACACAAAGTCTAATTTAAGACTTCATATACTTATGCTAGGATTTCTCTTTAACCGAGGTAAGTAGTCCATGTCCACAAGAATTCACTATATATTTATCTCAATATATCTACATGTTTCTTATTGCTGATTAAGATTTATATGATTATGTTACCTAATGTTCTAATTATATGCAAGTAATATTTTCATAATTCCCTAGTTATGTACTTTCACGTGCTTTGTATGTTAAGTAGAGATGCGTTATTAAGATTTCTTAGAATCATAAAGATTGAAAAATTAAGTACAACATAAGATTATAAGATTTGAATGCATTAAGTCGTGATTAAGTTTGCAAGATAAGATTTTATTAACATTGTATTAATATTTGAGATTTAAGACCGTGATAAGACAATAAGATAACAACCCATTAAGATTCATTTAAGATCATATTTAACAATATGACATCATATTATGGAGTTAGACCTGAGCCCTAGTGCAGGTCGACTCAAGAGACGTGACCCACACCTTTTGTGCAGGTGATTAGACCCAGGCTCCTGAGTGCAGGTCGATTAAGATATATGACCTAGAAACCAAAGTGTGGGTCATGAGACCAAGGTAACAGAGTATAAGTTAAAAAAAAAGATAAGTAAGAATATCAAAACTATGCCAAAGAAAAAAGAGATATTTATGTTTCAGATTTTCTATTGATCTTATTCTTAGTTCCATGCGTATCATGTTTAAGAATATTTTGTAGCATCTACTTACTCCAAGAACTATTTTTCCAATGCATGGTTGAGGATGAGATATCCAAAGGTGAGTATCAAGATATCACACAAAGACTTAGAGTACAAATAAAGAGAAAGATAAGATTTGATGGAGTGCCAACTATAAGATGATACTCATGTTTATAGATTCATCTATATATTTTTATGTTTAGATCTTTAGAGTAGAGACTTTGCCTCAAAATGTTACATAATTTTCCCATGTGATAGCCTTTATATTTCCTTTTATAAGAATAATGATGAGAACATTTATTAGTTAATGTTTGTGTGATTGATTATATTGTTATTATGAATGCCAATTTTATGTTATGCCCCCTAACTATAGAAGTTATGCATAACTATATGTTTCTTATGCTACGTGCATGTGTGAGCTTAGGAAGGGTGTAACGACCCACACTTTTGAGTGTCTAAAAGACCTTAAAGTTGCAGATCATCACTCCTAAATTCCAGGATCAGATTCATGATATAATACATAATAGTAAACAATTTCCAATAATGATCAAATAATTACATATTTGCATAAAAAGCACCTCTAAGGAGTTACATAACTTTTAAATAGAATTAACTTTTACATGTGTGAAGATAAACCATTAAGACTAAACCTTCATTATTAAACTGTAATGTCTTCAACATCTATATCTATACCCTCATGTCCAAAAATCAAGTATATTTGATACCTAAAACACCGACAAACAAATACGCTATCAGTATATTGCTATACTGGTACATGGGTTCAAACAATAATCATAAGTAACATATAAGAAAACATCTTTATCTTGCATATAAGAACATAAACTTATTTTCATATTCTAACCCAAATCTGGTCAACTACCTCAGGTGTAATCACTATCCCTCTGGGGCTCGTGTGCATTACTCTTAAGATCAGTCTAACCCATGGTTCAGAATACTATTATTTACTTTACATGATACTCATAGGAACTTTATAATTCACAAGAAGTAAATAAACAAGAAAGCAATTTATTTGTCATTCAATCTCATCGAGAAACATCGACAATCTCATAATTAGATACATGTATTCATAAGCGTAACCACATACCTTATGCCATCGTAGAAACCATGCAGATTATTCCATATACTTTAAGAGTGCATTCAAACATCCAAGAAACAAAGCATTCAATCTGAAATATACATACTACATATGTGTCACCATTTATTCACATTACATTACTCAAATCTAGATATGCTCCTAGACTAGGGTTTAGGACTATCTCATGTTTGGACTAGGGATTAGGACTATCTCGTGTTTGGACTAGGGATTAGGGTTACAAACCCTAATTCCATTATATCATGGTTTCTAAGATTACAAATTCAATTATGTGTATTAGGTGAAACCCTAATCATCACTTTAAGCATATTAGATTACCCATGACATCTAAATCACATTACTAGCATTAAGATTATATCCCGATGTGCACATTGGTTTCAAAACCCTAAATCAACATGAATAAGATTGTTAATCTAGAATCACCAATTATTCATCGTTGTCAAGGATTTAGTCATTATACATGTTTAGATCAGGCATTAACTTAATATAAATGAACCTATTGAATTAAGCATTAGATTAAGGCAAATCTATGTTTTCCCTTTATTCTAATCAAACCGTGTACACTTTTAGAATAAGAAGCATATTTGGAGTCTGAAACTATTTTAATTGGATTCCTCTCATTCTCTTAATCAATTTTCATATATTATATGTTGCAATCTGAGTTATCGATAATTAACCACATAATTTGCAAGTTAATTGGATTCAGACGGAGGTATAAATGTGATGTAATGTGAAACTAGACTAGGGTTTCCGCTCCCATCCGCTCTAGGTGATTCTCAGGGTGACTAGGGCTCAAGGTTCTCTGGCTCGAGGGAGGGGGCTTGGGTGGATTTGGCGGCGGCCAACGCCACCCCGCTCCCTCTGGGCCCTTTTTTTCTCATCCAGGTCACGTGGATCGTAAGTAAGGAGGCATTCACTATCAAGATCTTCTCTCCCCCCATCTCTGTTGAGTGGCGCCGACATCTGATCCTTAGGGTATGATTATTGACGACGTTCACAGTGGGTGGAGTGACTGCGGTGCAGAGATCTCTCGGACGTTCCTCAGCTTGTTATTGCATCGTATGTCAACGGATCTTTTACAGACTCTCCTCCTTTCTTGTTCCTTACGGCTCTGGCTCCCCATCCCCTTTTCCCCTTATCTGTCTTTCTCAGTTTGCTGGTTTCTTGTTTGTGTTGGCGTAGTGTGTAGTGGAAGCTACTCTGCCTTTTCTAGCCGCTACTTGTTAGCGTTTGTTTGCTCGCTGCTTATCATCATTTGTTTGCTCGCTGCTTGTCAGCGTTTGTTTGCTTGTGCTTGATGTGACCTCTCTCAAGGAGAGTGATGAGATTCCTAGCCAAGGCTAGATCTCCATGTTGTTGTGGCTTGTTTTGTTACTGGTTATATGGCTTCCTTTGAGGTGATGATTCATCAGAGCACCGCACAAATCCAGGCTCTCTATCACTACTACATGCTCAAGTCGAATGAATTCTTCGTGGAAAGCTGCTTAAGACATCATCAAGGAAGAAGAATCAATGCAGAAGCATTCTACTTTCTTTCCGATATGGGTTGCAGTGATATTAACTTGATCTTTGTTTGCTCTTGCTGTATTTTTGCCTCAAATTGTAGATGATGTATGGCTTACAAGTAATGAATCGATCGATTTTCCCTAAAAAAAGTTAATTGGATTCAGACCAATAACATGATGACACGTCAGCGCTCGCTACCACCTAATGCACCATGCGGGCCCAGGCACCGGCCAATGGCCTCGCGCCCTGTCCACACGGGTGGGTTACTTAAACGCATAACTAAATTACTGAAATACCCTTACCTCAGCGGATTGGGCTCCTTACGTGCTGGGGGTGATTTAGTCCTTTGCCAACGAGTCTTCTCCTCCCTTGTGAAACCCCCCGCTCGCGGCTATGATGCTCTGCTGCCTAGTTGCTATCTAGGCTCCTTTGGCCCGAGGGATAGAAGGGAAGCATTGGGTACCTTCCCTACTCTTGACGGTGATGGCCAGACCGCAGCCCCACACCACAATCACCAGAGATCAGAGGCCCCATCCTCGTCATCTGGATCTGACATGACTATTATGAAACCACAAAAATCCACCTATCGACGGTCATGCTGGCAATCACCCCCCTCATCAATGCGACATCTCTGTCATTCCTCAGAGGGTTCTGCCCACCAGGGCTTCCCTTCTTCCCCCTCTCACGTACGCAGAACCTGGTGGCTCTTCTTCAATCGCTCAATGGTGAGGGGCAATGCCTCTGCCCAGGTGACATCATTGAGACCTCATAGCAGTTGCGAGCTTCTCCTCCCCCCTTCACCAGTGACTGATCTCACCAGCCCCCTTGTTGGTGCATCACCTCTACAGAGACTGCCTTGGCTACTGCGGCCATCATCTTTGCACCCAGCTCTCATTGTGGCACACAACTAGAGCCCATCCATGGTCACATGAGGGAAGAACGTGGAAAGGAGGATACCTGCTTGTTTTCCCTGGAGTTTCCCTCAGACCATAGGCTAGGAACTTCTACCGCCTAGGTGAAAAGGGTTATGTGGTCCATGCATGTGTCCTAGGAAAAACCCTAGGTTAGGAAGAAGAAAGACAATGGAAGAGAGGAGAATGGGGTCTGGTTGGATGCCGAGAGAGAGAATAGGGTTGGGTTGTGCGTGGGACTTCTTAACCATATATATATATATATATATATATATATATATATATATATATATATATATATATATATATATATAGAGAGAGAGAGAGAGAGAGAGAGTCAGGCTAGAATACACTCGAGTGTACGGATCGCACAGATACACTCAAGTGTGTTTGCATATCCAAACTATTTTTTTCAAAATGTAAACTGTTAATCTTCAGCGTCATACTATAACTAGGCTACATACAAATTTTGAGCCCATTTGGATGAGTGTAAGTCACTCATCCAAGGGCAACAAAATCGACACGCGAAACTAATTTGAAATGCATAATTTTTGCGGTCTTCATAACATGAGCTATACATATCCAAATGTGCTCAAATTTTGCACATGAGTTGTTCACGAGATGTTTAAGAAGATCAATGAATTAGATTTAAAAAAAATATTGCATCATGAAAAACTACTTGATTGTATTCCGCTCCAGATACACTCGAGTGTATTCTAGCCTGACTCTCTCTCTCTCTCTCTATATATATATATATATATATATATATATATATATATACTTTTATCACAAGTCTCCCAAATATACAAAAGGAATCTCCTCTTTCCTTTTGTTCCAAACTCTTACTTTGCATACAAGAAATATGTGAAGTGGCAAGGCACATCATGACTCTCTTTCCAATTATCCTTTCGTTATCTTATATTCAGATTATCCATCATCTGTGACTATTTTGGATACCTATTATGATCATGAATATCCACATTACCCTAAACTCATGTCTCATGGGCCCATATGTACACTTTATCCAATCGGCTGAAAAGTGACCCTAAGGCCCATGAATCACATATTGAGCCTTTGTGTGTGATCGATATGTTAACAATGAATTGATTCTTACACAATTTATGTAATTTTTAATGAAACTGAGTGTGTGGTTGCAGTGAGTCAATTAATAAATCAACAACCACACTTGTAAAGGTATTCAGTGATATGTATTGATCTTATGTCTTTCCTTGATTAAAATTTTATTCTTGGTTCGTGCCTTCTATTTTAGAAATGGTTCAGGACACCATGCTAATTTTTACTTATACAAGATGGGACTTAATCTTGTATTATAAAATTTGATATTTCACATACCGCTTCAGGGTATATAAAAAATGAAGAAACTCTTAACCTTTTACACCAAATAAAGAGCAAGCAGGGAGTTTAACATCTGATGTGAATAGATCTGCACCACAGAACGCTTATGTAGATGTTAACTTTAATCAAAATGATATTATCGTTAATATTGCACTTCAGAAACCACTTGAGGAGTTTAAAATATAGTTCGAGACCAATTGAGGAAAAGGTACTTGTTGTAGGGTCCAAATCAACTGGTTGGTCATAATTTCAATAGAAAATATGGAAAGATAAGGGGGAGCTTCCAAGAAGCATGGTTCAAGAAGTTTTATCGGTTAGAATATAATGTGGAAAACATGTTTCTTATTTTTGTATTACTATTTCCTAACCAATAGAGGAGTGCCAACTTTACAAATGATACCTTCACAAAAATAGGCTTGAACAACTAGAAGAAAGTAATTGAAGTTTTCAAGGAACATGTCGGTGCGGCTAGCGATGCTCATTGTAGGGCAAGGGTACATTGCGAGGGTTTCAAGAATCAGAGACAAAGAGTATCACACTTGTTATCTACTCATAGTAGAGAGATATAGACTACATATAGAGCTCGTCAGATGACAATATTACATGTATTTAGATTTCTCCTATTGCAAGGTTTGGCTTTTTCTGGCCATGATGAGTCTTCTGGTTCAAGGAACAAAGGATTTTAGGCATTAGTGGAGTATAGATAAGATAACAATTGTGAAGTTGCATGCGTGCTTAATGCAAATGCTCCTAGGAATCACCAAATTACTTCTGCAATAATTCAAAGGGACTTGGTAAAAGCTTGTGTAGAGAAAACAATACTAGCCATTATTGAAGATCTTGATGATAGTTTTCTCTCTCTCTAATTGTTGATGAACTATATGATGCATCAGCAAAAGAGCAAATGGTAGTTATTTTCAGGTTAGTACCTTTGGTATTCTATCTTATTTAAATTCCAAATTTCTATGATAACAATATTATTTGTAATTCACATAGGTCTTCTGATATAATTTTGTTAATAAGAAGAAAAAAGTTATCAAAAGGTTTACCCCTGTTGAGCATGTTAGTAATACCTCAAATTCTTCACTAAATATAACTTTTTATAGTTTGTTTTCTTGTCATGGCTTATGCAAGTATAGACTGAGATGAAAGGGATATGATGGGGCCTCTAATATGAGAGGTGAATTTAAAGGATTCAAGGCTATAATTATAAATCAAAATCCATAAGCATTTTATATTGTTGCTTTACCCATTAATTGCTATTTTGTGGTTGTTTCTATTGCAATAAGAACTCTATATGTTAGTGATTTCTTCAACTATACAAGTTTGATTATAAACATGGCCAATTATTCTTTAAAAGAAAAGATGTGTTGTATAAAAATATCATGATAGCATTGTGGAGAAATTGGAGAAAAATGATTTTTTTCCCAGAAGAGGCCAACAAACAGTCTAGCAAGACCTAGTGATACTCAATGGGGTTCACATCATACAACATAAGTCCAAATTTTTACAATGTTGGATTCAATGATTGAGGTACTAGAAAATGTTCTCATGGTTGAACTAATTCTTCTAATATAAGCAAAGCCTAAGGGTTGATACAAAGAATTGAGATTTTTGAATTTGTTTTCATGTTATTTCTAATGATGTATGTGTTGGATTTAACTAATGAGCTGTCCCATGCTTTTCAAAAGAAGGATCAAGAAATTATTAATTCTGTGGTGTTGATTGCATTAATTAAAGAACAATTGAAATACTTGAGATAGTTGGGTGCACTATTGGAATATTTAAACACATTTTGAGTCATGAAGTCTATTCAATAAAAAATATGGAAAATTGTATACCAAGAATAGGTTATTCAAGGTGAGAGAGACAAGGGGTAACTTACTACCATCATCATTGTGTTGAGATTTTTTTATTGTTGTGGTAATTCAATATCTGTTGAGATGAATAAATGATTTAGTGAAACGTACACAAAGTCGTTAACATGCATAGCTTGTTTGGATCCAAGAGATTATTTTTCAAGATTTGATTTTCTAAAATTTACTCTGATTATTTCTTTGTAATTAACAGTGTGATTTCAAAAGATCAACTTGACATATATTTTCATGTTGTGAGAAGAAAGCCTGCATTTTGAGATTGTAATGATCTTTCCAACCTTGTTATAAAGATGGTACAAACTGAAGAGCATTTAGTTTTTCCATTAGTTTACCATCTTATACAACTAGCATTAATACTTTTGGTGACAACATCCATTGTGAAAAGAGCTTTCTCATCAATGAACACTATCAAGACAAAACTACATAACAAAATAAATGATAATTGGTTAAATGAATTGATGGTATGCTACATTGAGCTACATGTATATATAGAAGTTAGTAATGACATTTTTTTGCAACATTTTGAAAACATGAAGACTCATCAAGTTCAAACTCTCATTTAAGTTAGTCATATGTTTCCTATGTATTTTTAATTTCAAAGCATGTTGTTGACATGTCAGATTAGTTGTGATCATTTTTGTGTACTTGTTGCTTGTTTTCTAATGTGAAGAATTATTCTAAATATTGATTCATTAGTAATATTGTTATGAGTGGGACCCGAGAGGGGATCTAATGTAAGACAATAAAAAATAAACTATTCTATTTCAAAAATGTAGGAAAGAAGAAATTTCATTATTTCATGAAAGGTATATATATTGTATATATATGTAACTGTGTGTATACATACATGTATCTATACATCACATAGAATAATTTTCTAAGTGAAAATAAAATTATTCAAAGTCACATGATAATTCATATACAATTATCCCTCACTATAAAAAGTGGCATAACAAAGTAAAAAGATATATATTTAACAAATTTAATATATGTGTAAGACCCATTACAGAGGGCAACACAACAATTTCAAGCTATACTTATGTCCACGTCATGTATGTGATTTTCTAGAGTCCATGCTCACTAAAGCTCCAACACTTAGGTGGTTTTAGAAAAAAACCCAAAAAGAAACAATAAAGGTATGCTTTAGTATACAATCGAGAATCCACACAATCAAAATGTTTGGACCTATAGTGAGTCACAAGTACCAAAGGGGTATTTTCAAGCAAAGAGAAGACTATCAACACACATATAAGTTTCAAAAGAAATAATCAAAGAATGATGCATTGAACTTTAAAAGATATTTTAGATCAACATTCTTTAGACAAGAATCATTCACCATATCATAGTAATAACATTTTGATCATGTGATGATTGTAAAAGGGACATTTTTTTTACTTGACAAGATTATTAAGGAAAGGAAATTTAATTTATTATGATTATTTCAATATTGAGATAATGAATAAACCTAATAATATCCTAAGAATATTTTGATTCAATGATGTATGGTTTAAGTTTAGGACCTAACTTGATATCATATGTATCATAAGAGTATTTCATTCTTGTTATTTCCCTAGTCGAGTATTATTGTGGATAGTAAAGGAGAAAAATAATACACAACTAGCATTTACCATGAGTGATGACTATGTCTCTTTAGTCACGATTTTGAATACAACCCACTATAGTAACACATGTTATAGTAAAGGAGAACAATAATACACAACTCAGATGCATGGGTACTTGTTAGAGAACATGTTGTATTGGACACAACCACCTTGATATTGATATATAGAAGTCATGTAATAGCATGTCAGAGTCATATCTCAATGTGACAATGGATATTGTGGTCCTTAGACCTAAAGTTACTATAATAACACATGTTATTTTGTGTACTTTGACACTAGCCCAACATGTTCTAGAATATAAGTTTCCAAAAAGACAGTGACTGGGTACACTATGACACATGGGTCATAATGTGAGTGATGATGGTGGAATTTGGCCCTCTCTTAGAGTTATTTCCTCTGCTACTTTACTTGATAAGAGAGACTGTGCAATGTGTTTCCATGCTCATGTGAGCCAATATATGATATTGAGCTCACATTACCTCAAATAGTATTCTCTAGTTCAAGGAACATAGATTGAATGTTAAGAGGATGATATTCCATACCTCAATTTCAATTTGGATATTTGTGATAAAGAGATCACACAGTCATGACAATGTTAATCAATTTATAGATTATAGTTTCTCCAACTCATTCTGTTACTTGGGTAGTAATGGTGTATGTCTAGACACCAATGTTTGCTTTTATTGTTTTGGACATCATTACTAATGTAATTAGGGACCTACTGGATTACACACATAAGGATACATAAAGGTAATTGTGTAGGGAAATATGGCAATCAAAACAAATTTATTTCCATATTCCTCTTAGACAGTAGATCGAGTCAACAACTATGAATTGGGAATGAGGGGGGTCCCTTTCTACAACATGCTTCCTTCAAGTTGCACTTGGACGATTGTCGATAACGGCCTCCTGGTTGATCACCATAGACAGAAGTTGGCTGCATCCTCCTAGTGGGTGGCAAAGGAATCCTCACCTCAATACTAGTCCACACGGACCACCGGGAAATCTTATCATTCTTTTAGATTAGACAAGAAGGAGTTGTCCCTTTTAGTCAACATGCTAGTGTCGACTTGCTCTCCCTGGTTGTCTCTCCCTCATTGTCCTCCTTTGACAGGTAGGACTTGCTCGAGTTCTCACGTCACCACAACTATGAGAAGACAACAATTGTTAGAGCTCATTGGTGTGCCTTCTGAAACCCCGACTACCCCTCTATTTATAGGAGGGTCTGGGTCAGGATTTCCAAATCAACTCGAGAATCAAATAGATATAATATCATGAATTTTATGGAACCTACAAACCATGAACCGGTTGGTTCACACCTGAAATAGCCAGTTTACATGTGATTTGACTAGTTCAACAATTGAACCAGTCATTTCAATATGTTTCCTATTCACAATTCTATTGGCTTTTAATATTTAATTAATGCACAATATGATGTTAGCATCAATCCTTGATCCAATCTCATTCATCAACCAAACGATCAATTCACAACCTAAAATGATTAGTTCAGATATTTGAAATGATCGATTCACTTTTTGAATATGTCGTTTCAAAGTTTTGATTACCGATATTGTTTAAATTGATTATATAACACTTTAGTAATAAAGTTTAAACCACATCCATGAGTAAACTCCTATTCTAGGTGTATCATTTGCATGTGACCTTATAGGTTACAAGTTACATTGACAATGAATGTCCATAACTGATTTATGACATAATTGTGACACCTCATCATGCTAAAGGAGATTACTTAAAACATAAAACATAAAACATGATTAACTACTAACTAATCACATAGCTAGAAAAGTGGACGAATTAAAACCAAATTTAACATCATGAACAAGTTTTGAAACATTTACATAAAGGATCATATTTTCCATAACTCATATACCATAACAGGTATTTACATCTGTATCCAATGGCCTCTACCACAACCTATATACAAAAGAGATATCCCACATGTAAATGCCATATATTAAAAACACTGGCATACTATCAAAAACTCATGTCGGTACAAGTATAACATCTGTAAAACACTTCCCATACCCAAACCTGAGAGTACATGTACGAAACTAGGACTCTACTACTAACAACAACATCTGTCCAACCTTCTGTGTTTACTTATCACCAGGTTGCTCCTCTTATACAACATGATCTTGACCACGTTGTCGGCAACCACCTAACAAATGTGGTGACCCACGGGTGAGACTCGTGTCCCAATGAGAGATAACTCTCTCCAACATATATTGATTACAACTATTTAACAGTAAATAGATGAGCATATTGAAGTATTTTATAAGCATTTGAGTAGATAGAACAATTTAAACATACTAAACAATATAAACATATAATCTTATAAAGAAGTATAATTAATAAGATTTCATAAGATTTCATCATGTAGAGCTGTGCACTAAAAAGACAAAGCAAGGATAATCAACCAATGTGAAACTTATTTAACCCTAGCAAATTACCTCAAAGTCTCTCCCTCGAAAGGTGTTCTAAGGTTTGGTAAAAAGGGTAAGTTAGCTCCTAGCTATATGGGATCTTATCCGATAGTTGCAGGTGTTGGGAAGGTGGCCTACATGCTATAGTTCCCACTTGAATGGAATAAGTTGCATCCTATGTTTCATATCTCTATATTGAGGAAGTGTCACCCTAATACAAAGTTGACTCTTCAACCTATTGAGATAGAACTGGATAATGATATATCTTTTATGGAAGGTCCTATTCCGATCCTAGATAGAAGGATCAAGAAGTTAAAGAAAAAGGACATTGTGTTAGTGAAAGTTTTGTCTCATCATTGTGGCATAGAGGAAGCCACGTGGGAGGTTGAGGAAAAGATGTAGAAGAAGTATCTGTCTCTTTTGGCGTAGGGTTTTGGGGGAAACTCCCTATTAGGGGTTTATAGTTGTAAGATCCATGACCTAGCTTCATGCTTAATTATAATTAATTTTCTTAATGAGATTCTTAAACCTTCAAATAATCTTGTAAAATGCCCTAATATCATGTGACAGGCTTATATTTTCATTTTGGTCTAATTTAATTGATGTTTGAGCTATCTTGTAATATATGTGCTTGTTTTGGACTAGTTTGCAATTTACCCATAAGTAAGGGTTAACTTACAACTTGTCACATTTGGAGAGTGTTTTTGTCTCTTAGTATTATGAGAGAGAATATGGTTCTATGGGGTGCCTTGTTTGAATCATAGTTGGATATGTGACATCATCAAGTGATATTAGGGTTTCTAGGGTTGCTTAGTTGATATAGTGACTAGGCTAGGGTGTGAGTGTTTCGACCACTACACCACCTTTGGGTGAGTGTATTGACCTTGACACATACCCTAGGCAATATTGTTTTGACTTAGACAATCTAGAGATAGGATGGTCAAGACATTTGTTTTCTAGTCGAGTGCCTCGACCATTCTATGGTGTTTAGGGTTTGGGTCGAGACAAGGGTGTGCTTGAGAGTGTCTCGACGGAGACAAAGGGGTAACCAACCTTAGAGGCCATGACACATTTTCTGGATAAACATGGACATTTCTATTTATGCATGTGAGTGGAGGAAAGGTTAATCCTTTAAAGCACACGTGTCCTTTGATGATCTGATGTGTTGACACCTCAAAGATATCTACATCCCTCCTCCTTTGGGTATATAACTCCTTGTATTCACAACCAAACAATCTTTTTCGGCCACACACATCTTCTTCATGTTTGGACCATCCTTGGAGCTTCAGGAGCAAGGAAGGTCAGATCTTGGACCTTGGGTGGCCGATCCATCTTGCTTTGTTGAAGATCTTGTGCTAAAAACAACTTTTGGTGGTGATTCTTAGTGAATCTTCCTTGGGTAAGTGATCTTATTTTCTAGATCGTGTTTCTTTTATGAAAATCCTTCATCTTCTTCCTCCTTCTCATCCATGAGGCAGTGGACCATCCATGGTGGTTTCTCTTGGATATATTTTCTTCACAAAGATCATAAATCATGTGTTGACATGAGAATATGTGAGTGAGAAGAAGACCTCATCTTTCTTTTTTTTCCATTGGTTTGGCCTAGGTCTGTTTTCTTCTTTCTTGAACTTCGTTATGACCATGTCTTTCTTCTCCCTTTTGGAAGTGATCTTTTTGTTGAGGTGTTGAAGCTTGGCTGAGGATCTTGAAGCTTGAGATCTTGGGAGTTAGTTTCTCTCCAAATCAGGTGGGTTTTATAATTTTTCCTACCTCTATTATGTGCATCTTAAACATGATCTTATATACTTTTTTATGTGGTTTGTTATACTTGAATAACATGAAGTTTTGTTTTTTATATGTGGACAAAAATCTTGGTTCTCTCTCTCTCTTTTTATGATCTTCTATGATCATGTTTAGGGTTTGTTGAACACCTTAGTATAGGGCATTGTTCACCTTGTTGACGGTTGATATTCTTAGTTTTATAGCCTGTCTTGACCTTGGTTCAGATCTACTGTGGGTTTGAGCACGTGGTTGAGGCATCCCTTGGTCTTCTGTTACATTCGACACTCATAATAGGGGTGGTTTCAACCGTGACACCCTATAATCTTAGGGGTGGACACTACCTTTGTGATGCAATGTTGCTGCATGGACACTATGTCTCTTGAGAAACATTGCGACTAAGATGGCTAAGCATGAGGGTTGAGAAACTTGATGATTTGGGTGGAGGTTATAACAGGTTAAGGTTAGACTAGTTGTGGTTGAGATAAGTTTATGATTGGGTAGAAATACTTGGTACATAAAGCTGTGACACCATGTTGCATGCTTGGTCATGACGTACCTGGTATAGTGGTCACAACACACTAGTAGGGTGACAGTCATGACACATCTGTGTTGTGATGATCTCTACACTCTTTTCTTATGTAGCGGTCACAACACTCTATTGGATATTATCTTGTGCTGCGGTCACAATGCCCCGTCAGAGTAGTGTTACGATCGTAACACCTAGGGTCGGCACCCATGGGTTGTGTTAGTTGAGACTGGGTGCATGGTTGGTCGTAACCATGGGATGTGTCTCAGTCGAGATACATGTGTTGTGTCTCGGTCGCAACACCCCTAGTTAGGTCGACACCCGTGTGTTGGGAGGTTGAGATATATGTGTTATGAGGGGTTGAGTCATATCTATTGTGAATAGTTGAGATACCTATACATGAGTATGTACATGATCAATATATGGTGCAATGACCTACTTAAGATGTTGTGATAATGAATGGTTAATCATTAACAATAATTCTTAACACTAATAGTCTCCAACAATATGGGAGATGATGGATTAGGGTTTAGTAATGAAATAGCGTTATGAAACCCTAATTGGTTACACATGAACCCTAACCCTAATCTTGTGATAACATGATATATGAACTCATCCTACTTGAAGTGATTATTATGTGATAGTGGTTTCTCTTTCCTACTTGTGTAACACTAACTTGCAGGTGAGATGAATATAATAGCTATGTGTAACACTAACTCGAGCAAAACAAGTGCCTTACTACTCTTACCAAGTTGTTCTATTTCATTCATGAAATCCTTGAAATTTTCAAGGGTTTCTGACTTATGTTTGATCAAGTAACCATTACCATACCTATTGAAGTCATTAGTGAAGGTAATGAAGTACTCCTAACCACCTCTAGCATTTATTCTAAAAGGGCCACCTACATCAGTATCTATGAGTCCTAATAGATTATTATCCCTCTCACTGTTACCAATGAATGGAGTCTTTGTCATCTTACCCAACAAACAAGACACATATGTATCTATTGATTTGAAATCAAAAGAATCTAGACATCCATTGTTATGGAGCTTAGAAATGTGATTCTCATTGTTGTGCCTAGATGACAATACCAAAGGTATTTTTTGTTTGATTTATCAAGTTTTATTCTTTTGGTATTTACATTATAAATATTTGTCTTTATGTATACAAAATAAAGACCATAGGACATTGAGACACTTCCATAAAACATATCATCTTTTAAAATAGAACATTGACCATTCTTTATATGAAATTCATATCTATCCTTGTCCATACAAGATACAAAAATATTGTTTTTATTAATGGTAGATACAAAATAGTAGTTCTTATAACTCTACTACAACCCCTGTGGGCAGAGATAAATTAAAGGGTCCAACTATAGTGACAACAACTTGCTCCATTCACAATGCGCAATTTGACCTCAACCTTTCTTAAAGGCTTACTTCTTTTTCGATCATGCATATTTGAACATATGTGAGATCCACATATGATATCTAGTACCCAAGATGAAGAAGTAGACAAATTTATCTCAATAATGTATATACCCAAAGTGGAGATCTCTATCCCCTCCTTCGTCCTGGGTTCCTCTAGGTAGAGAAGGCAATTTCTCTTCCATTGTCTAGGCTTGTGACGGTGGTGAGAATTGCCTCCCTTATTCACCCTTCCTTTTTCCTTGAGTGCATCAATCTTAGGCTTATAGCTAGCTTTAGACCTCCTTTTATCTTTTCCTTTGCACTTCAACTTCACCTTTCCTTTTTTGATCATAATCACAAATCCAGGTTTGTCCTTTTTCACTTTTACTTTAATAATAATTAACATGCCAAGTAATTCTGACAATGTCTTGTCAAAATTCTTCATGTTATAGTTCATGACAAATTAGATATATGATTCTGACTGTGACTGTAGAATCACATATGTGTCCAACTCTCAAACCAAGGGAAATTCCCAGTCTAGCAAGGTTTTCTACATACCCTATAAGCTTGATCACATGGGGACCTACTGGATCTCCTTCTTCTATGTTACACTTGAATAGCGCCTTGGAGATATCATATCTCTCTTGTCTTGTCTGATCTTGGTAGATGTTCTTAAGATGTGTTACCATCTTAATAACATCCATGTTCCCATGTTGTCTCTACAACTCATAGTTCATTGATCATAGCATCAGGCACTTGACATCTACGACATCTTCAAATTTCTTCTTATAAGCATCCCTGTCTGCCTTAGGCATATTGGGAGTAGGTTCATCTAGCTCTGATATCTCCAAGACATAGAGCGTGTGCTCTTTTGTGAGAACAATTCTCAACGTCATGAACCAGTCATGGAAATTATTGCCATTCAACTTGTTCTTCTCAAGATCTGATTACAAGGAAAACATGTTATTGGTTGTGATTTGATTCTATAAGAAAATTTTGTAATTTGTCAAAAAACTTTGGATTTCATTTGATAAAAATAAAATTTGATGATATTTAATCACATTGTTAATTAATTATCGCTCCCACTACTTTATTCAAATTGATAGGCCTCACATATCAATTTTGAAGATTGCATTGTACAACCTTCTAGTGAGGTAAGATCCTGAACAATTGAATTATTACCCAGCCAATGCCAACATACATAACCAATTATTAAGGTGGGAAACTTTTTTAAATTGCATCTTATGCAATTCTTGGAAAGATATATGTGCAACGCCTTTCGATAGTCATCTACATTCTTCTAGGCACTTTATCTCATTAAGTTCACCTAGTTAAGTCTGGCCCAAAAGAGAACACAACAATAATGCACTCTACTTGGTAGGCCCACAAAAGTACCATCACACTTCCACAAGATGGACATCACCCCACACTTGGCGTGCCCACACTTAGTCGATCGAGATTTTTACCTATGTTGTTTATGGAAAGTATTTAAGACTTAATATTTCATTAAGGGATCTTATATTTATATAAATACATATACATATCCAATCACCACATACTAATATGTATCACATACATACTATATAGCACAAAAGAAACATGCAAGTATAAAACACGCACGATGGTTATGACCATACTATTGTAATTACCTGGAGCCAAATAGAATTACTGCCACCTAAGGTCTACATCATATGCAACAAACTATTTTTGATGAATATATGTGCTCGAATTAATCTGGGATGATCGATTCAACTCTTGAAATGTTTGGTTTTCCTCCTGGTTGGTCAATTGGTCACTTAAATCAATCATGTGGTATCTGGTTCAAGTGACGTATGTACACCTCTAGTCGATCAGTTGGGCCACCAGCCGATCAATTAGCTCCTCTTTTCATTTGGCCTCCTCACTCCTCCAGTGATCGATTCCTCTTCTGAAATGGTTGGTTGATCTGGAGAAGAATGTCTACTTTTCCATAATAGAAAAGGAAACTAACCTAATCCTATTTAACATATTACATTGTAATAGAGAAACCTCTAGTTACATTTGAGGGGAGCATAGGAGGAAAAAAAATAATACTTTTACATATGGGAAAGGAGAGAGAGGCTCAATATGCAAACTGGGATATAAAACAAGAATAACATCCATCCAATCAAGCACAAAGATCTAGGGTTATTGGGCATAAACTTGCTAGCATCCACCATCAAAACCAATTTTAGGGGGACACATATAATATATAATTTGCATGTGTATCATATCATATATATAGGGATCGTTTGTGGTATTTAATCAGACATGCACATTAATCATTTAAATTTTCAAATTGCATGTAATAATCAAATGATAAAACCAAAAATCTAATCATATCAATTTAATCCTAAAGCATAACAAATTGACAAGGCTCTGATACTACTATAGGGAAATATGACATAAGATATGGTGAAGGAAACAAAATTCTACTACCATATTCCCCTTAGATAGTAGATCACATCAACAACTATGAACTGGGAATGGGGGTTGTAAGACATAACCCTAGTCCTGGAGCAAGTCCGACGACTATCCCTTTGCTACAATGTGGTTCTTTCAAGTTTCACCTGGATAGTTTTCAATCAAGGAATCGTGGTTGATTACCGTGGATGTTGGTTGACTGTGTCCTCCTTGATGGTGGAAAAGGTCTCTTTGCCTCTGTAGTAGTCCATGCAGACCACTGGGAACTCATTTCATTCTTTTTGAACAGACAAAGAGTTGTCACTTCTAGTCAACGTACTAGTGTCGACTTTCTCTCCCTTGTTGTCTCTCCATATATGTCCCTCCCTTTGAAAGGTAGGACTTTCTTGGGTTCTCACAATACCATAACTGTGAGAAGACATCAATTGTCAGAGCTTATTATTGTGTCTTCTAAAAGCCTTTATTACCCCTCTATTTATATGAGGGTCAGGGTCAGGATTTTCGGATCTATTGGGAGTTGAAGAGACAAAATCTCATGGATTTTCCAGAACCTACAACTAATAAATTGATTGCTTTACATGTGAGTCGATCGGTTTAACACTTGAACCCATCATTTCACTATGTTTCCTATTTACAATTGTATTGGATTTTTATATTCAATTAATGCACAACACGACTTCAACATCAATCCTCAATCCAATCTCGTTGATAAACCTAATGGTCAGTTCACAACTTGAACTGGTCAGTTCGAAGACCTGATTTGATCAATTCACTTGCTAAATTAGTCATTTTAGAGTTTTGATTGCCAATCTTGTTTAAATTGAATACCTAACACTTTAGTAATCAAGTTTTAACCATATTCATGAGTAAAATAATATTCTAGGTATCTAATTTTCATGTGACCCTATAGGTTCCAAGTTACATTGGTAGTGAATGTCCATAACTGATTTATGACATCACAATCAATGAGTGGTATCTAGAAAGACATCATTTCTATGCAAGTAATTGGAAAGTTGGAGAACAACTTCAAACTACAAACAGTGATTAGTATTATAGTGATCATATAGTTTCTGTGTCTCTGATATCCAGATTGAACTCAAGGCATGGAATCATCATCCTCTTCAATGCTCAATCCATGTTCCTGGAACTTGAGCAAACTGTCTGAGATATATGTGATTTGAAAATCACATAGTGACTCACATGAGCGTGGCCATGCATTTCTTAGTATCACTTATCAAGTGGCTAGGAATCATACTCATGTAGGAGGGAAAAATCTCATCTATATCACTCAAAATCATTCCCCATGTGTCACAATGTATCCAAGCATCACCTTTATGGTAACCCATATTCAAGGTGATGTTGGATGATGTCAAAGTACATCAAACAACCTATGATGAGTGTAGTGATTTCATGTCTAAGAACCACAATCACCACCATCAGTAGGAGAGATGATTTTGACTACCATTCAATGGTTCCATACATCACTCTCAAGGTGAGTCTATTTGATACACTGTTCTCTAACAAGTATATATGTGTTTCTTTTGATATCACATATCCTGATGTAATGTGATTCTGTCATCAAACAACACACACACACTAGTCTTATGTGATATTTTTGTCTATCATCTTCCACAATAACAACTGACTAGGACATAAAAAGAATGTATATACTCTTAACATTTGTATGATCTCATTACTTAGGCCTTCAAACTAAAGACATATTTCATCGATTTAACAACATTCTATAGACATTTATTATGTTACATCGTTATCTCATAACTGAATAAAATAGAATAAATGAAAGATTGCCTTTATTATTGATCAAATCATTTACAAGATATGACATTACAATCATTATATGATTGGTTCTCTGGGAATACATACCAAGAAATTGAACTTTGCAATCAAGCATATGATTAGAATGGTATTTAATCTTAATAAGGTCAATTAACCCTCTTCTTGGGAAACCAAACTATCTGATTGGATAATAAAATGATTAAGGTCAATAGATCAATTGATTGTTAATGGGTCAACTAAAATGTTCAATTAGATATATGTGATCAGCCGATTAGGCAACTTGGTTGGTCTATCACATTATAATAGCAAAAGTCACAATTTGGAAAGCTATTCAAAACTAGACGTGACTGATCGACCAATCAGATAACATGATCAAATGATCTGGGGCATTGAACAATTGATCCGGAAACTTGATTAGGTGATCAAAATCTAGTCTGAGTTTTTCAACATTTAATTGTTTTTAGGATTGTGATTAGGAAAGAGATTGGAATTAGGCTTTTCTAATCCCATGAATCTTTTATTTAATGAAGGAACGTGCCAAAGGGTGAAATACAACTCTTGGCACAACTTGTAAAATAAGTGTCCATCACATATCTCTTGTAGAGAGAGAAAGAAATCCTAATATTGCTATCGAAGATAGGACTATCACATTGATAACTCATGGTCCTCTTTGACTTGCTGACCAAAGTGGTGCACCATGTTCTCCATCATTCATGTGGATGAATTATAGGTCAAGGAACACATGTCAATGCTTAGAGAACATGTTTAGAATACGACAAAAGTTGCTACAAAGGAGAAAACCTTGTAGCTTCTTGGAGGACAATCTCGATATCTCTTTTGTCTATCTGGATTTCTCAGTGAATGCTCTGGATCTTGATCTAGAATATCTTATTATTAACTGAAAAATATGTCTAGTTGTTGAACAACTAGTGTGCACAACGGTATCACCTCTATCCCTTCTTATATCTTTTTTTCACTAACATTTTATAGCTATGACAGATCTGGTGGCTAGGTCTAAACAATTTTTTTATTGTTATTTTATTGTGTCCCCTATCTAAATCCCTATAGTGGTATCATAGCCAACATCATGCACTTCTAATGTTAGTTTGAATTTTAACTACTAATAATTTGTTGGATGAATAATGTACAACTTGTATCCACGATAATTACCTAATATCATATATGATATGACATATATAAGTATTACATTTTTTAATGTAATTGAGATCAATCTTATTCATCCTGCACCTCATGCAGGCCAAAGTCATCATCAGGAGATATTACATCAAAACACCCTCATCAATGCCAAAACACATGGAGAGTCCTCAATTCCTCATCATACTCAAACCTCATTAGCAAATCCTCTAAAAAATAGAGATACATCTAAATAGATCCCTCATTGATCCCATCCTCCCCTCTTCCTGCCTCCAAAGCTTACGAAACAACTACCCTTCTCATCATCAATCTCAAACGAACCCATAAAGGCATCATCATCGGAGAAATCCTCTACATCCCTATAAGACGATGAAGTCAATCTCCAGCCATCATCCCAAGAAAAGCACTTGGGATGCCAAACTAGAAGAAGTCCTTCAGTCATCTTCCTGGTAGCCGTTTGCATGCTCCGTTCGAATTGGGGACCTGTCGAGAACCCTTCCTGGCATTGGCATCCACCTCTGCACTAGGCATCCCTTTGTCTCAGTCTACTACCATCGAACCCGCATCTGGTGTCTCAACAACATCATCAAAGTCTTGTAGACCTTTCATGGATAGCCGCTTAACAACGCAGGCAAGCGCCAGGTGCCCCAGGGCCTTACAGCGGAAGCAAACCATCGGGAGCAAGCATTGGCTCTTCCAATTCCCACACTATAGGCATTGGAAGAACCTACTCCTAGAGGAACTAAGATGTATCCTCCCCTCCTTCCTGGCATATCAGTCACATGCCAAATGTGTCGGGGACCTGCAATGAAAACACACACATTAGGCAGAGCACTGATGCTGCCAATGCCCACACTATGGGTAGTGTAAGCAAGTGTCCCTCGAAACCTAGAAGCCCCATCATCGATGTCGAGTCACCTATACATCCAGGAGGCACACTTCTCGGTCACCTACATCTACTCGAGCCTCATGCCTGTCAGACACAGCCTCCGAAATTATTTTCTGTAAGGGGGCACAGAGAGTCCCTACCTAGAAGAAATCCTTGTGATAGATACAATCACCTCCAACATGACCCGACGCCTTACATCCAGCCACCGTAGCAGTAGGGCTCAGATCAGGTCCTTGAGGCAAAACATAAAGCACCTCACTGGCATCTTCCACCACTAGTATATCTAGGGTTCTTCCTCCATCTAAAGCAAAAGAGGAGGGGAGGGGGGAAATGCCAGCCTGAAATCCACTCCGCCCCAGAGAAACTCCATGATCGTCATCATCCACAGATGCCTCGACATTCTAGTCACCGGGGGGATGTGCCCCCAATCCCAACCTACCAAGGTTAGCCTTCTAAGAGAGGAAGCGGTTACAGAAATCTGAGATGGACATAGGGCTATCGGGCCGATGGAGTGGGGGGGCATGTCCACTGATGTTGCCTCGTCATACTAGGGATAGATCTCGCCTTCTACTTCCACTGTGCACTTGTGGTCACCTGGTATGCAAATTTTGGAGAGAATAGAGGTTCCTTATGAGTAGATCCCCCAATGTCAGATCCCTGTCGAGGCCCTCCCATCATCACCGGTGCCGGGGAAAACCTCTCCCCCACCGCTGCCCCTAGGGAGATGCCCCTAAGGTGTAGCGAGTCGCATAGTTAGTTGCACAAAAAGTCATGCCCTCCTCTCAAAAGTGTTATATATACCTATGGGATGCCTTGAAATCATATTTTGTGTGGATGTGGAGGCAATTAGATTGTTGCAGTTTCATCTAAAACATGTAATATCAACATTTTAGTTTTGATCAAATGTCATGTAACATGTATATGGCTTGCATAACATGCCTCTATCTATTCGTTCTCCATGTAAATTTTAATTATGTAATTAGAATAGGATGATGTGAAAAACATCACAAATGGACCATGGTGGGGACGAAGAGACAATCATAAGCCCACACCAAAGAGGATGGTCCTTGGAGAGTACATTATCAAGAACAAATTAAGGATCAACAACAACATAAGAACTGTCAAAATTAGGAACTTTTGATCTGTCGGGAGACTAGAAACCCTAAAAGGGAAAAGTTAGGATTATGTCTAGATATAAATCTCTTAACCATGTTTCTACAACACTTGTTGGCTCAAGTTGTTGTACTAGTTTCCATATCCTATTTTATCACATGATGTAGTTGTTATAGTATATTATACATTAAATAATGTATATGTAATGGTGATTGGATACAGACATGGATATATATATACCTATATATATACACCTATATATACCTATATATAGGTATATATATATATATATATATATATATATATATATATATATATATATATATATATATATATATAGGTATATATATATCCCTCAAGATAATATCAATGTTGAAGATGTCTTCTAAGTGCGATTAAAATCTTATTTGACTAAGTGTGGGAACACCAAGCGTGGTTCACCTGTCTATTTTGGGAAGTGTGATAATAAGTATGTGGGTATGTCAAGAAGAGTCCATATCTTATTATATTGTCTTTGGGTTGGACTTGACGAGGAAATTTTAATGGGATTAAGTACCTAGAGGCATTAACATGGCATATAATTCATATAATAATTATTGAAATACAATTGTGCAACCATCTACCCAAGAACTATATACGATGTAATTGGTAGTTGTTACCTACCTTAATGATTAAGTTGTGAGCATCAACGTTGGTTGATTAATGACTTTGTATTTTATATCTTGGCTTACTAGAAGATTGCTCACTGCAATCTTGCAAATTGATAGTGAGTGCTATTAATTTGAATAAAATGATGAGACTTTAATCAATTAAAGTCCAAATTAATTCTATGAAATCAGATTTTTTTAAAATCAAATTGATTTTCAACTCAAATATTACTCATTCAAAATATCTTATATGTATATCAATAACTAATACAATCCATAATCCATTTTTATGACCAGTCCTTAAGAAAAAGAAACTTAATGGGAATAACTTTAACTATTGGCTCAGGACGTCAGGAATTGTTCTCATACATGAGCATAATCTCTATGTCCTATACTCATCAATACCTAATGAACCAACTCCTATTGCACCTAGGATAGAAATGGAAGCTCATATGAAGCATTCACATGACGTACTGGACATCAAATGCGTAGTGCTTTGCTCCAGAAATCATGTTCTTCTAAAGCAACATGAGAACATGGATTTTGTTGAGAGGAAAACACATATTTAGAATATGTAACAAGAACAATCAAGGAAAGGTAGGTATAATGTCTCCAAGACCCTGTTTAAGTGCAAAATGGAAGAAGGTGATCCAGTTGGATCCCATTTTTTTAGTTGGGTATGTGGAATGTCTTGCAAGACTAGGATTTCCTTTAGGTCAAAATTTGGTCACAGATGTAATCCTGCAATCATTGTCGGATTCACATAAAAAATTTGTCATGAAGTACAACATGAACAATTTTGACAAGAGATTGACTGAGATACATGACATGTTGAGTGTTGCTTAGGGGAAAAATGAAAGACAATCCCAATTTTGTCCTAATGGTCAGAAAAGGAAAATGAAAGGGAAAAGGAAAAACTAAGAAAGCATCTAAAGCTAACCAAAAGTATTTTGTACACTTAAAGTAAAAGCAAGAGTGGGTAAAGGAGGCATGTGTCACCATTGTTACTAGGATAGACATTGTGGAGGAATTTCTCTCTCTACCTTGAGAAAATGAAGAAAAAGAAGTAGGGGATAAAGATCTTCACTTCAATTATATATGTTACTTAAATAAACATAAATTATTATTTATCATAGGTATCAGGTATTGTATGTGGATCTCACATATGCTCAATTATGCAAGACATGAAAAGAACTAGACTCTTGAACAAAGGGGAGGTTGAACTACGTGCTGCAAATGGAGAAGAAGTTGATGCGACTATAGTAGGCACCTATTGTTTATGTATGCCTAGTGGGCCTATAATAGAGTTAGAGAATTTCATTTAATTACCCATTGTAAATAGAAGCATTATCTTTGTGTCTTGTATAAAAAAGAATGCTTTCAAGTTTTTGATACAGAATGACCATATTCCCATTTATAAAGATGAGGTATTTTATGGAAGTGCCCCTATGTCTAATGGTATATATTTATTAGATCTTGAGACACATGTATATAACATAAACACCAAGGAGTTAAATCCAATGTCTCAAATAAAACCTATCTTTGGTACCATTGTCTGGAGCACATAAACGAGAAGAGCATTTCTAGATTCCGTAAAGATGGTTATCTGGACTCTTTCATTTTTGAATCAATAGAGACATGTGAATCTTGTTCATTGGGAAAGATGAGAAAAACGTCTTTTGCTGGTGATAGTGAGAGAGGTAGTGACTTATTAGAATCACACATACTAATGTATCTGGACTTTTTAGCAGAGTGCTAGAGGTGGATATCAATACTTCATCCCTTTTACTGTAGACTTCAGTAGATTTGAATATGTGTATCTTATGAAACACAAAACAAAATCCTTTTGGAAGTTCAAGGAGTTCATGAATGAATTACTAAATCAACTTGGAAAAATATTTAAAGCACTTTGATCAGATTGAGATGGCAAATACTTAATCTAAGAGTTTGAGATCCTTCTGAGGGATTGCGATATTGTATCACAATGGACTTCAATAAAACACCAAAATATAATGATGTGTAAAAAGGAAGGAATCACACCTTGTTGTTGGGGACATGCTCTTAAAATAGCTACAATTACACTTATCTGAGTAACATCCAAATCCATTGAAAAGACACTATATGAGATATGGAATGGTAAACATCCCAATATGTCTTTCATAAAAGTTTGGGGACGTGAAGCTTATGTCAAGAAGAAATTCTATTAAAATCTTGAACCTAAATCAGATGAGTGTATCTTTGTTGGGTACTATAAGGAAACTAAGGGTTACTACATAAATATATTATTTTATAACAAAGTGTTTGTTGCCATAGGATGTATTTTTAGAAAAGGAATTTATTTCTAGAGGAACCAATGGGAGGAAAAAAGGACTCAAAGAAGTTCGTGACCAACAAGAAAATAATGAATCTCTCGAGGTAGATAAGGGGCAAGAGGAACCACAAACTATCGTGGAACCTCAAGTCCTATCATAGCAGAGGAACCTTGAAGGTCTAATCGGGCACGTCTTGAGACAAAGTGATATGGATTTATTTTTTCGAAGAGGTTAGGAAGATTTTTTATTCATCTTGCATTCCTCTTGCAAGAAAACTCTCAAAATAGTTACAATCACTAATAAATAATTCAAAATTAAATATGACAATTGTACTACTATCAAATGCTTCATATCTTATTAAAATACTCACCACCTCACTTGGTGGATGAATGTAATTATGAAATCCAAAATGGATTTTTAGATGGTACTCAACAAGAGTGATCACAACATTATTCATAGTTCTACTTACAATCCTCACCTCTCTATTCTCACTGAGGAGTTTCCTTATTCTAGTTGTCCAATAACCAAACTTATGATAGTTAGTTTTTTTATCATTAATAACCTTCAAAGTGGTGTCACAATTCAACTCAATAATGATATGAGAAAACCCTTTGTCTTTTGCCCACTTCAAAACTAACAAGATACCCACCAACTCGATTTCAGTGATATTTGTAGTATGTATTATTCTCCCACAACCTCCTTTCCAGTTTCCCTTGTTATGAGGAGCTATCATAGCAACTACCACATCACTCTTTCCAATAGCCACATTAGTATTAAGCTAAATACACTATGGTGATGGAGACAACCACCTATGTAACATTCCAAAATTTTGAATCTTATAAAGAAACCCCAAAATTGAAACCCTATTTTTATGATAAGTAACATTTAGGTTTTGAGATGAAATTAACTCAATTAATATTCATTATATTGCCTTATTATTTTTAGATGAATTTGGTAAGATAATTTGGGGTTTGTCTAAATTATGATCCCCTAACTATTTTTGGATAATCCTAGAGAATTAAATAGAGATCTTACGTAAAAAGGAAATAATAGATCGTCGCGACTCTCAAACCTAAAATATAACATGATATTAGGGATCCTCATTATTTATTTGGTTATCCTACCGAATTCGATCTCAATAGGACCTTGTTTAATCACTCAATGTAAATAGGCAAGAAATTATGAAGTTTGGACCCTAAATGATCAATAAACTACTTAATATGTTGCATCGTTCTTCAAAGTCTCCCATTTTTTCTATGTCACACAGAGGAAGGAGTACAAACCGGGTTGGACTTGGACCCAGTTGCAACCATGTGTGATAGGACTCTCTCCTTCGTTGAATTTCTCCTTTCAGTAGGACTCTATAGTCCATGTAACCCTCACCATCCCTTATGTCTCACTCCTCTGACTATCTGGCCAAGGAAACATGTCCAGTAGCTTTGACTGGTCTTCCCAATCCGTTTCATATCCAATTTGTTAGGTTTTCTCTCTCCAAAGACTCCTAGCGATTCCATGCCACCGTGTCGCCCCTTATTTCGGTCATCATGGTACACCCATTGTTATCTAGACCTCCAACTATATAAGTGAGGCCTAGAAAACATTCAATGAACCAATATCTAGTACCAACTCTCATTATAGTACCCCAAACATGTCTTACCCTACCCTGCTAATATCTCCCTCTAAGAGCGACAACAGTGGAACAACCCTAACCTCTGTCACCTTTAGCAAACTCACACGAGAATCTTCAACACCTCTAAAATCTTTCTAAACCTTCAATTCATCTTATTTATATGTCTTCTATGTATCCCTCTTTTCACCTTGATTTGAAATTCATAGACAACTACATTGTTCTGATCATTTTGTTGCATTGTTTTTGTGATGCTAGCTCTACCTCATACTTTGAAGATACCCAAATTCTTGATTTTCACTACAAGTGTTTCTTTTCCTGGTTATCTATCCACTTCTCTGGATGGCCATGGAAGATTGTTCCATTGGTGTTCCTCACATCTTGGGGTCTAGAATCTTGGTTAGTTGAGATTACCTAGCCTTGGGCCTTTATTTTAATGGTTAGTTGCTGACGACAAACCATAGATCCTAAGTTCTAGTTGTAGATTTCTTACAGTTTTCCTTTTTGTTCTTCATTGATCATAGAAGAACAAACTCAAGCACAATATTCCACTTTTACCCCCTAATCGCCGGTGATGTATATCGCGCTGGTTTGAGTATTGTTTGGTTTGACATGCCTGTAGTTTACTTTAATCATGCATTTTCCCTTTGGAAACCATGACCATGTGCCACACTCCTATTGAGACATCCAAGCATGGAGCCCCACCTACTGATTATGTGCTTATATACATGGCTTTTACCTTTTTCCTGATTGGCTGACAATTAAAAAATTCACAATAAATCAACAATTCATCACAAAATTTCACAAAAGTATGTTTTGGAAAGGGTTTTGGATAAAAAACTCTATTTTCTAAGTTTTAGAGTGTGTTTTCTATTTGAACAAACCCTAGTTTACTAAGAAGTTTATTTTAGGGTTTAAGATGATGAGTAAGATACAGATTGATGTAACATATATTATGAACATGGTAATTAGGGTTTTATCACCCAAGAAAGTGATTATGATTTTATCAAATCAACAAGTTCAACTAGTATTTTCTCTAAGAGAGACTTAACTGGTTTCACACACTCTGAGTAACAAGTATTGGTAAAAGGTTCGTATATTCACTTATATTTGTGAAATTCAACAGTAATGATATTAAGTACATATTTTAATGAATCTTTTCAAGAAAATTTATTATGAATCAGATTATGGTTTCCTTTGTATCTTTCCCATATATAGATAACATGGACATGCTTTCAAGTCAATTTAGTGCTTTAATATATTATTCTCAAGATCAATGTTAATTATATAATGGATGAATTATGATTGTTCCTTCCAAGATTAAGATGCCCTTTTAGCATAAGCTTTATATGAAAAATGAACACTTGGGAGCATATGATCTGTGTGAGCAATGATATCTTGGGATCATAATCTCTGTGTGGGTAATGTAAAGATGAAGGACAACATATTAAGCCCAACACAATGATTAAGATAAATAAACATGAAGATTAATTACATGACAAGAATCCAACGTTTATCATGTTAAATTTATGTTTTCTCAAAATTATAGTATATTTTTGGTTCTTATAATGTTTCTCAATTCCATTAAGTCTAACATATTTATCCATTTACTTTGATGGCCAGGAACATAGTGTCCATAGGAAAGAAGGATTGTGAAGCTTAGATGAGGAGCATACATATCAAAGATGAATCTAGAACACAAAACCTGGTGGGGTGCCAACTATCATAGAATATTAGTTTAGTTTTACTTTCAAGTTAAGAGAACCATGTATTAGTTTATAGTGTGAGTTTTAAAGTGAGGACTTGAGTATGAGAACTGTTATATTTTCCTATTTTGGTTGAACAAACTTCATTTACACAATGAACATACTATTTGTGACACTCCCATTAAGATTTAGGCTTGTGCTAAGTAAATATGTCTTAGAGCTACAATTTGATTTCAGAGCTAAAAAGAAAGATGACCACAAGGCCTTTCTTAGAATCTCATCTAGTTTATGTCCTCTTTAGTAGATGACACCTAAGAGGAAAGGAGATAATGACAAGATGCTCATGGGTGGAGAAGAGGATGAATCTGTTAGCATAGGAAACCATCGAGAGTCTCCACATCGAGAAACTCCCATGGTTCCTTTTGACTTCTTGGTTAGGGCCCTGGCCACTGCCATGGGAAGAGGAGGGGACCTATTAGGAAATCCTAGGGTCAACCAAGAGCTTTCCCTATCTGACTTCTTGAAGATCAAGCATGATGCTTTTGTTGAAAAGGAAGAGTTGGATGTGGTGGGAAAAGCTGAAAGTTGGGTGTAGTACATGGAACATTATTTCTATGACCTAGATTGCCCTAACCCATGCTGGGTTCATTTTAGGACTCGCATGCTCAAAGGTGATGCTAGGACTCGGTGGGAGAACCTACTAGGATCCCGTGAAGCTGATGCTCCCCACTCACATGGAAGGAATTCACAGAAGCCTTTAAATACCATTACATATATGAGGCTATGGTTGAGAGGAAAGAAGAGGAGTTTTAAAAACCTTCATCAGCATGGTGATATGATAGTCACACAGTACGCCATGACGTTCATAATTTGACAAAAGTATGGTTATGACTATGGTGAATGACATAGAATGAAGAAGTACAATAGGTGTCTCAAGGAAGACCTTAGCTTTGCTCTTTCTGGACTAGGACACTGCACCCTACAAGGTGCCATGGATACTGCACTAGAACTAGAAGACTATCTAGGAAGAGCTTGGAAGAAGGACAACCACTTCCACAACAACTCTGATAATCATAATTACAAAAAGAGAGAATCCTCAGAAGAACCACACGTCAGGATGCCTTACCCAACATGCAACATGCCACATGGTGGAGTATGCATGTTTGGCACATGAGTTTGTTACTTTGGTGAGGATACAAATCACAAGAAGCCCATATGCCCCAAGATCAAAGTAAGGAATGATCCAAGAAAAAACCCTAATCGGAGCTAAGAGAAAAGATACAAGCAAGAATCTTTGTAAAGGTTGATGATGATGAAGAAAGTATAATCTAGTTTAACCCTAGTTTTTATAAGATAGAAATACATATTGGGTATTGCAAAATACGAAACAAGTAAAACCATAAGGTGGGTAGTCTCATGAAATCTGAAGGATGAAATTTATTTAAGGTGGCTAGAATTGTAACATCCCAAAAATTAAATCTTTTAAAGAAACCCCAAAATAGAAACCCTAATTTTTCAATAAGTAAAATTTAGGTTTTGAGGTAAAATTAACCCAATTAATATCCATTATATGGCTTGATAATTTTTAGATGAGATTGTTAAGATTATTTGGGGCTTTATCCAAATTATGAGCACCTAACTATTTTTGGATAATCCTAGAGAATTAAACATAGATGTTACTTAAAAAGGAAATAATAGATCATTGCAACTCTCACACCAAAAATATAAGAAGATACTAGGGATACTCATTATTTATTGGTCATGCTACAAAATTTGGTCTCAATAGGACTTTGTTTGATCAATCATTGTATATAGGCAAGAAATTATAAAGTTTGGACCCTAAACAATCAATAAACTAATTAATAATTTACTTTTTTTCCAAAGTCTCTCATTTTTTATATCACACAGAAGAAGGAGTTCTAACTGGGTCAAATTCAGACCTGGTTGCAATCGTGTGCCATAGAAATATCTCCTTTTCCCCATTTCTCCTTTCAGTGGGACTCTATAGTCCACGTAACCCTCACCATCTCTTATGTCCCTATCCTATGACTATCTGGCCAAGGAAACATCTTTTGACTAGTCTTCTTGATATGTCTCATGTCCAATTTGTTAAGGTTTCTCTCTCTATAGATTCCCAATGATACCATGCCACTGTGTCATACTTTATTTTGGTCATCGTGGGACACCCATGGCTATCTAGACCTCCAGCTATGTATGTGAGGCCCGTAAAATGTTCAATGAACACCAAAGAATGGATATTTAGTACCAAATCTCCCTCTAGTACCCCAAACCCATCTCACCGTATTCTGCCATTATCCTGCTACAAGATTGAATGGGGCAGAAAAAACCTGACCTTCATCACCTTTAGTACTCGCATAGGAGAATCTTCGACACATCTAAATGCTTTCTAAACCCTCCATTTTTTTCTAGTATTATGTATATCCCTCTTTTCACCTTGATTTGAAATTCACATTCAACTGTAGTGTTCCAATCATCTTGTTGCTTCATTCTTGGGATGCTACCTCTGCCTCAGACTTTTGAAGGTACCCAAATTCTAGATTTGCATTATGAGTGTTTATTTTTCTAGTTATCTAGACACTACTCCTAGATGGCCATGGAGGATTGTGTCATTAGTGTTCCTCACACCTCGGGCTCCAGAATCTTGGTTGGTTGAGATTGCTTGGCCCTTGGGACTTTATTTTGGTGTTTTGTTGTTGACAATAAACCATAGATCCTAAGTTCCAATTCTAGCCTTCTCACAATTTTCTCTTTGTTCTTCATTGATCACAGAAGAACAAAATCAGCATGGTATTCCGCCTTTACCACCTAATCACTGATGATGTATATCATGCTGGCTTGGGTTGTTTTGGGTTTGACACACCCACAATTTTCTCTAATTACTCCTTTTTCCTTTGGGCAGCCCATACCATACACCACACTCCTATTGAGACAGCCAGGAAGGGGGCCTATTGCTAGATTATGTGCTTATATACATGGATTTTACCTTTTTCATGATTGGCGGTTGTTCACAAATTCATAATAAATCAACAGTTCATCATAAAACTTCACAAAAATATGTTTCAGAAAGGGTTTTGGATAAAGAGCTTGATTTCATATTTTTCATAGTCTTTTTTCTATTCAAACAAACCTTGGTTTTCTAAGAAGTTGATTATATGATTAAGATGATGAGTATAATAGAAATTGATGTGACATATATTATTAACAGGGTAATTAAGATTTTATCACCCAAGAAAGTGATTCGGAATTCATCAAATCAAGAAGTGCAACTAGGATTGTCTCTCAAAGAGATGTATTTTGATTCATGCACTCTGAGTAACAACTATTAGTAAAGCGCTCTATATTCACTTATATTTATGAGATTCAACTACAATGATATCAAGTACATATTTTAATGAATCTTTGCAATAAAAATTATTATGAATCAGATTATGGTTTCCATTGTATCTTTCTCATATATAGATAACATGCACATGGTTTCAACTCAATTTAATGCTTTAAGATATTATTCTCAAGATCATGCTTTATGATTGTTCCTTCTAAGATTAAGACTCCTTTTTGGCATAGTCTTTGTGTGAGGAATGAAAACTTGAGTTCATAAGATCTATGTGAGCAATGAGCTCTTGGGAGCGTAAGCTCTGTGTGAGAAATGTAAGGATGAAGTACAATGCATTTAGTCCAAGATAATGATTAAGATAAATAAAGATGAAGATAAATTACATGAAAAGAATCCAATGTTTATCATGTTTATATTTATGCTTTCTCAAAATTATAGTATATTTTCAATTCTTATAATGTTTTTAACTTCAACTTACTCTAACATATTTATCTATTTGCTTTGCATGGTTGGGGATGTGATGTCCACCAGAAAGAAGGATTGAGGAGCTTAAATGAGGAGCATACATCTCAAAGATGAATCTATAAGACAAAAAATGGTGGGGTGCCAAGTATTATAGAATATTAGTTTAGTTTTACTTTCAAGTTAATAGAATCATGTATTAGTTTAAAGTGTGGGTTAATAGTGAGGACTTGAGTGTGACAACTACTATATTTTCCTGTGTTGGGTCAACAAAATCTATTTTTATGCAATGAACATCATATTTGTGACACTCCCAATAAGATTTATGTTTCTTCTCACTAAATTATATGTTTTTGAAAATTAGGACATTACAACCTACGATGTTCTTGAGGCTTCATATCACTATTCTTCTTGTCAAAGATAGTGTCATTTAGCTTGATGATTTTCTTTATGTAAGATATTTGATGATCTTTGGTTATTACTTGGTTTTCAAAGATATATCTTCTTCTACCTATACAACCAAGTAATTAAGAAAGTGACTATTAAGGCCTATATGGCATGTAGGTAGTGCTTGATCCAACTTCTATCATCTGATCAACTAAAACACGCTTGTAGTTTCATTGGATCTAGGATTCTTTCATAAACATCCTTAACCATGATACAATCACAAAGAGAATGAATAGTGGTCTCCTCTTCTATAGCACAACAACTATAGAGAGCCTCCTCTGTTAAATGTTGAACCCTTCTCCTTACATTAGTGAGTAATGCATCATGGTTGATGAACCAAGAAACAACTTTCATCTTGTTATGGGCATTGAGTTTTTAGATCTTATAGCAATCTCCCTTAGTTTCCACATTCTTATCTCCTCTTAATAACTCATAAGTAGATATTTTCGTGAATGTCCAATATTTTATGTGGATCCAGGTGCAAACATCACTCAGATCACTCTTCAAAGGAATGTCTGTCTTTAGAATCAACTCTACTTCTTCTTATGTACACACTTTGTGAAGAAATTTAAAATCCCACTCATTGTTAACATTAGTTAGAGTATTGACTTGTAAATATCTCAACTCCTCTTTTATCTCCCTAATAAAATGATTCGAAAGAGATATGTTTAATTTCACCCAATAATTCATCCAAACACTGGTGGTGTTACCACCAACCGGTGTGGACTTGAAGTTGTTCATCATTAGATCTTTAATTTGAAGGACTATTCTTCTGAGTCTTGAGAAAGATAAAGATTTAGCACCATTGTAGTTCTTAAATCTATTATGAAGTCCTTTGCACCATGGGATTTCCTTTCCAAACATCAAGTCCTAAGAGTTCTTTAGCTGTAAGACTCAGTTTCATTCTCTCATGGATTTAAGACCAAGCCCCCCTTGTTCCTTAGGGCTTCTTTTTGATCTAGGATACTAGCAAAATCATATTGGGTTTACTGCATCCTCCCAAAATGAATTGTCTAATTGTACAATCAATCCAGTAGCATAACTTAATATGAAATTTTGCATTTTGCATCAAAAATTTAGGTGTTGCTTTGGATAAGCAAACAAAACCTACCAATGATAAACTTCTAGTTGACCACACCTTCACTCGATTAATGACTCTATTAAGGATATCAATATATGTTTCTTTTTTTCACTCAAGAGTGGATTATAGGGATGCCCAGGTACTGACCTGAAAAATGTGTTACCCAAAAACCACTCACTACATACATGTTGTTGATAACTTGATGTGATATACTCCTTGAGAAGAGATATGGGTTTTGGGGATAGACACCACTTATACTGAAGCTTTCTTGAAAAGATTGAAGCATTCCTTGATTGTTAGAATTTTCTACTTTCTAGAATGGTCAAATGAATTGTCAAAAACACACACACGAGCAATAGTTGGCCCAGATACACCGAGCTTCACCAGTTTCCGTCGTTCAACGGTTATATTCTCCTAGATCAACTAACTAATTCTCTTTAAATAAAGAAAAAATAGTATAGAGAGAGGGGATCCCCTTGTTAAAGACCCCTACATGCCATGAACCTACTTGAAGGTTTGCCATTCCATGTCACTACAATCGAGCCCCTTGTGATGGATTTCATAGTACACTAGCAAATGTTATCAAGTATACCTATTAGTTCGAAGAGTCTTCCATAAATGACCAAGACATGAAATTATATGCTTATGTGAGGTCCACTTTAATCTCCATTGTCCTGGAACCCTTTTTCATCTTCATATTATTCACCAACCCTTGCACTAATACGACGTTATCTATAATTTTCCTCCCCAAGATGAAGCTACTTTGTGCTAGACTAACCCAATCAGGTAGGTAGCTTTTGAGTCTTTCAATGACTGTCTTAGAAGAAAGTTTAAGGATTATGTTTTTGCATGAAATAGGCCTCAATTGGGTGCATTGTTCAGGTCTTTTGACTTTAGGGATTAAAAAAATAGTGGATTGACATAGTTCTTCCGTTAGTGTTTCCCCTTTAAGAGCATTGCTCATGATTTTGCAGACTGAGTTACCCACAATATTCCAGTTTCTTTGCAAGAATAAGGCAATGTTACTAACCAGACCAACAACCTTGTACCGGTTCATACATTTTAAAACTAGGAAGATTTCCTCTTCAGAAGGTGTCATCACAATGCTCTTTATCTATTCTTCAATTAGCGGTTTGAACATACATGGTATCTTATGATTGTATGAGTTGTGAGATTCACCTGTATTGGATAGGATCCCCTTGAAGTTTTTTACAACTAAAATCCTTAGATCATCCTCTTGCACAACCCCACTTACATCAATTTTTTAAGGTAGTTATAGTATTACTTCTTGTAGTGACCTCACTTTTGAGCATCCCCCAATTATGGAAAACTTTAGAGCCATTACCTAAAATTCCCAAAGATCTAGATTTAACATAATAACAAACAATAGCAAATAGTTAACATTAATTAAAAAGTAGTGTTTTACAAGTTATACCATGATTCTCTTACATGAATTTCCAACATGAACTCATAAAAATTGAGAAGAAGTATCTATCTAATCCTCCTTTATTTAGATTCAATGTCTTCAAGTAAATTCATATGGTTATCATGTCTTGATATCTTTCATATTTAGCATGTACCTAAAATGGCGTGAAATAGAAGCACAGCTCAACATATCAAAATATACTATGTACGAGTACATAACAATGTATATTCAATCAATTACTTACAAATAAGAAGTAGCATTTTCTTCACATAATCTTCCTTTATGTTATAATCATAGAGGCATTATAATTGCATAGAATGTAAATATACATTCATGAGTTTATTAATTCAATCATTGAGAAAATCTCAGCAAACACTGACAAACAATATTGTGGGTAGTCATATTCGTAGCCACTTACCTTTTCCACATAGATCTTGCAATCATACTTCAAGTACTCTAATTATATCATCCAATCTAGCAAGTAAAATGGATCCAAGCAATTGGACATTTAATCTACATGTACGTAAATCCTAAAGTGTCACCATCACAATAATCACATAAACCCTACTCAGGTCATAATCTAGGGTTTTAGGGTTACCTTGGGTTCAAATTAAGGCATAAGGGTGCAAACCCTAGTTCCCTCACACAAAACTTTTTTAAAGTTATTAATCCATGTTATACATCATGTGTAACCTTGAATATCAAGTTAGGCCTTTTATGTCATTAGGAGAAACTATGTTAGATTATGAAACTTAAGATCCTAATGATAAAATAGATTAGGTTCTAGACCCTATTCATTAGATCCATCAAATCCTTTCATTAGGAACAATTAGATCACATACAGTTAATTGACCACATAGAAAAATATGATCTTTAACCCTAATTATTCATATGCATGATTATTCACATTAGCAACTCTAAGTATTATCACAATCGTCATGGTCATCTTGGAATATGAGATTATTCAACAATATAAGAATACAACATGAACTAAAAGCATATGATGTATTCAACATGTTAATACAAAAGATCTAGGGTTTTCATTTACTAATTATTACTTAAAAAAGAATTGTCCTACTTTTGAAATTAGAATCAAAATTTGGTCCTAATTATATATTTTTTGTATTCCTCTAGTTTTTTTGATCAATTTTCATATCTAACATGTCTTCATCCGAGTTACAGATTAATTATATCAATTATTGCAAGATTTCCATTATCTAGAGCAATGGCACACTACCACATCAATCATTAAACTTTTCTTCTATGTGCCAGTGACTTGGCTGGGAATCAGGGATTTGACCCACAACTTTCCCAAGATCTCACCCCCTAGACCGGCCAGTCTAGGGCTAACTCGGAGGGGTCTGTCTCACATCCTCTCTCTCCCTTGCACGTTTGTACTGCCTCACGGGGCATAGCATTGCCAATGGAGCCAAAGAGCATTTAGCCACTCATGCCACCCAAGTCAGAGAGCTATTCTCCTCTTGCACCCTATGCTGCCTCATGCCGTCATCACCATCCTGAAGACATAATCATTATCAAAGCTTCCTATCGCTCCCATATGCATGCCCTCATGCTCATACTTCTATGGTGGGGAAATCGCAGTTTAAGCCTTCCTCCAGGCTCCCACCACACATTGCTACTATGACAACCTCCCTCATACTTTGAAGTGGCCTAGTAACCCATGGCACTTATCTGCAAGTCATCTAGGCAAACTAGGGAGGGGGCTGACTAGAGGTGCAATTATCCATTGAGAAACCATGGTGTTATGTGATTGTGAAGAAGAATATGCAATGGATTATAGGACATTGAGGGGGAGTTCTAGGGAAGATTTTGGAAGTGTGGGTGAGATTTAATGATGGGAACATAATCCTAGTGCCTAACTATGGACATGGTTGTTGTTGCAGTTGATTCTTTCATGCAAACCCACGGCTGGGGAGGGTTCTCATGTCAAGAACCCTAGACTACTATGGATGAGGGAACACAACTAGGATGAGAAAGGAGGAACACATCACCTTCAAGGAATGGGGGTATTTCCTCTTTATATGTATAGAACTAAGTGTATGAAACGTTGGATTGGTTGTACAAAGTTGGCAAAGTATCATATTTAGGAAGTAATTAGTTACATTCCTACTTCCTTCCCTTAAAAAAACGCTTAGGCTTTATTCTATAGTTCCCAAGGTTGGAAAAAGGAATCCCCACTTTCTTATAAATAAATGGATTTAGCAACCCAAAATCCATTAAGGATAATTCTTAACTATACTTGCACATTGTATAGTTGGTCACTCAATATGTTTAGGAAAACACTTTATCATAGAATTCTAGAATATTCTTTTATCCCTCTCGATATATTCCTTCAATCAATTATAGGATCTCATTAATATATTTACCAATTCATATCTAATGTGTGTGATCTAATGGGTTATATTTCCTATATAAAAGTTTCTCTTTTAAAACATTTATTGAAACAATTACAATTATCTCATGGAATGCCCTTTTTCTCCCAATTTTTAGAATTCATTTTTTTTCAGTATACCAAAGGTTAGATAAAAAAATTATTATTTTTTGATGCATCAAACATCACATTACCATTCTTGGACAGATAACTACTATTTTAATTATCTAAAATACCACATATCTTTATTTTCTTTGGCAACTTACATATTATTTCATATTTCTATCTTTCAACAAGTCATACATTTGTTGTTGTTTATTTATGCACAAAATCTCTTATTTCTTTGTCTTATGTACCAAGGACCAATTTGCATAGCAAACAGTCTCATGGCATCATGGATGGAACCCATGCCACAAAGTGAATGGCTTTATTTTATGAATAATACAATCAATTCAAGCCTTATATTTATATAATTCAATTTTACCTAAGTTGAGGATATTACATCCACCCCTATTTAAAAGGAATATTGTTCCCAAAATTCAAACTTAGTAAGTTTAATGTGAATAAGACTCATATTTATTTCAAACCTTAGGGTTAGCAAACCTACTTTTTTTTTTTGGTCCGAAAGCTCCAGTGTCTATTTGTATTTTTGGGAAAAGGGGGGAAGGAGACAAAATCAGTGCCTGTAAGCCGTTGCCTGATTGAAAAAAACTCAGCTGGAAAGACCAGACTGAAGAGAAAACAGGAAAGAAGAACAGAAAACTGTCTGCACACTAAGTAAGAAGGCAGAGGGTACTTTGTAACTTCCGCCACTGAGCTTCTATTCCTGTGTATCTGTTCTCATGAACACGACTATTCCTTTCAAACCAAAGAGTATAAAGGATTAACAAGGCACAGAGGTGAGCCTCCTTACTCGACCACTGAACCAGATCTTCACAACAGCTTGGGACAGGTCCAAGATCATGTCCTTTAGTCCAAAGCTCTTTAGAGTAGGGGCATTTAAACATAACATGGACAACGTCCTCACATTCATTTCTACATAAAAAGCACATAGAAGCAGTAGAAATGCCAATCTTCATGATGAACTCAGTGGTAAGAAGCTTGAGGTGAACCACCTTCCAAGCATGAACATGATAAATTCTTGGACAAGCAAACTTCCACACCCACTTGAAGATCTCAGACCTGCATCCTCTCTCTCTAACATTATCATAAATGAGAGAGAATCTAGGAAAAGACTCACCCATAAGTCTAACAGTATCACTTCCTCCCAAAATAGTAATGTTATCCTTTAACATGTTCAGGACAACATCATTCCTTATGTTTTGTAGAATATTCCAGCAGCCGTCCTTGATGATACAACTGAGCAAGGCATTAATAGGAACCCCTAGGCTTAGAGCCACCTTAGGGCCTATAACGTCCATAAAAAATTTGTTACCAGGAAGCCAAGGATCACCCCACATCCTAATAATCTTCCCATCACCAACAGAAAACCTGAGATGAGGAATAAGTAAATCTCTCACACGAATCAATTGATTAATAAGCCAAGAATTAGAACTCTGCACATTAAGCAACCAAACTGTGGTCTTGTTGAGATACTTCTCATGAATCCATCTAACCCAAAGGCTATCTTTCTTAGCCACAATGTTCCACAAGTTAGCAATAGAGGCAGCCTTAATAGCAGACCTCATAGAAACAATATTTAAACCCCCTTCCTCCTTCGGCAGAATAACCTCTTTCCACTTCACAAGATGAACACCATTTTTGTCATCAGAGCCTCCCCACAGAAACTTTCTACAGATTTTTTCAATATCATCAGCTATAGAGCATGGCAGAGGAAACACAGCCGACCAGTACCTCTGGATGGCCATAATAGTGGACTGAATAAGCTCTAAATGCCCAGCCATGGATAACAACTTAGACTTCCACCCATCAAGCCTAGCTTTAATTCTGTCCATCAAAGGAGCGCAGAAATTCTTCTTGAGTTTACCAATAAACAAAGGCACTCCAAGGTATCTATGAGGCAAGACTCCTTCCTCAATATTGAGAATGGCCTCCATCTCCTTCTTATCCACATTACAGCTGTAGAAAACAGAACTTTTAGCAGGATTCAAACTCAAGCCTGTCAAGGTTCTAAGATCTTCAAACAAGGTACGGATATTCTGAGCATTGTGAGAGTTAGCTTCAGAAAAAATCATCAAATCATCAGCGAAAACAAGATGGGACACATTAAAATTAGCAGAAGCTCTAAGAGGAGAGATTTTCTTTTCATCAATAGCTTGCTTCATCAAGATAGAAAAACATTGCATAACAATCACAAAGAGATATGGGGCAAGAGGATCGCCTTGCCTCACTCCATTACTAGGACTAAAGGCCTCAAGAGGTTCTCCATTGAAGAGAACCTGATAAGAAGTAGTAGAGAAAATTTCCTTTATCCAAACAAGCCAGCATTGAGGGAAATTCATCTTTCTTAGAATAACAAAAAGCGCTTCCCAATTGATGGAGTCATAAGCTTTAGTAAGGTCTGCTTTGATGCACATTCTAGGACTCCCATGAGACCTATTAAAATCATGAATGATTTCATTGGACAGCAAGATAGCATCTTTGATACTTCTACCCTTCACAAAGGCACACTGGTTGGGGCTGATAATAGAAGAAAGAACACCCTGCAGCCTATTAGTCAAGATTTTAGAGATGACCTTGTAAATCACATTGCATAAGGATATAGGACGCCAATTCTTCAACTCCTCAGTACTATTGCCTTTAGGGATAAGACAAATAAAAGTTCTATTAGCCTCTTTCAGCAATCTACCAGTTCTGAAAAAATCAAGAACATCACGAATAATATCATCATTAATATCTCTCCAACAATGCTTGAAGAACTTGCCATTAAACCCATCTGGTCCAGGGCACTTGTCAACATTAAGACTCATAAAAACATCTTCAACCTCCTTAGGAGTGACCAGCTTGTCCAAGGACATCTTCTGAACCTCATTAAGCCGGGGAAACACCAACTGATTAAGCTTGACAATATCCACCCCCTCATTCTTGTTAAAGATATTTCTGTAGAAGTTATACACACACTCTTTCAGCACATCAGGATTAGACTCCATCACTCCATTAATGTTAAGACATCTAATAGTGTTCCTGTGTCTTCTAGTTCTCAAAGAAGAATAAAAAAATTTAGAGTTCATGTTGCCTTCCTTCAACCAGCTGACACGAGACTTCTGCCTAAGCAAAGATTCATACTGAGCATAAGCATCTTTTGCCTTCTTCCGGGCAACAATAGCATCATGAATAAGAACCTCATCAGTAGGATTCCTATCTAGATCACTCTGAATCCGATTAGCATCAGCCTCTAAGATTCTGTAATTATCAGCCAGATTACCAGACTCCTTGTTCCACTTAATGAGAGCAGCTCTAACACTCTTAAGTTTACTGTAAACAATAAACATAGGAAAACCTTCAGCTTCAATCCTCCAAGCCTCATTCACAATACTATTCAAATTGTCCTTAGAACACCAAGCATTAATAAAACGAAAAGGGCTTTTGACAACTCTCCTTTTCCCCAAGGTGAACTCAATGAGTCTATGATCACTCGTAGTAGAAGGATGAGCAAAAGCTCTAGCTTCAGGACAAGCCAGTAAGAAATCAGAATTAAACAAAATTCTATCAATCTTGGAGATGGCAAAATTAACCCCTTCCTGATGATTGTCCCAAGTAAAAAACGATCCATCAGTATCCAGTTCAAAAAGACCAGAAAAGGTCATACAATCATTAAAATCCTCCATACACTTTTTAGAGGGAGGGTCTTTACTAATGCGATCACCATCTCTCCTAACCGCATTAAAATCTCCAATAAGACACCAAGAGCAAGTAACAGATTCAGAGAAACGCTCAATATCATTCCACAATTGAGACCTCTCATAATCATCATTATGACCATAGACACCAGTCAAAAGGAAAAAATCATTACCAACAGAAACACTCATATGCACAAACTGATCCGATTCAGCAATCTTGGTGACAGTACAGAAATCCTGCTTCCACAAAATGAGAACCCTACCCAACACATGGGAATCGTGATTAGAGATCCATGAGAAACCAGGAAAAAACCTGTTAACCAGCTTTTGAACCTTAGTAATTCTAACTTTAGTTTCAGACAAGACAACGATATGGGGATTTCTTCTACTAACCTCCTCCTGGACTTTGAGAATCTTATTATTAAGACCTCTCACGTTCCAGGCCACAATAGACATAGAAGAAGAACTATCCATTAGAACGATTTTCATCCAGTACTTCACTGGGCAGCTGTTCTCCTAACTTAACAAGTCTGTTATTTAGGATGGCCTTCTGATCCGCAATCCTCTTAGTAGCCTTAGCCTTCTTCTTGTTCCCTACAACTTTAAATTCAGCTTCCTTTCCTTTGTTAGCCTCAGTAGGCGTACTGTCAGGCGTAATGTCGATCACCTCACCAGCATTGGATTGTTTGCTCTTTTCTTCAAATTCTTTAACAGCTTTCTCGAAAGCTTCCTTTTCCTGTTCAGATACTTCCTCCAGCTTATCGCTTGAGTTCTCAGTACCGCTACCTTCAGAACCTTCCTCAGAAAGGGGCTTTACAGAGTTTTCCGATACAGACGGATCCTTCTCACTGACTTTCTTTGGAACCCAAATCTTCTTAACAACCTTCCCGCATTCCCCATGACCGAACATACCACAGGTGTTGCATTTCTCTGGCCTCCATTCGTACTCAAACTGAATCATGTGAGTAGTACCTTCATCCGAGCAGAGTTCCAGCTCCAGCGGAAACTCAAACTCAGTTGGAATTAAGACTTGCAGCCTCGCAAACTCCATCCTTTTGCATTCGCTGGTGAGTCTGTCCGTGCACAAAGGAATCCCCAGATAAGATCCAATACGATCAAACATTCGTTTATCCCACAGCTCCAAGGGAATGTTATGAACTCGAACCCATATGGGAATATCAGTCAGCTTAAACCTCGAGATAATGTCTCCCGATTTCCACCTGAGCAGAACAACAGGCTTCCCCTTGACGGTCCAAACCCCACCTTCTAAGACATCTTCTAGATCCTGACTCTCAGAAAATCTGACGATAAAAAAACCATTACCTCTGCCGATAACCTCTATACTTCCAGCGATCTTCCAGATCTGAGCAAAGTAGGATTCAAGAGTAGGGAGATGTGGCCTGAACCCCACAACATAGCCAGCTAGACAGTTTTTCCATCGTTCCGAGTTCTCATCGGCTTCCTTTTTGGGGTAGACCAGTTTGCCTTCCTTGACCGTGATTGCCGTTTTCTCCAACAGAGTGTTGGCATTCTTCTTCTTCGGCAACTGAAACAGCTCGCTCCATGACTTTCTAGCGAACCCAGACTTACCTCCATCGGCATTATTTGACCCAAACAACACAGGAGGTCGACCTAGCACCGAGTCGCCAGTGGAATCGCCTGCGCCGCCGCCTCCGCTGTTTTCCGCCATCATGGAAACTTTTAATGGAGGTTAGCAAACCTACTTAGTTATCTATAACATCTTTTATTGATATTAAAATTTCTCACCTTTTTACTAAGATTGGTACTTGAATTCAATGCAAGGTATATCCAAACCTTAATATTTACATGATACAACCTTTTAGGGATTATATCTTCAATTGTTTTTTTAATTTCACTCGGTGATCACCTTTTCACCTAGTTTTCCAACCTATTTTTCAATTATTTGCACATATGGGTAAGGTAACACCTTAAACCCAAGATTTTATCATTAAAACTCACGTTAGGGTATTCATTCTCATATGTCAATTTTAAGCATAACATATGTCTACCCAATCTCTATCACTCATAATAAGATGAAATAAGCATTTGACTACAGTCCAAATACAAAGTTGATCCTATTCTAAGAGGAGAGATGGTGTACTCACACATTATCTCAAAAATTCACATTTTAGATTGAATCATTCTCAGCATGACTCTAAACCTTACCTACTTTTTAATTCTACACATTTTATATTTAATGAAGTCAAGTGTCTTTAGCACTCTTGAATTTGTTCACAACTCCCTTCCTATTTAGCACTCTTGAATTTTATTATTACACGACTTCTTGTGTCTTTTATATTTACATCTCATGTCTCATTATCCTTAGTCACTTCCTAAAGGTCTCTAGCAGGTACATTTGGAGGGATCTCATCCTGGACTTGTGGGACGTTTTCACTTAGGGAGTGCTCCACACATTTATCCCTTGGGACTCATGGACTCATAAAGCTGGACAATCTCCTAACCCATTGCCTCAGGCAAACATGGTTGGCTAGCTCCTTACTCTATGGTCCTATGCATTCAGGGCACAATCACTTCCTAATCTCATCGGTCTTATGTACCTATATTCCTACCAAATTAACCTTAGTATTGACTTATAGCTATACCCTACCTAGGGTCTATATCACAACTTCAAAAATTTCCAAGCCTTAGGCAACATTTGAGGTTACCTTAATTCTCAAACTAGTTGGTCAACTCACCCTTCTAGGGAAGGTCGTATCTTAGGGTGTCTTATTGACTCATAGGAGGAGGTTGGGATTTCTAGCCACAATCTAAATCCATAGGTTTAGGATTTATCCTCTTCCATAGGTCCTTTTCCCACTCTTGGGTGGACCCACCCCAGGCCAGGACACCAACCCCTAAAAGTTGAATTGAGTTTGTTATATTTTCTAACATACATTTTTAGTTATAACTTCTCATCCTATATTTTCTCAATCTCTATAGTATACCCTCTCTGTGGGAGGTACTCATACTCACTCCATGGGAGTATTTCAATGATCTACTTACTCTCTAGGGATAATCTCCATCCATTCCTACTGACTAGGTGTAAGATCCCTGACCTGACTTTTGGGCTAACCTTGTTTTCTTAGCTTAATAATATGCTTAAACCTTAATCTAACCTCTTGAGATGCTTTAATAACATGTGACATATGTATGTTTTTGGTTTGGTCTAGTTTGGTTGATATTTAAGCCATGTTTGCTTGTTTTGGACAAAGTTGCAATTTACCCATGTTGAGTGGTTATCTTGCAATTTTTCACATGTAGAGTGTGCCCTTAGTGATTTAGCATCATGAGAAAGAGAATGATTCTATGGGATGCCTTGTTGGACCTTGGTTGATGAGGTGGCATCATGTGGTGATGCTAGGGTTTTCTAGTGTTTGCCTTGTTGATATGTATCAACCTTGCTAGGGTTTGGTGTGTTGCAATAGAAACATCACTCTTGGATGAGTGTTGCGACCACAAAACATGCACTATGTGTTGTTTGTTTCGACCCTGGTGACCTAAAGGTGGTTTGGTAGAAGGGGTTTGTCTTTTAGTTGTGTGTTTCGATCATGTTGTGTGGGTGACCTAGTGTAGCAGTCGCTACATGGTATAACGTTGGTTTGTTGTGAATGCAACAATAGATGACCTAGGTGGTTCCTACACTCACTAGGTTGTATCACCCTTCGATGTATGCATGTGTAAAGTGGTTTCATGGCTGTTTCCTAGTTGTACAAGTGTCATGTTAATGCTCTCTTCTGTTGATACCTCAGAACCCCCTTGCTTCCCTCCTACCTTGAGTATATAACCTCTCTCCTCTTCATGCAAGCATCCTTTTTCGGCCCTCCTTCTTCTCTACTCTCTTGTGTTCATCCTTGGATCTTTGTGGAGCAAAGAAGGACTGATATTAGAGCTTTGGTAGCTGATCAACCTTGCATGTGGTGATATTGGACTTGATCATCTCCTTTGTGGGGATCTTTGGTGATCTCCTTTCTTGGTAAGTGGTTTTGAACCCTTGATCTCATTTACTTTTGCACCCTACCTCTTCCTTCTCGGACATGATACTATGGTGCAACCATGTTGTCTATCTTGAATATCTTCCCCTCACTAAGGTCGGAGACTGTGGTTTGACCATGGCGGTACCTATGTAAGAAGAAGTTCTCTTCTTCCTTCTTCTTGTCTAGCCTAGGGTTTTCACCCTCTTTTCTTGAGATTTCCTATGACCATGGTGTTATTCTCTTTTGAGGTGACCTTGTGGCTATGGAGTTGATCTCCGTTGAATATATTTTCTCTCTCTTTGGAGCTTGTGGCTTTGGAGCTTGATTTTCTACAAGGTGGTTTATATAACTCTTTTCCCTCTTTTATTATTTGCACCATAATCATGCTTGAATGTTAATATTTTAATCTCTAAAACGTGATGCTAATGATCTAGGGTTTATGATTTTGTAGTATTCTCAAGTAGATTGCTCGTTCTCCTAAACCCCAATCTTGGTACCCTATTTTGTGGTGATTATGGAATGGATGATTTTCTCTTGCTCTTGATTATGAATTTCTATCAACATACACATATTTCAAGTATCTTGGGGTAGCATGAAGTTTTAGTTCTATTTTGCATGCATGAACGTGGGTTTTATCTCTCTTAAATAGGTTCTTTCATGGTGATTTCCATGACACATGTTTTGGGGCTTTGGTGTTTATCTTGGTATGGAGTTTTTCACCTTAATGATGATGAATTTCCTTTATGTTAATCTTATATTTTGAACATGGTACTTCTATTTTGGAGGTGGTTTTGTGTTTCTTATAGTAGCTTGACATTTGGGTCACTACACTCCTCTTAGTGGTTCGAGGTCACTACATGTGGGTGGGTTGTTGCAGGACTATTTTGATGAGTTTTTCTTCGACCGAAGTACCTTGGTTTGAGTTGGTTCATGTGCACCTGGTGATGGGTTGCGGGTTCTATAAAGCTAACCCTAACACCATGGTCGCTACACATATGCACTATGTTGGTCTTTATCCTTGTTTTGGTGGATGGGTCACTACCCTTTGGTTTGTTTTGGTTGCTACAAGTAGCCTTGGGTGTTGTGGTCCCTACATCTCTATGTGTTGCGGTCACAACACTGTCTTGATGGTTCGAGTCAACATATAAATGAGAGTATGGTCGCTACATGTGCATGCACAAGTAATTGATGGTTAATACATAGTGTTGTTTGGATGATTGTTTGATTAATCATAATAATGTTTCTTAACCCTAATGTGTTCCAAACATATGGTAGATGATGTATCTAGGGTTTGGTGACAAGTAATGAAATGAAAACCCTAATCATCTATATGTGTGAAACCCTAACCCAAATTCTAGGGTATGTTATACTTGTTGAGATTGCATGGATGAATAGAATGTGAGTATATTTTCTCTCTCCTGCCTATGTAATCCTAACCTTGAAGGTTGAATGAATGACATAGATTGTGTATGCTATGGTGGTAATCATATGATACAAGCATATGGTTATGAGCTTTAATGAGGCATGTTGAGATCACAACGATGCGATAGGTCTAATGACCTGACAAGCGCTTTGTGCCTAGTTTGAGGTGAAAACCTCTAGAGATATGATTGAGGGATTGAAATCCCATAGTGATGCGATAATGTTGATGGTCTTGAATTGACAGTGGTATCAAGCAATGATGTGACAAGTTGTACTCCAAACATTTTATATCGTGTAGAGTTATAATATCCCCTTATCTTTGAAGAATTTGTTTTGGGTTTATACATTGTAACTTGATTGATGCTAAAAGATACTCAATTGTACTAACTAATCAAGTGAAACCCTAATCATGTAGCTTCCCTATGCCACAAATCCATCTACAATGTCAGTACTAGATGGATGGTGAAAAGGGTATTCCCAAGGGAAACCTAGAGTGCATATTGTTGAGGATGTGAGGTGCAAGTGACCATGTGTTGTTGACATCTTTATCCCAAGTATTTTGAGAATGACTGTGGTCGGTCTTGGTAATTAGTATGTAATATTATGTGATGAAGTATAACTGCGGTTGTACCCCAGTGATTGGGTTATATACCCTACTTTCTAGCACTATGACACGTACCAATGTAGACTAGTTGTTTGCAGGACCATAGCCTTGACTAGAAGTTGTTATCTTTGTAGTTTGACTATATGTCACTATGATATAGACTCAAATTGACCGAGTAGTGCAGGAGAACATCATGGAGTCTGACACTTCCATTAATCTTGTATGGCACTGATTTCGATTTAGCAGTAGTCAATTGGATTTGGGTGGTACGACTAAAATCCTCAGAACATAATAAAATATTTAATATAGCCCTGTAGTATAATTTCTTAGGGTCAAATATGATTCACATTTGATGACCCATTGCCTTATCTTTTGTACTGATTTCTTGAATTATAATGGGGTAAGAGAAATCAACTGTTATACATGTTCTTCATATTCCTTCTAAAACCATGAGATGTTCTACTGCTCAGTTTTAGATACCTAAACTACTTAAATAGTGTTATTTTCCTTTCCTGTATCATTGAGTTGAATCTACTTATAATGTTTAATCAGATCAGTCTTATTTACATGTGCTTATAATAGACATTGGCAGAGAGTTATAACTCTTTCTGGGACGTTTGGTCTCACCCCATGGTTTTACACATCTTTTAGGTGGTCGTGCATGATGAGGTAGAGATCGTGCGGTTGAGGCTGAGAAGAAAGAGGAGAAATAGCTATTTGAAGGTTAAATATGCTGCTATATTTTGTAGTAGAGTCCTATCTGTCGTCCCTGTACTCTTAGGTCCTTGGGGGTGTTTTGTTGATGTTGTATATCAAGAGGATGTTTTTGGGATGTATGCCATGATTGTACATATATGAAATGTATATGTGAAAATGTTGTTGTATGTAATAGGTTGTGTCTAGTGAACCAGTGAACAGTGTTATGTAATAATCTTTTGGCATGAGATATGATACAAGTGGCTTTTGTGGACTCAAATGTAATATGTTTCCACTTGAGGTGAATCTGTGATATCAATTTTAATTTACCTTTTTTTATGGTAATCTGGTTGTTAGTGATAATTCCACACTTTGTTTTGAGTAATCTCGTTGTGTGGCACATCGAGGCGTCACACTAGGGGTATTCACAACATCATACTCACTCATTGGGGTACTTCATTGATGCACCCACTCGTTGTGGGTAATATCTAATCATACCCATTCGCTGGGGGTGTCCATAATATCATACTCATTCCTTATGAGTTTGCAATGGCATACCCACTTGTTGGGGGTAGCATACCCAATCTCTTGGGTCTACTTCAAAAGCATACCCACTGACTAGGGGTATAATACTCATTCTGTGGAGGTAATTTCAATGACATACCCATTTGATCGGGGTAGTTTCAATTGCATACCCACTCACCAGGGGTACGTTCAATAACATACCCACTCACTAGGGTTAGTCTTAATAGCATACCCACTCACTGTGGGTATTCTTTATTCATTCATTCCTCCAGAGATAACATTACAGTGATGAGAAAGTTATGTTCGTATATTTATTTTCACATATAATCATTGGCTACATATGTTTCTTATGTATATTCAAATCATTTCACATGCATCATGCATGAATTTCTTGACATTCATGCATGGGAGACTGGGTCACCTAAATTCATTTATATTTCCTCTTTTCAATGACCATAATTAGGGTTCTTATGGGTAGGGTCTCTATCTTACCCACACCACTCACATTACCCAAGATTAGGGTTTTGGTTTAGGGTTAGTAATCACCCTTACACCTTAGGGTTTTCTATTTCCACTGACCCACTAGGGTTTTCCTATACCAATCCTAGTTCCACCTAGGATTTACTTATGTCAGGAAAAACCCATAAAACATCTTACTTTACTTTCATCATCAATTCCAAATTATATGTGCATTAATTGGTGGAGGATGCCTTAATCCTACTTCTCGAAACCCTAACTTGAGATGAAGAGGGAACTTTATTTTAGGGTTTTTTTAAGAAAGACGATGAGAAGTTGATGAAAATACAAATGAGAATACTTAGAGAAAACATTAATTTAGGAAACTCCTATGTTCTGGCCAGACTGTTATCATATTGGCTAAGGGAGCCTCGTATACCAACTTAATGGTGCAGAGGAAAATATTACAGTCCCCAAAACCACAATCCATTCTAGACACCACTATCATCAGGTCATGCCTTAATAAGTCTTCTTATATTTTTACAAATTACTTGAAATTATAAACTACTAAATATTATTTGAAAAATCTGGGGCTCTGATACCAAATATAACGTCCTCACTTTTCAACATCCCCCAATTAAGGAAAGTACACACACACACACACACACACACACATATATATATATATATATATGTGTGTGTGTGTGTGTGTGTGTGTGTGTATATATGTATGTATATGTTTATGTATATGTATATGTATATGAATATATATATATGTATACATATATATATATATGTATATATATGTATACATATACATATATATATATACATATATATATTTATATGTATATATATGCATATGTATGTATATATATGTATATATATATGTATATATATATGTATATATATATATGTATATATATATATATATATATATATGTGTGTGTGTGTGTGTGTGTGTGTATATATATATGTATGTATATGTTTATGTATATGTATATGTATATGAATATATATATATATGTATACATATATATATATGTATATATATGTATACGTATACATATATATATACATATATATTTATATGTATATATATATATGCATATGTATGTATATATATATGTATATATATATATATATATATATATATATATATATATATATATATATATATACATACATAAAGAGCCATTACCTAAAATTCCCAAGGATCTAGATTTAACCAAATAATAAATAATAGTAAATAATTTACATATTCAAAAGTATTGTTTTACAATTTATACCATGATGCTCTTACGTGAACTAGTAACATGAACTCATAAACATTGAGAAGAAGTATCTATCTAATTGTCCTTTACTTAGCTTTGATGCCTTCAAGTAACTTCATCTGGTTTATCATGTCTTGATATCTTTCATACCTAAAACGACATGAAAAAAAAACACGGATCAACATATAAAAATAAATTGTGTACAAGGGGTGCATGCAAAACTGTGCAAGTACTTAAATACATATATTCAATCAATTAATTGCAAACACAAACTTCCATTTTCTTCACATAATCTTCCTTTATGTGATACTCATAGTGGCATTATAATTGAATAAAATGTAAATAAACATTGAATAGTTTATTCAGTCAATCTTTGAGAAAACCTCGGCAAACACCGACAAACTATATTGTTGGTTGTCATAATAGTAACCATGTACCTTTTATGAACCACATAGATCTTTCAATCATACTTCAATTACTCTAATTATATCATCCAATCAAGCAATCAAGGATAGATCTAAGCAATTCAACAAATAATATGCATTTATGTAAATCCTAAAGTGTCACCATCACATTAATTCACATTAAACCCTACTTGGGTCCTATTCTAGGGTTCTAGCATTATATCAGGTTCAAATCAAGAAAAAATGGTCAATCCCTAGTTCCCTCACACAAAACTTTATTATAGATATTAATCTTCATTATCCATCACGTGTAACCATGATTATCAAGTTAGGCCATTTATGTCATTATGAGAAACTATGTCAGATTATGCAACTTAAGATCCTAATGATAAAGAAACTTAGGTTCTAAACCCTAATTATTAGATCCATCGTATCCTTTCATTAGGAAAACTTAGAACACATAAAGTTTATTAACCACATAGCAAAATATGATTTTAACCCTAATTCTTCATATGCATGATTATTCACATTATGAACCCTAAGTATCATAAAAATTATCATGGTCATCTTGGAATATCAGATTATTCAACAATATAAGACTACAACATGAACAGAAAGCATATGATGTATTTAACATGTTAATACACAAAATCTAGGGTTTTCATTTACTAATTACTACTTAAGCAAGCATTACCCTACTTTTAGAATTAGGATCAGAATTTGGTCTCAATTATATTTTATTTGTATTCCCCTCTCAATTTTCTAATCAATTTTCATATATAACATGTCTTCATCTGAGATAATGACTAATTATAGAAATTATTGTATGATTAACATTATTTAGACCAATGCCACGCTGCCACATTGATCATTTACCTTTTGTTTTATGCACCAAGGACCTGACTAGCAATCAAGGATTTGACTCACAGTTTTTCCTTGATCTCACTCCTAGATCGGCCAATCCGAGGCTAACCTGATGGGGTCTATCTTGTGTCCTCTCTCTCCCTCATGCATTCACATGCTCGCGTAGGGCATGAAACTACCGAATGATTGGGAGAGCATTTAGCCTCTCCTTCCACCAGAGTCGGAGAGCTATGCTCCTCTTGCACCATGTGCTGCCTCATGCCATCATCGCTATCTCGAAGACACAACTATTAGCAAAGCTTCCTCTCGCTCCTGTACACATGCCCACATTCTTGTGTTGTGGGGGAGTGGCAATTTGATACTGCCACTAGGAACACACCTCGCAAAGCATCTACGATAGCCCCCGTCAGGCTATGAAGTGGCTCAATGACCCTTGGCACTTGTCTGTGAGTTGCCTAGGAAATTTAGGGGGACCTGACTGGAGGTGCAATTATCCCTTGAAAAACCCTGGCGATATGCAGGGGTTGTGAAGAAAAAGATGCAATGGAATAGAGGATGTTGAGGGGGATTTTTGGCAAAGATTCTAGTGGTATGGGTGAGAATTGGTGATAGGAATACAGTCCTAGTGACTGATTATGGACATGGTTGTTTCTGCAGCCGATTCCTTTCATGCAAACTGACGGCTGGGGAGGGTTCTCTTGTCAGGAACCCTAGACTACTATGGATGATGACATATATCTAGGATAAGAAAGGATACACATATCACCTTCAAGGCATGGAGGGTATTCCCTTTTTATATGGATATAACTAAGTGTCTAAAATAGTGGATTGGTTGTACAAAGTTGGCAAAGCATCACATTTAGAAAGTAACTAATTACATTCCTCCTTCTGTCCCTAAAAAAAAACTCTTAGGATTTATTATACTAAAGGTTACAAAAAGGAATCCCCACTCTATTATAACAACTTGGATTTAGCAACCAATGAGTCATGAAGGAAAAATATTAACTATTTGATGCACATTGAATGGTTGGTCAACCAATCTATTTAGGAAAACACTTTCTCATACAATTCTAGATTATTATTTTATCTCTCTCTTGATATATTCCTTCAATCAATTATAATAATTCACTTTTATTTTTCACAACTCAAATCTAATTTGTGTGATCGAATGGGATATCTTTCATATAAAAAACTTGATATTTTAAAACATTTATTTAAATAATTTCAATTATTTTATGAAATGCCCTTTTTCTCCCAATTTTTAGAATTCTCTTCTTTTCATTATTATTTTCAAATATACCAAAGTTTAGATTGAAATATTGTTGTTTGATGCCTCAAACATAATGTTACCATTCTTGGATAGATAATTACTCTTTTCATTATCTAAAATATCACTTATCTTATTTTCTTTTGGAAACTTGCACATCATTTCATATTTCTATATTTCAAGAAGTCATAAAGCCATTTCTATTTATTTATGCACAAAATCTCTTATATCTTTTTCTTGTGTAGCAAGGACCTATTTACAAAGTAAACAGTCTCATGGCCTCACGGGTTTCACCCAGGCCACAATATGAATGGCTTTAGTTTTTGAATAATAAAACTGATCCAAGCCTTATATTTATATAATTCAATTTTATCAAAATTGAGGATATTACACTTCGTCTCGACTGATTCACCCATGCCTGGTAAAATTTTGTGTTGATATCTCTAATTTTCATCAAACCAATATGTGCATTCTATTTCTAGTCTTCTTCCTCCTTGCACAAGAGAATGTCAAGCATATTAAACACATGTTGCTAGAGACTGGGTTGTAGCATTTAGTCTGAATCATTTGAAGATGAGTACTATTATGAATCAATCTATCTTTTCCTAACCATATTTTTTACAGTGTAGGTCTTTGTTCCATTTTGAGATTTTTGTTTTAGCACCGTGATAGACCTCGTAGATGTCCATATCCTAGGAAAAACTTGATTCATAACATTTATAGACTATAGTTTCTCTTTCTACAAGGATCAGGTAATGAATCTCTGATATCACTTAGTTTCCCTTTTGAAATGTATATATAGAGGACAATGATTGGAATGTTCTCTAAGCAAGAGTGCAACCACAACCTCAAGAAACTAATTGATGAACAAGTTGTTGCCCTTTGATCTATCTATTCTTTCTTGGACACTTTTGTACTTATACATGTTTCACATGCCTGAGAATCCTAAGTCAGATAGACTGGCTTCCATTACGAATCACGAAACAACTAGGCTTCATTAGAATCATATCAATTCCATACTTCTCTGTAGAATGATTAATGGTGTTGAATTTCCCTAATGCGGCCCATAGTTCATCAAAATTCCTTCCCATCATGATCAAATGTTTCTATAGAAAACTCCTGATGGTGATATGTGGATTCACATAAACAAAAGTAACAATGCAACTATCATTAAATCTACATGTAATGAATTGGCGGTGGGAGTTAATAACTTCCACTTTTGTATTGCCATCCCACCCAATCTAGATTCCTCCCACGAATCCGCACGCTTTGACTATGTGGGAGTTTCTAAACCCCAACTTATTAATAGACTCCACAACCCGAGTACCACTGATTCTATGGTCAAGAACCTGTACTATAGAAGGCCGTTTTGTAGCCATGAAATCGTTCAGCACATTACACATGTCATCATTTCCTATTCCTTTGACTTTTCATCAAATAATATTTAATATTATAAGAAAAAATAAAAAAATGGATTAAGATATAACCTCCTTTTTCCAACTATTCAAACTCTAGTTCTCCTTATCTACAAAACATTCAATATTCTCAGTTTGCCTACACTCGTTTGTAGTAACTACATGAATATTATGTATGCTTGGACTTATTCTCTTTTATTCTGGTGGGTGTGATAGTTCTTGGTTTTCCTTGCCACTTCATTTTGTTTCACTCCCCTTGATCTTCTGCCCAATTGAATGAGATAGTTGTCCCACCTGTTCATTCAGTTAGTTTACAATGATAGGTACAGTTGTTTGTCATGATGTCCTCTAGCATCTCCTAGTCTTTTTGCATCTATGTTCCCTCATTAATATCTAGGATTCAATTAATTCATCTATCTCTATATCTACCACAAATAATTCTTAACTATTCTATCATTATCTTAGCATTGTGTTGTACCAACTATCTACCAATATTTATTATATCTCCCAGATTTTCCCTAGGAGCTTCATTCTCACCACTTTTCTCATGTGTCCTTTTTTTCTCTCCAAATTTTGGTCGTAGTATGTTGTTGCATTATTCCTTGTTCTACAATTACTTGTTCAGAATTACCTGTCAACATTTTAGTATACTCCTCTGTCTCTCCTTTGCTCAAATTAGCAAATATGTTGCCATCATTTCACTACTAATTTGTTTTTTGGAAGTTTCTTCTCTCCTTCTTCTATCCACTCCCCTTTTGCATTGAGTCTACGATGTATGTGTTTCCTCACACGTGTTATTGCCTTCTTTATTGTGATTTTGGTTCTCCAAATCATGGGGCATGAATGAAACTTTTGACCCTTCTTTACAGTTCCTTGATATGTGACCAACCAGACCACATGTTGCGCAATTCCATGGAAACCTCTCATACTCTATTTCATACTCCATTTCATTGATCAATATTGATGGTTTAAATGGTTTTGATGTGTCAAGTTCAATGGAAAAACATGCAAACTTACTATGTGTTCATTTTTCTATGTGAACAACTACTTTCTTTAGTCTACCCAAAACTCAACCAATGTACTCAATAAAAGTAGGGACGTAAAGGTGCAAGGATAGGTTGATAATTCTTAATTAGGAGACAATGAACGGTGGGTACACTTCACACGACATAAAGGTAGGGTACCAATCCCACACAATGGCATTTCTCCCAAAGATCTTCAATGGTCCTCATGTAAGAGCCTAAGCTCTTGACAGGATAATTGTATAACAAAGTGGCCTAATTCAACTCAAAAAAGTTGAATATCCCTTCGATCCCCAATAGGAGTTTCAGTATATATCTTTGAATCACTTAGTTGATGTCTGCACCAATCAGTTGTACTACTATTGCATGCTGCCATGGCCTCTCTAGATCTTCTTCTATGTCTGGTTCGATTCATAGGGCTGGTTTGCCTTCAGTCACCCAAGGAGACGTCCTGGGCTGACAAATTTTCTTCAAACAACTTCTCTAGGAAAACTCTTGGTTGTTCTATCTACGTACCACCACCACAATTGTTCTTGAGTATTTAGCACCAGTGCGGTGCCTTTAGAGTGCACTTCCTCAATTTTCACATTTAGGGTTTATTGCTCTCCTAACATATTATAATATGAAGGTAGAGTCATATCTACATCCTACTTTATGATCTCTCTTGTCCCCCTTTACTTTGAAATGTTTTGAATACTGACTCTATCACCATAGTGCCCTTGCTTTTTTATCTGAGAATATTGGAACCTGACTCCAATATTTGGGATTGAAAACCAAACTCCATTCCTATTCACAGAATCCATCAATATCTTCCCTCTCTATCATCTTATGGCCCTCGATTGTAATCCCAACCACTACCAACATCAATTCTTGTGACATCACTTTCACCACCCATACCCCGTCTCCCTCGTGGTTTACCCATCTCTTACTTTAGAGATATGGATTTCTCACGACTCAAGAAGTTGATGTGTTTTTCATTGAAGATAATGAACCAACTACCAACAATGAGGCTATTAAGCGACCAAATTTTGAGAAATGGATTGAGGCCATGAGATCTGAGATGGACTCCATGTATACCAATTAGGTATGGACCTTGGTGGATATACCTAAAAGGGTAAAACCCATAAGGTTCAAATTGGTCTTCAAGAAGAAGGCTCACATGTATGGTAATGCACCGACCTATAAAGGTAGAATGGTTGCAAAAGGTTTGAAACAAGTTTAAGATATTGACTACAATGAAACATTTTCACAAATTTCCATGCTTAAATCCATCAAGATCATGCTTGTCATTTTTAATTATCATGACTATGAGATTTGGCAAATGGATGTTAAAATTGCTTTCCATAATAAAAATCTTCTAGACAATGTGTAGATGACACAATCCTAAGGGTTTATTGCTCCAACAATGACACCAATAAAGATTGTAAGCTACAAAGGACAATGTATGGATTGAAGAGAAAATCTTAGAGTGGGAATCTTCATTTTGGCGAGACAGTCAAATAGTTTGTCTTTATCCATAATGAAGACAAATGTTGTTTCTACAAAAAGGTTAGTCAGAGCATGATTGTATTTCTCATACTATATGTAGATGTCATACTATTGATAGGAAATGACATCCCTACTCAAATATTGATTAAAACATGGTTGGACAATAAGACTTAGTCGAATCATCCTAGATTCTAGGAATCAAGATCCATAGAGATAGATCTAGAAGGCTTTTTCACCTAAGACAAAGTACATATATTGATAAAGTGATAAAGATGTTTAGCATGGAGAACTCTAAGAGACAAAACTTACCAAGTCCCATGGAATAAGTCTCTATGGAACAAAATGTCCCATCTCTTTGAAAAAGCAAATAATCATGGATCTATAATGTATTTGTTAATATGTATGTGCACAAATGTCTCATATTCTTTGAGCATGATGATCATGTATTAGTCGGATCCATCTTATGGTTTCTAGATAGAAGTAAAGAACATCCTACATACTTGAGAAGAACTAAGGATCGATTCCCAATTTAAGGTGGTGAGGAAACATTCATTGTAAGAGGTTATACATATGCAAGACCGCAAAACAATAAGGAAAATTACGAATAAGGATCAATTCCTAATTTAAGGTGTTGAGGATGAATTGATTGTAAGAGGTTTTACTGATGCAAGATTCCAAGCCAACAAGGACAATTACTGATCACAATTTGAATACATGTTTTATTGAAATGGAGGAGCAGTGAGCTGGAAGAGTTACAAGAAAGAGAAAATGGATGATACTACAAAAAGTCTAAGTAAATTGCTTCCTCTTAGCACAACAAATCTAGAAGCATGGATAAATAAGTTTTCTAGTCAACTTGGGGTTGTTCCAACCATTAAAGGCGTAGTAGAAATCAATTGCAACATGAATGGAGCTATTGCATTATCTACAGAACCCAAATCACATCAGCGTACAAAGAACATGCTCAGGTGTTACCATCTCATATGTGAGATTGTACCGTGAGGAGATATAAATCTGTGTATATTATCAACTAAAAGAAATTTTCATGATCCTTTAACTAAAGCACCTTCATAACATAAACATGATGGTCATGTCAGACTGATTGGACTTAGGTTCTTGAGTGATTGGCCTTATTGAAAGTGGGAGATTGTTGATAATATGCCCCAAGATCCATCATATAATGATTTTTGAAGGAATTGTTTGTACATAATTTGATTATTAATAAAAGTAAATTCCACTTATCATGTTTGTTTCAATGTTAATATAATTAATAAATGTAATTGTGCTAAGAATGTTTTATGTCCATGACATATGGTTTAGGTTAAGGATCTAAAACTGAGATCATATGTATAGTAAGAGTATTTTGTTCTTATTATGTCTCTAGTTGGTTTTACTGTGAATACTATATGACAACAATAATACACAAGACTAGCATGTGTGGTGAGTGATGAATCTATCTATTTAGTAATGATATTGGATATCAACTCAGATGCATGGTATTTGTTAGAGAACCATTTTTATTGGACATACCTACCTAGAGACTGACACATGGACGTCATGTAATGACAAGTCAGAGTCATTTCTCAAGTCATTGGTGACTGTGATCCTTAGGCCTGATGTCACTATAGTAACACATGTAGATCTATGTACTTTGAAACCAACTCAACATGCTCATAAATACAATTTGCAATAAAGGTGGTGATCGGGTACACTATGACCCATGGTTCATACTACGAGTGATGGAAATGAAATTTGTCCCCCCTATGGAGTAATATCCTCATCCACTTGAAATGCATGAGCATGCTCATGAGGGTCAATATGTGATATTGAGCTAACACTATCTCGAATAGTCTGATCTAGTTTAAGGAATTTAGATTAATTGCTAAGAATATGACTTTACGGTCCTCAGTTTCATTGTGGATATTTGTGATAAAGGCATTATACGATTATGGAAACATTAATAACTTTACAAGTTGTAGCTCTTATGAAACCCAGTCCTATTACTTTTCTGGATAGACACCAATCTTTTCTTGTGCTATTTTGAACATCACTACTAGCATAATTAGGAACCTACTAGATCACCCAATAAGGATGCAATAGGGAATAGAAGTTTACAATAAAATATATGATAGGAATGGGTTAGAATCATAATTATATTGATTAACATTCTGATTAGGTGACCAAAATATCTGTTTTGTTGATTAGATTGATTGGGGCATTGGATCAACTAATTATCAATTGTTGAATGAGTTTTCTACTAGACAAACATGATAGGACAATCTGGGAACTTGGCTGGATGATCATAATGTAGTAGGGAAAGTCACAAATTAGAAAGAAATTCATATTTATATCCAAATTATTTTCATTGTTCGATCAACTAACATGATCGGGCGATCAAGAACCGTGATCGGATGATCTAGAAATGTGACTGAACAATCATAATGTAGTCTGAGTTTTTCAACATTAAACTATTTTTGGGATTGTCTTTAGGAAAGAGATAATAATTGGGTTTTCTCAAGCCCATGACTCTCTATATAAATGGGCATGCCCAAAGGGTGAAGTACAACTCTTGAAACAACTTATAAGATAAGGTGGATTTCACATCTCTCTTGGAGAGAGAGAAAAAATCCCTACAGCTGTAGCCCAATATAGGAATAGAAAGGGAGTTTCTAAAAGACTAGCACACCGACAACTCTTATTCCTCTTTGACTTGGTGATCAAGTTGGTTCGTCACATTCACCCTCATCTGCATGGATGAATTAGAGGCCAATGCGCACATGTGGAGTCTTGGAGAAAATGTTTCACAAGATGACAACAAGATCTTACAAAGGAGACAACTGTGCAACTTCTTGGTGGTCAATACAAATCTCTCTCTTATCAGTATGGATTTCTTAGTGGTTGTTCTGGATATAGATTTTGAAGATGTTTTCTTCACTGACATAAAATGAGTCTAGTTGTTGGACAAATAGTGTGCAAAAATGTAATTCCTTTATCCCTTCTTATATATTGTGTTTACTAGAATTTTATCGCTACAAGGATCTAACGACAAGGGTGCAAAGGACATATTTCAATTGTTATTCCACTACGCCCCTTCCCTAAATCCCTACATAAACAACATAGACTAAATATATATAAAATATATCCATAACACCATAGGATCATGGTCCAAAAATTAAGGGTGGAAACACACACTCGAGGTGGAATACACCCCTTATATATGTATGGTTGCACATAAGTACTGTTACTTTAGATAGTTTTGTCCATACATTTAACATGCATAATAGTGTGACAAGATTAGCATTCCAATCATTAATCACAATAAGTATTTTATAGGCATATCAAGAGGGTTTAAAAGAAGCATATCAAGAGAATAGTTCAAAATTCACATTAGTTTAGATGATAACAATTCAACAAGGTAGAACCTTAATTTAGATATAAAAAGGAGCAATATCCAATAATGTGCCTAATTGTAAGAAATTAGGAATTATAATCAAGTAATGACCAAATCTAAATAGGTATTTCCACATACCTAATATCCATAACTAATGGTTAAATCAATAGATATACTTGGTCCATGAAGTCAAGATCTCATCCTAGGAACATATTAGCTATGTTAGTCAAACCAAATGGAATGTGTGTATACATCCATATTATAGATTCATATTGTCTTATTCTATTCCCAATCATCTAATTACATATTAAGGTTGTTACTTCATATTAAGTGGATACATAATTAGATATCTATTTTTTTTCTAATACCCATCTTTAGCCACATAAATTGAAGTATTTCTAGACATATATGCGTGCACACAATAATAAATATTCTTTCAATTTAGGTTTTTTATTATCATTCTCCTTCTTTATGGAATATAAATCAAACACAATAAACTAGGGTCAATTATTTACTCCACATTAGGTATATATACTTAAGTGGTCTTACTGCAAGAATTTAGGGTTAAAGTCTTGTGTACACTTATGTAAATGCATGAGTACCTGATATTATAAGCAAACCAATATGTATACATCATCAATATTTATTTTGGTACAAGAAACAATTATATTATACATATTTTTACGTCATATATTATCATATTCAAAATTGTCCATTTTATAGGAAGATATATCCTTGCACTCTTATTATGTTTCTAATCACCATAGTATACATGGATATACATATCAAGTTTTAATTTATAAAAAGAATGACACATTGGTACCTAGCATATGTTCAATGACATTTATCCATCTTCATAACTTTCGGTTTACTCAACTAAATGATTATATGCTTCTAAATTTTACCAAAATTTTAGACTTCAATTTTAATGTATTAAGTAACTATGATAAACATATTGGTATGCATATATCATAGTTATCACCTACTTGTTATTGAATTTACAAAAACCTTTCTTGTTGGAATGTACTCATATGTATATATACATGTAAACTTGATAAAAAAGAATGTAACATATAAATTTATTTTTGTGTAAAAGAAATTATATGCCTAAGAAGTTTAGTTTATCATTATATGTATTATGTAACATGTAACTACCTAGTCAAATACCCTAAATAATAATATACGGGGAACAAATCTATGCATTTCATACTTCTAATGACCTATATATTGGCTTGGTTACAGCTAATCCTTGATTGTTTAGATATTCATTTGTTGAACCATGGTGGAGGAGCTGCTTCTAACTTTACATTCTATTCTCCTTGATGTAGATACATATAGCCATATTGGTAACAATTATGGTGGAGAAGGCATCATTTTGCAAATGTTCAAGAAAGGATAACATTTGGGGTTCTTCTTGATTCCTTCTTAGTATAAATCTCTCTATTGACAACATCATGAGTTTGGTAACACTATCAAATTTGGATCTGAGTGTAGAGGTGTTAGATCTAGAGGTAAAGATATAAGGTGCTCATCTGATTGGTGGTCGTCACTAGAGTTGTGATGGTTGTACTAGTTGTTGGTAGTAGTTTCCTTATTTCCAGATTTGTAGGGGGAAAGGAAAGAGAGCATCATTGTTGTAGGTTTCACCACAAAGGAGGAGGTACCATGTCCTGTACATGGCACTAGAGTCAACGACTGCCACCTCTAGGCTCATGGTGATGCCCTATGGTGATCTATGAAGATGGAAGTGTCAATCTTATTGTTCTCATGGTGATATAAAGTAGGGTGAGGGGAGTGTCTATAGCTTTGATTAGGGTAAGGAAGAGGACATGAAGGGAAGAGAGGAAATGTGGAAGAGAAGGAGAAGAAAAGATGAGGAGATGGTAGAATACATCTTTGATGTTCATTGTCACCGGGGCGCTTCTTCAGTGGTTGGGTCTAGACAAAAGAGATAGAGAAGGATGACTAAGGTTTTTTATTTGCATAGGACCTTAAAGGTAATAAGAAGGAGAAGAAAGAGAAGAGAAGAACGTAACATGTGGCTGAGGTGGTCGCGAGAGGAGTTAATGGTTATTGCTTCTCTGTGATTTATTTTACAAGCATGAAGTAGTCAAAGTATTAGTGGGAACTAGGGCTAGAGGTAATTTCTTATCTTCTACCTCTAATTTTAATTAGTTTTGTTTCCTCATGGTTTATGAATTCATTCTTCCCTTCTTTTCCCTAAATATGAGGAAATTTGATTCTAGGGTAGATTTTTATATGGGAGGAGGTTGCACTAGTTTAGTAGTAGGATCATGTTGGTGTACACATGATAAGGTAGTCTTAGGCATCAATTTATGAATTTTGTCAATTGTATCTTTAGTATAATGATTGTTAATCTATCTTAATAAAATTACTACATTCTATTTTTAAGATCTTGAAAAAGTCATTATATTTGTGAAATGATTTCATTGATGTGGATGATGTCTTCTATAGTTTCTTTGTAGCAAGAATTTTGTCACTAAACTCTCTGTCTTTTATTAATGAAACTTTATTTGTTAAACAAATCACAACTTGAGAACCAGATAGACAACCACTTTTCCTTTACCAACCTTTTAATTACTTGATGAAAATATGGAAATGTGAGGTAACCATATAACCCATTAGTTCTCTGTTCTCATGTGCACCATTTCCCTCTTTGTTGCGCTTGACGTACACTCATCCTCTACTAACCACAATATCCCACCACCAAATCACTCTCCACCATGGTATGCACCCCCCTATTGAGGCTCTCGAGGCTTATGACTTGAGGAGAGATATCCTATTTGCACCTACAAGTTGATTCCTTAGTGTACTTGGTTAAGGCTCACATCAAGGCACCAAGGCTCTGAGTCTTAGCTGAGGAATTATCCTTGATCGTGGATGATATCATCTTATATTTTTTTGGATAAGTGATATTGTGTTATGTTAACCACCAATATTTGTGATCATCAAGTGGCTAACTTTATTAATCTGATTGATAATTCAAATATTATTATATAATAAAAAATGCATTATAGTGTGATTACTAAGCCATTAGTTCTCATTTCAATACTATTCTATTGATGCAGGTTCTATTCAATATGTTTAGACTCAAACATTTTTGAATTTCAACAAAAGAGACCAAAGCATTTGATGATGATTTTTAAGGACTAGGTTGCAAATAATTTCTCAAAATGAGAAGGTAGTATTCTTCTAAACCAAAGAAATTTTAAAATTAAGATTTCTTATGAGAAGCGTTGAGAGATATAGTTCAATTTTTTTTAAAGATTTGGTATCTCACAACAACCCAACCCTTAAAGGGGATTTTTCCATGAAATTCATCCATCCACAACCTTATATAATCAATTATACTTTCTAACCAATATAAGGGCTTCTATTTCACTTACTGTGGTGGATAATGGTATAAAACCCCATAACACTTATACATTCCCTAGGTAAAACTATCCAATCCCATGTGTCATATCTTTAAAATTCTTCTCACACAATATCTTGAGCAAGGGCTTCACCAAAAATCTATTTAATCATAATAGTGTTATATTCACTATTGCTACCTATACATCCTATTACCACAATCACCATCACTCACATTTTATATCATGGTGATAGTCACTTACTGACTTATATTTACCATTTTAGATAAATGAAGAAAACTTTTAAACTTATTTCAGTTACCCCTATTAACAATTATGGTGGTCACATTAGCAAGGTCTACCAAATTTATATAGTCTATTGTTAGCTACATTTGCTTTTGATTATTGCCAGAAGTTACCCCAAGCATTACTTAATGCAAATACAATTAATTTTAATTATTCCTTAAGATAAACTACTCTCCTAAATGTAAAATACTCTGCTCCTTAACAGGATAAATCAACAATCGAGCTAACCATCAAGAGAGTCACCAAGGGTGAATCAACTAGGTCATGAATATATATCCACACTTCTTCTTCTTACTCTCTACGTCACACTTCATCATAGGGTATCATGGTTGATCATGATAGTTATCGGGTTATTTTCTAAAGGGTTTTTAATCTACCTTCTTGGTGGTGACTTGGTTCCAATAGTTATGGATAAAAGCTGAAAACTTTTACTTTTCTACATATAGTTTATTAATAGAAATAGGTTTGATGATAAAAACTTGCAATGGAACTCCAAAAATGGCACCAAAATGAACATGAACCAAGTCAACAACTTTCCACCACACCATACACATAGTACTATTCTACCATCACTTCACTCCTCTAAATGATTTTAATACTACAAGCATCTAAATAGACATACCAAAAAGAATCTCTAACCTATAGCATAGGGAGGGTAGAATGCTTCTTATAACTCACAAACAACTTATATTTGATCCTAATAAGGCATGACATTCGTAATTTCCCACTTTACTTTAATAATATATTACACTACAACACATCATGACATACAAAATGTATATGATCATCCCATCAATATAGGAAGAAATTAGGCCTCCTTCATCACTTGATTTTTTACAACCATAGTTCCATTACAAGACCAGCTGAACTATATAGTCAACCTACTCCTGATATGAATCATTACATAAACCAATCACACTATGAAGATGAGAGAGATGTGAACTCTCAAGATTGTATATTGAAGTTACATCTTGCATCAGTCAACCCTCATACATGGGCATAATAAGATGAATGAGGATAGTATCCAACCCTTAGATAGGTGTCTTTAGGAAAGGCTATATTGAAACACTCCATGTTGAAGTCAAGGCCTACTTAACCATAATGGAGCTAGTTCATATTATCACTTCAGTATCAAGGGAATCATCTCCATTATAGAACTTACATTAGGGTTTTGTGTTTGACATCCATAAATGCTTGTTACCCTAGGTGGGTGTATGTGTTGTTGGGTTTTGTGGATGTGACAGGCTCAACTGAAGCAATAAAATTCTCTCCACATACCCTACTTGTGGATCTCATCAACAATAACATATTTGGAATGAGGGTGCAGGGATATACCTCATCCCAGAGAAAGTTTGGCGATGTCCCTTTTCCTGGTGATGTGTGTCGCTGATAGCATGCACATATGGTCTCCGTTCATCCTCAGAACATAGGGAACTTAGTGTCTGCATCTCTACTTTGTCCACTTAGATGGACTAGAACTCCACGCCGCACTTTCTTAAGCTGATGGGAAGGAGAAACCTTCTATTTGACGACGTGCTAGTGTCAGTTTCTCGCCTTCTCTATCACTTGGGGACAATAACGAATAAGGTTCACATACAAGAGTGTAACCTCAGCGTGAGTGTATTCGTTAACCAACATCTAGTCGTCATGCCCCTATTAATACAAGAGAAAGGAAGTAGGGTTTCCTAAAACCCTTGGGAAAACAAAAGGCATGCGGCTGCTTTTAAAATGAGCTGCTCATGGACCAATAAAAGAATATTCTGGAAACAATTAATTAATCCAGTTAAGCATATTAATTGATTAACTAATTTCCATTATACCTCTCTAGTTTATCTCTCTAGATCAGCCAGCCGAGTTAACAATGGAATCTAGTTAACTATCTTAAACACTTTAACCAATTAACTCAGATTATATTCCAATATTATTATGGAAGATTACCTAAACATTTTAGTAATCAATTTGATTCGAAACATTTCCAATCACATCCACAATTATACTCACATTCCAATCACATCCTATGTGTGTGTCCCGGTAGGCTCCATATTATGTTGGCAGTGATATTCATAATCATATTATGATTCCACAAGCAATGATTGGTATCTAACAAGACTTCATTGTGGAGAACAACTTAAACTATCATCTATTACTGGTGTTATAGTGATTGTATAGTTCTTTTGTCTCTAATATCTGGATTGAACTCGAGGCATGGAATCATCTTCCTCTACAAAATTCAATCCATGTTCCTTGAACTAGAGAAAACTATCTGAGATATGTGTAAGCCCAATATCACATATTGACTTACCCCACATTGGCCATGCATTTCTCATTCTTGCTTGTCAAGTGGCTAGGATATCAAACTCCTGTACGAGGGACAAATCCCATCTACATGACTCACTATCATCCCCATGTGTCACAATGCATCCAAAAACCATCTTTATGGGAAGGGTCACAATGGATAATGTCAAAGCACACTAAATGATAAGTGATGAGTGTAGTGATTTTAGGTCTAAGAGCCACCATCACTTTGAGAGATGACTCTAACTACCATTCATGGTTACATGTGTCACTCTCAAGGTGGGTATGTCTTATACACTATTTTCTAACAAGTATCTATGTGCTTGGTTTATATCACATATAATGACTAATGAGATTATGTCATCAACCAACACACACTAGTCTTTTGTTTTATTGTTGTCTATTAGCCTTCCATAATAACACCCGACTAGGGACATAATAAGAATTATTATACTCTTGATATATATATATATATATGATCTCATCGTTCATCTCCTCAACCCAAAGACACACGTCATGAGTAATATCATTCTCTAGACATTAATTATGTTTATCACAATTATATAACGAAATAACAAAATAAATTGGAAGATTGCATTTACTATTAATAAAATCGCTTACAAGATTTGCCATTACAATCATCATATGATTGGCTCTTTGAGCATACATACCAATAGACTCCCACTTGTACTTAGAGACAATCACTCATGAACTTAATCCCAAATGATCTAACATGACCTTCATGCTTCTATTGCCAAAGTCCACATGAAATTTTACTTTTGGTGCAGTAAGAAAAATAATATTTTTTATATTCGACCCTGTCAATCAAGTCAAAATAGTAGGTCTGCATCATATGTGGAATTAGGTTTAGATATGCATATCAACAATTTTCAGTATGCATCTGTTTGTCATGGTGTCCTCTGGCATCTCCTTGTCTTACTGCTTCTATTTTCCCTCATTAGATCTAGGGTTTCAATTTGTTCATCTATCTCTATATCTACCACAATATGATTCTCAACTATTTTGTCATTAGCTTGGCATTGTGTTGTAGCAAATGTTTGACCACTATTAATTATATCTCCCAGATTCTCCCTAGGATCTTCATTCTCACCACTTTTCTCCTGTATCCTTTTTTTTTTAATTTTGGTCATAGTATGTTGTTGCATTATTCCTTGTTCTACAATGACTTGTTCAGAATTAACTGTTACCATTTCAGTATACTCCTCTGTCTCTGATCCTTTTGTTAGATTAGCAAATTTGTTGCCATCATTTCACTATTAATTTGTTTTTTGGTAATTTTTTCTCTCATTCTTCTACCCCCTCCCCTTCTGTGTTGAGTCTTCCATGTATGTGTTTCCTCGTAGGTGGTGTTGCCTTCTTTATTGTTATTTTGGTTCTACAAATGTGGGGGCATGAATGAAACTTTGAATCTTCTTTATAGTTCCTTGATATGTGCCCAACTAGACCACATGTTGCACAATTCCATGGAAATACCTCATACTCTATTTCATACACATTTTCATTTATCAATATTGATGGTATAAATGGTTTTGATGAGCCAACTTCAATGGCAAAACATGAAAACTTACTATGTGTTCATTTTTCTATGTGAACATCTACTTTTTTTAGTCTACCTAAAGCTAAAACAATGTACTAAAAAATAATAGGGACATAAAGGTACATAGATAGGTTGATGATTCTTACCTAGGAGACAATGAATGGTGGGTACTCTTCACACGGCATGAAGGAAGGGTACCACTCCCACACAATGACATTGCACCCAAAGATCTTCAACAGTTCTCCTGTAAGGGCCTAAGCACTTGATGTGATAGTTGCATAATAAAGTGGCCTAAGTTCAGCTCAAACATGTTGAATATCCCATTGATCTCCTAGAGGAGTTTTAGTGTATCTCTTATAATCAGTAAGCTGATATCTATACCAATCAGCCATACTACTACTGCATGCCGCCATGGCCTCTCTAGATGTTCTTCTATGTGTAGTTCGATTCATAGGGCTAGTTTTCCTTCAGTCGCCCAAGGAGAAGTCCTGGACTGACAAATTTGCTTCAAACAACTTCTCCAGGAAAACTCTTGGTTGTTCTATCTACATACCACCACCGCAATTGTACTTGAGTATGTTGCACCAGTGTGGTGCCTTTGGAGTGGACTTCCTCAATTGTTTCAGTTAGGGTTTACTTCTCTCCTAACATATTCTCATATAAAGGAAAAGTCACATCTACATCCTAATTTATGATCTCACCAGTCCCCCTTTACTTTGAAATGTTTTGAATACTGACTCTATCATCTCAGTGCCATTGCCTTTTTATCTGAGAATATTGGAACCTGATTCTAATATTTGGGATCGACAACCAAACTCCATGCCTATTTGCGGAATCCATCAATATCCACCCTCTCTATCATGTTATGGCCCCTGATTGTAATCCCAATGACTCCTAATGGCAATGCTTATGACACCAATTCTGCTAGCTAGACCCCCTCTCCCCTGTGGTTTCTGCATCTATTACTTTAGAGATATGGATTTCTCGTGACTCAAGAAGTTGATGTGTTGGTCATTGAAGATAACAGACCAACTATCAACAATGAAACTATTAAGAATTCTAAGAAATTTCTTGAGGACATGAGATCTAAGATGGAATCCATGTATACCAATTAGGTATGGTCCTTGGTGTATATACCTAAAAGTGTAAAACCCATAAGGTGAAAATGGGCCTTCAAGAAGAAAATGGACATGTATGGTAATGTTCCAACCTACAAAGGTAGATTTGTTGCAAAAGGTTTGAAAAAAGTTCAAGGTGTTGACTATGAAGAAACTTTTTCCCCAGTTTCCATGGTTGAATCCATCAAGATCATGCTTGCCATTACTACTTATCATGACTATGAGATTTCGCAAATTGATGTTAAAACTGCTTTCCATCATAGAAATCTTCTAGAGGATGTGTACATGACATGATCTGATGGGTTAATTACTCCAACAAAGATGCTAATAAAAATTGTAAGCTACAAAGGACAATGTATGGATCGAAGAGAGAATCTCATAGTGGGAATCTTCATTTTGATGAGACAGTCAAATAGTTTGACCTTATCCAAAATGAAGACAAATTTTGTGTCTACAAAAAGGGTAGTGGAAGCATGATTGTATTTCTAATACCATATGTAGATGACATACTATTGATAGGAAATGGCATCCCTAGTCAAATATTGGTTAAAACATTGTTGGACAATACAATCTCCATGAAAGACTTAGTCAAATCATCCTAGATTCAAGGAATCATTATCTATAGAGATAGATCTAGAAGGCTTCTTGGCCTAAGACAAAGTACATATATCGATAAAGTGATAAAGATGTTTAGCATGGAGAACTCTATGAGAGGAAACTCACCCTGGGAATAAGTCTCTATGGAATAAAATTTCCTATCTCTCTGGAAGCGTGAATAAGCATGGATCTAACAGGTATGCATTAATATGTATGTGTGTAAATGTCTTGTATGCTTTGAGCATGATGATCAGGTATCCGTCGGATCTAGTTTATGGTCAATAAATCAAAGTAATGAACATCCTTAAGTACTTGAGAAGAACTAAGGATCAATTCCTTATTTAAGGTGAGAATTGATTGTAAGAGGTTTTACTGATGCAAGATTCCAAATCAACAAGGGCGATTACTGATAAATATAAATTCCTAATTTAACGTGGTGAGGATGAATTGATTTTAAGAGGTTTTATTGATGCAAGATTCCAAACCAACAAGGACAATTATTGATCTCAATTTGGATACATTTTTTGTTGAAATGGAAGAGCTATGAGCTAGAAGAGTTTCAATCAAGAGACAATGGATGATACTTCAAAAAGTCCAAGTGCATTGCTTCCTCTAAGTTTGTTAGTGAACTTGGGGTTGTTCCAACCATTAAAGATGTAGTAGAGATTTATTGTGACAAGAATTGATCTATTGCACAAACTACATAACCCAGATTGCATCAACGTCCCAAGAGCATGCTTAGGCGTTACCATCTCCTATGTGAGATTCTATGAGGAGATATAAATCTTTTTAGATTATCAACTAAAAGAAATTTTGGTGATCCTTTAACTAAAGCAACTAAATATTTTTAGATTATAAACATGATGGTCATGTTATACCGGTTAGAATTAGGTTCTTCAGTTATTGGCCTTAGTGAAAGTGGGAGACTGTTGGTAATATGCCCCAAGAGCCTTCATCTAATGATTTTAGAGGGGATTTTTTTGTACATAATCTGATTATTAATAAAAGGAAATTCCACTTATCATGTTTATTTTAATGTTGAGATAATGAATAAGCCTAATAATATGATAAGAATGTTTTAACTCAATGACATGCTTTAGGTTAAGGATCTAAATTTGAGATCGTATGTATAGTAAGAGTATTATGTTCTTGTCAAGTCTCTATTTGGTGTTATTGTGAATAATATAGAACAACAATAATACACAAGACTAATTGGGTTTTATGGAGGCAATAGGTGCAACGAAAGCAATAAAAGTTTCTCCACATACCCTATTCAAGGATCTCATCGAAAACAATATATTTGGAAGGAGGGTGTTGGGATATACCTTGTCTCAGAGCAAGACTGGTGATGTCCCTTCACCTGATGATGTGCATTGCTCCTAGTGTGCATAGACGGTCCTCATCAATCCTCCAAATGTAGACAACACAACATCTGCATCTCTACTTTGTCCACACAGATGGACTGGAACTTCACGCTGTGCTTCCTTAAGCTGGTGGGAAGGAGCATCCTTTTGTTTGATGACTTGCTAGCATCAGTTGCTCTCCTTATCTCTCGCTTGGGGATGATACCACCTAGGGTTCATGTACAAGAGTGTAACCTCAGCGTGTGCGTATACAATAACCAAAAGCCAGATGTCATATCCCAATTAATAACAAAGAAAGGAAGCCGGGTTTCCTAAAACCATTTGGAAAACAAAAGGGCTGTGACTGAGTTTAAAATGAGCCGCTCATGGACCAATAAAAAAAATATCCTGGATACAATTAGTTAATCCAATTAATCATTTTAATTGATTAACTAATTTCCATTAGCCATCTCTGGTTAATCGATCTGGATCAGTCAACTGACTTAACAATGAAATCTAATTAATTGGCTTAAATGCTTTAACCAATTAAATCAAATTATATTCCAATATTATTTTGACATTTACCTAAACATTTTTGTATTCAATTTGATTAGGAACATTTTCAATCACATCCACAATAATATTCTTATTCCAACCAAATCCTATGTGTGTGACCAAGAGACTCCATATTACGTTGGAAGTGATATTTATAATCATATTATGATTTCACAAGCAATGATTGGTATCTAGTAAGACTTCATTGCTACCCAAGTAATTAGAGAAGTTGGAGAACAACTTAACCTATCATATGTGATGGGTTTTATAGTGATTGTATAGTTCCTTTGTCTTTGATATCCGGATTGAACTCAAGTCACAAAATCGTCATCCTCTTCAACATTCAATCCATGTTCCTTGAACTAGAGTAGACTATCTAATATACGTGTAAGTCCAATATCACATATTGAATCACACTAGTAGCTCAGTCTCACTTATCAAGTGGCTAGGATATCAAACTCTTGTAGGAGGGACAAATCCCATCTACATCACTCACAGTCATCCTCACGTGTCACAGTGCCCCAAAGCACCATCTTTATGGACACCCTTATTCAGGATCACAGTGGATGATGTCCCACCTCTCGATATCCCATCTACTAATGAGATTCATGCACTTACCACACTATAAATACACATTCCCTTCCTTTGTTAGAGGGGTCTCTTCTACTCCATTACATTAATAAATTGTTGTTGTACACCTAGCTAAGGAAGAAAATGCCATCATCCAAGCTCCATCATCCACCCTTGTGGATCCCCTACAACACCTTCTATCTATCATACATCCATACATCCATGATAGTGGTGGTATCATCAAGATCATCACCACCCTTCACCTGCTCCCACTTTTTTATCAGATCAGGGTCTGAAAAGAGTAGGAAGAAGTAAAGGAGATCATAAAACAATGCCCCTTGGTGTGCTCTCCTTCCCTCAGCTATATCACCTTGCCATCAGGGTAGAAGACTGTTGTTCCACCACTACAAAAATAAGGGGGTTTGTGATGGACAATTTAAGGGATGAGAGGCCTTTAAAACAAACATCTATAGTTGGGGGATCCTTTGTTACCAACAAGGATATGTTCTGCAAATGTGTCCTTAACACAATACCAAATTCTTTGTGAATCCTTTTCCTTCATAAATAAATTATACATTATAATGGTTCCTCACAACAAGATTAGGAGGCTTCCTTCCCTTATTTCCCTCCAGAGGAACTTAATATACAAACATAAATATTTGCGCCCAGGAAATAATTGCTAGAGATTGAAACCCTACTCTGTGTGCCGTTGAACCATTGCTCTCCCTTAATTCTACATGTGATGACTTTGTCTACCTATGATTCCATGAATATCATCTTTCTGAATACACGACAGGAACCTACAATCTGAATTTGTCCATAGAAGGTCATTCATGTTGTTATGTTATCTCTTTTTAGATAATCTTTCCTGATATTGATATTGACTTATGAAAACTACTATAAGTCATAAGGTTAAATAGTCAATGGATAATAAATAGTAGAATTGAAATACATATCAACATATATGGGATTTGATCACCAGTGGTGTATCCCCATGTTGTAGAGTTTTGTTAATAATGTACATATCATCTTGAAAATAATCGTCAAAATGTGGGCTTCTCCCGATCCATAGGAGTGTCCTATATAGTGTCAGCAATGGTCATGGCTCTGTGCTGGTAGCTTTAGTTTTCTCCTACTCCTTTTACCGGGCAGAGTGTTAGTGCTCTTGTGATTCTAGGCTGGGTGATCTATTTGTAGAGGTCCTTGTGGGCTTTGTCCCTGTTCCATTTATTATATCCTGATATGTAGAAAATTGTGATAGTTTGTATCCACCTACTGAAATGCTAGTTGTATGGATGAAGTGTGGTTATCATACAAAATCTTATTTCTAGTTGTCCATATAACCCATATAATGTCAGCAAGCAATGTGTCATGTTGGGAATATATGTCAGTTATGCTACTAGTATATTGTAATATGTGGATGGTATTCAGGTAGGAGTCAGCTAAGATGGTGGTGGCTACGGTGTATTGTATCCATATCCTTCTAGATGTGTGGAATACATAAAAGAGGTGTTGGATTGATTCCACATTATTTTTGAAAAGTGGACATCTTGATGGTACCTAGAACACCCTATGTCTCATCATCATGTTTGTTAGTAATTTTTCATGGCTGATGAGCCATATCAGAGTGTCTAGTTTGGGTGGGCATTTTGTTTGCCAAATCGTCTTATATAGTCTTGTTTTACCCCTATATTTAATGAAATGATATGCTTGTTTTGCAGTGTATTTTGTGCCCCAAATTTAGGTAATGTATCTGGTGGTATTGTATTCCAGTTGTTGCTGGATATCTGCATATGTTTCTGGGTCTGTCCATCCCCTGAGGAAATGTTTGAGTCTGTTGTCTCTATTTGATCCGAACTTGGTTTGTGCTAGGCAGTTGTTGTAATTGATTAAGGTGTTGGGGATGTTCCTAGATGATAGTTGTAGGTTGATTAGTTTCTATTCATGCCACCAGGGATCATGCCAAAATTTGGTGTTAATTCATAAGTGTGGTGGTATTCGAGTGGTGTCAAAATTGATGTGGAGAGTGTTGGCTATGTGTTTCCATAGGGGTGAGGTTGTCCTGGTAGTTTTAAAATACCATGGTGTTTGTTGGTTGAGGTATTTATTAGTGAAGATGTCTCTCCATAGTTTGTTGTCTTTGTTACTAATGGATGAAGTGATCTTGTGTTTGAGGCAAAGAATGTGGAGTTTGATGTTGATGATACCCCGTCCTCCATCCTCCTTGGGGCTGCATATGGTATCCCAGTTGGCCAAGTGTAGTTTCTTTCTTTTGTGTTCCCATAGGAACTTCCTTTAGATCCTATCAATGGTTTTGAGGACAGTGGTGGGGAGTGGGATGCATGATAGATAGTAAATGATAATGGGTGTGAGGGCGGCATTGAGTAGGGATATGTGAATTGCTAAAGATAGGTAATGTTTTACCAGGAGTTGACACGTTTGTTTAGTTTGAGGATGATCAGGTTCCATTTTGAGCATGGCAGTCGTGTGGGGGTGAGTGGGAGTCTAAGGTATGTGAATGGGAAGGCTTCATGTCAAAATCTGAGCATGCTTGTGTATCTATCCATATTTGTGGTGTCCACATGATTGTTGATGATGGTGGATTTAGAAAAATTGATTTTGAGTCCAGATAGTTTGGTGAATAGCACAAGTGTCCTGATGAGATTGATGACATCATAGTCATTAGGTTTGATGATGATAATGGTGTCATATGCATATTGTATCACATTATGTGTGCATCCTCTGGGCTTGTTGAGGTACCCACATTCTATGGCATTTCATATTAAATATTTTAAGATGGTTGTGATGATAATGAATAAGTAAGGTGATATGGGATCACCTTGTCGAAGTCCATTGGAGTTCTTAAAAAAACTATGTGGAGATTCATTAATAAGGGTAGTGAAAGTACTAGTGTTGATGCTTGAGTGTATCCAAGAACACCACTATTATGGAAAATTTAGTCCATGTTGTGTTCTCTGTCATAGTTCACTGTGAATCCTACAATGTTCTATGTCTCAAGACACGATGGATCAATCCACCACAATACATATCAATGCATATAGGTATTAACACTGTGCATAAAACTTTCAGCTTCCTTTGGCTCTGCTCAATACTATCATGCTAATGTTGTCTGCTCTCTCCAATATGCAACATATGTCCACTGACACCCTATCTCTCTATGATAGAATCAATCTACCTTCCATCTTCCTTATTGTCGTAACCAACCAACAATTAACAAGTGGCAATTAGTGACAATAAAAAACTAAAATTAGAGCCATAAAGGTGAGTTTGATACCTCATCTAAGGACTATTATGATCTGAGACTATCATGGAGTATTTTTTGTTTGTATATTTTATCTTACTCTAGGATCTAGTATAGTAGGAGAGTATTCAATCTCATTTTAGGATGTGCTTTTTATATACAATGATGTCAAAGAGTATTCATTCTATGAAATAATTATGTGAGTGATCTCATTATACCTCAAGTCATGGTGTAGCATTCAAGATCAGTGTTTTCTCCTTTCTTTTGTTTATTCAAGAACTTAACTTGATTATTTTGACCAACTTGCCTTGATTTTCTATTTAGTCTTAGTAGTCATGCAATTTGATATCATTTTGAGTATCAATGAATACCACAGGTAAAACTTCAAAAACCTGAAGCTTTCCATGTAGAGGTCAAAAAGTTGGTTAGGTAAGACTGTATTGCTTTTCCCATGTGTGCTTTTTTCCATCCCAATGATACTCTAATCTCAAAATGTTTACCCCATTCATTTTTTACATTTTTAGACTATGTTTGGTACATGGTGAAAAAAATGGCCAAGGGGAAGGGAAAAGGATGAGTAAGGGCATAGTGATGAGGATATGAATTGTTACAACACCAATTTTTGGGTTCATCTAGTGAGAAATGTAATTTCTCATATTAAAGATAATTGAACAAAGAATGGTATAATTTGTTCGAATACATGGATTTTGTTTACAATAGCCTTGATGTTTGTGTTGTGGGCTTTATTGGCTATTGGGCCCAAATAACAAAGAAAATTCAATTAGTAATTGAATAATTGAATATTTGAAATAAGGGAAATATGGAAACCTCTAGAAGGCAAAGGAATATCCTACAAGGATGGATTTCATGCCTTTTGAGTTCCTTGGGTTCCAATGAGTCCAAATTGCAAAGATAATGCAACAAGAAAGAGAAAGGATTAATTAAATATTGCTTTATTTAGAAGAAAGGTGAGATAATGATAATATTACAAGAAATATGTGAAAATATAGATAATGACTCCATCTAGGAAAAGGAATCTTTTAATAAAGGAATTGGTACAATTGCATAATTGAAATATAAGATAATATGTGAAGGTTCCAAAAAGAAAATAAAATGCATGATGTTTAAATAATTAAAGCAATACTTGGAGGACAAGTATGGATTTATGTGGAAACCTATTAAATAGCTTGTGCTACTTTTCCATGCGTGCTCTGTATCAATCATAATAAAGAAAAGATGGAGATCAAATAATATCCTTCCTAGTTGGTATCGAATTGTTGCGATAATAAAAGGAAGTAATTGTATAACGGTGCCAAAATAGTATCTAGCCTTTTGGTTTCCTTAAACCTCAATGGGAAAAAGAAAGAAAGAAAGGAAATAAGATAGGAAAAGGAAAAGGGAGCATATATATATATATATATAGTCCACATGGTACACGGTTGAAAACAACCCTTTTTCCCTCATCCCTCCCTCTTATTCCATCGTTGTACAACACTGTAACATGACGCCATAGGGCTGTTGAGGCCGTAGACTCGATTAACAGGGATGGCAACAACATCCTAGAGCGAGGAGTCAATGTACAATTACCTCCCCGACACCTAATCCTCTTCCCCATCTTTTTGTGGAAGAGAGAGGGCACCAGCACACCCTGTTGTGGATGTCGCCTGCCATGGACACCGGTTGTCACACTGAACCCTAACCTTGGTCGTCGCAACCTGTGGCTGTGGAGAGAAGGTAGGGAAATGAAACTTTTCCCAACTGTGGGGATGAGAAGGGCGATGGAGAGAGAGTGGTGGATGTGGCATCTTCGACACGGCCTATGCGCATGAAAGCATGACTGTGCGGTGGTGTCTGCGTCATGACGCTCGGTGTTGGTGGTTGGATCTTGGAAGTTGGAGTTGGATCTGGCGTAGGAGAGGTGTTTGGGCAATGCTACTCAAGGGCGGAGGCCATGCTGGCCACACCGGTGTACGGACAGAAGCACTCCAGGAGGAGCCTTGCTACGGCGTGAGTAGTTGACTGCAACTACATAGTGGAAACAGAGGAAGACTTTGCATTGTAGGAGATGGTGGCGGCATCCTATCAGCGACGGCGGAGGAACTCAGCGAGCCGCACCCGTGAGGCCGTCGGCGTCGCTGGGTATGCACGCGTGTTTGAATCAGGGATGAAGGAGGGGTGCGATGGTTCTCTCTCACAATCGCTTGGGTGAGAGACGCGCTCATACGAGAAGGAAGCAAGGCTACGAGCGGGGAGCCTAGGTGGTCGCAGAATCGTTATCACCAGTAGTCGGAGTCGGTGGATTGGGTGTTGTAGCTTGATCTCGGCCGGTTGCGGTTCTGGCAGCGACGGCGGTCGCGCACAAGCAAACGCGAGCCACAGGGATCGCGTGAAGGACAAGGGAGATGACGGATATGGGTTTCCCATTAAGAGGATCTTGTCTCAGACCCGCGAGCCAGAAGGAAAATAGGTAATACAAGGTGTTAGTTTTGATGACGTGGCTGCTGGTTATTGGTTTGTTTATGCATAACTTGAAATAAACCTAGAAAATAATATGTAGGTCAGAATATATCAAAATTTCATATGGTTTTGATCGGGAAAACGATAAGAACACAAAGAAAATATAACTGACATCTGATTAGACTTTTTGTTTCAAAACAAAGGGGTAACATATGGTAAAGTGGTGATTAGCACATGGAAACCCTATTTTTGGGTATTATATAGTTGAAACCATTAAAAGTATTTCCTTAGTACTATTACATGATCTTGTTGAGAATAATGGTAATTAATGTGATAATGGCAATGATGATAAGGTAATTTGGGTTTCTAATGTGAACCAACCTGCATATAATGATTTACAGTTCAAAGATCATAACTTACTATGTTGATAATGAACCTATTTGATCTAAGTGATATTAAAGGATAAGATGGATATAGAAATTTGGGTTCACCTAATGATAAATATATGATGGAATTAGGATTTGTACCCTTATTCCTTAACTAAAACTTAAAACCCTAGATTAGGACCGAATAGGGTTTTAATGTGATCAATGTGATGGTGACACGTTAGAATTTACATAATGCAGATAATATGATGATTGCTTGATTTACTTGCTTGCTTGGACAATATGCTTGAAGTATGATTGAATAATCTACATGGAAAAGGTATGTGGTTACACCTATGAATAACCGTTATAGTTTCACGATGATTCCCAAATGTTTTACTGGTTGCTTTAAATAACTGTTGGATGAATTTAGTTCATGCAAACTATAATGTGGCTATGACTATCACAAAGTATATATATGCCTACAAGCTCAAATACTAGTTCTCTCTGTGGCATTATAGTTGACCTAGTACATGGATGCCTATGGGTAGGTCCATCAGGTCAGAGGAAGACCTAGTACATGGCTACCTATTGGGTAGGTCCATCAGGTCTATGGATGACTTAATACATGGCTACCATTGAGGTAGGACCATCAAGTCACATTGAGTTAGATATTGGGCTACCTTCGGGTGGTGCCATGCGACTCTACCTTTAAAGAGGTATTATATAAGTCCACTGTAGGGACAACACAGAGGTGTGGATAGGTATGGATTGAGTAGAATGGCTTAAAACGTAATCTTGGTTGTTAAATGATTAATTGAATGATTACATTGTTAACATACTTGCATGATTATTGTTTCCTCCACATACCAGCTTCTTGCTGACCGACGTTTTGTTTGTCGGCGTTTTAGGTACAATGAAAAGAGCAAACAGTAAAGTGGCATATGTGGTATTAAATGATAATTAAAGTGCAAAGGAGGATTAGATAGATTAGTATCTGTGTGGATAGAAGTTTTGAAATCCCAGTTTTAATAGGTATGCAAAGTTTTTATTTTTACCATATTTCAGTATAGTTGGTAGAATTTAATAATTGTTAATGATTATTTGTCAAACCTTTGATCCGGTAATTATGGGTGCGGCTTCAACCTCTCAGTCTCCCTTAATTGGGGGTTACCGGAAGGTGGGGTCGTTACAGGAATATTTTTAAAATGTGTTGTTTGGTAACATGTTCATGAGGAAAGGGTATAACTAAAAAAAGTTGTTTTTTTACATGGGTATGTATGGGAGGGGGAATTTCTTTTAATAAACACCACGTATTAAGTATGATTCCTATATATTTGCATTTTTTTACATATGTGTTTAAATAAGTAGTGGAGTCATAAAAGATTTTTTTTTCTACTCATGATTCACCATGCTTGTTGACGTGGACAAAATAGGCTAAATCCTATAGATTTCACCCATGAAATATTTCTCCTTCCTCATTGCCATGGTTAACAAACAATAACTTTTATTTTAACTCCATTTACTTCCCCATGATTCCTCATGTAAGAACCACATACTTAAGGACGATCATATCATGCCCTACCCTCAGTATAAGGTTCCAAGTTATCTTTAAGATTAGTTTTTTTTTCTTCGTATTCAATTAATTTTAACATTCAGGGCATATGATATAGAACGTCGGATGTCTTGGGGGCACTAGGTATATATTATCATCATAAATTTCACCAATAGAGTAGATTTATCATCCTACTTCCTCATTCTTATTATCTCAGATATAATTTATTTGAGACAAGATACTTCTTGATTAATTAATATTTCTTCTTATTGAAACATTAATGTATTGAGTGTTCCAAGGATTGTTTTTCATCCCATAAATTTATAATTTATGAAACATATACATATTTTCATTGCACTAACTAGTATAATTATTTACACCATTTCCAAAAAATGAACTATGATGTTATATATAGAGTTTGGTCTAGTATCCATGATGTAAATCATGTGGCCCATTATGAGCAATGACTGCATATGTGGTTGCACAAGTTAGAATGTTCTTAAAATGCACTTACATTTCCAATTTATCATTTTAGTTTTATTTTGAACAACTTGAGTATGTAAAATATGTCCTTTCCATATTGATTATGATAGATGACCATTATGACAATTTTCCTAATAAACACATATAAAGCATAGCCCACAACAATTGGTGGGACTTTCAATCTAAATAAGAGTTAAAACTAATAACAACTACTTCTTGGACACCATTTATATTTGTATGGTATGTACTCTTTCAACCTATGTATTCAATGAAGTAGGTGTTATCATCCTAAAGGGTCCATAATTTATTTTTCCGATCAAGTAGAACATAAAATTATACTAGATGTACAACTTCTCTATCACAAAGGGACATTTTGATTCTTAAATTGAGATATATTTCTATCCTTGTTATTGAATATGAAAAACATAGTTAGAATACTTTTCTTTGGAGGTTTGTTAAAATGAAATTGCCCATGATATTGGCATTACTAAATGATTGAGTAGCATCACATTAGGATGAACCTTAAAATATTAAACTTACTTATTGCATGAACTTATAACCTATTCTATTTTATTCTCATGTAGATGTATTTTCTAGTGGAAAGGAGTTGCATTTATATTGGGAATAGAGTGTGAAGTGATGCATTCAAGGAAGGGCTACAAAAATTCATTAAATTTTCTCTAGTCCTCAAAAACCAACTAGAAAAGGAAAATGAATGTCCTTGAAAGATGTGTTTAAATAGATACTTTAAAACTGAGGAAGAGGTATTCTCACATGCGTTACAAAAAGATTTTGTACATATCTATGATGTATGAACATTTCTCAGAGAGGTGATTGGTGGGAGCACACCAGGTTTTTCACCAAACATACCTAGCACCCAAAATGTACATCAAATTCTTGGGGATATGTATGGTATGGGAGACATAACAAAGGAAAATGCTACTAAAATGGTAGAGGAACATGCAAATCTAGATGCAAAATGATTTAAAAAGCTCCTCAAGGAGGCCGATAAACCTATGTATAGAGGTTGTAAGACTCATTCACAATTGTCCAATTTGGTTCCTTTTCTATATCTGAAGGAGCAATTTGGATGGTCAAAAAACTCTATTACAAAGTTGTTACATTGTATTATCTTAGGATTTCCATAGGGGAATTGTCTATTCCCAGAGACTAAATATGAAGCAAATGCAATTGTGAAAGATTTCGGACTAGATCATGCTACTATATATGTTTGTACTAATGATTGCATGCTTTTATACAAAGATGCAACTTCAAAAGAGAAGTGGCATATTTGTGGTGCTTCAAGATGGAATAAAGGCAATAAAAAACCAAGGAAAAGAAGGTAGCTACTCAGGTCATGTATCATATCCCTTTGGTCCCTCGATTGCAGAGGTTATATATGTCATCTTCCATTGCTAAAGATATGATTTTGTCATTTGAGGGAAAAGGAAAGGATGGCTATGTTCATCATCCTTCAGACACAGATGAATGGTTGTCTATGGATGCCAAGTATCTAGACTTTGCTATTGTATCACGTAGTGTTAGAATAGCATTAACCACTAATGGTTTCAATCCATTTGGTATTATGACTGCATCACTTAGCATTTGGCATGTGTTGGTGACACCTCTCAATCTTCCACCATGGCTTATTATAAAAGAATAATTTATTATAATGTCCTTGTTGATTCCAGGTCTGCATATGGTTGGAAATGTCATTGATGTATATTTGGAGCCATTAATTTAGGATTTGTGGGTACTTTTGAGACCTAGAGTCAAATTTTATGATGCATATATCAAAAGGAATTTCACTATGTGGTCAATGATTTTATGGACAATCAACGATTTCCCAACATATGGTGAGTTTTCCTATTGGAGCACCAAAGGGAAGAAAGATTTGGGTGTCCTTGTTGTAATGTGGAGACTTCATCAAAATGGTTGGAGTTTGGAAAAAGAACAATGTTAGGGTTTCCATCGACTTTTCTCCCAATGAATCATCCCTTTAGATGTGATGAGAAATTACTTAATGGTTAGCATGATTTTTTCACACCACCTAAACCACTATTTGGTAAAGATATACTAAGGAAATTTGAAGGATATCAAAATGTCACATTTAGAAGAAAAAAAAAAGCATAAGAGGACTGGAGATCAAGTTCTTCCATTACCACATGGTTGGCATAAGATAAGAATATTCTTTCGACTTCCTTATTGGAAGAATATATTGGTTAGACATGATTTGGACATCATGCACATAGATAATAATGTGTGTGAGAACATTCTATATAGATTATCACAAGATTATAAGAAAAGTAAAGATAGATTGCAAGCTCGTCAAGATTCTAATAAAGGGGGCATTCGAAAAGATTTATGTCCCATAGATGTAGGTGAACAATATTATTTTCCATAGACATCTTACACAATGAGAACTTTAAAGAAAGTAAAGTTCTTATCTGAGTTCAGAACACTAAAGTTCCTAATGTCTATTCAAATAATATATCTAGGAAAGGATAAAAAACTGATTGGACTGAAAAGCCATGATTGCCATGTTGTAATGCAACAACTTTTACTAGTTGCCTTGTGACATTGCATAATCTTAAACATGTATAGACCTATTGCTAAAATTTGTTCATTTTTCACAAACTTTGCACAAATATTATAGATGTTGAAGAATTCAGGACTTGGATCAAGAAATTGTTGTCACTCTTTGCCAATTAGAGAGAACCTTTCCTCCTTTCTTCACTTTATGATGCATTTGCCCATCCATTTAGCTTATGAAGCTAGGAATCTGAGTTTTATTCGGTAGAGGTGGATGTACACAATATAGAGGTACTTGAAGAAATAGAAGAAGTATGTTAGAAATAAAGCTAATCCTATAGTGTCTATTTCTAGAGGTTATCTAGAGGAAGAAAGTTTGACATTTTGTTCTAGGTACTTACTCAATTTTGAGACAACTGCACTCCCTGTAATGTATATGGATATCTAATTAGTGTGGGTGTGTCAAGGAATTTTGACATTAACACTTTGGAAAAATCCCATCACTATGTCCTTTTCAGTAATGATTAATTTGATACTTATAGAAGGTAAAAATTATATCATATAATTTGTGGTAAATTTAGGTTGAATTTGTTTTACATTAATTTGAAATTTTATAAAAATAGTGAGCACATGTTTGTTCTTCAAGAAATTGAACCCAACACTGCATAACAAAATTTAGATATGAAAAATGCAAGAGAGTTTTCTAAGTGGTTGAAAGAGAATGTAAGTACTTTAATAAAAGGTTAAGTCATCTTGTTTCAAATATTGGATCTTATCTTAATGTTTTACCTTTTACTAAATTGGTAATGCACAAGTAAGAGAATAGGTCAACAAACATCAATAAGGTGTTGAGATGGATATCTAGGGCCCTTCTGCTAAGGGAATGTCTTATGGATGATTTTAGTCAATGTATATCATTTTTTGTTCAAAGCATATTGAAGCTACATGCAATATACAACATAGTGGAGTGTACTTTTCTACGAACACATTAGGTTGTTCAAGTGGTAGAGATAGAAACCCTATTAATGCTCATGTCACATAATATGGTTACTTAGAGGAGGTGATTGAACTAATTCATGATCCAAATAAAGGTTCCATTTTTTAGATGTTCTTGGTATGATGAAAGAACTTCTAACAAATTTCAAATTTTCTAAATATGAGTTCACACATATCAACATTTCTAGGATAAAATGAAAAGTGGAACCCTTTATCCTAGCTTTTTAGGCACTGCAATGCATTTATATGAAGGATCTGAATGATGAATATTGGTGCACAATGCTCAATCATCCTCCTAGAAATTTTTCTTGAATACCTCTTATTGAGAATTGTTTGACTGGTATACAAGTTGAATTACTAACAATATCATGATTGATGATGTGTCTTGGATGATGAGTGATATTTTGGGATTTTGTTGATACAACCAATAACAAAAACATGATGTGGCTTTTATATCTATTTATTTATTAAAATATAATTTAATATGTATGTTATAATTACATCATTTGTTTCATGGTTTACTTACACATATTTATCAAAATAAAATCATAGTACATCATTTATATCATTACTTATATGTATAGTTCGAAAGTTAGTATGGTAGTTCATTTTCTGGTTTTTGTTTTCTCAAACAAGCAATGGCATAATGGGAGTCCTGCATGTTTAAAATACCTATTGAATTTTTTTACATTAATAATTAAAAATTTGATCATCATCAATTATATCATAACACTATTTATAGGATGGCCAGAACAAGAATCACTAGAGCCACAAGTAGCATCCCACCAAGATAAACTTCTCTGCCTCCCTCCACGGTTGAGAAATCACATGATGTAGTACATACTTCACCATCTACAACCTCATCCAATAATGTTGAACATGATTTCATAGATGAAGAAAACTTTGAGAATGAACAGGAGAACTGAAAGTTTGGACGGGGGTCTGTAAGAGAGCAAAGCCTACTTTCTAAGACTAGTGAACCACATCACAAGGTCCAAGGGGATTCTGATGCAAATGTATTCAAGTAAAATGGTGCCCAATTGAATCTATATTGCCAAATTTTAGGATTAAAACCACAAATATGACATCTAGACTAGAAGTGTGGTGAATAACAACAACAAGCTTTTGTAGATAGAAAGTCATTCATGAGGTAATTTTCTTCATCGGGTACTTCTATTTTGTGTAATTATTAATTTCAAAGTAATAGTTTTTGTTATTTAGAAATACTTTGATTTAGGTAGTCATCCCAATGCATGGAATTACATTGATAAGCATATTAGCATAGGAGTGTTGGTTTGGAGGGCACGTGTAAAGAAGGATTACTATAATTAGTACAAGACTAACCCAGAATTGATGATGAAGTTAGTTGAGAAAAATGCATCAAATATATATGGTTCCATTCAAAATTCAAAAGTGAATGGGGAATTGAAAAGTCCAAAGAATAGTCCTTTTCTTTTTCATATTTTATTTCCAGATTTACTTTTCTATTTAATATAATTATTTATTTCTTATATGTTTAGAATTTTTTTGATTTCAACAAGGAAAATAAAGAAAAAAGTGATGGATCACATGACAAGGTCTAAACCATGGAGCTTCTACTTGTCATAAATGGTATTTTTTTAACTTTGTTTCATGATTACCCTCAAATATTTTATTATGGACAAAAAACATTTTTTCAATCATGTATAGGTCAGCGAAGAAAAACCCAATGTACCCTTTAACAAATTTTTTGAAACAGTTTATCACGAAATCTCACAAGTGGTTAGTAAGTATGCAACTTTTTAATTTCCTTATTGTTTACAAAGCTTCATATGTTTTCTTATCTCAATTTAATTTTTCCTTGAATGGTCCTTTGTAATTATACTAAGAAATATGAAATTGTGGCAAAACAAGTGGCAAACCAAGAAGAATTGGATCCTAGACAAGTTGATGAGATAACATGTGAAGCTTATTTGCAGGTTTTAAAACCTACAAAAGGCTAGGATTTGCAGTATCAGAACTGGACACAAAGAGATAGGACATAAAGGAAAAGCTGCCCTAATTAGATATGAAATGCTACTTGAGGAATGCAATGAAAAGAATGTATGTTGCATTGCTTATCATGTTAATTTCTAGTTAAAATTACTCTTTTTGAGCTATCTTTATAATTATTTTCCATTTTAGGATACACTTAAGGCACTTAAACAATAATTGGTTTGAAGAATGATGTATCTCAAGTAATGAATTGGCATCAACAATCACATGTGACTTTTATCTGAATCCTCTATCACAATGTTATACAATATTTTTATGACATTATTAATTTATTTGTTCTAGGATGACGATGTTCATCCTCAATGTGTAGTAGAGCACCCCACAAATTTGGGCAATGCTAATGGGTTTCAAAATAAATGTGCTTCAAATGGTATTATTGTAGGTGTCTTATATATGAAAGGTAGAACAAATAGGCCAAATGTAAGTTCATTTCACACACTAGAAAATACAAGTGGTGTAGATGAATCCATGTTTCCCATGCAACAAAATTAAAGCAACACTGGCTTAGGCATGTCACACATGCATGGTAATCAAGCTATACCTACTATGAATATGCTTCAAATGCATGGTGTTGAAAGTGGGTCTTTTGAAGGCATGTTTCCCATGCAAATTGATACAAATGAACACCCATTAAGATTTCATGCACATGTACCTCATAACAACTATAAACTAATTTGGATGTTGATAATCACATACAAACACTGACATATAATTGTACTTTCTTAAAGGCTAATATTGAAAGTAGGTGCCCTCCTTTTGATAAAAATCTACAAAATAACGCTCAAATGCAGAACACACAAAGCACATCATCCGCAACGTCCTTCACACCTAGTGTTCGCCATTCAAATCAGGTATTCAATATTCTGTGAACAATGCTCTTTCATATACCAACTTTTAGTGATTATGTTTTGTCTACAACGTATATGTACACCACTATTCCACTGTAAATTTTCAAGCAAACGACTTGAATGCTCATTGGATAACAAAATTGGATAAGGTAGATTTGCTTTTTGTGATGGATTTAGACCCTAAACACACCATGCATTAAACCAAAATCAAAATTTAAGGGAACTTTTATTTTGTACTATATTTATGTATTTATTAGCCTTTCATGTTCTATTGATACAATATTGATGTCATTTTTAGGAGCACAATAGAGATAATTGTATGAGAGATGAAAATCATGAAGAGAACCACACCATTTAAAGGAATCTAAAGACATTATATATCTTAGGATTTTCATACATGATGTGTTTATTGTTATCAATGTCAAAATTTATATAATTTTAGTTCTATTAACATTAACTACATGATGTATGCATAGTATTTTAGTTCAATTATAAATATTGTTTTTGGTGATTCGACACTCTTGTGTAAAATTTTGGTGTGTGAATATTTTATGATGTCAAATGAATTATAGAGATAATGCTTGAGTTTTAAAATTTAGAATTTTTTCATCTTAAAATTGATATTTGTTAGAATAACTATTACATAAAATAATTAATTAATTAAATAAATAGATAAATAAACAAAAAATGTAATGTGTGTTAGTCTCTCATAAATACATGATTCGATATTTATTCCCTAAAAAGGTAGTGATCAAGAACAAACTATCCATAAAAATTGATTAGATGAGGACCATATAACCCCTAAAAAATAACATTAATGAAGGCATTAGCCCCTCAAAAATATATTTGTTCGGATCATCGAGTCCCTCAAAAATGTATTTGTGAGAATTAAAGAAGCCCTAAAAATATATTTGTGAAGACTAAATAGTCCCTCAATGTAACATTTATGAGGGTCACCTAGTTTGTGACAATTGTATTTTGAGGGCCACTGATGTTTGTCACACGGGTTCTTTCACAGACCATTTCTAAGGGACAGACCCACAACCATCCTATTTATGAGGGTCTGTAGAGAGGATTTTGTCACATGATTGACCGTGAAGAACTTTTTTGTAGTGCGTCGAGCCATGATCTTCTTATAAGATATGACCTTGTCTGTGAAAAATCTAGAGGGGGTGATTAGAGCTTTTGGTACCTTAAAATTCTATTAAAAACTTAAGCAAAGAAGTTGGAGGAAATAAGGAAGACACTTCAATTCAGAGTGGTTCCAACCTTTGAATCAAAGGTTTACAGTCCACTACCCAATTGTTTCCAATTGGAATTTTGAAAGTGATTTATTTTATTTACCTCGCAAGGATGTTACAACAAAATACAATCACTTTCCACCTTGTTGAAGTATCCTTCACCTTAAAGTAGCCTCAACCTCCCTGAAGCAACCTTCTTGAAGTAACCTCAAGCCCTTAGAACATCCTTCACCACCTTGAAGTAGCTCCACTACGTTGAGGTAGCCTTCACCAAGAAGTAGCTCCAACCGCCTTTGAAGCAGCCTTCTTGAAGTAACCTCAAGCAACCTTGGAGCAGCCTTCACCACCTTGAAGTAGCTCCACCACCTTGAGATAGCCTTCACCTAGAAGTAGTGCCAACCTCCTTTGAAGCAAACTTCTTGAAGTGACCTCAATAACACCTTGGAGTAGCATTTTTCATCTTGAAGTAGCTCCAAACAACCTCCCTCAGACAACCTCCTACACTTGGAGTAGCCAAGGATAAGAAATACAATACTAAGGAAATAGATTGGAAGAAAGAAATATTTAACCAATGAAGTACAACGTCTTGATTCCTATATCAAGCTTATAGATATCCTATCCACTTAAGATAGAATTTTCTATGTGGTGGTTAGGAGATAGTAGCTATAAGACACAACTTTGGAGCACAAGGAAGAAGATAGCATGTGATTCTCATCTTTGTTGTTCTCTAGAATGATTGCTCAAATGTATCTTGTGTATTGTTGTATACAAGTGATGATGTGGGTATCCTAAGGACTCTCCTATTTATATGAATGATTTATAAGTGATTAGGGATGTTGTAGGAAGTGTCTAGAGTGCTCTTAGTGCTTAACTAGTCATTAGGAAGAAAGGAGTTGGGTTGCAACTGCAAAAATGTTCGTTAAAAGTGAAATTTCCATAACTTTTCTTAGTCGACAATATTGTCGACCAGATGACTCTCGGTCCACAAACTCGTCGACCAGATGATTATGTTGGTTCAGCTACTTCTAATGGTTATATGTCTGTCTTTCTCTTGTTTGAACCTATTACAAGGGCTATATATCAGTTGATAATATTGTCGACTGAAATTGACTCAGAACTAAAGATTTGCAAAGTTATTTCTCATTTGTATGAGTCTTAGACCAAGTGATTCTTGGTCGACAATTTTCTCGATCGAGAAGGACTTTTTGCAAGGATTTGCAATGTATGTGAGGTCCTATTGATGACTCATATAAAACCTATCAACTCTAAAGTCTTCATGTGAGTGTAACATAGTGTTTTGTGTGGATAAGAAAAATCTAATGCTTGATTTACATGATATCTAAGTACTTGTACAATATATACTTGTACAAGTTTTTACATTGAGTATACGTTGAAGACAATCATGAAAATATTAAACATTTAAGCACCTTGATCTTTGATTATCCACTTAGTATGATGTTCTCATCATATTGAATCCTAAAATATTCAAGTAGCATGTGAGATCACAAGAATGAAATGTTTGTCATCATCAAAACAAAGGGTATGCTAATGTCCAATTTAGCCAACAATCTTCCCTTTTTGAAGATGACAAACGTTCCTAAAATAAAGCAAAATATTTGAATGAAATGAGTTTCGTACATTTGACATACTAGAGATGAATAAGTCATGCAGTCTCACAAAATGTATGCTAATATGCCTAAAGAGATATGGACCATGATATCCATCTCTTACGCCAATGTAGAAGCAATTAATGTCAAGCCAAGAGATCATGAAAATATTTTAAATATTTTATTTTATTTTATTTTATTTTATTTCTCTCCCTTTGTTATTTCAAAAAGATAATCATATGTGTAAATTAATGAGACCCCCCTTAATTGATTACTCCCTCTTAGTTGTTTACTTCAAAAAGAATGTCAAATTTAGCCACAATTCGAGACCCAATATTAATTTCCCAACCATACAAGGGATGTTAAGACCTAAAATGATATGAGATTCCTTTGGCTCATAGTTGGATCAATAAATGTATCTATACCCAAATATCAAGGATGTTAAGCCCATATTGGTGCACTCATTATATCCAAGAATTTTTTGAGATCCCCCTTAATCTCATAATAAAAGTGAGCTTGGTATAAAGATACTTTAAATCACAAGTAACTTTGAAGACAAAATTAATCAAGTAAGGTTGTGAAATTACATGTTTAATATAATGTTAATGATGAGAAATTTACAAGTTTAATATACCAATCTTGAGTGCAACTGAATGATTTGATTTACAAATAAACATTTTTTTCAGGATTATTTTCAGTCGACCATGACTTCGACCGGGGCTCCCCTCGGTCGATCTCATTGCCAACCGAGAGGCAGAACTGCAGTTTATCTAGAATAATCAAGATATAACATATTCTTCTATATTAGCATAAGTGACCAATCATATTTCTTTATGCATATTTAATCATGTTTCAAGTGATGGGTTTAAGCAACATAAATTTGTTCTTTTATCATTATGTTAAGAAAACAATTTTTACATCTACTTGAAGAGTATGATGTCCTTATTAGTGGTTACAATAACATATAAATGGCCACAAGTCTAGCCTTATAAGTATAAGTTATACTAAAGTTTGTTTTCTCTCATTATATAATATCTGTATTTATTTCATCATGCTCATTTAGTTCCAATAGATGTTTTGCCTTTAGATCTAGGAACTGAATCTCATACATTATTTGCAATTAACAACCTTGATGTTCTCTTATGAATCATAACCATTGTCATAGCACTTATGATGTAGTTCTTTGACCAATAGAGCATTCAAAATTTGTACCAAATTTACCTATGCCAATGGTTTTACCTTCGAAATTTTCTCCAAATATGACCAATAATCTTACCTTTTCTCCAAGTATATGAAAGGTTTATTTGTTTTTGGTCATATGCTTTTTAGAGAAATTTCTATACACCATCCAAACCTGCAAAGTATCAATGTTTTGGTACCCATATAGTGGTCCTTTTGGTTATGAAAGATTTTCATTGAGTATATATGAATCAGAGTGGAAAACCATTTTATAGCCATCAAGTATTGATTTTAAGTGAATGACTTTGATAACAACAATTTCTGTCAATATTGTTTTTGGTCAAATCTATTTTTTGACCAACAAGCACCTTGGTCAAGAGCTTTGTCAACCGAGTACTATTCTGCAAGTTTTTAGCAATTGTGGAATGAATCAAGATAATTCTCTTTCAACTACTTTTTTATTTCAATAACAGAATTAAACAATCAAAAAATCAATGATATACATGTAAAGCTAATTTTAGTTGGGATCAGACATTATGGATGTCAAAATGAAATTTAGGTCAAATCTCAACTAAGTGTCCAATATTTCTAAGTTGGAGGTTGTGTAACCCAAACCAAGACAACATCCTTCTTTTTCTTGTATGGAGAAGAGAATGAATAGTGCACAAAACATTGATGATAGTGACAACAAATAAAATCAATTTCATTTCCCTTCTTGGTATTTTAGTTATGATCTAGATTGTCTTTGGGAACACACATGATCTTTGATTTGGGTTTTTGTATTTCTATAGTTCTAGACTTTATAAAGTTTTCTCTTTAGGTACATAGCCTAGACCTCTTCTTCCAATTTGTCCAAAGGAGTTTTCCAAATTTTATTAAGAAAATTATTACTCTTTAGACTATCAACATGTTTTTGTAACTTAGCAATTTCATCAATTTTCTTTCCAATATCTAGTTTTTCTTGATCTAAACTTTAAAGAAAAGAATCTCTTTCTCTAACAATGATATCATAATTTGAATGAGAACATAGAACAAGTTGAGTTTGATAATTATATATCTTGGCAAGCAATTCAAACTTTTCTTGAGAAGGAAGATTATAGTTGGTTTCTAGAGGAAGAAACTTGATATTGTAATCATTAATACATGATTTCAAGGTGTCTTTTTTAGACATAAGATTTTCATTTTCATAAATATGATCATAAAATTTAGCATGGAAATCATCATTAGTTTTTGTAAGCTTCCTCAATTTCCTTTTACAATCAACATGTTTATCAAGGAGTTCTTCTAAAATATCAACTAGCTCTTCTTTAGATAAATCAAGAAGACTTACCTCATTTTCTTCTTCATCTTGTTGCAATGACACAACTCACCTTATCTTCTTTATCCATGAGACGTCCTATTTCTTCTTCTCCACTCTCACTATCATCGCTTGACTCATCCCAAGCTGCTTTGTAGGCTTTCTCTTTCTTATTGAAAGAGGATTTCTTTCCCTTCTTGACTTTAGTACATTCATTCTTTAAGTGTCCCTTCTTGCCGCATTCAAATCACCTAATATAAGAAGAGGAAGAAACACTAGAATTTTTGTCTGATTTAAATCTTTTGTATTGCTCACCATCTACAATCACTACATCCTCTTCATCTTTTCCTTCACTTGACTCATCACTTTCTTGATATTTGGTTGTAGCCTTGAATGCTATATCCTTCTTTCTTCCTTTCTAAAGTTCCAACTCCAATCTTTCTTCTTCTTCTTCAAGAATAACTTCATGAGTCTCTAGATTGCCGATGAGTTGCTCCATCTTCAACGACATTTGCTTCTTCAGTGGTCGTCACCTTTGGATTACACTTTGGAGGCAAGGATCTAAGAAGCTTGGAAACTTGATCTTCATCACTTGCATACTTACCCAAGGCACTCCAGCTATTAACAATAGAAGATAACCTTGCATACATTTCACTAATAGACTCATTAGGTTGCATGCAAAATTGTTCAAACTTTTGTCTAAGCATGTTAATCTTGGTATTCTTAACTTGAGTTGTACCTTCATGTGTAACTAAAATATTATGCCATATTTCATAAGTAGTTTCACATGAAGATATTCTATTAAACTCATTAACAAAAATGGAACAATATAAAATGCTTACAACTTTTTCATTCAATTGAACTTGCTTTCCCATTTTGAGTTTCCATGTTGCATACTCCATATTAGGAAGTGCATAGGGTAAGGACACCCTTCTCCAAAGCTCCAAGATGATCCCTTGGAAATAGAATTGCATCCTTCTTTTCCAATAAGTGTAGTTTCCTCCATTAAATGGTGGTGGATGTCTTACATAAGTTCCTTCCAGGTTGAGGTTGTGTAAAACATCATCCCCCATTCAAGACTAGTTAAGGCTCCTTGAATACCTGCTCTAATACCAACTGAAAGATCTAGAGGGGGGTTGAATAGAGCTTTTGGTATTTTAAAATTCAATTAAAAACTTAAAGCAAAGAAGGAGGAGGAATCAAGGAAGACATTCCAATTTAGAGTGGTTCCAACCTTTGAATCAAAGGTTTTCAGTCCACTACCCAATTGTTTCCAGTGGGATTTTGTAAGTGATTTATTTTATTTACCTCACAAGGATGTTACAACAAAATGCTATCACCTTCCACCTCCTTGAAGTAGCCTCAACCTCCTTGAACCAATCTTTTTGAAGTAACCTCAAGCCCTTGGAGCAGCCTTCACCACCTTGAAGTAGCTCCACTACCTTGAGGTAGCCTTCACCTAGAAGTAGCTCCAACCTCCTTTGAAATAGACTTCTTCAAGTAACCTCAAGTAGCCTTGGATCAACCTTCACCACCTTGAGATAGCCTTCACCTTGAAGTAGCTCCAACTTTCTTTAAAGCAGCCTTCTTGAAGTAACCTCAAGCACACCTTGGAGTATCCTTCTTCATCTTGAAGTAGCTCCAAGAAACTTCCCTCAGACATCCCCCCCTACACTTGGGAGTATTGAAGGAGAACAAATACAATACAAAGGAAATAGATTGGAAGAAAGAAATACCCAACCAATGAAATACAAGTTCTTGATTCCTATATCAAGTGTATAGATCTCCTATACACTTAAGATAGACGTTTCTATGTGGTGGATAGGAGATAGTAGCTATAGGAAACAACTTTGGAGCACAAGGAAGAAGATACACTACTACATAAAATCCTTTTAGCGTCGGTTATTTAATCTCTTTAGTGTCGGTTTCAAAGCAACACCCAAGTGGGCGTCGCTAAAGGGGGACGCCTTCGACGTCGGTTCCCAACTGACGCCAAAACGTTTTCCGCCACCGAAAACGTGCCAGCAAAGGGACTATAGGCGTTGGTTGTTTAGTAAAAACCGACGCCGAAACTCTTCCCGCCACTAAAAATGTGCCAGCAAAGGGACTATAGGCGTCCGTTGTTTACTAAAGAACCGACGCCAAAACTCTTCCCGCCACCAAAAACACGCCAACAAAGGGATTACAGGCGTCAATTTTCTAAAAGAAACCGACGCCACATATGATGAAAAGACGTTGGTTTTTAATAGTAACCGACATCATATCCCCTGACAATACGATCAAATAGACGTCAGTTTTAAGTGAAAAACCGCCGCGGTATGTCTTTGGTGCCGGTTTCCTTCGAATAACTGACGCCTATGTTATGATTTTTTTTTCTAATCAGTTTGCAGGCCTGCTGTGGCTGGTCGCAGGATGCAGAAACCTACAGTTCAGTGGAGCGGAATTGCAGGTTTACGACATCCATTGATATCAGCCAACAACAGGCCTCAAACCTGCAAAATTAGCATGATGGACAATATTATATATATGTGATTCACACTCATGTATAAGAACATTTAATTCATATTATTTTTTCATCACACGCATGTAGAAACCAGTAGCAACCTACAGTTCCATTTATTTTATCTCTTTTCACATTCAGACACATGTAGAAACATTCATGTATTGATGATTTTCACACACGTATGACAATTCATAAAAATTCATTCACATTCACACAAAATTAAATATGAGAACAAAGTTATTCTTTATTCATCATTGTCAACAAAATTATATTTAAAAATTCCCACTCTTTATAGGGCTTTTGCCCAATCTTCTCTTACAACATCTAATTCATCTCTCATATAGGGAGCATGTACATCGAAACACTTTGCACCTGTGTTGAAGTCCTCAGTTTTAAAGAACTACAAAGAGAATGATGTATATACATAATTAGAATAATATATAATAAGATTCATATATTTCATATTATCTAACGAGACTATGTATAATACATGTTGTATGTTATCGATTTCCAATATAGCATGTTTGATGATTAGGTCCATAAATCACATCACATAGTAGGCACATGCCCAGCCGTTGTCTTGTGTTGCACACTATAAATTGAAACATACAAAATATTCAAAAATACAAATAAGTACAGTTCACATAAATAATATATACATTGGAGTCAGGAAATTACTTTCACATTCTCCCAAATGAGTGTCAGATTTTTTTGGGGGACCTTTCCTCTAGCTTTTTTGTACTCTTGTAAATCCCAATATATGTTAATGTAATATATTAAATTGCATAATTAAATAGTAATGCAGTAATAAATGTTAACAAATATAAAAACATAAAATATTTCTCACGAGAATAATGGCCTTTTAATTGCATGTCCATATAATACATCCAACTCACTCCCCGTAGAATCTAGATAATAGACGGTGAATGTCTTGGGGACAATAACTAATAACTCCCAATGCTTAGCACTACATGTAAGAAAGTAGAAAATTAATAACTCAATATCTGCAATAAAAATGTAATTTGCTTAAGTCCAAATTACAAGCAAAGTAAACTTACTCGACATTGAATGGAGCTATTATCACCGTCTTATTATTTTTACCAAAATATTCAAAAGCATCACAACAGTATGAAGTAACTGAATACGGGTCTGTATCTATAAGACTAATCAAAGATGGAACCATAAATCCCACATGGGAAAACCCAAAATTTGTACATGTCTTGTGTAAGTGGCTGCAAAATATGTATTACGTATGCATTAATATATAAGAAATCAGATTGTCATATATAAAACAAGGTATATGGATGTATAAACCAGATTGTCATATGTATTAATCTCACCATATCTACAGCTCTATCATAGATGTGTTCAACCATTCATAACTAAACAACTCCAAAATATCTTGTATAAATATGTTGTTTCTGAATGTTTGACCTACATTAATACATATCCAAAACTTCTATTACACATGCATTAATACGTATGCTAAACTTGTATAAATAGATTGTTATCATATGATTTACCTGCAACATTCTCTGGAATAGTAACATTTATAGGGCAATTTGGATTATGTTCGCCGATCCATACCGCCACACTCCTACAATTAGGACCTATCGAGGCATGTAGGTCCCCTGGAAGCCAACTTGGTAGTCGAGGAGGTGAAGGCCGAGATGTAGCGGGTCTCGTCTTTTTGACATGTATATATAATTTCATATCAATTGACTCATATATATATACACACTAACAAATTAAAGTAATAAAAATTTATCATACAATATCAGTATAGAGGACATCCGCTTCGGGCCACAGTATCACTCCGCTTACTGCCTCACCAAGTATTTCTGCATCTGGGTGTGCATGAGGCAGTGCAAGATTCGTCCAACCAGGGAGTACATGTATCGGGCTCACACGTACCATGCCATCTGGTACTGGACTCCCATGAAACATGCACCCTTTAAGGGGTGGGTAAGTCGATGCCTCTGCAATGATATATCCTTCACTATTTAGTCGGCACGGCTTCAACCCTACAAATTTACGTAAAGAATGTTATATGCATGTATACACAAACATATCATCTTGAACAGACTAGCTATTATATATGCCATAAAAATACTTACAGAGGACGTGCTAGGTTGTGGGTCTATAGGATTACTCCCAACCTCTACAGTACGAGCAGTAGGAGAAGAGAAGTTCGCCAAAGGTACTGTCTGAGTGGTAGTCTGAGACGCCTGCCACTTGTTAATTGCTTCATGGAGTCTTTTATCAATTACTTCCTCGACTCTCCTATCAATTAAGGAATCTACCTATACATGGATAAAAGAAATGCTAGTTTCTAATTATTGAATTCCCTTTCGCAATAACGTTCTAAAATAAGAATAAGTTACCTCATCTTGTGAAACTCCCACTTTTGGGAAAAGTTTGCGCTGGGATGGCCCAAAGAACGCTTTGATGCCCACACCAGTACCTACACCCCTTACACATCCAGGATGCTCTGGGTTACCCAGAGCAACTGTCAGTTCATCCCTTGTTCCCTGAGGGATGAACTTACCTTCCTTCCTCTGCTCGTACAGCTCCCGCTAATCACCATCAACAAAAATTCGTAAGTAAACATAACAATAATCAATATCGATAGATTGCTCTAAGAGTTGATTTTCACCATTTTTGCAGCCGCCTCAGTGGTTGCGGGATTTTGTATCTCTCCCTTCTTGTTTTGCCTCCCAGCTATCCACATAGCATGGTGAGGCAGAGGTGCGGGAGCAGTAGTAGAGGACTCTGCAGTCTCCTGAGTAGCAGTAGGTTGAGTAGACTCAGCATGTAGTCTTTGGTGAATGTCTGCATATCCTCTTAGACCCATTGTGTGGTCGTGCACATTCAGTGCACGCCTTGCTCATTGAGCATCACTGATAGCCTAGGTAGTTAGCACATTGATTTGGTTAGTAACACTAAAGGTTAATCTTAAATAGGTGAATACATAAAAATGTATATTAATTAAATTGGGAGTGGCGCTTAATACCTTAAATTCCTCTGTTTTTCATTGGGTAACAAACTCCTCCCAGTCTTTGGGGTCCAAGTAGTTCCATTGATGTGTGGCTTCCTTCTTCCTGTATTTATTTTTCAAAGAGAATACAAACAAAAATTATTAGTGTAGAGTTAGTGAAATATTGATCAATGTCTAGAATTGGAATCAATCAAGAACCTATTCTCAACATCGCGTATGTAATCTCAGGTGAGATTGGTCCTATAGTTCCTTAGGACCCTCCCACAACGTTGCATTACACATTTACGATGCAATGTTTCATCCAGATCAAATATGCTCTGCAAATTAAATAGAATTGTTATTAACTAGTATCCTAAAAATTAGTAATCCACACAAATAGAATTACAAATAATAATAACTCACACATAGTTCCTTCCATATCTGGTCTTTCTTCCCCTTAGGAGCTTTATGCCATGATTCTAGGATAGGACTACAATGGCTGCGAGTAAGAACCCCAAGATATGAAACAAATGAGTTGCGGTTCACTCCATATGGATTTCCTGCCTGATCGAAATCCACAGCCAATTTGGGTACATTGCCCCTTTGATGTATTAACTTGTTCATCATTGTGTTTCCCCTCACTTTCTCAATTTTCTTTTGTTTCTCATCAAGTGTTGTAACAACTTCAGGGGGTACATCACCAGCCTAAAATTTGATAAAAAAACACACTTACATGATATAATTATAAATGAACATATAGATAGAAACCTCAGGGATATATTCATAATTAAAATTAACTAACATTGTCAGGCGGCGCAATCAAGTCCTCACCCTCACGGTGATCATCAGCACAGTCATCATGGGAATGCTTAGCCATCTGAAAGTTCACATTCAAATTATAAATTTCACATTGTAAAGTAACACTAATTGTAAAGTTCACATTGTAAAGTACACATTCACATTGTAAAGTAATTCACATTGTAAAGTTCACATTCACATTGTAAAGTTCACATTCACATTGTAAAGTTCACATTCACATTGTAAAGTTCACATTCAAAAAAATAAAACATAATAAAAATATAAACATCCATGCCTCTAATATTGTGATCTTTTATCAATTAAGAATCCTTCATTGTGATCCCCGCGAACATACAAGTCATTGTGATCCCCAACTTCAATGTTTGGTGGTGTTGGCAACCCAACTGAGAATGGACTAGAGTCATCATACTTATCATAGTACTCTTCTTCATCTATAGGATCTTCAATGAACTGTCTTTTACCATGAAGAACAACCGACCATTTATCATTTGCAGGATCATCGATATAAAATACTTGTTTCACCTGTGATGCCAATATGAATGGTTCACCCTTCTCGCCAATCTTTTCAAAGCTCACTAATGTGAAACCCAATTTATCCACTATAACTCCTTTGTTGTTGTCAACCCAATTACATTTAAAGAGCGGAATTATGAAATCTACATAGTCAAACTCCCATATGTCTTCAATGATACCATAATATGACATTTTAGCTTCACGTGGACTTTTATCCTTTGCACTTGCAAAAAACAATGAAGATGCTTGAAGGGTTACCCCACTATTTTGGATGACACTCTTATCATCTTGACGCTTTGTGTAATATGAGAAACCATTTATGTCAAACCCTTCATATGACATAACATTCAATTTTGGTTTAAAGGTGAGGCATTTGATGGTTTCAGTAAGATTATCTGGTGTTTGAGATAGTTGATGTAAGACTTTATCTTCAAACCACTTAATAAATGTCTTGTTATGCTCTCTAGCAAGCCACATTGAATTGGATCGAGGATATAGTCTGTTGATGAAATTGGTATGTTCCTCGATATAAACACTCACTTCGTCGATGTTGTGTAAAATATACAAGTGACCTTGCTCCAACTGCTCACGGCTGATTACTTTCACCCGTGATCCCAAAACTCCTTTGCCAAAATGCTCCTCAATATTCTTTTCATTCACGGGAGCGTCATTACCACTCAGAAAGTCATTGCAAAAATCCATAACCTCTCTTGCCACATAACCGTCAATAATACTCCCTTCAGGCCGATAACGATTTCGAACATCACGTTTAAAAATGCTCATGTGTCATTCAAAGGGATACATCTAATGCAAGAAAACTGGTCCCAACATTTTCACTTCCCTAGTCAAGTGGACAACAAGATGCACCATGATATCAAATAATGAAGGAGGAAAATACATCTCAAGTTGACATAGGGTAACAACCACTTCTCTTTGCAATTGGTCAAGAGTATCAGGGGCAATAACTTTTCTACACATATTGTTGAAAAAGAAACAAAGTCTGGTGATTGCAAACCATACATGCTTCGGCAATATAGATCGAATTGCCACAGGCAATATTTTTTGTATTAGAGTGTGACAATCATGATATTTAAGACCTATCAACTTCAGATCTTTCATTGATACCAATGTACAGATATTGGATGAGTAACCCTGTGGCACCTTAACATTTACCAAGCATTCACAAAATACTTTCTTCTCCTTTCTAGACAACGTGTAACAAGCGGGAGGTAAGTATGTTCTCCGATCACTACTAACTACTTCTGTTAATTTTGTCCTTATTCCCATTTCACATAGGTCCATTCTGGATTTTATTCCATCTTTAGTCTTACCTGGTATATTCAACAGAGCACTGATGACGCTATCACATACCTTTTTCTCAACGTGCATGACATCGATACAATGCCTAACTATCAAAGAACTCCAATAAAGAAGATACCAAAATATCGACTTCTTCTTGAATAAAGACTAGTCACTCCTTGTGGCCATCGTATATTGTGATCTCTTACCAAATTCATTGGTGATGTCTTTCACTCTTTCATAAACATCCTCCCCTGATATAGGTTTAGGCACACTACGTTCCTCATTCCGTCCATTGAATGCTTTGCGCAACCTACGATACAGATGAAATTTTAGAAGAAACCTTCGATGAGAAAGATATACAGTCTTGCCGCCGTGTTTTAGTCATATTGAATCAGTGTTCTCTTCACATATAGGACACGCTTTAGATCCTTTGATACTATATCCAGACAAATTCCCATATGCTGGAAAGTCATTCACAGTGCAAAACAACACAGCGTGCAAACAAAATGTCTCTCTTCATGAAGCATCATAGGCCATCACACCTTCACCCCAGAGCTTCTTCAAGTCATCAATCATAGGTTCAAGATAAACTTTGATATCATTTTCAGGTTGTTTAGGGCCCGATATCAAATATGACAGCATAACATACTTATTTTTCATACACAACAAGGGAGGAAGATTGTATATAACAAGCATAACTGGCCAAGTGCTATGTTGGTTGCTCAATGTCCCGTATGGATTCATCCCATCTGTACAAAGCCCAAGTCTTAGATTCATGTCCTCTTCACCGAATTCAGGGTACAATAAATCAAACTTCTTCCACTGTGGAGAATCAGACGCATGTCGTAGGATCCCATCATTATTTTCTTAACATCTGCATGCCACCTCAAATTCTTCGCATCTATAGGATTGGCAAACAAATGTTGAAACTGTGGTATTATAGGTAGATACCACATCACCTTGGCGGGAGAACCAGTTTTGAACTCCCCCGAAGTCGTCAATTTATACCTTGACGCACCACATTTCGGACAATCTTTCAAATCCACATAGTACTTTTGAAATAATACACAATCATTCTTGCATGTGTGTATCTTCTTGGCCTCCATTCCCATTGGGCATAACAATTTCTTTAACCGGTATGTTGAGATCGACAGCTCGTTTCCTTTAGGAAGAATTTCTTTCAACAAAGACAACAATGACGTGAAGCTTTTGTCACTCCATCGATTGCTAGCTTTCAGTTTATACAATCTCAACACAACGCTAAGCTTCGTAAACTTACAACCTGTGTATAACGGTATCTCAGCATCATGCACAATGTTTCTAAACATGGGAGGTGGATCAATTTTGGTGTGCTCTACCCCACAACTATCCAACATCGCATCAACGATGTCTACTGGAACTGATTCGTTCACATCTACGTCATCGAAGGCAATTTCTTCTTCCACACAAGCACTGCTATCAACATCCATTGGTTTTGGGTTTGAAATCTCTCCATGCCAGTGCCATTATGTATAGCCTTGTACAATCCCATTGCACATGACATGACTTATGATTTCGTCACCAGTACTGACTTTCAAGTTGTTACCGCAATGCCTACATGGACAGTAGAACTTATCTCCAGGTTGTTTCCTATGTTCCTCAGAAAAACTAATAAATTGATCAAGATCAGAAATAAACTCTGGGGTGTATCGATTGTGAATGGACATCCATGATCTATCCATTCTATGATCAAAGAGAAAATAAGTATATATTACAACAAGATTAGGGTCTAGGGTAAACATATTAGAGTTTATGGTTAAAACTTTAGGGTTTATACATGTGATGTCATGCTTATATATAATAAATGTGTACCACCTATCCCATTCTTGAACACCTAATCTCACTAGTAAGTGTATAATGTGTATTGGGGTTTCAAGAAAATTTTGGCAGCATTTCTCCGATGTTCTCCAAGTACATATGTACTTAGAGAACAAACGGGGAAATGCTATCGGAATTTTCTTGAAAACAAAATACACATTATACACTTACATCCTAAGTGAGATTAGGTGTTCAAGAACAGTCCCAAACTGGGGACTATCCAAGATTTACTCCTAATGAGTAAATCTTGGATGGGTTTCTAAGAAAACATAATATAACACCAGTCCCTTGTTCACAACCTCATTCAACACACAATTTTCTTATAAAAACACTTGTGGACAGCCATAACAACATATCAATGCTTCCTAAATTAATCCACATATTATTTTATAACACAAATCGTGGTGGGTATAACATAGAAAAAAACTCAACATATCACAACATAAACATGTCCTTAACTTGATATACATATATTTGTAACCAAACTCATTAGGAAGAGAGAACATGAAACCCATGCATTGATTTGAAATATAGATTCATACATTCTTCTTTGAAAGAGATTATTTATAATGTAAATATAGATTCATACATTCTTCTTTGAAAGAGATTAGTTATAATGTAAATTGTCTCATCTTTGAACTAAAATCTAATGTATGAAAGGTAGAAAAGTAACAGAAAGATCTCATGTTTCAGCATTAAAAGAGTAAAGAGCAGAAAACATTCAACATTTATATGTCATGTCCCCTAATACCCACTTCATCTACTTGGGATCCATACCTAGTTCACTCTGTCACACCATAGAATGTTATTTTCTAGGGATACAAACAACATGCAAGAAGATATGCTAATTATGTTCCTCCAATCATTGTGGCAGATAAGCTTGCATTTTAGTAGGTAAGACTTTTGGGATCACTCTAATTGAGGAAGACAAGTCCCTAAGAAGGGACTGAGTCTATCGATTCCAGGTTGTTGTTTTGTAACGAGACGAATAAAAAATCAAGCAAAGTAAATAGCAGGAGCACGGTGAAGGTTCCAAAGTAACATGTTCCTCACCTTTCGACAAGTAGAATCCAGGCGGACAAGCTCCTCTCCACCTTGCAAAAGTTGAAGATCCTTCACAGGTCCAGTGGCTCAACCCAAGTTGCCTCTTGTCCCTTGACTAGCTGCCGACACCGCAGCTACTGGTGAGTGGTAATGGTGCTGAGGTGGGCGGCGAGCAGAGAGGGCGGGTGAGCAGAGAGGGTGGAAAGCATAGAGGTACCACGCGCAGCTACTGGTGGCGACGAGGTGGGCGGCGAACAGAGAGGGTGGGCGATCGAGCTAGGGCGGCGGCCGGCCTGGAGCGCAGCTGTCGGAGGACCAGCAAACAGCAGCGGTGGAGGCGAGCGGCGACACAGGAGCGATGAGCAGAGGAATCATCGCCAGAGCTTAAACCCTCGAAATCGAGATGAATGAAACAGAGAAAGGGGAAGAGTCAGGCTCGCGCGGGTGTTATTAAGTTAACATTAGGTGTCGATTATTAAATAAAACTGACACATAAAACTAAAGGTGTCGGTTCTACAGAAAAACTGAAACTTATTCTCGATGATAGTCGTCAGTTTTAACTAGAAAAAAACTGATGTCTATCTACATATGCCGATTAAAAAAAGTGTTCTCGATTAATGACCATAGTCATCGGTTTATATCAAAAACCGACGCTCAAAGGGTGTGAAAACGTTCCAGCGGACAGCGCGGGAAAACCCATAAGCGTCGGTCACTGTTGTAAAACTGACGACCAAAATGTACCCAATTTCTGTCTCGCGAATAACCTTTAGTCGTCAGTTTATTAGTTAATAACCGACGCCATATGTTAAATTTTGGAGGTAATTTTTTTCGCTAGAAATTTTGGATTTGGCGGTTAATTTTACGCGTCGGTTTGTTATTAAGGAACTGACACGAAATAAAAGTGATACCCGTGTCTGGTCTCCCTTCACAGATTGATGTCGGTTTATTTTATAAAGCGACACTATATTGTTTAGGTGTCGGTGTATTTATACAACTGACGCCTTTAAAAGTGACGTTATAATGCATTTCTGTAGTAGTGATAGAAAGTGATTCTTGATTCCTATATCAAGTGTATCTTGTGTATTGTTGTATGGAAGTGATGATGTGGGTGTCCTAAGGCCTCTCCTCTTTATAGTAATGGTTTACAAGTGATTAGGGGCACTGTAGGAAGTGTCTAGAGTGTTCTTAGTGCTTAACTAACCATTACGTGGAAAGTAGTTGGGTTGCAATGGCTAAACTATTTGTTAAAAGTGAAGATTTCTAGAACTTTTCTCAGTCAACAATATTGTAGACCGGATGACTCTCAGTCCACAAACTCATTAACCAGATGACTATTTTGGTTCAAATGTCTCTAATGGATATATGTATGTCTCTCTATAGTTTAAACCTATAACAAGGGCTATATCTCGGTCGACAATATTGTCGACTGAAATTGACTCAGATAAAAATTTGTAAAGTTATTTCTCGATTATCTAAGTCTTTGTCAGAGTGATTCTTGGTCAATAGTTTTTGTGACTGAGAAGGACCTTTAGCAAGTATTTGCAATGTATGTGAGGTCCTATTGATGACTCATATGAAATCTATCAACCCTAAAGTCTTCATGTGAGTATAAGATAGGGTTTTGGGTAGATAGGGAAAATTTAACACTTGATTTACATGATATCTAAATACTTGTACATTATATACTTGTACACATTTTTACATTGTGTATACATTGAAGAAAATCATGAAAATATTAAACATTTAAGCACCTTCATCTTCAATTATCCACTTTGTATGATCTTCTCATCATCTTGAACCCTGAAATAATCAAGTAGCACAGGAGATCACACGAACGAAATGTTTTTCATCATCAAAACAAAGGGTATGATAATGTCCAATTTTGTCCCTCAAAAATAATATTACTGAAGGCATTACCCACTCAAAAATATATTTGCCAAGACCATCAAGACCCTCAAAAATTTATTTGTGAGAATTAAACAAGCCCTTAAAAATGTATTTGTGAAGACTAAATAGTCTCTCAATATAACATTTGTGAGGGTCACCTAGTTCGCGATAATTGTATTTTTAAGGGACATTGATATATGTCATAGGAGTTCTCTTCAAGGACCTATTTGTGAGGGTCTATAGAGAGGACTTTATCACATGATTGGCACATGAAGAAAAAATCATTATTTGTGGTGCTTGTTTTCTCTTTTCTCATATGAAGAGTGATTAGTCCTTCTCGCTGGGGTGCGGGGACTAACCCCTCTACCCATTCTTGGATGTCCATTTCTTAATGTTCCATGGTTTGTATATAACTCTTTCAATTCAATTAATCTCATTATGCATGTTTTGTGTATTGATCACCTACTCTACATGATCTATTATATTTCTTTGTTGCAAGAACTTCAATACTTAGGATTTGAATATTGATTAACTTGGTTGATGCCCAAATGAGAACTTCTAAAAGTATATCTCCAGAGCAATAAGTACATGAATCATGCGTAACAAGATCGAGCTCATGGAGATACTCACATGATTTGTCACACCTAATGGGTGTATCTTGCTTTTGCTTTATTTGAATGTTTATTCCCTATCTTGAACATGTTTTGAATATGTTTGTGCATGTAGTGGGGGTGAAAGTCGATTCCACCCCAGTGACTTTCATTAATAATATAGACCTTCTTTAAATTCCACTCTTTTACTTTTCTTGCAATTAGTTTAAGTCAACCCAAATCAACTCTTGGTTCTAAATGTTGGTCTTAGTTCAACTGGATACAAGTTAGAAAGATTATTAGAAACATTTTCTATTGGGATCCAATCCTTAACTATATTACAAGAATACCCATCCACTTGTGGGTAGTATTATTGCATGTTGTTTTGGTAAAAACTAAGGGATTTCAACACTAGGTGAATTTGTTAGTACATTAAAACCCACATCATTCTTACATACCCCTTTTTATGAAATCGGAGTGTATCACTGAAATTAAAGAAATGATACCAATGTGCACATAGAAAAATGCAATCAATGTAATTGCAGTAAAAAAATACAATCTCGATTCAAATATAGGAGAGATTCACAAATCTTATTTCATAAACCCATTCACTCCATTTTCAATCAAGGGGAAGAAAAATACCCCCAAAACAACCTTTCACAACCAAACATTGTATAGGAATATGTGGGATTATCAAAGAAATCAAGAATATTACATTTTGTTTTCATTTTAGGTTTTTGACACAGAAAAAAGTCTGTGAAGCTGTAACATCCCAATTTTAAATAAATCAAGTTTAGGGTATAAATTGCAAATATCCAACTATAAAATTTAAAACTTGAACTTTAATGCAAGTTACTCAAATATTGGATCCTTTATATGAAGTTTTATATAGAAAGAAAATGAAATGTGTTTCCTTTGCGTTCTTTATGATTAAATGAGTCCATTATACATAAAAGGAAACTAGCATTATTCTCTCACATTTTCTCTCTCCTATAACTAAAAAATGTTTAAAAGAAATAAAAGAGATAAATACAAAGGAAGTGGAATTAAAAAAGTATGCATGTGAAGTAGAAACCTTGGACAACAAGTTTTCTTTTTTCATTTATGTCTTTAATTTAAGAGGAAAGTATATACATTCTCTTTTTCTCTCTCCCACAAGTTAGTTTATCAAAAAGACATTAAATATATGAGATATGAATTTTTTAGGAGACAACTAGTCTATCTCAAAATTAGACTCTAAGGATCACAAAAAGAATGTATTTTCCTATTATCTAATCTATTAATGCATTTAATTAAAGTTAAATGACCTATAGGGAATCTATGGACAAAACTTGTGCAAAATTTAAATATAATTGTGTAAGAAGGTTCTAGACCCTCTCAATAGTGTGAGGTTCAATCTTGGTATCTTTTGAACTTTATTTGATCATATATATAATTAAAAGAAGTTTCCATATGGTTATTGGTAGAGTTTAATCAATAATATCTTTTATTTCTCCAAGATAAGCTGTAGTGTTGTTCTAATTATATCTCACACGGAAAAGACCCTATCTGAGTCGAACTCAGCTAGTGGACTCATCCATGAGGTTAGGACTCGCTGTCTTCACCTGAGTCTAGAGTCTAATGGACTCTTCGGAACCTGACTTCTTTCCCCTCATGATCCCTCTTTTGATCAACACCACCAGAAAATTTATCATTTTTAACCATCCTCAAATCGTTCCAATCAAATCCATCTTGATATTTATAGGGTTTTGAATCCTAGTACTTTCACTCGACCAAAACCTCTTTTACTCCAATGTCACTCGAACTTTTCTCATCTCTAATGCTTACATGAACCTTCATTTATAAAATTGATAACCCAAAAAACAAATCGACATCTCCAGAGTTGTTTCCATTGTTCCCAACACTCCTGAAGCCACTAGTTTGCTCATTCTGCTATATCTCCTTCTAGCCCTATTTCTCCCCTGTGGTCTAGTCAACCCAATAAAATAAGCCATTGGAACCTTGTTTGACACATTGAAGAAACTCACAAAGCCTTTACAAAGCTTCTAAGCCCATCAATTTGACATCTTCTCTAGTATGTCACATGTATATCTCCATTCCCTAATTTTCAACAGTTCGAGAATCCATGTCTGGTCTTGGCATGGAGTTGATGAATCTTCATGTTTTTTCTCTCATTGTATTTACCATGACCTACCGAGTCGATTCAGATGCTATGTGTAGGTTTATATCCTTCATCACTTCACTTTCCATGACTGTGTCAAGCCAATCTTGGCAGGAGCAAGTTTTGTTATTCCTGGGAGATAAACCACATATGTTTTACTTGCTAACTTTGATGATGTTCAATGGAGGTTATGTCAGGTTCTAGATGATTTTGGTTAGTGGGTTTATCATCCCTGATTCTCGAGAATCAGGAGTTTTGACCAATAATTCGCACTGTCATTGGGTTTTTGAAGAAGTCACTTGTTCTTTTATTGATTGAAGTGCAAGGTAGCACATTTCTTAGTTTTTCCCTCGCCTGCCTGGTATTTTTGTCACACATATATGGTTAGTTTTGGTATTTTGAAAGAATCTCAATTTCTCCAAGCCATGCGCTACTTTGAGCAGGTCAAGACACATGGCTAGATTCTGTTGGACCACCAGAACATGGGCCCCAGTCCAATTATCCTCTATTTTGGATAGAGTTGCCTACATGGTTTTTCCTTGTTTCCTAATTGGTCATATTTTCTAAAAACCATAGTCATTACATCTGTGACCAGAAAAATACACAAAAATACTCTATGGAAATCTATTTGAATAAAGAACACAATTTTACTAGTTTTGAACCCTAATTCGACTATATCAACCCATGTTTACCTAAAGATTCTAAATTAGGGTTTAGGATGGTGTTTAATGTGTTGAATAATATAAACCATGTTATTTTCAGGAAACCTAGGATTGAATCAAGGATAAGGAGACTAAGTTAGGATTTTCTTTGCTCCAAGTAAGCGGGTCATGCCACTATACATAAGTACCTTGATTGAGTTGTATGTTATGTATGATTTAGGATTAATACTTTTAATTTCAAGTTCAATGCTCAAATCAGGTTCATCATATAAATTGCTTGATGTTTTTTATAGATTATGTCTTATGGTTATCATGTTCATTAAGATTGGAGATTATGATAATGATCAATGATTAATAGATGTAAAGTTCAAGTTCCAAGAGGGAGAAATCCCATCACGTTAAGATTAAAGTTCAAGATTTAGTTCATGATCATAGCAATGTTAGCATTAAGATAATTGGAATTGAATTCGTTTTTGTATGCTTCTCGAATCATGGACCACAAGGGCTTGTTATGGGCATTCATGCCAATTATGAGATTTTATAGCCAAATCATGGGCATTCGTGCCAATTATGGGATTTTATAGCCAAATCATGGGCATTCGTGCCAATTGTCAGATTTCCAAGTAATCATGTGCTTTTAAGTGGGCATCATAGAGAGATGCATATATTTACTACTCAATTATTCATGTAATACAATTCATGTAATCAATAATTTATAAGTCGAATGCATGCCAAGATTTTTCTCACAAGTCAAGTATACATGCTTATTTTCAGTTCTTATAACATGTATAGTGCCTCTTACTGATGTGTGTCTTAATGTTTGCATGGACGTGGGATGAGATATCCCTAGATCAATGAGAAAATGAATTTGAAGTGAGTGCTTCAAGGTAGAAGTTCCCAAGATTTAGTTGGTGGGGTGCCATCTACACCATAGAAGATCTAGTATTAAGTTTCAGAGAAGATTTATGCCCTAGACTTGGTTTACCTTTTATGTATTAGATTTTAGTTCAAGGATGAGATAGTTTATATTATTAGTTTTCTCCTTCAAAAGAACAATGTATGAATCTCTATTTCCAATTAATGTATGGTGTTTTGTTTATCTTGATGCTATGTATATCATGTTTTGTAATATTCCTCCAAGCCAAGTGACCCATGTTAGGGACAACATAGGGTTTGTTTTTGCTGAAATGTATGTGATTCGATGGGTGTTATACTATGGTATAAGAGTCACGAGTAGATGGTCACTAACTAAAGATTCACATGTTCTAAGTCCTAGGTATAGAAGATTAAGTTAAAGACATGGGAAACCAAAGTAGAGGTCTAATTATGAGATAAAGGTTTAGATAAGGATTAGGTTATGTGACTCGAAGTTTTAGTGTAACATCCCAAGATTTCAGGCCTCAGATAACATTATCTTAAAAGGAATGATTGCACTACCCATATGACGTGGGAATTATCGCACTAAAAAATTCACTCGGGGTTAAAATCCCTGAGCTTTTACCAAAACCTCATGCAATAATACCACCCGCAAGAAGATGGGTCTTATCGCAGTATAGTTAAGGATCGAATCCCAAGAGACAACATTTTTAAGAATCTTTATTAATCAAATCTAGCTCAAGTAAGACTAATATTTAAAATGATTGATTTGGTTGAGGTTAATTAAACTAAATGCAAGAAAGTAAAAGAGCAGAATTAAAATTTGTTCTAGATTAATGATATGGAAACACTAGGGTGGTATCAGGTTTCACCACCACTGCACATGCAAACACATCCAAACACATAACATCCATGCAAGCATCTAACTATAAAAATGGAACTGCTACGAACCCTCCCAGAGGGATGTTTAGGCCCGCGTAAGCATCCCCTTAGGCATCAAAATTCTCTTTGCCATTCGGATCATGCACTTACGGTTCTGAAGATACAACATCCAACAAAGTCTATGGTCCTCCCTGAGGGATGTTTAGACCACATAAGCGTCACCATAGGCTAGATGGGTCGTCCCCTCACGGATCATACACTTACGACCTCAAGGAACCCCATTCTATTTCTAGTCCGGGAGTCAACCGTGCTAATCGACACACGTATTAGAAAATTAGTCTGCAAGCAAACATCAACGCTTAATGAGAAGATACAACATCTAACTAAGGCTTTGGTCCTCCCTGAGGGATATTTAGACCACAGAAGCATCGTCGTAGGCTAGATGGCTCATCCCCTCATAGATCATACACTTATGACCTCAAGGAACCCCATTCTATTTCTAGTTCAGAAGTCTACCTCATTAATCGGCATTCTACATTACGAAGATAAGAACGAGATGAAAGGAAGTAGGTAATCAACTACAACCATATCAATTAGCAACGAAGTGAAAAGTTATATACATTGCCTTGGAATGTTAAATGAAAAGACATGAATGCATGGGCAGCGAGGCTAGTCCCCACACCCCAGTGAAAAGGAACTACTCACTCATGGTGCGAGAAACAAGAAGAATAAGAAAGAGAGAGGAATATGCCATGAGCATGATGTAGAAGGTGGTCGCAGCTCGGTGAAGATGATGCGGTCTTCTGCGTCGTGTCGGAGCAGATCTGGATGAAGAACGAGGGATGCCAAGATAGACCGGGTAGTCTTTCTCACTCTGCCTTCCTTCTCTTCTCGATCTCCTTGATTGCAACATTGGAGGTAGGTGAAAAAATAGAAGGGTGGACGGAACTGGATCAGACCTGTGTATGGGTAGCCTGTCGGCGTCCCCAGAATCCATGTCCAAAATGAGGACCCTTGTGGTCTTATTTATAGGCATAGATCTGGCCCTCATTCTTTTGGTGTGATTATAGCCCAAACGGTCTTGAGATATTTTGCTCCAAATGGTTTAGTTATGAGTTGACCAAACGGTTTGGTGTGTAAATGACCAAACTGTCTTGATATAGAGCAGATCAAACGATCTTCATTTTCTCCTCCAAATGGTCTGCTTGCTTCCTTCATTCGGTCTTCATTTGTATTCCGCTCAAACGATCTACACGTGATTTCATGGAAATGGTTTCATGCAGATTGCTTTGGCAATCGGTCTTGTGCTAATGACACAAATGGTCTGCATATCTCAAACGGTTTTGATCATTCGATCTTCAAACGGTCTTCACGTTGACCTTGGGCTCCATTCAGTTTTCTCCTATTGATCTCTTAGCGTGGCTATTCCAAACGGATTGACAGTGTTTTCTCCAATCAGTCTGCTATGCATGTGATCATACGGTCTTCACGGCTGACTGCTCAAACGGTTTGGATATATATCTTATCAAACAGACTTTATGTGCTTTGCCTTTTCCATTCGGTCTTCGTTGGTTCAACTCACATAGTTTCATGCATGCATGCCCATTCGGTTTGGTGTGTAAATAACCAAACGATCTTGGATCCACATCCACTCAAATGGTCTTGTGCATGCATGCTTTTCTTCATGCACATAGCTACCAAACTAAACGGTCTTCATGTGATTACTTTTGCAAGCCAAAATGGTCTCGCAGACCAGTACTCTCCAAATGATCTCACAGACCAGTATTCTCCAAATGGTCTCGTAGACCGATACTCTCCAAATGGTCTCGCAGACCGGTATTCTCCAAATGGTCTCACAGACCAATATGTCTGAAACCGTATGATGAAACCAGATGGATGAAACTGAAGATGAGAGAGATGGGTCCCAGTTGATTGGTCAATTTCATCAAGACCTGCATCAAATCAACATAAATTCAGATAAAATCATGATAATTTGACCAATTAAGTAATTTTGCACATTTTGATATTAAGTAAATGAAATTGGATGTATTGAGTCAAAATGAGTCTAGGATGGCAAATGGATTTCATGATGAATATTCATTCATAAAAATACCCCGAACTTAAACGTTTCTCACCCTAGAAATCTGAAATAGTCTCCAAATGAATACTTTCAATTTGTGTGATTGCCTCATCTTCACATCACGATTGTTTTCTTTCTTCTCAGTATGACTCAGCATCTCAACTTCCTGAGATCACTGAACACATCTTACCATATCTTCGTTCCCGAGTTTTCTTTCCAATATCACGTCCTCCTCACTTTTTCCTACAATAAGCATGTCAAAGAGTTTCGTAAGATTCCAGAGATACCCACAGAACTACAAGTGTGCATCTGATCTGACACTGGTGTTTTTCTAGTATAGGGTAGGCATTCATTGTGCCATTAGGTAGAAAATGGAGTGAATGGTGGTATGGAAGGAAGAAATAAATCTCTCCTCTATTCGACTCGAGATTTTCTTTTTATTTGTTTTGCAATTTCATTTATTGCATTTTTTGTGTACGAATCTCTCCTCTATTCGACTCGAGATTGCATTTCTTTTTGTGTGCGCTTTGGCATCTTTTCTTGGTGGTACACCCCTATTTATTTGTGAGGGGTATGGAAGAAGCAGATATAGAGGGAGGTGGCGTGTCACCCCGAACATAGGGTTTGGCACCACTTTGTCTATTTTTGTTTCTTTTTTATGCATGGAGGGATAAGAATATGATAGAAGAAGTGTAGAAGAGGGTTCAGATCAGAATGCAACTTGATTTACAATTTCGTGCATCGGGTTGTTCTCTTTATCGTACTCTGCTCTAATAATGACTTGATGAGGATCTGGTGGGGGTTCCATATTGTTGTCCCACTAGTCAGTTAGGAAGCACAACGTGCTTGATCCCTATCAGTTCGACAGACACTTGCCATTTTTGCATAAAAATCATGATGTTAGGATTCATAAGCTTCAAAAGATGATTTCAATCAAAAGGCTAGTTTTCAGAAAGTGGTCCTTTTGAGGATCTTCTTTGAACAAGGAGGGTATAATGATTCGGAATGCATAAAGGTTGAAATGAAGAAGTGTCAAAACTTCATCTAGTATATGTTCAAATTTCTTTGAAAAACTTTAAAATTTTAAAAATTTTATTTGAAATTTTTGAAAATTAGGTCAAAAATGCGATGATGAAATCTTAAGTTTGATTTATATGGGTGAATGTGGAAAGTAAGATACGTACCACCCACCCTCCACCCTGAACTTAGAAATTTTCTCATCCCGAGCAAACTCTAAATCTGAGATGGAGGGGACTTTGCATGCCGTTTGGACCACCGGATGTGGTTGCGTTCCAATAAGCTTGCATCCTCTATCTAAAAATCTCAAAAATAAAGACCAATCAGAACTCAAAATAGCATCTTGCTATGTAATTTTATTTAGTGTAAAATTATCTAAAAGGAAAAAACAAAATTAAAGAAAAATCCTAATTCAAAATTAAAACTCAATACAAATTTTATTTATCGGGTTGCCTCCCGACAAGCGCCTTTGTTTTACGTCGATGGCTCGACTTGATTCCTTTAACTTCTATGGTGGACATGTTGGATTGGTGAGATCCAGCATCATTTCAGATCTTGTATCAGCAGAGGTGAAATATCTCTTCAATCGTTGACCATTTGCCACAAATTCACCTGACTTTTCACTCCATAAAGAGAAAGCACCATGTGGGTAGATGCTCTTGACAATGTAAGGCCACTGACCAGTGAGAATAGAGTTTTCCTGGGAATAACCTCAATCTAGAATTGAACAGAAGAACTTGGTCTCCCACTTATATGTCCTTTCTTTTTAGATGGCCGTCATGCCAAAGTTTCGTGCGTTCTTTATAGATTCATGCATTCTCGTAAGCTGTCATCCGGAGTTCTTCCAGCTCCTAGAGTTGCAGAATCCTGGCTTGGCTTGCTTCCTTCATATCAAAATTAAGTTGTTTAATTGCCCACCATGCTTTGTACTCAAGTTCAACAGGAAGGTGGCAAGCCTTTCCATATATTAATCTAAATGGTGTAGTTCCGAGGGGAGTTTTGAAAGCAGTCTGGTAGGCCCACAATGCGTCATTGATTTTTATCGACCAATCCTTCCGATTGCTGCCTACAGTCTTTTCCAAGATAGCCTTGAGTTGACGGTTAGAAACCTCTATATGTCCACTCATTTGTGGATGGTAGGGTGAGGCTACCTTGTGTGTTACACCATACTTTCTCAGTAAAGCTTCAAAGCTTCTTTCAAGGAAATGAGACCCTCCGCGAGATATCACAGTTCGTGGCTCTCCAAAATGGGGGAAAATAATATCTTTGAATAATTTGATGACCGGTTTGGAATCACAAGTGATGGTTGGTATAGATTCAACCCATTTTGAGACATAATCCACCGCTACTAGGATGTATGAAAATCCATGAGAAGATGGGAATGGACCCATGTAGTCCCCCCGAAACATCGAATATCTCTACTTCTTGCCACATGTTCAGTGGCATATCATCTCTCTTTGTTATATTGCCAGATATTTCACATTTGTCACATGATAAGACAAAGTCATGGGAATCTTTGGATATGGTTGGCCAGAAGAATCCACATTGCAAAACCTTCAAGTCAGTCTTTTTAAAGCTCATATGTCCTCCCACTGGTCCTGAGTGACATTGCTCCAAGATAAGTTGAGCTTCTTCCTCAGCAATACACCGTCTGTATAGACCATCAGCACATAGTTTGAAAAGGTATGAATCATCCCAGTAGTATTGTTTCACATCATGCATAAATTTCTTCAGTGCATTTCCAGTGCATTGAGGATTAATAACCCCAACAGCAAGGTAATTCACATAATTCGAGTACCATGGTGTACCTTCTGAGACCTTCATTAGTTTATCATCTAGAAGGGAATCATTAATCAGAATCTTCTCGATATCCAGTGTGTGGATGCGAATGAGGTGGTATGCTACAACATTCTTCGTACCCTTTTTTATCTCTTATCTCTAAATCAAATTCTTGCAATAGGAGAATCCATCTAATTAGCCTGGGTTTTGCATCTTTTTTTGTCAGAAGGTAACAGATAGCAGCATGATCCGTATAGATGATGACTTTTAAACCAATGAGATACGATCTGAATTTTTCAAAGGCATACACAACTGCCAGAAGTTCTTTCTCAGTAGTAGCATAATTTCTCTGAGCTTCATGGAGGGTCTTTGATGCATAATAGATCACATAATGTTTCTTTTCTATACATTGGCCCAGAACAGCTCCCACACCATAATCGCTTACATCACACATAATTTCAAAAGGATGGTCCCAATAAGGAGCTCTAATGATGGGTGTGGTTGTAAGGGCATACTTTAGTTTTTTGAAACTTTTAACACAGTCTTCATCAAAATTGAATTCAGCTTCCTTTAGTAACATGTTTGTCATCGGCTTGGTTATCTTTGAGAAGTCCTTTATAAACCGTTTGTAGAAGCCTGCATGACCCAAGAATGCTCGAACTTCCTTTACATTGATGGGGATAGAGAGCTTGGAGATACTTCAATCTTGGCCTTATCTACCTCAATTCCTCAATTACTGACCCTATGGCCGAGGATGATGCCTTCCTTTGCCATAAAATGACACTTCTCCAAGTTTAGCACAAGATGTGCTTCCTCACATCATTTGAGAACAAGGGAGAGGTGTTTTAGACATGAATCGAATGAATCTCCATACACAGAAAAATCGTCCATGAAAACTTCCATAATTATTTCAGTGAGACCGACGAATATGGTAGCCATGCAATGCTGGAAGGTTGCAGGTGCATTGCAGAGGCTGAATGGCATTCTTCTAAATGCATATGTTCCGAATCGGCAGGTGAAAGTAGTTTTCTCTTGGTCATCTAGATGTATGGGTATTTGATAGAATCCAGAGTAACCATCGAGGTAACAGAAGTATTCTTGATGAGCCAGCCGCTCTAATACTTGAGCAAGAAAGGGCATTGCAAAATGATCTTTCCGAGTTGCCTTGTTTAACTTCCGATAATCAATGCACATCCTCCACCCTGTGACTGTTCGAGTGGGGATGAGTTCATTGTTTTCATTTCGTATTATAATTGTTCCACCTTTCTTCGGGACTACATGCACTAGGCTCACCCATGGCGAGTCTGATATTGGATAGATTATTCCAGCAGTGAGCAGTTTAATGACCTTGTGACAGACTACTTCCTTCGTATTTGGATTCAGTTTCCGTTGATGTTCAATAGTTGGCTTGTGATCTTCCATCATAGGGATCTTGTCACGGGTTAACAACCTAACTCCATTGTACACCTCTGGCGCCAACATAAGGCGTACAATAGAGTTAAAATTGCCCGTCCCTGAGTGGATCAAACACATGAATATATAAATGCACCGAATAAAAAGCTTCCATACGTAAACCGAATTGTTCATTACATAGGGGCCCTAAGGCATAGGAGTACTACAGAAGAAACTTAATACATGAGAAACTAATTACAGAAGAAAAAGAACATAAACTAAGAGTCCCATTTAGCTTTAGCATCCCCATGATAGATCTGATTTTTGTGAGCCAGCATATAGAGTAGAAACATCATCTTCCTTTCATCATGAGCATCATAAGCAGAAGGTACCTATAAAACATATGCAATTGGTACGCGTCAGCACAATATATAAATATATTGTACTGAGTACGCCTCCGCGTCATTTGATTTACCTCTTTTATACTTGGCAAAAAGGATAAAAGTAAACTTGGCAGTAATAAGCAAACTACAACAATATATCCATATTAAGAAAGAGTTTATTAACAACACAAACATGTATCTTTTAAGCATATTTCTCCATTATGTCTACCATGCATTTGCCACCTAAGGGAATAATGCATCATCTCAGCTGCCAAAGAGTATGAGATGTAAGGCCTTATGATCTACTACTCAAGAGTTAGATCATTGTACAATCGTGATCTGCTACCAAAGAGAATGATCACTTTCCAAGCACTATGCTACCAAAGAGAATTAGCGCTTTCACATAATGGAGCATATATATTATGTTTGCAGGTATTATAAGATTACATATACAAAATTCAGATAATTCATCAAAACCATACAATAGCAATTCATTTAAGCATCATACAAATTACATCCATTTCATCCAATATCTTATGCCAAGTGTTCCACTACTCATAGTTCTCCAACATTAAATATAGTTAAGCCAATAAGAGGTAATGGCGTACCTTCTAATCAGAAGTGGGGAGTCCAGAGATGCTCCTCACTAGTGCCTTTGATTTCCTGAAATTATTGGAGATTTGGTATTTATTAGTTGTTTTGTTCAAATCACCATTATTCTAAAGAGTATATAAAAAGGCCCTTTTTTAGATTTGGAGTCATGAGAGTTGAGTACGAATCTTAGAGTATGGCTTTGAGTCAAAGATTGTTATTGTCACATCAGAGTAGGTTCATAAAGTCAGAATCATGGTCTATAGATCATATTAATTAATTATGCACATTTTGGTAGGTCAAGATAGGGAAATGAGTGATAAATAGGTTTTATTGATAATTGAGTCATAATAAAAGGGTCTGATCATTCCATGATGATAAGGATGCAAAAAGAAGATTATCACAGGTTTTTGGTGATTTAAACAGATTCGAGTATTTTCTAAATAATTAATCAAGATATGAACATATTTAAACATGAGCATTTACTCGAGTCATATTTAGGGTCAACAGATGTCCAAATCATGATCCTCGTATTTTTCTAATCAAAATAGAGTACTTGTTTGTATTTTTCTGACACTCCTACTATTTTTAACGAATTTCCCAATATTAGGTTATTTACTGAATTTTGAGTTAATAAAAATGAAATCTAGATACAGGGAGGACCGTTGGATGCTTAGATCCAACGGTCGAGATCTCACTCGCGTATAAAAGAAAAGATCTACATTGCTGAGGTGGGTTTACCTCACTGGTCCAACTGGACGCGGTGGGTCCCGCTCTCCCTTGTCTTCAGCTAGACTGGGTTTGCTCTGTCTTCAGCTCCGACGAGCTCGGGCGATGGCTCTGCTCCTCCTCGTGCGCCGATGGTGATAGGGTTAGCTTCGCGAGGTCCTTCCGTAGCTGGACGACCAAGCCTCGGGTCGTGGCTCCCCTGGGATCGTCGTGTCGACTAGGTGACAGGAGAGCAGTACGACTTGCGGTGGAGGGAGGAGATAGAAGGAGCAGCAGGTGGTGGAGCTTGGCCTTAAGGTGTCGTCGAGGTGACTTGAGGTCCCTCGAGGCTCGGTGGAGTATCAATTTGGGACGAGGAGGCCGGGAGGAGTCTAGCCCAGCAGTTTGTCGGCGGCGGACAGGCTAAGAGGGGGAACCTGGGGAATGGAGCGATGTGAGCTTTCTTTGGGCGAATTGAAGGCAAGGGTGAACTAAAGAGGTGTCGGCGGAGCTACGAGGGGGTTTAAGTAGGCACGAGATTGGTTGAAGAGTGTATGCCCAATTGGGCTCATCTGTGGTTGGAGACGGGGTCTCGCCGGTGAGGTCGTGCGAAGGTTTGTGGTCATGTTCGGGGGTCGTGTGAGAGATCAGTGGATTCGTGGAGGCAAGGTGGAGGCAATTCCTCGGTTGGTTGCTCGTGAAGTGGTGTGGAGTGGCGAGAAGTGGGTCGTCTTTGCGCGAGGTGGCTGTAGCCACATTCTCGCGGGTTGACCGGAGGTTGGGGACGATTGGGTGACCGTCCGATCCGCCCTGGATCCCTGGACGCGCCATCTAACGGTCCACAACCATCCACGAGAGAAGGGTCGCAGATTGCTGACCAACGCTCCACGTGACAGGGTAAAATGCCCTTGGGTTGATCAAAACCTTAGGTTAAATAATGATACGATTCAAATTGAAAGAAAACATTGCAAAAACTTTGGAATTTCATAGAGAGGGCTAGGAATGTCCAAATGACATGAAATTTGGACCACAGCTTCACCATAGCATACCCCTAATTGTGGTAAAGTTTGGGCTTGAAAATCCAATCTTTGAGTGGTCAGTTAACCTTTAGGTGAATTAGGGTTTTGAGTTAGATTAAGATTAAAGGAACAAAGCATCAAGGAAACTAGAAAAGTCACTTCATCACATCCTACTCACCTTAAAAGAAATTTTGTCCTCAAAATTAAACTGGAGGAAAGAGGTGAGGAAAACGTTGCTCCATGTCTTCTCGTAGCTCCCAAGTAGCATCTTCTGCACCGTGATGGTTCCACTGTACCTTCACCATCGGGATCTGCTTATTTCTGAGCTCCTTGACCCTCGAGTCGAGAATCTTTGTAGGTTGTTCTGGATAAGAGAGATTCTCCCGCAACTCAAGAGGCTCGTGATTCAGCACATGACTATCATCCTTCACATACTGCTTCAAGTTAGATACATGAAAGACATTGTGCATCATGTTGTACTGTGGAGGCAGAGCAAGCCAATAAGCACATTCACCAATGCGCTCCAGAACTTTGAAAGGACCCACATATCTCGGACTAAGCTTCCCCTTGTTCTTGGCTATGGCTCGGATAGGTCTGATCTTCAAGAATGCATAGTCACCATCATTAAACTGTCTGTCAGACCTGTGTGCATATGCATATGACTTCTAACGATCCTGGGCCCGTTTCAACCTCTGCTTGATCAAGGACACCTTATCAGCATATAATTGTAACTCCTCGGACTTTAGCATCTTTCTTTCTCCGACTTCATCCCAATGAAGGGGGGATCTACATGGCCTACCATAGAGAGCTTCATAGGGTGGCATATCAATACTAGATTGATAGCTATTATTGTAAGCGAACTCTGCTAATGGAAGGTAGTAGTCCCACGATCCTCCCCAATCTAAGACACATGCTCTGAGAAGGTCCTCCAGGATTTGGATAGTGCGTTCTGACTGGCCATCAGTTTGGGGATGATATGCTGTGTTGAAGTTCAACTGTGTACCCAGCTCATTCTGCACCTGCTTCCATAAATGTGATGTGAACTTTGGATCTCGATAGGAAACTATCGAAACTGGTACTCCATGCAGCCGTACAATCTCCTTTATATACAACTCAGCAAGCTCAGGAACCTTGTTTGTAGTCCGTATAGGTAAGAAGTGTGCAGACTTGGTCAACCGGTCTACTATAACCCAAACTGCATCATGACCCTTCCTGGTCCTGGGTAGTCCCACCACGAAATCCATGGTGATGTTTTCCCATTTCCATTCCGGAATTGGCAAGGGTTGCAATAGACCACCGGGACGTTGGTGCTCGGCTTTAATCTGCTGGAAAGTGAGACACTTAGAGATAAACTCAGCGATATCGTTCTTCATACCTCTCCACCAAAAGTGTCTCTGCAGGTCCTTATACATCTTAGTAGATCCGGGATGTATGGAATACTTAGACCCGTGTGCCTCTTGCAGGATACGCTTCTTAATCTCTGACTCTTCAGGTACCCACATCCTATGCTTGTACCTTAGTCCACCATCCATACCAACAGATAGATGTGTCTGGGGCTTTTCCACAAGAGCTGTCATCTCCTCCAAACTAGGGTTGTTCTTTTGAGATATCAGGAGTTCAGAAAGAAGACTAGGAATAATATTGATATTCGCCAAAATAATAGAGCTAGATTCTTCTTGAGATGACCCAGAAGATGAAGGTTCCAGATGCATTGATGCACAAATCGACTTCTTACGACTAAGAGCATCAGCTACAACATTGGCTTTGCCTGGATGATATGCAATTGTGAAATCATAATCTTTGAGATACTCCAACCATCTCCGCTGTCAAAGATTGAGGTCCTTCTGAGTCAAGAGGTATTTGAGACTCTTGTGGTCCGTGAATATATCGAAAGTAGCACCATACAGATAATGTCTCCAGATTTTGAGAGCATAGACAATGGCAGCTAATTCCAAATCGTGAGTTGGATAATTGACCTCATTAGGTTTCAATTGTCTAGAGGCATAGGCAACAACTTTACCATCTTGCATGAGGACACAACCCAACCCCATTTTAGAAGCATCAGAATATATTACAAAGCCATCGTTACCAGAAGGTAAGGTCAAAACAGGAGCAGAAGTCAAGAGAGATTTCAAATCTTGGAAACTAGCTTCACACTCGGGAGTCCAAACGAATTTGACATCTTTTCTGGTAAGCTTAGTCATGGGTAGGGCTATTTTACTGAAATTGAGGATGAAACGACGGTAATAGCCTGCTAGGCCAAGGAAGCTACGAATTTCAGAAGCATTGGTGGGGGCTTTCCAATCAAGGACAGCTAAAACTTTGGCAGGGTCAACAGAAATTTTCCCACCCGAAATGACATGGCCAAGAAACATGACTTGGTCAATCCAAAACTCACATTTAGATAATTTAGCATACAATTTCTGAGCTCTCAAAATATCAAGGACTTTCTGGAGGTGTTCACGATGTTGATCAACAGAATTTGAATATACAAGAATATCATCAATGAAGACCACAACAAAGCTGTCAAGGAATGGCTGGAAGACAGTGTTCATCAGATTCATAAACACTCCAGGAGCATTAGTCAAGCCAAAAGGCATCACCACGAATTCATAATGTCCATATCGAGTTCTGAAAGCTGTCTTTGGAATATCACAATCTTTTACTCATAACTGATGATAGCCTGATCTAAGGTCAATCTTGGAGAACACAGTGGCAGTACAAAGCTGATCAAACAAATCATCAATTCTTGGGAGGGGATATTTGTTTTTAATAGTGGCTTCGTTGATCATGCGATAATCAATACACATTCGCATTGACCCATCTTTCTTTTTAACAAAAAGGACAGGAGCACCCCAAGGAGAAGTACTAGGATGGATGAAGCCTATATCAAGAAGTTCCTCTAGTTGTTTCTTGAGCTCTGCAAGCTCGGCAGGTGCCTTAGAGACTGGTGCGGTGCCCGGTGCTAACTCAATTGAGAACTCAATCTCATGATCTGGAGACAGCCCTGGAAGCTCCTCCGGAAAAACGTCTGGGTAATCTCTCACCACATCCAAGCTCTCTAAAGGTCTCACCTTAGGATCAGGCACAGATACAACAGCAAGATAGGCTCTACATCCTTTGGCTATCAATGTTTCAGCTTTAAGAGAAGAAATAATCATATTTCGGTTTCTTTCTTTTCTCCTGGAAATAGTCAAAGGTTTAGAATTAGGTGCACAAAAGACTACTTTCTTGCCTCGGCAATCAAGCATAGCAAAGTTGGAGAAGAGCCAATCCATCCCCAAAATTAGGTCAAAATCTTCCATATCAAGAAGAATGAAAGCAGATTGAAATTTATGGCCACCAAAAGAAAAAGGCAAGGTTTTAGTTTTCTAAAGAGAAGTATAAATTCTGCCACTGGGAGTTGTCACATCCAAGATATAACCTAGAGCATTAATCTCTAACTTGAGCATAGAAGCAAGATTTCTAGATATGAAGGTATGTGTTGATCCTGAATCGAATAGGGCCACAACAGGATGATCTTGGAGACATATCATACCTACATTATGATTTTATATGAGATCATGGTTTTCAAATATTTATTACAATAAAGAAATTTTAACATTATTACCTTCAATCAGACAGTTGTCATTGGCCTTAGCTTCCTCTGCATCAATTGCAAAGACTCAGCCTTGATGATGTTCTGGCCGAGCCTGAGCTATAGGGATAGCTGGCTGAACAGGTGGGGCTCCAGGCTGAGGTAATGGGGCAGGACGATTCTGAGGTGCCCCCTGGACCAGATTTGGGCAATTGTACCTCATATGCCCTTCATTCTTGCAGTAGTAACACACTGGTTTTTCGAACTTGCATTTTCCTGGGTGTACTCCTCCACAGTTTCTGCACCGGAAATGATTTGATGATATTCCCTTAGTTGGTCCTCCTCGGCCTCGACCTCCCCTGTTTGGTCCTCCTCGGTGTGATTGACCTCGATGGTGATTTCCTCCTCCTCTTCCCATGCCATGGCTGTTAGGCTTCTTCTTATCATATTCCTTCTCCTTGCCCTTGGTAACGGATGCATCGGTTAGACCTAGGTATCCCAAGCTTGGTATTTTTCTCTTCCCTAAGGTTCTTTCTTGGGTAAGGGCATTGTTGATGGCAGCTTCAAAGGTAGGATGGGTGGAGGTGCAAAGGTGGACTTTGATTTCTTGGTTGAGTCCATCTATGAAGTGTTCGATCTTTTCATCTTCATCAAGGTTGCGAGCATGACGCTCTAGGAGTCTAAAGGCCCTAACATAGTCAGCAACAGATAGGTTTCCTTGGGTGAGGTTATTGAACTGCTTCTTCTTCTCCTTCCTAGCTGATATGGGCATGAAACGGTTGGTAAAGATCCCCTTAAACTCCTCCCAACCTATGGGGGCATCTGGAAGTGCTCGTGTATGGTAATAATTTTCCCACCACAACTTCGCAGACCCCCTAAGTTGGTAGGTACCAAAGGTGACCTTATCTTCCTTAGGACACTTAAGGGCTCTAAAGGCATTTTCAACAGATATGATCCATGCATCAGCTTTATCTAGGACTTCACCTAAGTCTTCTCCATGAAAGGTTTCGGGTTTGAGTTTAAGGAAGTCACTAATGGTGGTTTCATGGTTGGTCCTAGAGGATGAGGCACTATTGCTGGTTTCTTTTAGGGCTAGGGCATGCATACATTCCAACATCACCTTCTTTTGTTCTTCCCAACTGCCTACAGCCTTGGTCTTATTAGGGCGTGATTCAGATTCATCACCAGATCCATCACTTGATCTTGTTCTCTTGGACCTAGTTTTTGGAGGCATCTGCAAGTTTGTATAAAAGATAATTTAGAGATTTATTTGAGATAGATCATAGTGCAACCAATAAAGATTTAGCAATCATGGCATGTATTTTTCCAATTTTTCATGTCTTTTAGTTGTTCCCATTTTCCTAATCTACCCACATAATAGGGAGAGTATATCATTGATCATGGTCATGAGAGGGAAAGTAGATGAGAAGCCTAGTGTGTATTATTCACTAAATAGGTTGGTTGGGGGTAGTCCTTAATTGAGAAAAGATGAGAGGAAAGATTTTTCTAAGGTAAGGGTGCCCACTTTAACAATAATTGCGTTAGCCAGGCAGATAGCTTGCGGCGGGAACCCTCGCACCATGAAAACGGATGGGGAGAGTGATTATGTCAGAACCTTCCGCAAGGTACCCTTCTAGACACCTCGACAATTTACTATTAAATGTGGGTTACCCTAGGTCTAGGTAAGGTTACTAATTATTTGATACATCTATATTGATTCATGTGCCTGCTCTGATACCATCTGTCACGGGTTAACAACCTAACTCCATTGTACACCTCTGGCGCCAACATAAGGCGTACAATAGAGTTAAAATTGCCCGTCCCTGAGTGGATCAAACACATGAATATATAAATGCACCGAATAAAAAGCTTCCATACGTAAACCGAATTGTTCATTACATGGGGGCCCGAAGGCATAGGAGTACTACAGAAGAAACTTAATACATGAGAAACTAATTACAGAAGAAAAAGAACATAAACTAAGAGTCCCATTTAGCTTTAGCATCCCCATGATAGATCTGATTTTTGTGAGCCAGCATATAGAGTAGCAACATCATCTTCCTTTCATCATGAGCATCATAAGCAGAAGGTACCTATAAAACATATGCAATTGGTACGCGTCAGCACAATATATAAATATATTGTACTGAGTACGCCTCCGCGTCATTTGATTTACCTCTTTTATACTTGGCAATAAGGATAAAAGTAAACTTGGCAGTAATAAGCAAACTACAACAATATATCCATATTAAGAAAGAGTTTATTAACAACACAAACATGTATCTTTTAAGCATATTTCTCCATTATGTCTACCATGCATTTGCCACCTAAGGGAATAATGCATCATCTCAGCTGCCAAAGAGTATGAGATGTAAGGCCTTATGATCTACTACTCAAGAGTTAGATCATTGTACAATCGTGATCTGCTACCAAAGAGAATGATCACTTTCCAAGCACTATGCTACCAAAGAGAATTAACACTTTCACATAATGGAGCATATATATTATGTTTGCAGGTATTATAAGATTACATATACAAAATTCAGATAATTCATCAAAACCATACAATAGCAATTCATTTAAGCATCATACAAATTACATCCATTTCATCCAATATCTTATGCCAAGTGTTCCACTACTCATAGTTCTCCAACATTAAATATAGTTAAGCCAATAAGAGGTAATGGTGTACCTTCTAATCAGAAGTGGGGAGTCTAGAGATGCTCCTCACTAGTGCCTTTGATTTCCTGCAATTATTGGAGATTTGGTATTTATTAGTTGTTTTGTTCAAATCACCATTATTCTAAAGAGTATATAAAAAGGCCCTTTTTTAGCTTTGGAGTCATGAGAGTTGAGTATGAATCTAAGAGTATGGCTTTGAGTCAAAGATTGTTATTGTCACATCATAGTAGGTTCATAAAGTCAGAATCATGGTCTATAGATCATATTAATTAATTATGCACATTTTGGTAGGTCAAGATAGGGAAATGAGTGATAAATAGGTTTTATTGATAATTGAGTCATAATAAAAGGGTCTGGTCATTCCATGATGATAAGGATGCAAAAAGATGATTATCATAGGTTTTTGGTGATTTAAACAGATTCGAGTATTTTCTAATTAATTAATCAAGATATGAACATATTTAAACATGAGCATTTACTCGAGTCATATTTAGGGTCAACAGATGTCAAAATCATGATCCTCGTATTTTTCTGATCAAAATAGAGTACTTGTTTGTATTTTTCTGACACTCCTACTATTTTTAACGAATTTCCCAATATTAGGTTATTTACTGAATTTTAAGTTAATAAAAACGAAATCTAGATACAGGGAGGACCGTTGGATGCTTAGATCCAACGGTCGAGATCTCACTCGCGTATAAAAGAAAAGATCTACATTGCTGAGGTGGGTTTACCTCGCTGGTCCAACTGGACACGGTGGGTCCCGCTCTCCCTTGTCTTCAGCTAGACTGGGTTTGCTCTGTCTTCAGCTCCAACGAGCTCGGGCGATGGCTCTGCTCCTCCTCATACGCCGGTAGTGATAGGGTTAGCTTCGCGAGGTCCTTCTGCAGCTGGACGGCCAAGCCTCGGGTCGTGGCTCCCCTGGGATTGTCGTGTCAACTAGGTGACCGGAGAGCAGCACGACTTGCAGCGGAGGGAGGAGATAGAAGGAGCAGCCGGTGGTGGAGCTTGGCCTTGAGGTGTCGTCGAGGTGACTTGAGGTCCCTCGGGGCTCGATGGAGTATCAATTTGGGACGAGGAGGCCGGGAGGAGTCTAGCCCAGCAGTTCGTCGGCGGCGGACAGGCTGAGAGGGGGAACCTGGGGAATGGAGCGATGTGAGCTTTCTTTGGGCGAATTGAAGGCAAGGGTGAACTAAAGAGGTGCCGGCGGAGCTACGAGGGGGTTTAAGTAGGAACAAGATTGGTTGAAGAGTGTATGCCCAATTGGGCTCAGCCGTGGTTGGAGACGGGGTCTCGCCGGTGAGGTCGTGTGAGGGTTTGTGGTCACGTTCGGGGGTCGTGTGAGAGATCAGTGGATTCGTGGAGGCGAGGTGGAGGCGATTCCTCGGTTGGTTGCTCGTGAAGTGGTGTGGAGTGGCGAGAAGTGGGTCGTCTTTGCGCGAGGTGGCTGTAGCCACGTTCTCGGGGGTTGACCGGAGGTTGGGGACGATTGGGTGACCGTCCGATCCGCCCTGGATCCCTGGACGCGCCATCTAATGGTCCACAACCGTCCACGAGAGAAGGGTCGCAGATTGCTGACCAACGCTCCGCGTGACAGGGTAAAATGCCCTTGGGTTGATCAAAACCTTAGGTTAAATAATGATACGATTCAAATTGAAAGAAAACATTGCAAAAAATTTGGAATTTCATAGAGAGGGCTAGGAATGTCCAAATGACATGAAATTTGGACCACAACTTCACCATAGCATACCCCTAATTGTGGTAAAGTTTGGGCTCAAAAATCCAATCTTTGAGTGGTCAGTTAACCTTTAGGTGAATTAGGGTTTTGAGTTAGATTAAGATTAAAGGAACAAAGCATCAAGGAAACTAGAAAAGTCACCTCATCACAGATCTTATGCATACACAACACTTGACTAACCCCAGTGAGGTCACTCATTTTGTAATCGATGGCTTATTTCTTTCCTTTAGTTCTTTTAGGAGTTTATCTTCTTGTTCAGTTGTTAGATCGGAATTTATAATAACTGGATAAACCTTGAGATCATCCAAAAGCACATACTTCAGTCCCTCAGGCAGGGCCTTCATCTTAGGGGCTTATGGTTTTTTGTATGTTTCTTTAGTAGCTTCCACAAACTTGAGTTCTTCCATTATTTCTTCGGAGTCTTCTTCAGCAGTGTCAAGGTCGAGAACATATTCTTTAACTTGTTCATTAAGGGGTTCATCAACTGATGGATTCATTAGAGAAACTTCTAATGGATCATCTGATTCATGATTCTCTTGAGTCAGAAGTGACATCTGCTCTATGCAATCGATAAGATAAACTTCCTCTTACATGCTTGGCCTTCGTATACTTTAAGAAACTTTGAATTCGAGAGTTTCTTTACCAAGTCTGAGTAGCAATGTTCCTGCTTCAACATCAATTATAACTCTCACAGTGGCAAGGAACGGACATCCAAAGATGACAGGATATATGGCGTCTTCTTTTATGTCTATGATGACAAAGTCACACGGAACGTAAGAATCTTTTCCTACCTTGACAGGTACATCCTCAATAATTCCTAACAAACATTTTATCGAATTTTCTGTGAGTTGTATTGTCATGTCAGTTGGGAGAAGCTCACCAAAACCTAGCCTTTTGCAAAGGCTGAGTGGCATGATGGAGATGCTAGCACCAAGATCTGCCAGCCCTTTCTTACATGAAGAATCACCAATATGGCAGGAAATCCCAAAAGATCCTGGATCTTTCTACTTCTTTGGCATCTTACTCTGGATGATATCTGAAGTGGTTTTAGCTAACTTGACTGTTTCATATTCTTCAGTTATATATTTCCTGGTGAGGAGAGACTTTAAGTATTTTGTCCAGGCTGGTATCTCAGCCAGCGCGTCCAAAAAGGGTATATCAACATGAAGTTTCTTCATTGCTTCTTTAAACTTATTGAATCGAGTATCTAGCTTGGTTTTCCTTAAACGAGCTAGAAAAGGTATACGAGGTTTATAAATAGGGATATCATGTTCCGATGTTCCTTCTTCCTCTTCTTGAGCAGTCTCCTCAGAATTTTTCCTAGTCCGACTTACCATTAGTTACTGGTTCTTTTGATTGAGATTCAGGAGTTGTGGAGTTTTGTGAAATCACAGGTTCATGCTTATCTGTAACAACTATAGGTGGCCTGACAGGAGGATCAGCATAGTTCTTTCCTGACTTGGTGGTGACCGGCTTTAGTTGTTCTGAGTGCTTAGGATTGTTTTCTGGTTGGCCAACAAAAACCCCAATTGGTGGCTTAATGCTAGCTGCAAGTTGAGCTAGTTGGGATTCAATAGCTTTCTACTGAGCTTGTTGGTTAGCTATCATAGTTTGTTGAGTTTGCAACATCTTTTCAATGGATGTTAACTTGTCATTAGGAGATACGGGACATGCTTGTTTTCCTTGTTGTTGATAAGGAACTTGTTTAAGACTCTGGTACTGGGAATTGTTTTGATAATTATTAAAGTTCCTATTCTGGAAGTTTCCCTTGTAGTTTCCTTGATTTCCATAATTCTGTTGTTGATTATACTGAAATCTTGGTGGGACTCTTTGTTGGTTGTTCAAACCAAATTGATGCGAGTTCACTACTCCAGATGGGTTTCCATAGTGAAAACCAGGATGGTTCCTATTCTGATTCAGATTGTAATAACCTTGACCAGGGATGGTGTTAACAACATTCAGATTCTCTATTTGACTATCATTTCCTTGGTTAAAAATGTTGCTTAAAACAACATTGTAGAGAACATTGCATGCTAAGGTGGAATGATCAGTTCCTTTACATGCTTCACAGAATAGGGAAGTAGACTTAATCTGTTCTTGTTGTTGAGCGGGTGAACGTCCTCTTCCAATTGCAGCAAGAGATGATTCAATATGGTCAAAAACCTCTTGATATCGTCGTCCACACCCCTATAGAAAATTTTGATGAGTTGATTCTTAGGAATCCCATGGTGTGGACACTTGCGTAGAAGCTCTTTGTATCTATCCCATGATTTAGCTAGGGTTTCTCCAGGGACTTGAGTGAAATTTTTCATCCGTCCTATAATTTCATAGGTGAGAGAGGGAGGGTAAATTTTTTCCAGAAAAACATTTTGGAGTTGTTCCCAAGTGGTGATGGGTTCGCTCTACAATGAATTGTACCAGCTTATTGCTCTGTCAGCAAGTGAATATTTGAAGATACGGAGTCGAATGGCATCATCGGATACTCCATTTTGCTTTGTCATGGCACATAGGTCGATGAATCTTAGGAGATGTCCCTGACTATCTTCTCCTTGTTTACCATAGAATGGGTTGTTTTGAAGCAAGGTGATCCAATGTGCCCGTATCTTGAAATTAGGAGCGTTGATGGGAGGAGGTTGTACTGGGTGGTGAACAACAACAACTTTAGGGATTGAGAACTCCCTAAGATCCTTTTGTAGTTCTTCTACTTGCGTTGCCACTCGTGCTGCTAGGATTCCTTCTTGAACTACGACTTTGGCTTCTTGCATGAATCTTTCTCTCTGTGCATTAAGGGCTTGAGCTACCCTTCGAGCTATCTCCTCCTCCTGAGCCATTCTTGCTTGGTTTTCTCATTTTTGATGATGAAAGGTCCGATCAATCTCCGGATCAAAGCTGGTAGTGAGTCCAGGACTGTTCAAATGGTGCATGCACGAATCCTTCTGAAGTACCTGAGATAGAAAAATTTTGAAAGTGAGATCCACGGAGTAGAGTCAAATTCAAGTGAATGATCAATAGTTTCAAAAAGAAAAAGCAAAATCCTAGATTAGCCTTAAAAGAACTAGATTTGACTAACTGACTCCGTTGTCCCCGACAACAATGCCAGAATTTGACGTGGGAATTATCACACTAACAAATTCACTCGGGGTTAAAATCCCTGATCTTTTACCAAAACCTCATGCAATAATACCACCCGCAAGCGGACAAGTCTTATCGTAGTATAGTTAAGGATCAAATCCCAAGAGACTACATTTTTAAGAATCTTTATTAATCGAATGTAGCTCAAGTAAGACGAATATTTAAAATGATTGATTTGGTTGAGGTTAATTAAACTAAATGCAAGAAAGTAAAAGAGCAGAATTAAAATCTGTTCTAGATTAATGATATGAAATCGCTGGGGTGGTATTGGGTTTCACCACCACTGCACATGCAAACACATCCAAACACATAACATCCAGGAAAGCATCTAACTATCCAAATGGAACTGATGCGAACCCTCCCAGAGGGATGTTTAGGCCCGCGTAAGCATCCCCTTAGGCATCAGATTTCTCGTCGCAATTCAGATCATTCACTTATGGTTCCGAAGATACAACATCCAACTAAGGTTGTAGTCCTCCTTGAGGGATTTTTATAGCATAGAAGTGTCACCGTAGGCTATATGGCTCGTCCCCTCATGGAGCATATACTTATGACCTCAAGGAACCCCATTCTATTTCTAGTTTGGGAGTCAATCGTGCTAATCGACACACGTATTAGGAAATTAATCTGCAAGCAAACATCAATGATTAACGAGAAGATACAACATCCAACTAAGGATGTGGTCCTCCCTGAGGGATGTTTAGACCACAGAAGCATCACCGTATGCTATATGGCTCGTCCCCTCACAGATCATACACTAACGACCTCAAGGAACCCCATTCTATTTCTAGTCTAGGAGTCTACCTCATTAATCGACATTCTACACTATGAAGATAAGAACAAGAAGAAAGCAAGCAGGTAATCAACTACAAGCATATCAATTAGTAATGAAGTGAAAAGTTATATACATTGCCTTGGAATGTTAAATGAAAAGACATGAATGCATGGGCAGCGGGGCTAGTCCCCGCACCCCAGCGAAAAGGAACTACTCGCTCATGGTGTGAGAAACAAGAAGAATAAGAAAGAGAGAGGAATCCGCCATGAGCATGATGTTGAAGGTGGTCATAGCTCGGTGAAGATGATGTGGTCTTCTACGTCGTTTTAGAGCAGATCTAGATGAAGAATGAGGGATGCCAAGATAGACTGGTTAGTCTCTCTCACTCCTCCTTTCTTCTCTTCTCAGTCTCCTTGATTGCAGCACGGGCAGTAGGTGAAATGACAGAAGTGTAGACAGAACTGGATCGGACCTGTGTACGGGCATCCTATCGGCGTCCCCATAACCGATGCCCAAAATGAGGACCATTGTGGTCTTATTTATAGGCACAGATCTGGCCCTCATGCTTTTGGGGTGATTATAGCCCAAACGGTCTTGAGATATTTTGCTCCAAACGGTTTAGTTATGGGTTGACCAAATAGTTTGGTGTGTAAATGACAGACGGTCTTGATATACAATAGATCAAACGATCTTCATTTTCTCCTCCAAACGGTCTGCTTGCTTCTTTCATTCGGTCTTCATTTGCATGCCAATCAAGCGGTCTTCACATGATTTCATGCAAATAGTTTCATGCAGATTGCTTTGGCAAACGGTCTTGTGCTAATGACCCAAACGGTCTGCATAGCTCAAATGGTTTTGATCATTCGATCTTCAAATGGTCTTCACGTCGACCTTGGGCTCCATTCGGTTTGCTCCTATTTATCTCTCAGCGTGGCTATTCCAAACGGTTTGACAGTGTTTTCTCCAATCGGTCTATTGTGCATGTGATGATACAGTCTTCACGGCTGACTGCTCAAACGGTTTGGATATATATCGTATCAAACGGTCCTCACATGCTTTGCCTTTTCCATTCAGTCTACGTTGGTTCAGCTCACACGGTTTCATGCATGCATGCTCATTTGGTTTGGTGTGTAAATAACCAAATGATCTTGGATCCGCATCCACTCAAACGGTCTTGCGCATGCATGCTTTTCTTCATGCATGTAGCTACCAAACTAAATGGTCTTCATGTGATTACTTTTGCAAGCCAAAATGGTCTCGCAGACCGGTACTCTCCAAATGGTCTTGCAGAGCGGTATTCTCCAAATGGTCTTGCAGACTGATACTCTCCAAACGGTCTCGCAGACCGGTATTCTCCAATTGGTCTCACAGACCGATATGTCCGAAACTGTATGGTGAAACCGGATGGATGAAACCAAAGATGAGAGAGGTGGGTTCCAGCTGATTGGTCAGTTTCATCAAGACCTGCATCAAATAAATATAAATTTATTTAAAATCATGATAATTTGACCAATTAAGTAATTTTGCACATTTTGATATTAAGTAAATGAAATTGGATGTATTGAGTCAAAATGAATCCAGGATGGCAAATGGATTTCATGATGAATATGCATTCATCACCATATCACCAAGGTGCACCTCCTTTTCAGGGAGCCCATCACTAAAGAACTCCATAGTTAAGTGTGCTCATCTTGGAGTAGTACTAGGATGGGTGACCAGTCAGGAAGTTTATCATGGCTTACGCATGAGTGGACAAAAGTGTGAAGTTAAGGCTAGTGGTGGTCTGTGGGGCCATTCGTCATTCCTGAAATCCTACTAGAGCCTTGGTTAGTGGGCCCGGGATTTACAAATGGTATTAGAGCCAATTCCCCTCCAGTAGGTGGGGTCCACATGGGCATGTGGCATGCCAGTCTTGAGTCATACGGTCCAGACATGCAGGAAAGGGCTATCCATGGTGATGTAGCCACCCTTGCGCTGGTATTCTGTGATCGAGAGTTGGGTGTCCATGGGCCATGTTAGGCCTACAATGAAATGGGGAAATATTATGAGGCATATAGTTGAGCCTTGATGAGGACGCCAAGAGTCTAAGTGGGGAAGATTGTAACATCCCAGTATTTCAGGCCTCGAATAACATGATCTTAAAAGGAAAGATTGGACTACCTATATCACGAAGGTGCACCTCCTTTTTCAGGGATCCCATCACTAAAGAACTCCATAGTTAAGCGTGCTCAACTTGGAGTAGTACTAGGATGGGTGACCAGTTGGGAAGTTTATCCTAGCTTGTGCATGAGTGGACAAAAGCATGCAATTAAGGCTAGTGGTGGTCTATGGAGCTGGGTGTCCAAGGGCCATGTTAGGCCTGCACTAAAATGGGGAAATATTATGAGGCCATATAGTTGAGGCTTGATGAGGACGTCAAGAGTCTGAGTGGGGGAGATTGTAACATCCCAGGATTTCAGGCCTTGGATAACATGATCTTAAAAGGAATGATTGGACTACCCATGTCACCAAGGTGCACCTCCTTTTTAGGGAGCCCATTACTAAACAACTCCATAGTTAAGCATGATCATCTTGGAGTAATACTAGGATGGGTGACCAGTCGAGAAGTTTATCTTGGCTTGCGCATGAGTGGATAAAAGCATGCAGTTAAGGTTAATGGTAGTCTGTGGGGCCGGTCGTCATTCCTAAAATCCTACTAGAGCCTTGGGCAGTGGGCCCAGGCATTACAAATGGTATCAGAGCAAATTCCCCTCCATTAGGTGGGGCCCACATGGGCATGTGGCTTGCCAGTCTTGAGCCGTAAGGTCCAAGCATGTAGGAAAGGGCTATCCATGGTGATGTAGCCACCCTTGCGCTGGTATTCTATGATCGGAACTGGGTGATGTAGCCACCCTTGTGCTGGTATTCTATGATCAGGAGTTGGGTGTCCATGGGCCATGTTAGGTCTGCACTAAAATGGGGAAATATTATGAGGCCATACAGTTGAGCCTTGACGAGGACGTCCATAGTCTATGGGGAAGATTGTAACTGAAAAACACTAGAGGGGGTGAATAGGGTTTTATATTAATTTTTAAAATAATTCAACCAACAAACAACCACAAGGATGTAGAAGAAGGAGATAAGGGTTTAGAGTGGTTCCACCCTTAGCAAAAACTAAGGGAGTCAGTCCACTACCCAATTGTTTCCAATTGGGATTTTGAAAGTATTTGAATTTTATTACCTTCTCAAGGATGTTACACAAAATTACAAATACCTTCCCAAACCCTTTGTACAGCCTTCACCCGAATTCGTCTCACCAACCTTGAAGCAACATTCACTTGAAGTAACCTCAAGCTCCCCCTTGAAGTAGCCTTCCTCCTTGAAGTAGCTTCCCGTTGAGACCTTCTAGAAGTAGTCCAAAGTCCTCCTTCTCCACTTGAGAAGATTTCACCCTCTCCACTCCGCAGCCTCCAACCTAGGAGTAGCAAGGAGAGTACAATGCAATAAGAAAGAACAAGAAAGGAAAAAGGAAATTACAATTACCACATAAGCACAAGGCTTGAATCCTATATAAAGCGTTTTGATCTCCTATCTAATGTGTATGAAAGTGGAAGTATAGTGGGTAGGATATTCTAGCCTATAGGACACAAAATGCCAGTAATGGAAATGATTATCAAGTGTTGAAGTTGCTCAATTGCTCACAAGAAGTGATTCTCAAGTGCAAGTATGTGTACTCAAGTGAGTTTAGGTGTGGCATGTCCTATTTATAGGAATGGCCTAATAGTACTTAGGGACGTTCTAGATACTTTCTAGGGGGTTCTTAGTTCTCAACTAGTCATTAGATATCCACTAATTGCATTTGTAACAGCTAGTTAATTAATTCTGAAAAGTGCAGACAGAAACCTTCTCCATCGAGAAGTTTGTCGACCGAGTGTCTCTCGGTCGAGGAATTTGTCGACCGAGGGTAAGTCTGAGTCAATATATTGTAACGTTCGATTCCAACTCCCAACTACTTTTCTAACTCAGTCTAACGACTATAGAACCTGCTCGAGACATAGTCTCGGTCGAAGTAAAGTTCGACCGAGCCTTTCTCAGTGATGGCTTTTAGTAGATTATGCAAAGGTGTTCGTTCTTTAGACTTGGGAGTTTCTCAGTCGAGAAAATGTTTGACTGAGAATATCTTGGTCGATAAGTGTGTCGACCGAGACAAACTCTATTTCAAAACTTTAACTCATATGCTAAGTGTAAGAAATGAATGTGCAATTGTGATGCTCACTTAGGGATGACCTATCTAAGTGTTGTGTTTGGATATGGAAGATCTAAACACTTGATTTAGATGATATCTAAGTACTTGTACATTATATATTTGTACATGTTTACATTTGATTACAATCATGAGAATAAAGCAATTTAAGCATGTAGATCTTCCAAAACTTTGTCATCCACCTTGTTCTTAAAATACTCAAGTAGTACGTTAGATCTACAAGAATTAAATGTTTGTCATTTTCAAAATGAAGGTATTTTGATGATGTCCATTTAGCCAACAATCTCCCCCTTTTTGAAGATGACAAACTTTTCTAAATATAACTCAAATAAGCTTAAATAATATTGAGTTGAGTTTGATACCTAAAACTTACCTTGTCTATACCTTCTCTTATTTATGGAATGTGTGCTTATTATTCCCAAAGAGGTGTGGAACATTAAATCCAACTCTTTAGGGAATATAGCAACATTTTATGTGAAGCCAAGAGAGTATGTATGAAACTCGTTGATTGAGAATGTATATTATTTCTCCCCCTTTGTCATTTCAAAAAGATAACCATTAAAAACATCTGGTAAGACCCCCCCCTTAATTGGTTCCCCCCTTTCAAAAAGATAACTGTTAAAACATGCTAAAAGATGTCCATTTACAGCCAAAATGTAAGGATCAGAGAAACCAACCAATTTTAAGAAGCACAAATGTCAAAGAAAACATCTTATAAGGGAGTGATAAGTAATTTCTTCCTTATGTTATTAAATTGATCTAATGGAAGTGGTATTGTGAAAGTATCAGTGAATTGATCTTATGTATCAACATGATGAAGGGATATATGTTTTTTAGAAATATGATCCCTTAGAAAATGATGGTGGATTTCAATATGTTTGGCATGGTTGTGTAAGATAGGATTATGTGGCAAGTTTATAGCGCTTGTATTGTCACAAAAGATAGGCATAGATGAAAATATAAAACCATAATCATTTAAAACTTGTTGCATATAAAGCACTTGAGCACAACAAGACTCGGCTGCCATATATTCATCTTCAGTGGTAGAAAGGGCAACTATGTTTTGTTTCTTGCTAAGCCATGATACTAAGGCTCTTCCTAATAAGAAACAAATGTCACTTGTACTTTTTCGGTCAAGTCGACAACCAGCATAATCAGCATCGGTATAAGCTTTCAAATCCAAAGATTGTCTTTTAGGATACCATAAACTATAGTTTATTGTGCCGGCTAAGTATCTTAGAATCCTTTTGACAGCTTGAAAATGAGTTTGCATGGGTTTTGACTGAAATCTAGCACAAAGTCCAATGGAAAACATGATATCTGGTCTAGAAGTGGTTAAGTAAAGCAAAATACCAACCATGGCCTTATATAAGGAATCATCAATGGGTTCCCCATTTTCATCCTTGTCAATTTTAGTAGAAGTAGCCATTGGTGTGGTAGCATGTTTGCAATGTTCCATTCTGAAATGTTTTAAAAGTTCATTTGTATACTTCTCTTGGCTTATAAAAATCACAGCGGGCATTTGCTTTATTTGAAAACCAAGAAAGAAAGTCAATTCTCCCATGAGACTCATTTCAAATTCCTTTTGCATAATATCACTAAATTGTTTACACAAATATTCATTTGATGCACCAAAGATAATATCATCAACATAAATTTGAACAACTAGAAAGTCAGATTCATATGTTTTGAAAAATAAAGTAGAATCTGAATTTCCAATTGAAAAATTGTTATCAACGAGATAATTTTTTAGCCTTTCATACCAATTTCTAGGTGCTTGTTTTAAACCATAAAGTGCTTTCTTAAGTTTGTAAACATGATCATCTTTACCAGGAATTTCAAAACCAGGTGGTTGGGCAACATATACTTCCTCTTGTATTATTTCATTTAGAAATGCACTTTTTACATCCATTTGGAATAGTTTGATGTTTTTGTGGGCAGCTGTAGCTAGTAGCATTCTAATGGCTTCAAGTCTTGCCACCGATGCATAAGTTTCATCAAAGTCTATTCCTTATTTTGATTATACCCTTGTGCTACCAACCTAGCCTTATTTCTTATGACTTCCTCGACTTCATTTAACTTATTTTGAAAAACCCACTTAGTTACAATAATGGTTTTATCTTGAGGTTTAGGAACTAAGTCCCATACATCATTCTTAGTGAATTGGTTTAATTCTTCTTGAATTGTCATTATCCAATAATCATCTTTTAGAGCTTCAGTCACTTTCTTAGGTTCAATTATAGATACAAATGCCATATTTGCAACATCAATAAAAGACGATCAGGTTTTAACTTTATCCTTAGGATTTCCAATGATTAGTTCTTGAGGATGATCCTTAATGAGTCTAGGGATGGGTTGTTTTGTCTCAATTTGTTGATCATTTTCAACATTTTGATCATCTTTAATTGATATGGTTAGATCTTCAATTTGATAAGTCATATCAACTATGTCATCACTTTGTTTTAGTTCTTCATGAAAAGTAATGTGAATGGATTCTTCAACTTTTCTAGAGATGGTATTGTAAACTCTAAATGCTTTGCTAGAAGTTGAATATCCTAAGAAAAAGGCTTTTTGTGATTTCGAGTCAAACTTTTCTCTATGATCTTTTGTGTTTAAGATATAGCAAGTTGAGCCAACAGTATGAAAATAATCAACCTTTGGTTTCTTATTATAAATGAGTTCATATGGTGTTTTCTTCAGATAAGAGTGTACGGTTACTCTATTTAGCACATAGCAAGCTGTGTTTACTGCTTCAGCCCAAAACGTTTTAGATGTATTATGTTCAAGCATCATAGTCCTAGACATTTCTTGTAAGGACCTATTCTTTCTTTCCACTATGCCATTTTGTTGTGGAGTACGTGGAGCTGAAAATATGTGAGTGTAGCCTTAAGATGTGCATAATTCTTCAAATATATGATTCTCCAATTCTCCACCATGATCACTTCTAATTGTGCATATTTTATTTTGTAATTTATTTTCAATCTTTGAGCAAAATTGTATGAGCACTTGAATGGTATCATCTTTATTTGCAAGGAAATTAACCCATATCTACTGTAATCATCAAAAATAACAAAGCAATATCTTTTTCCACTAATAGATTGTGTCCTCATAGGTCCAAATAAATCTATATGAATAAGTTCTAGTGATTTACTGGTGTTAAGCATGTTTTTGGGTTTAAAAGAAGTTTTAGTTTGTTTGCGCAAAGTACATGATTCACAATTTTCAGATTGATCAAAAGATAGCTTGGTCAAACCACGAACAACATCATATTTAACTAGCTTTTTGATAACATGTGAACTAGCATGACCTAATTTTCTATGCCATAATTGGAGAGAATTATCTTTTGCAAGTAAACATTTTCCAATTACATATTGTATAGAGTTAGGTCTAAGAATATATAGATTTCCAATTCTTTTTCCTTCATACACAACATTTGTAGTGTTCTCTATTAGTAACTTTGCAGCAATTTTTATTGAATAAAACATCATGTCCAGTATCACATAGTTGACTAACACTTATTAAATTATGGTGCAGACCATCAACAAGTAAAACTTTTTTTATTTCAAGGTTTGTACCAATATAACCTATTCCAACAATTTTACCTTTGTCATTGTCTCCAAAAGTGAGTGTTCCACTTTTCTTTTCTTCAAAAGTTTGAAAAGCATCCTTATTGTCGGTCATGTGTTTGGAGCATCCACTATCAACCACCCAATCCTGCAAAAAAATATGGATTTTGGTACCCATGTGATGGTCCATTATGGTTAGGTACATTTAATAATAAGCTGAACATGATTACATAAATTAAGCTTATCAGAACTTCATTCGGTCGACAAATACTTTGACCGATCTTGTCTCGATCGAAAATTTCTCGACCGGGATTGTTACTGGTTTAACTACAAATTACATATTTGATATAGGAATTCCTTCGGTCGAATAATTTTTCGATCGAGAAATGTCTCGGTCGAACTATTTGTCGACTGAGGTAGTTTCTATTTGTTTTCATCAATTTGTTTATGTCAGTTTGGGCTTAAATCATTGTAATATGCTAAGATACCATTCTATTTAGTTGAGATGAGACATTAAGATATTAAAATGAAGTGTTAGGTCAAATCTCAACTTAATCATATTAAATTTTCTAAGTTTGGGGTCTTGGAACCCATACTAAATCAACATCCTTTTTCTTGTAAGGACATGAGAAGGAATAATGTCCAAGATGCAAGCAATAGTGACAACAAAAAGAATCAATTTCATTTCTCTTTCTAGGATTTTGAGTTGTGATCTTGGGTACAAACATGATCTTGGTCTTGGGTGCTTTAGTTCTCCTAGGTTTGGGTTGATAAGAGTTTTCTTTTGGAACATATCCTAAACCTCTTATTCCACTATAAGCAGAAGAGTTCTTTAGGATCTTATCAAGAATACCATTATTTCTCAAGCTACTAACTTCTTTTTGTTACTTAGAAATCACATCCATTTTCCTTTTGATATCTAACTTTGATTGATCTAGATCAGATGATAAATCATCTATTTCTTTAACAACAACATCATAATCTAGATGAGTACATAGGATAGGTTGAGTCTGAAAATTATTTAGTTTTGCAAGAAATTCAACCTTTTCTTGAGAAAGAAGATCATAGTTTGTTTCTAAAGTAAGCAACTTCATATTGCAATCATTTAGGCCTAGTTTGGCCGGCCACTTTTAGAATCCTGAAAATTTATGTAGTAGATGGCAGTGCCAATTACCACGTGGTAGCAGTCGGAACCACAAACACATGTTACAGAAGTTGAGACGGCCACATTTTGCGTGAGTTTTTAGTCACGCTGAAGTTGGGAGGATTCAAAATTACAAGCTCGGTCAGACATTTTTACCTTTGACAGTGTTATGTGTGCATGTCTGCTCCCACCACAGACTCACTGTGGAGATTACAAATACCATTTACTGTATAAATTTTTGGGAGTTGAGATGTGTCTATCCAAACTAGGCCTTAAAGATGATTTCAAAGTAAAGTTTTCAGAAATAATTTTGTCCTTTTCAAAAGAGAGATTATTTACTTTAGCATATAAATCCTCATTAGTTCTAGTAACTTTCTTTAGTTTCTTTTTGCAATCAACATATTTGTCATGAGTATCTTGAAGACTATCAATTAGATCTTCTTTTGGAAAATCAAGAAGGCTTACCTCTTGAGAATCATCACTATCATCTTCTTTGTCCATGAGACACTCCACATTCTCTTCTCCACTCTCACTATCACTTGACTCATCCCATGAAGCTTTGTATGCTTTTTCTCCCTTCTTCTTGGATGAGCTTTTCTTCCCTTTCTTTTCTTTAGGATATTCATTCTTAAGATGTCCATTCATTCCATATTCAAAACACCTAGGAGAGGAAGAAGAAGAAGAACCAATAACTTTGTTAGATTTAAATCTTCTATATTTCTTACCATTTACAATTAGAGCTTCTTCTCCCTCATCTCCATCACTTCTATCATCACTTTCTTGAGGGATGACCTTTGTAGCCTTGAAAGCCATGTCCTTCTTTCATCCTTGTTGAAGTTCACACTCTCGTCTTTCTTCCACCTCCAAGGTTTCCTCATGTGCTTCTAAGTTGCCAATGAGTTGCTCCATCCTTAGTCGGGTGAGGTGATTGGCTTCTTCAATTGTGGTCACCTTAGGCTTGTACTTAGGAGGAAGAGACCTAAGAATTTTTGACACTTGATCTTCCTCACTAATGGCTTTACCTAATGCATTCAAACCATTAACAATTGAAGAAAACTTTGCATACATTTCACTAATAGACTCATTTGGTTCCATATGAAACTGTTCAAACTTTTGTTTAAGCATGCCAATTTTGGAATTTTTTACTTGAAAAGTTCCTTCATAAGTAATACAGAGTCTATGCCATATCTCATATGCAGTTTCACAATTTTAAATTCTATTGAACTCACCTACGGAAATTGAATTATAGAGGATACTCACAACTTTTGCATTTAATTGAGCTAATCTCACTGTGTTTGCATCCCATGTAGCATATTCAGTTTGAGGAAGATCATAGGCATTTGACACCATTCTCCAAAGATCCCTACTAATTCCTTGAAAGTAGAATTGCATCCTCCTTTTCTAATAGGTGTAGTTGGTGCCATCAAATGGTGGAGGCTGAGCCACAAGTGTTCCTTCCAAGTTGAGGTTGTTTAGTACCCCATCACCCATTTTCTTCAAGACTTTGTTAAAGTTCCCTGAAGCCTACTTTGATACCAAATGAAAAACACTAGAGGGGGGTGAATAGGGTTTTATATTAATTTTTTAAAATAATACAACCAACAAAAAACCACAAGGATGTTGAAGAAGGAGACAAGGGTTTAGAGTGGTTCCACCCTTAGCAAAAACTAAGGGAGTCAGTCCACTACCCAATTGTTTCCAATTGGGATTTTGAAAGCATTTGATTTTTATTACCTTCTCAAGGATGTTACACAAAATTATGAATACCTTTCCAAACCCTTTGGACAGCCTTCACCCAAAGTCGTCTCACCAACCTTGAAGCAGCCTTCACTTGAAGTAACTTCAAGCTCCCCCTTGAAGTAGCCTTCCTCCTTGAAGTAGCTTCTCATTGAGACCTTCTAGAAGTAGTCCAAAGTCCTCCTTCTCCACCTGAGAAGATTTCACCCTCTGCACTCCACAACCTCCAACCTAGGAGTAGCAAGGAGAGTACAATGCAATAAGAAAGAACAAGAAAGGAAAAAGGAAATTACAATTACCACTTAAGCACAATGCTTGAATCCTATATCAAGTGTTTTGATCTCCTATTCATTGTGTATGAAAGTGGAAGTATAGTGGGTAGGAGATTCTATCCTATAGGATACCAAATGCCAGTAATGGAAATGATTAGCAAGTGTTGAAGTTGCTCAATTGCTCACAAGAATTGATTCTCAATTGCAAGTATGTGTACTAAAGTGAGTTTAGGTGTCCTAAGGCATGTCCTATTTATAGGAATGGCCTACTAGTACTTAGGGACGTTCTAGACACTTTCTAGGACGTTCTTAGTGCTCAACTAGCCGTTAGATATCCATTAATTGCATTTGTAATGACTAGTTAATTAATTCTGAAAAGTGCAGACAGAAACCTTTTCGGTCGAGAAGTTTGTCGATCGAGTGTCTCTTGGTCGAGGAATTTGTCGACTGAGGGTAAGTCTGAGCCAATATATTGTAATGTTCGATTCCAATTCCCAACTACTTTTCTAACTCAGTCTAACGGCTATAGAACCTGCTTGAGACACACTCTCGGTCGAAGTAAAGTTCGACCGAGCCTTTCTCAGTGATGGCTTTTAGCAGGTTTTGCAAAAGTGTTCATGCTTTAGACTTGGGAGTTTCTCGGTCGAGAAAATATTCAAACGAGAGTATCTCGGTTGAGAAGTGTGTCGACCGAGACAAACTCTATTTCAAAACTTTAACTCATATGCTAAGTAAATGAAATGAATGTGCAATTGTGATGCTCACTTAGGGATGACCTATCTATGTGTTGTGTGTGGATATGGAAGATCTAAATACTTGATTTACATGTTATCTAAGTACTTGTACATTATATATTTGTACAAGTTTACATTTGATTACAATCATGAGAATAAAGCAATTTAAGCATGTAGATCTTCCAAAACTTTGTCATCCACCTTGTTCCTGAAATACTCAAGTAGCATGTTAGATCCATAAGAATGAAATGTTTGTCATTTTAAAAAAAAAGGGATTTTTATGATGTCCATTTAGCCAACAATCTCCCCCTTTTTGAAGATGACAAACATTTTTAAATATAACTCAAATAAGCTTAAATAATATTGAGTTGAGTTTCATACCTAAAATTTACCTTGTCTATACCTTCTCTTGTTTATGGAACGTGTGCTTATTATTCCCAAAGAGGTGTGGAACAAAAAATCCAACTCTTTAGGGAATATAGCAACATTTGATGTGAAGTCAAGAGAGTATGTATGAAACTCATTGATTGAGTATTTAAGATTTATATTATTTCTCCCCCTTTGTCATTTCAAAAAGATAACCATTAAAAACATCTGGTAAGACTCCCCCTTAATTCGTTCTCCCCTTTCAAAAAGATAACCGTTAAAACATGCTAAAAGATGTCCAGTTACAGCTAAAATGTAAGGATCAGAGAAACTAACTGATTTTAAGAAGCACAAATGTCAAAGAAAACATCTTCAAAGGGAGTGATAAGTAATTTCTTCCTTATGTTATTAAATTGATCTAATGGAAGTGGTTTTGTGAAAATATCAGCCAATGGATCTTCTGTATCAACATGATGAAGGGATATATGTTTTTTTAGAAATATGATCCCTTAGAAAATGATGATGGATTTCAATATGTTTGGCACGACTGTGTAAGATAGGATTACGTGCCATGTTTATAGCGCGTGTATTGTCACAAAAGATAGGTGTAGATGAAAATATAAAACCACAATCATTTAAAACTTGTTGCAAATAAAGCACTTGAACACAACAAGACCCGACTGCCATATATTCAGCATCAATGGTAGAAAGGGAAACTGTGTTTTATTTCTTCCTAAACCATGATACTAAGGCTCTTCCTAATAAGAAACAACTGCCGCTTGTGCTTTTTCGGTCAAGTCGAAAACCAACGTAATCGACATCGGTATAAGATTTCAAATCCAAAGATTGTCTTTTAGGATACCATAAACCATAGTTTGCGGTGTCGGCTAAGTATCTTAGAATCCTTTTGACAGCTTGAAAATGAGTTTGCATGGGTTTTGATTGAAATCTAGCACAAAGTCTAATGGAAAACATGATATCTTGTCTAGAAGCGGTTAAGTAAAGCAAACTACCAGTCACGGCCCTATACAAGGAATCATCATTGGGTACTGCATTTTCATCCTTATCAAATTTAGTAGATGTAGCCATTGGTGTGGTAGCATGTTTGCAATCTTCCATTCCAAAACATTTTAAAAGTTCATTTGTATACTTCTCTTGGCTTATAAAAATCCCAGTGGGCGTTTGCTTTATTTGAAAACCAAGAAAGAAAGTCAATTCTCTCTTGAGACTCATTTCAAATTCCTTTTGCATAATATCACTAAATTGTTTACATAAAGATTCATTTGATGCACCAAAGATAATATCATCAACATAAATTTGAACAACTAGAAAGTCAGATTCATATGTTTTGAAAAATAAAGTAGAATCTGAGTTTCCAATTGAAAATTTGTTATCAAATAGATAATTTTTTATCCTTTCATACCAATTTCTAGGTGTTTGTTTTAAAAAATAAAGTGCTTTCTTAAGTTTGTAAACATGATCATCTTTACCAAGAATTTCAAAACCAGGTGGTTGGGTAACATATACTTCCTCTTATATCATTCCATTTAGAAATGCACTTTTTACATCCATTTGGAATAGTTTGATGTTTTTGTGGGCAGCTATAGCTAGTAGCATTCTAATGGGTTCAAGTCTTGCCACCAGTGCATAAGTTTCATCAAAGTCTATTACTTCTTGTTGATTATACCATTGTGCTACCAACCTAGCTTTATTTCTTACTATTTCCCCGACTTCATTTAACTTATTTTGAAAAACCCACTTAGTTCCAATAATGGTTTTATCTTGAGGTTTAGGAACTAAGTCCCATACATCATTCTCAGTGAATTGGTTTAATTCTTCTTGCAGTGCCATTATCCAATAATCATGTTTTAGAGATTCAGTCACTTTCTTAGGTTCAATTATAGATACAAATGCCATATTTGCAACATCTCTAAAAGATGATCGGGTTTTTACTTTATCCTTAGGATTTCTAATGATTAGTTCTAGAGGATGATCCTTAATGAGTCTAGGGATGGGTTGTTGTGTCTCAATTTGTTGATCATTTTCATCATTTTGATCATCTTTAGTTGATATGGTTAGATCTTCAATTTGATGAGTAATATAAACTATGTCATCACTTTGTTTTAGTTCTTCATGAAAAGTAATAGGAATGGATTCTTCAACTTTTCTATAGATGGTATTGTAAACTCTAAATGCTTTGCTAGAAGTTGAATATCCTAAAAAAAAGGCTTTTTGTGATTTAGAATCAAACTTTTCTCTATCATCTTTTTTTTTAAGATGTAGAAAGTTGAGCCAAAAGTATGAAAATAATCAACCTTTGGTTTCTTATTATAAATGAGTTCATATGGTGTTTTCTTCAAATAAGAGTGTACGGTTACTCTATTTAGCACATAGCAAGTTGTGTTTACTACTTCATCCCAAAACGTTTTAGATGTATTATGTTCAAGCATCATAGTCCTAGCCATTTCTTGTGAGGACCTATTCTTTCTTTCAACTATGCCATTTTGTTGTGGAGTACGTGGAGCTGAAATATTGTGAGTGTAGCCTTGAGATGTGCAGAATTCTTCAAATATATAATTCTCAAATTCTCCACCATGATCACTTCTAATTGTGCATATTTTATTTTGTAATTGATTTTCAATCTTTTAGCAAAATTGTATGAGCACTTGAATGGTATCATCTTTATTTGCAAGGAAATGAACCAATGTATATCTACTATAATCATCAAAAATAACAATGCAATATCTTTTTCCACCAATAGATTGTGTCCTCATAGGTCCAAATAAATCCATATGAATAAGTTCTAGTGATCTACTGGTGCTAAGCATGTTTTTGGGTTTAAAAGAGGTTTTAGTTTGTTTAGCCAAAGTACATGATTCACAATTTTCAGAATGATCAAAAGATAGCTTAGGCAAACCACGAACAAGATCATATTTAACTAGCTTTTTGATAACATGTGAACTAGCATGACCTAATTTTCTATGACATAATTGGAGAGAATTATCTTTTGCAAGTAAACATTTTCCAATTACATATTGCATAGAGTTAGGTCTAAGAATATATAGATTTCCAATTCTTTTTCCTTCATACACAACATTTGTAGTGTTCTCTATTAGTAACTTGTAGCAATTTTTATTGAATAAAACATCATGTCCAGTATCACATAGTTGACTGACACTTATTAAATTATGGTGCATACCATCAACAAGTAAAACATTTTTTATTTTAAGGTTTGTACCAATATTACCTATTCCAACAATTTTACTTTTTCCATTGTCTCCAAAAGTGATTGTTCCACTTTTCTTTTCTTCAAAAGTTTAAAAAGCATCCTTATTGTCAGTCATGTGTTTGGAGCATCCACTATCAACCACCCAATCCTACAAAAAAATATGGATTTTGGTACCCATGTGATGGTCCATTATGGTTAGGTACATTTAATAATAAGCTGAACATGATTACATAAATTAAGCTTATCAAAACTTCATTTGGTCGACAAATACTTCGACCGATCTTGTCTCGATCGAAAATTTCTCGACTGGGATTGGTACTATTTAAACTACAGATTTCAGATTTGATACAGGAATTCCTTTGGTCGAATAATTTCTCGACCGAGAAATGTCTCGATCAAACTATTTGTCGACTGAGGTAGTTTCTATTTGTTTTCAGCAATCTGTTTATGTCAGTTTGGGCTTAAATCATTGTAATATGCTAAGGTACCATTCTATTTAGTTGAGATGAGACATGAAGATATTCAAATGAAGTGTTAGGTCAAATATCAACTTAGTCATATTAAATTTTCTAAGTTTGGGGTCTTGGAACCCATACTAACTCAACATCCTTTTTCATGTAAGGACATGAGAAGGAATAATGTCCAAGACGCAAGCAATAGTGACAACAAATAGAATTAATTTCATTTCTATTTCTAGGATTTTGATTTGTGTTCTAGGGTACAAACATGATCTTGGTCTTGGGTGCTTGAGTTCTCGTAGGTTTGGGTTGATAAGAGTTTTCTTTTGGAACATATCCTAAACCTCTTCTTCCACTATAACCAGAAGAGTTCTTTAGGATCTTATCAAGAATACCATTATTTCTCAAGCTACTAACTTCTTTTTGTAACTTAGCAATCTAATCCATTTTCTTTTTGATATCTAACTTTTCTTGATCTAGATCAGATGATAAAGTATCTCTTTCTTTAACAACGTCATCATAATCTAGATGAGTACATAGGATACGTTGAGTCTGAAAATTATTTAGTTTTGTAAAACATTCAACCTTTTCTTGAGAAAGAAGATCAAAGTTTGTTTCTAAAGTAAGCAACTTCATATTGCAATCATTTAAAGATGATTTCAAAGTGAAGTTTTCATAAATAATTTTGTCCTTTTCAAAATAGAGATTATTTACTTTAGCATATAATTCCTCATTAGTTCTAGTAACTTTCTTTAGTTTCTTTTTGCAATCAACATATTTGTCATGAGTAACTTGAAGACTATCAATTAGATCTTATTTTGTCAATCAAGAAGGCTTACATCTTGAGAATCATCACTATCATCTTCTTTGGCCATGAGACATTCCACATTCTCTTCTCCACTCTCACTATCACTTGACTCATCCCATGCAACTTTGTATGCTTTTTCTCCCTTCTTCTTGGAAGAGATTTTCTTCCCTTTCTTTGCTTTAGGACATTCATTCCTAAGATGTCCCTTCTTTCCACATTCAAAACACCTAGGAGAGGAAGAAGAAGAAGAACCAATAACTTTTTTAGATTTAAATCTTCTATATTTCTTACCATTTACCATTAGAGCTTCTTCTCCCTCATCTCCATCACTTGTCTCAACACTTTCTTGAGTGATGACCTTTGTAGCCTTGAAATCCATGTCCTTCTTTCTTCCTTGTTGAATTTCACACTCTCGTCTTTCTTCCTCCTCCAAGTTTGCCTCATGTGCTTATAAGTTGCCAATGAGTTGTTCCATCCTTAGTCGGGTGAGGTCATTGGCTTCTTCAATTGTGGTCACCTTAGGCTTGTACTTAGGAGGAAGAGGCCTAAGAATTTTTGACACTTGATCTTCTTCACTAATGGCTTTACCTAATGCGTTCAAAACATTAACAATAGAAGAAAACTTTGTATATATTTCACTAATAGACTCATTTGGTTCCATATGAAACTGTTCAAACTTTTGTTTAAGCAAGCCAATTTTAGAATTTTTTACTTGAACAGTTCCTTCATAAGTAATAGAGAATCTATGCCATTTCTCATATGCAGTTTTACAATTTGAAATTCTATTGAACTCACCTATGGAAATTGAACAATAAAGGATACTCACAGCTTTTGCATTTAATTGAGCTAATCTCACAGTGTTTGCATCCCATGTAGCATATTCAGTTTGAGGAAGATCATAGGCATTTGACACCATTCTCCAGAGATACCGGTTGATTCCTTGAAAGTAGAATTGCATCCTCCTTTTCTAATAGGTGTAGTTGGTTCCATCAAATGGTGGAGGCTGAGCCATAAGTGTTCCTTCCAAGTTGAGGTTGTTTAGTACCCCATCACCCATTTTCTTCAAGAGTTTTTTAAAGTTCCTTGAAGCCTGCTCTGATACCAAATGAAAAACACTAGAGGGGGGTGAATAGGGTTTTATATTAATTTTTAAAATAATTCAACCAACAAACAACCACAAGGATGTTGAATAAGGAGACAAGGGTTTAGAGTGGTTCCACCCTTAGAAAAAACTAAGGGAGTCAGTCCACTACCTAATTATTTCCAATCGGGATTTTGAAAGTATTTGAATTTTATTACATTCTCAAGGATGTTAAACAAAATTACAAATACCTTCCCAAACCCTTTGGACAACCTTCACCCGAAGTCGTCTCACCAACCTTGAAGCAGCCTTCACTTGAAGTAACTTCAAGCTCCCCCTTGAAGTAGCCTTCCTCCTTGAAGTAGCTTCCCGTTGAGACCTTCTAGAAGTAGTCCAAAGTCCTCCTTCTCCACCTGAGAAGATTTCACCCTCTCCACTCCGCAGCCTCCAACCTAGGAGTAGCAAGGAGAGTACAATGCAATAAGAAAGAACAAGAAAGGAAAAAAGGAAATTACAATTACCACTTAAGCACAAGGCTTGAATCCTATATCAAGCATTTTGATCTCCTATCCAATGTGTATGAAAGTGGAAGTATAGTGGGTAGGAGATTCTAGCCTATAGGACACAAAATGCCAGTAATGAAAATGATTAGCAAGTGTTGAAGTTGTTCAATTGCTCACAAGAATTGATTCTCAATCGCAAGTATGTGTACTCAAGTGACATACATAAGTATGACAAAGCATGCATACAAAGGATGGATAAATTGACATACATAAGTAAGTTATTTCCATGATAGAATCAAAACCCTTAGAGAAGAGGTAGAAAGGTCATTTTTCATGTTGAGGATGGTGAGATAGATTCATCATAGTATAAACACATGTTGATTTTAATACCATGAGAAGGAAATATCCTAAGTATAATAATGAGACTTTAAGATGATGTTATAGATTAGGATGCACACAATAAGTAGAACCCTAAGGTGGGAAGTGTGTGAAAATTTTGAGAATGAAATTTATTTAAAATGGGTAGAATTGTAACATCATAAATTTTAAATAAAATAAGTTTGAGGTCTAAATTGCAACTTTCCAACTATAAAATTTAAACTTGGACTTTAATGCAAGTTAGCCAAATGTTGAATCTTTTATATGAAGTTTGATATAGAAAGAAAATGAAATGTGTTTATTTTTCTTTCTTTATGATTAAATGAGTTTATTATACATTAAAGGAAAACTAGCATTATTCTCCTACCTTTCCTCTCTCCTATTCTTGAAAAATGTTTAACATATATAAAAGAGAGATATACAAAGGAAGTGGAATTCGAAAATTATGCATGAGAAGTAGACACCTTGGACAATAAGTTTTCCTTTTTCATTTATGGCTTTAATATAAGAGGAAAGTATATGCATTCTCTTTTTCTCTCTCCTCCATGATAGTTTCTCAAAAAGGCATTAAAGATATGAGATATGACTTTTTTAGGAGACAAATATTGATGTCTATCTCAAAATCAGACTCTAAGGCTCACAAAAAATGTATTTTATTATTATATTATATATTAATGCATTTAATTAAAGTTAAATGGTCTATAGCGAATCTATTGACAAAACTTGTGCAAAACCTAAATATCATTATATAATAAGGTTCTAGACCCTCTCAATAGTGTGAGGTTTAGTTTTGGTATCCATTGGACTTTATTTGATTAGATAAGAAATTGAAAGAAGTTTCCATATGGTTATTGATAGATTTGAATCAATAATATCTTTCATTTCACTAAGATAAGCTATAGTCCCATTCCCATTATATGTCATGCAGAAAAGACCCTATTTGGGTTGGACTCAGCTAGCAAACTCATGTGTGAGGTGAGGACTTGACGTCTTCACCCGAGTCCAGAGACTAATGGACTCTCTAGACCCCAACTTCTATTCCCCTCTCAATCCCTCTTTTGATCAATGCCACTAGAAAATCAATCTTCTTTAATGATCCTCAGATCGTTTTGATCAAATTCATGTCGATATTTATTGGGTTTTGATCCCTAGTGCTCCCAGTCGATGAGGACCTCTTTTAGTCAAATGCCCCTCAAACTTTTCTTGTCTCCAATGCTTTCAGGAACCTTCGTCTATAAAATCGATAACCCAAAGATCATATCAACAGCTCCGGAGTTGTTTCCCTTTTTCCCAAAGCTCTTGAAGCCACATGTTTTCTCATTCTACTATATCTCTTGCCAGCCTTGTTTCTCCCCTATGGTCTCATCGACCAAACAAATTAAGCCATTGAAACCTTATTTGACACATCAAAGAAACTCACAAAGCCTTCAGGAAGCTTTAGAGCCCATCAATTTGATCTCTTCTCAAGTATGTTGCAGGTATTTCTCCTTTCCCTAATTTTCTATAGTTCTAGAATCCATGTCTAATCTTGGCATGGAGTTGATGAACCTTTGTGTTTTTTCTCTCATTATCTTTGCCACAACCTATTGATTCAATTTGGATTCTATGTGCAGGTTTATCTCATTCATCACCTCACTTTTCATGATAGTGTTGAGCCAATCCTGGCAAGAGCAAGTCTTGTGGTTCTTGGGAGCTAAACTGTCTATTTTTTACCTTCTAACTTCGATGGTGTTCAATGGAGGTTATGTCAGGTTCTATGTGATTTTGGTTTGTGGGTTTATCATCCCCGATCCCTGAGAATCAGGAGTTTTGACTGAGGATTCACATTATGGATGGGTTTCTGAAGAAGTCACTTGTTCCTGCAATGATTGAAGAACAAGGTAGCACATTTCTCAGTTTTACCCTCGCTCACCTTATATTTTTGTCACACATATATTATTAGTTGTGGTATTTCAAAAGCATCTCAACTGCCCCAAGCCATGTGCTACTTTGAGCAAGACAAGCCACATGGTTGGATTTGGTTGGACCACCACAACAAGGGCTCGATCTAGTTGTCCTCTATTTTGATATAGTTGCCTATGTGGTTTTTCCTTGTTTCCTAATTGGTTAGATTTTCTAAAAATCATAGTAGTTACATCTGTGACCAGAAGAATACACAAAAATATTCTTTGGAAGGATATTTGAATAAAGAACATAGTTTTAGTAGTTTTGAACCCTAATTTGACTATATCAACCCATGTTTTCCTAAAGATTCATAATTATGGTTTAGGATGGTGCTTAAAGTGATGAATCATATAAACCATGTTATTTTTAGGAAATCTAGGATTGACTCAAGGACAGGGAGACTAAGATAGGATTTGCTTTTATCTAGGTTAGAGGGTCATGCCACTATACATAAGTACCTTGGTTGAGTTGTATGCTATGTATGATTTAATATTTATACTTTCTATTTCAAGTTTAATGCTCTAATCAGGTTTAACATATAAATTGCTTTATTTTTTTGTATATATTATGTCTTGTGGTTATCATGTTCATTAACATTAGAGATTATGATAATTATCAATGATTAATGGATGTAAAGCTCAAGTTTCAAGAGGGAGAAATTCCATAATGTTAAGATTAAAGTTCAAGATTAAGTTCATGATCATAGTAATGTTAATGTTAAGATAATTGGAATTGAATCAATTTTTGTATGCTTCTCGAATTATGGACCTCAAGGCATCATTATGGGCATTTGTACCAATTATGGGCTTTTATAGCCAAATCATGGGCATTCATGCCAATTATGGGATTTCCTAGCATTATGGGCTTTCTTAGCAATCGTGTTCTCTTAAGTGGGTGTCATAGAGAGATGCTTATATTTATTGCTCAATTCTTCATGTAATAAGATTCATGTAATCAAGAATCTTTAAGTCAAATATATGTTAAGATTTTTCTCTCAAGTCAAGTATACATGCTTATTTTTAGTTCTTATAAATTGTATAGTGATTTTTACTAATGTGTGTCTTTGTGTTCGCATTGGCCCTGGGATGAGGTGCCCCTAGATCAAGGAACAAAGGAATTTTAAGTGAGTGCTTCAAGATAGAAGTTCACAAGGCTTAGTTGGTTGGGTGCCATATACACCTTAGAAGATTAAGTATCAAGTTTCAGAGAAGATTTATGCCCTTGATTTGGTCTACCTTTCATGTATTAGATTTTAGCTCAACGATGAGATAGTTAATGTTAATAGTTTTCTCTTTCAAAAGATCAATGTATGCATCTATATTTCCAATTAATGTATGATGTTTCATTTATCTCGATGTTATGTATATCATGTTTTATATTGTTCCTCCAAGCCAAGTGACCCATATTATGGACAACATAGGGTTTGCTTCCACTGACATGAATGTGATTGGAGGGGCATTATAGAAGCGAAGTCAAAATACAGAATATGGGAAGTTGTGTTTTGTGATTTGGGGAAATTTGGGTTGCTTCGTCATGCTTGGGGGTAGGGATTGAAAATTGATATGAATATGTGGCATGCACATTAGTTGAAATTATTAATTGGAGAATGCTTTACATTTTATATTGCTAGAGAATGAGAAAAATTCAAGGTCGGGATTGTAATGAACGTCTATTCATCATGTTTTTAGTTGAATTTTTTATTTAGTTTTGCTGATTTTGTTTGCACTCTACTCAATATTTCACATGTATTAATTTTTGACAAATATATGCAATTTGTTTGGAATTTAATATGTTTTCAGTGTTTTATTTGTAAATTAATACAAGAAGAAGAGAGAAGCAAATATTCCTCCATGAGAATCCCAAGAATATGATCAAAGATTTCGTATCCTCATCCCCCAACTCTGACAACTAGGATGAGCAATAAAGTATAGATGGTCACCCAAATGGCCATAACTTTTGCATACAAACTCAAAATTGGATGATTTAAAATCTAGTACATGTATAATTCAATAATCTAAAACCAAATATATATACTATTATAGGTTGTTTGGCCGATCAAACCTATTCTCTCCCATCTACAATCCTAATGATAACCAAGGAATGTCAGAGATGAAAGTTTTCGATTTGACGTTAAGACGTGCTCTATTGTAGATCTGGACCGAAGACTAAAGCTTCATTTAAAATTTTTGATGAGAGCATTGATATTCTCCTATCTGCTACTAACTTATCAATTAGCTTCTTTCTCTCTCTCTCTCCCTCTCTCTCTATGTATCATAAACATGATTAGTGAGTTGATCTTTTACTAGGAAATAGGGATTAATCACGTTGCTTGTATTCTATTTCTATTGTTAACTATTGTTAGTATGAACATCTGGATTGATAACTAATTCTTTAATGCTTTCTTTATAGCCTAATCATCTGTCTTGTTTGATTTTTTTAATCTTAGACATAGAGACCTTGAAATCTAGGATTAGCACACCAAACAATATTGTTTAACCCCAAATCAAACTAAGGGAGGGTGTTCTTTGGGGTGACATATTAAGGATCCATAGGTGATGAGACCACGAGCCTACAAATTTCATTCCATTAATTCTAAAAAAGGAGATGAAATTCCTCAGCCCCAATTTATCATTTATATGAATGAATGATGTATTGTTTATAACAATTGCATAGACAATGACGGTGAACCATGTCATCTTGGTAATTTTATCATATTTTTAAGAATCTCTACTTCTATAGTTTGATTTATTTCATGCTTGTTAATTTATTTAATCAACCAAAAATCAACCAACCATCTATCTTGTTAAATACTTATCTTTTATTAGATTAAAGAGTCATTTTTTTCTTAAAAAGGTTGTCATATGGGTTAGATCATTAGCTATACTAAAATAAGACACATCCACTGACTAGTGGTGATTACTGTGTGTAGTTTAGGAAAAACATTGGGACTTTTCTATAGGTGAATTTCTTGTGCTATAATCTATCACACCAGTCACCTGCTTGACATGCATGAATATTTACCACTATACTACAATGACAACATTCATGGGTTTCTTTCTTCTATTGAGAAACATCCATCTTAGATAAATCAGTCCTTAAAAACATTTGAGCTAAATCAATCCTCAAAATCCATTTTCATTTTCTATCACTTGCTTTCGTTGGTCATTTTACATCATTTGTTGTCACTAGCTAACCAACCAATGAGAGTTCACCTCCTTTAAGACTCTGAGGTTCTGAATTTAAAAGAAGCTAGAACCAAGACATCTTCCACCCATTGATTGATCATCATTATCCACCGCATCGCCTCCATAGTATCATATCTAGCCCACAATTAAGGAAGATCGATGTTTGTTTCAAAACTAAAGAAGGGATACCACACACCATGACTTTGCCTCTTCCTTTTACTATCCAAATGTCATTTTCTATCTTTTGTTTTTATGTACTTTTTATTGCCTCCATGAGTGAGTAGTCCTTTCTCAAGGGTGTGGGGAGTATCCTCGGTACCCAATTTTGTTCTGTTTACTACATCTATTGTTGTGGTAACCTCGCTATGTTTTGAATCAAATTTTATTGCTTGCAGCTCTTATTTTCCAATTGTTTTGCATGTCTATCATATTATTAGTTGTATAGAACTTCAAACCTAATCTATAGGATATCATTTGATTCATGTTAAACTCTTAATGAGATCTATATATAGGTGTTTATGAGGTAATAGGTAAATGGTCTATAGATAACGTGATGACATGTTTACAATAATATATGTATAGTACTAATCCTAATACCAAAAGGAGGCTCTAATCAGCCTCAACATAGATATGTTCATGCTATTAATAATGCAGTGAGAGAGTGAATGATAGGTAGAGAAGGCAAAACCCATTCAACTTGGTGATTCCATCCATTTGATAATTACAACTTGAATCTAGCACTTTTATTATTTGCAATTGTGTAGAAAATCAATCAAACTTTTGTCTTAAATGATAGTTCTTGTGTGGTTACCTTGATCAGATTACTTCTTAGATATGTTGTCCCTTGGGTTTGATCCTAATACTATACTACAATAGGATCTATCACTTGCGGGTGTGGCATTTTTGTACTCTTGGTTTAGTTAAAACCTAGGAATTTCATCCCTAGAGAATTCAATGTGCAATAATCACCGCATTAAATTTTAGCACCGTTACTGGGGTCAAACGAATTTTCTGGCCAAATGAACTAACTCAAATTTGTTATGTTTTTTCTTACACAATTGATAATACTAAAAATTTTAATGAATCGAACTCATCTTCATCCATCTAATTTTGTTTATGTGCACTTTCAAGTAACATCTTCGGTGAATTGAACACTCTTATAGCATTGAATCCATCTCAGATGTTGACCTCAAGATTGAGCGAACCTATCAAAGGCTCCATCGAGAATGCAAAGCCTATGTGGTGAAAGATAATATCAACCATAGAGTGACAAAAACACTCATAGTACAGAGAGAAAGACTCTGTTGAAGCTAGAGCCAATGTGCAAGTAGAGTTACAAGTAGTAGAAGAAAAGGAATGACAAAGAGATTTGTGTGACTTCTATATTCCTAAAAAGTACACGCATCCACAATCTAGTCATCATAATAGCTATCAAAGCTCAAAATTTCAAAATCAAGACCCAATGGGTGATGATAATGCAAAATAACAGTCTTGATGTATATTCCAAAGACGACCTGCATGATTCCTAGATATCTTTAGAATAAGAAAGTAAGCTATCATGTCTGAGAACACCATCATGCTAAAGCTATTATTTTATTCCCTCATTGACAAAGCTAGGGTGAGGTAGAACTCCCTTGATGATCACAGCATCACCACTTGGGAGGAAATTCATAACAAGATCCTGGATAAGTTCTTCCCATCCTCACTCACCTATGGAATCTAAGGGAAAATCATCCAATTGAAACAACTTCCAATGGAAACATTCTTTTAATCCTACAAACGATTCAAAAACTGCTTCATAAATGCCCTCGTCATGGCATTCCCTCTGCACAACTTATTATGAAATTTGATACGGGAGTCAATGATGACATTTCACTTCTAATGGAGACATCATATGAAATAACTTTGGCAATGCATGGAAACTTATGGGTAGGGGTGTAGAGAACCAAGCTAATCAGGGTTCATCACACAAGATAGGAGTGCTCAAGGTTTTTATGGTGGAAGAAATAATTAATCTAATGGCTATTGTTGAATCTTTAAAGGTTCTATCCCTCTAGTAAGATAACCTTAAGTCATCCTTCTAGAGGTATGGGCAGATTGGGGATCAAATCTCTTTTCTAGGTAGGGCATCCCAAGTGGTCTATTGGGTCTACAGTATAGACAGACACACAAGTCTAAAGTGAAATCACCTCTACCAAGAAACATTGAACATCCACCAGTCTCAATTCAAAAACAACCCAGTCATTGAAGAAGTTAATGTCATAAAATATTATTGCAAGTCAGGGGTACTATGATACCAACTGGCCAAGCAGCCATCCATGCTTCTAGTATGGAAATCCAGAAGCTGCAAACACACATCAACTCGAGATAGGACCAAACCAAAACAATGTTTGGGTCCTCCTTGTTTGTAACAGAACCAAAACTACCACCAAAACAATTTCAATCCTAGACAGTATTGCAATAACTTTTATCAAGGCAACAATTACTGTTTTGGTCTGCAACCCAATAATAACCAAGGATAAATTCTACTACAATAGGGGAACCAACTGAACATGTTTGCCTCCAATGATCAAGGTCACCTGAACAATATTAATAAGATGCTAGACAAACAACAAGCATATAGTAAATCCATGGAGACTCAACTAGCTAGATTGTTGCTGGAATCTTCCCTCCCATGAGTTCATTTGCAGGTCAACCACAAAACAACCTGAAGCATCAGGAGAAGCAGTTGAAGGCTATAACAACACATTCTAGGTTTGTACTACTGAACCACAAGCCCTAGTTAGTAACAATAGGATGGTTTTTGAATATTATGATGATGGTGAAGTCACCTTGGTGGATGAACCTATCATAGTAGTTGAACCAATGGTTGAAACTCTAACAAAAAGAACCACACACCATCCTGAGGTGACCCTAGAAGCTACACCAACCACTCTATATATACCAACGGTACCTATCTACAAATCATGCGTCCCTTATCAGAGTTGACTAGCTCAGATGACGCTCGACTCCAGATTTATGAAGTACAAGGAAGTGATGAAGAAGATACATGCTGATATTCCCTAGCTTAATGCTCTTGTTGAAATCCCTTCCTAGACTAATTTTTCAAAGCTCTTTTCAGTCGCAAGTACACAATAGAGGAGTATGAAACTATGAAGTTGTCAAATACATTGTTTGACATTACCTAGAGCAAGATGCCCAAAACACTCAAAGATCCAGGATCTTGGCACTTCTTGCTTTGTTGGGGACTTCACATGCCAAAAAGGTCTAGTCTACCTTGATATAAGAAAATCTATCATGACTTAAAGATTATTGAACAAATGTTCATTCACCAATGATATCCTCCCCACTGACATACTAATTCAACTATTGACTCTTCTACGACCACCCCTGTGGGAACTGTAGAATACATCCCAATTAGATTGGGGCCCAACTCTTATGTCCTTGTGATTTTTTCATCATGGACATCAAGGAAGACCTTCAATATCCACTAATCCTTGGACACTCATTGTCAGATTCTTGATTGATGTTGAAGCTGGAGTCTTGACATTAAGTCTTAGGATGGACACACTTGACTTCAAGATTTTTGAGAGTATCAAGGGACCTTGTTTCCAAGAGAAATTCTTCCTCATTGAATGTATTGACATTATGGCACATGTGTAATAGGATATGCCTACCAATGAATACCATCTAGAGACAACAACACTGATTGACCCTAATGCTCATGAATAAATGATGACTGTCTGGATCAAATTCTTTTTCACCTAGACAACACTAAAGAAGACCCTAAGCCTAAGTTTTAAGAGATGAAACCTATCTCCATCATTGAATAAGACAAGGACCCCACTACGCAAAAGATGAAACCCCTTCTTGAGGGGCTAAAATATGTCTTTCTAGATGAGAAAACACTTTTCTTAGTCATCATAAATGCAAATTTCACCATTGAGAAAGAAAATAGGTTTTTGTAAGAAGTAACGAAGAGATAGAAAGCATTAGGATACAAAATGATTGACCTAACTAGAGTGAGACAAGCCCTCTTTTATGCACAAAATTAACATGATTGGCAACTACAATCCCTCCATCGAGCCTCACATAAGGAGGTGATAAAGATATTACCTTCTAAGATCATTTATACAATCTCTGATTCTCCATGGATGAGTCCAGTGCAAGTAGTTCCAAAGAAGGGAGGCACTATGGTCATTTTGAATGAGAAAAATGAGATTATCCCTACATGTACTATAAGTGGGTGGCACATGTGCATAAAATATCACAAGCTCAAAAATGCTACCCGAAATGGCCACATGTCTCTCCCATTTCTTGATCAAGTCCTAGAGAGACTTGCACACTAGTAGGTCTTTGGTTACTTGGATGAATACTCCCATCCACTACGATGATCAAGAAAATACTACCTTCATGTGTGACACGTGTAAACTGTGTGTTAAACGCAAGTGTATGTATCAATGTAATTTAGGCCTTGTGAGGCCCCAGTCGAACTCAGGGAAATGTGAATTTCATAGGACTAATACTAACTGGTTGCGATCAGCTAGACCGAATGAAAGAGTTGATTGGTTTTGGAAAAGAAAATAAAATAAAGAGAAAACAAAAGAGCGATGATTAAATGTTAGTTTAATCAAATGAGAATGGGAATCCTTAGTATTACAGTTTTACCACAAGGTCTCGCTGCATACAGATTCACATAATTAGCATAAATCATCCCTTATACCAGATAGAGGCCTGTAGTCATAATTGCTCGCTTCCATGATGCAATCCACTACTTAGTTCTAGGTCAGCTCCATGCCAGTAGTAACTTATACCCTAGACCTAAGTGCATTAATGAATCCTCTGGGTATCCACCATTAACCGTACATTACCTCGTCTAAGGAATTTATAGGTTAACGTGTTAATCGTGCCTTTTCAACCACTAATCCTCTGTCAAGAGAAATTAAAGGTATTAGAAGTTAACTATGGTGATCAAGCATAGCAATTACGATAGAGTGCACGATAACATATCTAGGAGAAATGAGAAGAATTATACTAATCCATGCAAAATTGTCATACAAAGATTCCCCGGGTTACTCCTGAGTCTTAAGGATCAAAAGGGAATTAGCCCTGCATGTTCATCTTAATAGAATACATGGGGAAGGAAGAAGAAAACATGGGAAACAGATAGAAATATTGTGTAACCCCTGGAATAGTAAAGAGTCGGATGATTCTTGGTGCGAGATGCCCGTTCTGCAGCCTTCTAGTGGAAGAATCGTCCGTCTTCGATTCTTGAATCCTCTGGGATGTTGCTTTTGGCTCTGTTCTTTCCTCTCCTCTCTTTCGAGACCCGTACAGTGGAATAGAACGTCCTCCCAGGGTCTGGGCCATCCTCCCTTAGGTCTAGGTGTGACTTATGGCCACCAATAGATCCCAGCCGTTAGATTGTGATGATCTAAAAAAAACTCTGATCTGACGACATCGATACCATCGATGAGGCTTTCGATAGTTTGATATCTGCTTGCTTCAAAACAGGATCCATCGACTGACATCTCGATATCATCAACGAAGGTGTCGATAGTATCGACGGAGGGGATTTTTCCATCAAGGTTGATTTCACTACCATCAACGATGGGGGACGATGGTATCGATGGGGTGCTTTTCTCCAGCTTGACCACCTGATGCAATGTCGATAGTATCGATGACCTATCGATGGTATCGACTGGTTATGGAATAAAAGTGCCTAGAAAAGAGAGAAAAACACAAGTCAGTTTGGGGAATTTCATAAATCATACAAAATATAATAGAATAAGATCAATTTGCTGCATAAAGTGTTTATAGGCTAAAGAAAGTGAATCATGCTATTATAGTCACAGTAATGACAAATAACCACACAAAATAGGTGTGAAATCAGCCTATAAATACGACTCAAAATCCCGGCATCAAACTCTGCTATGCTTGAATCTTGCTCATCCTCGAGCAACAAAACTATAAAATTTGATTGAGAGGGTCAACTAAAGAACATAATCACATGAATGATATCTCAAAATGATTCTCACCTGCAAACCACATACCGGCCCTTACCAACCACGGAACGATAACTTCCATTCAAGCAACAAAAATTATACATAAAAGATGCCCACCCTAAGATCAACGAACACTATCAAGTAAAGAAGGTAATATAAGAAAATCCTCAGGTTCAGGCTTGGTGCATCTTGTGATCTCCTATCTATGTTGCTCATTTTCTCTAACTACCATCTAATTGGAAGCAGCTCTCCTGATACACATGAATGAGGAGAAAATCATGGGTGTCCTACCACTTAGAGAAACGGGTGGACGGAATAGGCGGTTGTGGAAGAAATGGAAGCACATTACAGTCAATCATGCAATACAAAAATGATTAACCTATGATGATGCAAATGCATATGATAATGATCCTAATGCTAAAATTTTTGGAGAAATGATGCATGCACTATCATTCCATATTAGAGTAAGATGGAATGTCTAAAAAAACCGCATCATGTGTCCATTCTTCTCACTATTCAGATGAAAACATGTTACTTTCTCTCTATTCTTCTTGACCACTTCTCAATCTTTTTATTTTTCTTTTCCTTTTTTTTGTAGCAAGCCCTCTCTTCACAAATGATATGGATTATTTTTTTCGGGCTTCCTTCTTTTTATACAACTTCTAAACTTGATGCATTCTCTTCTAAAACTTTTCTGAGGGTATGGAACAAGTTTACCACCTTTAATATTTTTAGAAGAACATAAAGACACATGATGTACTACATGCTTAGAAGATGCAAATGCAACTGAATGATGATAGTTATGTAACTAAATGACATGTACCTAAGGATAATGTGCATGTGTAAATACTTTCTATATATTTTTTCATTTTCATGCAAATAAATGCAAAAGAACTATAATGCAAGATATGTCTATATGGAATGCAATCAAAGAGAGAAAGATTGTTATGTGCTCCCAATTCTTATGGTGGAGTGTGAATGATAGTGTGGTGGACAAGATCACAAGATTAATTGACAGAACCTTTAGAAATAATTATATGTCCCTCCTTACTGACCCATGTATAAGGTAATCAAGGGATTTCTCTCCCTCACTTCAAATTAGAGTCACATTAAAGTTTGGTTGGTTTAGGCTCAATCATATGTATCAAACTCTTCCTGTGAACCATAAGGATAAACATTCATGTTCATATGTTTTAGAGTTGACCTACCCAATTAGTTTCACAAATTAAGTCCTCAAGTTCTCACAAGACAAGCTTACAAATTCTTAAAATTTTCATTTATATTTTACTTGCTCACAAGCCCCCAAGGTGAAAAAATAAGATGACATGCATTTCATTACAACTCCACTGATTACACTAGATAGATAGTGGATCTAAGAAAATAGTAAACCTAGAAATAAAGACAACTAGATTTTTAAAAGAAAAAAAACAAATGCTAAAATAAAAACTAAATAAAAGCTAGATAAATGATGTTCCAGCACCCCCCTAAGCTTGAATTAGACTATGGCCTCATAGTCAAAATCCAGACTTAAGAGGTGGAACAGTGATACCCTCTAGTTCTGCGGCGGTGGTGGCAGGTACTGGCTCGGGTCCCAAATGGGGTACTGCCCCTAAAAGGTCAGATCAGTGGGCGGCATTGGAGGTGGCTGCGGGTATCCTCCAAAGTAGTTTTGGCTCAAGTAATGATCATAAAATGGTTGTTGTTGCATCTCCATCCTCTGCAAATGGTTGTGTGTGTTCTCTTGATTCGCCAAGAAGAGGCACTCGTTTTCATAGATTGCTTGCTGGTTGTCATACAACCAGTTCTAGATGTCCTAGATACCTGCAAAAGATGTGGTATGATGTTGCTACAAGCTTTGAATGTCTTAGAGCATGGAGTACATGCCCTGCATGGAATAGACATCCTCTCCACCTTGAGAAGGTTGTGGTGCAGATGGCTGAGAAGAATACGAGGCTCTAAAATGTTAGGGTCGCTTCTATGGAGCAACTCGTCGTTGGAGGAAAATGGAGGCTTCCCCCTCCTCTTCATCATCATCATCGCCTTCTTGCTCTTCTTCCTTGTCATCTCCTCCTTCTTCTTCCTCCTCCTTTTGATCAACGTCAATGATTAGCCACCTGTAGTTTTGTCCAGGCAAAGAAAGAATGCTAGGAGGTGTGCTTGGATTGAAAGAATTTGTCTCCTTTTATAAGGTGCGGCCAATGCTACTGTTGCGTCGTCGATACCATCGACGGAAGTGTCGATGGTATCGACAGAACAGTAGAATCTGTGTGTCGCTGATATCGACAGTTGTCGATGGGTACTCTTGGAGATGCGGATCGCTGACATGTCAATAGTATCAACAAGCGTCGATGTTATCGACACTGTGCATGGATTGATACTATCGACCATTTGATGAAGGAGTGGTTGTCCATCGATGATGAGAACCGCGGATCAGTGATGTCATGAGTCGACACTATCGACAGGCGTCGATGGTATCAACAATTTGAATTCCTTTGGTCGTTGGTGTGGTGCTGCTGCTGCTGAAGATGGTAGTCATTGATACTATTGATGAATATGTCGATGGTATCGACATACCTGATAAGAAATCTTCTGAAATCTTCAGTAAACTCAATAGTATCGACTATGAGTCGATAGTATCCACCCTTTTTTCTATAACCACCTGACCCACAGTGGTGTCGATAGTATTGACAGAATGAAAAATCTGCAGTCGTCCAACTTAGCTCGATTCAATACTATCGACAAAGGCGTCGATGGCATCGACCATTCTCCAGTCCTACACAATGAACGCACACATCAAGGTATCATTTTTACAAAACTAAGTCAAAATTACAAAAAAAACTAGATAAGAAAACAAAAAGGAACAAACTAAACATGAACTACACCTAGGTTGGGTTGCCTCCCAACAAGCACCCTTATTTAATGTCTTAGGCTAGACCAAGTCATGCTCACACATCAGTCGAGTGCAATGAGTTTTACCTCATGCGCCTTCTTTTTAAAATCTTCTCCAAAGTAATCCTTTAGCCTCTGTCCATTCACCAAAAATGTCCTATCACCATCTCTTACCTTCACGGCTCCGTGTGGACACACCTCCTCAATGATGAAAGGTCCACTCCGCCTAAACATCTACTTTCTGGGATGTAGCTTCATCCTAGAATTGAAGAGCAAGACGCTTTCACATTTGTAGAAGACTCTCTTCTGAATATGCCAATCATGTATATGCTTCGTCCTCTCCTTGTAGATCCGAGAATTTTCATAGGCGTTCATTCTCAATTCATCTAATTCATTCACCTCCAGCAATCGTTTCTTCCCTGCCTCATCAATGCTCAGGTTCAGCTTCCTAAGCACCCAATGTGCCTTGTGCTCCAGTTCCACCGGCAAGTGGCACGCACGTCCATAAGCCAACCTAAAAGGCATAGTGCCTATAGGATTCTTAAAGGCGGTTTTGTACGCCTAAAGTGCATTCGGTAGAAGCATACTCCAGTTCTTTCTAGATGAGGTGATTGTACGCTCCAAGATCTTCTTGATCTCCCTGTTGGATATCTCCACTTGACCCTGCATTTGTGGATGATATGGGGTGTCCACATTGTGTTTCACCCCATACTTGCTCAATAGTGCTACAAATTTCCTATTTGTGAAGTGAGTACCTCCATCACTTATGATCATGCACGACACTCCGAACCTGTAGAAAATGTATTCCTTCACAAACCTTCGCACTACGGTAGCATCATTAGTCCTTGTGGGTATTGCTTCTACCCACTTCAATATATAATCAACTGCAAGTAAAATGTATAAATTTGAATTTGAGGACACAAAGGGTCCCACAAAATCAATACCCCATAGATTGAAAACCTCAACTTCTTAGAAAACATTAAGGGGCATCTCCTATCTTTTGGAAATGTTACCTGCCCACTGACAGGTATCACATCTCCTCACAAACTCATATGTGTCTCTAAAAAGTGTGGGCCAATATAGGCCACTCTCTAATACCTTCGCATCTGTCCTGGAGCTTGCATGATGGTCGTCGGTGGGTAGTGTGTGGCAATGGATTAACACACTATCATACTCGAACTCTGGTACACACCTATGTAAGAATCCATCCCTGCATTGTCTCAGAAGAATAGGATCATCCCAGAAATAAAATCTCAAAGAATGAAAGAATCGCTTCTTCTCTTGATAACCCCATTCCTCAGGTAATTCTTTGCATATAAGATAGTTAACAATGTTAAAAAAACCATGGACTTTTGATTTGATAGAAAGGATTTTCTCATCCGGAAAGGTCTCGGTAATAGGTATATTGGTGTCCTTTTCATCTACCCTCTCAAGTCGAGCCAAATGCTCTGCAACCACATTTTCAATCCCCACTTTATCCTTGACTTCAATATCAAATTCATGTAGAAGAAGTATCCACCTAATGAGTCTAGGCTTCGCTTCTTTCTTTTCCATTAAGTATTTTATTATAGTGTGGTCCGTCCACACCACCACTTTTTCCCCCACTAAATATTTCCTAAATTTTTCAAAAGCAAAAACCACGGCTAGAAGTTCCTTTTCAGTGGTGGTATAGTTTAATTATGCATCATTTAAGGTTTTCGACACATAATAAATAACCACGGGTCGTTTCTCAAGGGTCTTCCCAAGAACTACCCCCACGGTGTAGTCAGATGCATCGCACATCAACTCGAAGGGTTAATTCCAATCCAGAGTCTATACAACTGGCATTGAAATCAATCTTTGCTTAAGGACCTCAAAAGTGTTCAAACATTTGTCATTAAAATAAAAAACAACGTCCTTCTCAAGAAACTCAGATAATGGTTTTGCGATTTTAGAAAAATCTTTTATAAACCGACGGTAAAATCCAATGTGACCAAGAAAATGCCTAACTCCCATCACTGAGTTTGGTAGAGGTAATTTAGAAATAACCTCAATTTTTTTGGATCAACCTCTAGTCCCTTGCTGGACACCTTGTGTCCTAGCACAATGCCCTCGCTTACCATCATATGGCATTTTTCCCAATTGAGGACCAAATGAGTGCCCTCACATCTCTGTAAGACCTTATCAAGGTTATAGAGACATTCATCAAATGAAGCACCATAAACTGAGAAATCATCCATAAAAACCTCTAAACAATGTTCAACCATATCAGAAAAAATGGCGAGCATACATCGTTGAAAAGTGGTCGGTGCATTACACAATCCAAACGACATATGTTGGTATGCAAAAATACCATAAGGGCAAGTGAAAGTGGATTTCTCTTGATCCTTAGGTTCAATCGATATTTGATTATAGCTAGAGTATCCATCTAGGAAACAAAAACGGGAGTGACCAGCTAGTCAATCCAAAATCTGCTCAATAAAAGGCAAAGGAAAATGATCCTTTAGCGTCGAAGTGTTCAACCTATGATAATCTATGCAAAATCACCACCCAGTGACCAACCGAGTAGTAACTGGGTCATTTAACAAATTAGTAGTTACCGTAATTCCCCCCTTTTGGAGACTACCTGTGTTGGGCTTACCCACGTCAAGTCTGAAATTGCATAAATAATTCCCACTGAGAGCAGCTTTTCACCTCCTTCTTGGTGACTTCCGTCATAATAGGATTTAGGTGGCGTTGGGGCTGGATTATAGGTTATACCCCCTCCAGGAGTCTGATCTTGTGTTGCCCTTTATGTCTGAAACTGACCACCCAAAAGCACCACGGTGGTTTTTCAACACAACCATGAGTTTTTCTTCCTCAGAGGAACTCAGATGTGCCGAGATAATTACCACTAACTTCTCCTCCACTGCTAAGAACACATATTTCAAATTTGGGGGAAGTGGCTTCAACTCTAATTCTGACAGATTCACCAAAGATGGTAGCAATGGTGGCGGCAGTGGTCCCAGATCTTCAAAGTGCCTAGCATAGTAACAAGGTAGGACTCGTAGCATCTTTACACAATCCTATATAGATGTGTTCCTCATCCAATCATCCACAACATTAAATAGACAAGCTTCTAAAGGAAATTGAGGATATGATTCCAGCATTGAGATCTCCACAGCATCTTCCACAGTAGAAAGGTACACTACATCATCTTCATCATTAGGATATCCCACAGCTTTTTCAAGAGAGACCACTTTAGTTTGATCCATGATATCCACAACAAGAGTTCCTCTGTCTACTTTGGTCATGACATGAGCCATGTCAAGAAAGGGTTTCCTAGACAAATGGAAATGTTATGATCAAAGTGTTTAACTTTATTGCATTGTCCCTGTTCCTGTGATGACTTTGAGCTAGTTGGCATTATTATTTCAAATATGTCATCAGCTATGCCCATAGTCAAATGGCCTCTTCCCATTTCCAGGATCATGTCAGTTGTGGCCTAGAAGAGTCTACCTAGTAGCAGCTCGTTTCCTTGGTCATCTTGCATTTCCATCCCTACAAAATCTGCAGGAAAAACAAACATGTCCACCTTGACTAGAACATCTTCGCAAATCTCATAGGGCCTTACTATTGAATTATCTGCAAGATGGATAGTCATATTTCTCCTCCTAGATTCTTTGAGACCGAGATTTCTGAAGGTTGAGAGAGGCATCCAGTTGATGCTCTCTCTTGAGTCACAGAGGGCTTCTCTAAACTTTGTCTTCCCAATGTAGCAAGAGATGTTGAAACACCCAGGATCCTGTCTCTTAGGTGGCAGTGTACCCAGAATAAATGCACTCACCTATTCTTTGAGCACCACCACTTCAGTGTCTGGAATTTTCCACTTCTTGGTTATGATGTCCTTCATAAACTTATTGTATGATGGTATCTGCTCAATTGCGTCAATCAGTGGAATGTTGACAGATAATTTCCTAAAGCAATCCAGAAACTTCTTAAATTTTTGATCTACCTTCTTTGCTTTCAGGTTGTTCATATATGAAACAGGGACTGACTGTTCCCTATGATGTGGCAGCACATATGGTGTTCTCTTATATGTGTCTTTCCTAGAATTTGTCTCCTTCGCTACAATTTATGCACTATCCTCAGCGGTTTCTATGACTTCTGCTTCCTCTGCAGCCTCACCTATAGTTGTTGGCTGTGATATATGTGGTTCATTGTATTTAGAGTTTTAAATCTTCTTTCCACTCCTTATCAAGATAGCTTTGGCTTGATGGGTTCCTCCTGGAGTATCAGTGTTCCCTAGGAAACCATGCTATGTCATCTTCTTTAAGTTTGCAAGTTCGGCTGCAATTTATGAAATGGATGTCTCAAGCATCCTCATATGCGCCCCATGGCTCTGTAAGGTCTGCCTGAACTGATTCATAAACTCACCTTGTGATTGAATTTTCTTGCCAAATGTGTTCATTAATTCTTGATTTTGCTTAATCACCTAGTTGAGCAATTCATTGCTCTTGTCCTCTGCACTGGGTTGTGGCTTTTGATCTAGATCCTGTAGAAAGTTGTTTGGATCCTTCTAAGAAAATTTCTTGTCCTTTCTCCACGAATACTCATTATCCCTGTAGCCTTGTTGACGCATGAACTTTGCATGTGCTTCATCATCATACCCATTGTCATCTTTCTCTAGGAGTTTCTTGGCTAGTAAGTCCATCTTCTCATTCAAAGCTTGAATGGCCTTTGCATCACCTGTAGATTTAACCTATTTTCGCCTGTCTCTTTCACCCCAAGCTTGATTTTTAGCCATGTTCTTCAAAATCTCCCAACACTTGGATCCTTTGTTGTTCAGGAAGAAACATGTACCCACTGAATCTAGAATACCCCGTTCATGTTGGTTTAGGCCAAAGTAGAACATCTTTGCCTGATTTTTCCAAATCTATCCCATGATGTGGGACTCTCCGTAGCATGATTTGGAATCACTCCCACACCTCTGTGTATGTCTCAACTGCCTGCTATTTGAAATTGTGTATCTTCCTCATGAGGTCATTGGTCTTCTCGGGTGGGAAGTACCTTTAAAAGAATACCTCGATCATCTGATCCCACGTCTCGATAGATTCTTTTGGCAAGTTATAGAACCACTCCCTTGCATTGCATGTTAAGGACGATGGGAATAACTTCAGATAAATCTACTCCTATGGGAACCTGTCTACCTTCACCATTTCACAACTTTCCACAAAGCTACTAATATGGACTACTGGGTCTTCATGTTGAAATCCATTAAATGCCTGCGTCTTGACCAATTCAATGAGTCCTGGATCAATCTTGTAATGGGCTATATTGACGGCCTGCTTTTTTATTGGCCCAGTTTGTGCCACCAAAGAGGATGCTTTGATCTTCTCCCAGATAGTCTACTCTTCAACGGTTGCATTTGCGTCACCCATTGTAGAAGCTTCAGGTATTGGTTGAACATCCTTGGGTGGCATATTAATTAGTTTGTCGTCGTCACCCAATTATGGAATGTCAGATGTTGATTTGTCGTAGTTTGTACTCCGCGTACTCACCATGCACTAGTATCTGAAATATGAAAAGTCAAGTAAGCACAGTTCTAGAATGAATGAAAATCTGAAAGATAAGCAATTGAGTTCAAAAATAACAATTAAAATTGCAGTAAAAGTCGCCTAGAGTGGCCGCTAGTAGCACTCATAGTGCTGAAATTCACCGTTTCTCCGACAACGGCGCCAAAAACTTGACACGTGTAAACTGTGAGTTAAACGCAAGTGTACGTATCAATGTAATTTAGGCCTTGTGAGGCCCGAGTCAAACTCAGTGAAACGTGAATTTCAGAGGACTACTACTAACTAGTTGCAATCAGCTAGACCGAATGAAAGAGTTGATTGGTTTTGGAAAAGAAAATAAAATATATATAAAACAAAAGAGCAATGATTAAATGTTGGTTTAATCAAATGAGAATGGGAATCCTTAGGATTACAGTTTTACCACAAGGTCTCGCTGCATACAGATTCACATAATTAGCATAAATCATCCCTTATCCCGGATAGAGGCATGTAGTCAGAATTTATCGCTTCCGCGATGCAACCCACTACTTAGTTCTAGGTCAGTTCCACGCCAGTAGTAACTTATACCCTATACCTAAGTGCATTAATGAATCCTTTGGGTATCCACCATTAATCATACATTACCTCGTCTAAGGAATTTATAGGTTAACGTGTTAATCGTGCCTTTTCAACCACTAATCCTATGTCAAGAGCAATTAAAGGTATTAGAAATTAACTATGGTGATCAAGCATAGCAATTACGATAGAGCGCACGATAACATATCCAGGAGAAATGAGAATAATTATACTAATCCATGCAAAAATGTCATACATCAATTCCCCGGGCTACTCTTGGGTCCTAAGGATCAAAAGGGAATTAGCCTTGCATGTTCATCTTAACAGAATACATGGGGAAGGAAGAAGAAAACATGGGAAACAGATAAAAATATCATGTAACCCCTAGAACAATAAAGAGCCAGATGATTCTCAGTGCGAGATGCCCGTTCTGCAGCCTTCCAGCGGTAGAATCATCCATCTACAGTTCTCAAATCCTCTAGGATGTTTCTTTTGGCTCCGTTCTTTCCTCTCCTCTCCTTCGGGATTCGTACGGAGGAATAGAACGTCCTCCCAGGGTATGGGCCATCCTACCTTAGGTCTAGGTGTGACTTACGACCGCCAATAGATCCCAGCCATTAGATCGTGATGATCTAGACAAAACTCTGATCTGATAGCGTCGATACCATCGACAAGGCTGTCGATAGTATCGACATCTGCTTGCTTCAAAACAAGATCCATCGACTGACATCTCGATATTATCGACCAAGGTGTCGATAGTATCGACAGAGGGGATTTTTCCATCTGGGTTGATTTCTCTACCATCGATACTGGGGGTTGATGGTATCGACGGAATGCTTTTCTCCAGCTTGACCTCCTGATGCAATGTCGATAGTATCGATGACCTGTCGATGGTATCGACATGTTCTGGAATAAAAGTGTCTGAAAAGAGAGAAAAACACCAGTCAGTTCGGGGAATTTCATAAATCATACAAAATATAATAGAAAAAGATCAATTTGATGCATAAAGTATTTATAGGCTAGAGAAAGTGAATCATGCTATTATAGTCACAATAATGACAAATAACCACACAAAATAGGTTTGAAATCAACCTATAAATACGTCTCAAAATCCCTGCATCAATGTGCCACTTTGGCATGTATGCCTTTCACAGGGTGCCCTATGCCACCTTCCAGCACTAAATGTATGCTATCTTTTCCAACTTTACTGATACAATAATGGATATCTTCATGGATGATTTCTATGTATATGAAGATTCGTTTGATACATGCCTACACCATTTCCCTAGTCACAAAATGTTGAGAAGAAGCACATCTAGTGCTTAATTGGGAAAAATGCCACTTCATGGTGAAGGAGGGCACTATTCTAGGTCATCGTATTAATTTTAAAAGCAACAATTGGAACAAGGAAAATTTAGAATTGGTTGTGAAACTATCTTCCCATATTACTGTAAGAAATTATGGGACATGTTAGACTCTATAGGAGGTTCATTTGTTAGTTTAGTAATATCAATAAAACCTCGTGTGATGTGGACTTCATCTTTCACTCTGACGGCATAAAGATCTTCACCACTCTGAAGGAAGCTTTCATCTCTACCCCAATCCTTCATGCCCTATATTGTTCTCTTCCTTTTGATATCATGTGTGACTCCATTGACTATGTCATATGTAATGTCTGGGCCCACTGCCCAAGGCTCCAGTAGAGTTTTAAGAATGATGATTGGCCCCACAGACCACCACTAGCCTTAACTGTGCGCTTTATCCTCACTCATATGCAAGCCAAGATTAACTTCCCGACAGGTCACCCATCCCAGTACTACTCCAAGCTGAGCACGCTTAACTATAAAGTTCTTTAGTGATGGGATCCCGGAAAAGGAGGTGCACCTTGGTGATATGGGTAGTCCAATCATTCCTTTTAAGATCATATTATGTGAGGCCTCAAATCATGGGATGTTGCAATCTCCCCCACTTAGACTCTTGATGTCCTCGTCAAGGCTCAACTATATGGCCTCATAATCTGACCCCATTTCAGTGCAGACAATGGCCCATGGATACCCAGCTCCCGATCACGGAATACCAGTACAAGGGTGGCTACGTCAACCATCGACAACCATTTTCTTCATGTCTGGACCGCACCGCTCAAGACTAGCATGCCACATGCCCATGTGGGCCCCACCTACTGGAGGGGTTATGGATTTGATACCATTTATAATGCATGGGCCCACTTCCCAAGGCTCTAGTAGAGTTTTAGGAATGATGACTAGCCCCACAGACTGCCACTAGCCTTAATTGTATGCTTTATCCTCACTCACGCACAAGTCGGGGTCAACTTTTCGATTGGTCACCCATCCCAGTACTACTCCAAGTTGAGCACGCTTAACTATGGATTTCTTTAGTGATGGGCTCCCGGAAAAGGAGGTGCACCTTGGTGATATGGGTAGTCCAATCATTCCTTTTAAGATCATATTATCTGAGGCCTCTAATCCTGGGATGTTACAATGTAACGACCCTGCCTCCCAATAACCCCCAAATAAGGAAGACTAAGAGGTCAGAGTCATTATCCCAATCAACCAGAGACAAATAATCAATAATAACTATAAAATTCTACCAAACTATACTGAAAGGATGGAATAAAAATAAAACTTTGCATACCTCTTTGAAATTTCAGATTTCTAGACTTTTATCCACATATGGAGTCTATTCTAACTAATCCTCCTTACAATTTAATTCATATCTTTAGAATGTATCAATTTACTATTTTTCCTTTTCAAGTTTGTAGCTAAAACATCGACAAACAAAGCATCGGTCAGCATAACTGAATATACCGGTATGTGGGGACAACCAAAATTTCACAAATATTGCTAACAACCTAAATATCACAATTAAGTTATTTGACAATCCAAATTACGCTTTCAGTGTGACATTCTCCACCGCTTTTTCCCTAACCCTGGAATACCCTCTCTAAGGTTTTTTCCTTTGCAAGAGATATAAGGCCACCTTCTCCATCCTGAGCTTGGTTCCTGGGGTCACCTCTCATGGTTCCCAATAGTCATGCAAGAAACATAAGGCCACCTTCTCCATCCTGAGCTTGGTGCCTGGGGTCACCTCTCATGGTGCCCAATGGTCTTCCCTCTTGGGCTTGACCTAATTGACCTTCCCTCTAGGGCCTGGTCATGCATCATACATCAGGGTGGCATGTAGGTGCAAGAATGCACATATGTAATTAATTGTGATAATCATAGTGACTTTAAATGTTTGCATAAATGAACATCCAATAGTTTAGGTTGCATCCAATTCGATCAATCATTCGAGAAAACTCTGTGAAACTAAATTGGTTACTCATAAATAACCACATACTTGTTTTGCAGATCTTTGAGATAGAATCAACCAAGAAAGGAAATCCAATCAAGAAAGCAAGACAAAAATCCTGAAGTAATCATACAATTCCTTTTTATCAAGAACTATCCAAACCATCTTGCTTCTTAGGGTTCCTACTCCTTTTTAGGATTTCTACCTCTTTTTAGGGTTTCACTTGCAATTAGGGTTTTTGTAACGCCCGGGCCCACTGCCCAAGGCTCTAGCAGAGTTTTAGGAATGACGACTGGCCCCACAGACCACCACTAGCCTTAACTGCGCACTTTATCCACACTTATGCGCAAGACGGGGTCAACTTCCCGACTGGTCACCTATTCCAATACTACTCCAAGCTGAGCACACTTAACTATGGAGTTCTTTAGTGATGGGCTCCCGGAAAAGGATGTGCACCTTGGTGATATGGGTAGTCCAATCATTCCTTTTAAGATCATGTTATCCTAGGCCTCAAACCTGGGATGTTACAATCTCCCCCACTTAGACTCTTGACGTCCTCGTCAAGGCTCAACTATATGGCCTCATAATTTGACCCCATTTCAGTGCATAACCACAATGGCCCATGGAGACCCAGCTCCCATCCACGGCTACCAGCGCAAGGGCGGCTCCATCTCGTCTCTACGGATAGCCCTTTCCAACTTGCCTGGACCGCACGACTCAAGAGTGGCATGCCACATGCCCATGTGGGCCCCACCTACTGGAGGGGTTATGGCTTTGATACCATTTGTAACGCCCGGGCCCACTGCCCAAGGCTCTAGCAGAGTTTTAGGAATGACGACTGGCCCCACAGACCACCACTAGCCTTAACTGCGCGCTTTATCCACACTTATGCGCAAGTCGAGGTCAACTTCCCGACTGGTCACCCATCCCAGTACTACTCCAAGCCGAGCACGCTTAACTATGGAGTTATTTAGTGATGGGCTCCCGGAAAAGGAGGTGCACCTTGGTGATATGGGTAGTCCAATCATTCCTTTTAAGATCATGTTATCCTAAGCCTCAAACCTAGGTTGTTACATTTTTGCTTCACTTTTAATACCTCAAACCCTAATTAGGTAAAATTACTCATAAACCCTAGGTTTCTCATCTTATCTCTCCTAACAGGCTTAGGATCATCTTTTGACAACATATTCCATATTTTTGAATTAATTATAATTCTCTCTTCTTTTGCCCTAAATTAGGGTTTCTAAATGTATTATCAACCATACTAGGTTTAAAACCATAAATCATGCAATTAACCATCTTTATTGGATTAAAACCTGACATTATCATTCAATAGGTTAATGTTACTCGAATTGACCTATTAATCCTCATAAATTCATCCATTAGTCTCGATTAGGGTTCCTAACCAAATTTTAATACATTTTCCATCAAAATAACATACTTTTGCAAAAAGAGATGGAATTAGTTTATCAAACTATTTTATTTTGTTCCTCATATTATTCTGATCAACTTTCCTATATAAAGTTTATTCATCCGAGTTTTCTAGCAATTTCTATGATTTTAACAAAGAAAAGCCTTTTCCATAATATTTGAGTAGAGAGGTGATTTACTAGAAAATCGGCGGTCGTTTGATCGGTGGGCTGGTGATCCACCCTTTGGATCTGACTCTTCTCATCGCACACACCTAAAATAGTCGGTCCCTTTCTGGATCGTCGGATCTCCACACGGGATCACGATGGACCACGATCGGACGATCATTGTTCGTCGTCTTCCTCCTCATGCGAGTAGAGTCGAGGTCAACGTTGTGGTTGACTCTGAGGTCCAAGCCACCAGCAAGGAACCCGAGATGCTCAGAAGCTTTGCTGCTTCCACCCAAACTCAACGAGCTTCTCAATTTCTCATTTTCTCCTTGCCTTCATCTTGAACATGTCACCGAAACTCTAGCGAGTTCGGCAGGTTGTAGAGGGGGCAGGTTAGGATCAATTTAGCAATTGAACCCGTCAATCATCTCATCGTCACTCTCCGTAGTGTTTAGGGTAGGCTTTAGGTATGCTGGTACCCTCGAGTACCCCCTTGTATATAGGGTTAGATTGGAGAGTCCAACACATTGGGAACTTCTTCCCTCATCGATAATAGCACATAAAATTAGGGTCTTGATTCTTCGGAACATTCTCCTGAAGTCGATGGACTCAATAGTTCTTCGCATTATCATCTCAATCACTGGGAAAATGAAATCCTAATTCTTCTCCCAATCCTTCTATGATTCGGGGTAGACGATGATCAGCTACCCTTAGATCTGTGGTCCTTTGGACCACGTGGGTCATCCAACGACCGATATTGCTCCCCAAACCTAATTTCTTAAAATTGAGTTAAAAAGGGGATTTTAACAAGGAAACTTGGGAAATTCATTTCTCTCTCCTAGATTATTATTTTTCACTCAAAATTTAGAGGAAACTCCATCTTGGCATTATCTAATCGAGTACTAAATTTGAACCCCAAATTCCAACGAAAAAGGGTGTTTCCTTCCCATCCAAGTTATCCATTAATTAACCTAAATTTTAATTGATATTTCTTTTTCCTTTGCCATTATCTTACCATCTTGAATTCCTTGGACTTCAAGGAACTCTAAAGGCAAGCAATCCCTTGTTGGGAAATATTCCTTTTATTAAATAAATTCCTTTTTTTCTTTTATCTTTCTTTTTCTTGTAATTGGGCTCAATGGCCAATAAATCCCACTATGCAACCAAACAAGGCTATTGTAAACGAAATTCATTCATTCAAATCAAACCACACCATTATTTCTTCATATATCTATATTAAGAGAAATTGCATTTCTCACCAAAAGAACCTAAAATTGGGGTTGTAACATCATAGCTGAAATTGTGGGGCAACACGTCAATAAGAAGCATCATGTCATTTACAACACAAGTAAGACATTAGAAGACAAACAAAGAAACTACACAATTACTAAAAAGAATATTCTTTCCATTATATATGTTTTCTATAAGTTTTGATCTTATCTAACAGGTTCCCAAGTGATGTCCACATTGATCTTGCAATTATCAATTTTTTTATGTCAAAGAAGGACATGAAGCCCATGTTGATCAGATGTGTCTTGTTGTTACAGCGGTTTGATAAAAAAATCAAAGACAAAATGGGAAGTGAAAATGAAGTTGTAGATCATCTCATCCAATTGAACATTCAATACAGTGACATAGTCCCTATCAAGGCCTCTTTTCATGATGATCATTTCTAAAAGTATCCACACTCACCCCATTGTATGTTGACTTTTTGTACTATCTTGTTGCAGAAAGGATTCCAGATTGCACCAGAATGAAAACAAGAAGTTCTTGATAGACATCTACAGTTTCTATTGGACTAAACCTTACCTATTATGTCTATGTTCTGATGGCCTTTACCATGAACGTACATTGGAATAGGAATCCCCTCTCACTTTAGAACAATGGTATTCATGCCCAACTGGGGGTCACATGAGCTCTAAAAAAATGAATTCAAGATCCTCCAATGTGGGTTCTTTTCACTCTCCATCTTCAAGGATTTTCACAAGTATGTCAAATCATGTGAGTAATTTTAGTGATCTGGTAATATTTCTAAGAGGGACAAGATGCCACTCAATCGTTTACAAGAAATCAAGATCTTTGACATTTGGGTGTGGACTGTATGGGTACATTTCCTTCCTCTTATGGTTTCTCTTACATTTTAGTCATCGTTGATTATGCTTCCAAGTGGGTTGAAGTGATCCCCAAAGTTTCTAGATACTCCACGTCAGTCACTAAGCTATTCAAAGATATTATCATTCCATGCTTTGGAACCCCCCACACTTTTATTTCTAATGGAGGATCTCACTTCCTCAAATATGTCTTTGAAGTGTTCCTTCACAAGTATAGTGTCTCTCACTGTGTATATACTTCATATCATCCTTAGATGAGTGGTTATGTGGAAGTTTTCAACCATTTGATCAAATTCATTCTTGAAAAGATAGTTAGCAGAACAAGACATGATTGGGTTGATAAGCTGAATGACACACTCTGGGCTTATCAAACTTCTTGCAAGACCCATGTAGGCACTATACCTTTTCATATCATTTATTGGATTTCGTATCGCATACCATTGGAGGTTGAACACAAGGCCAAGAGGGAGATCAAACATCTCAACTTTGACCTTCATGTAGTGTTTTATTCAACTACAAGAGCTAGAAGAGCTGGTGCAGACAACATATGAGAATACACACATTTACAATGAGTTCACAAAGATGTGGAATGATTGCCACCTCAAGAAAAAAGATTTGTAGGTCATAGGCCAAGGGTTACCTCACAATTCATGTCTTTGCCCCTTTCCAGAAAGCTCCAGATGCAACATTCGGGTCCAACCAACATAGTTTTTCCTTTCCATCTTGGATTTAGTGTTTGCTTGAGGCTGAGAAAATATATAAGTTTGAGGTGGAGGGTGGGTGGTATGTATTCTAATTTCTTCTCAAACATATTTTCTTTAGTTTACAATCTCATCATTTCATGAATTGCTTTTAGCTAAAAGTTTTCAATTTTTTCTGATTTGGTGTAACAAACACATTATCTACTTAGATCAAATTTAGATTCCTTTTCCATCCATGTATATTTGATCATTTAACTCTCTTTACTTCAAGAAACACCTCAAAGTGACGAATTTCTGATACAACCAACATGCTAGAAATCACTGTATGTGGTCTAGGAACCCAAAAATCATGTTTCCCTAGAAAAGATGGCAAGTATTTGAGGAACTGTGAGGAATCAAACACAACATTCATCTGCTACCTGCTATTAATATGGGTATTTCTATTTCTAGAGTAGGATCTGATGCTCAAATTAAAGCCATGAAATAGGTAGCTGGAAAACTAACAAACTAATGAAACAAATTATAGAATCATCACATTTTCCCTTATCATGTCACTATTTGATCATTATAGGACTAGTAGAATAACCTTGTGCACTAAATTTTAAACCAAGTTGCATATTGATTTGACCCCTCTTCTACATTTCTTCTACGATCATGTTACCTTCCATACACAAAAAAGAAAACAAAAGGAAATATTTGGGCCGCACACCCCTCCCTACTCTATCTTCTTCTTTCATACCCCTCCCTATGTAATAGGTATGTACCACATAAAAAGAAAGAAAATATGCCAATGTGCACAAAAGAAAAAGTTATTTCAATATATGTATTTGTACAAATAAATGCAATCTTAATTTGAATAGAGAAGAGATTCCCATCTTCCTTCCCACTCCTCTTCATTTTCCTCCCAGAGACACAATGAATGTCACATTATTGTATCATTTCACACAGCTCACCTTTAGATCATATGCATACCTGTTTCTGCATGAAACTCTTAGACATTCTTGATATAGGGGATAGTGGTGAGGAAGTGTTTATGGAAATAAAAATTTGAAGCAAAGACATGGATAGATGGTTCTCTAATCTCCGGATGTTGATTCACTTGGCTATATCAGGTGGTATGGAAATGAGCATGATGTCAAGTTGAGACAATCACATGGGTTGAAAGTATTCATTTGGCAATTGTTTTAGATTTTTGTTACTCAAGGACACGCAATGTTTAAGTTTGAGGTTATTTTATAAATAAATTTTCAATTTAGATTTGCATTTATTTCCCTCATTTTAATTTAGAATGAGCTTGCATCTAGGTTTTCTTAATTTTATGATAATTTGTAATTTTTTGATCGAACTCCTTGATTCCCATGGAAGATTCGAGCTACATATCCTGCACACCAACATAGGAGACATTGTTTCATCTAGTCAATTTGTGTTTTTATATCTTGTGCATAATTTTTTTACAAATGGACAAGATTTTCATTAATTTGACCCTTCATCAGTTGGTTTTTTCATCGATCAGAACTTCATCAGCACATGCCCTTTATTACATGCCAATACCCTCTATGGCGGTGGGTTTGCATCTTTCTAAATTCTCATAAATCATATCAATCTGACTTTCCATCGATCGACCATTGATGGAAACTACTATATACCTATCGACATGAGATCTATGCAATTAGTCCACCACTGAAGAGCCTGCATTTCCCTACTGGTAAAATGTCTACCAATGACCAACCTCCAATGGAGGTCCTACTCATGTCAACGATGATCGATGAGATTCCATCACGTGTTAGTTGATAAGAGTCAATGCAATACCATTGATGAAACTCCTTTTTTAACCCTTTGATTGAAATATTGCCTTTTTCGCTAATGGTTGAACAAACTTTGTCCTCTGATGGCTGCACAGACTCCGTCCACCTATGGTCACCCTATGTGTATCTACTGATGGGAGTTCATTACTAACAAAGGTGCCAACAAATGAGTGCTCTCTTCCATGCGTTGATGAAACACATGTAGGCCAACCGACTATTGTCTTGTATTCAAACTCCAATGAAAGTTTTGTGCATCCAATTGAAAAAGACTTTGTGTGCACAAATGAAACTCCAAACTACTTCCACCGGTGATTGTTCTACCTTTTCATATACCTATGCAAATCTGGGGAGTCGCGGGCCTCCTTATCTTCCTCCTATTGTTGTCCTTTCATGTCTATGGCATCTAATAATTCATTATGAGAAGGATGGGGAGGGTTCCAAACCCTAATTCTCCACCTATAAATACATGGCCATGGCCTTAACAAAAAGGATTCGCCTCCAATGGTTCCAGGATACCAAAATTAATCCTCAACATCCATCCTATTTTTCTTTCGATTACTTTCATCTGTTGACCAACCAACAAGAGTTTTCCTTTGACAAGACTCCTAGGTCTTGACTTCAAAAGAAGTTATATTCAATATGTCTTCCACCCACTATTTGATCACGATCCTCCATCTGCATCACATCATTCTGAGATTGAAGAAGGGCTACTACACACCACCAAGTTTGTTCTTCCTTTTACGGTGATGATGGACTTCTCTATATTTTCCTATGTACTTGTTATTTCCTCCTTGAGTGAGTAGTCCTCTTTGTAGGGTGCGAGAAGTAGCCTTACTACCCAATTTTGTTCTCTTTGCACATATATTGTTGAATGAACCTTGCTATATTTTGAATCAAATGTTTTATTACTTGTGATTATTATTTGGTCATCTACTTTGCATGTCTATAAATTTCTTGGTCATAGAGAACTTTGAACCTAAGATCTAGGATATCTTTTGATTCATTAAGACCCTCAATGAGAACTTTGGATATATATTTGATGAGGGGTCATGTAAATGATCTTTATATAATACAACAATGAGCTTTCAATAATATATGTTTGGTTCCAATCCTAATCCCAAAAAGGGAATTTAATCAGCGTTGACATAGGTATGTTCATTCTATTTATGATGCAAGGAGAGAGTGAATGATAGGTAGCAATGGTGAAACACACCCACATAGGTGTCCCCATCCTTTTGATTATTTAACCTTAATCTAGCCTTTGTGTTACTTGCAACTAATCCTAAACAATCAATCTAACTTTTTTGTTAAGTGATGGTTCTTGTTTTCTTATATTGATCAAATTACTTCTTAAATTTGTTGTCCCTTGGGTCCAATCCTAATGTTATACTATGATAAGATCCATTTTCTTGCAGGTGGGATTGCCATTTCAATTGGTTTAGGTAAAACCTAGGGATTTCATACCTAGGGAATTTGTTGTGTAATATTCACCACACTAGTTACATCTTCATTTTTTGAACTTTTGGTCGAGTAGTTGCATCAAACTTCACATTCTATGCTCCCTGATGTAGATATCAATAACCATATTGGTAACTATGATGGTGGAAAAGACATCAAATTATAGTAGGGTCAAGGAAGGAGAAGGTGTGAGGTTCTTCTTGATTCCATCTCAGTAATAGGTGTTCTATTCAAAATATCATAAGTTTGGTGAATTTTTTCAGGTCTAGATCTTAGTGAGGTGTCCATAGTGGTAAAGGTAGAAGGTGCTCATTACATTGGTGGTTGTTGTTGGAGTTGTGTCTGTCATACCAATTGATGGAAGCAGTTTCCTTGTTTCTAGGTCTATCAGGAAAAAGAGAGAGAGAATCATTGTTGTAGGTTTCACCACAAAGGAGAAGGGGGTATTGTGGCCATTTGGCGGAACTAGAGCAAGCAACAGACACATATGGGCTCACAATGACGCCCTATGTTAAACTCTATAGATGGTAGCACTAGTCTTTTTGTTGTCATGGCCACATAACATAGGGCGAAGGGAGTGTTGATAGCTATGGTTAGGGTAAGGAAGATGAGAGGAGGGGATGAGATGATGTAGGAAGAGAAGGAGAAAAAAGATGAGAAGATGGTGGAAGGTGTCACTAATGTTCGTTGTTGTCGACACACTACTTTTTTGTCTTAGTCCAAATGAGAGAGAGAGAGAGAGAGAGGATGGATAGTGTTTTGGGTGTGTAAGATCGAGTAGGTAACAAGTAGGAGAAGAAAGAGAACATGGGAAGGTAACATATGGATGATATGATCACGAGGGAGTTATCTTTGGTTATTTCATCTCTGACATTTCTTCATCAAGCATGGACTGGTCAAAGTATTAGAATTAGGGCTAGGGATCATTGGTTCAGAGGCCATTGAGGTTGAGAGCTTCAAATCGGAGTGGGCCATTTTGATTCTATGACCTAGGGTAGAATGGTTGTGGAGAACGACATCCCCGTTCCTTTAGTGTAACACTTTTTGTCAAATAAAGGGGCAAGCTTCATGCATGAGCAGAGAAAAAGCTTAGTCAAATCTGTCTCTTAAAATAAGAAGAAGTAAACTTAAGAGCCCATCCTCTACGATAGGGTACATAAATGAGGTCTTTGATCCACCTCTTTTTGACATAAGGAGCCTTGGCACAACTAAGGAGGGAGGAAGACATAATCCTCTCTTGATTTCTAATGTAAATGAGTCTAACTACCAGTACTGACTCATTATGTGCTAATTACTTCAAGTTTTAGTAACTCCTAAATGGCACATCTAAAAGCTCTAATATTTTGGTCTTGTGCTGAAATTGTACTAAAGTAAATTTAAAAAATATGAAAATTGAAAAAACACTAGAGGGGGTGAATAGGGTTTTATAAATATTTTCACAATAATTCAACTCAAGAAACCACAATTGAGATAAGAAGAAAGAGGTAAGGTATTTAGAGTGGTTCCACCCTTAGCAAAAACTAAGGGAGTCAGTCCACTACCCAATTGTTTCCAAATGGGATTTGAAAGTATTTGAATTTTATTACCTTTTTAGGATGTTAAAAAAAATTACAAATACCTTCCTCACCCTTTGGACAACCTACACCCCAAAGTCGTCTCACCAACTATGAAGCAGCCTTCACTTGAAGTAACTTCAAGCTCCCCCTTGAAGTAGCTTCCCATTGAGACCTTCTAGAAGTAGTCCAAAGTCCTCCTTCTCCACCGAGAAGATCCATCTCCACCTGAGAAGATAGCACCCTCTCCAATCCGCAGCCTCCAACCCTAGGAGTAGTAAGGAGAGTACAAGTAATAAAAAAGGAACAAGAAGGGAAAATGGAATTACAATTACCGTTGTAGCACAAGGCTTAATTTCCTATATCAAGAGTTTTGATCTCCTAACCAATGTGTGTGAAAGTGTAAGTATGGTGCAAAGGAAATTCTAGCATGTAGGACACGAGCTTGTAGCAATGGGAAAGATTAGCAAGTGTAGAAGTTGTTCAATTGCTCACAAGAAAGGATTGCCAATTGCAAGTATGTATGCTCAAGTATTGAACAAGTATATTTTGGGTGTCCTAAGGCATGTCCTATTTATAGGAATGGCCTATGAATACTTAAGGACATTCTAGACACTTTCTAGGGGGTTCTAAGTGCTCAGCTAGCCGTTAAGTATCCACTAATTGCTTTAACAACAGCTAGTTTATTAATTCTGAAAAGTGCGGACAGAGTTTTTCTCGGTCGAGAAGTTTTTCGACCGAGAGTCAGTCGTTCAAGGACTTTGTTGACAAGGGATGGTTTGGAGCAAGTGTATATAATGTTCGATTCCAACTCCCAACCACCTTGTCTGCTAGGTCTAACAGCTATAGAACCTTTTAGAAGGATTAACCCGGGAGACTCTCGGTCGAGAAGATGTTTGACCGAGTGAGTCTCGGTCGACAAATAGTTCGACCGAGTATGTCTCTATTTTGGTGATTCTAGATGAATACTAAGTGTGTATATGAGTGTGCAGTTGTGACACTATTATAGGGGATGACCTATCTAAGTGTTGTGACTGGCTAGGGAAGATCTAAATGCTTGATTTACATGATATATAAGTACTTGTACATTATATACTTGTACAAGTTTTTACATTTGATTACACTCATGAAATTAAAACATTGTGAGCATTTATATCTTCCAAAGTTGTGTCATCCACTTAATTCCTGCAATACTCAAGTAGCACGTTAGATCCACAAGAATGAAATGTTTGTCATCATCAAAACAAAGGGATTTTGATGATGTCTATTTATCCAACAATCTCCCTCTTTTTGAAGATGACAAACATTTCTAAATATAAATCAAATAATCTTAAAATGAGTTGAGTTTCATACCTGAGATTTACCTTGTGTATTCCTTCTCTTGTTTATGGAATGTGTGCTTATTATTCCCAAAGAAGTGTGGAACATAAAGTCCAACTCTTAGGGAATGTAGCAACTTTTAATGTAAAGCCAAGAGATTATGAAACTCATTGATGGAGTATTTAATATTTATATTATTTCTCCCCCTTTTTCATTTCAAAAAGATAGCTATTAAAATCATGTGTTAAAACTCCCCCTTAATTTGTTCTCCCCTTTCAAAAAGATAACCATCAAATCATTTGAAAGGATGTCCATTTGAAGCCAAAATGTAAGGATCAGAAAAACCAACCAATTAAAGAAGCACAAATGTCAAAGAAAACATCTTCTAAGGGAATAATGAGTAGTTGCTTCCTTATTTTATTGAATTGATCTAATGGAAGCGGTTTTATGAAAATATCAACCAATTGATCTTCTGTACACTAATACAGAAACAGCGTTCAACGTCGCTTTTAGAGGCGTCAGTTTTTTAGTAAAACTGACGTTGTTAGCATTCAACATCGGTTAATAAGGACATTCAACGTCTATATTTGAAGACCAGCCAGACATGGGTATCACTTTTCATTCAGTGTCGGTTGAAGAAAAGAAACTGACGCCTAAAGTAGCCCGCAAAATCCAATTTTTCGAGCAAAAAAAATTGGGCCAAAGTATCAGATACAACGTCGGTGTTTTACCTAATAACTGACACTGAATGAAGATAAAATTTGTGCCAAAAGTTCCAATATGGGCATCGGTTGTCTTAGCATAACTGATGTTATAAGGGTGCGCGCGCCGTCCGTGCCAAAAAAATTAGGGCAAAGGAATGTCCAATTAGACGTCGGTTGTCTTGGATAACCGACGCTTAATAATAAAGGTGTCGGTTTTTATGGATAACTGACGCCTTTTAGTAACTTAATAGCCCCACAATAGCGGACTCTTCCCCTTTCTTCTATTTCATCGATTGATTTTGTTGCTGCGTCGCCGCCCGCCGCCTGCTGTTGTTGTTGTTGTTGCTGCTGCTGCTGCTGCTCTTCTCACTGACGTCACTGCTACTGCTGCTCTCCTCTCCGGCCTTCTCCTGCTCTCCTACTCGTCGGCCTTCTCCTGCTCTCTTTCTCGTCGACCTTCTCTTTCCCATGGTTTGTTGCTCCGGGGACTGCCTTCTCCTACGTCGTGCTTCGTTGCTCTGGCACCTGCCCCTACTCTTTTCTTCTCACCCTGCTCTCCAAGCCACTGCTCTCTTGTCCAGGTAGGCCACTGCCCTTCTTCTTCCTCCTTCTCCCTCTCCTTACCAAATGGCCATAAAAGCAAGGCCACGACCGTGTGGGCTGGCCACATCCGTGGCTGTGTTGGCCTACCATGGTCGTGCTGGCCAGCACAGCCGCGGTAGGCCAACGCAGCCACGGCCTTGGCCAGCCCACACGGTCGTGGCCTTGCTTTTATCCATTTGGTAAGGAGGGAGCAAGAAGAAGATACATTTGCAATTGAATACTAATGCTTGACCTAATTCTGTAAATTTTGATGCATGTTGAATTAAGATATTAAAACCCTAATAGACATTTCACCATAATCTTGAATTAACTATATTGCTAAAATCTTATGATCAATCTATTTCAGATACTAAAACCCTAATGTTAAATCTCTGATTTTGTAGTGATGTGTCACCCTAACATCTACATGAATCCCTATTGTATGATGTAGATTGATGATAATGCATGAGCTAGTTTGAAATTTTGAAATCAATTATGAATCTCTCCATCCCTAGGTCATAGTAATTTATGTGTAATCTTTATCTTGATGATGAACATGCATGGACACTCGAAATGTTGAAATCAATGTTATAGAATGACAGCACATGTATTTGTTGGCCTAGAAACCCATCCAAGATTTACTAATTAGGAGTAAATCTTGGATAATCCCCGGTTTGGGACTGTTCTCGAACACCTAATCTCACTTAGGATGTAAGTGTATAATGTGTATTGGGTTTTCAAGAAAATTTTGGCAGCATTTCCCAGTTTGTTCTCTAAGTACATATGTACTTAGAGAACAATGGGGAAATGCTGCTAAAATTTTCTTGAAAACCCAATACACATTATACACTTACTAGTGAGATTAGGTGTTCAAGAATGGGATAGGTGGTACACATTAATTATATATAAGAATGACAACACATGTATATCTTGGCCTAGAAACTCGTCTAAGATTTACTCATTAGGAGTAAATCTTGGATAGTCCCCGGTTTGGGACTATTCTTGAACACCTAATCTCACTTAGGATGTAAGTGTATAATGTGTATTTGGTTTTCAAGAAAATTTTGGCAGAATTTTCCCGTTTGTTCTCTAAGTACATATGTACTTAGAGAATAGCGGGGAAATGCTGCCAAAATTTTCTTGAAAACCCAATACACATTATACACTTACTAGTGAGATTAGGTGTTCAAGAATGGGATAGGTGGTACACATTTATTATATATAAGAATGACAACACATGTCCCTAGACCCTAATCTTGTTGTAATATATACTTGTTTCCTCTTTGATCATAGAATGGATAGATCATGGATGTCCATTCACAATCGCTGCACCCCAGAGTTTATTTCTGGTCTTGACCAGTTTATTAGATTTGCTGAGGAACATAGGAAACAACCTGGAGATAGGTTCTACTGTCCATGTAGGCATTGTGATAACAACTTGAAAGTTAGCACTGCTGACGAAATCAAAAGTCATGTCATGTGCAACAGGATTATACAAGGCTATACAGAATGGCATTGGTATGGAGAAATTTCAATCCTGAAACCAGTGGATGTCAATAGCAGTGCTTGTGTGGAAGAAGAAATTGCCTCCGATGATGTAGATGTGAATGAACCAGTTCCAGTAGACATCGTTGATGTGATGTTGGATAGTTGTGGGGTAGAGCACACCGATCCACCTCCCATTTTTAAAAACATTGTGCATGATGATGAGATATCGTTATACACAGGTTGTACTAAGTTTACAAAGCTTAGCGCTGTGTTGAGATTGTATAAGCTGAAAGATAACAATAGATGGAGAGACAAAAGCTTCACGTCATTGTTGTCTTTGTTGAAAGAAACACTTCCTGAAGGAAACGAACTGCCAATCTCAACATACCAGGTAAAGAAATTGTTGTGCCCAATGGGAATGGATGCCAAGAAGATACATGCATGCCCGAATGATTGTTTATTATTTCAAAAGGACTATGTGGATTTGAAAGATTGTCCAAAATGTGGTGTGTCACTGTATAAATTGATGACTTCGGGGGAGTCCAAAACTAGTTCTCCTGCCAAGGTGATGTGGTACATAGATTTCAGAATTCTACTCTTCAAATGTAATTGGGTTGATAACACCAAAGGAGTTATAGTGGATGAATTGGGTTTCACTTTAATGAACATTGAAAAGATTGGCGAGAAGGGTGAACCATTCATATTGGCATCACATGCGAAACAAGTATTTTATATCGATGATCCTGCAAATGATAAATGGTCGGTTGTTCTTCATGGTAAAAGACAGTTCATTGAAGATCATATAGATGAAGAAGAGTACTATGATAAGTATGATGACTCCGGTCCATTCTCAGTTGGGTTTCCAACACCAACAAATATTGAAGCTAATGATGACTTGTATGTGTGCGGAGATCACAATGAAGGATTGCTAATTGTTAAAAAAATCACAATATTAGAGGCATGTTTATATTTTTTATATGTTTTATTTTTCAAAATGTGAACTTTACAATGTGAATTACTTTACAATGTGAATGTGAACTTTACAATGTGAGCTTTACAATGTGAATTACTTTACAATGTTAATTACTTTACAATGTGAATGTGAACTTTACAATGTGAATTTTACAATGTGAATTACTTTACAATGTGAATGTGAACTTTACAATGTGAGCTTTACAATATGAATTACTTTACAATGTGAACTTTAAAATGTGAATGTGAACTTTCAGATGGCTGAGCATTCTCCTCATGACTGTGCTGATGATTACCGTGAGGGTGAGGAGATCAATGTGCTGCCTCACAATGTAAGTTTTAAAAATATATATCATATATTTATATCTATATGTCCATTTCTAGTTATATCCTGTAAGTGTGTTTATTTTGTCAAATTTTAGGTTGATGATGCAAATGTACCCTCTGAAGCTCTTGAGGCACTTGATGAGCAACACCAAAAAGTTGACAAGAGAAGGGGCATCACTATGATGAAGAAGTTAATAGTGTAAATGGGCAATGGACCCAAACTTGTTGTGGATTTTGATAATGCGGGAAATGCAATTGCAGTGAATCGCAATTCGTTTGTTTCATATCTTGGGTATGTTACTTGTAGCCATTGTGGTTGTAAGATAGATTCTTGGCATAAAGTTCCTAAGGAGAAGAAAGATGTAATATCGAAGGATTTATGTGTGAGTTATTATTGATTACTAATTTGCAATTCTATTTGTTAGATTACTAATTTTTTGGATACTAGTTAATAGCAATTCTATTTTGCAGAGTATATTTGAATTGGATGAAAAGCTGCATCGTAAATGTGTGATGCAATGCTGTGGGAGAGTCCTAAGGAACTATAAGACAAATCTCACTCGAGAATACATAAAAGAAGGTGACAAGAGGAAGAAGACAGCCACAGAACAGTGGAACTTCCTGGACCAAGAAGAATGGGACGCATTTGTTGCTTCAAGACAAGCTGATGAATTCAAGGTATTAGGCGTCACCCCCAATTTAATTAATATATGTTGTATTAACCTATTAAATATTAACATTTAGTGTTACTAACCAAATCATTAATGTGCATACTAACTAGGCCCTCAGTGAGGCACAAAAAGCAAGGCGTGCACTGAATGTGCATGACCACACAATGGGTCCAAAGGGGTATGCAGGCATTCACCAAAGACTACAGTCCGAGGCTACTGCTCAGTCTGCTGCTACTCAGGAGTCCTCTACTATAGGTAGCACACCTCTACCTCACCATGATGTCTGGATAGCTGGGAGGCAAAATAAGAAGGGAGAAATAAGGAAGCCCACAACTGCTGAGCCGGTTGCAAAAATGGTAAAATACAACTCTTATAGCAATCGTTCAAATATTGATTATTTGTGGTGTTTACTTAATTACAAATTTTTGTTTTGGCGATTAGCGGGAGCTGTACAAGCTGAGGAAACAAGGAAAGTTCATCCCTGAGGGCACAAGGGATGAATTGACTGTTGCTCTGAGTAACCCAGAGCATCCTGGATGTGTTAGGGCTGCAGGCGCTGGTGTGGGCATCAAAACATTCTTTGGGCCATCCCAGTGCAAACATGTCCCAAAGCGGGACTTTCACAAGAAGAGGTAACCTATTCTTTCTTTATAATGTTCCTGTAAAAGAGAACTCAATAATCAGAAGCTAATGTTTCTTTTATCCATGTATAGGTAGATAAGCTAGTTGATAGAAAACTCGAAGAAGCACAGAGCAAGTGGCAGGCATCTCAGACTGCCACTCAGCAGACAGTACCTATGGTGTCCCGCTATACTCCTACTGTAGAGGTTGGGAGTAATCATGTAGACCCACCACCTAGAACATCCACTATAAGTATTTTTATGACATAATAACTAGTCTTTTCAAGATGATATGTATATATGTATATAGCATTCTTCACACAAAAATTTGTAGGGGTTGAAGCCATGTCGTCTAAAAAGTAAAGAATTTGTCATTCTAGAGGCATCGACTTACTGATAACACCAAATTTTGTGATGTTTTTGGCACTTATTTCGTTATCAAAACTGCCCTTTTTAACTGTTTTCCTCTCTTTTTATATGTACTTTTGCAATAACAGTCCACGCAACGCTCTTAACCCAAATATATCATCTTTTGCAGAGTTTTCTCCCATTTTTAACCCATTTATCAGCAACAAGGCCCGTCTCGACCCACAAATGTGTTCTACATATATCGGCCTTCCCACCTGTCGGTCGATACGCTCACTGCCCGACAGGGCAGCACAATACACCGACGTGCGACACAAGGATGACGCGCAAGAAGGAACCAACGGGCGATGCACCTCTTACCCGACAGTGAGCCGGGCTCGCCACAACAACTTAAGCATGTCACACGATACGGCCACCCACCGGCAGGCACCGCCCGTCACGATGACCGACAGCCGACATCCTTGTGTCGGGCGATACTGATATCGGCCATCCACCGAACCCGCAATAATGGAGCTGATAAAGAACACGTGGCGTCCGGAGCACCATAACTTCTTCCAACCGCTACCTATAAATAGAAGCTACAGGACTCCGATGGGATGGGTCGGAACCCTGGGAGAGCTTCCAGAGTAAAGAGCTTGAAGCTAGCGTATCATGCCTCAGGGTGTGCCGGGCGATTTAAGGTGAGCACTTCCCCATCCCGAGAGGGAGGGAATGGTTCACTTAGCGTCGTCCTGGGCATCACTGTAGGTCGATATCAGCCAATGAGGATATCCGATACAAGTGACCGACTCTTCAAGCGACACTCTAAGCCCGGCATGATACCGAACCCCGATACGCATCGTCTATCACGTCGTGTCACCCGAGAGGGTACCGCCCGACATGAGTGTATCGGGCTAGGGCGCCTCGCATGATACAATTTGCCCGTTGTTAGCATGTCACCCGAGAGGGTGTGCCGCCTAACACGGGTGTATCAGGCAAGGCTCCTGCCTGGTATCGGGCTGGAGAGTCCGCTGTAGTCTGTCGTCCTTCTATATCAAGAAAGCGACATTTATCTTTATTTATTCAGTCATTTGCTTCATTTAATTATGCAATGTAATCAGACCCTTATATGTTAATGGAAATAGAGGAGTTTTAATCACCTGCTGTTTTATGTTTGGTGCCTTTGTTGGATGATTGCTATGTTTAACATCTGAACTCTAGCTTGTACGTTTGGATCACGTTTCGATTAGCTACCGAATCATGTTTCCCGTTGCAACAGCCTCGAGAGAGGTGTTGTGGCTCTAGGGTTTGGTCCGATTCTGGAGTACGAGAGTGCCCGGAATCGGAGTTGCTTTAGTAACCTTTCCACTCTAACTTAAGCCCAGCAACCTTGAGAGAGGTGTTGATGCTTAGTTAGAGGTACCCACTTCGAGAGGAGGGGTACAGGACATTTTCGCTGCCGCTTGTTTTACCGTAGTTTTCTCCTTCGTACCTTGCTTTAGCGCTAGTATTATCTCTCTGTTCCCATTGCACAAAAATCCCTAAAAACTGATAAATGCTTAAAACCTTATGTTTTTTTCCTCGTAGCTCTAGTTGGAGATAGATTTCTTTTGTTTTATCGACCTTATCCTGCTGTTCCCTTATGGAATTTTATCATCTCTTTACCCTTTTCGGAGTGTAGCGTGTCGATTCAGTGTTCTCAACACTACCACCCTTGTCCCTGTGTTCGACCCCGTAAACAAAGTTGTGGGGGCCTAGAAGGTTTCGGGTTATAAATATAAAAGTACGACTACTTCAAATCCACCTCCAATTTTAGGACGTGCGATTTAGGCCGACCAACTTTTTGGCGCCGTTGTCGGGGACAAGACAAAACGGTACTGTTGATGAACCCGAATCCACTAACTACACTCCAGTGCCTCAAGCTTAGAAATGAGCTTGACAACACTCTCTTTTTCTTTCTTTCTTTTCTTTTCGTTATTATTATTCTTTGCCTGAAATGAATAATTCGTATTATTGATAACAAATTTTCTAACTTGATCATTACACGATGTTCAGGTATTCTGTTCAACTGAGCACCGACACCATCAACATGTAGCCTCGCATTGAGCAACCTCTTTCCAAAAGTGAACGCCAAGGGAGGGCCAGGTCTCTCTCGAGCACCAGTCAAGGCCAAGACGAGGTTTCAAACCAACCAAATTTGGTTGGACAGCTGTTCACTTTTATCAAGAGACAAGATACAATCATCAACCAGCTGGCACAAAGTACGCTTCCCCATCCAGGAGTTCTGAACTCCATGCAGTTCCAGATGGCAAATTTGCAGACGCGCCAATGCCAGGTTGATCAACAGCTGGCTCAGATGGCTGATTTGATGAAGAACCCTTCAAGAAAGATGCTCTCCAGTCTTGAATCTACCAGAATGGCAGTACTGAGATCAGGGAGGACAGTGGAGCGTAATGAGGAGGCCAGACCAGAACATGAGATGAGGAACGTGGGTGTGAATCCCGCAGAAGATGAAAATCGACAAGCTGACGTCGGGGAGCCTGAGCAGAGATCCTTCGAGGAGCTACCTGGTGGGAGAAGCCCTTATGCTCCCAGGCTACCTTTTCCATTCAAATTGATAAAGGCGAACCTGAAGAAGCGCCAAGAAAAATTCATGGAGTCAATCAAGAAACTTTATCTTGAAGTTCCCTTTTTGGACGCCCTGGAAGAGATGCCAACCTATGCCAAGTTTATCAAAGATCTGATTACGAAGAAGAGAAGAGGGGGAAGGATTGAATTTGTGCATCTAGAAGTCGTTTCCTCTGCTTTCATAAAACCGAATCTGCCTAACAAAAAGAGAGATCCTGGGGCTTTCACAATCCCTTTTGCCATCGGAGATAACGTCGAACGGAAAGGTCTCACTGACTTAGGGGCTAGCATTAGCCTCATGCCCCTGAGCTTCGCGCAAAGATTAGGTTTAACTGATATGGTTAAAACTAATATGAGAATCGAGCTAGCAGATCATACCTTCAAAAGACCTTTCGGCGTTGTTGAAGATGTGCCAATCCGAGTGGGTAATTTCTTCATTCTGTGTGATATAGTTGTCATAGACACCGTGGAGGACCCCCGCTGCCCAATCATCTTTGGACGTCCTTTCCTGGCTACAGGAAGGGCGTTAATCGATGTTTCTGAGGGGATAATCACACTGAGGGTCGGAAATGACCACCTGGACTTCAAGGTGAAGGAGGCAATGAGAGGACCTTCCCTGTCCGAGTCTGCTTGCTTTGCGGACAACTACGATCAGTTCTGTGAGGAGATAGAAGAGGACATCCAGATAATAGACCCCCTTGCGAGGGCGATAAGTTGTCAGGATTCCGACTTTGAAAATCTAGAAGTTGCGGAGTGTCTCAACCTTCTTAACATGTCTGACAAAAATTTGAGCGACGAGGATGAGGTGGTGTAATATGTCAAGTATGCCTCTCTTGAGGGGGAGCCGCAAGAAAAGACATCCAGGGCCAAGCCTGAATTGAAGTCGTTACCTGAAGGATTGAAATACGAATTCCTAGATTAGGAAGAAAGGAACCCTGTCATCATCAATGCCAATCTTTCAAAGAACCAGCTGGACAGACTTCTTGAGGAGTTAAGACTCCACCGCCGGGCTATAGGATACTCAGTAGAAGACATCAAAGGCCTTAGCCCCGTTATATGCATGCATCGCATCAATCTGGAAGAATCTGCCAAGCCTCTGGCTCAACCCCAGAGGAAGCTGAATCAGATGCTGAAAGAGGTCGTCAAGAAAGAGGTAATCAAGTTAAGGGATGCAGGGATCATTTACCCAATCTGTGATAGTAATTGGGTAAGTCCGATCCACGTATTACCCAAGAAAGGCGGCATGATAGTGGTAAAAGGAGAAAAGGGCGATGAGGTGGCGGTTAGGACCGTCACCGGATGGAGAATGTGCATTGATTATAGGAAGCTAAACCAGGCTACAAAAAAGGATCATTTTCCGCTAACTTTTATTGATCAAGTTCTTGAAAGATTAGCGCATCATGACTTTTTCTATTTCTTGGATGGCTTTTCAGGATTTAATCAGGTCCCCATCTTTCCCGACGACCAAGAGAAGACAACCTTTACCTGCCTCTATGACACCTATGCCTTCAGAAGGATGCCCTTCGGACTCTGCAACGCTCCCACCACGTTTCAACGATGCATGATATCAATGTTTTCAGATTTTCTGGAAGATATCGTAGAAGTTTTCATGGACAATTTTTCAGTCTATGGAAAGGACTTTGATACCTGCCTGAAAAACCTATCCTTGGTTCTGCAAATATGCGAGAAGAACAGTCTAGTTTTAAACTGGGAAAAGTGCCATTTTATGGTACGAGAAGGCATTGTTCTGGGGCATAAGATCTCAAGGTGTGGCATCGAGGCAGACACTAGAAAAGTCGAATCCATATCCAAGATTCCTCCACCAAAGTCTGTGACGGGAGTGAGGAGCTTCCTCGGACACGTCGGCTATTACCGAAGATTCATAAAGGACTTCTCAAAGATTTCAAAACCTTTGTCCAATCTGCTGGTAAAAGATGTTGAATTTGTTTTCTCTAATGACTGTCTAACGACTTTTCAGGCTTTGAAGAACGCTCTCATATCACCACCCATCCTCCAATCTCCAGATTGGGATTTACCGTTCGAGCTTATGTGCGACGCTAGTGACTATGCGGTAGGAGCAGTCCTGGGGAAGAAAAAAGATAAAAAGCACCACGTGATCTGCTACACTAGTCGCACATTGGACGAAGCTCAGGTAAATTATACCACTACCGAAAAAGAGATGCTTGTGATTGTCTTCTCCTTTGATAAGTTCAGGTCGTACCTCATTGGAGCAAGGGTCAAAGTATACACAGATCATGGGGCCATAAGATACTTAATACAAAAGAAAGATACAAAGCCCAGACTGTTGAGATGGGCCTTATTGCTGCAAGAGTTTGACAATGAGATTATCGACAAGAAGGGTGCAGAAAATGTGGTCACTGACCACTTATCAAGGATTGTGGCTGAAGGACAGGGGGAACCACCTATCAATGACAACTATGTCGACGAAGCTTTAATGTTGGCTGGAACCAAGGAAGAAGACTTACCCTGGTTTGTAGATATCTGTAACTATCTTTCTTGTGGAGAACTACCTCCTGACATCACATATAATCAAAAAAAGAAGTTGTTCACGGATGTGAAAAATTACTATTGGGATGATCCTCTCCTTTTCACAAGGTGTGCTGATAACTTGTACAGGAGATGCATTCCCGAGGAAGAAACCATGAACATTCTGAAGGAGTGCCACGCTTCCCCTTATGGGGGACATCTGGGCAGTGAAAGGACTGCTGCAAAAGTGCTACAATCAGGTTTTTTCTGGCCTTCTTTATTCAAGGACGCCGCACAGTTTGTGAAGGTTTGCAAAGAGTGCCAGTCAATAGGCAATATAGGGTGAAGGAATGAGATGCCGATGGAGAATTGGATTGAAGTAGAAATCTTCGACGTATGGGGGATTGATTACATGGGGTCATTTCCTCCATCAAGGGGGTATCAATACATTCTAGTGGTAGTAGACTATGTATCTAAATGGGTAGAAGTTGTGGCCACCCAAACGTGTGATGCTAAGTCTGTGATAAAGTTGTTCGAGAAGATGATTTTTCCTCGGTTCGGTGTACCACGCACTGTAATAAGTGATAGTGGGTCGCATTTCGGTGAAAGGCAGTTTGAAGCACTCCTACGAAAGTATGGAGTTAAGCACAAGATTGCTACACCCTACCACCCACAGACTTCCGGGAAGGTAGAGGTTTCAAATAGACAAATCAAGCAGATCCTGGAAAAGACTGTCAGCCAGACGAGGAAGGATTGGTCATTAAAGCTCGACGACACACTTTGGGCCTACAGGACTGCCTACAAAATGCCCATTGGAACCACCCCCTACAAGTTCATCTACAGAAAATCCTGTCATCTACCTCTAGAGCTGGAACATAAGGCCCTCTAGGCAATTAAAGTTTTGAACATGGATCTAGAAAAATTGGGAGAAAAAAGGTATTTGCAGCTACAAGAGCTTGAAGAGTTAAGAATGCACGCCTATGAGAACGCGAAAATCTACAAACAAAGGACGAAGGTGTGGCATGATGCCCACCTAAGGAGAAAGGATGTAAGTGAAGGAGATAAAGTTTTATTATTTAAATCCTCCATTCGTCTTTTTCTTGGAAAGTTACAAACGAGATGGTCGGGACCGTTCACTGTGTCAAAGATATACCCATCAAGAATGATGGAGCTATACGACAAAGATGATCCGACCAAGGTCTTTCAAGTAAACGGGCACAGAGTAAAGAGGTACTATGAAGATGAAGCTTTTGTCAGGAGAGTAGAGATCAACTTGCAGGACATGGATATTGTTGAAAGCCAAAAGTGAAGGACCTAAACCGGTCGAGCTGGCGACGAAAACTACAGCGCTCCTCAGGAGGAAGCCCGAGCTTTTTACTTTTCTTTCTTAGAATAGGATGTTATTTTCTTTCTTTCTTGCAAAGGCATTATGGACATTTGGACTGTAATAAGGCTCGAGTCAGTGCAGGCGCACATGCATCGACTCTTCTCTTTTATGAGCCACCGCTCTATTTACGTGGCATTGAGGAGTAATACTATCTGAGGTCGGGGACTTTACCCCAGGCCAATGATGTTTTACCTATCAAATCCCCTTTTTCCTTATTTTTAGTTCTTTTCTGGTCGCGTATCGGATGAGTATCTCCTTTTCCTGATCGTATCGGGCAGCAACTCAGCCGGCGTGCAGAACCGCTCGTATCGGGCAACAGCATATTGGGGATTGCGAAGGCCGTGACAGACGGTACTCCCGGGTGACGAGTGCCCATATCGGGCAAGATGAATAATTGCCCTTGATTAGATGGATGGAACCACTCGTCTCAGGAATGACTTGACTCAACGGCCGACGCACGCCCCAGATTTACCCATTTTACCCCCGGTTGAGATTGCTTTATATAGTACGGAGGTCTTACCGTATCGGGCCATTACTTTTGCTCTTCTATCCACCCGTATCATGTAGTAATTTCTCTTTTTGCTCTTGTGTCGGCCAGGGTTGCTTCAGATAGCAAAGGTATAGCCCGACATCCTGCTTGCCCGACACAAGCTTCTTATCGTGCGTAGCGTGTCAGGTGGATGACTTTAGTAGATTTTTCTTGTGTCTCCCGACACGTGTGCCGCGCGATACATTTTTCTTACGCGTTGCCCGATACGCCGCGTCGGGCGATAAACCGTATTTGTATCGCCCATTTTTATGCCGCATTGCTTGTTCTTGTATTAGGCGACACATTTCTCTCTCTTTCGGGGAAGTCCCTGTCGGGTAGTTTTATTCACGCGACCGTGTCGCCCGACACACCCATGACGGGCAACAGGCGTGATGCACAGCTTCTCCTCCCTATCGGCCAGTTTTGTATCGCGCAAGATGTTCTTTTGATGAACGATACCCGGACTTTGCAATGAGACAAGTTTTATCATGATATCAGTTTTTCTTATATAACACTTAAATGATCAATTAACTGATAATAGGCATGGCCCGTACAAAACAAGCCCCCGATCAAGTTGATAATGGTCAAGTTGAAAAATACGGCAGAAGAATCGACACTGCGGCAGCAGCTGAAGCAACAATAGTCGGATAGAAATGCCAGAATCCCGAGGCAGCTGGGCCATCAATTGCCGAAAAAAGAGCAAGGACGGGATTTCTTGATTGGGTAGCCCCAAGAGAGGTCCATTTCCTTATCATAGTCTGTCTTCTGCAGTATTTTAGGACCATCTTCAACAGAGAAAATCAGTGGAAGTCTTTCTCCAGTGGCCTCTGTTTTGAATGTGGATATTTTGGGTTCATACTTCATGAAGACACCTTCATCTTTGGGGGGGGGGTATCTTCTTTTGATATATTATCCACAAGTGTTTTCAAGAGCTCTCTATCTACCATAGGCCGGTTATCATCGTCATAATCCGCACGAGCCTTGTGCTTCCTTCTTGAGAGCATTGCACCTTGTTCTGGTTGCATCCTCCTGGGAAAGAAAATGGACTCAAGCGGACTTGTCTGACTAGTCCAATAGATGATGAAGGTTTAAAGAAGCTTAGGTTGATGATCAGGCCTTTTGTTCATGTTCAAAATGGAAGCATCTTAAAAAGCCTACCTGGTCTAAGGAAATGCGAACTTCTTCCTCAACAAAAGCGCATGACTGATCTCATTGAATCTTGCAATTCCAAACACACTTTTACCATCTGGTACAACTGTCTGCAGGCGTGATCAACATCTAACCCTCACTAGCTTAAAATTACCTTACCCAATCTACTTCACTACTCTGGGATAGAGTGTGGAGTAAGTTTGGGGGGTACCCAATGTACCAGTGAGGGAGGTATAAAATTTTCTTCTTCAATTCCACCCTTTGCGTTCTTTCGTTTTTCTCCTATATTTGGTGTACGTATGTATACTCATATAAAAATTTTGAAAATTTGAAAAATTTTGCTTATTTTGTCTCCCTTCATATGTACAAAGTGTCTATATTAGTAAAAACCTTATACGACTTCTTGTCAGTTTGTTTTCTATGTGCCCAAGGAGATGCAAATTTCGTTATATCTTTCTGAGAATACAGCCTCAAACGACAAAAGACTACGAACTTCCACACCAAAAATTTCAAAAAAAATAATAATAATCTCGCAACAGCTAAGAGACGAGTATGGAGAAGGAAAAAGCTGCCCAAACAGCAACAAAATTCCTCTTGTTTTCCCTTACCCAACAAAAATCCCAAAAAGAGAAAGCAACCTTATGAGAGTGAATAAAAGCATGAGAGTTGTGTCAAATGAAAAGAAAAAATATATATATACACACTTGTTTTTCAAAAGTATCCATCTTTAGGCATGGTAGATCCGGGGTAGTGGTACGTAGGATGTTAAATCACTGCTCTAAAGCCAACTGGCTTGGACTGCAGGGACCACTTGCCCGTTAACGGACCCATACCTAGATGGACTAATGGGAAACAAGAAAAACCCAAAAAGCCTTAACCTACCCAACACACAACTTTCTGCCCCTAAAGTTGTTTGGTGTGAAAGCTAACTTCGGAATCATGCACCAAAGTCTCACCGCAGCTGTGAGAAAAATTTTGTTGAAATAATGAGGCAGGAGAAATAAAGTCTGTTGTTCGTGACCAGGCCGTATTCTCAAAAAGACACCTCAATACTCGCTCTAACCCATGGTCTGAAAACTACACCGGTCAAGAAGAAGCATCACAAAATAAAGTTTAAATATTGATTGAGGACAATCAAAATGCTAAGTTTGGGGGAGTTGCTAACACCAAATTTTGTTATGTTTTTGGCCCTTATTTCATTATCAAAACTGCCCTTTTTAACTGTTTTCCTCTCTTTTTATATGTACTTTTGCAATAACAGGCCACACAACGCTCTTATCCCAAATCTATCATCTTTTGCAGAGTTTTCTCCCATTTTTAACCCATTTATCAGCAACAAGGCCCGTCCCGGCCCACAAATGTGTTCTACATATATCGGCCTTCCCACCTATCGGCTGATACGCTCACTGCCTGACGTGGCAGCACAATACACCGACGTGCGACACAAGGATGCCGCGCAAGAAGGAACCAACGGGTGACGCGCCTCTTACCCGACAGGGAGTCGGGCTCGCCACGACAACTTAAGCATGTCGCGTGATACGGCCACCCACCGGCAGGCGCTGCCCCTCACGATGACTGACAGCCGACATCCTTGTGTCAGGCGATACTGATATCGGCCATCCACCGACCCCGCAATAATGGAGCTGATAAAGAACATGTGGCGTCCGGAGCACCATAACTTCTTCCAACCGCTGCCTATAAATAGCAGCTACAGGACTCTGATGGGATGGGTCGGAACCCTAGGAGAGCTACCAGAGTAAAGAGCTTGAAGCTAGCATATCGTGCCTCAGGGTGTGCCGAGCGATTCTAGGTGAGCACTTCCCCATCCCGAGAGGGAGGGAATGGTTCATTTAGCGTCGTCCCGGGCATCACTGCAGGCTGATATCGGCCAACGAGGATATCCGATACAAGTGACTGACTCTTCAAGCGACACTCTAAGCCCGACACGATACCGAACCCCGATACGCATCGTCTATCACAGCGTGTCGCCCGAGAGGGTACCGCCCGACATGAGTGTATCGGGCTAGGGCGCCTCGCACGATACAATCCGCCCGTCGTTAGCATGTCGCCCGAGAGGGTGTGCCGCCCGACACTGGTGTATCGGGCAAGGCTCCTGCCCGATATCGGGCTGGAGAGTCTGCTGTAGTCTATCGTCCTTCTATATCAAGAAGGCGACGTTTATCTTTATTTATTCAGTCATTTACTTCATTTAATTATGCAATGTAATCAGACCCTTATATATTAATGGAAATAGAGGAGTTTTAATCACCTGCTACTTTATGTTTGGTGCCTTTGTTGGATGATTGCTATGTTTAACATCTAAACTCTAGCTTGTACGTTTGGATCGCGTTTCGATTAGCTACTGAATCGTGTTTTTCCGTTGCAACAGCCTCAAGAGAGGTGTTGTGGCTCTAGGGTTTGGTCCGATTCTGGAGTACGAGAGTGCTCGGAATCGGAGTTGCTTTAGTAACCTTTCCACTCTAACTTAAGCCCAACAACCTCGAGAGAGGTGTTGATGCTTAGTTAGAGGTACTCGCTTTGAGAGGAGGGGTACAGGACGTTTCTGCTTCCGCTTGTTTTGCCGTAGTTTTCTCCTTCGTACCTTGCTTTAGCGCTAGTATTATCTCTTTGTTCCCGTTGCACGAAAATCCCTAAAAAACTAATAAATGCTTAAAACCTTATTTTTTTTCCTCGTAGCTCCAGTTGGAGATAGATTTCTTTTGTTTTATCGACCTTATCATGTTGTTCTCTTGTGGAATTTTATCATCTCTTTAACCTTGCCGGAGTGTAGCATGTCGATTCAGTGTTCTCAATACTACCACCCTTGTCCCTGTATTCGACCTCGTATATCTACTTCGACCCCGTAAACAAAGTTGCGGGGGCCTAGAAGGTTTCGGGTTATAAATGTAAAAGTCCGACTACTTCAAATCCGCCTCTAATTTTAGGACGCACGATTTAGGCCGGCCACTTACCCATCCCTACCAGGGGAAATGTTTCATGGGTCTCCATTACCAGCTGGTTGGGTTCGTATGAGCCTGCTACGTATATTCCCCAACTGGATGGATCTTCCATTGCCATATGCCCACCCAGATTGTGAAACTCTTGGTGAGGCAGAAGGTAGAGTGATATTGTGGCAAAAAGCAGATGTCCTCTATACTAAAATTGTATGGTAAATTTACATTACGTTAAATTGTTAGTGTGTGTATATGATGTCAGTTGATCTGAAATTATATATATATACAGGTTAAAAAGAATACACCTAGAGCATCTAGGCCTCCACCTCCACCTCCTACATTACCAAGTTGGATTCCACAGGACCTACCTGTCCCGTTAGGTCCTAACTATAGGGGTATGGCAATATGGTTAGGCGGACATGACATAAATTTCCCTATAACTGTTTCTATAGATGCGGATGTTGTAGGTCAATCATACGAAAGCAACCTATTTATACAAGATATTTTGGAGTTGTTTCGATATAATTGGTTGAATACATCTGTGATAGAGCTATGGATAAGGTGAGATCTTCTTTATACATCCATATACCTTGTGTAGGATCTGGTGATTTGGTTTCTTATTTATTAATGCATGCGTAATACATGTTTTGCAGCTACTTAGACAAGATATGTGCAAATTTTTCATTTGAACATGTAGGATTTTTTATTCCATCTTTGATTAGTCTAGTAGCTAAAGACCCTCCGTCAGTTCAACAATACTGCTATGATGCTTTTACAAATTTTTCTCAAAATAAGAAGACGGTGATAATAGTTCCATTCAATGTGGAGTAAGTTTACTTTGCTTATAATTTGGACTTAAGAAAATTACATTTTTATTGTGGATTTTAAGCTAATAATTTTTAACTTTTTTACCTCTAGAGGTACGCATTGGGAGTTACTAGTTATTGTCCCTGAGACATTCACTGTCTATTATCTAGATCCTAAGGGGACTAAATTGAATTCAAAATATGGACACATAATGAAAATGGCATTATTCTGGTGAGAAATATTTCATTTTCATATTTGTTAACATATGTTATTACATTACTATTTATTTATGCAATGTACTATGTTACATTAACATGTAGGGGTTTAGATGAGTTCAAAAAGGCTGGAGGAAAGGTCCCCAGGAAAAAGAACCAGCAAATAATTTGGAAAAATGTGGAAGTAAGTTCCCGACTGCAATGTATATATTATTTATGTGAACAATTCTTAATTAGTTGTATTTTTTAATATTTTGTATGTTTCAATTTATAGTGTGCTACACAAGACAACGGATGGGCATGTACATACTATGTGATGCGATTTATGCACATGATTATCAAATATGCCACAGTGGACATCGATACCATTCCTGAGGTATTATATATAGTCTCATTAGATAATATGAAATATATCGATCTTATTTATATATTATTAATTATATATATACATCATTCTCTTTGCAGGTGTTTAAAATTGACCAAAATACAAGAAAGGCCTTACCAGATGTACATGCTCCCTATACGATGGAAGAATTAAATGATGTAAGAGAACAATGGACAATAGTCATACAAGTAGTGGGGGTTTTAACATATAATTGGGATGTTGATAGCGAATAATGACTAAAGAATGATATTTTGTAAATGAATTTCTGAATTATAATATGTGTAAATGTTTCTACATGTCTGAATGTTTCTACATGTGTCTGAGTGAAAATGAATGAAACTGTCGGTTGCTATATGAAAGTTTCTACATGTGTGAATGTGAAAATGAATGAAACTACAGATTTCTACATGAATGTTTCTACATGTATGAAAATCGAATGGAACTGCAGGTTACTAAATGTGTGAACATTTATGTTGTTAATTTTGCAGGTTTGTGGCCTGTTGTTGGCTGATATCAATGGATGTCATAAAACCTGCAGTTCATAACTGAACTGCAGGTTTCTCATCCTGCAACCAGCCACAACAAGTTTGCAGACTGACAGAAAAAAAAACATAAAATAGGCTTCGGTTATTTGTATAAAACCGACGACAAATGGTTACAATGTCGGTTGTTGTACTAGTAACCAACGTCAATTTCCCTAATGAGGCCAGACACCACAACCGTACTGGCCAGCACAGTCGTGGCAGCGGGCCAGACACCATGACTGTGCTGGCCAACACAGCCGTGTCAGCGGACCAGACACCACGGCTGTGCTAGCCAGCACGGCCGTGACAGTGGGTGAGATGGCGTTAGTTATCACTAATAAACCGACGCCGATAGTGCCCCAGATGGCGCCCTTTCTGTGACGCGAAGGTATATAGTGTCAGTTTCAAAGCTAATAATCGATGCCTATACCCCCTACTAGTGCGTTTTCGATGGCGTGCGAAGGGTTGTGGTGTCAATTTGAGAACCGATGCATAACGGTTGGTCTTTTAGCGGTGCCCACATAGGTGTCGCTTAAAAACTGACACTAAAGGCCTTAAATAACCGACACTAAAGGCCGGTTATGTACTAGTAGTATCAACATGATGAATGGATACATGAATTTTAGAGATATGATCCCTTAGAAAATAATGACGGATTTCAATATGTTTGGCATGGCTGTGTAAAATAGAATTATGTGCCAAGTTTATAGTGCTTGTATTGTCACAAAAGATAGGCGTAGATGAAAATGTAAAACCATAATCACTCAAGACTTGTTGCATGTAAAGTACTTGAGCACAACAAGACCTGACTGCCATATATTCAGCTTCAGTGGTAGACAGGGCAACCATGTTTTATTTCTTGCTAAACCATGATACTAAGGCTCTTCTTAATAAGAAACAACTTCCACTTGTGCTTTTTCGGTCAAGTCGACAATCAACATAATCAGCATCGGTATAAGCTTTCAAATCCAAAGATTGTCGTTTAGGATACCATAAACCATAGTTTGTGGTGCCGGCTAAGTATCTTAGAATCTGTTTGACAGCTTGAAAATGAGTTTGTATGGGTTTTGATTGAAATCTATCACAAAGTCCAACGGGGAACATGATATCTGGTCTAGAAGCGGTTAAGTAAAGCAAGCTACCAATCATGGCCCTATATAAGGAATCATTAATGGGTTCCCCATTTTCATCTTTATCACTTTTAGTAGAGGTAGCCATTGGAGTGGTAGCATTTTTGCAATGTTCCATTCCGAAACATTTTAAAATTTCATTTGTATACTTCTCTTGGCTTATAAAAATCCCAACGGGTGTTTGCTTTATTTGAAAACCAAGAAAGAAAGTCAATTCTCCCATGAGACTCATTTCAAATTCCTTTTGCATAATATCACTAAATTATTTACATAAAGATTCATTTGATGCACCAAAGATAATATCATCAACATAAATTTGAACAACTAGAAAGTCGGATTCATATGTTTTGAAAAATAAAGTAGAATCTGAATTTCCAATTGAAAAATTGTTATCAAAGAGATAGTTTTTGAGCCTTTCATACCAATTTCTAGGTGCTTGTTTTAAACCATAAAGTTCTTTCTTAAGTTTGTAAACATGATCATCTTTACCAGGAATTTCAAAACTAGGTGGTTGGGAAACATATACTTCCTCTTGTATTATTCCATTTAAAAATGCACTTTTTACATCCATTTGGAATAATTTGATGTTTTTGTGGGCAGCTATAGCTAGTAGCATTCTAATGGCTTCAAGTCTTGCCACTGGTGCATAAGTTTCATCAAAGTCTATTCCTTCTCATTGATTATACCCTTGTGCTACCAACCTAGATTTATTTCTTAATACTTCCCCGGCTTCATTTAACTTATTTCTAAAAACCCACTTAGTTCCAATAATGGTTTTATCTTGAGGTTTAGGAACTAAGTCCCATACATCATTCTTAGTGAATTGGTTTAATTCTTCTTCCATTGACATTATCCAATAATCATCTTTTAGAGCTTCATTTACCTTCTTAGGTTCAATTATAGATACAAATGCCATATTTGCAACATCTCTAAAAGATGATCGGGTTTTTACTTTATCCTTAGGATTTCAAATGATCAGTTCTTGAGGATGATCCTTAATGAGTCTAGGAACGGGTTGTTGTGTCTCAACTTGTTGATCATTTGTAGCATTTTGATAATCTTTAGTTGATATGGTTATATTTTCTAATTGATGAGTAATATCAACTACATCATTATTTTTAGTACTTAGTTCTTCATGAAAAGTAATGTGAATGGATTCTTCAACTTTTCTAGAGATAGTGTTGTAAACTCTAAATGCTTTACTGGAAGTTGAATATCCCAAGAAAAAGGCTTTTTGTGATTTAGAGTCAAACTTTTCCCTATCATCTTTTGTGTTCAAGATATAGCAAGTTGAGCCAAAAGTATGAAAATAGTTAACCCTTGGTTTCTTAGTATACATGATTTCATATGGTGTTTTCTTCAAATAAGAGTGTATAGTTACTCTATTTAGCACATAACAAGTTATGTTTACTGCTTCAGCCCAAAATGTTTTAGGTGTATTATGTTCAAGCATCATAGTCCTAGCCATTTCTTGTAATGACCGATTTTTCCTTTCAACTATGCCATTTTGTTGTTGAGTGCGTGGAGTAGAAAATTTGTGAGTGTAGCCTTGAGATGTGTAGAATTCTTCAAATAGATGATTCTTAAATTCTCCACCATGATCACTCCTAATTGTGCATATTTTGTTTTATAATTGATTTTCAATCTTTGAACAAAATTGTATGAAAACTTGAACAGTATCATCTTTATTTGCAAGAAAATTTACCCATGTATATCTACTGTAGTCATCAACAATAACAAAGCAATATCTTTTCCCACCAATAGATTGTGTCCTCATAGGTCCGAACAATTCCATATGAATAAGTTCTAGTGATCTACTGGTGTTAAGCATGTTTTTGGGTTTAAAAGAAGTTTTAATTTGTTTACCCAAAGTACATGGTTCACAATTTTCAGATTGATCAAAAGATAACTTAGGCAAACCACGAACAAGATCATATTTAACTAGCTTTTTGATAACATATGAACTAGCATGACCTAATTTTCTATGCCATAGTTGTAAAGAATTTTCTTTTTCAAGTAAGCATTTTCCAACTATAGATTGCATAGAGTTAGGTCTAAGGATATATAGATTTCCAACTCTTTTTCCTTCATAAACAACATTTGCAGTGTTTTCTATTAGTAACTTGCAACAATTTTTGTTGAATAAAACATCATATCCACTATCACATAATTGAGTGACACTTATTAAATTATGGTACAAACCATCAACAAGTAAAACATTCTTTATTTTAAGGTTTGTACCAATATTACCTATTCCAACAATTTTACCTTTACCATTGTCTCCAAAAGTGACTGTTCTGCTTTTCTTTTCCTCAAAAGTTTGAAATGCATCCTTGTTCCCAGTCATGTGTTTGGAACATCCACTGTCAACTACCCAATCCTGCAATAAAATATAGGTTTTGATACCCATGTGATGGTCCATTATGGTTAGGTACATTTAACAATAAACTGAATCATGATTTAACAAGTTAAACTGAACAGATCTTCATTCGGTTGACAAATATTTCAATCGAAAGATTTCTCAGTCGAACAATTTTTCAATCGAGAAAGTTGTTGTTGTACAGATTGAAACTGAACTAAAATAGAAATTCACTTGGTCGACAATTTCTCGACCGATTTTTGCTCTGATCGAAAATTCTTCGACCGGAATAGTTGTTGTTTTCACTATAAATTCTACTGTAGATTTCAGATTTGACACAGGCATTCCCTCGGTTGAATATTTTCTCGACTGAGGATGTCTTGGTCGAACTATTTGTCGATCAGGAATGTTTCTGTTTGTTTTAGTAAATTATTTGGGCTTAAATCGTTGTAATATGCTAAGGTACCACTCTATTTAGTTGAGATGAGACATTAAGATATTCAAATGAAGTGTTAGGTCAAATCTCAACTTAATCATATTAAATTTGCTAAGTTTGGGGTCTTGGAACCCATACTAAATCAACATCCTTTTTCTTGTAAGGACATGAAAAGGAATAATGTCCAAGACGCAAGAAATAATGACAAAAAATAGAATCAATTTCATTTCTCTTTCTAGGATTTTGAGATGTGTTCTTGGGTACAAACATGATCTTGGTCTTGGGTGCTTGAGTTCTCCTAGGTTTCGGTTGATAAGAATTTTCTTTTGGAACATATCCTAAACCTCTTCTTCCACTATAACCAGAAGAGTTCTTTAGGATCTTATCAAGAATACCATTGGTTCTCAAGTTACTAACTTCTTTTTGTAACTTAGAAATCTCATCAATTTTCTTTTGAATATCTAACTTTGCTTGATCTAGATTAGATGATAAAGCATCTATTTCCTTAACAATAGCATCATAATCTAGATGATTACATAGGATAGGTTGAGTCTGAAAATTATTCAATTTTGCAAGCAAATCAACCTTTTCTTGAGAAAGAAGATCATGATTTGTTTCTAAAGTAAGCAACTTCATATTGCAATCATTTAAAGATGATTTCAAGGTCAAATTTTCAGAAGCAATAATGTCCTTTTCGAAAGAAAGATTATTCAATCTAGCATATAGATCCTCATTAGTTCTAGTAACCTTCTTTAGTTTCTTTTTGCAATCAACTTATTTGTCATGAGTATCTTGTAGACTAACAATTAGATCTTCTTTTGGCAAATCAAGAAGGCTTAACTCTTGAGAATCATCACTATCATCTTCTTTGGCCATGAGCACAAGGCTTTATTTCCTATATCAAGCATTTTGATCTCCTAACCAATGTGTGTGAAAGTGTAAGTATGGTGGAAAGGAGATTCTAGCTTGTAGGATACAAGCTTGTAGCAATGGGAAAGATTAGCAAGTGTATAAGTTGCTCAATTTCTCACAAGAAAGGATTGCCAATTGCAAGTATGTATGCTCAAGTATTGCACAAGTGTATTTTGGGTGTCCTAAGGCATGTCCTATTTATAGGAATGGCCTATGAATGCTTAAGTATGTTCTAGACACTTTCTAGGGGGTTCTAAGTGCTCAACTAGCCGTTAGGTATCCACTAATTGCTTTAGAAAAGGCTAGTTTATTAATTCTGAAAAGTGTAGACAGAGTTCTTCTCGGTCGAGAAGTTTGTCGACCGAGATTCAGTCGGTCAAGGACTTTGTCGACCGAGGGACGGTCTGGAGCAAGTGTATATAACGTTCAATTCCAACTCCCAACCACCTTGTCTGCTAGGTCTAACGGCTATAGAACCTTTTAGAAGGATTAACCCAGGATACTCTCGGTCGAGAAGATGTTCGACCGAGTGTGTCTCGGTCGACAAATAATTCGACCGAGTATGTCTCTATTTTGGTGGTTCTAGATGAATACTAAGTGTGTGTATGAGTGTGTAGTTGTGACACTATTATATGGGATGACCTATCTAAGTGTTGTGAGTGTCTAGGGAAGATCTAAATGCTTGATTTACATGATATCTAAGTACTTGTACATTATATACGTGTACAAGTTTTTACATTTGATTATAATCATGAAATTAAAACATTGTGAGCATTTAGATCTTCCAAAGTTGTGTCATCCACTTAATTCCTACAATAATCAAGTAGTATGTTAGATCCACAAGAATGAAATGTTTGTCATCATCAAAACAAAGGGATTTTGATGATGTCCATTTAGCCAACAAAAACATCTAACTGTGATCATGAGGCGGCTATCTAAATTACTCTCACTATAATTCATATATATCTATTTAATAATCAAAATGTGTTTTAGTGTGATATCTAAGTTGTTAGTTCTCATTTCAATACAATTCTATTCATGTAAGGTCTATTCAATATGTTTAGACTCATATTTTTAAATTGCAATTAAGGAGACCAAAGTGTTTTATGAAGAAAACTTCCAAGGACTAGACTGCTAATAGTTTCTTAGTGAGGAGGTAGTATTTATTTAGACCCAAGAAATTAAAATTGAGGTTGAGGAGAATCACGAATTATAGTTCAAAATACTTTTTGTATCCAACTTTCAATATGTTCCAAATGTACTTAGAAATATTCTAGTATATATTTATCTATTTTGGGTAAGAAAAATAATATCAAAATTATTAACATTTGTCATAACTTGTTTTACGTAGCCACCACTACTCTGATTTTTCAATCCTCCACTACATAGGAAGCAGCTACCCAAGTGTCATCCCTACACATTTTGTTGATCCCTTACCTGATGCAGGTAAACTTAATTCTGGAACTTGATTTCACTCAGACGTGTTATCACAAATGACATCCACAAGGTAGATATCACCATGGTTCAAGACACTAGACCTGGTAGACATGTCAACCTGCTTCAAGTCCCCTCAACAGGCCACAACTGAGCTATTTTTGATATCAACATGCTAGTCCTCTCCTTGCCTTCTGCCATGACAAGGTTGGAATGAAATTTACCAAATATCTTTTAATGAATTCATGTACGCCATGGTCGAGCTTCACGAGCTCATTCTCGACATGTTCACCGGCTGGATGAACTGCTTGGTTGTTGATCGCTTAGCATTCTACATGAGCAGGGTGATGGTCTATCCTGTAATCAACTTTCTTTGGAGGGAGATGCCCAAAAAGCCAAGAAGCATGGGGGATCCCAAGTGATTCATGGCTTGTTGCGTTCTTGGGGATCCCATGCTCACCCATGTTCCCCTAGTTGTAGATCATGGGAGTGTATCAGTCGTATAGGGAAGGTAACTAGGTATGAGTTCATTTGAGAAGGGTTCATAGGTCTAATGAAGTCAAGAATTTTTGTCGGGGGGGCACCACTAAAGTTCAAATTCAAATTCAATTTCAAGCATGGTTATTATGTGTTCATAAATAATATAACATAAAAATGATATAAAAAGATGAATGATGATAAAAAAAAATAGATTTTTAAAAAGACTACAAAAAATATATAAAATTATGACAAATGTACTAGAGTTGTCCACAACGGTTACACATTTTAATGAAATCATTTTACAAAGGTGTCACTTTCAATTAAAGAAAAAATATCCTTCTCGATATTATGAATGAGACAATCATTGAGCCAGTTATCCTCCATCTTATTTCTCAGTCAACTCGTAATGATCTTCATAGATGAAAAAATTCTTTCTACGAATGATGTAGCAACCAGTAAAAGTAATTCTAACTTTAAAAGTTTGAACACCTGTGATAATCTTTCTCTTTTTGGGACTGAACTTACTTTTTTGCAAAATTATCTATTCTTTTCTATTGTAAAAAGTCATCATGAGACCAAACATCCAAAATATAATTATCAAGCTACATATCAAGTTTTGCAAGATCTACTTCAACAACATTAGAAAGATAAAATTCTACTAGTTGTAGCAATGTTTTCTTATGAAAAGAGCTAAATCTATCACTTGGATCAAGACATGCAACACATAAAAGTATTGGTCTGGTTGAAACGATCATCTAACTCAGTCAACATCCAATCAATTATTGTATTGAAAATATCATATGAAAATGATGTTGATTTCTAATTTTTTCTAAATTTCTTCCAGGTGGTAAAAATTCCTCATTAATATTATGAACACTTATCTCATATTTCTCACAAAATCCAATAAATTTCTGAATAAGTACCTCCCACTAATCATATTCAATTCTTAGACTGTGCAATTATTGTTTAGACAACTTCACAAATGTCATTGCATTCAAAATATTTTGATATTTTCTGTGTTGTGCTTGAGATAGTTCATGTGCCTTTCTCAAAATAAGTTTCATCAGATGCAAAAGGAATACAAACTCAAATATTTGAATTTGACTTTAGAAAATATTTGCAAGGTCTCTTTGTTTTGCATCATTGCCATCATCTATAATGATATCAAGGACAGTGACAATGGAAGGAAATAAATGGGTAAAATTGAATAATGATGTATAGTGAGAACTCTAACATGTATCATTTTCCTTTTTCATACCAAACTCTTGATTCAATCGTGTACCTATTTTGAGCTCGCCTAAATCAGATTCATTACTCAGTCTCTCCACTTCTTTGACTTGAAGAGCATCACGATGCTTCCATGAGCCACCCACAACATTCATAATATTTGAAATTTGACTCAGATAGAGATGCAATAAGTGGATGTCTTTTTGCCACAACAATAGGAGCTAACTGAAGTTGATGGAAAAAGTAATGCACATAGAAAGTTGATGGATTTTCTCTCAGCATTAGACTTTTTAGACCATGAAATTCTCCTTCCATATTGCTTACCCCGTCATAACCTTGGTCTCATAATTGTGAAATACTGAGTTTTGTCGCACTAGAAAAATTAATTAATTTTCAACTAAAGAGAAAGAGAAGATGCATTAGTTACACACACAATTCCAAAAAAACGCTCTAGGGTCTCCCCTCTAGTGTTCACACATCTCAATACTATCACCATTTGTTCCTTCATTGATGAGTCTCTTCCTTCATCAACTAAGATAGTGAATTCATCATTATTAGTTTCTTTTACTATATGATTTCTTATATCAATAGAAATTCCATTACAAAGGTCATTTTGAATGTCTAGTGAAGTTAATTTCATATTTCTAAGAGTATTACTCAAAACTACTTTATTAATATTATCATTGTGAGAAATAAGGAACTACAACAATTCTAGAAAGTTGCCTCTATTAGCCAAATCTACACCTTTATTGTGGCCATAAAAAACTACCACTTGATTTAAAAGATATCAAACATCAATAATTGATGCCTCTAATCAAGTTCGATATTCCTTTTTTGCTTCTTCATCTTGTTTAGTCAATGCAACATGAATATGTTGATCTTGATTCATTAGACCATTACACATTATTCATGCATAATTATGAGCATTAGAATAATTGAGGACATGTTTTTAAGTCCTTTCTTATCCTTTCAATTTATGTATCCTCTTCTAACAAAGGCAGGACCATGGCCTCTTTGTAGAAAAAGATAACCGTATAGACAAAATACAACATTTTAGATATGCTATATTCCAACTAACTCAGATACTCGTCAAACCATGATGATTAAAGCAATGAGAGTTTTTGCGAAAATGAGTAAAAGGAAATTTATGACCTTTGGGTTGGCATGGATCCTATTGTAAATAAGATCTACGAACAATGTCTTGAACATTTATATTGTAAGATGATATATTCAACCTCAAACCCAGATCAAAAAATCTCTTCTATGTTAAAATCTACTCGTTGAGTTTTACAAGAAGTCGACACATATGATTCATTATTTTGATTTTATTTTTATTTGATTGTGAATCTTTGATTAATTTGGTAGCTTTCTCTTAAGAAATCTATTCATGATAGAATAAACAACTGTAGCATTATAAATATTATTTGAGGAGATATTTTCACAATATAAATTGTGTACACAGTTGACAAAATACACAAATAAAAGGAACATGTTATTTATTGTAATTCATTGCTAAAATATATTTTTTTATCTTCTAAGATATTTTTTACGTTTTTATAAAAAGATGGCTAGAAAGAAAAGAATAAAGTAATGAATTTGAGTATTTTGTACCAGAGAAAAAGAAGACAAAAAATATAACGTGTAAAAAGTTTCAAAGTATAATAGAGGTAGAATACAAAATTCCTAACTAGTTGAATTATCGATTTATTAAAGAATATTAGTTTGTGTTTGGTAGTTAATAGAATTTATAAGTATCCACAAACATACAAATATGATTATTTTTTTATCTTATGTTGCAATAACTTCTTGTATGTTTACTAGTTGCAATAAAGGTCAACATACAAACAATTTGATGATAGAGAAGTTCAATAGTGTATCTTGTCTATGGCGTAACGAATGAAAAGATTTTCTTTATTGATTAAGATATTAGAAACTCTAGGCAACACCAGATAGAATGACAAGAACAAACAACTGCCCGATAATATATGAAAAAGTAGATATGAATTAGCTCTAACAAAAAAAATACTATAAGAATCAGACAATTGTTATCATATAAGAGATCCTTACGATATTTTTAAAAATGTGAAACGTGTTAGTGTCGTCCAGACGAAGACAAAATCCAGTTGACTGTAATGACTATGTCACACTATCAGAGCACAAACGATACTCATCACACCACAGAAATAGATAAAGTTTGTATACTGCGATGTGGTTGTGAACCAACAGTTGATTTTTTTATGGACAACCGAGAAGCCAAAGGGAGTTTCTTTAGAGAGGACTGGAAATCATTTGTAAACAAAGATAATGTAGCGGTGGCTACTAGAATTTGGGGTAGGGTACTTTTGGATTTATTTGTCATAAGCCCTTATAGAAAGAAAAAAATTGTTGGGACCCGAGCAGGACGTGTGCCCCCCGGGTCCATTAGTGGCTCTGCCACTGGTTCATAGGAAATGCCCTAAGCTAGGATATGATTGAAGACGTTTGATTCCCTAGAGGGAAAGTACCTCAAATGCTTGAAGCATGATTCAGGTCACCCTAGATCTAGTCGATTGAGCCGGTATCTCTAAATGTTTTAATGACAACAACATCGGGTTGGAACACACTTGCCCGTAAATAACGCCCACAGAGGTGCTACTTTTGTGGCTTGACACCTCTTAGACATCTCAGGCATGTACATCTCCTTTGGGAGTTAGACCATGTTCGACCCTCTACTTATGCAGGTCGTCGTGGTGGCATAGAACACATCATGATGACGTTCAATCAGTACACATGTACAACTGGAAGGACCAGAGGGGACGCTAGGATGGTTCTAAAAGGGTTAAGAGAGGAATATCGACATATGGATAGTGGTCCCCTCCTGTAACCAATTTCTTAAAATTCTTTAAATTTTAATATGTATCACTTTTATCTAATTTATATAATATAACAATGATTGTGGGAATTACTATGTGTAAAATTTTATCTTTTTACTAAGAAACTAAAATCTTTATTTTAATATAGTAGATGGGATTAAATATAGAAGAGTTTGGTTGCAACTTCGTCTTTAATTTTTGAATTAAAAATTATTAATTTGTGGTGATGAACCATTCTTACTTCTTTACATGTCGACCATGCAGATGATTTCTTATTTATTATTTTTGTTGATGGTCTTTGTTGGTCCATGTCTACGATTGAGTATCAAGCTATTCTTTTACCGGCTCATGATCCCCTTATACATTGGTGATGAATATTGCTCTCTGCACCATTGCATATATTGACGCCTTCAGTGATCTAAGTGTATATTGTCACACATGATCTTGATATAAATTATATCATGATGTTATTTGAGTTGTTTTTAATGAAAATGGACAATTGGATAGGAGGTTTGGAGAGGTTGGTAGAGTGTGGCACCTAACGTGCAATTAATGCAGTGATAGTAGCTAGCAGGTGATGTCACATGGTTATCAATTCACTCACATTAATTTAGAGTACAATTGATGCTCTTTGATGATGAAACTAAGAGTCTACAGACAAAAATGAGTTCTTTCTATGTAATGCTCGTTGACGATACTTTGTGTGGTAAGAAAATGAGGTGTTAATGAATGAAAATGATGTGTCTTAACAAGGTAATTAGGCCTTTTAATTATAGAATCAAGTGTTACTTTTAAGTAATGAGTTATAATACCTTCTTAAATTTCAATCACTAGAGTTCAACGCATATAAAGATTTAATTGAGATGGAAGGCATTTGTGCAACAAGCTCCGTCTTGGATCGAAGTGACAATTTTATGAAGCATTACATCTGTAGACCTAGCAATCATACCATTTTTTGAAAGATCTTGAGAAGTTCCACAATCCTCATGCCAACACTTTGAAGGATAAAACTTAAAAAGTATAGAAACATGATGATTGCTAGTACTCGTTTTCTCATACTTGATCATTTTTATTGCGGAAACAGTAAGGGAATCTAAATAAAACCCTACCCCTCATGCCCGTAAGTAGAAAAACTTTTATCAGGATTACACATGCATCTACCCTCCAACCAATCCAAAAATCATGGCATTAACTAATCTAAATGATGATCTCCTTTCATACGAGATCAACGTTAGTGGAGTAAGTACGAAAAATGTAAACATTTGACGACCAGACGAGGTGTTTTTCCATAATGGGTGTGAATGTTGTTTTATTTAATTTTAAAATTGTATGCGATAAGAAAAATAAGTGTATTTATTACGGAACAAGGTATTATAGTTAGGTAACGAGGGAAAGACCATTGTTTCGGCACACAACCAATGTTCTATTGAACTAAAAAGAAGCCCCTTCAAATATAACAAAGCAATTTTTTGGATATATTTGACGGTATCTTGCATTAGATTTATACAAGGCGTAATAAAAAAACTACGTGTTTGGATGACAACTTGACAAGATAAAGTGTTCTTTATGGCTAAATGGAGTGTTTTATTACAAAGTATGCATTATCATTATGAAATGAGTGTGATGATATATGCACTATATGCAAACTATGTGCTATTGGAGTAAAGAATGACAATTTGATGAGGAATGCAAGTGTTCTAGTGACCGAGCGAGGTGTTTTTGTAGAAGTGAATGGTGTTTTTCCTAAAATTTGATGGAATAATATTAAAAGCAGAATAAGACAAAAATGAGTAAATTATATGCTTGACTGTTTTTTTTTGTTAGATAATTAGCGTAAAGCTTTTTTTTATGCGACAAGTAAATAAGGTGTTATTGGATAGAAAAAAAAAAGCACAGTCTCTTAAATGGAGTAGAGATATATTCACTACATGCAAACAAGTCGTTCATGTGACTAAATGGAATGCTTCTTCGATAGAATCATATATTATTATTATGTATGAGTGTAATTCCTCATACAAATGACGTGTTATTAAAGTAAATCACGACTCTCTGATGAGGAATGTTGACGTTTTAACGACCAGATGAAGTATTTTTGTATATGTAATATATGTATATGATATTTTACATAGAATGTAATGGATCATTATTGATAATTAGCGTGAAGATATGTGTGACATGTAAATGAGGTGTTATAGGATTGAAAAGAGGCACAACGTCCTAGAGTTATGACTTAGAGAGGAGACGAGGTGACTTAGAAACAAGGCACATCCAACAAAAGAAGAGGTGTGAGGAGGCCAATTGTGGGATTAATGCATAAGCGTACAGAACTAGTTGAGAGATTATTTGAAAATATTCTTTATGTTTCAATTAAAAAAATAATTAAAATGAAATAGAAGTGGACGAGAAACAAGTTGTGTCGCTAGCTCATTTTGGATGTCAAAATTAATCCTTTAAAATAGTATATCCAAAGATACGGGGTCATAACATTACTATGCATTACTTTTTGAGAAGCTTTACAGCCTATGGTGCTAAGAATCCAAAAGTATCAAACCTGAGAAGTATAAAAGTATGTTGATTTCTGATGCACACTTTCTCATACTTGACCACTTTGACTGCAACAGTTTTCAGAGTAGCGTGTCCCCCAATAAAATCTCCACCTTTCAAGGGCTACCAATGGAAAAACTCTTATTAGATCGAGAAACACATGTTTCCCTCCAGACCGGCCAAAAAGTATGACATCCGTTGGTCCAAGTGTCAATTTCTCCCTCTGTGAATCAGTCAAAAAATTCATTGGTGTCTCTTTTTATGCATCAACTCTGAAATTTCTAAATATATCATAGAGAACATCTCTGACAAGATCATGTCTATACTTGAAGCTTGGGAGCTCCCTACAACAAACCACATTTTCTCCAAAGGTGTCTAAGCACGCCTTATGATAAACATGACATGCATCATCAATCAGAAAAAGAGGAATCATAAGGTGATACTTGAGGATAGATTGTATTCAAATGGTGACATATGCAGTCCAAACCCATCAATATGAATAGAAAGAAAAAAAAATCTTAAGCATGCTCGACTTGCAAACACTTGAAAACTGCTTCTTGTCTAATGGTCACGTCAAACTTAATGTAACATCCCTGACCTGGGTTATGCTTTAACCCTAGATGTTTTGTTTGAGAAAGATAATTATATGCTTGCTCTTATCTTTTGAAAAGTAATTAAGGCTCAAGAGGAACTTATGTTTCAATTTTAGTCTTTTTTGAATAATGTTGAAAATAATGGTTTGCCCGTTTTGGACTAAAGTGCAAATTACCCAAGTTGAGGGGTTAACTTGCAAATGTTATATGATAAAATGTTCCTCAAGTTTTGAAGCATCATAAGAATGATAATGATGCTGAGGTATGGCTTCCACAAGCCTGAGCACCAAGAAAGAGCTTATTAAGCAATGTTTGTGCATTAAAACCTGGTTTTGGTGTAATGTGCAATTTACCCAAAACCTACGGTTTGATATGCAAAATACCACTTCTAGAGAGTCCCTAATGTTTCTTGGTATCAATTAGAGACAAGAAAATCAGAGGGGCGTCTCATTTGAATCTCTTTGGGGGAGAGAGAATCTTGATATTTAAATAATCAAGATTTAAGCATAATTGAAACCCTAATTCAATTTAATGCAAAAATAAATATATTAATGGAAGTTCCCTTCAACCAAAAATGTAATGGTTGAATTTATATAAGTATGTACGTCCTTGTGCATTGAAATGGCACCGAAATATCTAAAGTGAGTGGAGAGCCCACTCACGTTAGCTAAAGAAAAAGTAATATTCACTAACTTTTGGATATTATTATTATATTGATTAAGGTTCTTAATTGTTTTCATTTAATTCATGGATAAATAAGAGTATTTCGAAGGGGAGGATGATTTCTTCGTATTCAAGGAAGTGAGGGGGATAAGTGACACCAATTTAAGGAATTGAAAGATTTTTATAACACTTTCTCTCTCTTGAATTTCCCTTATATACACTCCATTCTTTTACCCACATGAAAGGCTTTTTTGACTCTTCTTTCTTTCCTTGCTTTGGCCGAGCACAAGGGATCTTAGGAGCAATAGGAGGACGTACCCCAACCTTTAAGTGATCTCCTTAATAATATTCAACCTTGATTTCATGGTGGAAATCGAAATTCGATGCTTATTTTCTTCTTTTCTCCATTCAATCTTCAACTTTAGCCATTCTTTCCACTCAAAGACTTGAGGACGGACCTTGGGAAGTTGAGAAAGATTCATTCACCATTAAAGACTTGAAGATTGAAGCTTGGATTCAACTTTGAAGGTAGGTTATATAACTTAAACCCTTAAATATCATTATTGATTTCATTTCTCCATCATATGTTGATTCCTTTTTCTTTCCCAAATTTCCTTTTGATAATTGTTGAAATCACCACAAAGATCACAGAAAATTTATAAGGTTTGAAGCTTGAAGATGATTATGTCATCTTAGCACACACCTCAATAAATATCATGAGCAAACAGTTTTCAAATTTGATGACCAAACGGTCTCAAGACCGTTTGGTGATCAAACGATCTCAAGATCGTTTGAGGGCAAATGGTCTCAAGACCGTTTGAGGTCAAATGGTCTCAAGACCATTTGGGGTCAATTTTTGGTATGGATGGATGAAGATCCAATGGTTCCAATTGATTTCATCACAAAGGTTACAGTGATGGATGATCCATTGATTACAAACCCTAATCGATTGATTGAAGAAACCCTAAATTGATTCAAGCATTTTCAAGGTGGAATAGACCAAACGGTCTCAAGACCGTTTGGAGGTCAAGGGCTATGATGCATAGTTGGAGATCCAAGGGTTATAATTTGATAATGATTCAATGAAGCAAACCCTAATTGATTGGTTGAAGGAAACCCTAGATGATCCTTTCAGTTTCAATGTAGTTTGGACCAAACGGTCTTGAAGATTGTTTGAGTCCAAACGGTCTTGAAAGTGTTTGGAATCAAACAGTCTTCAAACCATTTGAGATGAAACAGTCTCAAACCAGTTGGAGGTCCAATCGGTTTCAAGGTTAATTTATCCAATCGGTTTCAATATACATGTGATCAAACGGTTTCAAGGGTTGAGTGCCCAAACAGTTTCAAAACCGTTTGGAGGGCAAACGGTCTCAACCCTAGATGCCCAAACGGTTTCAAAACTGTTTGGAGGGCAAACGGTCTCAACCCTAGATGCCCAAACAGTTACAAAACCGCTTGGAGGGCAAACGGTTTCAAAACCGTTTTGAGGTTGAGGGGTCAAAACCGTTTGGAGGTTCAATGCAATCAAAACCATTTGAAGACCTAATGTGATAAAAGATCAATTAACCTTTTGATTGTTAATTATGTATATCAAAGATAATTACAATGGTTGTACCTTTAAGGTACTAGGGTGATTAGTACCCTTAGAGGGGTTAACCTTTAATGCTTATGGAAGCAATATCTTAATACACTATGCTAACCCTAAATGTATGTACTTGAATGAAGGGTTGACCTAATCTAATCAAGTTTGAAGTAATCAACATCCTAGAGATGATGAGAGAGAGAGAGGAATTCATACATGTATAATAATCATGTAGTGGTTAAGCCTCAACACTTTCAACATGAATAAAATATGTAAGTAGGGTATGATCCTTGATAAAGAGACCATGAAACCCTAATTGAGAAAGTTGATGAGCCCTAACCCTAATTTAGGGCAATGCTAGGTGAAACCCTAATCTAGGGTAATGGTGTAACCCTAATCTATGTTGATGATATGAGAAATCCCAATTCAAGGTAATATAATGAAAAACCCTAATTTAAGAGGAAGCTTCATGAAACCCTAATTTCAGGTAAAGTTACATGAAACCCTAATTTGGAGAAAAGTTATAAGGAACCTTAATTCAAGATAATGATGTGTGAAACCCTAATCTAGGGCAATGGTTTAACCCTAATATAGGGTGAAGTTATGTGAAACCCTAATTTTAGGTTATAGTGCATGAAACCCTAATCTTGGGCAATATGATGATAAACCATAACCCTAATTTTAGGTAATGGGATGAGTATCCCTAATTGACATGAATTAGGAAACCCCAACCCTAATGAGGGAATAGTGATGCTACCCTTACATTGCATTGTGTTGATATGTAATTGATATACCTGTTATCATGTGTACTAACCATGCAGGGTATCATTAGATGTTGGGCATAGCCAGGTATGAGCTATGATGTTTTATTATTGAAATTGTTTTATGGGCCTTGTGAGCCATAATATGTTTTTTTGCCTATTAAGAGGTAACAAGAGATTAAATGGGCGTTGAAGAGCCATGTGAGATGCTTGTGTAGCAAGTATTATATTTACCTTGGTCAGATGACCTGAAGGTATTAGTTACCTGATAAGTGGTAACAAGTGTTCTTTGATGAAATGAGGGTTTGAATACCCATATTCCATAATCATGATGATGATATGTTAAGGGATGAGAATGCCCATGATGTGATAAGGGATTGAGATCACAATGTTTTATAAAGCTTCGAAAAGTACTTGATGGAAGTATTACACATTCTTTGTAGCATTTGTTATAATAATTTATGTTTGAAACCTGATTGATGCTAAATGAATATGGTAATGTACTTAATTAATCAAGTGAAATCTTATCATGTAGATCCCTGACCATAGATCCATCATCGTCAATAGTTGGTGATGGTGAAATAGGTTTTCCCACGGGATCTCCTGGAGGGCATATTGTTGAGTATGTGGGGGTTATGGGTGCAAATATCCTTATGCCCTAATGTGGGATTGATGTGAGATAAACATTAAATCTCTCAATCCTTCATTATATGTGTCGGGATGGATGTATCACGAATCTCCCGATAATGTTAATGTCGGATCGATGTGAGATAAACATGAAATCTATCGATTGCGAAGAGAGTAAAGCTGCCACTATAACTCTATAGTGAAGTTGTCAGTATACCCTGGAAAGCTATTTAGCAGAGACACAAGATGTCCTGCATTTTGTACTCACACTGACTGAGGAGGATGAGGTCATGGAAATCCGGCTCTTCCTTGACCTATGTATGGTACCGATTTCGATTTCGTAATGGTTGGTTGGAGTATGAGCGGTATACCTCATCTCCTTAGGGCTTAACTATGATTGTAAAATGTAATCATCTATGTAGCATATTTGCTTAAGGTTGAAATACGAGAATCATTGGTTGATGTTACCTTGCTTAGCATATCCTCGATGGATAAATGTTATACATGCTCTTCAATTCCTTATTGGATAAGTGACATGCTGCTTTATTAAGTTAAAGATGAAATGCTTTGAATAAGAATATTGCTCTAATTTATTTAGACATTGATTTATCTATTGTTGAATATATATGATTCCTCTACTCAGTTTTATTCTATTAAACTGCAATAATAATATTTTTGGCGGAGAGTTATATCTCTCATTGGGATTGGGTCTCACTCCGTTGGTCACCAACACTTTTTAGGTAGACGCGGAAGAAGAGGTGGAAACCCTATAGCAGGGGAAGAGCAGCAACAGCAGCAACAGGGACAACAGTGATATTCCAGTTGGAGGCACTGGATGTCATATTTTGTATAGAGATCCCTATGTGTCGTCTCTGTACTCTCACATCCTCAGAGTTAGTAGTTAGTACTTTTAATGAATCGATCTAAGATTTTGGATTGATGCCTCGAGGTTCTTATGTTGCCTGTGTATAGTTTTAACATAGCAGTTTATGCTTGTAATCCTCGAGAAGGAATGGTACATGATATGTACTTATGAACCAATATGTAAATAAAATATATTAGTTCTTGATAAAAGAGTTTTCCTATGTTTGTATCTCTTTGTAAATGGTTTTAATTTTTAGTGATTTTTGGTAATCCACTGTTAATGATCGCTTCTGCTTAGTTAATGACATTTTATTCATACGGTGTGCCACAGTTTAGTGGTATCAGAGCTCTAGGTTCGTTGAGTCTACAGAGACATGGGATTAAGGTTGTTGAGTCTGTTCTAGTATCTTCCAGTTATCTGATAGTGTCTTCTGCTCATATAGGAGGAGAAGAACTTAAAGATGTCTGGATCATACAAAGAACATACTGTTGAGAGCAATATTGCTGCACCAGGAAGAGGTGCAAGGGATCAGGATAGGGAGGAACCAGTACCTAAACATCCCCAGTTTAACCAAGTTGCACTAGAAAACCTAGCTTTCCATGATCTGTTTGGGTAGTTCATGGCAACCATGACGAATATGACAGATAGGATGCCACCACCTGCACCTAGGGCACCATATCATAATGAAGGACAGGGAGCCGGCAAGACTTTCGAATGACTTCGCCGAGTAGGAGCCACAGATTATGCTGGTATAGCTGACCCAACAGATGTTGACTTGTGGTTGACTGAGTTGGAGAAGGCCTTTAGAATCCTCAATATCCCTAAAGCAGAGAAGGTGAGGCATGCAGTGTACCTTCTAAAAGGGAGTGCTGGCCACTGGTGGACAATAGAAGAGGGCAAGACGCCAGGTGTTGAAATCGGATGGGAAGAATTCCGATGAGAATTCATTAGTAGATAATTCCCCAAAACATTTATATATGAGAAGATCTCTCAGTTTGAAAGGTTAATACAAAGACCAATGAACATGAGCGAGTATGAAGCTAAGTTCATGGAGCTTTTGTGGTTCTGTCCGCATATGGAAGCTACTGATGAATAGAGAATTCGGCGTTTTGAGAAGGGGTTGAACGTTGATTTGACCACTCCTGTATCTGCCTTAGAGAACAGGGAGAGGTTCGCCACCTTTGTGGAGTCCGTGAGACGGATAGAAAGGTCGGTGATTGAGAAGCGTCAGGCTTTAACTTTGCTAAGAGAGCATAAGTTGTATGCTAAGTTTAGCAAATGTGAGTTCTGGTTACCAGAAGTTTCTTTTCTAGGACACGTAATATCTGCCTCAGGTATCCGTGTTGATCCTAAGAAGGTAGAATCTGTCCTGTAATGGGAACAACCATGACACCAACGAAGATACGCAGTTTCCTAGGACTGGCAGGCTATTACAAGAAGTTCATTAAGAACTTCAGTTCTATAGCTTTACCCCTAACCAAGTTGACCAGGAAGGAGGTTCCTTTTTTCTGGAATGACAAATGTCAGCATTCTTTCTAGTTGTTGAAAAAAAGGTTAACAAGTGCACATGTGCTGGTGTTACCTGAGCAAGGGAAGGGGTACATAGTTTTCTGTGATGCATCTAAGAATGGTTTAGGATGTGTGTTGATGTAGGATAATCAAGTGATTTCTTTTGCCTCTCGATAGCTTAAGAAATACGAGGAGAATTATCAGACACATGATCTAGAGCTAGCTGTTGTGGTCCATGCTTTGAAGATCTGGAGACATTATCTCTATGGAGAAACATTCCAGATTTTCACAGACCATAAGAATCTAAAATATATCTTCTCAAAACATGAGTTGAACATGAGACAACATTGTTGGATGGAGTTAATCAAGGACTACGATTGTACAATTGATTATCATCCAGGGAAGGCAAATGTAGTGGCTGATGCACTAAGAAGGAAATCATCATCAATAGCCTTAGATAAAGAATAGTTGAACTCCTTAGTGTACTTTAAAAGAAATATGCTTATCTCCTTGAGGCAAAATAATATACAGCTTAAGGTATCATTGTTAGTCAGGCTATTAGCTGAGATGCAAGTGAAACCTACTCTGAGACAGCAGATTAAAGAAGCACAGCAAGTTGATGTTATGGTTCAGCAGATCAGGTCAGAGTATGGTAGTGAGAAACGGGATGGCTTTCATGAGTCAGAGGATCAGGTAGTTTGTTACCATGGTAGGATGGTAGTACCTGATTCCAATGACTTAAATAAGTTAGTCTTGGAGGAAGCTCATTCTTCGATGTATGAAATGCATCCAGGGAGCACCAAAATGTATCACAACTTGAAGGATATGTATTGGTGGCCAGGATTGAAGAAGGATGTAGTTGAGTTTGTTATGCAGTGTCTGGTGTGTCAGTGGGTTAAAGTTGAACATCAAAAGCCCACAGTAACAATGCAACATGTGCCTATACCATAGTGGAAATGGGATCATGTGACCATGGACTTTGTGGTTGGTTTGCCTAGAACAACCAAAGGGCATGACTCCATATGTGTGATAGTTGATAGGTTGACTAAGACAGCACATTTCCTTGATGTCAAAAAACCTACACTGTTAAGAAGCTTGCACAGATATATATAGATGAGATAGTGTGGTTGCACGAGGTTCCAGCTACTATTGTTTCTGATAGAGGTCCCCAATTCACGAGTCATTTTTGGGAGCGAATTCATAAAGCTTTGGGTACGCAGTTAAGGTTTAGTACTGCCTTTCACCCACAGATAGATGGACAATCTGAGAGGACCATACAAACCTTGTAGGATTTGCTTAGGGCATGTGTCCTTCAGTTTGTAGGAAGTTGGGATCTACACCTGAGCTTGATAGAATTTGCTTACAATAATAGCTATCAGCAGAGTATTGATATGGCACCATATGAAGCATTATATGGTAGATGTTGTAGATCTACATTATGTTGGTATGAAACATGAGAATATCAACTTTTGGGTCTTGAGCTAGTGCAGCAGACAACTGAGAAGATTAAAGTAATACAACAACAAATAAAGACTGCACAAGATAGACAGAAGTCATACGCTGACAAACAGAGAAGGCCTTTAGAATTCCAAGTTGGAGACAGAGTATATCTCAAGGTCTCACATTGGAAAGGTGTTCTTATATTTGGAAAGAAGGGAAAGTTAGCTCCTAGATTTATGGGGCCTTATCCAATCATTAAACGGATTGGAAAAGTAGCATATAAGTTGGAATTGCCACCTGAGCTGCATAAGTTGCATCCAGTGTTCCATATCTCCATGATGAGAAAGTGTCATCCTGACATAGAGTTAGTTTTGCAACCTATGGAGGTAGAATTAAATGATGATATATCATATGTTGAAGGACCTGTGATGATCCTTGATAAAAGAATTAAAAATTTGAAAAAGAAAGACATATGTCTTGTGAAAGTTCTCTGGCATCACCGTGGCATTGAAGAAGCTATGTGGGAGCTAGAGGAAGATATGAGGGGGAAGTACCCTTCTCTTTTCTCTTGATGATTTCGGGGACGAAATCCCTATTAGGGGTGGATAATTTGTAACATCCCTGACCTGGGTTATGCTTTAACCCTAGATGTTTTGTTTAAGAAAAATAATTATATGCTTGCTCTTATCTTTTGAAAAGTAATTAAGGCTCAAGAGGAACTTATGTTTCAATTTTAGTCTGTTTTGGAAATTACCCAAGTTGAAAATAATGTTTTGCCCGTTTTGGACTAAAGTGCAAATTACCCAAGTTGAAGGGTTAACTTGCAAATGTTACATGATAAAATGTTCCTCAAGTGTTGAAGCATCATAAGAATGAGAATGATGTTGAGTTATGGCTTCCACAAGCCTGAGCACCAAGAAAGAGCTTATTAAGCAATGTTTGTGCATTAAAACATAGTTTTGGTGTAATGTGCAATTTACCCAAAACCTACGATTCAATATGCAAAATACCACTTCTAGAGAGTCCCTAATGTTTCTTGGTATCAATTAGAGACAATAAAATCATAGGGGCATCTCATTTGAATCTCTTTGGGGGAGAGAGAATCTTGATATTTAAATAATCAAGATTTAAGTATAATTGAAACCCTAATTCAATTTAATGCAAAAATAAATATATTAATGGAAGTTCCCTGCGACCAAAAATGTAATGGTTGAATTTATATAAGTATGGACATACTTGTGCCTTGCAATGGCACCGAAATATCTAAAGTGAGTGGAGAGCTCACTCATGTTAGTTAAAGAAAAAGTAATATCCACTAACTTTTGGATATTATTATTATATTGATTAAGGTGCTTAATTGTTTTCTTTTAATTCATGGATAAATAAGAGGATTTCGAAGGGGAGGATTATGGCTTCTTATGCAAGGAATTGAGGGGGATAAGTGACACCAATTTAAGGAATTGAAAGATTTTTATAACACTTTCTCTCTCTTGAATTTCCCTTATATACACTCCATCTTTCACCCACATGAAAGGGCTTTTTCGACCCTTCTTTCTTTCCTTGATTTGGCCGAGCACAAGGGATCTTAGGAGCAATAGGAGGACGTACCCCAACCTGTAGTTGAGCTCCTTAATCATCTTCAACCTTGATTTCACGGTGGAAATCGAAATTCGATGCTTATTTTCTTCTTTTCTCCATTCAATATCTTAAACTTTAGCCATTCTTTTCACTCAAAGACTTGAGGGCGGACCTTGGGAAGTTGACAAAACTTCATTCACCATTAAAGACATGAAGCTTGAATCTTGGATTCAACTTTAAAGACGGGTTATATAACTTGAACCCTTAAATATCATTATTGATTTCATTTCTCCATCATATGTTGATTCCTTTTTCTTTCCCGAATTTCCTTTTGATTAATTGTTGAAATCACCACAAAGATCACAGAAAATTTTGAAGGTTTGAAGCTTGAATATGATGATGTCATCTTAGAACAAACCTCAATAAATATCATGAGCAAATGGTTTTCAAATTTGATGACCAAACGGTCTCAAGACTGTTTGGTGATCAAACGGTCTCAAGACCGTTTGAGGGAAAATGGTCTCAAGACTGTTTGAGGTCAAACAGTCTCAAGACCATTTGTGGTCAAATGGTCTTAAGACCGTTTGAGAGACTGTTTGAGGTCAAACGGTCTCAAGACCGTTTGGGGTCAATTGCTGGTATGGATGGATGAAGATCCAATGGTTCTAATTGATCTAATCACAATGGTTACAATGATGGATGATCCATTTATTACAAACCCTAATCGATTGATTGAAGAAACCCTAAATTGATTCAAACATTTTCAAGGTGGAATGGACCAAATGGTCTCAAGACCGTTTGAAGGCCAAACGGTCTCAAGACCGTTTGGAGGTCAAGGGTTGTGATGGATAGTTGGAGATCCAATGGTTATAATTTGATGTACTCTCAATGGTCCAATTGATGAATGATTCAATGAAGCAAACCCTAATTGATTGGTTGAAGGAAACCCTAGATGGTCCTTTCAATTTCAAGGTAGTTTGGACCAAACGGTCTTGAAACCATTTGGTATCAAATGGTCTTCAAACCATTTGAGATCAAATAGTCTCAAACCATTTGGAGGTCCAATCGGTTTTAAGATTAATTTATCCAATCAGTTTCAAATGTTGATGGGTCCAACCAGTTTCAATGTACATGTGATCAAATGGTTTCAAGGGTTGAGTGCCCAAACAGTTTCAAAACCATTTGGAGGGCAAACAGTCTCAACCCTAGATGCCCAAACGGTTTCAAAACCATTTTGAGGGCAAACAGTCTCAACCCTAGATGCCCAAACAGTTTCAAAACCATTTGGAGGGCAAACCGTTTCAAAATTGTTTGGAGGTTGAGGGGTCAAAACCGTTTGGAGGTTCAATGCAATCAAAACTGTTTGAAGACCTAATGTAATAAAAGATCAATTAACCCTTTGATTGTTAATGATGTATATCAAAGATAATTACAATTGTTGTACCTTTAAGGTACTAGGGTGATTAGTACCCTTAGAGGGGTTACCCTTTGATGCTTATGGAAGCAATATCTTAATACACTATGCTAACCGTAAATATATGTACTTGAATGAAGGGTTGACCTAATCTAATCAAGTTTGAAGTAGTCAACATCCTAGAGAGGATGAGATATAGAGGAATTCATACATGTATAATAATCATGTAGTGGTTAAGCCTCAACACTTTCAACATGAATAAAATATGTAATTAGGGTGTGATCCTTGATAAAGCGATCATGAAACCCTAATCGAGAAAGTTGATGAGCCCTAACCCTAATTTAGGGCAATGCTAGGTGAAACCCTAATATAGGGTAATGGTATAACCCTAATCTAGGGTGATGATATGAGAAATCCCAATTCAGGATAATATAATGGAAAACCCTAATTTAAGAGGATGCTTCATGAAACCCCAATTTTGGGTAAAGTTACATGAAACCCTAATTTGGGGAAAAGTTATAAGGAACCTTAATTCAAGATAATGATGTGTGAAACCCTAATCTAGGGTAATGGTGTAACCCTAATATAGGGTGAAGGTATGTGAAACCCTAATTTTGGGTTATAGTGCATGAAACCCTAATCTTGGGCAATATGATGATAAACCATAACCCTAATTTTGGGTAATGGGATGAGTATCTCTAATTGACATGAATTGGGAAACTCTAACCCTAATGAGGGAATAGTGATGCTACCCATACATTGCATAGTGCTGATATGTAATTGATATAACTGTCATCATGTGTACTAACCATGCAGGTATCATGAGATGTTGGGCATAGTTAGGTATGAGCTATGATGTTTTATTATTGAAATTGTTTTATGGGCCTTGTGAGCCATAATATACTTTTTTGCCTACTAGGAGGTAATAAGAGATTAAATGGGCCTTGAAGAGCCATGTGAGATGCTTGTGTAGCAAGTATTATATTTACCTTGGTCAGATGACCTGAAGGTATTAGTTACTTGATAAGTGGTAACAAGTGTTCTTTGATGAACTGAGGGTTTGAATACCCATATTCCATAATCATGATGATGAGATGTTAAGGGATGAGAATGCCCATGATGTGACAAGGGATTGAGATCCCAATGTTTTATAAAGCTTCGAAAAGTACTTGATGGAAGTATTACACATTCTTTGTAGCATTTGTTATAATAATTTATGTTTGAAACCTGACTGATGCTAAAAGAATATGGTAATGTACTTAATTAATCAAGTGAAATGTTATCATGTAGAGCCATGTCCATAGATCCATCATCGTCAGTAGTTGGTGATGGTGAAATAGGTTTTCCCACGGGATCTCCTAGAGGGCATACTGTTGAGTGTGTGGGGGTTATGGGTGCAAATATCCTTACGCCTTAATGTGGTATTGATGTGAGATAAACATTAAATATCTCAATCCTTCATTATATGTGTCGGGATGAATGTATCACGAATCTCCTGATAATGTTAATGCCAAATCGATGTGAGATAAACATGAAATCTCTCGATTGTGAAGAGAGTACAGTCACCACTATAACTCTATAGCGAAGTTGTCAGTATACCCTGAAAAGCTATTTAGCAAAGACACAAGATGTCCTGCATTTTGTACTCATACTGACTGAGGAGGATGAGTTCATGGAAATGAGACTCTTCCTTGACCTATGTATGGTACCAATTTCGATTTCGTAGTGGTTGGTTGGAGTATGAGCGGTATACCTCATCTCCTCAGGGCTTAAGTATGATTGTAAAATGTAATCATCCGTGTCGCGTATTTGCTTAAGGTTGAAATACGAGAATCATTGGTTGATGTTACCTTGCTTAGCATATCCTAGATGGATAAATGTTATACATGTTCTTCAATTCCTTATTGGATAAGTGACATGCTACTTTATCAAGTTATAGTTGAAATGATTTGAATAAGAATATTACTCTAATCTGTTTAGACATTGATTTATCTGCTGTTGAATATATATGATTCCTCTGCTCAGTTTTATTCTATTAAACTGCAATAATAATGTTTTTGGCAGAGAGTTATATCTCTTGCTGGGACTGGGTCTCACTCCGTTGGTCACCAACACTTTTTAGGTAGACGTGGAAGAAGAGGCAGAAACCCTATAGCAGGGGAAGAGCAGCAGTAGCAGCAATAGGGACAGCAGTGATATTCCAGGTGGAGGCATTGGCTGTCATATTTTGTATAGAGAGTCCTATGTGTCGTCTCTGTACTCTCAGGTCCTCAGATTTAGTAGTTAGTTCTTTTAATGAATTGATATGAGATTTTGTCTTGATGCCTCGAGGTTCTTATGCTTCCTGTGTATAGTTTTAACAGAGCAGTTGATGCTTGTAATCCTCAAGAAGGAATGGTACAGGATATGTACTTATGAACCAGGATGTAAATAAAATATATTGGTTCTTGATAAAAGAGTTTTCCTGTGTTTGGATCTCTTTGTATATGTTTTTAATTTTTAGTGATTTTCAGTAATTCTCTGTTAATGATTGCTTCCGCTTAGTTAATGACGTTTTGTTCAGACGACTTGTCACACTTAACATCCATGTCCTTCATAATTTTACGAAAAAAGGCGCTCGTCAAAGCATGTTGGGATTTAGTGGGGGCGGTGTCCATAACAAAACAACTAAGATTAAATGATGGAATCATGATAGTAGATAACCCAAAGCATAGTCAAAATCAGAGTCCATTCCATGTATCATGATGTCTCACAAAATATGATCTTGAAGAACCCAATATTAGACCCTAGATGCCATAAAAGCGTATGGAAAAACCTCTATTTACGAATATAGACCCAAACCATCAATTTTAATAAGGAAGCCAATCGTCATCGATGGATCCCAAAGAAGGGGTCTCAGCATACCACAATATCATCAATAAACCTACCCAGTCCTATACCAAAGTAGGTTGCAACCTCCTTCATGTATGCATGTGGACATGTCCTTAAACCAAATAGAATTTTAAAAGTATCCATGTATGACCATTGTAGACGAAGCTCACTTTTTTTTATCTTACAATTGTGAGAGAAGATGCATCAAGTTAATAATATTGGTAGCCCTGCTCATGGCCAAACCCTCAATAAAACTTTTGACCCTGATGACAATTCCTCCCAGTAGCTTCACTCCCAATGAAGGTCTCACAATGTCCTTGGATAGGGCCCCTTAAGAAGTTTCCTACTGTCCCAAGAAGGCCAGGATAGCTAGATTTTGTGAGTATTCAAGAAAAGTACCAAAATATGACCCATGCATTGGATGATGCCAAGCACCTTAGACACCTCCCTTTCCGTCTCCAATGACGGTCTCGTCGTCAAGATATATATCAAGCATGCATCAAAAGATTGCAGTTGTCACTGATCTCATGAATAAGTGGATGTAATACAAGTGAAAAAATATGTGGTCCCAAAGGATCACTTTATTGCACTCTAGTAGCTGACCAAGTATGTTTGTCACCGATGTACAACTTGGCTGCCTGACCATAAATGTAACACCCCTGACCTGGGTTATGATCTAACCCTGGAAGTTTTGCCTAAATATGTAATTATTATACTTGTGAACACTCCCTGGCATGTAATTAAGTCCCTCAGGGACATTCACTTTCATATCTTGCTCCTTTTGCATAAAGTTGTAGCATTATGTTGTATGCAGGGACCTATGTGCAAATTACCCAGTTTAAGGGTTGAACTTGCAAAATTCACAAGATAAGATGTTCCTTTGATGTTAAGACATCATGGGGATGTCTATGATGAGGTTTGAGGGATTTCCCAAGCTTGGGCACCAAGGTGCAGCTGTGGAAGCAATCCCCAAGCTCAGAAAACCTAATTTGGGATGAATTGCAATTTACCCAAATTGAGGGGTCCAACTTGTAATTTCACCATCTAGAACATCTTTTATGACTCTTGTCATCATTTAGAGTAGAAATGATGAAAGAGTTACATCATTCACTAATCAGATAAGAAAAATGATCTTTGTGGTAGAAATCACCTAAAATGGGTACAAGACCCTAACATGTATGTACCCTAGTTGAAGGTTGGATTCCTATACCCTTAGATCTTGAGTTTTTCTAAGATTTGCATAAGGTTAGATGGGCTTGGACGTGCCCTTGAGCAAGGAGGGACCTAGATGCGAATTTTGGCTTTAAAAGGGTCATTATGTTAAAAAAATAGCTTAAAACTATAAAAGCCTTTCTTTTGCAAACGAGCAAACGATCCTTCCCTGTTCCATTCACTTCCTTTCTTTCTTAAACGGCCAAGGACTTGCTCTGGAGAACAGGGAGACGAAGTAGCTTGCTCTAGGTAAGAAACCTCATGTCTAGCTCGAATTCATGGTGGTTTTCACTTTCTAGGGTTGGTTTCATGGTTAGCTTAACTAGTCTTCTTGTTCTAGCCAACCAAAGCTTCGATTCCTTGGAGTTTTCATCCCTGATCGAGTTGTGGAAGCTCAAGGACGCCATTAGAGCTTGGACCTCAGAGTCTTGGAGCTTTAGGATCAAACTTGAGGCGGGTTTTATAATTCTGAACTTGTGCTTTATAATCATGCTTTGTTTCTTGCAAATTTGCTAGTATATCTCCTTCTATCTCCCTTCTTCTTTGCACGATTGCAATTGAACCAGTGGAGAAACCGACCTTGCAAGAGGTTGAAGATGAGGGGCATGATTCCCTATGTTGCTTTTCCAAACGGTCTTGGATCCTTTTGGTCCAAACGGTTGCAAACCGTTTGGGTTCAAACGGTTTCAAACCGTTTGCTCTCAAACGGTTTTGCAAGACCGTTTGGATTGAAACGGTCTCAAGACCATTTGAGGGCGTTGACCAAGGGACGACCGTTTGAGGGTCTGTTCCCAACAGGTTGAATTTCATCCCTGCAAAGAATCAAAGCCTAATTCTTAACCAATTGGGAGTTGAAGGCACTTCAACATGGAACCCTAATCGGGTGAAAAAGTGCTGATTTAACACATAGATCTTGTTGAGTTTTGGGTTGAAGGACCCAAACGGTCTCAAGACCGTTTGGGGATTCCTCCAAACGGTCTCAAGACCGTTTGGGCACAACCCAAGACCGTTTGAAGGTTTAGGGTTGAGTTAATCTAGTGGTTTGAGGGTCCAATTGTAGGAAATTGATGCATTGATTGAAAAGTGCTGATTTTGACCTAATTGGACTTCAACCTGAGTCAAAACGGTTTGGATCTTGGTCAAACTTTGGGCAAACGGTCTCAAGACCGTTTGGGTGATGTCCAAACGACCTCAAGACCGTTTGGGCCAAGTTTGAGCCCAATTGGAGGTCAATTGATAGGTTCAACCTTGAATTGATTCACACTGTTGAACATTGATGACCAATCAATTTGAAATCCTAATTGAGAACGATTGAACCCTAATTGGTTTGCAATTGAGGGTCAATTTGATGACTAAGTGTCTAAGGCTAACCTTAATTGACTCAATTTATAAGTGGTTCGCATAGCTTTAACCAATTGAGGGCTTCAACACACTTATCTATAAATATTGGTGATCTTTGAACCCTTTTGGAGGTCCAAACGGTTTGAGCCATTTGGGCCAAACGGTCTCAAGACCGTTTGTACCCAAACGGTCTCAAGACCGTTTGGGCTCAAACGACCTCAAGACCGTTTGGGATCAAACGACCTCAAGACCGTTTGAGCTCAAACGACCTCAAGGTCGTTTGGTCCAAACGACCTCAAACCGTTTGAGGCTCCAAACGGTTTGGAAGTCAAACTTCCCAAACGGTCCTCACCTCCAAACGGTCTCAAGACCGTTTGAGACCAAACGGTCTCAAGACCGTTTGAGGATCAAACGGTCTCAAGACCGTTTGGATGGTTGAGATCGTTTGAAAGTTGGAAACCACTTGGAGATTTGTGGTGATTTATGCTTAACCATTTGATGGTGCCAATGGCTTAATGATGACTCCATCCAAACCCTAATGGTAACCTAGGTCATTAAGGGACTATGTGAGTAGTGAGTTAACCCATGATGGTGATCATGTGGCAAATTACCAAAATACCCTCGAGGGGTCTAAAGGGGTAAAACCCTAATCTAATCAAACCCTCATCACATAATGTTAATGCTTTGGCTCATATCAGTCAATGGAGACTTGTCTCAACCTAATCTAGAGTGGTGTTGCCACCATCTACTAGAGAGAGGAAAGAGAAAGTGTTTCTAGAGAGAGAAAGTATCCTAGAGAGAGAAAGTGCCCTTTTTAGGAGGAATCTCTAGTAAGATACTTCTTTTACACATGAAGGTGCATGATTAGGGAATGACCCACCTATGTGAGGTCATGGAAACCCTAATGATGATATCTAATGGATCTTAATGATAATTAAGAGTCTTAATGATGATGTTTCTCTTACATGATGATGTAATGAGTACAATTCACCATGGAGTGAATAGTAAACCCTAATTTTAGGGCGATGACATGAAAGATGAATAGTAAACCCTGATTGTAAGGGTTATTAAGTGGAACCCTATTTGAAGGTGATTCCATGTGGAACCCTAGTTGTGGGTGATCCCATGTGGAACCCTATTTGAGGGTGATTCCATGTGAAACATTAGTTGAGGGTGAATCCAAGTGAAACCCTAATTGGGAATGTATCCCTATTTACTAAATTATTTACAATTATCTGTTGAATTAACCATGCAGGTTGTTATGAGATGATGGTCACACCCAGGTATGGAATACCATGTTATATTCATTGAAAGCATGTCTTATGCTTTATGAATAGTGAACCATCTTGATGCACTATTAAGTGACATCCTTTGCGATTTATGAGCTGTAAGAGCCATAAATGTTATCAAGGTCATGCTTGACAGATGACTTGAAGATGAATATCTGATAATTGTGATAAGTTAAGCCTGCTACATTTTGTATTCTCATATATAGCTGTGTTACTGTATGATGATTGGAATACTGAATGTACCTAACTAATCAAGTGAAATGTAGAGCCCTGATCATAGATCCATCATTGTCAGTTGTCTAAATGATGGTGAAACAGGTTTTCCTAAGGGAACTCCTGGAGCACATACTGTTGAGTATGTGGGGTACATGGATGTGTAGAACCTGACATCCTAGTGTAGGTATTTGATGTAGATTCTCGTAGTCCGTCATACCTTCACTATAACAGAAAGGGTGAGTGGATGATGTAGATTCTAGTAGTCCATCAGACCCCACCCCAAAGTTTTAAAGGTGAGCTGTATCTCTACACTCCCTTAAAGACATAAACCCCGTATCGGTGAAAGATAAACAAGAAATCTTCCGATAGCGAAGAGAGTACAGAATGCCACTGTAACTCTAAAAATAGCGAAGGACCAGAGTACCCTGGTGAGCTATTACATAGACATCCCGCCAGATGTCAAACGATCAATCCTCTAACTGACTGAGGAAGGTGAGGTCATAAGAATCCGGCTCTCTTAATGACCTATGTATGATACTGATGCGACTTCTCAGTGATCAGTTGGAGTATGAGTGGTATACCTCATCTCCACAGGGCATAACAATAATGTTTGAAAAACGTAATCAATAGCGTAGCATATCTGTTAAAGTTAGCTACGAGTTATTTGATTGATGTTATCATTGAATAGCATGGAGGTTCTCATATTGTTAATATTGATTGAACTCTGCTTATCATAGAACTGCTAGTGAATATCTTGAAGGCTCTTAATGCTTTAGTTATTCCTGCCTTGCTTATAAAGCCTAAAGGAGAGTTATAACTCTCGCTGGGGCAATTGTGTATAATTGTCTCACCCCGTAGACTTCTACTTTTTAGGTGGTCGTCGAAGACGGAGGAATAAGAACTCAGGTGAACAATCCCAGCAACAGCAGCATCAGGAGCAGTAACTATCTCAGGTGGAGATCTAGTCTGTTTCATGGTGTAGTTAGAGTAAAGTCCTAGATGTCCTCTGTACTCTCAAGTCCTGAAATGTTTTGTGGTTCATTCTTGAGAAAATTTTGTAAGCATGTTGCATGTAATTACTCAAGAAGTAATTGGTCTGAGTTGTAAACAGTTAAATCCTTTTTCTATAGAAAAGGTTTGTGGTTTCAAGCTCTAATCTCGAAAAGTTTTATTTTCCCGTGATTTTCGTCTTCCGCTGTTTTCCGAATGCTTCCGCATGTGTTTAAATCGGGATTAATCCATGGTTTGGAGATCGGAGCCCACAATTAAGTGGTATCAGAGCTCTAGGTTCGCTGAGTCTACAGAGGCATAGGACATAGGAAGTCGAGTCTATCTTTAGTATTCCTTCCTTATCTAATAGAATCTTCTACTCCTCAGGAGAAGAAGATACTTAAGATGTCTGAGCCACATGATGAGTATGTGGAAGAGAGCAGTGCCAGTGCACCTCAAGGTGGTGCAAGAGTACCAGAGGTGGAGCAACCTGTACCAGAAAAACCCAGAGAGCCACCCCAGTTTGACCCAGCTGACATGGGTAATCCAGCAGCCCAGATGATGTTCGGGCAGTTCATGACTGCCATGACACATATAACCGACAGGTTGCCTATGCCTGCACCTAGGGCACCTGTCCAGCCAGAAGGGCAAGGTATCGGGAAGACGTTCGAGCGACTACGTCATGTCGGAGCTACCGAGTACCACGGGACTGCTGACCCCGCAGATGCAGATCTGTGGTTGACTGAGTTAGAGAAGGCTTTCCGAATCCTCAACATCCCTGAAGTTGAGAAGGTTAGACATGCTGTCTATCTTCTCAAAGGAAGTGCTGGTCACTGGTGGAACATGGAAGAGCAGAAGAGGCCTGGAGTAGAGATCTCGTGGGAAGATTTTCGGCGGGAGTTTGTTAATAGATACTTCCCAAAGACTTTCCTAGACGAGAAGATCTCTCAGTTTGAGAGACTGAGACAAGGAATGATGAACATTAGCGAGTATGAAGCTAAGTTCATGGAGCTATTGCGGTTTTGTCCGCATATGGCTGCCACAGAGGAAGAGAGAATCAGAAGGTTTGAGAGGGGGTTGAATGCTGACATGTCTACCCCTGTGTCTACCTTAGAGAACCGCAAAAGATTCTCTACCTTCGTTGAGTCAGTCCGAAGGATAGAGAGATCTGTGGTTGAGAAGAGGCAGACTCAGAAAAGATATCCACAGTTCCAGGGTTCTTCATCTAGGGACTCTAAGCAGCCTAGATCCTCTGCACCTAACCCTCCACCATCTAGATTTAGTTCTCAGACTCCGTGGTCTCCTAGTAGAGGTAGAGGAAGAAGACAACCGCCTCGGGAGACACAGAGTTCTACCTCAATGTCTGTCACCGGACCACAAGAGAGAAGATGTTACAACTGTGGAAAGGTGGGACATTTGAGGAAGGACTGCCGATCTAGACCCGTCAGTGTGACACAGCCTCCGAGACAAGGACAACAGGGATCACAAGGAGGACAATTTCAAGGAACAGGATGAGGACGCGGGCAAGCGTCTCAAGCTGGATCATCAGCACCACCTCAGCAACAGGCTACGGCGAGGTTCTATGCTATGAACCCACCAGAGGCAGTGGTCAACCCACAAGTGGTGACAGGTCAGATGGAACTTTTATATTCTGATATGTCTAAATCTTGTGTAGTATCTGTTTTGATTGACCCGGGTGCTACACACTCTTTCATCACTCGAAGAGTGATTCGTAACTGCAATTTGACAACTAGTCATAGGGCAGATAAGTTGTTGTTGGAAACCCCGTTGAGTGGGTCTGCTGTTCTACAGGAAGTATGCTCTCCTTGCGTACTTTCCTTTTCTAAGCATCACATTCAGGTGGATCTTATACCGCTTGACATGCAAGGATTTGATATAATCCTAGGGATGGATACCTTGGAAAGGTATCGAGTTGTCTTGGATTGTGAATCCAAGCTGGCAGTGTTTGCTGATGAAAGCAACACATGGATCTTTCAAGGTGAAAGAAAGATTCTGCCCACTTGTCTTGTATCAGCTATGGTTGCTGATAAGTTGATGAGGCAAGGATGCTACGCATTCTTAGCCCATGTGGTAGATGTTACCAAGGAGAGTTCCAACCCTGCTGAAGTTCCGATAGTCAGGGAATTCGAGGATGTGTTTCCCGAAGAACTTCCTGGTATACCACCACCCCGGGAAATTGATTTTGAGATCAATTTGGTCCCAGATACGAAACCCATAGCCCAGACTCCATATAGGATGGCGCCTGCTGAGATGGCAGAACTCAAGAAACAGCTTCAAGAGTTACTTGAGAAGGGTTTCATCCGACCGAGTACCTCACCTTGGGGTGCTCCGGTTTTGTTTGTTAAAAAGAAAGATGGATCGATGCGGTTGTGCATTGATTATAGACAACTCAATAAAGTAACGATAAAGAATAAATATCCTTTGCCGAGGATTGATGATCTTTTCGACCAGTTGCGTGGTGCAACAGTCTTTTCTAAGATAGACTTAAGGTCTGGATATCATCAACTCCGCATCAAGGACAGTGACATATCTAAGTCTGCCTTTAGGACAAGATATGGTCACTATGAGTTCACGGTCATGTCGTTTGGACTAACCAATGCACCGGCTGCATTCATGGAACTCATGAATAGAGTCTTTCGACCTTTCCTCGATCAGTGTGTTGTCATCTTCATAGATGATATACTGATTTATAGTAAGGATGCTCAGCAGCATGAGCAACACCTTCGCCAGACTTTGACCTTGCTAAGAGAGCATAAGCTATACGCTAAGTTTAGCAAGTGTGAGTTTTGGTTATCTGAAGTATCCTTCCTTGGACATGTGGTATCTGCCTCGGGAATTCGTGTTGACCCTGCAAAGATAGAGTATGTATTGCAGTGGGAACAACCGAAGACACCGACGGAGATTAGAAGTTTCTTGGGGTTAGCTGGTTATTATCGAAGGTTTATTAAGAATTTCAGTTCTATAGCCTTACCTTTGACCAAGTTAACCCGGAAGGATGTTCCTTTTACTTGGAGTGATAAGTGTCAACAGTCTTTTCAGCTGTTAAAGGAGAGGTTGACAAGTGCACCTGTGCTTGTGTTGCCTGAGCAAGGAAAGGAATACGTAATCTTTTGTGATGCCTCCAAGAATGGACTTGGATGTGTGTTGATGCAGGATAACCAAGTGATTTCTTTTGCTTCCCGACAGCTTAAGAAACACGAGGAAAATTATCCAACACACGATCTAGAGTTAGCTGCTGTGGTTCATGCTTTGAAAATCTGGAGACATTATCTCTACGGAGAAACGTTTCAGATTTTCACAGACCACAAGAACCTTAAGTATATCTTCACTCAGCATGAGCTCAATATGAGGCAACGTCGTTGGATGGAGTTAATCAAGGACTACGATTGTACAATTGAGTACCATCCAGGCAAAGCCAATGTGGTTGCTGATGCCTTGAGTAGGAAATCAGCAACATCAACCATGAATAGGGCACAACTAAGTTCTTTAGTATGCTCTAGAAGAGATATGCTTATCTCTTTAAGACAAGACAATGTGCAGTTGAAGGCATCATTGTTAGCTGGTCTGTTAGCTGAGATGCAGATTAAACCTACCCTGAGAGAGCAGATAAAGGAGGCTCAACAAGTAGATGCTTTTGTACAGCAGATTAGATCTGAGTTTGGTGATGAGAAACGAGAAGGTTTTCATGAGTCAGATGACCAGGTGGCATGCTATCATGGAAGAATGATAGTGCCAGATGTGGATAACCTGAGGAAGTTAGTCCTGGAAGAAGCTCATTCTTCAATGTATGCTATGCATCCAGGGAGCACCAAGATGTATCGGAACTTGAAGGATATGTATTGGTGGCCTGGAATGAAGAAGAATGTAGCTGAGTTTGTTCTGAGGTGTCCTGTGTCAGCAGGTTAAGGCTGAACACCAGAAACCTGCAGGGACAATGCAACCCTTACCCATACCACAGTGGAAGTGGGATCATGTGACCATAGACTTTGTTGTTGGCCTACCCAGGACAAACAAAGGACATGATTCCATTTGGGTAGTTGTTGATAGGTTGACAAAGACAGCCCATTTCTTGCCTGTCAAAACAACCTTTTCTGCTGAGAGGTTATCCCAGATATATGTTCAAGAAATAGTACGTTTGCACGGGGTTCCTGTCACTATAGTTTCTGACAGAGGTCCCCAGTTTACAAGTCGCTTTTGGGAACAGTTACACAGAGCCCTAGGCACCAAGCTAAGGTTTAGTACAGCCTTTCATCCTCAGACTGATGGACAGTCAGAAAGGACTATACAGACCTTAGAAGATCTGTTGAGAGCATGTGCTCTCCAGTTTACCGGGAGTTGGGATCTACACCTAAGCTTGATAGAGTTTGCCTATAACAATAGCTATCAGCATAGCATTGATATGGCACCATATGAAGCCTTATATGGTAGACGTTGTAGATCACCCTTGTGTTGGTATGAAACTGGTGAACACCAGTTGTTAGGCCCTGATCTTGTGCAGCAAACTACAGAAAAGATTAAAGTTATACAACAACAGCTGAAGACTGCACAAGATAGACAGAAGTCGTATGCTGATAAACGTCGTAGACCCTTAGAATTCCAAGTTGGAGACAGAGTGTATCTCAAGGTCTCACCTTGGAAAGGAGTCCTTCGTTTTGGGAAGAAAGGGAAGTTAGCTCCTAGATTTATGGGACCTTATCCAATTGTTGAAAGAGTTGGAAAGGTAGCCTATAGACTAGAGTTACCCCAGGAGTTACAGAAGCTGCACCCTGTGTTTCACATTTCCATGCTGAGAAAATGTCACCCAGATACTGAATCAGTTCTACGGCCTATGGAAGTAGAGTTGAATGAAGATATAACATATGAGGAGGGACCAGTATCAATCCTCGATAACAGAACCAAAAAGTTAAAGAAGAAGGATATAAGCCTTGTAAAAGTCCTCTGGAACCATCGTGGTGTTGAAGAAGCCACTTGGGAACTAGAAGATGAGATGAGAAGAAAATATCCTACTCTTTTCTTATAATATGCTTTATCGATTTCGGGGACGAAATCCTTTTGAGGGGTAAAGAATTTGTAACACCCCTGACCTGGGTTATGATCTAACCCTGGAAGTTTTGCCTAAATATGTAATTATTATACTTGTGAACACTCCCTGGCATGTAATTAAGTCCCTCAGGGACATTCACTTTCATATCTTGCTCCTTTTGCATAAAGTTGTAGCATTATGTTGTATGCAGGGACCTATGTGCAAATTACCCAGTTTAAGGGTTGAACTTGCAAAATTCACAAGATAAGATGTTCCTTTGATGTTAAGACATCATGGGGATGTCTATGATGAGGTTTGAGGGATTTCCCAAGCTTGGGCACCAAGGTGCAGCTGTGGAAGCAATCCCCAAGCTCAGAAAACCTAATTTGGGATGAATTGCAATTTACCCAAATTGAGGGGTCCAACTTGTAATTTCACCATCTAGAACATCTTTTATGACTCTTGTCATCATTTAGAGTAGAAATGATGAAAGAGTTACATCATTCACTAATCAGATAAGAAAAATGATCTTTGTGGTAGAAATCACCTAAAATGGGTACAAGACCCTAACATGTATGTACCCTAGTTGAAGGTTGGATTCCTATACCCTTAGATCTTGAGTTTTTCTAAGATTTGCATAATGTTAGATGGGCTTGGACGTGCCCTTGAGCAAGGAGGGACCTAGATGCGAATTTTGGCTTTAAAAGGGTCATTATGTTAAAAAAATAGCTTAAAACTATAAAAGCCTTTCTTTTGCAAACGAGCAAACGATCCTTCCCTGTTCCATTCACTTCCTTTCTTTCTTAAACGGCCAAGGACTTGCTCTGGAGAACAGGGAGACGAAGTAGCTTGCTCTAGGTAAGAAACCTCATGTCTAGCTCGAATTCATGGTGGTTTTCACTTTCTAGGGTTGGTTTCATGGTTAGCTTAACTAGTCTTCTTGTTCTAGCCAACCAAAGCTTCGATTCCTTGGAGTTTTCATCCCTGATCGAGTTGTGGAAGCTCAAGGACGCCATTAGAGCTTGGACCTCAGAGTCTTGGAGCTTTAGGATCAAACTTGAGGCGGGTTTTATAACTCTGAACTTGTGCTTTATAATCATGCTTTGTTTCTTGCAAATTTGCTAGTATATCTCCTTCTATCTCCCTTCTTCTTTGCACGATTGCAATTGAACCAGTGGAGAAACCGACCTTGCAAGAGGTTGAAGATGAGGGGTGTGATTCCCTATGTTGCTTTTCCAAACGGTCTTGGATCCTTTTGGTCCAAACGGTTGCAAACCGTTTGGGTTCAAACGGTTTCAAACTGTTTGCTCTCAAACGGTTTTGCAAGACCGTTTGGATTGAAACGGTCTCAAGACCGTTTGAGGGCGTTGACCAAGGGACGACCGTTTGAGGGTCTGTTCCCAACAGGTTGAATTTCATCTCTGCAAAGAATCAAAGCCTAATTCTTAACCAATTGGGAGTTGAAGGCACTTCAACATGGAACCCTAATCGGGTGAAAAAGTGCTGATTTAACACATAGATCTTGTTGAGTTTTGGGTTGAAGGACCCAAACGGTCTCAAGACCGTTTGGGGATTCCTCCAAACGGTCTCAAGACCGTTTGGGCACAACCCAAGACCGTTTGAAGGTTTAGGGTTGAGTTAATCTAGTGGTTTGAGGGTCCAATTGTAGGAAATTGATGCATTGATTGAAAAGTGCTGATTTTGACCTAATTGGACTTCAACCTGAGTCAAAACGGTTTGGATCTTGGTCAAACTTTGGGCAAACGGTCTCAAGACCGTTTGGGTGATGTCCAAACGACCTCAAGACCGTTTGGGCCAAGTTTGAGCCCAATTGGAGGTCAATTGATAGGTTCAACCTTGAATTGATTCACACTGTTGAACATTGATGACCAATCAATTTGAAATCCTAATTGAGAACGATTGAACCCTAATTGGTTTGCAATTGAGGGTCAATTTGATGACTAAGTGGCTAAGGCTAACCTTAATTGACTCAATTTATAAGTGGTTCGCATAGCTTTAACCAATTGAGGGCTTCAACACACTTATCTATAAATATTGGTGATCTTTGAACCCTTTTGGAGGTCCAAACGGTTTGAGCCATTTGGGCCAAACGGTCTCAAGACCGTTTGTACCCAAACGGTCTCAAGACCGTTTGAGACCAAACGGTCTCAAGACCGTTTGAGACCAAACGGTCTCAAGACCGTTTGGGCTCAAACGACCTCAAGACCGTTTGGGCTCAAACGACCTCAAGACCGTTTGAGCTCAAACGACCTCAAGGTCGTTTGGTCCAAACGACCTCAAACCGTTTGAGGCTCCAAACTGTTTGGAAGTCAAACTTCCCAAACGGTCCTCACCTCCAAACGGTCTCAAGACCGTTTGAGACCAAACGGTCTCAAGACCGTTTGAGGATCAAACGGTCTCAAGACCGTTTGGATGGTTGAGATCGTTTGAAAGTTGGAAACCACTTGGAGATTTGTGGTGATTTATGCTTAACCATTTGATGGTGCCAATGGCTTAATGATGACTCCATCCAAACCCTAATGGTAACCTAGGTCATTAAGGGACTATGTGAGTAGTGAGTTAACCCATGATGGTGATCATGTGGCAAATTACCAAAATACCCTCGAGGGGTCTAAAGGGGTAAAACCCTAATCTAATCAAACCCTCATCACATAATGTTAATGCTTTGGCTCATATCAGTCAATGGAGACTTGTCTCAACCTAATCTAGAGTGGTGTTGCCACCATCTACTAGAGAGAGGAAAGAGAAAGTGTTTCTAGAGAGAGAAAGTATCCTAGAGAGAGAAAGTGCCCTTTTTAGGAGGAATCTCTAGTAAGATACTTCTTTTACACATGAAGGTGCATGATTAGGGAATGACCCACCTATGTGAGGTCATGGAAACCCTAATGATGATATCTAATGGATCTTAATGATAATTAAGAGTCTTAATGATGATGTTTCTCTTACATGATGATGTAATGAGTACAATTCACCATGGAGTGAATAGTAAACCCTAATTTTAGGGCGATGACATGAAAGATGAATAGTAAACCCTGATTGTAAGGGTTATTAAGTGGAACCCTATTTGAAGGTGATTCCATGTGGAACCCTAGTTGTGGGTGATCCCATGTGGAACCCTATTTGAGGGTGATTCCATGTGAAACATTAGTTGAGGGTGAATCCAAGTGAAACCCTAATTGGGAATGTATCCCTATTTACTAAATTATTTACAATTATCTGTTGAATTAACCATGCAGGTTGTTATGAGATGATGGTCACACCCAGGTATGGAATACCATGTTATATTCATTGAAAGCATGTCTTATGCTTTATGAATAGTGAACCATCTTGATGCACTATTAAGTGACATCCTTTGCGATTTATGAGCTGTAAGAGCCATAAATGTTATCAAGGTCATGCTTGACAGATGACTTGAAGATGAATATCTGATAATTGTGATAAGTTAAGCCTGCTACATTTTGTATTCTCATATATAGCTGTGTTACTGTATGATGATTGGAATACTGAATGTACCTAACTAATCAAGTGAAATGTAGAGCCCTGATCATAGATCCATCATTGTCAGTTGTCTAAATGATGGTGAAACAGGTTTTCCTAAGGGAACTCCTGGAGCACATACTGTTGAGTATGTGGGGTACATGGATGTGTAGAACCTGACATCCTAGTGTAGGTATTTGATGTAGATTCTCGTAGTCCGTCATACCTTCACTATAACAGAAAGGGTGAGTGGATGATGTAGATTCTAGTAGTCCATCAGACCCCACCCCAAAGTTTTAAAGGTGAGCTGTATCTCTACACTCCCTTAAAGACATAAACCCCGTATCGGTGAAAGATAAACAAGAAATCTTCCGATAGCGAAGAGAGTACAGAATGCCACTGTAACTCTAAAAATAGCGAAGGACCAGAGTACCCTGGTGAGCTATTACATAGACATCCCGCCAGATGTCAAACGATCAATCCTCTAACTGACTGAGGAAGGTGAGGTCATAAGAATCCGGCTCTCTTAATGACCTATGTATGATACTGATGCGACTTCTCAGTGATCAGTTGAAGTATGAGTGGTATACCTCATCTCCACAGGGCATAACAATAATGTTTGAAAAACGTAATCAATAGCGTAGCATATCTGTTAAAGTTAGCTACGAGTTATTTGATTGATGTTATCATTGAATAGCATGGAGGTTCTCATATTGTTAATATTGATTGAACTCTGCTTATCATAGAACTGCTAGTGAATATCTTGAAGGCTCTTAATGCTTTAGTTATTCCTGCCTTGCTTATAAAGCCTAAAGGAGAGTTATAACTCTCGCTGGGGCAATTGTGTATAATTGTCTCACCCCGTAGACTTCTACTTTTTAGGTGGTCGTTGAAGACAGAGGAATAAGAACTCAGGTGAACAATCCCAGCAACAGCAGCATCAGGAGCAGTAACTATCTCAGGTGGAGATCTAGTCTGTTTCATGGTGTAGTTAGAGTAAAGTCCTAGATGTCCTCTGTACTCTCAAGTCCTGAAATGTTTTGTGGTTCATTCTTGAGAAAATTTTATAAGCATGTTGCATGTAATTACTCAAGAAGTAATTGGTCTGAGTTGTAAACAGTTAAATCCTTTTTCTATGGAAAAGGTTTGTGGTTTCAAGCTCTAATCTCGAAAAGTTTTATTTTCCCGTGATTTTCGTCTTCCGCTGTTTTCCGAATGCTTCCGCATGTGTTTAAATCGGGATTAATCCATGGTTTGGAGATCGGAGCCCACAATAAAGAAACTCCACTCACAAGAAAATGAATGGACACCTTGCCCTCACCTCATGAAACATCAGTGACTTATCCACCATGTTGAAAATATTAGATAACTCTGGAGTAAGCAGAGAGAGATCCGTCTTCATGTCAGTTATTTAACAACCTGCTCACTCTGTACAAAATAGCCTTTACTTTGCCAGATACACCAACATTGAGATACTTCTTCATCTCCTCATGTAAATTTTCAAATTGGAAGTCATTGAAATATTTTAATAAAAGAAAGACCAAATCTCCCCATCTCCTCATATGCTCTCATATTCCCTTGTTTAGGACCCACCATTAAGAGGAATGAGATTCCCTTTGACATAATTAAGACTTGTACCAGATTAGAAGAAGAGAAAGAGTGAGACACGCAGTCCCTTACTACCACGTGACAAAAAAGAACCATTAAAAGAAGAGATTTACTATATAGCACCAATATGAGACCATATTTTGCACCATTTTTGGCTTCTAGCGCAAAGACCCAAATGCAGCGCCATAACAACTACAATTTGCAGCATCGGTCTTCCTAAGACGCTACCATCTTTTGGCTGGAAAATATATATGTGGGGAGAGAGAGCGTAGTTAGAGTAGAGAAAAAAGAGAAGAGAGTAAGTGGCTATAATAAAAAGAGAGAGAGAGTGTGTGAGAGAGAGGACTAGAGAGAGAGAGAGAGTGGTTGTAGAAAAAAAGAGAGATATTTATTTTGCTATTAACTTTCAAACTATTATATAATTTTGAAAAAAATAAAAACTATTAGATTTCTTATAAAAAACACAATCCAATAAAACTAATGTCAACATATTTTTGAAAACTATAATATGCAATATAAAATAAAAAATGAGAAAATAGCATCATTAACTTAATTTTTTAATAAATTGTTATCTTTGATCTGATTTTTTTTATTATTGGTTTGATGTTTTGGATATATCACTCATTATAATTTTACGTACTATGATGAGAGAAAATATGAGGGAGAAGGGAGGTGGTGCCCATCGTAATGATTTTTTTTTCTAATTGAGTTGTTATCTCTCATCGAGCGTGTTGTTATTGTTGTCAAATTTTTTGTTATCTCTATCGAACTTGTTGTTACCTCTGCTCAAACTTTTTGTTATCTCTAGTCAAATTGTTTGTTATCTCAAGATAAAGTTTTTGTTATCTTTAGTTAATTTTTTATTATCTAATAAGTATAATTTTTTTTAAATTAGTTATTATTTCTAGTCAAATTTTTATTATCTCTAGTCAAATTATTTGTTATCTCTAGACAAAATTTTTGTTATCTCTAGTCAACCTTTTATTATCCACTTATTATATTTTTTTCTTAAATTAGTTTTTATCTCTAGTCAAACTTTTTTGTTATCTATAGTCAAATTGTTTGTTATCTCTAGGCAAAGTTTTTGTTATCCTTAGCAAATTCTCTTGTTATCCTTAGAAAATTCTCTTGTTATCATTAGCAAATTTTTTGTTATCTCTAGTTAAATTTTTAATTATCCAAGTAGTATATATATTTTTAAATTAGTTGTTATATCTAGAGAAATTTTTTATTATCCCTAGCAAATTTTCTTATTGTTCCTAGCAAATTTTTTTATCTCTAGTTAAATTTTGTGTTATCCAAGTAGTATAATTTTTTTTAATTATTTTTTATCTAAAGATTTTTTTTGTTGTCCATAACAAAAAAATGTAATCTCTAGTCAAATTTTTTGGTATCCAAGTAGTATATATATATTTTAATTAGTTGTTATCTCCAGAAATAAAATTTGTTATCCCTAGCAAATTTTCTTGTTATTCCTAGCAAAATTTTTGCTATCTTTAGTCAAAGTTTTTGTTAGTCCTAACATTTGTTTATTATGTCTAATTAAAATTTTTGTCATTAGGGTAGTATAATTTTTTTAAAATTAATTGTTATCTCTAGAGAAATTTTTTCTTATCCCTAGCAAATTTTCTTGTTATCCCTAGCAGTTTTTTGTTATCTTTAGTCAAAAATTTTGTTATTCAAGTAGTATAAATTTTTAAAAATTTTGTTGTTATCTCTAGAGAAAAAAAATTCCCTAGCAAAATTTTTTACTGTCCCCACTAATTTTTTTTATCTCTAGTCGATTTTTTTGGAATCCAAGTAGTATATTTTCTTAAAATTAGCTTTTATCTCTAGAAATAAAATTTGCTATCCTAGCAAATTTTCTTGTTATTCCTAGCAAAATTTTTGCTATCTCTAGTCAAATTTTTTGTTAATCCTAACAATTTTTTTGTTATCTCTAGTAAAAATATATATATTTTCTTGCTATCTCTAGTCAATTTTTTATTATCTCTATACAAATTTTTTGTTATCCAAGTAGTCTAATATTTTTCAAATTAGTTGTTATCCAAGTAGTCGACCTTGGTCTTGTTAACATATATTTTTTGTAAGGAATGTAATACTTTTTATTTCGTCATTATTTTAGACTGCATGTTATATTTTCAAAAATATGTCGACATTAATCTTATTAGAATGTATTTTTCATCAGACGATTTTTTTCTCGTTAAAAATACATAACGGTTTAAAAGTTATTAGTAAAGTATTCTCTCCCCTTGCAGCTACTCTTTTTCTCTCCAGACCTCTCTCTCTCTCTCACTCACTCTCTCTTTCCGGCCGCAACCCGTCCCATCGTCTACTTTGTCTTGTAGTTAGCGAGCAACACATCTAAATATCCGTGCACAACATATCATTAGAGTCCAAACCGGTGCTCGTTTCTGATCTGGCTTCGGGGCTGAAATAGTTTTTTCCTTAAAAGAATGGCATTGTCTTTTCTGATGACGTAATGGCATCTTTTCAAAACTGGTGCCGGTTTCTGGTCTGGTTTCGTGGCTGTATAGTATTTTCCTTAAAAGAACGGCATTGTCTTTTCTAGATGACGTAATGACATCGGGTTGAAATCTTCTGTTGACATAATGGTGCAGGTTCTTAGTGTGAATTCGGAGCTGTATAGCATTTTCCTTAAAAGAATGGCATTGCCTTTTCTGATGACATAATGGCATCTTTCCAAAACTGGTGCTACTGTACAGCATTTTCCTTAAAAATTGGCATTGTGTTTTTTTTGATGACGTAATGGCATCTTGACGACTAGATCTTTTCACATGCGTCTTCTACCGAGTAAACTGGCTAGCTGAGCTGTCTCGGCTTCGTAGGTTAGCCATAAAAGAGAAAAATGACAGCATAGCCAATAACCCGTCAGGTCTACACATTCTGCGCCCACTTCACAACATCTGACCGGCCGATTTGTTTGTCAGCTAGCAAGAGTGTAGGTAGACACGCTCGACGGTGAGGCCGCGGCAATTGAGGTTTAGCATCCCGACCTCTCTCCCAGAACCATGAAAATGGAACAGCAAGCAGCTAAACAAACCCCGTCCCTACACCTGCTGTTGATCCCTTACCCGGCGCAGGGGCACCTGATTCCAGCACTTGATTTCGCTCGTGCTATCTACGACATTCACGGCGCAGCCGTCACCGTGGTTCTGACTACACAAGGAAGCGACCACGGCAACCTGCTTCAGGCCCCCTCAACAGAACGCAACCTAGTCGGCGCCGCCGCGATCGACACGCTGGTCCTGCCTTTACCTTCCCGCAACAACAAGGTTGACGACGAAATCTACCGACGATCTTTTGGGGAAGTCATGTATGGTATGGCGGATCTTCACGAGTCCATCTTGGAGTGGGCGCGGACGCAGCCCAGCCCACCGGACGCCATAATCTCCGACATGTTCGCTGGCTGGACGAACCGCTTGGCAGCCGATCTCGGGATACCGCGCCTAGTGTTCTGCCCGAGCGGGGCAATGGCATATCTGGCAGCCAACTTCCTTTGGAAGGAGATGCCTCGAAGGTCAGGAAGCACCAACGAACCCGACGGCGATTCATGGCCTGTCACGTTCTCGACGGTCCCGGGCTTGCCGACGTTCCCCTGGTGGCAGATCTCGGAAGTGTACCGCTCGTACCGGGAAGGGGACCTGATATCGAAATTCATCCAAGAAGGGTTCATGGAAAACGCCCGGAGCTGGGGTCTGATAGTGAATACGTTCGAGTCCCTGGAAGGGAAGTACTTAGAAGGCTTGAAGAGGGATCTGGGCCACCACCACGTCTGGTCGGTTGGGCCGGTAGCTCTCAACGTTAGCAGTTCTGACCACAGTGCCGGGTTGGAACACAGTTGCCCGAGCACAACGCCTTCGGAGGTGCTACTCCAGTGGCTTGACACCTGCCCGGACAGTTCGGTCATATACATCTCTTTTGGAAGCCAGACCGTGCTCGACCCGCCACAGATGGAGGCCGTGGCGGCGGCGCTGGAGCTAAGCCGGGTGAGGTTCATCTGGTGCACGCTGACCACCGGAAGTGGTCAAGGGGACGCTGGGGTGGTGCCGGAAGGGTTCGAGGAGAGGAACGCCGACAGAGGCGTAGTGGTGAGAGGATGGGCGCCACAGGTAGCCTTGCTGGGGCACTCTGCAGTAGGGTCTTTCCTGAGCCACTGCGGCTGGAATTCGGTGACGGAGGCCATCGCCGCCGGAGTTCTGGTGCTGACGTGGCCAATGGGCGCGGACCAGTACTTCAACGCCCGGCTGGTAGTGGACGACCTTCAGGTGGGAGTGAGGGCGTGTGAAGGTGACGTGGTCCCTGACCCGGTTCAGTTGGCGGCCGTTTTCTCCGACTCTCTGGGGCCGAACCGGGCGGATGAAAGGGAGAGGGTGTTGGCCCTCAAAGGTAAGGCCGCGGAAGCTGCGATGCAAGAGACTGGGACGTCTCGCAGGGAGATGCGTGCCTTGGTCGAGGCTTTAGGAGCTTACGGCAGTCCGGCTGTAAGCGAGACAAAGTCATAACCAATTACTGTATAAGCGTCAATGGGGTGGGGGGACACCCTTTGTACAAACCTCGTCAATATGGAGGGGAGATCCACATATAAACCCATGATATGTAATGAATAACACTTCTATCTGAGGAGAAGTGCATCCATATCCTAAGAGGACATCAGCAACGAATCGAAGGGTCCGCTAAAAAAAAAGGATAATTTAACTATACTTTTTTAACTACATATATTTTATTTGTTTAAAAAAATTGTTTTCCCTACAAATTATAATAATGTCAATAAAATAAATATAGTTAAATACGATGAGTAGAAATTACTTACATATTCCAATAGATACAAATAAAATGTTCTTTCCAACCTTCTCCCACCTCTTTCTGTAACTCACAATTTTCTGTCTAAAATTTTCAAACTTTTTTGCGCGATTGACCGCCTCTTCATTCCAATTGGCACGACTGACTACTCTGTCCTCCCACAATTGTGTATGGATGACTTTCTTGATGGTGTACTCTCCCTTGCCCGTTCTTCGTGCCCTAGTCTCTCCATCCAATCGCGCCCTCGGGTATGGTTACGCCCGCTCCATCATCACCTATCTTCGTTGCTCCTTTCAACACCCTTCCAACGCCGCCTTATGCTTCGATGGTCCCAACCCATCTGTGGCTTCCTTCCACCTCGATGGTGCCCCTTTTCCCAATACACACTTACCTCGCTCCGCCACTCCCTTGTGGTGGCTTCGCAGACGATGCACCCCTGCACAACCACACACACAGAACATCCGATCTTATTATTTTTTCACCCTCTTTTCCTTTCTCCACTCCCCTGATCTCGTCCCCACTATTAACACCTAATATGCAAACAACTAGAGAGGCGGTTCTGGAAGGACAGACGGAGTCATACATAGAAATAGAGAAGGCATTGGATTTTTCTATACTATAAATAAAACTGTCCAATTTGGTTATGGTCAATGATGAAGATGCTTATACTTGCTAGTCAAAACTTAAGCTCATTTTATTCTTTTCATGCATCACTTATCAATCATTGAGTTCTCTAGTTTTAGCGTATTGAAGTCTTTAAGATGAACATCTTACATGTATTTACTTGACAGATTTTCCAAACAATAGCATATGCTATTAAAGATTTTGTATGCAATAATTGAACTACTTTACTCTAACAATAGCAAATCAACTCTCCCTTTTGTTTCTTGCATTTTGCGTATGTTATCTTGCTAAAAGTGATCATTTCTTGGTGCTATTGTATGGAGGTCCATTCCTACACATATGCCTTCCATTTTGTGCTCACCCTTCCTAGTAGATTCATAGGTACATCTGGGAATTGGTCTAATGGACCACTTATAGATTTTTTTTTTTGGGAAAGTCAGGAGGTGTTTCTTATTCATCCCGCCCTCCTCGTGTAGGTAAAGTAGAATTTGCTACAACAGTTCCTACTAAAAATTTAAATTTGGTAGTACTACTACCATTACATAGAGGAAAAGATAGAGGATGACCCACAGGGTCGAGTGGGGGATGTGTATAAACACATTCCTCCCAGTTGTTTTGGATATGGTGCTTGGTGAGAGAGTCACTAATGTGAGTCCTGCCTCTTGGAACCTTCACGATCTGCACATCAGAGTACCTCGTTCTGGCATGGTCAATCCTGGATATCCAAGGGGTGAGGCCCAGATTGAGCTCCCCCATCTGCATGGTTGCAGAGATAGCTATGCTACTATCCGAGTGGATAGTGATCTTCCTTCCTTGTCACATGTTTGAAGAGCGAACATAATTGCTCTAAGCTCAGCTTCCACCACCGAAGAAGTCTTTATGGTGCGAGCTCGTCCCCCTAGCCATCTCCCATTCCAGTCCAAAACAACAACGGCGATGACAGCTCTGTCCTTGTGTACCGCAGCGTCCACAATAGCAAGATGTTCCTCAGGTGCTAGATCCGTCCACTTCTCCTCCTCTTCCCGAATACAAGAAGTACAACCCAGAGGGTTTGATGTCTGAGTAGAGAGCAGCATCTGCAGAGATCTGATCTGGGTAATCTGCCGAGTAGTAGGAAGAATAATGTTTTCAAAAACCGCCTTGTTCCTTGCCTTCCAAATCGTCCAACAGGTGGTTGTGAAAGTGACAGGATGTGCCGCCTTGGTCATAATGTTGTTCTTTAGCCATTCGAAACAATCAGTTTCGGTAGTCTCTGGTGGATCCTCTCCAACCTTTAGTTCATTCCAGACTTCCTTTGCAAAAGGGCACTGCCATAGAGCATGTATAGTCGTTTCCACCATTGCCTCGCATTTGGGGCAGGTAGCATCTTCAGTGAGCCTTCGTTGTGATCTTCTAGCATTGGTCATGATAGCATCATGTGCCACCAACCAGATGAACATACAGATCTTACTTGGTACAGGTAGTGACCATATGTTTCTCCAGAAACTAGTCTCCGGTTCCTGTGCACTCCCCCTTATCTTGTTGTAAGCTGACCCAGCTGAATATCTACCTGTACTGTCGTCAGTCCAGCTCCAGGTATCATTCCCGGATCCCGCAACCGATGGGGGTAGATGCAGGACCCTCTCCACACATTCTTTAGGCAGGTAAGTTTTCAGGAAGTCAGTATCCCATTCACCTGCGAGATTAGCAAGACTAGCCACTTTGAGATCAGCAATACTATTATCTATGCGTGTCAAGCATATGTCACCCAGCTTCTCAAACCCAGGTACCCATCTGTCCTCCCACACCATAGTGGTTTCGCCATTGTTGATAGCTTTAATACTATTTTCTTTGACAAACTCAATGCCCGAGTGAACAACTCTCCAGAGCGGTGTGGTCCTCCCTTTGCTTTGCGGGGAGTAGTTCTTATATTTATTTTGCAAACCAGTGCTCCATATTGAATGTTTGTTATTCAGAAGTCTCCAAGAATTCTTCCAAAGGAGTGCTTTGTTCTAGTCCAACATGGACTTCACGCCTAAACCTCCTACCTCCATGCTAGTACAGACCAGATTCCAAGAGGCCAGCGACAATGGTTTGCCATTATGACCACCTCCCCATAGAAAACAGCGGATGATCCTGTCCATCTTCGTACAAATGCTTGCCGGAATTCTAGCCATTTGCATGACATAAGAAGGTAGAGCGGAGAGAACTGCCTTCACAAGGCATAGCCGTCCCGCTAAAGATAGGGTTCTAGCAGCCCAACCATTGATTCTCGCCTCCAAGGCGTTGATGAGAAAGGAGTATGTAGTTTTGTTCACCTTGCTGTGCAGAAGTGGTACACCCAAGTACTTACCAAGGTCATCCGTCTCAGGGATGGCGGAGGCTGAAGTGATGCTTTCCTTGATGTTCCGGTTGACAGAAGCTGAGAAGAAAATTCTTGATTTTTCGATAGAAACCTGTTGTCCCGACGCCGCCTCGAACATCTGAAAACATTTGTTGATCGTGTTAATCTGCTGTAGAGAAGCTCTCGCAAAGATAACAATGTCGTCCGCAAAAGCAATGTGGGAAATGGTCGGTCCCTTTTGGGCTAATTTAACCAGCTTCCATTGGCCATCAGTAATAGCTTTGTTAACTAGCTGTGTGAATCTCTCCATGCACAACATGAAAAGGTACGGAGACAGTGGATCGCCTTGCCACAGACCTCGTGATGTTTTGAAACCCGGGAGTGCTTCACCATTAAACAGAATGTTTGTCTGCCCCGCAGACAGTGAATTCATGATGTATTGCTTGATGTTCGGTGGAAATGAAAGCTTGCTTATAGTGTTATCAACGAAATCCCACGCCATACGGTCATAGGCCTTTGACAGATCAACCTTGATGGCCATTTGTGGTGCACTAGCTTTGCTTCGCATGTTGTGAATAATTTCTTGAACAACGATGATGTTATCAGATATATTCCTCCCCGGGATGAAGCTGGTTTGTGTCGGGGACACCCAACTCGAGATGTACTTCTGAATTCTTTGCACTATCACCTTCGATGCTAGCTTCATACAAGTATTGTTCAGAGATATAGGTCGTAGTTGATTGCAGTTCACCGGATTCCTCGTCTTTGGAATGAGCACAACACATGAATCTCCCATGCCATCAGGAAATGGGTCCCCATTGAGCAGGCTGCGGACAGATTTTAGAACAGAAGTGCTAACAGTTTTCCAGTTCTTCTTAATAAACAACATGTAGGTACCGTCGGGCCCTCCGGCTTTGTATGGGTCCGAGTTCTTGATAATGTTCCAGAGCTCATACTCAGTCGGTGTCGCACCTAGAGAACTCTTTGTTGCTTCTCAGTAAGATGCTTAAAGCTTCCAGGGATTGCATCCATGGCCGTACCAGAAGGTTTGGAATTTGTGTTGAACAACTCTTTAAAGTGTTCGTTAACGAGTTCCTTTAACTTTGCTTGCTCGAATATCCAATTACCATCCCTGTCCTGGAGACTGCGGATAGTATTGGTGCGTCTTCTATTATTGACATACGCATGGTAAAAGGCTGTGTTGTTATCTCCTTGTGTAAGCCATTTTATGTGACTTCTTTGCTTCCAGTCTTCCTCCTCTTTGAGTTGTATTCTCTCCAGCTGTGCTTCTAGCAATATGCTTCTTCTGTCATTCCAGTCCTCATACTTCAGTTCCAGATCTTTCTGTAGACGCTGCAGTTCTTTCATTAGCATGTTCTTTTGTGCATTATCCTTCTTTTTCTTCTGACGCTCCCACTCCATGATTGGCTGGCTGACATTCTTGAGAGCTTCGTGGAAGTCGGCATCCTTATTCCAGCGGTTGGTCAACACATCGATGAAGGTGCGATCATTCTGCCAACTAGCTTTAGATTTGAACCTGCTCTTCCGCTTTGCACCGTGGTTATTCAGGAGAGCTATATGATTGTGGTCCGACCCAATTCTGGCAAGGTTTTCGCATATGAAGCTCGGGTAGCATTGTATCCATAACGCATTAGCAAGGATGTGATCCAGGCGTTCATGGAGGATCCCCTTCTTATATGTGTATTTGTAGCCTGTGCTTCCAATGTCCGTCAGGCCTGCTTGCATCATAGCCTTTTTAAATCTAGTGGCTTCATTTATGTTGAAACTATTGCTTCCTATCTTCTCGACTGGGTCCATCATGCAGTTGAAATCGCCCATGGCAATCCATGGCTTATCAATCGTTTCACTGAGCAGGTTGAGATGTTCCCAGAGGCATGGCCTTTCCCCAGGCCTAGGCGAAGCATACACAAAGGTGTAATACATGCTACTGTTAACACAACAATGGACAAAATATTTGTGGCTTTGTAAAATTTGCACATCGCACACAGCTTCGTTCCAGAGTACCCATATACCTCCCGAGTACCCTCTGGCTTCGACTCTATGTGAACTCGTGAAACTGATGTCTTTTATCGCCGCCAGTGCAGTATCACCTGAGATGCGTGGTTCCACAATGGACACTATCTGGACTTTAAGGTTGCGGATGATGTGTTTGAGGTAGTTTCTGGCTTTCTTCTTACCAACCCCTCGTATATTCCAGATGATTGTATTAACCATAACAACAGACAAAATTAATTGGTGTGGGGCACTGCCGTCTCCTCTTGTTCGTCAACTACCCTCTTAGCTCTGCTCCTCGTAAAGGATCCCTGCCCTTTATGCGGACTGCCTACAGGGGGAGCCTTCTTCTCCTTTGCTTTCCTCCCATTTGCAACATCATTTTCACGTTGTTCTTTGTTCTTCTGTGTGGTGTTCTCTGGTGTAATTGTAATGATCGTATCCTCTATTCTTTGGTCTTCAGTTTCCTTACTCGGCCTGCCCAAGATGATCTCATCCCCCATAGGTGCGACCACTGTATGTGGTTCTTCCCTCCTATCGTTCTTCTCAGTTAGTTGTACTTGTTTCTCTTGTTGTTGTTGTTCGACTTGGTTTGTTGTGTGGGTCATTTTGGATACATCTGTATCGTCATTCCTTCTTTGTTTTTTCCTCCAGATTTTTGCACCCCTGCTGTCTTCGTTTGGAAGCTCCCCTTTATTAGCCTCACTTTCCTCAGTTTGCTTTTCCGGTTCTTCATCAGCTTCCTCTTGCAGCGTCTGGAACTTGTTACTGTTTTTTTGGTTGTTCTTCTTTGACACATCTTTTGGATTTTGTTGTCTCTTGGTGAACATTTTCTTTCCGTAGTAGACCTGCCATTTTTCTTCTTCTTCAATCCATCTGACACCAGCCTCTTCGTTCTGTTGTTCCTCCGTTTGCGTCGTTGGTTCTTCATTAGGTCCTTTGCAGTCAGCAGCATCGTGTCCCAGCTTTCCGCAGCTTAGACTCATGTTGGGCAATGATTCATATTCTATTTTGTACTCCCTGCCATTAATAATGATCGCTGGGTGAATGGGCTTTGTGGTATCCATCTCAACAGCAATGCGAGCAAATCTGCTTCTCCTGCGATTCATGGAGTGGTCGTCCACACGTATGAGGTTTCCCACAGCCTGCCCAATTGTGTGGAACATTTCTTTATTATAATAGTGTATAGGAAGACCAATGACTCTAATCCATGTCACGATGCGTTGTGGCAATCCTTTTGATGGTTCAAAGTACCCGTCCCAGGGCCATACCATGAGGCAGCTGCCGAAAAGGGACCACGGTCCTTTCATCAGCACGTGTTCTTGATCCAGTCTGCTATAGAATTTTTCTACGTAATACTGCTCCGCCAATTCATACAGTTCAAAACGTCCGCCTGGTTTCCACAGCAGCTTCAACCTCTCGGCCATGGTGAGGAAGCCGACGTGCCTGTCGATGAGTTTCACTATCACCGCATGTCTGAACGGCCTGCTCATGATCTCTTCTGCTTCTAGTCCCACGTAGATTTCCGGATATCCCTTCTCGTGCGTGAGCTCTATATCTTCAGGATTTATCAATTCTTCTGGTTCATCATCAATGAAATAGGGATCGGCTGCTTCCCCGCCCGCCGCGCCGGTGATCACCTGTTTGAACGATCGTGTTGGGCGTGGTGATGTACCGGCTGGTTCAGACGGGGTCTCTCTTTCCATGCTGTCCGCTCCGTCGATAGCTTCCTCCTTGTCGGTTTCCATCGCTGTTATGGTTTCGGCAACTCCAGAACTGCTATCTCCACGCATGCCTTTGTAGTTTAGATTTAGTCCGACTTTCTGGAGCATGGTTGTACTCTCAGAACGGCTCTTTTGCGGTCGCCTTTGTTCATTTTTCCCCTTGCTCGTCGATCCTCCCCCGTCGTCTTCTAGGGTTACCCGAAGGTCGCCCTTGCCACCGCCGCCCCCCGCTCTCCCGTCTACGCCCGTCATTCTTAACTATCGATGATTTCTATTCACTTAGTCATAAGCCACTTATAGATTTTTTTTTATTTGATGAAATACCTGTAGTTTTTAAAACAAATAGCTAGCATCGCCTGGTTTGTTTCTCAATTACATATTATTGTGGTATTATGTGACTACTAGCTTTGAAAAAATAAATGAAGGCATGTTGGTTCTTCAATTTTGGTCCTATTAAATAAATATTTGAAAAGAAAGAATAACAATTAGATGATTATGAACTATATTTTACCTTTTTGGTGATAACTCATGCCTAAGTATGCTCTCAACTAGGCTGATTTATTTATCCAGCACATATGTTCTTATATTCTTTTATGGAAAGGTGTCAAGATAATTGTTCTTTTTATGCATATGTTTCCTCATCTTTATTAAAGTAAAAATATATATCAACTAACTTTTCTTTGGTATCTACTTATTATCCATATTTTCTTTGCAAACCATGTTTCTTTAGAAATATTTGTCTTTCCATTATTGCAGAAGTGATATTTTTGCAATTACATTTTGGTATAGAAATAGGCTTGTATGTCTACATCATAATAAGTACCAGTACGACACAATTAAGGTGGATTCTATGAAACAATATTGCATCAGTTTTCATAATATGGACTGTTCAGAATAATTGGCTTTCTGGATAGATGGACATAAGCTTAAAATATGTAGGTTTAGTGAGAAAAATCCTACTTCATGATGAAGGTGATGACACCCTTCTATGAGACATGGTTGTTCTTTGTGGTAGATCTCTTTTGATAAGCTACGTTGTCTTGTTTCTTAAGTAGTTTTCAAAAGATAAAATATTCAAATGTTCACCTTTATTACACGACAACCTACAGTTGTACTATCACACCCTTGTGTAATTACGTATCCAATCCTCATAGATATGTCTTAGTTTTAAGAAGAAACCTTTGGCATAGACGAGTTCCTATAGAAATGGCATGCATGTAACAAATATGACTGCATAAAAATACTTATCTTGTTCCCTCATAGTGTAGAAATTGTCCAAGATTGTGTTTTGCACCACTCAAATATAATTTCATAACATTGTTCTCCTAGGTGTCTACCTATAATTGTATATTTTGAATCTAGTTGTGGCTAAATCACTTATTATTGCAGATCTATGTGACATCACTACTGCATTAGTGGTGTGTCTTATTAACTGATTTTTGAATGGATGTGTAACACAAACACATTAGAAGAAAAAAAACTTCACTGGGTGATAATTATGTAGAAACTCTAGCAAAATTATTCAAAAAATAGATGGACTCCATCCTACACCCTTACTGCTTATTCACTTGTGTGCAGTTGTAATTATATGTTCACTTTAATTAACCCAACACTTCCTTATTGACACAAAAATTGGCCTTGGCTACCTTTGCCTTTGTTAAATCTGAAAAGTGCAAATTCATTGACATGTTTTCTTGCAAAAGAAACCTTATTGAGTTAAGATTCTTTCAAATCTACCTACTAAGTATGTAAAACAAACCTCGTGGCTTGAATGATTCCCCAAGGCACTAACATGTCACAGAATTTCTCACTAGAAAAATAGAGTTATAGTTAAACTACAAGCATCATTAACCAAATCAACAAATAATTGAATATACTTGAAGAACTAGATATATTTCATCTCTACTACAATAGTGGAATCTATGGTGGAATATAGAGCCACATAGGTCATCTATACTACTATGAAAAAAGAGTTTTTTTAGTAATTACAAACACATGCTATTCTAGTCTTCTCAACCAATAAGAATATAGTATTTTGAAATATTTTTCTCTCCTTCACTCTCCATCTTCTCACAATTTTGCTCATATTTTATTTTATTTTATTTTGGATTTCCTCTCACACTTTCCCCACTAAGTGTCCCTCTTTCACGCCTCAACGCATCTCAAAAATTGTGACCGCACCCTCAGTGACTCTCTCTACAACTGCACTCACAACTATCCCTCTTCATCATATTTCTTTAGGGAAACAATATCACTCCGCAGCTTAACGGGTACAAAAAATGACCATTTAGGAACTTCTAATTTCCATATTCTCTATTGGATTCTTGACCATTGAAATGGTTCTCTCCCTCCACAACCTGTCATTATTGACATTATTGACTACCATAATAATTTTTGTCTCTTTCCTACTATCCTACATCAAATTCCAACTTCGCTCTTAACTTCCTCTCCTCCCTCCTTAATTGATTGTGTCTCACAATATCCCAATTTCTATATATCTTTATCATTAAAAAAAATTATGTCAAACAAGAAATAATTTGGCCAATAAAAAATGTAGTTCGTTACTTCACCAACATCAATGTGAAATGTTACTATGATTTGACCTATGTAATAGGTTGGCAATCAATTGATTTCCAATCATATTGGGCTACAATCAACATAGACTTGGGAGTATTACCTATCTACATTCAAGTCACTTATGTTACTTCAACAATTTCTTCAAAGAGAAAGAACACAAAACTTTTATGGGTTATATTTTATAAAAGTATAATTTGTTTTAAATACCTTCACTATATAACATGATCGATGGATGTATATGTGTACTTTGTAGCACATAATATTTAGTTATTGGAATAATAGAATTTTTCTTCTATAGCAATAATACATATATTTATTGTTTTCTAAAGACAGTGTGATGTGTAAAACAATATAACATTTTTATCATGATTAACTTCTGTTTCTGCATGAGAAGGGGATAGGGAACAGAAGGGAAATTATTGATGTTGTTTGGTCACTAAGTCAGTGGAGGAATCATAATTTTTTTGTAATGTTCATGAGGTAATTTTAACTTACATTTCCACCACATATATCTATTTCTTGATCAGGGGACTAATAGAGAGAAAATGTGTAATAGTTGGGGAGAAATTGTCTTAATGAAAATTAGTAGACATGTTTTGACTAACGTTCTTATAATGATCTTGAAGAATGCTAGTAAAAAATTAAGGAGAAAATATTAACATATGTTTGTTCACATCTCGTTCTTATAAGCTTCCCATGGTTTTTACATGCGTACTTCAGTAGTTTCATAAACCATTGGACTTCTGAAATATGGCCATGATTTGGAATGATGTTCTTCTGTAGAAAACATGGGTATTGTTTACTTCCAATTGGAATGCAATAGAAATATAACCTAGTCGTACATCTTTGTTAAAATGTTTTGGATTCTATTAGGTTTGATCATTGGGGAGCATTATAATGGGTTTTGTCTTTCCCTCAGTTGGTTGCCAAATGAAAAAGGCATGTACTCCTTTCTACTTTTCATTATCAATGTGTCACCACCCTATATTATTATTTCAACAAACAGTAATAAATTTAGAAGCCTCCAATTCATCTCTTATTAGAAATTCAACAACATGACATTCATGAACCCATCTTTGAATAAAAGCAAGGTACAATGATAAATTGAGGAAATATCCCCCCAAAAAGAGAAATATTCTTTTATGGTCATCCTCAAGCTCATACAACCAAGTTCAAAGGCGGTCACCCATGTCAGCAAATGGTGACAATGGGGGGTGGTCTCCGTGAGCCAACGACATGGGGAAATTCCCCTCTTGAGATATTGGCCCATTTGCCTTATAATGTTCATAAAATAGTCATGAACGAGTTTGAATATGATTATAGAAGGTTGATCCAGGCACGTGCGGAGGCGGATGACCGATGTCAGCAAATGATGTAAATGGGGGGTGGACTCCTCGATCTGCCAACAAGGATCAATTCCTCATGCATGAGATTGGCCCATTGGCCTTAGAATGTTCATAAAAGAGTCATGAATGAGTTTGGGAATGATCATAGAAGGTTGGTTTGGGCATGTGTGGCAGCGGTCGGCCGTTGTCAACAAATGTTGACAATGGGGGCGGTCTCCATGAGCTATCGAAAAGGTGCAATTACCCATGTAAGAGAATGGCCGGTTGGCCTTATAATGTTAATGAAAGATTCGTGAATGAGTTTGGGGACAATCAGACAAGTTTGGTCTAAACACTTGTGGTGGTGGTCGACGGGTGTCAACAAATGGTGCAAATGGGGGGTGGTCTCTGCAAGCCGTCGGGAAGGATCAATTCCCCACACGAGAGATTGAACCATTAGCCTTAGAATTTTCATAAAATATTCATAAATGAGTTTGAGGAATATAGGAGAAGGTTGGTCCAGGCACTTGTAGTGGCGGTCAGCCAGTGTTAGCAAATGGTGCAAATGGGGGTGGTGTCCGAGATCCGCTAGAAAGGATCAATTCCCCATGCGAGATATCAGCCCAATGACCTTAGAATGTTCATAAAAGAGTCATGAACGATTTTGGGGTTGATCGAAGAAGGTTAGTCTGGGAATTTGCGACGGAGGTTGGTCGGTCAGTGTCAACAAATGGTGCAAATGGGGGGCAGTCTCCGTGATCCACAGGCAAGGATAAATTCCCCATGGAGAGATTGTCCCATTCACCTTAGAATGTTCATAAAATATTCATAATGAGTTTGGGGATGATCAGAGAAGGTAGGTCCAGACACTTGCGGTGGAGGCCGACCATTGTCAATTCCCCATACAACCAATCAAGTAGATCGCAAGTTGGTTGGGCCAGTATACTTGCTCTCTAACAATACCTATGTGCTTGACTTGGTATCAAGTACCTATTACCCATGAGACATGGTCATCAATCACCACACATATTAGTCTCATGTGTGTTATTATTGTCCAATCCATAAAAAAACTTGACTAGAGACATTTAAGAATATTGTTGTTAGCATCAACTAGGGTTTCAAGTTCAAGTCACATACTTGAAGTCCCACATATTTGAATCAATCATTATACATAAATTTATTATGTACATTAATACCAAGTAATCACTTGTGTATTTATAATTGCAATTTCCTTGATTGATCAAATCAAAACTACAAAATATGCATATAGCCATAGCTCAATATTTGGTATAGGGAAAATACACTAACAGTCTCCCACTTATAGTAAATTTAATCAATATGTATCTATTACCAAGTGATCCAACATGAGAATAATTCTTCTTCTATAACAACACCTTTTTTTAGGGATAAAAAATAGTGCTCTCTATTAGTACCCTATTAATATTCGCATTTCCTCACTCAATAATTTCTCATATGAGATGGAAGTGCCAAATATTATTCTTATAATGTTGATGCAGTTGCCTCACAATATATATCTACTCTAGCATAAATGCTAGGAACAACTCCAAGTTTGTTGATGAACTTCTTGATCCATACAAACTCCTTTGTAACATCTGATGTAGAAATATATTCAACTTCTATCGTAGTGTCAGCCCCTTTTGCTTGCTTAAACATATTCCAACTAACAACACCACAATCAAGGAAAAACACATAACTAGATTATAACTGATGATCATCTTTTTCAGTTTGGAAGCTTACGTCAGTGTAACCCCTTACAACTAAATCTTCCTCACCTCCATATATTAGGGATGCATCCTTAGTTCTTATCAAGTACTTATGGATGTTCTTTACTGTAGTTCATTGACCTTCACCAAGATCTTCCTGATATCTTCTTGTCATGTTCAAGGCATATGAGACGTGTGAACGTGTACATAAAATTTAATACATGATAGATCCAAATGTGGTGGAATATGGAATCTTTCTCATTTGGTCCCTTTCTTCCTAATATTTGGTACAATTGACCTTGAAAATGCTTATCCCATGACGCATGTGTAAGTTCCCTATCTTATATGGTTCCACATTGAACTATTTCATCACTTTGTCAATGTATGCACTTTGACTTAAGCCAAGAAGCCTTCTAGATCTATCTCTGTAGACCTTGATACCTAGAATATAGGTGGCTTCTCCTAAGTCTTTCATTGAGAAACTATTTCCTAAATCTTCACCTTAGTAGAGTCAGAATAGCATTTTCCATGTATAGTCTATTATCCACATACAATATTAGGAATACTACAATGCTTCCACTAACCTTAGTGTAAACACAAGATTCATCTTCATTCTTGATGAAGGCAAAATATTTAATTTACTCATCTAAAATTCCAACTTCTAGATGTTTGCTTAAATCCATAGATCAACCTTTGCATCTTATATACATTTCCAACATTCTTTGAAGATTCAAACCCCTTAGGTTGCATCTTGTACACATCCTAAAGTTGATCTCATTAAGGAATGCAATTTTTAGTATCCATCTTCCACATATCTTAGCCATGGTATGATGTAACATCTAGCATGATTCTAACAGACTTTACCATGTGGAATGATGAGAAAGTTTCATCATATTCAACACCTTGAAATTATTTCAAACCTTTTTCCATTAGTCTCCCTTTGTAAATATGGACATTTCCATCCATGTTAGTGTTATTCTTGAAGGCCCACTTTCACTCAATCAGTTTTACTCCTTCACATGGTTCCACCAAGGTCTATACCTTGTTGGTATACATGGATTCCACTTTAGATCTCATGGAATCAAGTAATTTACCTCATTTTAGTCTCTATGTGGATTACTAGTAGGTGGTTGGCTCATTTTGATCCATGACCAACACCTTGAAAAACCACTAGAGGGGGGGTGAATAGGGTTTTATGATTATTTTAAAGAAATTTAACTCAAACAACCAACCATAGAAATATTAGACAAGGGGACAAGGATTTAGAGTGGTTCCAACCTTAGCAAATACTAAGGTAGTCAATCCACTACCCGGTTGCTTACCCAACTGGGATTTTGAAAGAATTAAATTTTATTACCTCACAAGGATATTACATAAAATTACCATTCTTTCACCAAACCCTTCGGACAGCCTTCACCTAGAATTAGTTGCACCAACCTTGAAGCAGCCTTCTTGAAGTAACTTCAAGCTCCCCCTTGAAGTAGCATTCCTCTAGAAGTAAATTCCCATTGCAACAACCTTCTTGAAGTGGTCCGAAGTCCACCTTCTCCACCGAGAAGAACCTTCTCCAATCCGCAGCCTCCAACCCTAGGAGTAGCAAGGAGAATACAAAAGATAAAAGGAACAAGAAGGAAAAATAGAAATTACAATACCACTTGTAGCTCAAGGCTTAATTTCCTATATCAAGCGTTTTGATCTCCTAACCAATGTATATAGAAGTGTAAGTGTTGTGGATAGGAGATGCTAGCCTATAGGACATGAATTTAGAGCAAGGGAATGAGTAGCCAATGCTAGTGTTGCTCAATTGCTCAAAATAGATTTCCAATTGCAAGTGTAATCTCAAGTATAGCACAAGTGTATATGAGTGAGTTTAGGTGTCCTAAGGCATGTCCTATTTATAGGAATGACCTACAAGTGCTTAAGGAAGTTCTAGACACTTTCTAGGGGGTTCTTAGTGCTTAACTAGCTGTTAGGTAACCAATAGTTTCTTTAACAATGACTAGTTAATTAATTCTAAAAAGTGCAGACAGAACTCATCTCGGTCGACAATTTGTCGATCGAGAGTCCTTCTCGATCGAAGATTTGTCGACCGAGGGACGTCCTCAAGTAAGTGTTTACAACATTCATTTCCAACTCCCAACCACCTTGTCTGCTGGGTCTAACGGCTACTTGGGTCAATCTCAGTCGAGGAATTTGTCGACCGAGAGTGTCTCGGTCGAGGAGTTTGTCGACCGAGAATGACCCTGTTTCAACATTTTAAACTAAGTACTAAGTGTGTGTATGAATGTGCAGATGTGACACTATTTTAGGGAATGACCTATCTAAGTGTTGTGATTGGCTAGGGAAGATCTAACACTTGATTTACATGATGTCTAAGTACTTGTACATTATATACTTGTACAAGTTTTTACATTTGATTACATTCATGACTTAAAGCAATTTTAGCACATAGATCTTCCAAGTATTTGTCATCCACCTTATTCCTGCACACTCAAGTAGCACGTTAAATTCACAAGAATGAAATGTTTGTCATCATCGAAACAAAGAGATTATACTAATGTCAATTTAGCCAACAATCTCCCCCTTTTTGAAGGTGACAAACATTTCCTAAATATAAAATAAGCAAATATAATTCATATGAGTTTCATACCTGAAGTTTACCTTTTGTAGCCATTCTTGTTGTGCTGGACAAGATATTATGAAACTCATTTTATTTTATGTTTTTTATTTTATATTATTTCTCCCCCTTTTGTCATTTCAAAAAGATATCCAAGATAATCATTTAGTATGACTTTGTATTTCTCCCCCTTAATTTGATAATTAGATGCCCCCCCTTAATAAGATATTCAGTTTTAAAAGCAAGGGATGCAAACCACTTATTGTCAAATTTAGCCACAATTTATTTCTCAATCATTTGCAAAGGATGTTAAGCCTTGAAATGATATGAGATTCTCTTAAGTTCATGGCATATGTGTATTGATTTCTCATCCATTTTTCAAGGGATGTTAAGCCCTAAAAATGACATGAGAATCCTTTAAGCTTATAGTAGAATACATGTATGTATCTCTAACCAAATACACGGAATGTTAAGCCCAAATTTGTTTAGAGAATTCCATTAAGAGCAAGATATATGTCATATTCATGAATATTGTAAATTTCTTTGTTTTTCATAACCAAACCTACTTTTAAGGATACTAAGGTCATAACAAGCTTCAAATGATGTTTACAATGTTTTGGAAGCTTCTTAATCTCATAATAAAGATAGTTTGTGTGAGCTTCCCCTTTAATCTTATAGTCAAGATAATTTAAGGATTCTAAGATCACAATTAATATTAAATTATAATAAGTTGACCTTTTATGCACTAAAATTATGTTTTCAATATGATAAACACATTTTGAATTAAGATACTAAGATTAAGTGCAGTAGAATGATGTACAAATAGGCATTTTGTCAAGATTATTTTAGGTCGACCTTGACTTCGACCATAGTGCCCCTTGATTAAATTTAATTTCAATCAAGAGGCAAATTCTGCAGATTTCTAGTTTAAAAATTCATTTGTGAAGTATAATTTATGCAGGTAGCTTTAAATAAATATCAATTTGAAGCACATTAAGTGATACCTATTCTGAAGACTTAATATGGGCATCATAGTGAGGTCTTTGACCTTGATTTTTCTAGAATGTATGTCTTACATTCATTGTGAATGATGTCTAATAAGCTTTGCTATGGGTACATAAATATCAAATCCCATTTCTTCTTGTACCCTTATTTTCAGATTAATCATAAGATTCTTTAGAAACATATATCCATGAAAGCAAGATTAATGTCTTAAAGTCAAGATTTTGCAAACAACTAGATAAAACATTAGACACTATTTGGCTTGTCATAGCATCATCATTCATTTATTACAAGCCATGCATATAATAATCATCTTCTATTATGTCAAGATGCATTTATGCCATAGAGTTTTTATGAAAAATGGCATTTTCAATGATAGCATCATCTATATTTGTAGTCACAATGATCATCCATTTATGGTTTGTAAATATAGATCAAAGATTATATTAGACAAACCAAGTAAAATTGAAACACAATGATCATGGTATAATGATTTTGATAGAACAGTAGAAGCATATCCACAATAGTGATCAAGATACAAGCATATAATTTCATGAAATACAATGATCATGATCATTTAAACTAAATTTCACTACACATGGTTCCTATATAGATAGATCAGGGAATACTTAGGATAAACCATGTGTATTATGATAAAACAGTAATTTCCTTGATTTAAAAACAACATGATTCATAATTTTCAGTTATAAGCCAAACCATGTAGGGGATAAACCAAAATAGTCTCATTCATGTTCATAAGTTGTCAATTTTAAACCATGTAAATGAACATGCTTAATAAACTTTTTCAATCAATGAATATGGTTTGTTCAAAATCAGTCTTCATATAACACTTTTACAATATGATATAATGTTATATCTTAATTCATGATGCAAAAAGATCAATATGTCTTGTTTCAAAGATGGTCTCCAAGATTTATTCTTGATTTGCATATTAGATCAATCATTAATAACAAATTGATAGCAAGCTAGATTAATTGAAAACAGGTTCAGCAGAACTTGATTCGGTCGAACTGTTTGTCGACCGAATGTATCTCGGTCGACGATTTTCTTGATCGAACATGCTGCTGTTTGTACAGATTTTATCAGATTTGTTGCAAACTTTAACACAGTAACCTACTCGGTCGACCAATTTTCGACCGACAATGTTCTCGGTCGAACAGTTTCTCGACCAAAAATGTTTTTGTACTGTTTCAGAACTATTTTCAGTAATTGTTTCCAAGTAAAATAAGAATATGAAAGTTAAAGCTCGATTTAGTTGAGATATTTAAATATCAAAGAAACATTTAGGTTAAATCTCAGCTAATCATATATATTTTAAGAATCCAAACTAAAACAAGTAGTTTAAGATGTATATTTGGAAACTTGGTGTCCTATTATGTTAAGTTGAGATAGACATAGAGATACAACTTAGAGTCTTTGGTCATATCTCAACTTGATTTTATCCATTTAGTTTGGGTGTTTTGGAACCCATACTAACTCAACATCCTTTTTCTTGTAGGGACATGAGAAAGAGTAATGTCCAAGACGCAAACAATAATGACAACATATGGAATCAACCTCATATCTCTTTCTATGATTTTGTTCTAGGTTGTTCTTGGGTACATATGTATGTCTGCCTTTAGGTACATACATAGATTGATTTTCTAGTGCTGGTGTCTTTCTCCAACTAGGTTTTTGATAAGATTTTCCTTTAGGATTATAACCTAGTCCTCTCCTTCCAATTTGATGATAGGAATTATTTAAAATTTTATCAAGGGTATCATTGTTATTCAAACTACTAATCTTTTGTTGCAACTTGACAATCTCATCCATTCTCTTATTGATGTCTAGCTTTGCTTGATCTAGATTAGATAATAAGGAATCTCTTTCTTTCACAATAGTATCATAATCTAGATGTGTACACAAAACAGGTTGTTTTTGAAGATCATTTACTTGAGTTTGCAAGTTTAACTTTTCTAGGGAAAGAAGATTGCAATTTGCTTCAACAGATTTCAGTTTAATATCATGATCTTCAATAACCTTTTTAAGATCCTCATTTTCAGATGTAAGAGCAAGAAGTTTAGCATGTAACTCATCATTTGCCTTATTAGATTTCTTTAATTTCTTCTTGCACTCAATATACTTATTATGTGTCTCTTCAAGACTAGCAATTAACTCTTCTTTAGGTAGATCAAAAAGACTTACCTCTTCTTCTTCTTCTTCTTCACTTATTGTAGCAATTAGACATTCTTTATGCACTTCTTCCTTCTTTGACCTCCATGAGCAGCTAGGTGTTGTATGGCTTGTTCCTAAGCACCAATTGCAACTTGTTGAAGATTGGTCCATGCTTTTCCTTTGCTTGCGGTTGTAGACACTATCACCCTTCATTCTTTAAGACTCGATTAGAGCTCCTTGAAGCCTGCTCTGATACCAATTGAAAAACCACTAGAGGGGGTGAATAGGGTTTTATGATTATTTTAAAGTAATTTAACTCAAACAACCAACCATAGAAATATTGGACAAGGGGACAAGGATTTAGAGTGGTCCCAACCTTAGAAAATACTAAGGTAGTCAATCCACTACCCGGTTGCTTACCCAACCGGGATTTTGAAAGAATTAAATTTTATTACCTCGCAAGGATATTACATAAAATTACAATTCTTTCACCAAACCCTTCGGACAGCCTTCACCTAGAATTAGTTGCACCAACCTTGAAGCATCCTTCTTGAAGTAACGTCAAGCTCCCCCTTGAAGTAGCCTTCCTCTAGAAGTAGCTTCCTGTTGCAACAACCTTCTTGAAGTGGTCCGAAGTCCACCTTCTCCACCGAGAAGAACCTTCTCCAATCTGCAGCCTCCAACCCTAGGAGTAGCAAGGAGAATACAAAAGATAAAAGGAACAAGAAGGAAAAATAGAAATCACAATACCACTTGTAGCTCAAGGCTTGATTTCCTATATCAAGCATTTTGATCTCCTAACCGATGTATATAGAAGTGTAAATGTTGTGGATAGGAGATGCTAGCCTATAGGACATGAATTTAGAGCAAGGGAATGAGTAGCCAATGCTAGTGTTGCTCAATTGCTCAAAACAGATTTCCAATTGCAAGTGTAATCTCAAGTATAACACAAGTGTATATGAGTGAGTTTAGGTGTCCTAAGGCATGTCCTATTTATAGGAATGACCTATAAGTGCTTAAGGACGTTATAGACACTTTCTAGGGGGTTCTTAGTGCTTAACTAGCCGTTAGGTAACCATTAGTTGCTTTAACAATGGCTAGTTAATTAATTCTGAAAAGTGCAGACAGAACTCATCTCGGTCGACAATTTGTCGATCGAGAGTCCTTCTCAGTCGAAGATTTGTCGACCGAGGGACGTCCTGGAGAAAGTGTTTACAACGTTCATTTCCAACTCCCAACCACCTTGTCTGGTGGGTCTAACGGCTACTTGGGTCAATCTCGGTCGAGGAATTTGTCGACCGAGAGTGTCTCGGTCGAGGAGTTTGTCGACCGAGAATGACCCTATTTCAACATTTTAAACTAAGTACTAAGTGTGTGTATGAGTGTGCAGATGTGACACTATTTTAGGGAATGACCTATCTAAGTGTTGTGATTGGCTAGGGAAGATCTAACGCTTGATTTACATGATGTCTAAGTACTTGTACATTATATACTTGTACAAGTTTTTACATTTGATTACATTCATGACTTAAAGCAATTTTAGCACATAGATCTTCCAAGTATTTGTCATCCACCTTATTCCTACACACTCAAGTAGCACGTTAAATTCACAAGAATGAAATGTTTGTCATCATCGAAATAAAGGTATTATACTAATGTCAATTTAGCCAACACACCTCACCATCTTGAGTCATGAGAAATATAAATGTCTCAAGATCATGTCAATTCCTACTGGATCTATGAGGTTTTTGTGTTTATTGAGGGGGCATCTTTTTGACAACAACTTGTGGTGCCTCCTCACGTTCTTCTTTAGGCTTGTTGTCATTTTGTGTATCTCAAAATTCTTCAACTTCCTATTTTCCTCCGAATAGCATTTCTAGAGATGAAATCCTTCTCTAGAAAGGTACTATTTCAAGAAACAAACACTTTTATCTGAGATCACTACTACAGAAACAACATCAATGTCGCTTTTCTGGGTGTCAATTATTAAGGTAAACCGACGCCTATAATAGTCAACATCGGATATTTAGGGAAACCGACATCTATAGTCGAAGACCAGCCAGACACGGGTACCGCTTTGTATTCAACGTCGACTGGGTATAACAAATCGGCATCTAATCTCCTACGAAATCCAAATTTCGAGCGAAAAAAATTTGCATCACATACAGCGCCGGTTGTTTAAATATTCACCGATGCCTATTTAAGAAGGATATTTCTGCGAAAAGTTCCACTTTCGGTGTCGATTTATCCTTTGATAACCGACGCTGATAATGGTTCCCGCCAAATAATTTAGGGCAAAGATTGTCTAATTGGACGTTGGTGTTTTCCTATCAACCGACGCTGAAGAGTAATAGGCGTTGGTCATCTACCGAACAACCGACACTATTTTGCTTTGGCGTCGATTTTGTGTAATGACCGATGCCGATTGTTGACTTATTAGCACCCGCGTGAAGCAGACTCTTCCCCTTTCTCTATTTCACTGCAATCGAACGTCAATTTTAGGGTCTGGCGATTCCGGTGAGCAAGAAAACTCCCTCCGTGCGCCATTGGCCGCCGCCGCTATTCCGTCGTTCTCCTTGCTCTCTGCCGCTCCTTCCCCCTGCTTGCGCGCCACCACCTGGCGCTCCTACTGCAACGCCGGGCTGACATCGACCGACTACTTTCTCGCCGCCGGCTCTACCTCCTGGTCGCCCGACCGCTCACCGCCGACGCTCCTCTCCTCACCGTCACTGCTCTCTCCTCGTCGGCGCTCTGCTCCTGGTCGCCCACTCACTGCCTCCTGGTCACCCGCTCATCGTCCCCGCCCGCTCGCCGCCGCCCTCTCTCCGGCTTGTAGCTCCGGCCACCAGATCACTGCACTTGGTACCCTTCTTCCTCCTCTTCCTGCTTAGACAATAGGGTTTCTCCAGTTTGCTCCTTGCTCCTGCTCCTAGCCCCCTACCCCTCTTCCTGCTTCTTCCTCCTCTTCTCATTTTTAATTGAGTTGTACATGCATCAAAATTGTTCCTACTATGAACCCATTTAAGCTCTGTATGTATGTACTGCTGCACCCATTTATATCTTTATGTATGAACTGCTGCACCTACATTACATATTTATCATTTATACATACATTGCTTCTCTACTATGAACTCAACCACTAATATTTACTGATACATTATACTTGTACCTATACATACATTCATACCTTAGTTTTTGTTGTATTGTTATGTGTTCAACTAATGTATTATCTATGTAGATGTACTTTGTAGTTTGCAATACATATAACGGTATAATGTACATATCATGTACTGCCTACTACTGTATAATGCATATTCTATACTATGTAGCATGTACCTCTAAAGCATAACGTATTACATATATCATGTACTGCCTGCTACTATATATTCATATACTATGTAGTATGTACCACTAGTGTATATATATCATCTATGGGCTACTTCTGTATATATTTAATTTAATATATTACTAGTTACTAGATTGAATATGTTATAATTGAGTTTATCATCTATGTAGTATGTACCACTAGTGTATATATCATCTATGTAGTATGTACCACTAGTGTATATATATCATCTATGGGCTACTTCTATATATTACTTTATTTATCAATTGATCTATATTTATTTAGCTACTGTTTGTATTTATTTATGTACTGTTTCAGGAATTAATTGATCATCTACTGCTGCCTGCTGCCCGCCGTCTCCCTGCCTGTCGCCTGCTCACCTGCCTGCTTTCCTGTCTACTCGCCTACCCTCTGTCTCGCCTTCTCTCCCTGTTGACACCCGACTGGGCTCAAACAGAGGTAAACATCCCCAAAACCTTGTTTTATTACACTGCTTGATCTTTAATCACATAGACTTAATCAACATTTCTACTTGTATGATCCTAGTGATTAAAAGCACTCTTTCCTGGTCCCCTCAGTACCTATGATGACCTAACATGAAACCATGCTCTTAATGATATGATTTTGTTGGCCTAAAAACTCGTCCAAGATTTACTCATTAGGAGTAAATCTTGGATAGTCCCCGGTTTGGGACTGTTCTTGAACACCTAATCTCACTTAGGATGTAAGTGTATAATGTGTATTGGGTTTTTGAGAAAATTTTAGCAACATTTCCCTGTTTGTTCTCTAAGTACATATGTACTTAGAGAACAGCGGGGAAATGCTGCCGAAATTTTCTCGAAAAACCCAATACACATTATACACTTACTAGTGAGATTAGGTGTTCAAGGATGGGATAGGTGGTACACATTTATTATATATAAGAATGACATCACATGTATTTGTTAACCGTAGACCCTAATCTTGTCCTAATATATACTTGTTTTCTCTTTGATCATAGAATGGAAAAACCATGGATGTCCATTTGCAATCGCTGCACCCCAGAGTTTATATCTGGTCTTGATCAGTTTATTAGATTTGTCGAGGAACATAGGAAAGAACCTGGAGATAGGTTGTACTATCCATGTAGGTATTGCGGTAACAACTTGAAAGTCAGCACTGGTGACAAAATCAAAAGTCATGTCATGTGCAACGGGATTGTACAAGGCTATACAGAATGGCACTGGCATGGAGATATTTCAAACTCAAAACCAGTGGATGTCGATAGCAGTGCTTGGGTGGAAGAAGAAATTGCCTCCGATGACGTAGATGTGAACGAACTAGTTCCAGTAGACATCGTTGATGCAATGCTGGATAGTTGTAGGGTAGAGCACACCGATCCACCTCCTATCTTTAGAAACATTGTGCATGATGATGAGATACCGTTATACACAGGCTGTGCTAAGTTTACGAAGCTTAGTGCTGTGCTGAGATTGTATAAGTTGAAAGCTAACAATAGATGGAGCGATAAAAGCTTCACTTTATTGTTGACTTTGTTGAAAGAAATGCTTCCTGAAGGAAACGAGCTGCCAATCTCAACATATCGGGTAAAGAAATTGTTGTGCCCAATGGGAATGGAGGCCAAGAAGATACAAACATGCCCAAATGATTGTGTAATATTTCAAAAGGACTATGTGGATTTGAAAGATTGTCCAAAATGTGGTGCGTCACGGTATAAATTGACGACTTCGGGGGAGTCCAAAACTGGTTCTCCTTCCAAGGTGATGTGGTATCTACCTATAATATCACGGTTTCAACACTTGTTTGCAAATCCGAAAGATGCGAAGAATTTAAGGTGGCATGCAGATGTTAAGAAAAATAATGATGGGATCCTACGACATGTGTCTGATTCCCCACAGTGGAAGAAGATTGATCTATTGTACCCCAAATTTAGTGAAGAAGATAGGAATCTAAGACTTGGGCTTTGTACAAATAGGATGAATCTGTACGGGACATTGAGCAGCCTACATAGCACTTGGCCAGTCATGCTTGTTATATACAATCTTCCTCCCTGGATGTGTATGAAAAATAAGTACGTTATGCTGTCGTTGTTGATATCGGGCCCTAAATAACCCGGAAATGATATCGATGTTTATCTTGAACCTCTGATTGATGACTTAAAGAAACTTTGGGCTGAAGGTGTGATGACCTATGATGCTTCAGGAAGAGAGACATTTCGTTTGCACGCTATTTTGTTTTGCACTATTAATGACTTTCCAGCATATGAGAATTTGTCTGGATATAGTGTCAAAGGAGCTAAAGCGTGTCCTAAATGTGAAGAAAACACTGATTCAATAAGACTAAAACATGGCGGAAAGACTGTATATCTTGGTCATCGAAGGTTTCTTTCAAAATTCCATCTGTATCATAGGAAGCGCAAAGCATTCAATGGATGGAATGATGAACGGAGTGCACCTAAACCTATACCAGGGGATGTTGTTTATGAAAGAGTAAAAGACATTGTCAATGAATTTGGTAAGAAATCACAATGTAGTATGGCCACACAGAGTGACAATTCTTCATTCAAGAAGAAGTCAATATTTTGGGATCTTCCTTATTGGAGTTCTTTGACAGTCAGGCATTGTATCGATGTAATGCACGTTGAGAAAAATGTCTATGATAGCGTCATTGGTACTCTGTTAAATATACCAAGTAAGACTAAAGATGGGATAAAATCCAGACTGGACCTATGTGAAATGGGAATAAGGTCAGAATTAACAGAATTACATTAAATGGGTAATAAAAGAACATACTTACCTCCCGCTTGTTACATGTTGTCTAGAAAGGAGAAGAAAGTTTTTTGTGAATGCTTGGTAAATATTAAGGTGCCACAGGGTTACTCATCTAACATCCGTAGATTGGTATCAATGAAAGATCTAAAGTTGATAGGTCTTAAATCTCATGATTGTCACACTCTAATGCAACAAATATTGCCCGTGGCAATTCGATCTATATTGCCGAAGCATGTAAGGTTTGCAATCACCAGACTTTGTTTCTTTTTCAACAGTCTATGCAGCAAAGTTATTGATCCTGATACTCTCGATAATTTGCAAAGAGATGTGGTTGTTACCCTATGTCAGCTTGAGATGTATTTCCCTCCTTCGTTCTTTGATATCATGGTACATCTTGTTGTCCACTTGACTAGAGAAGTGAAAATGTTGGGACTAGTTTTCTTGCATTGGATGTATCCCTTTGAACGATACAAGAGCATTTTTAAAGGTGATGTTCGAAACCATTATCGGCCTGAAGGGAGTATTATTGAAGGTTATGTGGCGAGAGAGGTTATGGATTTTTGCAATGACTTTCTGAGTGGTAATAACACTCCTGTTAATGATAAGAATATTGAGGAGGGCAAAGGAATTTTGGGATCACGGGTGAAAGTAATCAGCCATGAGCAGTTGGAACAAGGTCACTTGTATATTTTACACAACATGGACGAAGTGAGTGTTTATATCGAGGAACATACCAATTTCATCAAGAGACAACATCCTCGAGCAAGTTCAATGTGGCTTGCTAGAGAGCATAACAAGACTTTTACTAAGTGGTTTGAAAATAAAGTCTTAAATCAACTATCTCAAACACCAAATGATATTATGGAAACTATCAAATGCCTCACCTTTAAACCAAAACTGAATGTTATGTCTTATGAAGGGTTTGAAATTAATGGGTTCACATATTACACAAAGTGCCAAGATGATAAGAGTGTCGTCCAAAATAGTGGGGTCACTCTTCAAGCGTCGACTATGTATTTTGCAAGTGCAAAGGATAAGAGTCCACGTGAAGCTAATATGTCATATTACAGTGTCATTGAAGACATATGGGAATTTGACTACATAGATTTTAGAATTCCGCTCTTTAAATGTAATTGGGTTGATAACACCAAAGGAGTTATAGTGGATGAATTGGGTTTCACTTTAGTGAACTTTGAAAAGATTGGAGAGAAGGGTGAACCATTCATATTGGCATCACAGGTGAAACAAATATTCTATATCGATGATCCTGCAAATGATAAATGGTCGGTTGTTCTTCATGGTAAAAGACGGTTCATTGAACATCCTATAGATGAAGAAGAGTACTATGATAAATATGATGACTCCAGATCATTTTCAGTTGGGTTGCCAAATCTGCAAAATATTGAAGCTAATGATGACTTATATGTGTGCGGAGATCACAATGAAGGATTGTTAATTGATAAAAGATCACAATTTTAGAGGCATGCATGTTTATATTTTTTTATTGAAGCTAAATGTTTGCTTTTTTAATATCAATATCATTTTCTATTTTGATGTTTCATTATCGTCTAGTTAATACAAATGCTAAACGTTGTGGGACGGTCCTAAGGAACTATATGACTAATCTCACCCGAGATTACATACGTGATGCTGAGAATAGGTTCTTGATTGATTCCAATTCTAGACATTGATCAGTATTTCACTAACTATACACTAATAATTTTTGTTTGTATTCTCTTTTAAAAATAAATATAGGAAGAAGGAAGCCACACAGTAATGGAACTACTTGGACCCCAAAGACTGGGAGGAGTTTGTTACCCAAAGAAAAACAGATGAATTCAAGGTATTAAGCGCCACTCCCAATTTATTTAATATACATTTTTATGTATTTACCTATTCAAGACTAACCTTTAGTGTTACTAACCAAATCAATGTGCTAACTAACTAGGCTATCAGTGATGCTCAACAAGCAAGGTGTGCACTGAATGTGCACGACCACACAATGGGTCCCAGAGGATATGCAGGCGTTCGCCAAAGACTACAGGCTATGCAGGACGACCATGACATAGCTATGCAGGATATGCAGGCATTTGCCAAAGGTTATATTGATATATAGGCAGCAAGCCATGAAACAACAAAAGAAGCCACAATGAAGAGAAGCATGATACAGATACAATACATAAAGTGCAGCATACACAAGTGTTTCATATTCATATAACAACATGACAGACTAACACATATATAGTGCATAACAACAACAGCGCCAAATTTATATACAACACTAGCTTAGTACATATATAGTGGGACTAAGGTGATGATCCCACCTGCTAAAATAGGTTACCGAAAACTACATGTTACGACTGGGAGGTCGTGATTCAACAACCGTATGCATTAGCAGGAGGACAAACAGATTTCACCACGAGTTAACATTGAAGAAGGTCTGTTTGTGGTGAAATTTGTTTGTCCTCCTGCTAATGCATACAGTTGATGAATCACGACCTCCCAGTCATAACATGTAGTTGTCGGTAACCTGTTTTAGCAGGTGGGACCATCACCTTAGTCCCACTATATATGTACTAAGCTAGTGTTGTATGTAAATTCGGCGCTGCTGTTGTTATGCACTATATATGTGTTAGTTTGTCATGTTGTTATATGAATCTGAAGCACTTGTGCATGCTACACTTTATGTATTGTATCTATATCATGCTTCTCTTCATTGTGGCTTCTTTTTCAGTTTCATGGCTTACTGCCTATATATCTATATAACCTTAGTGGGGACTATAAAATATAATTGGGATGCTGATAGCGATGTTGAATGATATTTTGTAAATGAATATTTTTGAATGTTTATACATGTCTGAATGTTTATACATGTATTTGAATGTTTCTACATGTGTGAATGTGAGAATTGGATTGATGTCTGAATGTATCAATGTATCTACTTGTGTGAAACATATATTTGTTGATTTTGTAGGTTTGTGGCCTGTTCGTTGGCTGATATCAATGGATGTCGTAAACCTGCAGTTCAGAAAACTGAACTGCAGGTTCTCATCCTGCTGACCAGCCACAGTAGGCCTGCAAAATGATAAGAAAAAAAAATTAAAACATAGGTGCAGTTATTTATAGAAAACCGTCATCAAAGGCGTACAACGTCGATTATTGGATAAAACTGTCGCCTAATGTGACAATCAACCCGACCGTGCAGAGAAGCACGGCCGTGGTGGGAAATGGCATCGATTATTAGTATCAAACTGACGCCTATAGTACTAAACACGGCCATGCAGGGAAGTACGGCCGTGGCGTCTGGAAATATGGCGTCAGTTTTGATTGGAAAACCGACACAGAAAGTGTCGTAGATGGCGCCCTTTTTGTGGTGCAAACCCTTTTGACGTCGGCTTACTATACCTAACCGACGCCTATAGGTGCCCTGCTGGCATGTTTTCGGTGGCGCGAAGCCTTTTGGTGTCGGTTATAAAACTGACGCTGAAGAGTTTGACCTTTAGCGGCGCCCACATAGGCGTCTCTTGAGAACCGTCGCTAAAAGGGGTTAAAAAATTGATGCCAAAGGCATGTTCTGTAGTAGTGGATGGAATATAGAAACAACACTAGTACATAAATGGGTTATAACGTCACTACCTGTAGGGTCAGTTTTTGCAAATAACCGACCTTATATGTCTAAAAAAACACAGGCACCACTTAAGACCTCTTGGGTCAGTTTTCTTAAAAAAACCGACCTTGAGGGTCGGTTTTCCAAATAACCGACCTTATATGTCTATAAAAAACGTGGGCACCACTTATGACCTCTTGGGTTGCTTTTCTTAAAATAACCGACCTTGTAGTGTATCTCTATAGGAATGGTTTTCCAAATAACCGACCTTATATGTCTATAAAAAATGTGGGCACCACTTAAGACCTCTTGGGTCTTCGTGCGCCAAAAATTTGCTTGATTTTGGCTTCGCGCGTCGATCTTTAGGGTCGGTTTTCCAAATAACCGACCTTATATGTCTACAAAAAATGCGGGTTAGACATCTTGAATCCAGTTTGCCTTCACACATGTATAAGCACCTCTAGGGTCGGTTTTTTCCTTATAATCGACCCTAAAGGGCTCCTCGGTCGACAATATTGTCGACCGACATCATTTTTGGATCCAGTTTAGTTCACACATGTATAAGCACCTCTAATGTCGGTTTTTTACTTTTAACCGACCCTAAAGGGATCCTCGGTCGACAAATTCGTCGACCGAGATTAATTTTGGATCCAGTTAAGTTCACGCATGTATAAGCACCTCTAGCGTCGGTTTTTTACTTTTAACCGACCCTAGAGCTCTTCTCAGTCGACAAATTTGTCGACCGATAACCTCTCGGTTGACAAATTCGTCGACCGAGAAGGAGCCAGATTTCACATGTATAAGCACCTCTAAGGCCAGTTTTTCCTTATAACCGACCTTAGAGCTCCCTCGGTCGACGAATTTGTCGACTGATAAACTCTCGGTCGACAAATTCGTCGACCGAGAAGGAGCCAGATTTCACGTGTATAAGCACCTCTAAGGTCAGTTTTTCCTTATAACCGACCTTAGAGCTCCCTCGGTCGACAAATTTGTCGACCGATAACCTCTCGGTCGACAAATTAGGTGACTGAAAATGAGCCAGATTTTACCTCTAGGGTCGGTTTTTTATTATAACCGACCCTAAAGGGCTCCTCGGTCGACAATATTGTCGATCGACATGAATTTTGGATCTAGTTTAATACTTTTCAAAACTTTATAAAGCATTGAGATCTCAATCCCTTGTCTCATTGTTGGGAATTCACATCCCTCAATACCACCATCATCACATTTGTTGGATCTGGGTATTCAAACCCTTAGTTCATCACTAAACATGGTTATCACTTATCAGGTAACTATTACCTTCAGGTCATCTAACCAAGGTATTTAGGATACTTGTTACACAAGCATCTCACATAACTCACAAGGCATATTCAACTTCTTGTTGTCACCTCTCACTACGCAACAATTAAAATAATGGCTCACAAGGCCCATTACCATCATAACTCATACCTGGTTACGTTTATTATCCCATGATACTTGCATGGTTAGTATACTTGATAACAACCATATCAATTTCATATCAATATCATGCAATACAAAAATAACATCACTATTCCCTCATTCGGGTTAGAGTTTCCCATCTTTATCAATTAGGGTTTCACATAACATCATCCCATATTAAGGTTTCACATAACATTATCCCATATTAGGGTTTTACACAACATCACCCTATATTAGGGTTTCACATAACATCATCCCATATTAGGTTTTCACATAACATTATCCCATATTAGGGTTTCACATGACATCACCCTATATTAGGGTTTCACATAACATCATCCCATATTAGGGTTGTATAAGCACCTTAGAGCTCCCTCGGTCGATGAATTTGTCGACCGATAACCCCTCGGTTGACATATTCTTCGACCAAGAAGGAGCCAGATTTCACGTGTATAAGCACCTCTAGGGTCGGTTTTTTCCTTATAACCGACCCTAAAGTGCTCCTCGGTCGACAATATTGTCGACCGACATGAATTTTGGATCCAGTTTAGTTCACGCATGTATAAGCACCTTTAGAGCTCTCCTCAGTCGATGAATTTGTCGACCGATAACCTTTCGGTCGACAAATTAGTCGACCAATAAGGAGCCAGATTTCACGTGTATAAGCACCTCTAGGGTCGATTTTTTCTTATAACCGACCCTAAAGGACTTCTCAGTCGATGAATTTGTTGACCGACATGAATTTTGGATCCAGTTTAGTTCACGCATGTATAAGCACCTCTAGCGTCAGTTTTGTACTTTTAACCGACCCTAGAGCTCCCCTCGGTCGACGAATTTGTCGACCGATAACATCTCGATCGACAAATTTGTCGACCGAAAATGTGTTTGAGTGTTTTTAAATAACCAAACACGGGCACCGCTTATCTTTAGCATTGGTTTGTTTATTTTAACCGATGCTACAGGTCAAGTCTCTCCTTTAAAATGGCCGAAACCTAGTCTTTCTCCCCCGCGAAACAAAATTTTCATTCTCTTTTTCTCTCCCGCGGCGCGGATACCTTTTCCGCCGCGGATACCTTCTCTGCTTCTCTCCCGTAAAGCCCTTGCCACCTCTCCGCGCCGCCAAAGCCTTACCTCCTCTCCACGAAAAGAGCTCGTCTTCGCCGCCTCTCCACACTTCCACGAAGGTCGCCGCCTCTCCGTGAAGGTCATCTCATCCTCCACGAAGGTCGCCGTCGTTTCCAAGTAAGGTTCTCGAGTTCATTTCTGGGTTCAGATCTACATTTCTTAGTCTTGGTAAGTGAGATCTGTCTCTTTTTCTTTGTTTTTCTTATTGTTCTATCTTCCCCTCTCTTCTTCTTGGCTGAATCCATGACGTTCCATGGTGGAGCTTGAGATAATGGTTGAAAACATCTTCCACTCTCTTCTTCTTACCTTTTCAACATAGTGTTTGCTTCCTTTTTGGAGAAGGAACCAACTTGGTGAAGAGGAGTGCCCAAGCTAGGGTTTCTTCCCTATTTTTCTTCAATCTACCTTACTATTTGGAGTTTCTACATCATCTCTAAGGTGAGTTATATAACTTTATCCATGATTATTGTTCACTCTTATGTTACATGTACATGATTTTGCCTTAAAAATATTGATCCAAGTATAAAGATGTATCTTTACCTAGGGTGTGAGCTTGTATGATAGTTTTTTGTATCATCTTAGATGAACCCTACATCTTGTGCATCTTTTTTTTGATGGAAGTGGTAATCATAGACCTTATTTGCATATGGATAGATTTTAATCTCTCAAAAGATGTATATTTCTAGGATTTCAAACTAATTTTTCCTCCTTATATTTCAAGCAATCTATCATTTTGTAAATTATGATGTGATTATGAATCATTTTTGTCATGAATGTGTGGTTTTGAATGGTGACGGTTGAGCATCAATGCTCCCCTCTCCCAGAATATATGAATCTTCATTTCTATTTCAGTTTGAACATTTCAGTGTACCCCTCGGTCAAAAATTTTGTCGACTGAAATATTTTCGATCGACAATTTTCTCGACCGAGGGGTACACTGAAATGTTTATTTAAATTTTTAGCGTCGGTTATTCCAAAAAACCGACCCTGTAAACTCTCTCGGTCGACGAATTTGTCGACCGATAACCTTTCGGTCGACAAATTCGTCGACCGAGAAGGAGCCAGATTTCACGTGTATAAGCACCTTTAAGGTCGGTTTTTCCTTATAACCGACCTTAGAGCTCCCTCGGTCGACGAATTTGTCGACCGATAACCTCTCGGTTGACAAATTCGTCGACCGAGAAGTGCACTGAAGTGGTTATTCAATATTTAGCATCAGTTATTCCAAAAAAACCAACCCTATAAACTCTCTCGGTCGAGAAAATTGTCGACCGAAAATGTGTTCGGTCGACAATTTTCTCGACCGAGAGTGTTTACAGGGTCGGTTTTTTTGGAATAACCGACCTTACATGCTCCTTTTTTCTCGCCTGGGTCAGATTTTTTACAACCTTTTGTGTCGGTGTTTACTCTGTAAGGTCAGTTTTTTCTGGTCAAATAAACTGACGCTATAGAGCAAAGTCTATAGCGACGGCCACTTAGGCGTCGGTTAAAAAGTGACTCTGCAGGCTTAAAAAAACCGACGCTACAGACCATTCCTGTACTAGAGCAATAACCTTTGGCTTCCCTAGGATACCCGATAAAATAATAGTTATTAGATCTAGGTCCTTATTTCTCAGGAAATGAACGCTTCACGTGCAAGACCCTTGACCTTGCTTTTATAGTTAAACATGCTTTCTTATCATAATTAGATGCTTAAAACCTTAACTAAACCCTACAATGTGTTTTGATATCATGTCATAAACCTAAGTTTTAAGAGTCCAATTTGGACATTGTTTGAGCAAGTTATGCATTTTTATGCTTTTAAGGGCTTTTATGAAATTCACCAATATCTAGGGTTTTTCTTGTAATTGTCACATGCCTTTTGTGCCTCATATGTTTTCTTATAATGATTGAGTTATTCGTACCTTGGGGTGCATTTTTACACCTTGGTTTGGTGGTGAAATCTACCTAGTATTGAACTTAGGGTTTCCTCTCATTGATGGGATACCTTGAGTGATAGAACTTGATGGTTCTCTTGGTTTGGTGTGATCCGCTGGCTGTAAGGAGTGGGTCCCAGAGGGGAACCACTCCCTACTAACAATTTGAACAATAGAACCTCCAATCCAAACACACCTAAAAGATATGTTGGAGTGGTTGTAAAATTTTTAAATATTATTTATGGTATACAAAACAACCAAAGTGTAGCAGTGGAATAAAAACATTGACTATATTCATTTTCTCATAAGGTTACAAAACAACATCTTAAACTTCCATGTAAAGGTGCATCATAAGGATCCATGTACAGGGAAATATAAACCACATCAAGATTGTCTCCAAGATTTAACTCCTTAAGCTAGGTCCATAACTTTATGCCATGTCCTCCACATCCTTCACCTAGGGTAGGAAGCATACCCTAGCAAGAAGAGAAAATAGATGACATCAACAAAGGCTGGTATGCACATACTAAAAAGTAAAATTGAGCAATATAAAGAAATAAGAACACCAAATAAATAGAAACTTCCCATAGAAAAGAAAAGTACCACCCAAGTGGGTATCAAGAGAAAAGAATCAAATAAACGATACTTGCCATTAAAACAACTTACAAAGATTGTGCCATATATACATCCACTACCATGGTGGGAAATGAAGCACATATCAATAAAGTAGGGCACACACCCCACAATCATCATCAATAACCTACATGCATGTGAGATAAGCATAACACTAGAACAATATAAAGACAAAGGCAGACAAGGCTTCACATCCTTGAAACCTGATAGAGAATGGCGCATTGCCAAACTCCCAAATACATAAAACATGGGCCAAGAATCATACATCTTGCCCTGGCATTGGGAATCATACATCCATCACCCAAATGTATATAACATGGGCCAAGAATCATACATCTTGCCCTGGGTATGAGGTAACCTTTCCATCCCAAAAGAGTAGGAAATTATACATATGCTAGGTAGGAAATTACACACCTACCATAAATAAAAACCAATACAATTACACTACTCTAGTGCTACTGAATCACATAGCATGTCTAATGTATAGGTAAGTAGAAAGTATAGTTAGATTATACAAACTAGTCACCACATTCGTGACCAACATACACATCCATCTCACAAGTGGGAAAAAGACATCACATGTCATCATATAAAGTTCCATCATAAACCAAGCATAAGATAAGAGTCCAAAAGAATATCCATGATCACAATATTAGTAACAAGTAGGGTACTTCACATGAAGCATAATTTTAAAAGAAAAAGACATAGTGTATAGGCTATTGTCCATAGCACCAAGAGAAAGAAGAAACATAGGCTAATTGCTCAAAATAATAATTGAGGATGCATATATACCTTAAACTAGGGTCCTAGAAACTCTCTTCACCAAACTAGTTGTTTCCAAGAACAACCTTGCCTAAATACAAATTGTTCACATGTATTAGGGTTTGAGATTCATATATATGTAATGTAACCCTAATTCTAGACCTTTCTACAAAACATCGGATCTTGGACTCCAAACCTGAACCAATCAACTTATTAGTTTTTTTTATTAAGAAAACATATTTATTTACTAAATTTGGAGTTCATATGGATTAGTTACCAACTTTACGGCTTTTCATATTAATTAATTATAACCTTAAAAATCCTTAATTGAAAATATGGAAATCAGGATTTAAAACTATTTTTATTAGAAATAACACATTTTTTTATTCCAAAACATATTTTATTTTAATTTTCGGACAAGCGAATTAAAATATATGAATTTTATAAAATTGGCCAATCACAAAATTAGAAAAAGCCAAATCAGTAGGGAATTTGTGAGAGAGGGGTCAGATGGGCAAGGAGAAACTTATCTGAGAGTTTGGGGAAAAACTTTGTTCGTCATTCGTTTGTGAAACTAACTAACTGATCATGAAGAACAAGTGCCAGAGTTGTTTACCTGAGGTCTAATTATGCTCTGAAAATAAACATGACATCGGGGAGCGGTGCAACAAACTCAAACAAAGAACCATGTTCAGCTTTTGGGTGAAACGATGATGCAAGGAGAAATCAAAGCACGGCCACCAGCAGCCATACACTCAAGAAAGGATGAAATTGGTATTAGAGGAGGTTCACAAAACAATTGAGGAAGACCGGGGTAGAGGTATTTATAAGTGGGGGTGTGTGAGAAGTTATTTCAGAAGATTTGAAGAAAAGTTTAGGCGTTTCTCTAATTCTCCACGTTAGGCTACGAATATGGTATGGATAGATGTGGAATTAAATTTGTAATTCAACGCAAGCTATTTCGTAAAATTTCATTAATAAATAAGAAAGTTATGCCCAAAATATCAGACCTTGATCTGCGCTTACTGTTTATGCGGGCTGGTGTTTCCTAATCCAAATTTTGTAAAGTGTTGATTAAATTATTTTCCTATCTCTCTCTCTTCAATTCAAGGTACAAACATGGTCCAAATTAAATCAAATTTGATATCTAGCCTAATTACGACATGTAGAATCCAATATTGACATTAGTTTTACCTTTTGGAGACTTTTGCTATTTTATTTAATTCTTTTAAAGTAAATCACATTTTCTCTTTCCTAATGCATTAGAGACGTCTAGAATTATCCAAAATTGATGAAACTTTACCCACAAGTCATATTTAATGTGTTGAATACAAATTTGCCATCAATTTCACATTTTGGAGTTGTTTCTACAATTATTTAATATTTTTAAGGTTCTACCCACTTTCTCTCTCCTGATTTCACATTTTAAGAAAACTTTCTCCCCATTGGATGAAAATTCATCCAAAGGATATATTTATTATGTAGATTATGAATCCAAGATTATTTTACTCTTTTAGGGTCTTTTATTATTTTATTTGATATTTTGGGGAAAAGTTAGATCCTATCTCTAAAAAAAATTAAATTAATTATTATTATGTGAAAATATGAAACTTGACTCCCAAGGCAATTGGGACCCAAGAAACACGTTTTTTTTAACTTAGATTTCACTTTTGGGGTTTCCATTAATGAGTTATGAAAAAAATAATATTTGTGGCCATTATTATCACATTATTTCATTATTATCACTCTTGCTCATTCAATTATGTTCCATATCTTAATATTATCACCAAAATAATTATGTATGCCTATTTGCATGGAATTTTATATAATTCATTATTATCTCATGTGACATACTTTATGTGTCTATTATTAATGAAAGACTAATGTGAGAACATTAGGTTACATTAGGATGATTTATGCATGCATTAGCTTGTTAGGGTTATACTAAACATCATTTAAATCTATCTTTAACCTTGTTTCGCCAAGTCCAAAAGGTCAAACTTATAGGGTAGGGTTCAAGATCTGATATGTTACAATAGCCTTCCTTGTGTGTTGGGATCCTATGGTGGTCCCTTGAAGTGTGAGGTTTGATGATTTTTGCTCATGAAGCTCCATGGATTGATGGTTCACCATGATATGTGCTCAAATGATGGTTTTGCTAGGGTTTTCACCTTAATCAAGATCTGATGGTCACCCTATTATGCGAGGTCGATGGCTACCCTGGGGGTCAAGACTCGATGGCTCTCCTGACTCCCACAAACTATGGACCTTCTGGTTTGTATGGACATGATGTCTTTGACCATGGACACATGGCAAACATGGCTAGACACCTTAACCTTCTATTCTCTCTCACCCATATATTTATAAACCTTCCCCCTCCTAGGAAAACAAGTCATTTACACACCTAGATCTATATCTTCTTCCTTTATGCTTGGATATCTTTCCCCCATGTTGTGGAGAAGAAGGAGCCAAGGTGGAAGAAGCTTGGCCGATCTTGCTTGCATGTGCACCTAGGGTTCAGATCTACCCTCTCTTCAAGCTGGTGGAGCTTCCTTAGCTTGTTCTTGACCTAAGAAAGTAAGCTCTCCCTCCTTTCCTTCGTTTTACTTTCTTTCCTACCTTCCTCTTCCCTCTTCTTGGTCAGATCCATGATGGAGGTTGAGGTAGAGGTCAAAGATGTCTTCTTTCTTGCTTCCTTAACCTAGTGTTTGCTTGCTTTCAGAGAAGGATCTAGCTTGGATGAGAGGAGTTCTCAAGCTAGGGTCTCCTTCTCTCTTCCCTCGAGCTACCTTGATGCTTGGACCTTCTACATATCATTTAAGGATAGTTATATAACTTTCTCCATGTTTATTTCTTACTCCTAGCTTGCATGTACATGATCTTTCTTTAAAATGTAGTCCTACGTAGAAAGGTTACATCGTTGCCTACAATTTGTAAGGAGATGATGTTTCTTGAGTAGATGATCTTCCTAGTTTCTATCCTTAGCTATGTGCACGTTTCTTACTTGGATGTGGATGCTCTATACCTTGCTTTATGGGGAATTTGATGGTTTTTTTACCTAGGGTTTTCTTTGAGGTGACAAACGATAGTTTTGCCTTAGTGATTTCCACCTTGTTCATTATCTAATGGGTTAGCTTAGGTGTCACCTGATGAAGGGGTACTTATTGTTGTTTTGGGCTCTCTTGTGTGTAAGAATTGATGGCCTATACTTAAATTATGTTTTGAACTTTCTTATGCTTAATAAAAAATGGTCCTGGTGCTCCCTCAAGTGGTGCAAGTCAATGGTTTTCCTCTGTTTCACATTTGATGGTTTCACCCATTGTTTGAGACTTGTTTTTCACCTGTGGACCACAACCTAGGGCTTCACTGGGTTTCACACTCGATGGTCCCTATGGGTCATCAACCAATGGTCCTACTATTTGCATTCGATTGGTTTCACTGACTTTAAGGTCGATGGTTGGATTCAATTTTTCTTTGATTGATGGTTCTCAACCAATGGTTCTTCTAGCTTCATGATTTGATGGTCAGCAAACAATGGTACCTTTAAGGTTAACAAAAGATGGCATGTATAAGTCATGTTTTAATGACTCTTCTAGGTCCTAACTCAATGGTTTTCCTAGATGAATGGTTCAAGGTTTCATTATTATTGCATTTGATGGTTTTTCCTATCCAATATTCGATGGTCTTAGGTGAAGTTCATGATTTGATGGACTGGGTTTAGTGTTCCTAATGTGATGGTTATGTTTAACCTTATGCATCCATGATCCGATGGGGATGCTAAGTGATAGGGTTTATTCTTAAGTGCTGATTTGTAACTCAAATTCAACCTATCTTGTTAAACCTAAACCTAATATAAATATGATATGATGTTTAATCATACGTGGGTTCCTTGTATGATTAGTATAATGATGGAATACTCTCTTAATGATTTTTTAACCTTAATATGTCTCCGTATAAACATCATATCTCTTAAATGCAATGTTATGTTGAACTTATACGTAACATGTATGGTGATGGTTTGATTAGCCTTTGATAAGGTATGGAAAGATACTAATATCCTTAGAGGGAATGATGTGATGGTCTTAATGACCTTTGGGCATGGTTGAGGCCTAATAAAGATGTAGTAAGGATTGGTATCATGTGATGACATGATAATAATTATATCTTATTTGTTTTATATCTTCTGGAGTTGTAACATACCCATGTTTTTGTAGAAATTTTTTAGGGTTTGTATGTCACTTGATTGATGTAGTTAAAAGATATGCAATTGACATTAACTAATCAAGTGGAACCCTAATCATGTAGTACCCTGTGTCGTAGATCATGCCAGTGTCAGGACTTGCTAGATGGTGAAATGAGTATTCTATAATGGAATCTAGAAGTCATATACTATTGAGTGTATACATGTTTTTGAGGATGGTTGCAATCACACCTTGATAGGAGACGATTGCAGTCATATCTCATATACTTATATATATATACATATATACATATATATATATATATATATATATATATATATATTTGTGTGTGTGATGTGATGGAGGAAAACTATGGTTGTACCTCGGATGATAGGGTTTTTATATCCTGGTTACTAGTGCCATGACCTATATACTAAGGGTTGACTAGGCTATTTGTAGGTCGACCTTATGTGTCACTACGACTGACTACAACTGGCTGAGGACGGATGAGATCTTAGGTTTCTAGATCTCTTAGATTGTATGGAACTAATTTCAACTTAGCAGTGGTCAGTTGAAGTCCGAGTGGTGTACCTAAAACTTCCATGTATTAATTAAAGAAGTAATCTAGTCGTTTAGTTAATCTACTTAGGGTTAAACACGATTCACATTGGATGATAACTCTTGCCTTGCTTCTTTTAACTTTTAGTTGCTACATATTGCAGTAAAAGGAATCAATTGATTAGAAATGATGGTTTTATATCTTCCCTTACATATCATGTTAATCATCCTTGTTGTTATACCTTTTTTTAATCTATTAAGTTTTTTTATTTGTATAACATATTGTAATTAATAATCGTTGTTGAGAGTTATATCTCTTGCTGGAACATGGGTCTCATATCGTGGATCGCCACATCTTTTTAGGTGATCGTATACGATGTTGTCCGGTTCATGGTGATGAGAAAGAGTAGCCTGAAGAGCAGTAGGACCAAGAGGTTGGCTAGTAGTTAGTGTGTCCAAGAGTCGTCCATGTACTCTGAGGTCTGGGCAGGGGATGTTTTGTAGATGATATATGTATTAACCCAAGTTCTTGGATGTACTCTGATGATGCATAGGGCATGTATATATATGTGGAACAATATGATTTTTTATACATGTTGTGTCTGAGACCACATGACAGATATGTAAATACCTGATATGGTATATGCTCTTGTGCAAGTTTATGGGACTTTATGTAAATGTTCATGGACTTGTTTATAATGTTTATTTTGGTTTTAATTTATCTCTTCGTTCTGGTTATGTGGTTAATTAGTGATCAATCACATGTTTTGTTTTGAGTAATATCATATAACATGTCAGGTGTCACATCACGTAGGCTTCACAACTCCAAACCTTTATGAAAGATATATTGGGACGCTTCCCAGTCCATATCCCATATGGTTTTCTTTGGAACCAATTTAGAAGGAACGTAGCTAAGTTTGAACATGGAAGTTTCTAGTGCATGTCCCCAAAAGGGATTAAAACGTCTGACTAGGTTCATGATGGACCACACCATGTCCAACATTGTGTGGTTCCTTCTCTCTGAAACACATTATGTTGTGGTGTTCCACATGAAGTCAAATGTGATGCAATACCACACTCCTCAAGAATTTCATCAAACTCTTGGCTTAAATTTCATTAACTCGACATGATTGAGGCATCTTGTTTTGTTTCCAAGTTGATTTTCTACTTCATTCTTAAAATCCTTGAAGTTTTCAAGATATTATGAATTGTGTTTTATAGGATACATATATGCATATCCACTGAAATTATTAGTAAATAAGGTGAAGTATTGATACGCTCTATAGATGTTGAACTAAAAAGATGATCACATATATCAGTATGTAGGAGTTATAAAAGTTTAGTTTTCCTCACATTGTTACAAGTAAAAGGCACCTTATCCATTTTTCCCAAAAAAACATGATTAACATGTCTTGAGAGATTCAAAATCAAATGCGACTAGGTATCCATCCTTACAGAGTTTAGAAATTTGCTTATCATTTATATGGATCAAGCAAAAATGACAGAGGTGCATCATGTTTAGGTCATGCATCTTAATCTATTTGGTATTTACTTTATAAACATGTGTCTCAATATTGTGCCATCCTATGACTCACCATGAGATGGGTCAAGAGGTGAGGTATGGGTGTATTTGGTTTTCTACTTGAACCTTTGGTTAAACTTGGAAAGGATAGAACAAAGTACTCTGGGGTCTTCAATCTTTTCTGGTGACCTATCCAACTAGTTTTGTCAACAAATATTTGCTATAAGACATTAGATCACTTCCATGAAAGATATTGTCCAATAGTATATATAAAACTCCATTCTTTATTTGGAATGAAAAACCATTCTTATACAAACAACAAATAGAAATAATATTTCTAATTATGGTCATATATTTTAAGCATTTTAAAAAGAAATAAAAACCATTATTCTACATCATGTTTTAGTCATGCATTTTAATTTGTTTAGTGTTGACATTATTAACATGTATCTCAAGATCTATAAAAAATATCATAAGACATCAAATCACTTCCATAAAAGATATCATCCAAAAGTATAGATCCATTCATTATTATGAATAAAACCATTCTTAGACAAATAAAAAATATAAATAATATTGTGGGTTCTTGAGTTAGATCAAAATTTGTCTATGTAGATCAGCACAAACTAATCCAAGTACTTCTTGAACACCCAGTTAATAAGATCCATGGAAATTGCATGTGCATTGGTTAGTCAAAATGGCATAACCATGAACTTGCAGTGTCCATCCCTAGTCCTAAAGGTTGTCTTAGATATGTCTTCTCTCGATCCTCATCTGGTGGTATCCTAATTGCACATCTATCTTTGAGAACATTGTGTCTCCCTTCATTTAGTAGATAAAGTCATCAATCCTCTGCTCCTTCCAGGTCCCAAACTACGGGTATAAAACAAATACTAGGTGCAAGGAGTGGGATCCCAGAGGGGATCCACTCTCTACTAAATTAAAAAAATCAAACATCCTATATAAAGCACCACTATAATTTTTTTGCAAAGGGATGGTAATCCATTTTACTAAAAAATATGATTTCAAGTAACCAAATGTAGCAATGGAAACAAAATATCTAACTATTATAGAACTCGATATTGTCTCAAAACTTCACCACACAGGGTGATACATAAGAGAACTAACTAAACCAAAGGATCAACTGAGGATTACCTAACTGCCTCAATAAACTCTCCCATAAGGTTTTTGTTATACTTGATGAGGTCTAGATACAACTTGGTTATCTTGTCCTTGACCTACACCTTGGGTTGGAAGCTTACCCCAACAAAAAGGAGAAAGATAGATATATTAGCAAAACGCTGGTATGCGGATACTAAATTGAGTATTGAGCAATATTATGAATTATAGGATGTTAATTAACATCAATGTGTTTTACATGTGACAATTGGGAATAAAAGAATAAGAATGTGCAAATTGATAATAATTAAGGGCAAGACATCAATGTGTTTTACACGTGACAATACTAGAAATTATAAACATGTCGGTAGGATATAACACATCTATCATAAATGTAGGGTGATTAGGAACATATACACATCTACTCTGAGCAGGACAGGATACACAACTACTCTAATAATATCACTTGCAAGAATGATCACCTTTGCATTATTAAGTGTGGGAATTTACACATCCATATAAAATAACATGTGGGAATTTACACATCCACATAAAATAACACGTAAAAATTTACACATGCACATAAAATAACACATGTCACATTATACTAGTAGTCACCACATGATGCATAACAAAGAGTAATCAAGTTATTTCCAAATTATGAGGGATGAGAACATCCAATCAATATAAGTGGGGTTAGGGACCCATAAAAGATGATCCAAGAATATCAATGATGTGAGAGAAACAATCAGAATATATCTTTCAAGAACAATTCTAAATGGAGATACATGCAGTAATGAAATTAGAATTTCAATTCTACAAGTAGATCAAAAGATAGAAAAATAGGTGATTACTCAATTTGGAATAGTATGAAATGAAAACATACATTTAGAGAGAGGAATTGGATTTTCCTTAATATAGAAATAATGTGGGATGCAATCATATATTAAAAGAGGATAAAACTAGGTTATTTGCTCAATATGGAATAATATGAGATACAAACATACATTAAGAGAGCATAAAACTAGGTTAATTGCTCAATATGGAATAATAGGGGATGCAAACATACCTTGACTCGAGTGTAAAGTTAGAGATAAAGTCATAATCTTCCAAGTCTAGAGTCAATTCAAACCTACATATAGTATTTGATCCATCAATTAGGTTTAATGATTCATATTAGGTGAAACCCTAAAAATCCAAATCCATCGATAAAACCCTAGGCCCGCTCATGTTAAAGACCTAACACTGATTTTAGGGTTCCTTAATGATATTTGACTCAAAATCACATTTGTATTAATCATGATATTATTTTTAGTTACTATTAAGATCTTAAGTAAAAGAAAAACTCAAATATTCGATAAAAACCTAAATTGGCACATGATCATATCTCAGAGAGTGAGTTTAGGGTTACTGATCATGGATTTGATCTAGGATCTCAGCTTGATGTTTTAAAATGTATCTTAATTATTCATGTGATATTATAAAGATTTCAGACCATAAAAATTAAATATTTAGAACTTGTAAATCAGGCTATGATACCTATACCAAAAGATAGAGAAAATTCCAAGGATTCTAAAACACATTTTTTTTGTATTTTTTGGACATATAGAAAGAAAGTTATGAATTTTAGAAAATCTTACCAATTCGAAAATTTGATAAATCCACATCAGAAAAACCAAACTCATGGGAGAGGGATTGGCCCCACTGACATGGCCCCATTAGACTTGGCCAAGTTGTCCCATCAGTGGCTAGTAAGGCTCATTTCAGAGCAAAAGAAATCAAGGCAAAAAACCATAATGCCCTTGATGGAAAAACAAAATGAAAGAGGGAAACAAAGGGGCAATAAGGGGAATCAAAAGTGGGGATTCATCCCCCAAAATTGTGCCCACCATGGCTGCTCGAAACAGCCTGAGCAGGTTGGCATAAATTTGGGGAAAACCCAAACAAGCAGAGGTAAGGTGATATGAAGATACATAAACAAAGAGAAGGCACTGGGAATCATACCTTAGGGAGAATTGAGTTGGCATGAAGTGAGGAGGGAGAACATGATGTCGGCATTGTGGACTGGTGTTTGAACTTGAAGCAACAACACATGAAGGAAGAGGAGCAATTGGTGTGAGAGAAGGGTCAAGCAAGGTCGTCTAAAGGTCAGGGCATAGATATGTATGGGCGGGAGTTTAGTTCTAGGACTTAGGGAGTACAAGATTTAAGAAGCCATGGGGCTGAGAATTTAGCATTTTACAAATATATAGAGAGAATATGAGTAGTAGATGTTTTGTATAGAAATTGATCATGAAACTAGTGGAGAAAGAATCTGGGAAAAAATCGATCGTGGTGAGAGAAATCCACATTTTTCAAAGTTGTGTACACCTCCCATGTTGCCATTTTATGGGTGGGGTAGAAGATAACACAAATGATGTTGGATCCTAATTAGACGGCTCATGATGTAGGCAAAAACAAGGATGGCATGTGACACTTTAATGAATTAGAAACGTTATCCAAATTGAAATTTGAAAAAGTGACACATTAGTTATTTCCTTTTCTTTATTTATCAAATTGAGGGTGCAAATATTGTCCAATTAATACCAAATTTTGCACCTAGGTTAATTAAGACATGCAGATTCTAATTATGGAATTTTCACTTTTAAATAGATTTTGTATTTTATTTAATTATTTTAGATTATATCATATATTCTCATCCTTTATGAATTTGAGGAATATATAAACTCTCCAAAATATGAAACTTAACCTAAAGGATAATCTAAACACCAAGAACAATATCTTATAATTACTTTTTTCTTTTGGGGTTATTTAACATGTTAATTACTATCTTGGGCTTAAATGTGCATTCTCTCTCCTAACTACACTAGGATAGGCAAGTTTGTCCAAATAAGATTAAAATTCACAATTATGCTAATCTTTGTGTGTATATTTCAAATCTGAGGTTTAATTTCACTTTTGGAGACTTTTAATAATTTATATAACATTTTTGGCTTTTATCCTATTTTCTTTTCCCAAAAGAATAATGTTAAACTTGGTTCCTATGGAAATAGGCACCCAATGAACACGTTTTCATGATTATATTTTACTTTTGAGATTTCCTTTTATGATTTGTGGCAGTATTATGAATTTTGACATCCTTGTATTTAACAAAACATGAAATCAATACCTAATTAATTCCTATTAACTTCACCTTGTTACAAAATGAGTTATATATTTATTATGAATGAACAATTAAATTTTTACAATATTAACATCTTTAGTTTATTTATCCTACTTTATCTAAATTATATGACAATATTCATATGAAATTATCAATTTTTACTACAAAGCAAATTATTCATTTTTTATTTAAACATTATTTTAGTAAAGAAAATATATGTAACATATTACATTTATTTAAATGTTGGCACATGATTAGGTTATTATGTAAATGTTTTCTAATTTTTATCCTTGTTTGGTCACATCTAAAGAGAAAACCTCACTAGCTTTCAAATTATGGAATAGAGTAGGATTTTAGGTTTCAGTTCATTACAACACTCCACCCCTTAAAAGGATTTCATCCTTAAAACCTAATCATACATGTATCATCAATCACTTATACTCCACCCCTTCAAAAGGTTTGACCTAATAAGTCAAGATTAACAACATCAAGGTAATATGGTCACGTAAGAATCTTTCTGTTGGGAATTTTTTCTTCTTCTTTTAGGTGTTTATGTTGTTCATGCATCCAAATAACCATTCAAAACCACCTAGGGTTGAATTTTAGGTCCTTGAGTAACTAACCTTACAACTCTAAGGTCCTCATGAACATGCAAAAAGTCATAGGGTACAAAGGATAGGTTTTTCTAACTAAACCTTTATCAAAACATATCTTCCTAGTCGTCACTTCATGCATAAACTAGGGTCTAGGGTAACCATCCTAAGGGGGACAAGATTGAAATAGTTAGATAACTGACAACCAATGGCTCTGATACCATATTATAAGGAGTAGGATCCCAGTGGGGATCCTCTCCCTAGTAAATTAAATAAAAAGGAAACATTCCATATCAGGAACCACTATAATTTTTATTTAAAAGGGATGGTAATCCATTTTATTCAAAAGTATGATTTCAAGTAACCAAATGTAGTAGAAGAAACAAAACATCTAACTATCACATAACATGATATTGTCTCAAAACTTCACCATGCAGGGTGATACATAAGAGAACTAACTAAACCAAAGGATCAACTCTGGATCACCTAACTAGCTCGATACAATCTCCTAGAAGGTTTCTATTATACTTGTTGAGGTCCTGGTCCAACTTGGTTATCTTCTCCTTGGCCTACACCTGGGGTTGCAAGCATATAACAACAAAAAGAATTAAGATAGATATATCAGCAAAACACTGGTATGCACATATGAAATCAGGTATTTAACAATATCATGAATTAAAGGATGTTAAATAAACAATGCTTCCCACAGAAAAGGAAAGGACTACCCAACTATGCCTAAAAGAATAAGAATTTGCAAATAGATAATAATTAAGGGTAAGGCATCAATGTGTTTTACATGTGAAAATACTAGAAAATATAAACATGTCGGTAGTAAATAACACATATACCATAAATGTGGGGTGAGTTGGAACATATACACATCTACTCTGAGTAGGGCAAGATTCACATCTGCTCTAATAATGTCACTTGTAGGAATTATCACCTCTGCATTATCAAGTGTGGGAATTTACACATCCACATAAATTAACATGTGGGAATTTACACATCCACAAAAAATAACACATGGGAATTTACACATCCACATAAAATAACACATGTCACATTATACTAGTAGTTATCACATGATGCATAACAAAATATTAATCAAGTTATTTCCAAAATATGATGGATGAGAACATCCAATCAATATAAGTCGAGTCAAAGGACCCATAAAAGATGATCCAAAAATATCAATAATGTGAGATAAAAAATAAGAATATATCTTTCAAGAATAAATCTCAAAGGAGATACATGCAATAATCAAATTAGGATTTCAGCTCATCAAGTAGATCAAAATATAGAAACATAGGTGATTTCTCAATTTGGAATAGTATGAAATGCCAACATACATTTAGATAGAAGAATTAGAAATTGTTCAATATAAAAATAATGTGGGATGCAATCATACATTAAGAGAGGATAGAACTGTTGGCTAAATTGAACATTATTATAATCCCTTTATTTTGATGATGACAAACATTTCATTCTTGTGGATCTAATGTGCTACTTGAGTGTTGCAGGAACAAAGTGGATGACACAACTTGTAAGATCTATATGCTCAAATATGTTAATTTCATGATTGTAATCAAATGTAAAAACTTGTACAAGTATATAATGTACAAGTACTTAGACATCATGTAAATCAAGCGTTAGATCTTCCCTAGCTAATCACAACACTTAGATAGGTCATCCCCTATAATAGTGTCACAACTGCACACTCATACACACACTTAATACTTAGTTTAAAACGTTGAAATAGAGTCATTCTCGGTCGACAAACTTCTCGACCGAGACACTCTCGGTCGACAAACTCTTCGACTGAGAATGACCCAGGTAGCCATTAGACACTGCAGACAAGGTAGTTGGGAGTTGGACTAGAACGTTATACACCTTGCTCCAGACTGTCCCTCGGTCAACAAAAACTTCGACCGACAGGATTCTCGGTCGACAATTTCTCGACCGAAAAGAGTTCTGTCTACACTTTTCAGAATTAATTAACTAGATGTTGCTAAAGCAATTAGTGGATACCTAATGGCTAGTTAAGCACTAAGAACCCCTAGAAAGTGTCTAGAACGTCCTTAAGCATTCATAGGCCATTCCTATAAATAGGACATGCCTTAGGACATCCAAAACACACTTGTACAACACTTGAGCATAATACTTGCAGCTGGCTATTCATTCTTGTGAGCAATTGAGCAACTCCAACATTGGATATTCATTTCCAATGCTCCAAATTCATGTCCTATAGGCTAGCATCTCCTACCCACTTCACCAACACTTCCATATACATTAGTTAGGAGATCAAAACGCTTGATATAGGAAATAAAGCCTTGTGCTACAACGGTATTGTAATTTCTATTTTTCCTTCTTGTTCCTTTATATTGTTTGTACTCTCCTTGCTACTCCTAGGGTTGGAGGCTGTAGATTGGAGAGGGTTTTACTTCTCAGGTGGAGAAGGGTCTTCTCGGTGGAGAAGGTGGACTTTGGACTACTTCAAGAAGGCTGTCTCAACGGGAAGCTACTTAAAGAGGAAGGCTACTTCAAGGGGGAGCTTGAGGTTACTTCAAGGAAGGTTGCTTCGAGGTTGGTGAGACTACTTTTAGGTGAAGGCTGTCCGAAGGGTTTGGTGAAAGTAGTTGTAATTTTATGTAACATCCTTGTGAGGTAATAAAATTTAAGTACTTTCAAAATCCCGGTTGGGTAAGCAACCGGGAAGTGGATTGACTGCCTTAGTATTTGCTAAGGTGGGAACCACTCTAAATCCTTGCCCCCTTGTCTAATATCTTTGTGGTTTCTTGCTTGAGTTGAATTATTATTAAAATCTTCATAAAACCCTATTCACCCCCCTCTAGTGGTTTTTCAATTGGTATCAGAGCAGTCTTCAAGGAGCTCAAATCGAATTTTGAAGAATGAAGGGTGGTGGTGCCTACAACTGCAAGCAAAGGAGCAACTTGGACCAATCTTCAAAAAGCTATAATTGGTGCTTAGGAACAAGCCACACAACACTTAGTTTCCCTTGGAAGAAAAAGAAGGAAGATGTGCATAAAGGGTGCTTTATTGCTACAATAAGTGAAGAAGAAGAAGAGGTAAGCCTTTTTTATTTACCTAAAGAAGATTTAATTGCTAGTCTTCAAGAAACACATGAAAAATATATTGAGTGCAAGAAGAAATTAAAGAAATAAAATAAAGTAAATGATGAGTTACATGCTAAACTTCTTGCTCTCACATCTGAAAATGAAGATCTCAAAAAGGATATTGAAGATCATGATATTAAGCAGAAATCAGTAGAAGCAAATTGCAATCTTCTCTCCCTAGAAAAGATAAACTTGCAAACTCAAGTAAATGATCTTCAAAAACAACCTATTTTGTGTACACATCTAGATTATGATACTATTGTGAAAGAAAGAGATTCTTTATCATCTAATCTAGATCAAGAAAAGCTAGATATCAAGAAGAGAATGAATGAGATTGCTAAGTTACAACAAGAAGTTATTAGCTTAAGTAACAATGGTACTCTTGATAAAATCTTAAATGATTCTTACCTTCAAATTGGAAGGAGAGGACTAGGTTACAAGCCTAAAGGAAAATCTTATCAAAAACCTAGTTGGGGAAGGACACAAGTGCCAAAGAGTCCATCTATGTATGTACATAGAGGCAAATATACATATGTACCCAAGAACAACCTAGAACAAACTCATATAAAGAGACATGAGATTGATTCTATATGTTTCCATTATTGTTTGCGTCTTGGACATTACTCTTTTTAATGCACATATAAGAAAAGGAATGATGATTTAGTTTGGGTTCCTAAAACTTAAAAGTTTGAATTTTTACTAGTTGAGATTTGACCTAAACTGTTACTTTGATATACAAATGTCATATCTCAACAAAATTGAGCTTTAACTTTCATATTCTTGTATCTTGTTTGGAAATAAATTCTGAAAAATAGTATAGAAACATTCTCGGTCGAGAAAATGTTCGACCGAGAACACTGTCGGTCGAGAATTAGTCGACCAAGAAGGTTACTATTTTAAAGTTTGCAACAAATTTGATAAAACTTGTACAAACAGCAGCATTCTCGGTCGAGAAAAACATCGACCGAGATACATTCGGTCAACAAAAAGCTCGACTGAATCAAGTTCTGCTGAACCTGTTTTTCATTAATCTAGTTTGCTATCAATTTATTATTATTGGTTGATTTAATATGAAAATCAAGAATGAATCTTGGAGAAATTTCTTTAAACATAATTTGCAAAGATCATTGCTATAATCTCCTACATTATTTGACTTAAAAGTGAAAATATGAACCATAATTGGTTTAATCAAGGAAAAATACTGTTTTATCACAATCCACATGGTTTATCCTAAGCATTCCTTGGTCTATCTATAAAGTAACCATGAGTATTGAAACTTAGTTTAAATGATCATAATCATTGTATTTCATAAAATTATATGCTTCTACAGTTGTATCATAATTATTGTGCCATGATCATTTTGTTTCATTGGTTTGTCTAAAATAATTTTTGATCTATATATACAAACCATGAATGGATATTGTTTTTGTTCATTGAGATTCAACTCATATGAAGATGCCATTTTGCATAAATAGTAAAACTCCATGGCACAAATGCATTTTAAATTGAAAACCTGTAGAAATTGCCTCTTGGTTGAAATTGAGTTTGACCAAGGGGTGCTATGGTCGAAGTCAAGGTCGACCTAAAATAAGCTTGACAAAATGCTTAATTGTAAATAATTTTCTTGCACTTAAATCTTAGTATATAGAAAACAATATTTTAGTGCATAGCTCTCATAAAAGGTTAATTCATTATGATCTAATGATTGTTATAACCTTAGAATATTTAAATTATCTTGATTACAAGATTAAGGGGGAGTTCACAAAACTTTGAAAACATCATAAAGAAAATTTGAAACTTGTTATGACCTTAGTATACTTCAAAGTTAATTTGGTAAATGCAAATAAAGAAATCTACATTATTCATGAATATGACATATATCTTGTTCCTAATGGAATTCTCTAAACAAATTAGGGCTTAACATCCCGTGTAATTGATCAGAGATACATTCTACTATAAGCTTAAATGCCTATCAAATCATTTTCAGGGCTTAACATCCAGTGTAAAATGGATGAGAAATCAAAATACATATGCCATGGATCTAAAAGGATCTCATATCATTTCAAGGCTTAACATCCTTTGCAAATGATTGAGAAACAAATTGTGGCTAAATTCGACAATAAATAGTCCCTGTTTTCAAAAATGAATATCTTAGGGGGAGCATAGAATAAAAATAAGGGGGAGAAATAAATACAAAATGATTTTCTTAGATATCTTTTTGAAATGACAAAGGGGGAGAAATAATATAAAACCAAAAACATAAAGTAAAATGAGTTTCATAAATCTCGGGCCAGCACACACTTGGAAATAAGAGAATGGATAAAAAAGGTAAACTTCAGGTATGAAACTCATATGATTTATATTTCCTTATTTTATATTTAGGAAATGTTTGTCATCTTCAAAAAGGGGGAGATTGTTGGCTAAATTGAACATTATTATAATCCCTTTATTTTGATGATGACAAACATTTCATTCTTGTGGATCTAACGTGCTACTTGAGTGTTGCGGGAACTAAGTAGATGACACAACTTGGAAGATCTATATGCTCAAAATATGTTAATTTCATGATTGTAATCAAATGTGAAAACTTGTACAAGTATATAATGTACAAGTACTTATACATCATGTAAATCAAGTGTTAGATCTTCCCTAGCTAATCACAACACTTAGATAGGTCATCCCCTATAATAGTGTCACAATTGCACACTCATACACACACTTAATACTTAGTTTAAAACATTGAAACAAAGTCATTCTCGGTCGACAAACTTCTCGACCGAGACACTCTCGGTCGACAAACTCTTCGACCGAGAATGACCCAGGTAGCCGTTAGAAACTGCAGACAAGGTAGTTGGGAGTTGGACTAGAACGTTATACACCTTGCTCCAGACTGTCCCTCAGTCGACAAAAACTTCGACCAACAAGATTCTCGGTCGACAATTTCTCGACCGAAAAGAGTTCTGTCTGCACTTTTAAGAATTAATTAACTAGTCGTTGCTAAAGCATTTAGTGGATACCTAATGGCTAGTTAAGCACTAATAACCCCCTATAAAGTGTCTAGAACGTCCTTGAGCATTCATAGGCCATTCCTATAAATAGGACATGACTTAGGACATCCAAAACACACTTGTACAACACTTGAGCATAATACTTGCAATTGTCTATTCATTCTTGTGAGCAATTGAGCAACTCCAACATTGGCTATTCATTTCCATTGCTCCAAATTCGTGTCCTATAGGCTAGCATCTCCTACCCACTTCACCAACACTTCCATATACATTGGTTAGGAGATCAAAACGCTTGATATAGGAAATCAGGCCTTGTGCTACAACGGTATTGTAATTTCTATTTTTCCTTCTTGTTCCTTTATATTGTTTGTACTCTCCTTGCTACTCCTAGGGTTGGAGGCTGCAGATTGGAGAGGGTTTGAATTCTCAGGTGGAGAAGGGTTTTCTTGGTGGAGAAGGTGGACTTTGGACTACTTAAAGAAGGCTGTCTCAACGGGAAGCTACTTTAAGAGGAAGGCTACTTCAAGGGGGAGCTTGAGGTTACTTCAAGGAAGGCTGCTTCGAGGTTGGTGATACTACTTCTAGGTGAAGGCTGTCTGAAGAGTTTGGTGAAAGTATTTGTAATTTTATGTAACAACCTTGCGAGGTAATAAAATTTAAGTACTTTGAAAATCCCGGTTGGGTAAGCAACCGGGTAGTGGATTGACTGCCTTAGTATTTACCAAGGTTGGAACCACTCTAAATCCTTGTCCCCTTGTCCAATATCTTTGTGGTTGCTTGCTTGAGTTGAATTATTATTAAAATCTTCATAAAACCCTATTCACCCCCCTCTTGTGTTTTTTCAAGAACTAGGTTAATTACTCAATATGGAATAATAGGGGATGCAAACATACATTAAGAGAGGATAAAACTAGGTTAATTGCTTAATAAGGAATAATAGGGGATACAAACATACCTCGACTTGAGTGTTAAGTCAGAGATCAAGTCCTAGTCTTCCAAGTCTAGAGTTAATTCAAACCTACATATAATATCTCAATTAGGGTTTAATGATTCATATTAGGTGAAACCCTAAAAATCCAAATCCATTGGTAAAACCCTAGGTTGACTCAAGTTAAAGACCTAACACTGATTTTAGGGTTCCTTAATGACACTTGACTCAAAATCACAACTTTATTAATCGTGGTATTATTTTTAGTTACTATTAAGATCTTAAGCAAAAGCAAAACCCTAAAACTTAAATCTTCAATAAAATCTAAATTGGCACATGATCGTATCTCAAAGAGTGAGCTCAGAATTACTGATCATGGATTTGATCCAAGATTTGAACTTGATCTTTTAAAATCTATCTTTAATTATTAATGTGGTATTATAAAGATTTAAGAACATAAAATCAAATCTTTAGAAATTGTAAATCAGGCGATGAAACATATACCATAAGATAGAGAGAATTCTAAAACATATTTTTTATACTTTTTGGATAAATAGAAAGAAAGTTATGGATTTTAGAAAATCTTAACAATTAGGATATTTGATAAAGCCACATATTCAAAACTAAACTCACGGGAGAGGGATTAGGCCCGTAGATGTGGCACAATCAGACTTGGCCAAGTCGCACGGTCAGCGGCCAGCGAGGATCGCTTCAAAGCAAAAAACTGATGTGAAAAGACTATAATTCCCTTTATAGAAAAACCAAACGAAAGAGGAAAATAGAAGGGCAAGAAGGAAAATCGATAGTGGTTTCATCTCCCAGTATTGCACCCACATAGCTACATGAAGCAGCCTAAGAAGGTTGGTGTAAATTTGAGGAAAATCCAAATAAGTAGAGGTAAGGTGATATGAAGACACACAAATGAAGAGAAGGCACTAAGGAATCATACACCAGGGCGAATCGAGTTGGCATGAAGCAAGGAGGTAGAATTGGACTTTGGCATTGTTGACTGGTGTCTGAACTTGGAGTGACAACACATGAAGGAAGAGGAGCAATTGGAGTAACAGAAGGGTCGAGCAAGGTCATCCGAAGGTCAGGGCATATATATTTATAGGTAGGGGTTTAGTTCTAAAACTTTGGGAGTAGGAGGTTTGAGAATCCATGGGGTGAGGATTGGGTATTTTGCAAATACAGAGAGAGATAATATGAGTATCAGATCTTGTTATGTGGAAATTGATCAGGAAACCAGTGGAGAAAGAATCTCAGAAAATGATCGATCATGGTGAGAGAAATCTGCATTTTTTAGAGTTGTGTACACCTCCCATGTTTCCACGTTGGGAATGTGGTAGAAGATAACAAAGTCATCATTGGATCCTGATTGGACGACTCACGATGTGTGTAAAAACAAGGAAGACATGTGACACTTAAATGAATCAGAAACATTATCCAAATCAGAATTCGAATAAAGTGACACATTACTTATTTCCTTTTCTTTATTTCTCAAATTGAGGGTGCAAACATTATCCAATTAATATGAAATTTTGCACCTAGGCTAAATAAGACATGTAGATTATTGTGGCATTAGTTTTCACTTTTGAAGAGATTTTGTATTTTATTTTTGTTTTTAAAATTATATCTTATATTATCTTCCTTTATGAATTTGAGGGATCTAGAAACTCTCCAAATATATGAAACTTAGCTTATAAGATAATCGAAATATGAGAAACAATATTTTAAAATAAATTTTTTTCTTATAGGGTTGTTTAATATGTTATCTAATATTTTGAGCTTAAATGAACATTCTCTCTCTGAACAATATTAGGATAGGCAAGTTTGTCCAAATAAGATGAAAATTCAAGAGGCTAATATGTGTGTAGATTTTGAATCTGAGGTTTAATTCCACTTTTGGAGACTTTTAATAATTTATGTAACATTTTTGTCTTTTATACAATTATCTTTTCCAAAAAGAATTAAAATCGTTATTATTATGCAAATAAAGTGAAACTTGGTTCCCAAGGCAATAGGCACCCACGGAACATGTTTTCACTATTATATTTTACTTTTGAGGTTTTATTTTATGAGTTGTGGCACTATTATGAATTTTAACACATTATCCTTGTATTTAACAAACCATTAAATCAATACTTACTTAACTAAGTCCAATTGACGTCACCTTGTTACAAAATGAGTTATACATATTTATTATGAACTAAAATTAACCTTTTACACAATTAACATATATAATTTATTTATACCACTTTAATTAAATTATGTGACAATAGTAATATGAAATTACTAGTTGCTACTCCAAAGCAAATTATTCATTTTTGTTTATTTAATTATTATGTTAGTAAGAAATATACTTAACATATTTCATGATTTTATTTACATGTTGGCACATAATTAGGCCATTATGTAAATGTGTTATAATTTTTATACTTGTTTGGTCACATCCAAAGAGTAAACCTCACTAGATTTTAAATCATGGGATAGAGTGGGATTCTAGGTTCTGGTTCGTTACACTAGGACTCACATCTTAGTATCAAGTACATGCTCCAGAAGAGCATCACAACTATCCTCATCAGCTTCTTAGCTATTTCACCAGACACCAAAAATGTAGGGAGAGTCGTATGGTCTCATTGGAAGGCCCATGAGACATCTCCATCATAAACTCAACAACCTTGAATTTACAATCCCACATTACTTTATATGTCTCTAATGTATCTATCTAAAGGATCATATCAAATACATGTATCTAAAGTGGCATAAGATCTACTTAAATGGTGCATTCAGAGAAGATGAGAACATAGGAGGGACACACCTCAACACACAATTGTGGAGCCAACTCAAGGTGTATCAAGAAAGAAATGTTTACTATGACAACCTGATTTTTATCGTTCATCTACTATACTTTTTCTATCTCTTCAAGTGACCCTTATATAATTACATATCAATTCTATGGTTGAAATGCTTGGTTGATGTATTTTGGTCACTTTATATAGTATGTGTAAAGGTGCCACATTAAATTGGATGTTTGACTTAAATCCAAGATTTTAATGTTCATCATATTGCAAATAAATTGGTACCCATGTAATATTCTTTTTGTACTTTAGTGCATGGTATCTTGTATAGATTCCTATTATGTAAACAAATACAAAAATTGTGTAAAACCAAGCTCTAAATACTGAGGTATAACCTATCAATGTTTGGACATTCAAACATCCTTTTTCTAAACATTTTTCAATGTTTTCTAGGCTCGTGGGCCAACCCCTTTTGGCCCAAAAGTCAAGAATGGTCCATGAGTAGACTAGTGCCTTCCTCTTTGGGAAAGCATCGTGAGGATAGGAATATTGTCTCCCACCTCAAGCCATATTGATTAATGGAAGGGGACCTCACTATGGACGAAAACATTCAAACCCTACCCCGTTTGCTCTTTTTAAAGCTTCCCTTTCCAATCCTTCCTCCTTTCTCTTCTTCATTTCCCCTTCTTTTCCCCTTTCCTCTAGGGCGGGCTGTAGTTTCTCTTGTTTCCCAACGCCAGCACCTTGGGGCATTGAGCCCTAGTTATCCTAGGCCTTCTCCATCCTTCAATGCTTTTGCATGACTATTGTGAATATTATCAAACTTATATAGCTATGATGGGTGGAATCCATTGAGTCTTTGGTGTGACAGTCCCTCCTAAAGGAACAAGAGCTGGTATCTCTAGGAGAAGACTCACTCAACCTTCCTCATGCCTCCCTATAACGAGAGCGAGTGAGGCAAGTTCCATGTCTTTTCTTGCAACGTCCTCAACCCATCTTCCTATCTCTGTCCTTTTCCACCCTCCAAGTGATGGTGGGTGACGCTTGGGAAGCCGGACAACAAACTCTATTCTGGCTCTATATAGGTGTGTCCGTGCGGATTGAGGTGAGGGAGAGACAGTTGGTGATGTCGGGCATGAGGGAGAGACCGTGGGTGATGTTAGATGTGTGGGAGCGACCAATTGTGATGTTAGGCATGCGGGAATTTTGGGTGACGTCTGCGAGCAATGCAGGGTGGCCATGAGAGGAACACAATTACCACCCATGGGAGGGAACAAGGTGCATGCCCAGTCGAACGTTGGATCCAAGATCCATGGCCCACCACCATCATGAAAACTTGAGTTTTCTCATTCCTCTATGGTACCTATTCTCTCTCAATGAGTGACCCTTGTACACTATTACTTATCAATTCCACGGTTGAAATGCTTCGTTGATCTATTTTGGTCACTTTATACATTATGTGTAAAGATATGACATTAAATTGGATGTTTTACTTAAGTTCAAGATTTTAATGTTCATCATATTGCAAATAAATTAGTACCCACCTCTGTATTATTTTCACACTTTAGTGCATGGTATCTTGCAGAGCTTCCTATTCTATAAACATATGTGAAAAAATCATGTAGAATAGAGCTTCGAATACTGAGGTATAGCCTATCAAGGTTTAAACTTTCAAACTTCATTTTTCTAAACCTTTTTCAATGTTTTTGACTCTAATGAGCCAACCCCTTTTGGCTCAGAAGTCAGGCACGGTCCATGAGAGGACTAGTGCCTTCTACTTTGGGAAAGGATTGTGAGGCTGGGTTGATTGTTTTCCACCTATATCCATAACAAGTAATGGAAGGGGACCTCACTATGGATGACAACACCCAAACCCTACCCCTTAGCTCTTTTTAAAGCTGCCTTTTTTATCCTTGATCCTTTCTCTTATTCCTTTCCCCTTCTTTTCTCCTTTCTCTAGGGCAGGCTTCTGTTTCTTTTATTGGCCACCACCAGTTTCTTGGGGTGTTGAGCCCTAATTTTCCTCAGACCTTCACCATCTTTTAATGCCTTCACGTGACTGCTATGCAGATTATCAAGCTTCTATAGCAGTGATGGGTGGAATCCATTAAGCCTTTAGCGTTGCAGTCCCCGCCAAAGGAACAAGAGCTGGAAGTGCTAGGAGATGACCTGATCAACCTTCCTCACACCTTCCTACATTGAGAGTGAGAGAGGCGGGTGCCATGCCTTGTTTGGCAACATCCTTGACTCATCTTCCTATCTCCATCCCTTTACACCCCCTCCAAATGATATCGGTGGCTCTTTGGAAGCCATATGGTAACCTCTATTCTGATTCTATTTTTCCACTGAAATAGGGATGTGTCTGTGCATATCAGGATGAGGAAGAGACCACTGGTGATATCGGTCATGCGGGAGCGACCGGGGATGATTTCAAGTGTGCGAGTGCAACAAGTGGTGATGTTAGGTGTGGGGGAGCTGTGGGTGGCATATGTGGGTGATGTTGGATGGCCACAAGAGGCTCACTGTGAACACCTGCGAGAGGGAACGAGGCACCTACCCAGTCAACCACTGGATCCAAGACCCGCGGCCCGCTACCGTCACGAAATAATGATGTAACGCTCTTAACCCCAAATCTTTATAGTTTGAATACAAGTTTTCAAAAATGCATATCTCCCAACTCCTATGGACAAAACATGCAAAATTTTATGTCAAATAATTTAGCTCGATGAAACCTACTCAATGAACAAACTTCTAGAACTTGAATCTTGTTCTAATAATCCTAATTTCTTAAAAGTACAAACTTTGACTATGTTAGCCATCTTTAGTAAATGATGTTGATTAATATTAGATTTTGATACTCAATCTACTTCTTTCTTATCATATCAGTAACTTATAGGTTCTTTTGAACATGTTTGATCCCATAATCACCCCTTGTGCTCATAAATGACTCTATTTGCACATATATATGACTTGTTGTGGATATTAATGAGGTATTGTGCCCTATTATGCTAATCTTGCATAGTAATGTTGAATCATATATAATCATACACTAAATAAGTAACTAATACCCCTCCATGATACACAAATCATTTTGTATCCCTATTTTCTATGTCTTCCTTTTATGACACCTAATGCTATGAATGTACCAATGATGGGTTTGGCCTAACTTATGCATTCAACACTATTGGATCTATGATATCAGTAACCTTGTGATGTTTATGACTTAAATGACTAAGGTATACCCTTTTTTCACTATGATGGTACTTGTGACACTAGATACATCCATAATGACCTAATGTATCCTATAGTGGTTGGATTATCTTCCTTGCGCCCAAATGTGACATACATCTTAATATCTTATCTTTCCTATTCTAAATTAGAGATATTATATACTTTATGATCCCCTTGGTATGGGAGTCCCATATCCATATGTTGGGACCTTCTGATCTAGGTCTTATGTGTTGGTTTTTAGAACACATGTTGATAATGTAGAATCCTATGATGCCGGGACTTGAGGATATCAACCTATATTTGAATGCGATTCTTATGTCCTAATATAACTGATCCAAACCATATTTTATGATTGATACTCATGTTTGATGAATCTTGACCTTGGTTTCTCTATTATGAATCTTTTGACCCCCAAATGCAAGTAAGTGGATCAAAATTTAAAATGATCATAGAAAATGAATGGAACATAGAAATGACTTGAAACTTGAACCACACCTTCATGATGAACTCTATGTTAGTAAAAGATCATCAAATGCACTAATAAGTAACTTGAAACTTAACTAGGACAAAACCCTAAAATGAAGCTAATTAGGGTTAGTGTTGACAATCTAATATAGGCATGTAATCTTGTGATTAATCAGATGTTTCTTATGGCTAGATGGTCAAGGATACATTAGGTTATGAAATCTCTAAATCATATAAAAGTTTTAATAATTATATGACTATGGATTTCTTACTTGAAATGTGATACATATGTGTGTTTGTTTACTTGCTCAAATATTGCCATGTAGTATCCTAGTATTGTAAGTATGTCTCGTGTCACTATTTTATAACTTAAAAACATAATATAGAAACTCCATTACACAAACCTTGTGCACCTACCTATATTCTTAGGGTAAGGAAACGATGTTGGGAATCCTACTTGAGTTTTCAAGATAGGTCTGACCATGTTGATAAAAGGGTTAGCTAATCTTGAGAAACCTTACAGACTCTTCCAATGGGAAGTAGTCAAAGGCCTTATGATATATGATGTTGTTGGTATAATTGGAGTAAAATGATATAAAATACGGGCTCTCAATTTTCTATATACTTAATTTGTTTATTTTTATTCGTCTACTTGTGAAACTCTTTTTAAATTATGCAAAGCTTATGTATATGTATCTTTTAGCCATGTAATCAACATCTCGTGTGCTGACCAACATAATTTCATGTATTTCATAGTTTTAGAGATGGCTAGAAGTTGGTGGGCTTGGTGAGATATGTCGGGTGTACCTGTTGTAAGATCCCTAGTGCACATGAGCAGACTTGCGTATAAATTGTACTTTTTAATATGTATTTGAAAGTATACAATAATATAATGTTGCTTAATAATACTTGTTGAATGTTGAGATTATGATTGGTGCTTTTATCTTGTTATTAGTTCATGTATGCTTAGATTTATGCTTCCACATTCACACTTTGATAATACCATGCTAGGGACATATGCCTAGGTCTAATTGACGCTGACTTTATAGTCATTTGGATCTAGGATTTGGGTAATAGACTGTTCAATGACATTCACATTTAATATTTACATGCAAATTACAATGTACCATCATCTCTCTGGTGAACATGAGTGTGTCACATCTGAATCAACTAAAAAATATACATATATAGAATCAAAAAGTCAAAATGATAAATCTCCATATGACTGGTAATGACTTGAGGATTGACAACACCCTCAGGATGGGTCATTGTGTAAAAATAGGTTATGGCTTGTGATCTTCCTTTTTCATGGCCTCTTCCTATGGATCCTGAAGATCCATCTTCAAAGGTTTTTCCATGTCCTCAGCCTCTGCTAAAGACATGCTATTGTGAGCCCTACTCATTCCTCCCTTGAGGATGAAACTCCTCGTGGTTTAATTGTAGGAAAAACATCCTCATATGTCCCAATTGATGGATGTATAAAAGCTTCTTATATGGAATATCCTACGGCCCAGACAGCCCTATCATAGAGATAAATCCTAAAATGTATGTTCCATATGGTGGTATTCTTATACCTCTACCTCTACACGACAACCACTACTATTTTCGATGTTGTACTCTTTGCTCTGGTGTAGATGTGCTCAATTGAGACTGTTAATATTGCTGCCTTGATGATTATAAAAACCTATACTTCATGGATCCTCCAGAGAACTATCTAGATGATTAATTTTACTTCCTCTTGGCATTATTTTTATAAATTTAGAGTGATGTCCTTTCAATCCTCCTCACAAACTCTAAAAGGTGGAAAACTTCTGACGTGACTCCAAAGTTGGAAACGACCTTTTTTAGCATGGCATTCAATCCCTACTTAAACCATCATATCTTATCTATCTTGGTTGATTTTGTGTGTGGGAAAACATTAACAAATCCACAAATCAAGCTTCATACTTGCTCTCTACCTCAGTTGTTCAAACCACACAATCTTCTTGTCCATATAGGAAAGAGAAGTTTATTTTTTCTCAAATTTCCTTCTAAATTCCATCCAAGAGATAAGTTCCCTTGGCCTTTTATCCTCCTCTCTGTCCCACAATTTTCCATCATTCCCTTTCAATATATACATGGTATGCTTCAGCCTATCTTTGTTTGGTATATTCATCAATCAGAAACCATTCTCCTGATTGAAGATCCACAAATCTACATCGGTGAGATCTTTTGTACTCAATTACTCTATGGATCTCACACATTTTATCCGCTCAAGAGTCTTTCTCGAACTTGTTGACTTGACGTGTTATGTTTGAACCTTGACCGGTGGAGTTGGCAACTTGCTCAAAAAATGAGTAAAACATACATCATTTGTCCAAAAATGGCCTAAAAGGCTGGATGGAGAGTCACCATTAGCTCTAAAGGCACAATCTGAGGTTCCTTGGGTTGCTTAGGATTGGGCACCCTCTCCTCGTGAGCATGTAGCCTCCCATCACCCCTTGGGTGAACATAATTGCTCTTTGTGCATTCTTCATAATGTAGCCTCCCATCACCCGCTCAAGAGTCTTTCTCTAACTTGTTGACTTGACGTGTTATGTTTGAACCTTGACCGGTGGAGTTGGTAACTTGCTCAAAAAATGAGTAAAAACAGACATCATTTGTGCAAAAATGGCCTAAAAGGCTGGATGGAGAGTCACCATTAGCTCTAAAGGCACAATCTGAGGTTCCTTGGGTTGCTTAGGATTGGGCACCCTCTCCTCATGAGCATGTAGCCTCCCATCACCCCTTGGGTGAACATAATTGCTCTTTGTGCATTCTTCATAATGTTCAACCATATCTACATAACTATAATCAGTGGTTAGATATGGTGGGCTCATAATGGTCAACACAACAACCTAATTCTATGTCCTAGTAGGCTCAACACCTAGACTTTGATACCAAAAAGTTTAATGACCCATCACCATAAGAGATAGATTCATCAAAAAATAACCCAATTAAAACAACAATCAACACTGTCCACATAAATCACATAGAGAGCACATGCCAAAAATATTCATCGAACATTGCAAATAATATTAACATAACTATAAAAGCCTTACAAGTGTTCAAAACAACATGTTATATGTTCCACGGTGCATAAGACTTTTGTACAAGACATGTTCATGAGACACTTACACAATATCTCATTAAAATGCATGTTTTATAAACATTTTACATAGACCTTATTGTAGAGCATGTACATAACACCTTACAACTAGTATAACTATGGCTCTAGAGGTTTTACACATATTAAAAAATCTCAAGTCAAGAAAAATATATAACATAACTTCCCTTCATAGACTTGAATGTATATGTACAATGTTCAATTGCTACCCCGATACAGTTTATTTCTGGGTCTGTTGCACAAACGTCACCTACCTCCAAGATCACTACACATAGACATTACATAACTCATTATATAGGGTCGACTCCCTCCTTGTTGATCTTCTCTTCCACTACCTGGGTAACTCTATTTCTCTCCTACAAGATGTGGAGAAACCATAGGATGAGTTCTCAAGTCCCAACAATATGATATAACATCTGATACAACTATTACCTACCAGATAATAAACAATTAAAGAAATCCATAGAAATTTAGCTATATAAAGAGCATCAGTGTATTTTGAAGTACACTCTTTCCCATCCATATCATCATCCTTGTCTATCTTACAATAGATTTACCCTCACCCATATCTAGCCTATAAGAGAATTGACATAGAATATACATATTCAATTCCTTAGAATTATATCATAACAACCACATCAATATTAGATCCACATAAACTTGGAAAAATATACTATTCGGTTGGGATATATTTCATAATGCCTTGGGCAGATAAAGACATACCACTAAATCTACTAGCTAGATGCTACTAAGTCATCCTAGCAATCTGCACAAGATCTAAGTATACTGATATACCCTATACCTATCCACATAACCTCAAGTTGAATCAAGGTAAATAAAAGATAGAGATCCCACTGGATGAGTCCACCATGGATATTTCTTCAATAGAAGATTCATCAATCTCAGGTCTTCCCTGGATACATAGGTCATGATGCAAAAATTAGGTTACAACCATTATTACCAAAATTTAATGTAAATTCACATCTTATATGACAATTGTCAATGTACCATCAGCCTTTGTTGAGTCCCAATCATATTTTTAAAGGTGAAGGGGTATAATGTTCACAACCATCTCCATATATTCACTAATATTTGTCTCAAGGTATCTTCTCACAACTTTGGGTTGCTACAAGATTTACTCATATCTCTATTCCCCCAATAACCTAAGGAAATAGATATACAGACTCACGGCTCCACAACTTACAATTATAAATATTAGTTAGATTCATTATTCTATAATTATATGAAGAAATACTTAAATAGATTTGTCAATGAAAGACAATTAATCATGTCACTAGAAACTTCAAGAGATATAAAATATATGATTTCCAGAATCTGACTTCTCAAAACATGACATATTACCATACTTCTATCCATGTCGAGGCTTTCTATGTATTACAACCCCTAAAAGGTATTGAATATTAAGAAATCCTTTTTTTAAAATGTTTAAAGAATAATTATCAAGTACTACATCATTAGGCACCCACAACAGGGCAGTACAATAGATGACTAGAATCATCTTTTTTCTTATGATTTCATAAGCATAATAGTAAGAGAAAGGATGTGGAAAATATTTCAAGAACATTCTCATAGGAGATCAGTGTGGACTAGTACCCTACAGACACGTAAGTTATCATCATGCATAAAAGCAATGTTCTTTAGACTTATCATGTCATCATAAGTCAAAAAATATCTAGTGAAGTACTAAATATCCCCATATTACTGTCAGGAGATTACTCTAGGAAACATAACCACAACATTAAGTTCATATCCTTCACATATTAGGTTCAAGATGCATAAAGATGCCACCTTTTATGTTTTCAGGAAGTATTACAACAAGATCTCAACGTGCATGTACATAGTAGGTAACAAATGAGTCAAACATGATATCATTAACCTGATGAGAGCATAGTCAATTCCACTCATAAAGAATAGAAATGAAACCTTGAGCTTCACAAAAAATCCAAATCCAAAGGCAAACTCTATAAGATATGAGCTTCTCCTTTCAACACACTTTACAATTGTTGATCAATGACATAAAAGAAATTAGATCAGGGATGGAGAAAGGAAAACATGTTCTAAGACCTAACAATATAAAATCTAGAGAAAAATCACTAAAAATATCCCCAAAAAAGGTGGTAAATTGTCAAGAGAATGAAGGGCCGCGGTTCTATTTACACAGATATAAACTTGGTAGTCACCAGGAAGCTCATTGCGCATAAAAGAAATACATACAAAGAATAATGAAGTGAACGAACGATGAAAGCATATTTCTCATCTATAGATCACACGACGTAACTGTGTGTGATAAATGCAAGTGTACACATTAGAGTGCTACAACAACTCAGAGGCCTGGATGTAGAACTTTGAGAATTGGGACTATTAGAGACTACTACTTACTAAAATATACTAGATGGGTCTAAAAAAGGAGATGATCGAATGATTAAAACTAAGAAAAAGACTTAAAAGTGCAAAAAGTAGAGTAAATGGAAGATCAGATTGATGGATTCCTTAGGATACCAGGTTTCACCATGGTGTCAACCTATGCTTGCATTCAATTAGATTCATACAACTTATATTGCTTAGTTGGATTAAGCATATGTAGCATGTATTACCTCCTTTATCAACATAGCACACTATTTACCCTAGTTACTAATCCACCTTGACTTAACTAATACAAAAGGCTAAATGATAAGATCTATCTCTAGACAAAAACTTTACAATTTTTATTGTGCTTTGACAAGACATTACCAACTGTGATGGCAACTGCTTTTCTAGTTATAAAACCCACTTCCACAATATTTAAAACCCATTAAATATTCATGGTGAACAAGCATATGTAAGGTAGTAAATCTTTTCTATAATTAAAATCTGAAGTAAGAGATAAATTGTATTAAATAAAACATAATGATGCATAAAGGCAACATCTAGCTACTCTCGGATCCTAAATAATGGGTGTAATGTCCCAGGATTTGAGGCCTCAGATAAAATGATCTTAAAAAGGAATGATTGGACTACCCATATCACTAAGGTGCAACTCCTTTTATGGGATTCACTTACTAAAGAACTCCATAGTTAAGCATGCTCAACTTGGAGTAGTACTAGGATGGGTGACCAGTCAGGAAGTTGACCCCGGCTTGTGCGTGAGTGAGGACAAAGCACATAGTTGAGGCTAGTGGTGGTTTGTGGGGCCAGTTGTCACTCCTGAAACTCTACTAGAGCCTTGGGAAATGGGCCCGGGTGTTACAAATGGTATCAGAGCCAAAACCCCCCATTAGGTGGGGCCTACATGGGCATGTGGCATGTCGGTCTTGAGCCGTGCAGTCCAGGCATGTTAGAAAGGATTGCCATGCTGACGTAGGCACCCTTGTGCTAGGTATCTGTGACCAGGAGTTGGGTGTCCATGGTCCATCATGGGTCTACATTGAAATGGAGCCAGATTATGAGGCTATATAGTTAAGCCTTGATGAGGACGTTAAGAGTCAACATGGGGAAGATTGTAACGTCCCAAGATTTGGGGCCTCAGATAAAATGATCTCAAAAAGGAATGATTGGACTACCCATATCACTAAGGTGCACCTCCTTTTTTGGGAGCCCATCACTAAAGAACTCCATAGTTAAACGTGCTCATCTTGGAGTAGTACTAGGATGAATGGCCAATTGGGAATTTGACCCCGACTTGCGCGTGAGTGAGGAAAAAGCACACATTTAAGGCTAGTGGTGGTTTGTGGGGCCATCTGTCATTCCTAAAACTCTACTAGAGCCTTGGGTAGTGGGCCTAAGTGTTACAACAGGGGTTTATCCCCTCATGTTCAATATAGAATCAAAGGAAGGGGGTAAATAAGAGAAAGCCGCATAAAACTACTACAACATGGTACAAATTTGCTCTGGTCTTTTTGTCTCATTCTCCTTGGACTCTGGTTCCTCCAAGGATGGCTGATGGGAAGGCATCTACATGAGATGCCTTTGATTGAGATGAAATATCTTGGTCTGAGATTTCTTGGTGGCTTCCCTCTTTAGGTTTATATAGGAAAAATCATGGCACCACTTTTCTACAACAATCAGATGTCTCTCGTTAAATCTTAGTTGTCATACAAATGTCAGTGCCATCGACTTCATAAATTTATTATGATTAGGGTTTTTGATCTTAGTGCCACTGACTTGGTTTGATGGTACCGAGAATGTATTTGAAAATTCTCCTTCACTTCTTCTCAATTCTTCTTCTTTTTATCGTGTCCCCTTCTTGTTCATGTTGGTCCCACCGACATGAGTCAGTGGTACCAAATTTCTTTTAGTTTATACTAGGTTACATATGCAATAAAGCAACAATGCAATATGAAAACAACAAAATTAAGCAATTTTTAGACAAATACATGTAAATTAGATAAAATTGATTCACAAGTGTTATTTTAGACAATTTATGCAAAATGTACATAGAACACATAAATATTGGAGATTTTACTTTAATAATATGCTTAAATAAGCCCCATTTTTGGTAGAGAAATTATGCACATCAAATCCCCTAAGCTTGAATGTTGCTCGCCCTAGGCAATGTTACTTTTCATTTGGTTGAAATAGTCAATAAAAAGACACACATGTGAACTAGATCATTCTAATAATCCTTGACTCAACAGACCCAAACAAATCCTCTCCAACCACAGGGCAAACAACTACTATACAAGTGACCAATTATTAAACAACAAAACATCAAAATCAGACCGCTTAATACATAAGTAAGATGAAGTAGAGAATAATAACACAAAGTCTAAGTTATACCGAGTGTGTCACAAGCTCTCCCTATCTCACTGCTCTTATTCAAAGTTTTCATCTAATATGGATGTAGTTCCCTAAATATGATTGAAAAAAGGGAATAAATCTTTATTTATGTCCTATCATGTAGAGCAGTGGATGGATGGAATGAGTGGTATGAAATAACAATCACACATAATCCAAGGCATTTATGCTAGAAAACTAAAATAGTGTACCTAAACGATGGATGAAGATGAATGTGTCCTAATGCCTACTATTTTTGGTAATATGATGGGTGTTGTGGATGTCTCATCCCAATGATTTGTGATGGTGGAAGGTGACAAAATATAGAATCACACAATTTTATTCCATATACAAGGGAGGGATGATTCTTTTTCTTTTAATCTTCTCACATTTATTGATCATTAGAGGATGATTCTTAACAAGACATCTCCAAACTCACGGGAAGTAGTGGATCTGGAAGGAGAAGGATGCTATAGAATCTCATTTTCACTCAATTGGCTCTCCTATCTCTTTTTATGTACTTAAGGCTTGGTCAGATGTCTCGAAGCCCTTTAAACACCATGATACTTTCTATTTGAGTCATACCACTGTGAAAATAAAATATGGCAAGATCATCTATCCTAGATCTGAAGTCCTTGAGAATCATTGGAAATGGAGCACTGTCTTGCAGGTTATATCATGGATTTTAAATCCCATCTCCCACCCCTTGAAGATTATCTTTATGGGCTTTGAAATTTGGGTGGATAGATTGAAGTCATCAGTAGAGGTAACAACCTACTCATTATTCGATTCTTAGATAGAAAAGATCTATCACACACACTCAATGCATGTCCATGGCTTGTTAAGAATCATCCTCTAATTATCAATAAATGGGATCCTGGCATGGAACTAAGGAATCTAGCGTTGAAGGATGTACCTATTTGGGTCAAGATTTATAATCTTTCGATTGAACTTTGGGATACACAAATGTTCGAGCGTATTGGTTCATTTCTAAGCATGTTGATCTATATAGATGAGGCAACCAGATTTTGCTCCAGACTTGATTATCCTAGAATTCATCTCCGCATTATGCATTCTACACATTTTCCCATTTCTATCAATCTTGAATCAGACGGTGGAGAAGTGCACAAAGTTGATTTATATTATGAATGGATTGTGTCCATATGTGAGTAGTTTTGTTTTTTGGGACATGAAAAGATTGATTGCCCATATTTGAATGCTAGTGCTTCAAATCTGACTCAGGCCACTCATGAGATATACATTTCAAATGAACATGTCCGTTCTTCAAAATAGCTTTGGATGGTTAAAACTGTCTCTAAGGCTAATGTCTCCAATTTGGATAGTTTAAATGATTTAATTTCTGATGCTTCTAATGTCGTTGTTTCTATTGTGAAAGCCTATACTCCAGTGGATGTTTAAGGTATTCCGATCACTCTAAATACTAGTGGAGTTGAGCATAATGTTGAATTAGTGGTTTCTCTTGAGAAAAACATAGAAGTAACGTAAGTTCCTTCTACCCATATCCTTATATTTCAACCTTCCCCTTCAGACAGCTCGAGTTGTCATGTTTCTTATAACAAGGTTAAAAGTTCTTTTCTCAAGTCTCTTCCTAAGTTTAATGTGAAGGCTAATTTAGGAATATTTAATAGACTCTTAAGCTTGGTTTTCTCTCATATGCATAAGAATATGAGTGGTCTGGAAGTTATTAATCAGAATAGTGTTGTTGAGGCTGTTAGCTCAACAACCCAACACTTTAAATGAATATATCTCTTCACCTCTTCCTGGAATGCTAGGGGCATCTCTAATACAATTATGGGGGTCTAGGAAGAGATGGAAAGACTGAAGTTTGACATATCATCCTTAATGAAACTAAGATTAGAAGGGAGGAATTGTCTAACTTCATGAATAAATATTTTCCTCATCACAATTGGTGTGCAAATCACAATTCTCATGCTCTTGGAAGAGTTTTTATTCTCTAGAATCTTGATACCTGCTCAGTTGATATGGTGAATGAATACGACCAACATATACATTCTAAAGTCAATTCTAATGATTCTTCTTTTTTTTTGTTATGGCCATCTATGGTCATAATGGTGATAGTGATAGAGTTTCTCTCTAGGAATCTATTAAGAAACTGTATAGTTTCCCTTCTTGTATGTGGATTCTTCTTGGTGACTTCAATGTTGTTAGGAAAGAAGAGGAGAAAATTGGTAGACATCCTCCTACTAAAAATTCCATGGAGGATTTTAATTTATGTGTTTTAAACTTTGATCTTTTTGAAATGGATCTTCATGGTCCTTCTTTTACTTGGGACAACCACCAAGGAGGTTTAGACTTCTACACATCCAAAATTGATAAAGTTCTGCATAAGTCGGATCTCCTTTATATTAATTTTGATCTTAGGGGTTGTATTGTTTCAAATTTTGTTAGTGATCATAGAATCATTTCCTTAAATATTGGTGAACTTAGATAAGTCAAATCTCCTTTTAGATTCATCAAACTTGGACTCAGCATGATGGTTTTCTGAATATTTTAAAGGATTCCTAGAAAATTAATGTTCGGGGTTTTTCTATGTTCCAAGTCTGCAGGAAATTATATAATCCAAAGATCAGTCTGAAAGATTGGAATCGCAAGGTTTTTGGGAAATTTCATGACAATGCCAACATATCCAATGTTGTGGCTTGTGAGTCTCAATTGGCTTCGGATCTTGATCCAAGAAACTTATCCTTGCGTGATATTGCCATTGAAAAAAGGAAGGATGCTAAGCTGGGAGCTCTCAATGAAGAATTAGTCTTGAGTCAGAAATCGAGAGTTTTATGGATAAAGGAAGGGGATCTTAATACTAAATTCTTCTATTCCTCTATGAAGACAACGAGACATCAAAATCACATTAAGTGCCTAACTATTAATGGTTCTCCAAACTATGACACAAATGATATCAATGATTACATCCTTGATTTATATTCAGGTCTCTTCAATCATTCTTCTCCAGGTAGTGCTTGGTTAATTTATTGGAGTGGACTGATTCTTAATGTAACTTAGAAAACTATGTTTCTTTTTGATATTACTCAGAAAGAGATTGATGATGTTGTTTATAATCTCAAGGATGATAAATCTCCAAGACCTGATGGTTTCAATGGCCATTTTTATAATAAAACCTAGCCTATCATTAGTGAAGATATCAATAAATATATTAAGGACTTTTTTGTGAATGGAAAGCTTCTTAGGGAGGTTAATGGTACTTTCATATCTTTGATTCCTAAGGTTGGGGATGCTTCTAATATAAAAAATTGGCCTATGATTGCCTTATGTAATGATCAGTATAAAAACATCACTAGAATCATGTCCGACTGTATACGACCTTGCCTTTCCTGTCTAGTGGATGTTAACCAAGGTGCCTTTGTTAAAGGTAGGAGCAGAAAGGACGGTGTTTTGTTAACATATGAGATTTTGAGTGATTGCAATAAAGTGAGAAACAAAATGTGTATACATGTTGGCATTTCTAAAGCATATGACTCTATTAGCTGGAAGTATTTGAACTCCATTCTTTTCAACATGGGCTTTCCCATCAAATGGATTAGCTTGATTGAAGAAATTTTGTCACCTCCTCTTACTAGATTCTCATTAATGGGGAGCACTCTTTAGCTTTTATTCCTTCAAATGGGATTCGATAGGGAGATCCTCTAGCTCCCTATTTGTTTGTTTTAGCTATGCTAGGTTTCTCTAAACTTATGAAGATGGTTTTTTATCTAAAGGATATCCGTCTGTTGAAAGGTTCTAATGATTTCCATGTTTCTCGTCTTATTTTCATGTATAACATCATGATTTTCTCTGAAGTTGAACCTCATAATGCAGATTAGATCAGTAAAATTCTAAAGCTCTTTGGGGATATTTTTGGCCTTCCGATAAATGTTGCTAAGAGCTTTGTTTTATTAGAAAGGGTACTAATAAGGGTTGTATTATTGATGTTGTGGGTATTGAAGAAGGTGTGCTTCCTTCTAAATACTTATAGGTTCCCTTTTTTTTGGTAAACTCTCTAAACATTATTGTACAAATTTGCTTGATAAATTTAAGAAGAAGTTAGAAGCTTGGAAGTCTAAAACTCTTTCTATGGCAGCAAGAACTAAATTGATAAAGTCTACTCTATCTAGCTTGCATCTTTATTGGCTCTTTTCCTTTCCCCTCCCTTGCTCTATTCTTGATGATATAGACAAGATCTGTAGAGAACTAGAGATTTTCTTTGGGGCTCTTCTGAGACAAAAAGTAACCTCCACTTGATTAAGTGGGACATTGTGACCTTACCAAAGTTAGAGGGTGGTCTAGGCTTTAGAAAAAGTAGATATATTGCTAAATCATGCCTTGTTATGAACGCTTGGGATATAGCAAAAAAGAAAGACATCCTACGGGTCAGATGGATTAATGAGAGAAGGAATTCCTTCTGGTCCTCTGAGGTTCCAAACAATTTTTCTTGGCACTTTGATAATATTTTTAGTATCAAATATGAGTTCATCCCTCTCACATATTTCTTTATTAGTGATGATAGTACCTTCAAGCTCTGGTTGGATCCCTAGATTAATGGCAAGCGTCTGATTGATTTTTTTACCATTCTTATTGCACAAAATTTGGGCTTCCTCTAGATTGTAGGTTGAGTTGCATTATTTTTCTAGGTTCTTGTAAGATGGATTGTTCGAGAAATCTTAAGGCTCTTTATGAATTCCTACATTCTCTTAATATGAAATTAAACAATTCTGATATGATTTTATTCAAAGGGAAAAAGAATGTGAGTTTGAAATTTGTTTGGAACATCAAATGGAACAAGGGTTCTAAATTTCTTATCGTTAATTGGATCTAGAGTTGCAAAGGTTCAAGAAAGGTTGTTTTTAATGCGTGGAAGGCAACATATGACAAATTGCCTACCTCAGATTATGCTAGAAAAAGAGGGATACAACTTGCCCCAAGTTGTTTTCTATGCAAGAATGGGTATGAAAGTACATCTCATATTCTTTTTTAATGCTCTTATATTGCAGAAAATTGAGCTCTCTTGTCTCTTATGAACCACAATATTTCTCCTCCAAAAATTTGGCAAGAAGTTAGTTCTATTAAAGAAGGAAAATTCAAATGTTTATGCATCCTTATGTTCTATTAATGTTGGACTGAGAGAAATTATCGTGTCCATAGTTCTCATGCTACAAATGCAAAATATCTCTGGAAATCCATCAAATCAGATTTGGATGTATTTTTTCCTTAAAGTTCCTTCCTACTCTATAGTCTGACAAGTTGTGCTGAGCCTTTTGTTATGGTTTCCATTTTTGATGAAACATTTTTTATTGGCTCTTTAATATTGTAAGTTTTTATTTTATTCTTTTTCTCTAAAGATTATGCATCTAATGATATTTTTTTCTAGTGACAATTGCTTGTTTCTTAACTATTTTTATTTGGGATTTCTCTAAAGATACATGCCTTGTTTGTACTTCTAAAGTATGTTTCTGGTGATAGTTGTTTCAATGGAAGATGGATTTCTGATACTCAGCTTGATATCTTAGAAGTTCATGGATATATTCTTTTACAAAACCTCCTAATTTTTGTTTCTAGATATGGTTGATCTTTGCTTATGGATTTCTCAGAGGACATGTTTTTCTGGATTTTCTTTGAAGAATTTTTTTTATTTTGGTGATAATATGCTTTAGTGGAGAATGGTTTTCTTATTTTAGCTTCATGGGAATCTCCTGAGAATGTATAGTTATCCTTTACTCTAATTTTCTCAAATGTTAGGCTTTTCTTTGCCTAGGATTTTCTCTGAAGATAGTTCATATTCAAAAGTTTTTCTAAGCACTAATATTCTTGGAAATTTGCCATGAAGATCATTTGCTTGCTTACTAGAATTTGCACATTCTTCTTTCCTGGAGTGTACAACTATTATTTATCTTAGTTACTCATATGTATAGCTTTCCTTCTGTTCTCTCCTTCACCTATTCGAAATCTTCTCTAACAAGTTTTGCAACCCCTTTGAGAAATACAAACAAAAGAAAGTGAGTTCAGGAAACCAAAAAAATCTTCTCACATTCTCTAATTTCTTTTTTTTTCTTTTTTGTCATTTTATTTTGCATTGTTTTCTTTTTATTTATTAGCCAAAAAAATTAATGTGTAATCTAGGGTTTTTATTATAATTTAGAGAAGGATGTATACAATTTTCATGCTCTTTGTATGAAAAGATGTGAAAAACATATATTACACCATTATGAAGCAAGAAGTGAAGAATTCAAAATATTTTGATATGCAAACTAGCCTATATGAATGAGCTCAAATACATTTTTATTTTCTAATGCAAAGCTAAACTACATGCATACCATCATGATGAGATGAAATCAAAGAGAAATATGACTTGAATCATGTATGAAGTCTATGGCAGTGACAGAATGAAGTGAGGATGGATGAGATCAAGTGACTAAGTTATACACTCTTCCTAACCATTATACATCTTTCTTCAATTGACTCATCCATCAGAGTGATCAAAAGTCTTGTTGTTGAGTTAACATAAGAGGTCATGCTAATGCTTGGTTTGATTGGACTCAAACTTCACCTTCATTCAAAAAGACAAGGGTAGAATTAGGTGTTAAGTTCACCACATATGTCTCTGTATTGACTACTCACTTCAATTCCACAAGTGGTGTACTCTTAAACAAGTAAAATTAAGATTTTAAGGATAAGGGTGCATAGAAACCAATATTTTTTTAAACAAGCCAGGAGGTACTCTTATTCATCCTTTCCTCCTCGTGTAGGAAAAATCAATCTGCAATCACATCTCTACTTATAAGACACAGTTTAAGAAGAACAAACCATCCAAAAACCAAAAGTATACCCGCTTATTTCCCGCTTGTCTCTTGTTTTGATGTAATTGATTGAATTATATTTACACAATTGAAAACCAAAACCAAAACCAAAACCAAAACCAAAAGTATACCCAACACCCAAAAAAATACCATATACAAGTATCAATGGATATATATCTATCCAAGAACTATCAATGTATGGAATACATCTTCTGTCAAAGATAATCAGACCAAGATATGCATAGGCATAAGATTTGGTTCCAAGATTGTGAATACTTCTTCTAGGGTGACCCCCATCTTCTGAATTCTCTAGGTATAGTTTGATAACTTTAGGCACATGAAAATTGATGGTGGCTAAATCCTCAACCACATTTTTTATCTCTATGACGTAAGGAGTCAACCTCTATGGGGTCGGGTATCATCCCAAATACAATTAAAGTCATGTAAGTAGTTAGTCTCAAAAATTGCAACACCAAGATTTTTATCATTAACAACTTTAATAGAAACGAGATATCCATGTACCTTTTCCTTTAAATGGTATTTTTCATTTAGCCAGAATCTGAATGTCGATCAAGTGTAACTATTGCAACTTCTCATAATGCCAACTACCTGTTTCTTCTTTGACCTATTAACAACAATATATTGTCCAACTATAATATTAAGCTTCCAATTTTTGAGGTCTGGGGGATCCCATTTCACCAGTCTAAGATTTTTGAGCCTAAGATGAGGGTCAGTAATGCCATGCATTTTCAAAGATTGTTAGAAGATGGGATCCTTAATTAACTAAAAGATGTGTTTGGTCATGAGGAGGTTCGAGGTTGAAATAAATGTATCCCATAGAGATGACAAGGTCATGTTACAACTATTGTATCTCAATTGACATTTGAATCTCCATATAGACCAGAAAATCAAAAAAGCAATGCAACTAAAAATCCAACCCTTTAGCCAACTTCAAGAATGATTGTCATTGCAAGCCGAGAAGAAGTGGGCTAGGTCATCCCTATAGATATTTTCTCCTAACATCATCAGTTGTTCAAATCTTTCCCAAAAGAAAGTCACAATATCACTGTCTAGAAAGAGTTGAGACATAGTTTGCATCTGTGGCTCATTACAATAATTGCAGCATGATGCCATGTATATGTGGCACTTTGACACATTATTTTCAGTTGGGATGGCACGTAGAAAAACCTTCCATATCATTGTGTTGGCTCTAGGTAAAAATGTTGTGTTATAAATCCATGAGCATGCGATTTGTTGGTTATCTGTATCAGAATTAGTGATTATCCTTTTTGTAGTTTTGATGAAGAAACACACCATTGAATCATGAGCCTAAATTAGGCAGTCCACTTCATTGTCAATAGAAGATTTGGATTCCAAGATGAGTTGTAATCCTTCATTATCTATGATATGTTAGAGGGAGACCCAGTCCCATCCAACATTTGGTAGATAGAAATCTTGCACCTTGAATTCATATGTAGTATCCATGGTATATAAGACATATGATCATAGATGGAAGGTGCACCATAAATCATCCCAGAAAGAGATATTATCCTGACCTATTAACCAGTGACAATAGGGGAGCATCTCTAGGAATCTTTTACATATTTTTTACCAATTAGGGGAGGAGTGGAACCTTGCTTCATATGGGAGTGGTAGCATCCAGTGTGATGTTGGTACTCACTCAAAAATTTGATGGGGTAGAAAATGACCCAACAAGAGTTTCCGCATAAAACCTCCCACCAAGACTTGAACCTATAAGGCTTTGTGGAGAGTTGTATAGATGGGAAGCCAAGAATGCCATCAGCCACTGGCCTCATGATGTTGTCCCAAGCAACCCAAGAATGACAAAGGTTATTTTCACATTCCATCTGAAAGAAGGATGAGAACATGTAATTTAATCTCTCCATGATAGCAGATGGTAAATAGGAAGCATCTAAGGTGTAAAGGGAAACATAATAGAGGGAGTGTGCAGTAAGAAGCTTACGAATTACAAAATAAAGGAAGTTTCCCTTCTAAGATGCCACCTTCTTCTTAATCTTATCTACCAAAAACTCATAGTATATGATCTTATTTCTACCCCGTCCAATGGGCACTCCGATGTAAGTGAACATGTCTCACGAGTTTGGGATTCCCATCATAGTAGAAATTTGGGCAATAATATAATCATTTGTAGATCCACACATGAACCATGACTTAATGTGATTGATTTTTTTTTTCATAGAATGATGCTTGTACTCCTTGGAGATGAAATCCACACATGGTAAGTAAGATGGAGAATATCATGTGAACAAGATAATGTAATCTACATAGAGAAGTAGCAGGAGCTAACCCTTCCCTCTGGTTGCAAATCTAAGAATAGAGTTGTGTAGTAGTGCTTTATTAATACACTTGTAGAGAGTTTCATCAAAAAGGATAAAGAGAAAAGGCAAGATATAATTGCTTTGCTTCAGGACCCTTTGCATCTCAAAGAATCTAGAAGATATGTTGTTGAGGGTGACACTCATCCAAGTGCCCAAAAAGAACTTCAAAAACAAATCCACCACTTCATGTGTCATTTGAAATAAAGAAAGAATGGCACGAATATAGGACCAATCCACCATATTGTAAGTCTTAGTCATATCATATTTAATAATGACATTTGGTTGATCACCACCCCTCTTGATGTCATGAACCAACTCCTTTATAAGCCAGATATTGTTAACGATGTTTTGGTTGGGCACATAATCACCCTTCTCTGGAGAGACTGGAAAAGGAGTGTTGGAAAGAGGCGGTTGAGGATTATCCTAGACATGATACATAAAGATACATTCTCGATAGATATCGGCCTAAAATGTTTTTCTAGATCATGAGGCTGGTCAATCTTGGGAATCATTGTAATCCTACAACACATAATACTTTTGTGACATTTTCCTCCACTAATAAAGAAATCGATGAGTTTCATGAAGTCTAACTTTATAGTTTCCCATGCTGCAATGTAGAAACTAAAAACAAACTATCAGGACCAAGCACCGAATTTTTATCCATCATCTTTATTGTGTCAACGATCTCCTATGTAGATGGGGTTTCAAGTAATGTCATTTTGTTGTCAATCAAGAGGATATGGTGGATGAGGCTGAGGAAAGGATCATTTTCCTTGGATTAGAAGTTCACATGATTAGAAATAGCAACTTGTGCCATGAGAGACCGATCATCTATGGGGGTCAGGTCAGCATCAAGAATGAAAATGATGTTCTTACATTTTCTTCTAGATTTGCAAACAAAATGGAGGAATGTGGTATTGCTCTCACCTTCATTGAGCCCATTGATTTTAGCCTTTTCTCTCAAAGAGTTTCTTCTTGTTGGAGAATTGCATCAATCTCTACTTCAGCTATAATCAGATTGTGTTCATCTACCAAGATTGGATGCTCATAAAATTCTTTATGCAAAGTGTAGACCACGTCTTCCATATCCTTCTTCTTTTGATGGATCTTACTAAAAATATATCGATTCCATACCTTCAATATCTTACTTAAGTTTTCCATTTCAGAGAAGAACTTGAAAGATGGGTAGTCCTACCCCAACATCGTCCAACCATGATTAATAATCTCCATGCAATGTGGATGGTCCAACAACATATCCAAAAAGAAGAAAGGGCATGATTGCTTGAGTGTGCAAGCGTCATTCAGGAAATCGACATTGGGAAATGGCTCGATACTTAGAAATAAGTTGTGTGATTTTCTCTAATACAAGGAGAATGAGTGATCGAAGAAGAATTGATGAAGCTGCGACCCAAACGCTCCCAAATAGAATGGTGTGAAAATATTTATTCACCTATGTAAAATGACTTCCTTTGAAGGGGATCTCACTAACATCAATATTGGTAACAAAGTTGTAGAATTCAAGCATATCCTGAAAAGCAAGTTAAGAAAAACCTCTCTTCTCATCAGGCGAGCATACAATGTTGAAATCTTTAACGATCTCCCAACAGTTGTGACCAATATAAACACATAGATCAATTAAAGAGATCCAAAGATCTCTTATAGACATAGATGAGCATTTTCAATAAATTATTGTGATGAAACTTCAACACCTTCACTACCAACCATTTTAATAATAATGTGTTGCGGGTGAGAACAATATATTGAAGGTTGTAATGTGGAATTCACAAAAATTTCCAAAATTTTCCTTATTATTTATGTTCAATATTAGCTACCCAGCCAATACCCACTATATCTAGGAGCTTGTCTACTCAGGTCGCTTAAAGAAAAGGTTCAAAAAGTGCAAAAAATACCATATGGTGTCAATGACATAATCTTCCAATGAACTTATGTATGGGGTTGTTTGAAGCACCCATGATGTAAAGAAGTGAAACCACTCCTCTACTAGAAAGAAAAGACCACATCCCTTAAACCAAACACCACGTAAAATTTTTCACCAAAGGGATGGGGATCAATTCATTCAACATGTATGTATCATTACACAATGAGTAGCAGAAGAAAAGAATATTATCTAACAATTTACAAAGCTTGATACAACACTTCACCACATATATGTATCTAAAGGAAAACTATACATAAAAGCCAAGGACCAAGACGAGGGTCATCTAACCACCTCTTCAAGCCTCCCAAAGATCAGCTACAAGGTTGATGTTGAAGTTCACTCTCCTCGATCTAACCTGGGGTTGGAAGCATACCCCACAAAAGAGAAGAAGAAAAGAAATACATCAGCAAAAAGCTGGTATGTGTATACTAAAGAGAATTTGAGCAATGAAAGGATATAAAGGACATCAAATGTAAAGGCTTCCCATGCAAGAAATAAGGACTACCCACACGGGCATAAAAGAGAACAAACATTATAACATGATAAAAGATGATACTTGCCATAAACAATAAAATTTGTGCAACAAAAACACATAGATAGATAGTAGGGCACACACCCCCACAATCATGATCAAAACATGCATGCATGTGAGATAAACATAGTCCTAGAAAAATATAAAATACAAAGGCGGCCAAGGCTTCACATCCTTGAAAACCTGATAGAGAATGACTCACCGTCAAACTCCCAATATATATAAAAGTTGAGCCAAGGCTTCACATCCTTGAAACTCGGGTATGGGGCACCACCACCACCATCCCATAAACAAAAAGGGAACACACCCAAAAACCAAAGTAATTTACATTATTCTAGTGCTACTGATTCACATTGCATGTAAATATAGAGGCAAGTAAATATTTTAGTCAGAAGATGAAACAAAAGTTGCCATCACACAATGGACAACACAAACATATAACATCCACTTCAAAGTGGCACATAACAATATAAGAGACCAACGTGCACCAAGGCACATAAAAGAGATATCAAGAAAATATCCAAGTACATACAAAGTAAGATAGTTCACACGAACCATGATAACAAGAGATAAGACATTTTGTGTAGGCAAAAGTCAAAAGAATGATAAAGTAGGTGAATTGCTCAACATGGTTGAATAGGGGATACAACATACATAAGAGAGAAGAATTACTCAAAATGAATAATCGAAGATACAAACATACCTCAATATCACAGTCTATATCCAAAGAACTTCTAGATCCAAGTCTAGGTCATCCAAAAAGCCTATTAAACACATATACAAATTTTATGTCAATTTCATACACATTAACCAAACCCTAAAAACCACCTTTTAATTAATGTGTGAATTAGGTTATTAAATCCATTTCATATTTTAGTTTATTATATTAGGAGTCCAAAACATATTTTATTACATTTTTCTGACTTATAAATATTTAGTTATGAATTATACAAGTTGTTATTTTAATTAATTAGATCCATTAAAATTAACTCTTTAAAAACATGAGATTCATGAGATAAAACTAGTACCATTAGAAAGCTTGCATTTTTCCAAATCCAACGAGTATTTATTTGTAATTTTTCGACAAGTAGATAATTAGTTATGAAATTTAGAATTTCGACCAATTAAATAATTGGATAATGCCACATAGGCGAGAAAGTCTACGAAAAGCAGGCTGGGCCCGCATGACTTGGCCCAATGAACTCCGGCCAAGTCAGCTGGTCAATGGCTCGTTTGACTTTTTCCAAAGTAAGAGACAAGAACGCAAAATGACTTAAATACCCCTTGGCGGCAAAACAAATAAGAAAGGAAAGAAAGGGGTAGAAACGGGAAAACGCAATGTCTCATCTTCTTCCTCATGGACACCCACTGCGTAAGAACTGAGCAAGCAGGAGCTTGCAAAGGTTTTGGGTAAAACCGGCCGGTGTGACGATTCGTGAAAACAAGTATACCAAGTTGAAGAACGGACCTTCACAAACCTAGAGAGCAATTAAATTAGGACCGAGATGGCGTGGAGAGGGAGCAGCGACCACCGCAAGGTCATCTCGAAGAAGTGAAGACCGACGAGCAAACATACGTGTTCTTGAGAAATTGATTGATGGAAATCGTCGCACGGGTGCTAAGGCAGTGTGGGGTACCCATATATATATATAGTGGAGGGTGAGGGGAAGTCTAGGATGGATTGGGACCAACCATGCTTGCGACGCAAGGTTTGGGGTTTCACGATCTGAGAAGAAAAAGGTAGGGAAAATAGAGATGGAAGGATGCAGATTTCTCTCCTGAACGCATAGCAACAAAAATCACGACAAATCGATGAGAAAAGAGGGAGAAAGATAAAAAAAAACTAGGCCCTACGGCCAAGGTTACTATTCACGCGCGTGCCTCTCCTACCCAAGGTAGGAGATGATGCGCACACCATCTGATCAAGATCAAATGGTCCTCATCGGCCACAAAAATCAAAATTGGTAACTATAGTCAGAATAGGATTTGCATATATTATTAAATGAATTTCTCTTTCTTTATTTGAGGACCCAAACAATTCTCAAAATTAACCAAAATTTACATGATGAGTGATTTCGATGCGTAGAATCCAAATATGGAATTAGATTTGCCTTTTGAGAATTTTTAATGTGTTAAATAATTTAAAACTTATTTTCTCTTTCTTTCTTCATTAATGACATTAGGATTACCCAAAAATTATAAAAGTTGACCCACAAGTCATATAAAGTATGTTGGACACGAATTTGGTATTATTTCCATTTGTTGAAGTTGTTTGTTATTTTAAATAATGAGTTTAGAGTTTTGTACACTTTCTCTCTCCTTAATTTATCTTCTCATCAAATATTTTCCAAATTGAGTCAAAATTCATCCAAAGATATATTTTAACATGTAGAAAACGAATTTGGCATTATTATATTTTTTAAGACATTTATTATTTTATTTAATTCATTTAAATTTACCACTTATTTATCCTTTTAATTTATTAGAGGCATCTAGAAACTTTATAAAAATATAAAACTTGTCCTATACGCAATAATAAACGTTTGGAATATGATTTTGGCATTAATTAATTTTTTTCAATGTATATTTAATATTTTTGGTCTTTAAATCATTTTCTCTCTCCTGAACAAAATAAAATATTTAACATTGATCAAATTAAATAAAATTTCACTAATACGCTCATTTTTACATATAGATTTCGAATTTCTAGTTATTTTTCCAATTTGGGGATGTTAGATATTTTATTTCACCTTATTGGCTTATCTCCTATTTTCTTTTAATAAAGACTTTAATATATGTATTTATCTTCCAAATTAGGTGATACTTGGCCCTTAAGTTTCTTTTAGATCAAGAAAACGAATTTTAATATCAAATTATCTCATGGTTTCCCATTTGTGATTTTGGAACAATATATTCCACATTATCTCCTATTATCCAAAATATCTCATATTATCTCCAATTATTACATTTATCATCTCCTTTATGTATATTTCGATATTTCCTTTCATTTTCATATTCTAAAAAGCACTAGAAAGTTCTAGGACGAAATATTTTATTGTTTTTATTACTTAGTGTACAATTTTCACTTCAAGCCCATTATTAAAAACCCAGTTGAAGTATTTGTGCATATAACCCTATATGGGAAATATTTAACCGATTAAGTTCTTTAATTTCTTATTATCATCCAAATGAGTCATTATTAAGTACAAAGTTATTATGTATTCCCTTATATACTTGAGGTGTCACATTTTATGTTTCATTATTATCTTAATTACATGTATTAGCTTGTCCTTATTTGGCTAAGACAAAAGGGTAAAACTATTAGGGTAGGATTCTATTTCTGTTATTTTACAGCACACCACCCCTTAAAGAGATTTCGTCCTCGAAATCAAAACATCTATAAGAAAACTTATCCACCACCCCTTAAAAGGGTTCATCTCAACAAGTCAAGCTAATCATCGTCAACGTATTAAGACCACCCACATATCTTTTAATTATGAAAGTTTTTGAGTTTATATTTCTCATTTATCTAGCTAGAAGTCATACCATCTAGGGCTGAGTTTTAGGTCCTCATGTATCTAACCTATCAACCCTACATGATCACCCAAAAGTCATAAGGTTTCCTTCAAGGCAAGGATACTAGGTGTAAGCAACCTAATATAATGGTAAACATCCTAAGGGAGACGAGTTTGAAATAGTTAGATAACCGATTGCTAGTGACTCTGATACCATGTTGTAAAGAAGTGAAACCACTCCTCTACTAGAAAGAAAAGACCACATCCCTTAAACCAAACACCACGTAAAATTTTTCACCAAAGGGATGGGGATCAATTCATTCAACATGTATGTATCATTACACAATGAGTAGCAGCGGAAAAGAATATTATCTAACCATTTACAAAGCTTGATACAACACTTCACCACATATATGTATCTAAAGGAAAACTATACATAAAAGCCAAGGACCAAGCCGAGGGTCATCTAACCACCTCTTCAAGCCTCCCAAAGATCATATACAAGGTTGATGTTGAAGTTCACTCCCCTCGATCTAACCTGGGGTTGGAATCATACCCCACAAAAGAGAAGAAGAAAAGAAATACATCAGCAAAAAGCTGGTATGTGTATACTAAAGAAAATTTGAGCAATGTAAGGATATAAAGGACATCAAATGTAAAGGCTTCACATGCAAGAAATAAGGACTACCCACACGGGCATAAAAGAGAACAAACATTATAACATGATAAAAGATGATACTTGCCATAAACAATAAAATTTGTGCAACAAAAGCACATAGATAGATAGTAGGGCACACACCCCACAATCATCATCAAAACCTGCATGCATGTGAGATAAACATAGTCCTAGAAAAATATAAAACACAAAGGCGGCCAAGGCTTCACATCCTTGAAAACCTGATAGAGAATGACTCACCGTCAAACTCCCAATATATATAAAAGTTGAGCCAAGGCTTCACATCCTTGAAACTCGGGTATGGGGCACCACCACCACCATCCCATAAACAAAAAGGGCACACACCCAAAAACCAAAGTAATTTACATTATTCTAGTGCTACTGATTCACATTGCATGTATATATAGAGGCAAGTAAATAGTTTAGTCAGAAGATGAAACAAAAGTTGCCATCACACAATGGAGAACACAAACATATAACATCCACTTCAAAGTGGCACATAACAATATAAGAGACCAACATGCACCAAGGCACATAAAAGAGATATCAAGAAAATATCCAAGTACATACAAAGTAAGATAGTTCACACGAACCATGATAACAAGAGATAAGACATTTTGTGTAGGCAAAAGTCAAAAGAATGATAAAGTAGGTGAATTGCTCAACATGGATGAATAGGGGATACAACATACATAAGAGAGAAGAATTGCTCAAAATGAATAATCAGAGATACAAACATACCTCAATATCACAGTCTAAATCCAAAGAACTTCTAGATCCAAGTCTAGGTCATCCAAAAAGCCTATTAAACACATATACAAATTTTATGTCAATTTCATACACATTAACCAAACCCTAAAAACCACTTTTTAATTAATATGTGAATTAGGTTATTAAATCCATTTCATATTTTATTTTATTCTATTAGGAGTCCAAAACATATTTTATTATATTTTTCTGACTTATAAATATTTAGTTATGAATTATACAAGTTGTTATTTTAATTAATTAGATCCATTAAAAAAATCTTTAAAACATGAGATTCATGAGACAAAACTAGTACCATTAGAAAGCTTGCATTTTTCCAAATCCAACAAGTATTTATTTGTAATTTTTGGACAAGTAGATAATTAGTTATGAAATTTAGAATTTCGACCAATCAAATAATTGGATAATGCCACATAGGCGAGAAAGTCTACGAAAAGCAGGCTGGGCCCGCATGACTTGGCCCAATGAACTCCGGCCAAGTCAGCTGGTCAATGGCTCGTTTGACTTGTTCCAAAGTAAGAGACAAGAATGCAAAATGACTTAAATAACCCTTGGCGGCAAAACAAATAAGAAAGGAAAGAAAGGGGTAGAAACGGGAAAACGTAATGTCTCATCTTCTTCCTCGTGGAAACCCACTGCGTAAGAACTGAGAAAGTAGGAGCTTACAAAGGTTTTGGGTAAAACCAGCCGGTGTGACGATTCGTGAAAACAAGTATACCAAGTTGAAGAACGAACCTTCACGAACCTAGAGAGTAATTCAATTAGGACCGAGATGGCGTGGAGAGGGAGCAGCGACCGCCGCAAGGTCATCTCGAAGAAGTGAACACCGTGAGCAAACATACGTGTTCTTGAGCAATTGATTGATGGAAATCGTCGCACGGGTGCTAAGGCAGTGTGGGGTACCCATATATATAGTGGAGGGTGAGTGGAAGTCCAGGATGGATTGGGACCAACAATGCTTGCGGCGCAATGATTGGGGTTTCACGATCCGAGAAGAAAAAGGTAGGGAAAATAGAGATGGAAGGATGCAAATTTCTCTCCTGAACACATAGCAACAAAAATAACGACAAACCGATGATAAAAGAGGGAGAAAGATAAAAAAAAACTAGGCCCTGCGGCCAAGGTTACTATTCACACGGATGCCGCTCCTACCAAGGTAGGAGATGATGCGCGCACCATCTGATCAAGATCGGATGGTCCTCATCGGCCGCAAAAATCAAAATTGGTAACTATAGTCAGAATAGGATTTGCATATATTATTAAATGAATTTCTCTTTCTTTAATTGAGGACCAAAACAATTCTCAAAATTAACCAAAATTTACATGATGAGTGATTTCGATGCGTAGAATCCAAATATGGAATTCGATTTGCCTTTTGAGAATTTTTAATGCATTAAATAATTTAAAACTTATTTTCTCTTTCCTTTTCATTAATCACATTAGGATTACCCAAAAATTATAAAAGTTGACCCACAAGTCATATAAAGTATGTTGGATACTAATTTGGTATTATTTCTATTTGTTGAAGTTGTTTGTTATTTTAAATAATGAGTTTAAAGTTTTGTACACTTTCTCCTTAATTTATCTTCTCATCAAATATTTTCCAAATTGAGTCCAAATTCATCCAAAGATATATGTTAACATGTAGAAAATGCATTTGGCATTATTATATATTTTTGAAGACATTTATTATTTTATTTAATTCATTTAAATTTTACCACTTATTTATCCTTTTAATTTATTAGAGGCATCTAGAAACTTTATAAAAATATAAAACTTGTCCTATACGCCATAATAAACGTTTGGAATACGATTTTGGCATTAATTAATTTTTTTCAATATATATTTAATATTTTAGGTCTTTAAATCATTTTCTCTCTCCTGAACAAAATAAAATATTTAACATTGATCAGATTAAATAAAAATTCACACATAGGCTCATTTTTACATATAGATTTCGAATTTGTAGTTATTTTTCCAATTTGGGGATGTTAGATATTTTATTTCACCTTATTGGCTTATCTCCTATTTTCTTTTAATAAAGACTTTAATATATGCATTTATCTTCCAAATTAGGTGATACTTGGCCCTTAAGTTTCTTTTAGATCAAGAAAACGAATTTTAATATCAAATTATCTCATGGTTTCCTATTTGTGATTTTGGAACAATATATTCCACATTATCTCCTATTATCCAAAATATCCCATATTATCTCCAATTGTTACATTTATCATCTCCTTTATGTATATTTCGAGATTTCCTTTCATTTTCATATTCTGAAAAGCACTAGAAAGTTTTAGGATGAAATATTTTATTATTTTTATTACTTAGTGTACAATTTTCACTTCAAGCCCATTATTAAAAACCCAGTTGAAGTATTTGTGCATATAACCCTATATGGGAAATATTTATCCGATTAAGTTCTTTAATTTCTTATCATCATCCAAATGAGTCATTATTAAGTACAAAGTTATTATGTATTCCCTTATATACTTGAGGTGTCACATTTTATGTTCCATTATTGTCTTAATTACATGCATTAGCTTGTCCTTGTTTGGCTAAGACAAAAGGGTAAAACTATTAGGGTAGGATTCTATTTCTAGTATGTTACACATGATGTTCTAAAAAATGTGTCTACACATGTAACAAAAAAATCATCATCGCTTATTCAATCACGAAATCTCGAGAGAAGCCTCCCATAGGGCACTGCCCTCAAACTAAATCTATCAATGTATCCACATTCCTTATCGACAGACTGCCCATATTCACTATCAAGGTACTCGTCATAGGATTTAGTAGCTTGAGCTCTGAATTTATCCCTTTGTAGTCACTTTTTGTGATTTCATTTGAAGAGTTCCTTGTTCTCGCCATCATAATGACTTTTTCTATGACCACTTCTGTGGCTATTTTGAGAATCATCAAATAAGAAAATATGAAAAGAAACCAATACTTCAATTGATTCATGGGATCATTTTTCTAAATTTACTTTTTACACTAGATAGATGTGGATACAATGAAGAAAATGAATTAGTTCTTCACATTTAACTTTGACACTATGTTATCCTAACTATATTTTCAAATTTCTTCCATAATTAAACTAGATAGAAGTGGTGCCTCCAAAAAGTAATGTTCATTTAAACAAAATTAATTTATAACTAAAGCATCTTATTAGGAAATATAAATGATAAAATTTCCTTGAATTATTGATCTTTGTTCTTTCATTTTAGGTTGTCCATTGATTCAGCTATGTGAATTGTGATTGGAGGCTGTGAGATGGGATGCCTATGTGGAAGAATGTATGATTGCTTGGGAATATTCTCCCCTAAGCTTGAAATGGTATCATTCCCCATCATAATGACATTTGGATTAGGATGAATGGGTCTTGCCTTTGTAAAAATGGATGCCTCTTAAATGATTTAGTTGTTCCATGATGGATTAGAACTTTCACCTTCTCTTGTTGTGGGGGCATCATTTTTTGAACTTGGGGAGTAACTGGGACCTCTTTGTTTGTATTCATGATTTATTCAATAGGTGGAACTCCCACCTCTTCCACTATGTCTCTCCATTATACATCCATTCAATATCCAAGGGTTGTGATTTGAATGTTTGCATGCATCACAAAAAAGTTGGATAGGGAGTGTACTTTTTAGCACCCATACAACACCATTCTTGCAATATATAGAAATGTTCTTGGTCTGGTGTTGGTGTGACATGTTAGTATTTCCTATAAAACCGTATTGAGAAGGTTTCTTCAACTATGCCACATATGATGCTACATGTGACAACTGAGTCTCCAAACTTTTGAGTTGAGTTTCCATATTTTTCCTCTCCCTATAAAATTTCTCAAAATATGCAGCAGTTTAATCGATAAATTACCAAAGAATATCTCTCAAGTCATCATCTTTCTTTGGGCCTTTCTAATGCTGAAATTTTCGAGGTCCCTGATGCTAGTACACATGATGTTGTTGTGCATGTGATGGATCATGTTGAAAGTTATTGGGTTCCTTACAAGAAAATTTCAATTTTTTGCTCCAAGAATACTTGTTCCTTCTATTAGGTTGTTGCGCATACAAGCAATCATCTCCGTCTCCTCCAGAAGAGAGGGCATTCTTCTTTGGTAGTTTCTTTGCCAACTTGTCCGCCTATGTCTCGAGTTCCATAACCTCATGTGATTCCTTGGCACTTCTAGCTGAGGTAGAACACTCACACTCCTCTTCCCAAGATTGATTTATGGCCATATTGTTTTGGATCTTATCACATTTTGGTGCTTTGTTATTCAAAAAAATCTCACACCCCTGTGTGCACACCATAATAGAAAGTCTTCACTTGCCAATATAAGCCAATCCCATGATATGACACCTTCATGTATATACTTTGATATCTTTCCCTAGACTTTGAATAGAATTGATCTTCATGTTTCTTGAACCTATAATGTTTTTTGACCAAATCATTTGTATTTTAAGGAGGAACTACATCTCAAAGAAAGAATCAATTATTTCTACTCATGGGCCTACTAATTCAAAAGGTAGAGAAAGGAGTCATGTCTATATTTATAGAATAAGGGAATAATTTTAAATAGACCACTATGGGTGGGATGCAGTCTATCTTAATCATTTCATAGATTTCTAAAAAAACAATTAGTGTGATGCACGGGTTCCTCATTTTTGTGCCCGTGGAATGCGTGGGACCTCATAAGAATAATAAGTTCATGATCAACCTTGTAGCTATGGATGGTTGAATTATAGATTATGCTTGTGGCTTTATCGGATCCAACTACACTGTAATAGATGACACCTTTATCTTCTCCCATATGGTTTTCTCATCAACTAAAACTTCCACATTATTGTTGTTCTCCCTATGGTCAAACATATCTTCAACATGTATGTAGGTTATTATGGAACAATCTCCTTATCTTGCTCAACCTCCAGATTTCCCTCAGGTGGTGGCAGAAATGAAGACTCGCCTTAGTCTGTGCTCTATGTATGGACCATAAACATGTACCTTAAAAAGCAAACTGAATGTGACAATCACAAAAATAGAAAAACACAACAAAAAGATTTTGCAATAAATTTTCAACAGAAATGAAAAATTTACAACAAGAAAAGTGGCCTAGAGTGATCGGTCCTAGCACTGATAGTGGTAGCGCTGCTAATTCCCCGACAACATTGTGAAAAACTTGACATGACCTAAATGCACATGCTAAATTCAAGTGTGTGTGTTAGAGTAGTAAAGGGACTCAAAGAGACTCAAACATTGAAGTTAAGGAATTGGGACTACTATAGACTACTATGTACTAAAACAGATTGGCTAGGCCTATGAAAATAGATGATTGAGTGATTAAAACTAAGAATAAGAATTGAATTGCAAAAATTAAAGTGCATGGAAGATCAGATTGATGGATTCCTTGGGATACCATTTTCACCATGGTGTCAACTTATGCCCGCATTCGATCAAATCAATACAACTTATCTTTCTTCTTTGGATTAAAGCATGTAGCTTGTACTACCCTCATTTGTAGAATAGCATACTATTAATCCTAACTAATCCTCTTTTGTGGCATCAGTACAAAAGGCTAAATGAGAAGATCTACCTTTGGACAAATATCTCACACTAGTTAGCCCACTTTCACCGCACATTATTGACTTTAATGACAACAACATTTCTAGTTATTAACCCTACTTTGGCAGAAGTTAATAACTTGTTACATGTTCATGGTGATCAAGCATATATAAGACTGCAAAGATTTTCCATTATCAAAATCTAAATCACAAGATTTATATTGAATCAAACTAAAACATACATAGAGGAAACTACGAGCTACACCAGGGTCCTAAAGAATTAGGGTTTTGCCCCTCATGTTGAACATGGAATAAAAGGAAGTAGAGAATAATAGAAAGCAACAAAAAACATGTAACAGAGTGCAAGGTTGCTATGGTCTCTTTGTCTCATTCTCCTTGGTGTGGGGTTCCTCCAAGGATGAATTACGTGATGACCTCTAGATGAGATGCCCATGAATGATATGAGATATATTTGGTCTGAGATATTCTTAGTGATTCCCTCTTTGGGTTTATAAAGTAAGGATTAGAGTGTCCAATAAACCATCAAATGTGTATTGTTAAAAGGTGTCCATCAGACAAATGTCAGTACCACCAACTTCTTCAATTTATTGCAATTACAATTGCTAATCTTAGTGACACTGATTTGGGTTGGTGGTACCAAGAGTCCTTTTGACAGTTCTCCTTTGTTTCTCCTCAATTCTTCTTCTTTCTTTGTCGGTTCCCCTTCTAGTCATGTCAGTTCACCAACATGATTCAATGGCACCACTGTATATGGTCTTTTCTTGGTTAAATTTTCAATAAAGAAGCAATGTATTAGGAAAATAAAAAATAAAGAAATTTCAAGCCAAATACATGTAAAAATTGGTGCACAAGAGATATTTTAGCCAATTCATATGAAATATACATAAAACACATAAATATTTGATATTTTCCTCTCAAAACATGTCTAAATAAGCCCCAGTTTTGGTAGAGAAATCATGTGCATCAGTAGATATCAATTGAAGGTGTCTCTCTCTCTGTTGTAAGACTTTAAGGTTCATCTCACACAAGTGAGTCAAGAAGGAAGGATAAGGGGTGGACGTATATATAGATCTAGAGTAGAGAAGGAGAAGGTGGTCAAAGCTATTCTACTATCTATCAAAGCACTCATACCATTAATGGTACGTCTAAATGTTGGTAGGAAGACACTAACATTTTCATTGGTACATGAGTTCTAAAGGTCCATCAATAGACTTCCTTGCCATGTCATTGGTAGATGCAAGCAGAGACCTTTTTGGCTGCTATTGTCAGTTCAAGCTCTTAGGAAAACTATTAGAATACGTACTCCATGGTCATCATTGATAGATCATAGAAGAAAACCCATCATTACTCATTACATGTTTTCCATCAATATTCAATCGATGAAACTCACCTCCCAACCCACTATCTAGTTTGTTGGTAGTCCACCGATGAAAGCATGAATGGTCACAAGATAGACCACTTCCATTGGTATTAATTTATGGGAAGGAAGAACAACCCATGACCCTTAATTTACAGAAATCTAGACACAATCTACTAACAACAAAGCAGAGGAACCTCATTGGTCCTCAGACACACTTCCATGGATCCTCTACCAATAGAAAGGCATACCACTTGCATCACTCCTCAACCAGTGGAAAGGCAAGAAGGCTAGGTTAGATCATCTAAATGTATCTGCCAAGACCAAGTAGGAAGGAGAGAAAAGAAAGGAAACATGCTATGTGCATAGCTCAAAGGAACCATCAAACATGGGTAATTTGCACATAGACCCTCAAATAAAGTGTTAACCAATAAAAAACTAAAGTGTGTATATTAAATCATCAAGAAATATGGTTGAGATATAAATTTAGGATTAGGTAGCTAAGAATGGTCAGGGGTCTTACAATCAACTTTCCGCCAATTAAGGTGATAGGTTTCGTCTTGATAAAAAAATTAGAAAATACCATATCTTTGATAATTCATAATAAATGATTCTTTTGTTCAAAAATTAAGTGGAAGTACCATATATTGATAAAAAAATCCATAAAATCCATTAAGATTACTTGCAATATCTATTTATGTTTCCTCATCCTCATATCAAATACCAAATTCTTTAATGATTGAAATTTTGATTAATAACCCAATCTAGATTTTTTTGACTTTGTGACTCCATATCTGATAGTGTTAGTAATTCTAATGACTTTATCACTTTTGAACCATAGATAACATCTTGTTTGTGATAAAAACATGTGCTAATATGGAATTTGTTTATGATCTAGAAGTTAACTAGACATTTGATAGTAACCATGTCTAATGATTTGAAATTAAAATATTACTTGGATTTTATCTTCAAATAACAAATCAATCTTCATGATTATGGTCCAATGGTATGGTAATGTTTGATATTTTTCTATAAAGAATATCTTTGATATACTAATAGCCTCTCTTGATTTCAAGACAAAACTAAAGAGCACAAATGTATGAAGAGGTTAAGGGTTGAAAATTAGACTTTTAAGGATTTTTCCCAAAAGATTGGATTTTGAGTATAGAACCCTACAAATTGATATCAAGTATACATCTTTCCAAATCATGGACCTAATACCCTAGCATCCTAGAATAGGTTTTGTATGGATTTGGTAGTAAATGTTAGAGATCAATTGGAGTATACAATTCATAGTCATCATCCATATTTTTAAATTCATTGGAGAATTTTAAATATAGGATTAGACATTTCTACTATGTAATGATTGAAAATTATATTTTTGTATGGCATGCACATGACATGTTATTGGAGTAAAATTGACACCCTTTGACAACAGAACTAAGAACTTGTTGAAAAAATTGAGTTATTTTCCATGTAATGCTCATAAACAGAGGTAAGTAGGCATTTTTATTATATGATGCAGTATTATTTTTAGGTAATGAGTTCTAATAACCTCATAGATTTCATTCATTAGAATTCCACACATATAAAGATTTGTATTGAGATCGAAGGCATTTGCAAACAAGCTTCGTTGTTAGTCCTTTTTGGATGGCAACGATAATTGTTTGAAGCATTACATCTGTAGACTTATGAGTCATAACATTATTATGCCTAATTATTTGGACCATCTTGAGGAGATTCGCATCACCAAATGCCTTTAATATTATATATTTTATTATTTAAAATATGTTGAATTTGATCTTGTTGTAAAGTATTTTTTGTATGGAGTGCAACGATATTTATTTCGTCAAAAATTCATTACCGTTAAAAAGTTATTGACAAAAATATATTCTCATTTTTCTCTCCCACAATCACATTCTCTCTCCACTCCCCTCTCCCACTTCCCCCCTTTCTCTCTCTCCTCCTTACGTTCAAAAGTAACATCAGGATCCAAAACGCGGGTTGAAATCCTCTGTGCCCGAGACATATCGAATATTGTGCAGCTTTGGGCCATGGGGAGGAACAGTGAATGGTTGTTTCGTTTCTCGTCCAGCCATTCTCGTCTGCTTATCATTTCCGTTTTGTTTATTACACCTCGTTTAAATAAAGGTCAAGTATACTCCGAAAAAATACTTTTGTTTATATGTGAGGGGGCTTCTTTTTAGTTGAATAAGGATTTGTGATACCTTCTTTTATTAGGAACACACTGCTCCAAGTGTTATATGTTTACACGTCCCTAGAGAGATTCGGCAGAAGCGGCCTTGATCAAATGCAACAGACACACGATAACGTTTATAATAAGGAGCAACCTGCTCCATGTTAAATGAGGACCAGCAAATCCGTTGGCTTTTTAGTTCGATGACATCTCATTTCTATGTCCCAGAAAAGTATCTTTCACTTATTACCTAATTAAAATGCATTGCTATGTAATAAATTTCATTATTCTTCCTATTATTTTGTCTCATTTTTATTAAATAAAACATCATTCAAGCACAATACATAAAGAGAAACACCTCATTTTGTCATAAACATGACTAAACATGACTACACTTCTCATCAAAGAGTCTCATTTTAGTCCAATAATATTGATGATATCGGGGAAGTAAACATTTACACCATACAATGTCTTATTTGTAGATGGTTTGAAGGAATGATGCATGTATCGATCCAATAAGAGTTTGAGGGGTGGGGTTTTTATTGTGAGTATCATGCCATCACAACTGCCTCAGTAGAAATAGTCAAAATGAGCAAGTGTGTATCAATGGTAAACACATTCATCGAGTTTTGGTTTCTAGGTTATTGGTATGTGGTGATGTGGATCTCCACAAGATGGTCCAAATAATTAGTCATAATAATGTTATGACTCATAAGTCTAGAAATATAGTTCTTCAAAGAATTTTTGTTGCCATCCAAAAAGGACCGATGATGGAGCTTGTTTGCAAATGCCTTCAATCTCAACACAAATCTTTAATGTGTGGAATTCTAATGAATGAAATCTGAGGGTATTGGAACTCATTGCTTAAAAATAAATGCATTATATAATAAAAAAGGCCTACTTACCTCCATTTATGAGCATTACATGAAAAATAACTCATTTTTATCAAAAAGTTCATAGTTTTATTGTCAGAATGTTTATTTGACTCCAATAACACGTCTTGTGCATGCCATACAAAAATATAATTTACAATTATTACATAGTACAAATGTCTAATCCTATATTTAAAATTCTCCAATGAATTTTAAAATATGGATGATGACTATGAATTGTATACTCTAATTGATCTCTAACAATTACTACCAAATCCATACAAACCTATGCTATGATGTTAGGGTATTAGGTCCATGATTTGGGAAAATGTATAGTTGATATCAAAGTCCAATCTTTTGGGAAAATCCTTCAAAGTACAATTTTAACCCTTAACCTCTTCATACATATTGAGTCTTTAATTTTGTCTTGAAATCAAGAGAGGCTATTAGTATACCAATGATAATCTTTTTAGAAAAGATAAACATTACCTTACCATTGGACCGTCATCATCAAGATTTTGGACATCAAATCCAAGTAATATTTAGATCTAATTTCAAATCATTAGGTCTGATTACTATTAAATGTCTACTTAACTTCTAGATCATAAACATATGTCACATTAGAACATGTTTTATCACAAAAAAGATGTGATCTAGGGTTCAAAAGATGATAAATTCATTAGAGTTACTGACACTATTAGATTTGGAGTCATAGAGTCAAAAAGATCTAGATTGGGTTATTAATAAAATTCCTATCACTAAAGAATTTGTTATTTAGTATTAGGATGAGGAAACATAAATTGATATTGCAAGTAATTTTAATGGATTCTATAGATTTTTTTATTAGTATATAGTATTTCAACTTAATTTTTGGACAAAGAAATCATTCATTATGAATTATCAAAGATCATGGTATTTTCTTGATTTTTTAACCAAGACGAGGCCTATCATCTTAATTGGTAGAAAATCGATTATGAGACCCTAAAATAGCTTACCTTCCTAATCCTATTTTTATATCTCAACCATATTTCTTGATGCTTCAATATACACACTGATGTTTTGTCATCAAAACACCTAGTTTTTGTTATTACGCCTCATTTAAATCAAATTTTAGACACCGTCAAGTATACTCTAAAAAATGTTTTGTTTAAATGTGATGGGGATTCTTTTTAGTTCAATAGCATCTCATTTCTATGTACCAGAAAAACATATTTCACTTATTACCTAATGAAAATACATTGCTATGTAATAAATGTCATTATTCTTCTTATTATTCTGCCTCATTTTTCATAAATAAAACATCTTCCGTGCACATTACATACAGAGAAACACCTCATTTTGTCATGAAAATGACTACCAAATGTAAACATGACTACACTTCTCATCAAATAGTCTCGTTTTACTCCAATTATATTAATCATGTCGGGGAGATAAACAAATACGCCATACAATGTTTTATTTATAGATGGGTTGGGGGAATGATGCGTGCATGGATCTGACAAGAGTTTTCCCACTTGTAGGTTTGAGGGGTGGGGTTTTTATAGTGACTAGCATGTCGTCACAGCAGCCTAAATAGAAATAGTCAAATATGAGGAAGTGTGTAACAATAGTAAACACATTCATTGAGTTTTAGTTCTTTTAGGTTATTGGATGATGTGATTGTAAAAATTAAAAAGAAGAAGAGAGAAATGTATTTTGCTTATAGCTCTCAAAGCGTAATGAATTTTTTAATGAAATAAAAACTGATGAATTACTAATAAAGAATATTTTAAAATAAGACTAATATCTACATACTTTGATAATGATTTTTTTGATGAAATAAGTATAATACATGAGATAAAACATGTTACCCTTGCTTTTCGTATTTTTGCTGATATCATTTTTAAGAAAATAAAAACTAACATATTATTAATAAAAACTAATTTAAAATAAGACTAATGTCGACATACTTTGATAATGATTTTTTAATAAAATAAATATAACACATGAGATAAAATGTTATAACATGTGACCCATATTTTTCATATTTTTGCTAATATCTTTCAAATTGTGTTAAATATTTTTAAAAAATAAAAATTGTTACATTTCTTATAAATAATACTTTAAGATAAGACCAATATTAACATACTTTTGACCAAAAAAATAAATCAATACTTTTTATATCAATATTAACATGGTATACATGTTATAAGACAGAGATAGTATTTTATAACACATGTGCTAACATATTGTAACATAGGATAACACTATCTAACACAAGATATATGTTATAATATAAAATGACATGGGATAACATGAGATAACACACATGGTATAATATTGATAACATATGTTAATATGGATAACATGGATAATATAAATAACATATGATAACATGGATACCATAGGATAACATGAGATAACATGGATACTATAGGATAACACAAGCATAAGATGTTATAACATACTTTTAAACATAGTTTTGATGTTATCCCATGTTAAAATTTATATTAATCATGTTGTCCACGTTATAGAAATATTATATTATAAATATTATTCAATATTATTTATGTTATCCATGTTTTCTATATTATCATGTTGTATTGTTGCTAATATCTTTCAAATTGTAATAAATTTTTTTGAAGAAATAAAACCGTTGTGTTCCTTACAGATAATACTTTAAAATTTCTTACAAAAATACTTTAAAATATGATAAACATTAGAGGGAGTGGTTGTATGAGAGAGAAAAAAGAATAACTTATTATTGTTTAATATCTTTCATATCAAAATCATTTTTTATGAAATAAAAAACATTGTATTTGTTACAAAAGTACTTTAAAACATACATTTGATGTGATCAAATGTCAAATTTTATGTTATTCATGTTATAAGAAAAATAAATTCTCTCTCCTCTTTTTTATTTATTTTTATAATCATGTTATCTCTCCAAAATTAGATTGTACATGTTATCCCATGTTATCCATGTTACCCAAGTTGTGCCACATGTCATCCCATGTTATCCATGTTAGTCTATTTTATGTTATCTCATGTTAGTCTATTTTATATCAAGTGTTATAACATGAATAACATGTTACAACATGTTATTTAATTTGTTATATTATTTTATAAAAAAATCATTCTCAAAGTATATCGATGTTATTCTTATTTTAAAGTATTTTTTGTTAGTAATATATTATTTTTTATTTTGTTAAAAAAATCATTACGGTTTGAGAGATATGCAAAATAAATTTCTCTCTCCTCTTTTTTTATTTTTTATAATCACATTATCTCGCCTTTTTTAGATTGTGTATTTCATTTTCTCAAAATTTATCGAACTTGATCTTGTTGTAAAGTATTTTTTATTAGGAGTGCATCGGCGTTATTTCGTCAAAAAAAACATTATCATTTAAAAGTTATTGTCAAAAATATATTCTCTTTTTTCTCTCTCCTACAATCATTTTCTCTCTGCACTCCCCTCAATCCACTCCCCCTCCATCTCTTTCTCTCTTCCTCTCGACGTAAGACATGAGTCCGATGAGAAATGTAGCTGTTTTATCAATTGGACGAGATGTTTTTGTATATCTAATATATAGAAATGGTGTTTTGTGTGGAATGCAATGGAGCATGATTAAAGTAAAATGAGACACGAAAACAAGGATATTATATATGTTCCACTGTAGTATGTTCCGTAATTATGGCTGGGCACAGTTTGTTGTAGTTATGTGAGTTTACCATGTAAAAATGTACATCAAACTCACACTTCGTCATTGAACTACGTTGTACCAAACAAGTCATCAATATAAAGATATTTCTATAGTGACATATGGATGAAGTGTTATTGGATTGAAAAGAGGCAAAACGTGTTTGAGTTAATGTGACTCAGCAACGAGACGTAGTGATTTAGATACATGACGCATCTTAATAAAAGAAGGTGTGCTGAAGCGAATGGTGGGACTTAATGCAGAAACATCCGGAAATAGTTGTGTGATTATCCAAAGAGATTCTTTATTTTCATAAAATAAAGACCAAATATCCTCATCATGGGCTCTCGTATTCTTTTGTTTAGGACTCACCGTTGAGTGGATTGAGATTCCCGTTGATATAATTAAGACTCGTATTGAGAGTAGAAGAAGAGAAAGAGTGAAAACAGGGCAGTCCCCTACCATCACGTGACAAAAAAGAAAACCATTGAAATAATGGCATTGTCTTTCCCCAAACCGATAATGGAATATCGGCACCTGATCTTCGTTGTCTTTCCACATGCGTCAAATTGGCTAGCTGAGCTGTTTCCAAGTTGTATGTTAATGTTAATGTAAAACAATATGAATAATTTTAGCCGTAACCGGCTGCCCACCCGGCCACCCACCCAGCTGGGGCTGATGCAAAGTCAAATGTGAGCCAGTTTTATTTATTTTTAAATACGAGGAAAGTACAAAGAAAGGAAAAACTTGTATCGCTCATAACTTTCAAACCACAATGAATTTTTCAATGAAATAAAAAGTACTAATTCGTAATAAAAAATATTTTCCAATAAAACCAATGTTGATATATTAAAAAAAATATGAGAAAATATAATATACGTGTTTTGGGCATAAGGGTACATGTCCATAGTGTATATTTTGTCTCGTACAACCAACCACATTTAAAGTAAAAAATAAAAGAGAGAGAAAATGATTGTGTTCATAATTTTGGTCCAGTTTTATTTATTAAAGAAATAAAGGATGAGGGAAATAGAAGAGAGAGAAAATATTTTTGTGCATAACTTTCAATCCAGAGCATATTTTTTGATGAAATAAATTGCAATATTATTCTTGTAAAAAATACTTTCCAACAAGACTAGTGTTGACATATTTTAAAATAATGATAATATGAGAAAAAAATATTATATCCGTATTTTTGGATATCATACACATGTCTCGTATGGTACATCTAGTATTGTACGTGTAATACTATAATTTGTATTATAAAATATGGTTGTTAGTACTTTACTTCTTGTACCAACAAGATCATCAAACCATGTATTTTTTTTATGTCTCATATGGTACCTCTAGTAGTGTACGTCTAATACTATACTTTGTATTATGAAATGTGACTGTTAGTATTGTACTTATAGTAACAACAAGATCATTAAATCATGTATTGTTATTATGTCTCGTACAATACCTCTAGTACTATACGTTTAGTACTATACTTTGTATTACAAAATATGGTTGTTAGTACTGTACTTCTTGTACCAACAAGATCATCAAATTATGTATTGTTGTTATGTCTGATATGGTACCTCTAGTATTGTATGTCTAGTACTATACTTTATATTACAAAATGTGGCTATTAATATTGTACTTCTTGTACAACAAGATCATCAAATCATGTATTATTGTTATGTCTCATACGGTACCTCTAGTATTGTACGTCTAATACTATACTTTGTATTACGAAATGTGGTTGTTAGTACTGTACTTGTAGTAACATTAAGATCATCAAATCATGTATTGTTGTTATGTCTCGTCCGGTACCTCTAGTACTGTACGTCTAGTATTGTACTTTGTATTACAAAATGTGGTTTTTAGTACTATACTTCTTGTACCAACAAGATCATCAAATCATGTATTGTTGTTATGTCTCATACGGTACCTATAGTACTGTACGTCTAATTCTATACTTTATATTACAAAATGTGGCTGTTAGTAATGTACTTCTTGTACCAACAAGATCATCAAATCATGTATTGTTATTATATCTCGTATGGTACCTCTAGTACTGTACGTCTAGTACTATATTTTATATTATAAAATGTGGTTGTTAGTACTGTACTTCTTGTAGAATTTGTGTGTATCCTTGTATACAACTTTTGTTAAATGCTACATTATGAATGTATGCAAAAATTAATATAAATGATAAAATGTACAATACTTACATATTCGTGACAAAATATTGAGTGTGAAAAACGAGGCACTTAGTATTGTACGTTTGTACATATTACGAATGTAAATACTTAAAAAAATTGAATGTGGTTGTTAGTATCGTACTTATAGTAGTGTATTTTGTATTATAAAATTTGATTGTATGTACTATACTTCTTGTAGAATGTGTGGGTATCCTTGTAAATGATTTTTGTCAAATGTCACATTTTGAATGTATACAAAAATTAATATAAATGATAACAAGTACAATACTTATGGATTTATGACGTAATATGTAATATGAAGAAATAAAGAGGTAATAAATATTGTACCTGAATGGTCAATCTGAGTATAGTACCTAAAAATATAATGTACTTTTGTATACTTCTCTCATCTCTTAATATATGTATAACATTATTTTTTCCAAAATACGTCAACCTTGGTCATGATATAAAGTATTTTTAATAAGGAATTTGATGCATTTTATTTCAAAAAAAAATCATTCATAATTAAAAGTTATGAGCAAAATCATTTTCTTTCTCTTCTTTTTACTCTTTTCTTATCTTTGCAACAGTTTTTTGCCACATCAGCAGCGCCCCCCTCCCAACCACCAGGTAAGCGCCCGGGTGGGGGAGCGGGGTGTGTAGCGTTACTCAACAATATTGATGTAGAACACACTTCTTCCATCTAGTCTTACCTCTTACGTACTAACTTTGATAAACATAAACATGAAATATGAAGCAACTTTTCAATACAGAATAAAAAAAGGTTAAAACGTTTCCAACATAGGAGAGAGAAGAATAGTATAAAAATATTGTAATTAGTACTAAAAATAATTAAGAACACTATATATATTAAATGAAAATTGTACTAATAAAATTGTTAAACAATATATATATATATATATATATATATATATAGAGAGAGAGAGAGAGAGAGAGCGAGAGTCATGCTAGTGTACACTCGAGTGTACCGGCGACACCGTGCACCTCAGTCATTTTTAAAGATAGAGTAACTTTTTGAAAAATCTAAACCATTGATCTTCTTAATTATCTTAAGAACCTACTATATAATAAATTTCAGCTCACTTGGACACTTATAGGTCGTGCATCTAAAGGAGGTAAAAATTATGCATTTCAAATTAGTTTTGTGTGTCGATTTTTTTATCCTTAGATGAGTGACTTATACTCATCCAAATGAGCTCAAATTTTATATGTAGCCTATTATTATTGTAACCATGAAGATCAATGGATTAGATTTTGGAAAAACATGGTCTACATAGGCAAACACCATTGGGTTGTACGGCGTGATCTGTACACTCGAGTGTATTCTAGCCTGACTCATATATATATATATATATATTTGTTAATAATATTTTTTTATAATAACTATTTTGAAATTAAATAGTTCTTATAAATAAGTACTACAAATAAACAATGTTCATTTATAAGTATTAATTACTTAATTTTGAGTTGAACGAAGCTAAAAGAAACGTACGATTTCTTGTGTTGCCTCTCTAAATCTATTACATATTTCTTTGTATTTAGTGCACCCTCTTTCTCTATTCACTATTTCTTTCTTATTTATTACATGTTATTTCGTTCTCTAGTGCTTTCTTCAGTTTATTTATTATACCACCTCTTTTCATCCATTATCTTCTGTTTTCAATTAATTACAGACTATCTTTACATGGCAAATGTGTTTATGGATGTAGATTTTGATTAAATTAATGTTGAATTAATAATTTTCAGCCAGTAACGTGCCCCATTTGTTTGTCATCTACTCTACTATATAGCAAGGGTGTGTATAGGTAGACACGCAAGAGGAAAAATGGAGGCAAATAAACCAAAATGGCACGTTTGGCCATTTTAATTCCCAAAATAGCACGTTCTTGAACTTAATTTCCAAAATGGCACATTTGGGAGCAATACGTCCCCGTCAGAGACATATTGCTCTGTCGTAGAGCAATGCGTCCCGGCTAAAGATGTATTGGTCCCATAGCAGGGTAATGTGTCCTGCTTCAGGACACATTGCTCTGCAGTGGGACCAATACGTCTCAGGATGGGACACATTGGTCCCACCGCAAAGTAATGGTCCTAAATCGGGACGCATTTCCCTACTGTGGGACCAATACGTCTCTCCCTGAGATGGCCCAACGGCTCTTTGGTGCCACGCGGGCAATGTGTCTCCTCTGGGGACGCATTGCTTCCATGCAACACCCGACCGTTGCCACCCAACGACTATGTCGTCGTTGGGGGGGGGGCGCGGCGCGGTGCCACGAGCTGAGATCATCCCCCCAAACCCACACCATTCCTCAACTTCTTCTCTACTCCCATTGCTCTGGAGTTCCCTGCTCGGATTTCTATTGCTTGGAGGTGATTTTGTGCAATCTTGGAGCTGATTTGGGGCGATCTTGGAGCTATATTCTTCTCCTCCTCTTCTTTCACTGTCTGGCCGGAATTCTGCTTCTCTTCTTTCTCTTCTCGGATATTCTGATTGACAAGGGAGATCTTGCCATTTGAGGTATTTTTTCTACTATATTTTTAGATTAAAAAATTTGGACCTAAAATTACTATGCAATATTAAAAATGAAATAATTGTATTGCTACTATTTAATTCCACATTACTAAAATAATGTTATAGAAAATGACACTTGAAGGTTAATTACTGTTTGAAAAATTATTGTTCCAAATTCTAAAATTATTATTCGAAAATGTTAATATTATAGAAAAAATATTGTTCCAAATTTATTTCCAAATTCAAAATTATTGTTCTAAAATCTTAACTACTCTTCTAAAAATGATGTCAATATTTTAAAATATTAATTCATGCTCTAAAATATTAATTCATGTTCTACAATATTAATTATTGTTCCAAAGTTAATTTACTGTTCCAAAATCCGAATTACTATTTTACAATGATAGGAACATGACATCTAGTTCACATTCACGAATTGTCAAGCTTCGATATGATGGCCAATTTCTCTCTGATGGTTCTTATTCTAGTTGATCTGTTAGACCCATAAATATTTCACTCAATATCCTATCCGAACTAAAATTATATATCCATACAATACTTGACATCAATCCCAACCACTTCTCTAACAATATATCCAATCTTTTCCCTACAGAAGATCATATGCTCAACAAGTTGATGATGATGATGCATACAAAACCTTGTTCTCACTTTCATCTGGTGCCTATATTGATGTGTTTCTTAGAAAAAACATCTTTCCACCAACATTCTAGTTTCATGAGTCTATTGAATCAATTTCAATCCCAACCATGTAACAGTAATGTAACTGCTGAATGGAATTAACCACCTAAATTCTCTCAAAATCCTACTATTGAGAATATTGGTCTTGAGGTTGAGGAGGGAGATCAAAATATTGAACAAGAAGTTGATGATAATAGTGATCATGAAGGTGATAATAATAGCGATCAGGAAGGTGATAATAATAGTGATCATGATGGTGAGTCATTGACTAAAGTTGATGATGGGCATGAACATCCATTCCCTGACTCTATTACAACATTGAGTTCTATTCCATCCATATTTGATAAACAATGGCTCCGACATGAACACATTGATACCAACTATGAATCTTTTCAAGATGAAGAATGGGTGGAAGATTTTTGTCAGGAATTCTGTCTCAATTACAATCCTTCCAGCACTAAAATATATGATGGTGCTTTATTTGTATCCAAAGTTGTAATGATTGAGACGATCCAAATATGGTTGGTACAAAATAATGTACAATATCATAACAACGCTCAAATAATCATCATCTTATATTTGTTTGTATCCATGACCAACGATGTCCTTGGAGTTTGACCGCTTGCCAGTCCAAAAGAGCAGGTGACATGTGGAGGGTAAAATGTTATAGTACAAGCCACAATTGTCAACTAACTGTTCTGAATTAGGATCATTGCCAAGTCACATCATCTTCTATTGCTCGTATGATAATGCCAATCCTAGTATCACGATTGGATATGTCTATACGAGAAATTCATGACAAGGTGAATGTTGAACTAAACCTCCATATATCTTACAAGAAGGCATTTCTAGCGAGGAGGAAGGTTGCCTGTAAAATATTTGGAGACTGGGAATCATCATCTCATAATTTGTTGTCATTCCTGATTTCTCTGTAACAATATATTCAAGAACTATATATTCCCACCTTGTGGATGATTATAACCTTCAAACAGAAGGCACTTGTTGATTCAAGCGGGTGTTCTAGGCATTTGGTCCAGCTTTGAGGGGTTGGGCCTATTGTAGGCATGTTCTTACTGTTGATGGCACTTTCTAATAGGAAAATATTCTAGCACACTTCTCATTGCATGTGGCATAGATGCTGATAATGGTCTATTTCTACTTTTACTGTTGTCGAGGTAGTAAATAAGGACTCATGGGAGTGGTTCTTTGGTTCTCTACAAACTTGTATTCCAATCATTACACGTCGTATAGATCTGTGTATTATTTTTGATCGAATGAGTAGCATTTTTCAGCACTTAAGTCAAAATTTGACTGGGCTCAACATTGTTATTGTCTTCAACATCTTCATGAGAACTTCCATAAGAAGTTCAAGTCATAGGAGTTAAAGGAACTTTTATGGAATGTGGGATCCGTAACTGATAAACTTGAATTTGATTGTCTAATGGCTGATATACAAACCATGGAACCAGCTGCTAAGGAGTATTTCATAGCCCAAAATCCAATACAGTGGTTTCTTACATATGACAGAGGTTACAGGTACGGGTCATTGTCTAGCAATCATGTTGGAGGGTTAAATGGAGTCTTAAAAGGTGTTAGGGGTTTACCAATATAGGCACTAATTGTTGGCACATATTATCACTCTATTAGAATGTGTCTAGAGAGGCATAATGAAGCATATGGTCGTGCACCATAGGGGCATAAATGGCCCTTTAGGTTGCATAATAAGCTTTTTAGTGTATCACAGAAAAACTAAGAGTAACACTCCACATGAACAATGATGAATGGCTTGTTGATGACATGGAAGGATATCGATTTCAAGTCATAGTGCATCCAAATGGTGCAAGTGAATGTAGTTGTGGTTTTCCACAACAATGACATTTTCCATGTTCTCATGTTTGGGTAGCTACAAGATCTGTCAATTATGATACTGATGGACTTGTGAGCCCATATTTCGTAAATGATGCATATTTGAACACATACATAATTGAATTTTATAGTATTCCCAACAAGAGGTATTGGCCTCAATTTGATGAAATCATAGGTATTTATCCCTTATTACCCCCAAGGAAACGAAGGCACGCTGGAAGACCAAAGAAAAAAAGAAGGCCTTCAACTATGGATGTTGATCCAAATCAATATACATATCATTGTCATAAGTGTGGCAGAAGGGGCCATAATAGACACACTTATCCTAATGTAATATGATATATGGTCATGTAATGTTTCAATTTTAGCTTATTCAAATCATGTAATATTTGCAATTTCAATTTACTCAAGTCATGTAATGTTTGTAATTTCAATTTACTCAAGTCATGCAATATTTGCAATTTTAGTTTGTTCAAGTCATGTACTGTTTGTAGTTTTAGTTTGTTCAAGTCATCTAATGTTTGTAATTTCAATTTACTCAAGTCATGTAATGTTTGCAATTTCAATTTATTCAAGTCATGTACTGATTGCAATTTCAATGTGTTCAAGTCATGTATTGTTTGCAATTTCAATTTAATGTAATATTTACACTTTTCATTTAATGTAATATTTACACTTTTCATAGATATGGATCCTAGACAAGGATCCTTCTGACTCTCCCAGCATAACTTCATGTTGTCACAGTGGCCTATTACTGACCTGGGTATTTTGGAAAACATTTCTTTGGCTGGTTTTGGCCTTGTTCATAAGCTACAACCTATCCACCTTGATCCCAACTGCCTTAGTTAACCAGTGGGACAACTCTAGCAATAATTTTAGGTTTCTCCCTTTTGAGATGATTGTAACCCTTCAGGATGTTGCATTCTTTTAGGTCTTAGGATTGATGGCCCGCCGGTTATAGCTTCATATCCTTTAGACATAGATGAGGGGCAATTTAGGTCTTAGGATGTTGTAGTTCTTTTTGGTCTTAGGATGTTGCAGTTCTTCACGATCTCACCTTTGTGGGAGTTTCTTAGGAGATGCACCCGATGGGATGTCTAAGGGGTATATCTCCTTGATATGGTTGCATGAGACCTTTAGTGGGATGGATCTCACCTTGGGAGATGAAGAAGAACAAAGACAAATGAGGATAAGGTATACTAGAGCACATTTCTTATACTTTTTAGGTAGTTACCTTATTCCAGATAGTACCGGGGACAAAGTTCATGTATGGTACCTCCCTCTTGTGTCTGACTTTGCACGTTGTAGCACTCTATCTTGGGGTGTTGCAACTCTAGCATACTTATATAGGGAGTTGTACAAGGCTACCAGTACCCGTTCTAGGAAAACTACCCACCTGTCTGGTTGTGTATGTCTACTGCAGATGTAGTGTTGGGAGAGGTTAGGAATTAGACGCCCAGGTTCACCGGTTATGAACTAGGGGGAGTGACCAGAAGATGGTTCCTTGGGTTACAAGTAAATATTTACACAATTTATTTATACATCTGTCCAAATATTTTGTAATGATTATCTAAATTTAGTTTATCAATTTAATAGGTAGCCTATATTTTTTCAAAGGAGTGATACTATGAGAGGATCGATCTAGTTTTATGATTAAGCATTTGACCAGATTTTTCCCTCTCAGGTATAACTTACTTACTTCTACTAACATGTTGTATGATATATGTTGTATTTTTATGTAATTTACTCTATTTTATATGATACATGTTGTATCTATTTGAATAACAAATACATTTATCTCCTTACACTATTGATATTCTAGAGAGACTTCCAGCCTTGTGTCGAGAGGGTCGTAATATTTGGTGGCACGAGTGCCTTTAGTGTGCTACACAGTAGTAGAGTGGCACTTCCGTGACAGAGTACTTGGACAATTCAGATTTGTTCATGTACAACCTACTCTGGAGTTGCCACACTTTAGTAGGATAGATGGGAGAGGTCATGCGGCTGAGGACTGGTTGTATCATTATAGGCGGGAGGTACAACTGTGGAACAATAGATGTGAGAGCTTAGTTCCCCCTCCACCAGCGGAGACAGTCTTCAGTCCACAGGTGCACTACGCATGGTATCATCCCCAGTCGTACTGCCCCCTCCAGATCTGCCTCCGACCACATACTACCTACAAAGTTATCGTCAACAACAATTTGTGAGTATCATTATTATTTCTTTTACAAACTATTAATATTTATCTTTATTATTTGTAATATATGTAATTGGTCTTTATTATTTGTACATACTTTGTTTGAACAGGTAGAATCACATGTGCAGATCCGAGCGGCTTTACAGCATGCCCCTGCATAGATCCGATATGACATCTATGGCATCCGGGGGACTTACTTTGACAGTCTTCTCGACTATGCTCACCCGTATGATCCCATACCCACTCATACCACAGCCCCTAAGCCCGCTCCTACTCCTACTCCTACTCATGTACTTACTGCTCCTGAGCCCACTCCCACTTCTCAGTTCATGGGATGGGTACCGACAGACTCATACTATACATTAGTTGGTTTATTTTCTTCATCACCCCACCTCCACCGTCATCCTACTACGGAGCAGGTTCTTCTTCTGTTCCATACACTCCACTACCACCACCTATTATTCATGAAACCCGATCACCACCCTATGCCACATACCCACTCCATTAGATTTCTTTGGATACACCCCCTGAAGCCTCACATCCTAGTTTTCAGAGACCCCTCACCCCACCTCCAGTTTATCTTTACTTCCTAGGTGCTCGTCAGGCTGCTACTACACAGCTGTCCCCAATTGAGGCGTCTCCAGATGACTTCGGTACTCAGGAGTCAGATGTACAGGGAGGTGGGCGAGGACGTCGTGGGTGTGGAGGATGTTCTTAGTTTTTCATATATTATATTGTGTTGTATATATGCCTTTGTGAAGGTATTTATTTGGCTTGTATGTGGATCTATCATATTATGATATCATACTGGTTCATTTTGGATCTATCATATTGCTTTGTTGTGTATTATATTCTCATCAAGTTGGTTCATGTTTTAACCTTGTTTTTTATTGATATCTCATTTTTTGGATTAATTTCTTCTTATATAATCAATTAGGAAAACATGTTTTAGCCTTGTTTTTAATTGATATCTTCATGTTTATGACAAAATGAGGTGTTTCTCTTTATATATTGTGCGTGAATGATGTTTTATTTAAGAAAAATGAGGCAAAATAATAAGAAGGATAATGACATTTATTACATAGCAATGCATTTTAATTAGGGAATAAGTGAAAGATGTTTTTCTGGGACATAGAAATGAGATGTCATCGAACTAAAAAGCCAGCGGATTTGCTGTTCCTCATTTAACATGGAGCAAGTTGCTCCTTATTAGAAATGTTACCGTGTGTCGGTTGCATTTGATCAAGGCCGCTTCCACCTAATCTCTCTAGGGACGTGTAAACATATAACACTTGGAGCAGTGTGTTCCTAATAAAAGAAGGTATAACAAATCCTTATTCAACTAAAAAGAAGCCCCCTCACATATAAACAAAAGTATTTTTTCAAAGTATACTTAACCTTGATTTAAACAAGGTGTAATAAACAAAACGGAAATGATAAGCATATGAGAATGGTTGGACGAGAAACAGAACGACCGTTCTATGTTCCTCCCCATGGCCCAAAGCTGCACAATATTCAATATGTCTCGGGCACAGAGGATTTCAACCCGCGTTTTGGATCCTGATGTTACTTTTGAACGTAAGGGGGAGAGAGAGAAAGGGGGGAAGTGGGAGAGGGGAGTGGAGAGAGAGTGTGGTTGTGGGAGAGAAAAATGAGAATATATTTTTATCAATAACTTTTTAACAGTAATGAATTTTTTGACGAAATAAATATCGTTGCACTCCATACAAAAAATACTTTATAACAAGATCAAATTCAACATATTTTTAAATAATAAAATATATAATATTAAAGATGAGGGATGATGTGATTACAAAAATTAAAAAGAAGGAGAGAGAAATTTATTTTGCTTATAGCTCTCAAAGCGTAATGAATTTTTTAATGAAATAAAAATTGATGAATTACTAACAAAGAATATTTTGAAATAAGACTAATATCGACATACTTTGATAATGATTTTTTTCACAAAATAAGTATAATACATGAGATAAAACATGTTACCCATGCTTTTCGTATTTTTGCTGATATCATTTTTAAGGAAATAAAAACTGACATATTATTAATAAAACTATTTTAAAATAAGACTAATGTCGACATACTTTGATAATGATTTTTTAATAAAATAAATATAACACATGAGATAAAATATTATAACATGTGGCCCATATTTTTTATATTTTTGCTAATATCTTTCAAGTCAAGTTAAATATTTTTAAAAAATCAAAATTGTTACGCTTCTTATAAATAATACTTTAAGATAAGACCAATATTAACATACTTTTGACCAAAAAAATAAATCAATACTTTTTATATCAATATTAACATGGTATACATGTTATAAGACAGAGATAGCATTTTATAAAACATGTGCTGACATATTGTAACATAGGATAATACTGTCTAACACATGATATATGTTATAATATAAAATGACATGGGATAACATGAGATAACACACATAATATAATATTTATAACATATGCTAATATGGATAACATGGATAATATAAATAACATATGCTAACATGGATACCATAGGATAACATGGGATAACATGGATACTATAGGATAAGACAAGCATAAGATGTTATAACATACTTTAAAACATAGTTTTGATGTTATCCCATGTTAAAATTTATATTAATCATGTTGTCCACGTTATAGAAATATTATATTACAAATATTATTCAATATTATTTACATTATCCATGTTTTCTATATTATCATGTTGTATTGTTGCTAATATCTTTCAAATTGTAATAATTTTTTTTGAAGAAATAAAGCTGTTGTGTTCCTTACACATAATACTTTAAAATTTCTTACAAAAATACTTTAAAATATGATAAACATTAGAGGGAGTGGTTGTATGAGAGAGAAAAAAGAATAACTTATTATTGTTTAATATATTTCATATCGAAATTATTTTTTTATGAAATAAAAAATGTTGTATTTGTTACAAAAATACTTTAAAACATACATTTGATGTTATCAAATGTCAAATTTTATGTTATTCATGTTATAAGCAAAATAAATTCTCTCTCCTCATTTTTTATTTTTTTTAATCATGTTATCTCTCCAAAATTAGTTTGTACATGTTATCCCATGTTTCATCCCATGTTATCCATGTTACCCAAGTTGTACCACGTGTCATCCCATGTTATCCATGTTAGTCTATTTTATGCTATCTCATGTTAGTCTATTTTATATCAAGTGTTATAACATGAATAACATGTTACAACATGTTATTTAATTTGTTATATTATTTTATAAAAAATCATTCTCAAAGTATATCGATATTATTCTTGTTTTAAAGTATTTTTGTTAGTAATCTATTATTTTTTTATTTCGTTAAAAAATCATTATGGTTTGAGAGTTATATGCAAAATAAATTTCTCTTTCCTCTTTTTATTTTTTATAATCGCATTATCTCATCTTTTTTAGATTGTGTATTTTATTTTTTCAAAATTTATCGAACTTAATCTTGTTGTAAAGTATTTTTTATTAGGAGTGCATCGGTGTTATTTCGTCAAAAAATATTATCATTTAAAAGTTATTGTCGAAAATATTTTCTCTTTTTTCTTTCTCCTACAGTTATTTTCTCTCTACACTCCCCTCTATCCACTCCCCCTCCATTTCTTTCTGTCTTCCTCTCACGTTGCAAAGGACATCGTGTGTTCTCTTGGGCAGGGTGCAATGTAAGTTTGCAGCGCGTGTTGTTCAATAGCGTGAAATAAAAAATGAAGGGTCTGAAATCTCATCTAGGATAGTCGTATAGCAAAACTCTAAACAAAAACTAAGTGTTTTTGGTGACAAACGAGGCATTCATGCAACAAAATGGAGTGTGTTTACTACTGAGTCATGCATTATTGTTAAGTAATGAGTGTAAAGATATATTCGCTGCATGTGTTACTGACGTAAGACATGAGTCCGATGAAAAATGTAGCTGTTTATCAATTGGACGAGATGTTTTTGTATATGTAATATATATAAATGGTGTTTTGTGTGAAATGCAATGGAGCATGATTAAAGTAAAATGAGACACGAAAACAAGGATATTATATATGTTCCACTGTAGTATGTTCCGTAATTATGGCTGGGCATAGTTTGTTGTAGTTATGTGAGTTTACCATGTAAAAATGTACATCAAACTCACACTTCGTCATTGAACTACCTTCTACCAAACAAGCCATCAGTATAAAGATATTTATATAGTGACATATGGATGAAGTGTTATTGGATTGAAAAGAGGCAAAACGTGTTTGAGTTAATGTGACTCAGCAACGAGACGTAGTGATTTAGATACATGACGCATCTTAATAAAAGAAAAAGGTGTGCTGAAGCGAATGGTGGGACTTAATGCAGAAACATCCGGAAATAGTTGAGCAATTATCCAAAGAGATTCTTTATTTTCATAAAAGAAAGACCAAATATCCTCATCATGGGCTCTCGTATTCTTTTGTTTAGGACTCACCGTTGAATGGATTGAGATTCCCGTTGATATAATTAAGACTCGTATTGAGAGTAGAAGAAGAGAAAGAGTGAAAACAGAGCAGTCCCCTACCATCACGTGACAAAAAAGAAAACCATTGAAATAATGGCATTGTCTTTCCCCAAACCGATAATGGAATATCGGCAACTGGATCTTCGTTGTCTTTCCACATGCGTCAAATTGGCTAGCTGAGCTGTTTCCAAGTTGTATGTTAATGTTAATGTAAAACAATATGAATAACCGGATGTCCATCCGGCCACCCACCCGGCTGGGGCTGCTGTAAAGTCCAATGTCGGCCAATTTTATTTATTTTTAAATAGGAGGGAAGTACAAAGAAAGAGAAATTAAACTTATATCGCTCATAACTTTCAAACCACAATGAATTTTTCAATGAAATAAAAAATACTAAATTTGTAATAAAAATAGTTTCCAATAAGACCAATGTTGATATATTTTGAAAAAAAATAATAATATGAGAAAATATAATATGTGTTTTGGGCATAACCGTCCATATTATGGGTACATGCCCATAGTGTACATTTTGTCTCGTACAACCAACCACATTAAAAGTAAAAAAATAAAAGAGATAGAAAATGATTATGTTCACAATTTTAGTCCAGTTTTATTTATTAAAGAAATAAAGGATGAGGGAAATAGAAGAGAGAGAAAATGTGTTTATCCATAACTTTCAATCCGGAGCATATTTTTTGATGAAATAAATTGCATTAGAATTCTTGTAAAAAATACTTTCCAACAAGACTAGTGTTGACAATTTTAAAATAATGATAATATGAGAGAAAAATATAGTATATGTATTTTAGGATACCATACACATGTCTCGTACGGTACCTCTAGTATGTAATACTATACTTTGTATCAAAATGTGGTTGTTAGTACTGTACTTCTTGTACCAACAAGATCATCAAACTATGTATTTTTGTTATGTCTTATACGGTACCTCTAGTACTGTACGTCTAATACTATACTTTGTATTAAGAAATGTGGTTGGTATTGTACTTATAGTAACAACAAGATTATCAAATCATGTATTGTTATCATATCTCGTACGGTACCTCTAGTACTGTACGTCTAGTACTATACTTTATATTACAAAATATGGTTGTTAGTACTGTACTTTTTGTACCAACAAGACCATCAAATCGTGTATTGTTGTTATGTCTCATACAATACCTCTAGTATTGTACGTCTAGTACTATACTTTATATTACAAAATGTAGTTGTTAGTACTGTACTTGTTGTACAACAAGATCATCAAATCATGTATTGTTGTTATTGATAATGCCAAATTTTGTGATAGTTATGGACCATTTTTCGTTGTCAAAACTGCCCTTTTAAACTATTTTTCCCTCCTTTTTGTTATGTTCTTGAACATACAGCAGCCTGATACGGATGCTGCACGGCACAGGTGTGCCGCGCAAGAAGATTTGGCGGGCGATACGTTGCTTACTTGATAGGGAGTTGTAACCGCCACGACTACTCTCCCGATGAAGCGTGCCACGCGATACAAGCCACCCACCGGCAGGTGCCCACCCGTCACGATACCCGATGCGCTTGCTGCCCGACACCCGCTGTGCCGGGCGATACGCACGTCGAACATCCCTGAAGCCACACTAATAGAGCCGATGGAGGACACATGGCGCTCGGAGAACCACAACTTCTTCCAACCGCTGCCTATAAATAGCAGCTACAGAACCTCGATGGGACGGGTCGGAATCTCACGAAAGCTAACTTTGGAAAGCACCTGGAGCTAGTGTGTCGCGTCCCAGAGGCGTACCGGGCGATACTAGGTGAGCACTTCCCCGACCCGAGAGGGCGGGAATGGTTCACTTAGAATCTGTCTCGGTCGTCGCAGCATCCCGATATCGATAAAAAAAGCCACCCGATACAAGGAACTCGATACTCTAAGTGGTCTCTAGCCCGACACGATACTGAGCCTGATACGAATCAACTATCGGTGTGTCGCCCGAGAGGGTGGCATCCGGACACGACCGTATCATACATGAGCGCCTTAATCGATACGTCTGCTCGTTATTACGTGTCGTCCGACAGGGAATGCCGCCCGACACAGGCGTATCGGGTAGGGCTCCCACCCGATATCGGGCTAGAGGAACCTTAGGGATCTGCTACTGCTTGTCGATCTCCTAAATCAAGGAGGCGATACTTATCTTTTTCTCTTTTAGTCATTTACTTTCTTTATTTATGCAATTTAACTAAACCCTTTTATATAATGCTTATGACAATGGAATTAGAGGAGTTTTAAATATCTGTTGACTTTATGTTTGGTTACTTTTTGTTGGATGATTACTTTGCTTAGCATCTGAACTCTAGCTTGTATGCTTGGATCATATTTTGACTAGCTATCGAATCGTGTTTCCAGCTACAACTCCCTCGAGAGAGGTGTTGTGGCTCTAGTGTTTGGTCCGCTCAGGGAGTACGAGAGTACCCAGGATCGGAGTTGCTTCAGTTACCTTTCCACTCTAACCCAAGTCCATCAACCTCGAGAGAGGGTGTTGATGCTTAGTTAGAGGTACCCTCTTTGAGAGAAGGGGTACATGATGTTTCCTGCTGCCGCTTGCTATGTCGAAGTTTTCCTCCTTCGTTCCTTACCGAGGCAATGGTGTTATCTCCTCTGGTTTTGTTGCGCTAAAACCCTAAAAACTGATAAATGTCAAAAACCTTAATTTTCCTTGTAGCTCCAGTTGGAGATAGTTTTCTTTTATTTTATCGATCTTCGCCCGTTGTTCCCTTTGGGAACTTTATCCTCACCTTGTTTTTGCTGGAGTGTAATGTGTTGATTCCGTGTTCTTAACACTACCACCCTTGTCCCTGTGGTTCGACCCCGATTGCTACTTCGGACCCCATCGTCGTTGCGGGGGCCTATGAGTTGGGTAATTTAAAAGTCCGACTACTTCAAATCCGCTCCTTTTGGACGCGCGATTTAGGTCGGTCAACTTTTTGGCGCCGTTGTCGGGGACAAGGCAAAATGGTACTGTTAACGAACCCGAATCCACAAACTACACTCGTGTGCCTCAAGCTTAGTAATGAGCTTGACAACACTATTCCTTTTGACCTTCTAACATGAAATAAGTATAGAGTAGTTCGTTTTATTGATATAAGTTTTCTAACTTGATTATATGTTCTATTCAGGTACTCAGGAAAGGAGCATTTTGCTCAGTTAAGCAACGACACCGCTAGTCATGCCACCTCGCATCGAACCACCTCTTTCAGAGGGTGAGAAAAACGCTAGAGTTAGACCTCACTCACCTCCGTGTGGGAACAATGACCGTTATAATGGCGACCAGCAACACGAAGAACCTGAGACAGAACAATTCGAGGATGATCACCGTCACGAGAGACGTCATCATCACCGCAGACACTGAAGAAATCAACATAATCAGGAGCAGAACCATGGGGACAGTGACAGTGAAGATTCTAATGAAGAAGAAAAGACCCTCAGGGAGTTGGCTCCCACAAAGGACAATAACTCAAGATGTCCTGTTGTCATCCCAAGGTTCAATGCAACAAACTTTAAGCTGAAACCATCTGTCATATCTATGATCCAGAACAAGAGCTTCTGAGGGAATTCAAAGAACGATAACCCTTACCATCATCTTGATGCTTTTAAGAATATATGTGATACCATTAAAATGTGGGGAGTTCCACAAGAAGTCATTTATTGCAAGGGCTTCATCTTTTCTTTAGAGGATAATGCCCTATCTTGGTACCTCAGGATACCACATCAAGCTCTTAATGGATGGAATGCGCTGGCAGACGCTTTTGTGAACAAGTTTTACCCTACGGAGAAAACTGTCAGGAACAGGCAAAGGATCACATCATTCATGCAAAAGCCGAATGAGAATCTACACGAAGCTTGGGAAAGGTATCAAGAGTATCAGAGGGACTGTCATCATTAAAACTACAAGAAGGGTTTCATGATAACCACCTTTTACAATGGTCTGACCCCTAAAGAAAGGGTATCGCTGAATGTAGCTGTAGGAAGTGACTTTCTGGGAAAGAAGCCCAACAGATCTAAAAAGATCATCGAAAACATGGCTGAGTTACAGGCCGACACCGACTATGACAGATCTGATAGAGGATATGCTAAGAAGGCCGCTAATGAAGGACCTTCGATCGAATCCAAAGCTCTTGAAGCTATCACTACTCAGATCCAGAAGATAGCAACTTACGTCAGACAATTAAAAGAATCAGGTGGAAAAGGGAACAAATAGGTTGAGAAAGTTATGAAATGTGTCACCTTCAGAGAAGGTGGACACAGAGTTGATAAATGCGTTTACACCCGACCTGACGAGTCAAGTGAAAGCAAATCTGAAGCAGAGGAAGCCGAGAACGTCTCTTTTGTCAACTTCAAGAGACCAGATCACCCTGGTTTTAATTATGGCAACAAGGATGCGACCGAAAACTCGCATCAGCTGAATAACCCAACCAAGCAACTACAAGGTTTTAAAAAAAGGGGCAGACAAGGTCAGTTCACCAGAACTACCAATTTCCAATCGAACAAGGCAAACTTTTAAGGGCAAGGAAAGTACCAAAATCGCCAATCAGCTAACCCTAGTCAAGGCCAGGGTCAAGCTAAGGAGCAAAGTCAGGACAAGAACTCGAACCAACCAGACTTGGTGGGTCAATTGTTCGATTTTGTCAAAAGACAGGATACTATTAACAACCAACTGGCACAAAGCGCGTTGTCTAATTCAGGAGTTCTGAACATGATGCAGGTTCAGATGGCAGACATGCAAACTCACCAGCGCCAAATAGATCAGCAGCTGGCCCAGATGGTTAAGTTAATAAAGAATCCCTCAGGTAAGATACCCTCCAACAATGAATTTGCTAAAATGGCAGTGCTGAGATCAGGGAAGATGGTAGAATGCCTTGAAGAAGCCATATCCGCGGAACTTGAATCAAGGATTGTTGCAGAAAATCCTGCAGAGGAAGACAACCGACAAGCTCATGTCAGGGAGCCAGAACCAAGATATATGGATGACATGTTTGGTAAAAGAAGTCCTTACTCTCCAAAGTTGCCTTTCCCTTACAAAATAATAAAGGCACATCTTAAAAAGCGCCACGAGAGGTTTATGGAGTCAGTAAAGAAGCTTCACTTCAAAGTACCTTTTCTGGATGCTTTAGAGGAAATGCCGACCTACGCCAAGTTTTTCAAGGATTTGATCACCAAGAAGAAAAGAGGCCGAAGGATTGAGATAATGCACCTAGCTAGTATGTCTTTTGCTTTTGTCAAGGCATATTTACCTAACAAGAAGAAGGATCCAAGGGCTTTCACCATTCCTTTTGCTGTTGGAGATAGTGGAAGGGTCTTGCTGATTTAGGGGCTAGTATCAGCCTTATGCCGCTAAGCCTCACGCAACGTCTGGGTTTGACTGATATGGTCAAGCCCAACATGAGGATTGAATTGGCAGACCATACCTTCAAAAGACCTGTAGGAGTTGTTGAGGATGTACCGATCCGTGTGGGAAGTTTCTTCATTCCTTGTGACATTGTGATCATTGACACTGTGGAGGACCCTAACTGTCCTATCATCTTTGGGCACCCTTTCTTGGCTACAGGAAGAGCATTGATTGATGTTGCCGAAGGAATAATCACTCTGAGGGTCAGAAACTATCACTTAGATTTCAAAGTAAAGGATGCTATGAAGGGACCGTCCCTACTAGAGTCTGCTTACTTCATAGAAAGCTACAACCAGTTTTGTGAAGAGGTGGAAGAGGATATTGTAACGGTATACCCTCTTGTGAGAGCGTTAAGAAATCAAGACTCTGACTCTGAAGATCCAGAGGTTGTCGAGTTTCTCAACTATCTAAATTAGTTTGATGAAGATATGAGCGACGAGGAAGGGGTAATAGAAATAGAAAAGGAAACGAAGGCTAAGCCAGAACTGAAGCAGATGCCTGAAGGATTAAGGTATGAATTTATAGATCAAGAAGAGAGAAATTTTTTCATCGTTAATGCCTATATTATGAAGGATCGTTTAGAAAAGCTTCTGGAGGAGTTAAGGCTCCATAGGTAGGCTATAGGATATTCGGTAAGGATATCAAAGGTCTTAACCCAGCGTTGTGCATGCATTGCATTAATTTGGAAGAATCTGCTAAACCTCTGGCTCAACCCCAGAGAAAATTGAACCAGATGCTAAAATAAGTTGTGAAGAAAGAAGTAATCAAACTGAGGGATGTTGGGTTCATTTACCCAATCAGTGACAGTACCTGGGTAAGTCTGATCCATGTGGTACCAAAGAAAGGAGGCATAACAGTAGTAAACGGAGACAAAGGTGATGAAGTGGCGGTCTGGACCGTCACCGGCTGGAGGATGTGCATAGATTATAGAAAACTGAACCAAGCCACGAAAAAAGATCATTATCCGCTTCCTTTCATTGATCAAGTTCTGGAAAGAATGGCGCATCATGACTATTTCTTCTTTTGGATGGTTTTTCTGGGTTTATCAAGTCCCCATCTTACCTGACGACCAGGAGAAAACTACTTTTACCTGTCTCTATGGTACCTACACCTTCCGAAGAATGCCTTTCGGCTTGTGCAATGCTCTCGCAACGTTTCAGCGTTGCATGATATCGATGTTTTCAGATTTTCTGGAAGACATCGTGGAAGTTTTCATGGATGACTTTTCTTTCTATGGGAAGGACTTCGATGCCTGTCTGAAAAACATGTCTCTGGTCTTGCAATGCTGTGAGGAAAAGAGTTTGGTCCTGAATTGGGAGAAGTGCCATTTTATGGTACGAGAAGGCATTGTGCTAGGGCATAAAGTATCGAGGCATGGCATCAAAGTAGATGTCAGCAAGGTTGAAGTGATATCTAAACTACCTCCACCGAAGTCTATAAATGGAGTGCGGAGTTTCCTCGGGCATGCCGGTTATTATCGATGATTCATAAAAGACTTCTCGAAGATCTCGAAACCATTGTCAAAACTTCTAGTTAAGGATATTGAGTTCAATTTCTCTAACGACTGTCTAAATGCTTTTCAGGCCTTAAAAGATGCACTTGTCTCACCGCCTATCCTTCAAGCTCCGGATTGGGAGCTACCTTTTGAGCTTATGTGTGATGCCAGTGACTATGTTCTAGGAGCAGTCCTGGGACAGAAAAAGGACAAAAGGCACCATGTCATTTGCTACGCCAGTTGTACTCTAGATGAGGCTCAAGTAAATTACATGACTACAGAGAAGGAGATGCTCACGATTGTTTTTGCTTTCGATAAGTTCAGATCCTATCTTATCGGAACAAAGGTAAAGGTCTACACAGACCATGGGGAAATAAGATATCTTATGCAGAAAAAGGATACCAAGCCCGGGCTGTTAAGGTGGGCTTTGTTACTCCAGGAGTTCAACCACGAGATCATTGATAAGAAGGGTGCGGAAAACGTGATCGCAGACCATTTATCAAGGATCATAGTAGAAGACCAGAAGGAGCCACCTATTAACGACAACTATGCTGATGAAGCCTTGCTGATGGTTGAAACCAAAGATGAGAATTTGCCTTGGTTTGCAGATATTTGTAATTATCTTTCCTGCGGGGAGATGCCTCCTGATATAATGTACAATCAAAAGAAGAAACTATTTTCGGATGTAAAGAACTACTATTAGGATGATCCTCTTCTCTTTAGAAGATGCACAAATAACATGTATAGAAGGTGTATCCCTAAATAAGAAGTTTCAAACATTCTGAAAGAATGCCATGCATCACCATATGGAGGACACCTGGGGAGCAAGAGGAACGTCGCCAAGGTGTTGCAATCGGGGTTTTACCGGCCCTCCTTGTTCAAGGATGCTGCAAATTATGTAAAGGTTTGTAAAGAATGCCAATCGACAGAAAACATTGGAAGAAGAAATGAGATGCCTATGGCCAATTGGGTCAAAGTCAAGATTTTTGATGTCTGGGGAATTGACTACATGGGTCCATTTCCCCCATCAAAAGGATATCATTATATTCTAGCCGCGGTGGATTATGTGTCTAAATGGGTGGAAGTTGTTGCCACCCAAACTTGTGACTCCAAATCAGTGATCAAATTGTTTGAGAAAACTATCTTCCCTCGTTTCGGAGTACCTCATACTGTGATAAGCGATGGTGGATCACATTTCGGGGAAAAATAGTTTGAAGCACTCCTGCGGAAGTATGGGGTTAAACACAAGGTCGCTACGCCCTACCACCCTCAAACTTCGGGGCAGGTGGAGGTTTCGAATAGACAGATCAAGCAGATTTTAGAAAAGACTGTCAGTCGCACGAGGAAAGATTGGTCAATGAAGCTCGATGATGCCCTTTGGGCCTACAGAACTGCATATAAGGCACCCATTGGAACCACTCCTTACAAGTTGATTTATGGGAAATCCTGTCATCTACCCTTAGAGATTGAACACAAGGTTCTTTGGGCGATTAAGTTCCTGAATATGGATCTGGAAAAGGTAGGGGAGAAGAGATATCTACAGTTATAGGAACTCGAAGAGCTGAGAATGCATGCCTACGAGAATGCAAGGATCTATAAGCATAGGACCAAGGTGTGGCATGATGCCCACCTAAGGAAGAAGGATGTGAGTGAAGGTGACAAAGTTTTATTATTTAAATCTTCTATTCGTCTTTTTCCAGGTAAGCTGAAAACAAGGTGGTCTAGACCCTTCATCGTAGCAAAGATATATCCATCAGGAATGATGGAGCTGTATGATAAAGAGGATCCATCCAAATTTTTTCCACTAAATGGGCACAGAGTAAAAAGGTTCTATGAAGATGAAGCGTTCGTGAGAAGGATAGAGATAAGTTTGCAGGATGAGGAAACAGCTGAAGGTGCAAAGTGAAGGATATGAAGCTGTCGAGCTGACGACGCTAACTACAGCACTCCTCGGGAGGCATCCCGAGTTTTTACTTTTCTTAGAATAGGACGTTATTTTCTTTCCTGCAAGAAAAATATTATAAACATTATGATTGTAATAAGGCTTGAGTCAGTGCATGTGTCACATGATCTGACTCTTCTATTTTATGGGCCACCGCTCAATTTTATGAGCATTGATGAGTAATGCTATCTGAGGCTGGGAAATTTACTTTAGACCAATGATGTTTTACCCATCAATTTCTTTTTCCTTCGCTTTATTTTTAGTTTTTCATCAAGTATCTTGTTCTGAAACCTTGTATCGGGCAAAGATACCTTGCTCCCTGGCCGTTATCGGGCAAAGGACTCAGGCAGAATGCAAGACACGATCATATCGGGCTAGGCGTATCGGGCGTGACACCATAGCAATAAGTCGTGTCGGACAATACGTCGAGCAGCGAGCAACCGTGTCAGGCGGCATGAGTAATAGCCCTTGATTTGACGGATGGGACTGATTTTACTGCCCGTCTCGGGAATGATTTGTCTCCTCGGCCGACACGTGCCCCTGTTTTACCCGTTTTACCCCCGACCTGGTTTGCTATATATAGTAGCTGAGGTTAAACTGTGTCGGGCAACGACATTTACTCCTCACCTACTCCCGTATCGTGTAGTAATTTCTCTCTTTACTCTAGTATCGGCCGCCTAGCTTCTGCTCCCGTGTTGCGCAAGCTATCTTCAGATAACAAAGGTATAACACGACAACCGTATCATTTGGCTTGCCCGACACGACCCCTCATGTCGCGCTTTTTCATATTGGACTTACGGCTTTAGCTGGTTTCCTTGCATCGCCTGACAAACATTTGTGTCGGCAGCGTTACCTTTTGACCGTGTCACGCGACACATCTATAACACGCGCTTGCCCGATACCTTATATCGGGCAATGCCCGTGTCGCCTGGACTTGTATCGCTTCGCGTGTTTCTTTTGTTTTCGGGCGACACCTTTTCTTTCAGAGCGATCGTATCGGGAACTTCACATCGTGTGACTATGTCTCCCGGCACACCTTGAACTTTAGGCGTATCGGGCAATGGCCATGACGTTCAGATTTTTCCGTGTCGCCCAGTCTTGTATCACTTCGCGTGTTTCTGTTGTCGGGCGACACCTTTTTTAGGACGATCGTATTGGGCATGATATCTGTTTGTAGTGATGCACGGTGTCTCACGATGAACCTAGGATGATTTTGAGTCGAACGTCGTATCGCCTGATACAGGCGTATCGGGCGAGCATCATATCGCTCAATTTTGAAACCCGATGCGGTGGTGTCGGGTAGCTCCTGTATCGGGCCGAACTTTTCTTATCATGCAATCATCTTTCTTTTAGACACCAATATCCACTTTACATTTTTACCATACCTGATATCGGGTAAGGTGAAACATCTAAATACTTAATAAACTTGTCCTCTGATAACAGAAATGGCCCGCACAAAGCAAACCGTCGTTCAAGTTGACAAACACGGTCGAAGGATCGACACCGAGGCCACAACAGGAGCTACGATAGTCGGGCAGAAACGCCCAAACCCCGAGGCAGTTGTGCCATCCACGGCCGAAAAAAGACCAAGGATGGAAGAAATAACGGCCCTAACAATAGTTTGAACCGCAGCGGCAGAACCTTTGGATCACGCACCATGTAGGTTCGTGCTCAGATACAACGAGCAAGGGCGTCGATATTCAGAACTGGCAAAAAAAATCTATAGGCCGAGCAGATTCTGCCACCAGTCGTCCTTCCTTCAACTAGGCATTTTCTATATACTAGAAAATGTCCTATCTGCAGCAGGGCTGAGGAAGATCTGCTTCAGCCACTCCACCTCCTACACTAAACTCACCAGGGAGTTCATGTCATCTCTCCGCTGGGTGCAAAATAAACCCGAGGAAATCGAAGAATATGGCGGAGCAGAGATACTGCAAGGGTGTCTATACAATGTCGAGCACGTCATCTCTGAGAAGCTGCTCAATGAAATCTTCTCTTCCAGTGAGGCAGAGAAGGAACAGCTTAACAACGGTTCAAGGATCACCGAAGGAGATGGGTTCAACCGAGTGGAGCTCTGGAGAAAGCTAACCGGCAAGTCATCATTTAAGCCAGGAAGCAAGGTGGCGGCAGTGCACTCCTACTTCTGGAGAATAGTGCATAAGTTCATGGTGGGCCTACTCTTCAGTAAGAACAAATCAAGCAACGTCTACATCGAAGAACTCCATCTCATGTGGCACATGATGGAGGGTAGGGTGGTCAACCTCATACGCTTCTTGCTGAATAGGCTACACCCCAAAAAAGATGCCACCAAGGAATACTGTATGGGAGGCATCATCAATCTGATTGCGGTCGGGTTAGGGTACCTGAGGGAACCGCGCAGTCTTTCAAGGACAAGGGGCGATGAGAAAATCGAACTCAAGTTCCTCATGAGGGCCAACATCCTCAAGAAGGAGGGGCGAAGCTATTTCTACAAATTTGCGAGAACAAACACCCTCCTTCCGCTTCATAGCTGTGCCAACTACGATGCAGAAAAGTTGGTCTTCACCTCCGCAGAGATTGAAGCAGTGGCAGTCGAAGCCTCTTACGCCGCCAATACCAGTATACAAGAGAGGGCGTCTGCAAGAAGAGAATCAATTCCCTTCGACACACGGCAGGAAAAATCTTCCACAACTCCTGCCGAGCCGCCCACCGCTCTAGATCCACTGACGAAAGCAATCAATAGAGTTGTCGTCGCTCCTGCAATACCAGTCGCAACCACGACAACATCTGCCATGGCGGAAGAAGTACCGGTGATCGTGGAGGTCACTGAGACAATCGGGGCTGAGACAACTGCGCTAGCCCCGAGGGAAGCTGTTGTGGAAGAGACAGTCGCAGCTCCCGAAACATCTTTGGTGCCCTTAGTGGCGGACGAAGAAGTGAAGCCGGACGCTAGTAATGAGGTGTTCGCCGAGATCCTCGAGATGGAGCTCGGAGTTGCACAGTTCACGCCGACACCACCGCCGGTGTGTCCTGTGGCAGCTGTAGAGGAGGTCGCCGACAAAAGAGAGGTGGAGCACCATCCACCAACACCGTGCCCCTCTCCACCACCACAAGTAGGTGAGGCAGATATAGCCGCGAGAGTGCTGATGCCTCGCCCCGAAGCAACTACCTAGCGAACAGTCCAGATTGACACTACCCCGAGTGAGGCTGCACACTCGTCGGGTAGATCTTCACACGAGAGGAGTGTCACAAGGATGAGAGGGAGATCTACAGGAGCCCCTTCATCGCTGAGACAGATGCTGGGGCACAAACTCGATAACTTGCGGGAGGTAATAGAAAGCCACTCAGCTACTTTTACTTCACTAACCTGCAAGTTTTCTATCTTCCAGCAAAGACTGGATAGCCAGGAGCGGCAAATGCTGACTCTAGTTGGCCTTCCCGGCCAACTAGAGGAACTCAATGCCACACTACAGTAGGCTCTCCAGTGCCTTGACACGATTGAGGAGAGGTTGAACAGGGGGGACGACCATCCACGCCCAAGGCAGTCGAGAAGGTCTCCGTCACCCCCAGGCTCAGGCTCTGCACCCTCCTCATCTGCACCCTCTACTTCTGGTGCGTCGTCTTCTTCAAGAGGGCCTTATATATTGCCCGACAAAGAGACGACACACAAGTCCGCCGACGGGTCTCTAGCAGGAGAGGAGAGCTTCCGAGGCATAAATGACTTCGCTCCCTCTGCCTATGTTGATGAATCTGAAGATAATGACGAATCAGTCAGCATCAGGGAGGATTCTTCTGATGAATCGAAGGGAGATGGGGGGGACATTGAAGCTGCCAACCAAAGACACCCCCCCAGAGGAAAAAGCTCGATGGCAGATGAATTATGTGTGCCGCCAGAGATATATTCTGTTGAGATGGCGGACTTCGACGGAAGGACCATCAGATACCTGACGATCAGGGACCATAAGCTGCTAAATAAGGTCATGAGGTCGCAGGCTGACGAAGAAGAAGTAATCTGGAGAGACGACTACTTTTTAGTACAACAGGGAACACTTGGAAGCTTATTCCGCTCCCCAACCATCGTCAGAAAAAAGTTGTTCAGGGTCCTGGAGGGTGCAATCATCGAGAATGTCAGCACCAGGACAGGTCGGCAAACGATATACAACGCTACCCCGACCTTGGCAAAAAGACTGATGATGGGAGTATCAGACTCCATTGCGGTGGCCAACATGCTACTGCATATTGAAGACCACAACACAAACCTCGTGTTGGCCCCATACAAGCACCGCAACAACTGGTTCCTATGTGTGGCAGACCTCCGGAACCATGATGTACAGTTGTTCAGCTGTTGCAACGAGGAGGTGCCACGCTCATGAATTATTTTCAATCGTCCGGACGATAAACATCTCATCTTCTCCCGCTGCATCTTCTCTGAGCTATCAAGCAAGGAGTCCAACGTCATAGTGGTGTTTGGAACTTCTTCTCTATCAGAGACTTCCCCGTCCAAGCAGAATCAGGAAGTGGGAATAGCGCACTTGTCGTCTTGCGCGCCATGGAGCTGCTCAACATATTTGGAAATATAAGGCACCTCCAGGGGCAAGATTTCTTCCAACTCAGGAGCACCTACTCTCTATTGCTGATCAAAGACAAGAGCTACTTCCAAGACGTAGGGGTACCAGACAAGCTGTTGGATAGTGACCAAGCAGACGAATCTTCACAACCCAGTAGCACTCCAAGGAAAGAAGCTGAGGTAGAAGTAGACGTCTACGGGGCAGGCAAGCAGTTAGAAATCCTGCGAGAAGTACACAGAATCGAAGACCCCGCTTCTCCTGAAACATCAGAAGAAATGATCAACATCTTCGACCATTTCTCGTGCTCTACACTCACGCAGGAGCAGGTCAATGAAGTTTTTCTGAAGTTAGCTGACTCTACCCCCGCAGACGTCATCTACGAGGCATGCAGTGTCATAGTCCATGTTGATGACTTAAGGGAAATGGTAAAAAGGAGGATGTTTGGCGATATCCGTGGCGTCTGCCTACATCCAGATACTACAAAAGAAGTTTGAACACGCATACATAGCTCATCCAATGTTGTTCAACGACATCTGCCTTGCCGACGAGATAGGAGTGAAGCAATCGTTTCTGGTAGAATTACAGAGTAGGATTCCATGCATCATCTTCCTACCGATTCTGCACTACAACCGCTAGACGCTCCTGACAATGTACACTCGACAACGAGCAGGAATCTTCTACAATAGCTTAGACAACAACAAAGATCATCTGGTACAGTGTACATCGATGACGTTGACATCCCTCGAGCGCTTGGTACGAAAATACTATGATGAGGTGGCGGCGCTGATACAACCTTTCCTGGAGATAGCAGCTAGCAAATGGCACGAACTTCAGTTCTGCCACCGCAGTCCACAACAAATTCCTTTATCCAACGACTGTGACATCTTCGTGCTGGAATGGATATCAAATCAAGAGACGCCTGACCAGATCCACCACATCGACTACCATAGCAAATGCGGAGAATATGTGTGGGAGCTTCTATCTGGCAAAGGCGCACTCACCAGCTATCCCTCACTGAATTAACATTACCCTACCTTATCTACTTCACAATTCTGGGACAGAGTGTGGAGTAAGTTTGGGGGGGATTCTATGTACCAGTGAGGGAGGTACTAAAAACCCTTCGAACTTCACTCCTTTTGTTCTTTCTGTTCTTTTTCTATAACATGTGTACATATACATATACATGCCTACAAACAAACAAAAAATTTGCTTACTTTGTGTTTATACATATGTACAAAGGCACTTTATAGTAAAAACCTGATACGACTTCTTGCCAGTTTGTTTTCACTGTGCCCAAAGAGGTGTAGGTTTTGTTATGTATTTTTGAAAATGTAGCCTCAAGCAACAAAAGACTATGACTTTCCATGCCAAAAATTTTGAAAAATAATCTCGCGACAGTTAAGAGGCGTGTATGCAAAAGGAAAAAGCTGCCCAAAAATTTTTCTTGTTTTCCCTTATCCAACAAAATCCCAAAAAGAGAGAATAGCCTTATGAGAGTGAATAAAAGCATGAGAGTTGTGCCAAATGAAAAAAAAGTACCCATCTTGTTTTCCAAAAGTACCAATCTTTAGGCATGGTAGATCTGGGGCAGTGGTACGTAGGATGTGAAATCACTGCTCTAAAGCCAACTGGCTTGGACTGCAGGGACCACTTGCCCGCTAACAGACCCGTACCTGGATGGACTGATGGGAAACAAGAAAAACCCAAAAAGTCTTAAGCCTGCCCAAATACACAACTTTCTGTTCCCAAAAGTTGTTTGGTGTGAAAGCTAACTTCGGAATCATGCACCCAAGTCTCGCCAAAGTTGTGGAGAAAATTTTGCTCAAATAAGGTAGGAAAAGTAAAGTCTCTTGTTTGTAGTCGGGCAGTATTCTCTTTAAGACATCTCAATACTCGCTCAAACCCTTTGTCTGGAAACTATACCGGTTAAGAAGAAGCATCACAAACAAAGTTTTAAAAATTGATTGAGGACAATCAAAATGCTAAGTTTGGGGGAGTCGATAACACCAAATTTTTTGATACATATGGACCATTTTGTGTTTTCAAAACTGCCCTTTTAAACTGTTTTCCCCTCCTTTTTGTCATGTTCTTGAACAAACAGGCCACGCTACGCTCTTTCTCATTTTTATCATCTTTTGCAGAGTTTTCCTCATTTTTCCACTCATTTATCAGCAAAAGGCCCATCCCGGCCCATGAACGTGTTTTACCTGCATCGGCCAGTCGGCCGACACACTTACTGCCCGTCATACAGCAGCCCGATATGGATGTTGCATGACACGGGTGTGCCACGCAAGAAGATTGGACCGGCGATACACCGCTTACCCGATAGGGAGTTCTACCCGCCACGACTACTCTCCCGATGAAGCGTGCCGCGCGATACAAGTCACCCACCGACAGGTGCCCACCCGTCACGATACCTGATGCGCTTGCTGTCCGACACCCGTTGTGTCAGACGATACGCACGTCAAACATCCCTGAAGCCGTGCTAATAGAGCCGATGGAGGACACGTGGCGCCCGGAGAACCGTAACTTCTTCCAACCACTGCCTATAAATAGCAGCAACAAGACCTCGATGGGACGGATCGGAATCTCGTGAAAGCTAACTTTGGAAAGCACCTGGAGCTAGTGTGTCGCGTCCCAGAGGCGTATCGGGCGATACTAGGTGAGCACTTTCCCGACCCGAGAGGGCGGGAATGGTTCACTTAGAATCTGTCCCGGTCGCCGCAGCAGCCCGATATCGATTAAAAATACCACTCGATACGAGCAACCCGATACTCTAAGTGGTCTCTAGCCCGACACGATACTGAGCCCAATATGAATCAACCATCAGTGTATTGCCCGAGAGGGTGGCATCTCGACACGACCGTATCGGGTATGAGCGCCTTGATCGATACGTCTGCCCGTTATTATGTGTCGTCCGACAGGGGATGCCGCCCGGCATAGGCATATCGGGCAGGTCTCCCACCCAGTATCGGGCTAGAGGAACCTTAGGGATCTGCGGCTTCTTGTCGATCTCCTTAATCAAGGAGGCGATACTTATCTTTTTCTCTTTCAGTGATTTACTTTTTTTATTTACGCAATGTAACTAAACCCTTTTATATAATTCTTATGACAATGGAATTAGAGGAGTTTTAAATATTTGTTGACTTTATGTTTGGTTCCTTTTTGTTGGATGATTACTTTTCTTAGCATCTGAACTCTAGCTTGTGTGCTTGGATCATGTTTTGACTAGCTATCGAATCGTGTTTCCAGCTGCAACTCCCTTGAGAGAGGTGTTGTGGCTCTAGTGTTTGGTCCGATCAGAGAGTACGAGAGTACCCAGGATCGGAGTTGCTTCAGTTATCTTTCCACTCTAACCCAAGTCCATCAACCTCGAGAGAGGGTGTTGGTGCTTAGTTAGAGGTACCCTCTTTGAGAGAAGGGGTACAAGATGTTTCATGATGCCTCTTGCTATGCTGAAGTTTTCCTCCTTCGTTCCTTACCGAGGCAATGGTGTTATCTCCTCTGGTTCTGTTGCGCTAAAACCCTAAAAACTGATAAATGCCAAAAACCTTAATTTTCCTTGTAGCTCCAGTTGGAGATAGTTTTCTTTTATTTTACCGATCTTCGCCCGTTGTTCCCTTTGGGAACTTTATCCTCACCTTGCTTTTGCCAGAGTGTAATGTGTTGATTTCGTGTTCTTAACACTACCACCCTTGTCCCTGTGGTTCGACCCCGATTGCTACTTCAGACCCCGTCATCGTTGTGGGGGCCTAAGAGTCAGGTAATTTAGAAGTCTGACTACTTCAAATCCGCTCCTTTTGGACGCACGATTTAGGCCGGTCAGTTATGTCTCATACAGTACCTCTAGTACTATACATCTAATACTATACTTTGTATTATGAAATGTGGCTATTAGTACTATAAATAGTAACAACAAGATCATCAAATCATATATTGTTGTTATGTCTTGTACGGTACCTCTAGTATTGTACGTCTAGTATTGTACTTTGTATTACAAAATGTGGTTGTTAGTATTGTACTTCTTGTACCAACAAGATCATCAAATCATGTATTGTTGTTATGTCTCATAAGGTACCTCTAGTACTGTACGTCTAGTACTATACTTTATATTACAAAATGTGGTTGTTAGTACTGTACTTCTTGTACCAACAAGATCATCAAATCATGTATTGTTGCTATGTCTCGTATGGTACCTCTAGTAATGTACGTCTAGTACTATACTTTATATTACAAAATGTGGTTGTTAGTACTGTACTTCTTGTAGAATTTGTGTGTGTCCTTATATACAACTTTTGTTAAACGCTACATTATGAATGTATGCAAAAATTAATATAAATGATAAAATCCACAGTACTTACATATTTGTGACAAAATATTGAGTGTGAAAAATAAGGAGGCACTTATTATTGTACATCCGTACATATTACGAATGTAAATACTTAAAAAAATTGAATGTGTTTGTTAGTACCGTACTTCTAGTAGTGTATTTTTATTATAAAATTTGACTGTAAGTATTGTACTTCTTGTAGAATGTGTGGGTATCCTTATAAATGATTTTTGTCAAATGTCACATTTTGAATGTATGCAAAAAATTAATATAAATGATAACATGTACAATACTTATGGATTTATGACGTAATATGTAATATGAAGAAATGAAGAGGCAATAAGTATTGTACTTGAATGTTCAATATGAGTATAGTACCAGAAAATGTAATGTACTTTTGTATACTTATCTCCTCTCTTAATATAAGTCTAACATTATTTTTCCAAAGTATGTCAACATTGGTCTTGATATAAAGTATTTTTATAAGGAATCTGATGCTTTTTATTTCAAAAAAAAATCATTCAGAATTAAAAGTTATGAGCAAAATCATTTTCTTTCTCTTCTTTTTACTCTTTTCTTATCTTTGCAGTAGATGTAGAACACATTTCTTCCATCTAGTCTTACCTCTTACGTCCTAACTTTGATAAACATAAACATGAAATATTAAGAAACTTTTCAATACTGAATAAAAAAAAGTTCAAACGTTTCCAACATAGGAGAGAGCAGAATAGTATAAAATATTGTAATTAGTACTAAAAATAATTACGAATACTATATATATTAAATGCAAATTGTACTAATAAAAGTGTTAAACAATATATATATATATATAGAGAGAGAGAGAGACAGAGTCAGGCTAGTGAACACTTGAGTGTACCGACGGCACCATACACCTCAGTCATTTTTAAAGATAGAGTAACTTTTTGAAAAATCTAAGCCATTGATCTTCTTAATTATCTTAAGAACCTACTATATAATAAATTTTAGCTCACTTGGACACTTATAGGTCGTGCATCTAAAGGAGGCAAAAATCATGCATTTCAAATTAGTTTTGTGCGTCGATTTTGTTGTCCCTAGATGGTAGGTATTCATATGATCTACACATCTGTATAAGTAGCCTCTTTCTCTATCTATGGGGTTTGGTCCTTCCAAGGACATCTAGGATACAACAAGTCTCTAGGGATCATCACATATAGCAACTCAACTCATCCACTTAGTGGTGGTCTAGTTTAGGACATATCATACAAAAATTTCTCATAACTCCTTATGTCGTGGAGTCTAGGATTAAGATTTAAGCTCTTTCCTCTTTCCATTGCCTAGGATTAAGATTTAAGCTTAGGGTTAGGAACCATATCCCAACACTTTTGGGTTTCCTATGTCCCTGGATCCACTTTGGGATTTTTCTAACCTAACCCTTACTCCTCCTAAGGTTTACCCTTGTAAGGAAAACCCCATGAAACAATTTCCTTTATTTTCTCATTATTTCCACATTATATATTCATTAATTGGCAAAGGATGTCTTAATCCTACTTCTTCTGAAAAACCCTAACTTGATATGAGGAGGGAAGTTCCTTTGAGGTTTTATTAAGCAAGAGGATGAGACGTGGATGAATCAATATGAGAAGGAGCCTAACGGTATTTCATTTTAGGCAAAATCTTATGACTTTGGCCAAGTAGGATGCACATGCATGGGAGTACCCTTAAATTGACTAGCAGTGTGAAGGAAAGTTTTTCCAGCCCCGGGTCATGGTCCCTTCTAGACACCATCATCTTAGAAATTGTCCTAATAATTCCTTCATAATTTCTACAGATTACTTGAAATTATAAACTGTTAAGTTTTATTTGAAAAATCTGGGACTCTGATACCAAATATCATGACCTCGCTTGTCGGCCCCAATTAAGGAAGGTCTTAAAGTTGAAGCCATTACCTGGATTTTTTTCTTCTAAGGATCCAAATTTTAAACAAATAATAAGCAATAGTAAATAATTTTCATTATTTTAAAACTTGTTTAAAGAAAGCTCCCTTAAGAGTTACATGAATTTCCACCATCAGATATGTACATATGAGAGTAGCTAACTTACTAATCCACCTTACAAGTTAACTTTGTTGTCTTCAAAAAATTTGATCAGTGACATCTTCATAACTGGCATTTACCTAAAATGTTGTGAAAAAAACATAGTTAGTATAACAAGTAATACTAGTGTCAGGGAAACAAAACAATCACATGTAGGTGTAACAATATAGTCAGCCATAGTAACAAATATGATTACAAAATTGAGCATGCATTTTTTCTAACTTCTCAACTTAGTCTTTGTGGGACACTCCCTCTATGGAGTACTCATGTGGGGAACCCTCTTATTAGGGTTTTGTCCTCTATAGTGGACATCTTATGACACCCTCACCCTCATTCCTGGGTTGGGTCTATTATGTTGACTCAAGGTCAATTAGGTCAATGTTGACTCACGTCTAAATTGACAAAACCTGTGTTTTGATGATGACTAACCATTCCACATATTGGTGTCCAATGTCTCTACTTGAGTGATTTCAAATTAGGTATAGACACACTCCAAATGCTCTAACTTGCGCATATCAAATTGGAGAAAAGACAAGTCAAATTCAATACAAGTTCACATTTTTGTAATATGATGTAAATCCATTAGAATCATGTTGTAAATCACTTGTAATGATTGTATGACTTGTAATTAAGCTCAGAAAAAAACAGGAGCACTTAGATCGAATTTTTAAGCACTCAAAAGCCATTTTTCAAAATTCACATCAGGATGTTCATCGGTCGAGTTCTGTGAGTTGCAAACTCGACCGATCCTGATTGGATCTTGAAAATGACTTTTGATCGGTAGAGTTTACACTTCACAAAACTCGATCGATGGAGTACCCGACCAATCCAATTTTCATTGGTCGAATGAGTTTCCCCAGGACAAACTTGACCGATGGTCTGAATATCGGATTTGTCTTTTACTCTATCGGTCGAGTTACCCTTATAGAAACTCGACCGATTGCATTGTACGAAAAAGTGCAGAAAAGTGCTTCTAGCCATTGTAGAGTTGCAACAAGTGAAAATATATCCGTTGCAAGCCACAAAATGGCTAGTTTTCATTCTCAAGTGTTCCCAAAGGCTAAGAGGCATCCCCAGCTATAAATAGGACCCCTTAGGCTTCATTCCAAGGTGGATCATTCAATGCAAAACACTATGTGAGGTTCCTATTCTATAGTTGAGTGCTTCCTACAGCCTCCTCTCTCTCTCTAAGATTAATCACTTGCTACATTCGTTAGAGTGAGTAGAAAATCTATAAGAGAGCTAGTCCTACATGTATATCTTGTGAGGCTCTCACTTCCACCACCTTCCTATCTCTCTTTTCAATCATGAAGATGAAGGTTCTCTCTCTTGATAAAGAGAGGTGAAGAATAACAAGGGAAGGCATCCCTTGGTGAAGATCAAGGCTGAAGACTTGGAGCAAGAGTGGGTAAGCCCTTGGTGAAGGCAGAAGACTCCTTGCTCAAGTGGGTAATTCATTGGTGGAAGCTTCTCTAAGTGAAGGTGAATTCAAAGGCGGAAGATCCAAGAAGAGTGGATAATTCCTTGAAGGATGAAGACTTGTGCAAGAGTTGGTAAGTCCTTGGAAGAAGGAGGAAGACTCCTTGCAAAGTGGGTAAGTCCTTGGTAAGGTTGAAGACTCTTTATATTGTATAGGTAAGTACTTTAGTGGTCATGTATTGTATCTCTTATAATGAATATAATGAAGATGCAAGCTTAAGAAATCCTAGAGGTTGACCTCTCTAGGTAGTGGACTGACTCACTTCTAGTTTCAAGTGTGGAACCACTCTAAATAGCTTGTCAATTGGTGTATGTTCAATCTCTCTCTCCCTTGCTATGCATGTTTTAGTTGCACACAAATTTCCTATTTAGCAACCTTATCTTGTGATATATCTTGAAGGTCTAATGAATTTTTTTTAAGTGCATTTAGCTCTATTCACCCCCCTCCTCTAGAGCATCTAATCACCCATCTAGGATCCAACAATTGGTATCAGAGCGGGCTTCTCCAAGCATACTTCAAAAAGTAGGAGAAGATGGGTGACTACCAAAGAGGGAGATACTTGATCAGCCTACCAATCTTTGATGGAAGCAATTTCCTCTATTAGAGAAGAAGGCTTCAATTCTACATTCAAGAATCAAGTCTTAAGATGTGGCAAATGGTGAACAGCCCATACAAGCTACCGAAGACAAAGATTGAAGAATGGGATGATGCTACCTTGAAGAAAGCAACCTTGAATGCTAGAGCCATGCACATCCTCTATGCATCCATGACCCCAACTGAGTTCAATCGGATTTCCTCATGTGAAATAGCCTATGAGGTATGGAGAAATCTATGCATCACTTATGAGGGGACAGATCAAGTCAAGGAAAGCAAATTCTACATGCTCAAAGGGCTGCTTGAGAACTTCAAGATGGGAAAGGAGGAGAGGATAGACAACATGTACTCAAGGCTCAACACCATTGTGAATGGTCTTGCGGTTCTAGGTCATCCTATGTCTAGTGGAGAGATCAACTCAAAGATCCTTAGAACTCTTCCTAAGAGGTGGGAACCCAAGGTGACTTCCATTAAAGAAGCAAAGTCTCTTAAAGATGTCCCTATTGAAGAGCTCATTGGAAATCTACAAGCACATGAAGTCACACTTGACAAGAGATAAGAAGTTTCAAGACAAGAGGAGAAAGAACTAAAGAAAATGAAGAAGGCTGAAATGAAGGCTCAAATCAAGGCTATTGTTGGTCAAGCATCTCAATCCTCTCAAGTTGTAGAAGATGCCATGTACTCCAAGGGTAGATTCTAAAAAGGCAAGAATTCCTCCTCCATCCGGTGCCTCAATTGTGGAAAGAAGGGTCACTTCAAGGTAGATTGTCTACAAGGCAAGAAGACCCATCATCACAAGAAAAGAGAAGATAAGTGGCAATCAAGCTCAAGTGACTCCTCTAACTCAAGTTCAAGTGAAGAATCAAGTGAAGATTCAAGTGGAGGATCAAGCTTAAGATCTAGTGAAGAAGGAGAATGTCATTTTTCTCTCATGGCATCAACAAGTAAGGACTCAAGTGAGGTAAATCTAAACTCTTTAGATAAAGAATCTTTGATTGATATTATTCATGATACTTGTGCCTCTCTTAATTCTTATAAAAGGAAAAAGAAAACACTTGCTAGAATTGTTGATAAATATGCATGTAGAATTAGATGATCTTAAACATGCTAATTCTTGCTTGCTTGATGATAAAAATGATTGTCTTAGTCAAGTAGATTCTCTTAAACTTGAAAATGCTAGTTTGCTTGATAACGTTAGATTTCTAGAAGCTCAACCTCTTATGCCTAGTTCTAATGAAGAGCATACTCTAATTGTTGATTCTCTCATGCATGATATTGATGTTCTTAAATTTAAAAACAAGGACAAAGATTTTGTTTTGCAAGAATTAGAATATGAAAATGGTGTTTATCTTTCTAAGATTGCTTTGCTTGAAACAGAAAATACCTATTTGCTTGCTAAAATCAATGTGCTTGAATCTTGTTCTAGTTCTACTAGTAGAGAGAATGATGTTGCTGCTCTTCATATTGATAGAGATTCTTATTTAACTAAAACTCTTTGCTTAGAAAATGATCTTTTGCATGATAGAGATAATATCAATCATTTGTCTTCTACTATTACTTCTCTTATGCATGATAATGATGGTTTGAGATCTTCTTTGCAAAGATTCTTAGTTGGTAAGAAGAGCCTTAATGATATCCTACACCATACTACTAAAAATTTTGGTAGACATGGTTTAGGATATTATAGTAGTCAAAGGAACAACAAAGGTAAAGGACCTCCAATCTTCCATGGAGAATCCTCTAGTTATAAGACTATGTGCACATGTAACTATTGCAATGAAATTTATCATTATTCTACTTGTTGTCCTTTTAGGAAAGCACCCAAGAGTACTAGGAGTTGGGTTGCTAAGCTAACTCCTATAGACCCAAAAACATGATTGGGAACCATTTCATCTTTCTTCTTGTAGGTACTTGCAAATGGATTGACTTGAGCTATTGAATTGCAAATTGACTTGTCAATCCACATGAAAGAAGAAAGGTGAGATGCATAGAGGGTGACAACAAATGAAAAAAGGAATGGTAATAACAAAGGTAAAGGTTTACTTTCTTATAACCTATCCTAACTAGTTTTTGTGAAGTTAGTGTGCACTATGCATGTGGTTTTTGAGTTAAAAGTGGTATTTTGTGTTTCTCTTCACACTATTGTTCAAAAACTATTTCTAATGCTTTCATAGTGCATGACTAGCTTGCTTGCACATGTTTGGATATGGTTTGTATTTTTAGCATGCCTTTAAATATGTTTTTATGAAATATATGTGCCTTTTGATAGCAGCTATGTTGGTCGAGTTAGTCATGTTTGAAACTCGACTGATAGGCACCAATGGGTGTTGCCAGCAGCTATCATCAGTCGAGTTGTCAATACACAGAACTCGATCGATAACACTGTGCACAGAATATACATTTAGCTTATTGAATGAGAATTTCCCTCTCAAATAGATTTTCGCAACCAATAGCCTTATTCTTTGGCACTCCTTTGGTGCCTTTATATATGCATATTGCCTTGTTCTAAATTTCCTATCTTGCTTACAACTCTATCTCTCTAATTTCTCTAAATTGGTATATCTATATCTTGTAATTACTTGCTTTGAGTTGCTTTGTAGGCTTTGATGATGATCTCCTTGGATCTCTTGGTTGTGTCTAAAATTTCTTCCATTGTACTCTAACTTGCTACATCTATCTAGGCGTATATCTTGTGTTGATACAACCTTGAGGCTCTTAGTGGTAATCATCCTTTGGTAATGATGCATATTTGTATGTGAGTTATATCCTTTCATGCTTCTAAAATTTCTTATCTCTTTGTTTGGATATATCTCTACATCTACTCATAGCTTGATTTATCGTGTGTACCTTTTGGTATCACTTGCTATGATCTAGATCCTACTAGTAGTCCTAACTTGTGATAACATATACTAGTAATTCATATACATGTAGTTCTAGCCTTGTTTATATTTGGCATCTTTGCTCATCTAGTGGTATTTCACTATATGCTATGCTTGTATCTTGTCTCATACATGTGCTCAAGCTTGTTCATTGAATTGCATATCTACTATCTTGAGTTGCTTGCATAACATTGTGATGCAGGGTACATAGATCTACATTATATGTAGAAATTGGAGCATTTTTGGATTTCATGCAGCTTTTGTTCTAGTTTCAATTTTTTGCTACAAGACTAGTGTTTTTAATGCAGAAACGGCCTTCTGAGCAAGACTCGTCGCTTCTCCATGAGCACTGATACTTTTTGGGAAAATTCCGTCATCTCGAGGGTCAAAATTGTGATTTATGATTTTTTTTCTACAGCACTTTATCTTGCTTTTTGGGTTGTTCAAGTGCATTCTTTAACTTGCTTTTCTTTATATGATTGGACAAGCCCCTATCTGTGCTCTTCTACTCTCCTTATATAACTTTTTGTTATCTCCTCTCTCTTAACAAGTGGCGTTTCTTATTTCTTCATAACCCCACTTTTTGAAATGACAAAGGGGGAGAAAGGTATGTCTTCTTTTGACAAAATAGGGAGAAGGCATGTCTTACACGAAGAAGAGAAGCATGCCCATATAAAGGGGAGAAGGTAAATGGGAGAAAACATATATGTGTAGAACATATATGAGTAGAAGATATAGTTTCTATAAATGTTATGAAAGCTAACCATGCAGGAGAAATAGCATCAATTGAGGGGGAGCATATGAGCTCAATCCTATAGAAACCCCTAGGTTTTTCTAAAGGTATGATTTTACTTAAAAGATTTCAATACACTTATGGAATGGTTTTTCATCTTCAAAAAGGGGGAGAATATCGACTCAAGGTCAATTAGGTCAATGTTGACTCACGTCTAAATTGACTAAACCCATGTTTTGGTGATGATTAACCATTCCACATATTGGTGTCTAATGTCTCTACCTGAGTGATTTCAGATTAGGTATAGACACACTCCAAATGCCCTAACTTGTGCATATCAAATTGGAGAAAAGACAATCAAAGTCAATACAAGTGCACGTTTTTGTAATATGATGTAAATCCATTAGAATCATGTTGTAAATCACTTGTAATGATTGTATGACTAGTAATTAAGCTAAGAAAAAATCAAGAGCACTTAGATCGAATGTTTGAGCACTTAGATCGAATGTTTAGGCACTTAAAAGCCATTTTCCAAAATTCACATCAGGTTGTTCATCGGTCGAGTTATGTGAGTTGCAAACTCAACCGCACCTGATTAGATCTTGAAAATAACTTTTGATCGGTCGAGTTTACACTTCACAAAATTCGACCGATGGAGTATCTGACCAATCCAATTTTCATTGGTCGGTTGAGTTTCCCCAGGAAAAACTCGACTGATGGTCTGAATATCGGCTTTGTCTTTTACACTATCGGTTGAGTTACCCTTATAGAATCTCGACGGATTGTACTATACGGAAAAGTGCAAAAAAAGTGCTTCTAGCCATTGTAGAGTTGCAGCAAGTGAAAATATATCTATTGCAAGCCCCATAATGGCTAGTTTTCATTCTCAAGTGTTCCCAAAGGCTAAGAGGCATCCCCAACTATAAATAGGACCCCTTGGGCTTCATTCCAAGGTGGAGCATTCAATGAAAAACTATATGTGAGGTTCCTATTCTATATTTGAGTGCTTCCTACAGCCTCCTCTCTCTCTAAGCTTAATCACTTACTAAATTCATTAGAATGAGTAGGAAATCTATAAGAGAGCTATTCCTACATGTATATCTTGTGAGGCTCTCACTTCCACCACCTTCCTATCTCTCTTTTCAATCGTGAAGATGAAGGTTCTCTCTCTTGACTAAGAGAGGTGAAGAAGAATAAGGGAAGGCATCCCTTGGTGAAGATCAAGGCTGACGACTTAGAGCAAGAGTGGGTAAGCCCTTGGTGAAGGCAGAAGACTCCTTGCTCAAGTGGGTAAGTCCTTGGTGGAAGCTTCTCCGAGTGAAGGTGAAGTCAAAGGTGGAGGATCCAAGAAGAGTGGGTAATTAATTAAAGACTGAAGACTTGTGTAAGAGTAGGTAAGTCCTTGGAAGAAGGTGAAAGACTCCTTGCAAAGTGGGTAAGTCCTTGGTAAGATTGAAGACTCTTTGTATTGGATAGGTAAGTCCTTTGGTGGTAATGTATTGTATCTCTTATAATGAATATAATGAAGATGCAAGGTTAAGAAATCCTAGAGGTTGACCTCTCTAGGTAGTGGGTTGACTCACTTCTAGTTTGAAGTGTGGAACCACTCTAAATAGCTTGTCAATTGGTGTATGTTCAATCTTTCTCTCCCTTGCTATGCATGTTTTAGTTGCACACAAATTTCCTATTTAGAAACCTTATCTTGTGATATATCTTGAAGGTCTAATGAATTTTGTTTAAGTGCATTCTGCTCTATTCACCCCCCTCTAGAGAATCTAATCACCCATCTAGGATCCAACATATTATGGCCTTCCATTAATTAATGTTCTTTATCATTTTAGTCTTGATAAAAATTATGTTGATTCTTTGTTTTATGTTGAGCAAACTTTTGAACGTAAGCATAGTGCAATCAACGAAAATTGTGCTTCATTGTGGCATAAAATACTAGGACATATTTCAAATGAAAGGATGTCGAGATTAATTACATATGGTAAACTACATAACATAGATTTTACTAATATGGATGTATGTATGAGTTGTATTAAAAGAAAAAAAACTAAATAGATAACAAAAAATTGGCCACAATAAGCATCCAACTACTTGAGTTAATATATACTAACATATGTGGTCTTTTTAATGTTCCATCATGGGGTGGGAAAATATTTCATTACCTTTATAGATGATTTCTCACGCTATGATACATATGTATATTTCTTTAAAGTTGAAAATTAATTAACTATCTAGCGGTTTTCATTGATGAAATAGAAATCTAAGTAGATAGAAAATTAAATATTGTGAGATCTAATACGTTGGTGAATATTTGGAAAATTTGATGAAAATAGACAATGTCTAGGATTATTTGAAAGATTCCATAAAAGTAAGGATATGTTAACATGAAGGAAAAAAATTACTCTTATAGGAAATGGTTAAGAGTATGTTAAATCATTATGATGTGCTAATATCATTATGGACATATGCATTAAAGACTACTATATATTTGTTAAACATGGAACCTGAAAGTCCCTATGAATTTGGATTGAAAGAAAATCCAACTTAATGCATCTTCATATTTGAAGATGTCCAATGTAAGTAAGGGTATATAAGCCTAACAAAAGGAATCTAGATGTAAGGATCATTAGTGGTTACTTTATTGGAAATCTAAAAAAGTCAAAATGGTTCATATATTTTTGTTCTAGACATAGTATAAGAATAATTGAGTCGGATAATGCTCGTTTTATTGAAAATAACAGAAATAGAGGGACTGAAGAATGGAAAAGACTAGATATTAAGGAATTTCACTTGGAAATCCCTTATAACACCCTGATATTCATATCACATGAGCAGAAGCTATATTTTTCTCTTTTTCAACATGAGAGTGTTACAAACATGATACTCATCACAAAAATAATCGACAAAACCAATACAGGCAATCTATGAAAGGAATTCTCATTATTTTCTTAGCAAAGAAATTCTAGTATATCATCATATACAAGAAAAACTTAATAACATGATACTACTTTATAGAAATCTCATCTCAAATCTGAGACTGTGTAGATGATGCCCCACAAAGAAAAACTCATAAACTATGGTTTGATCATTATTTCTTGACTACCTCTTGAAGCTCTGCTCCCATGAACGTCTTGTCCCCATCCATTCAAAAAGGAAAACCTAGGTTAGAGTAAGTGGTATTGAAATATAATGACTGGAAGGGAAAAAATGAACTATAAAAACTAGATATATACAACTAAAGTAAAAAACTTTTGTTTACATCTTTTTGTGGCCTCTTTTATACAATAAGTCTTTCTTTGTGACATTGAAGTGTCCTCTATGGTGAACTACACCCTCTGTTGGAAGAACGTGCCCTTTGTCGACACCGAAGTGTATTTGACAACATAAATAGGTTTACAACATGAGCACATCTACAACACAAGCATATATATCATATCTCATTATACTGTATATCATATCTATATAAGAATATCAAACAAGGGTTATCATCCAATGTGAGGCATTGTGTATATCCCTACACAGATATGCTACACAGCCGTCTTACATCTTTTATTATGTTGCCTTGAGGAATTTGAGGATACCACTTAAAATCCAACTGACAACTGTTAAGTCAAAACCAGTGCCATACAAGATCTAGGAAGATCCAGACTCCTAAGATCTTATCTGCCCCCAGTTAGTATGGGTCCGCCACAGGGACACATAAGGTCAAGCTACTAACAGCCTAGTCCGTCCTTGGTACAAGTCACCGCACTAGAGAAAGGAGGTGGGTACGCATACCCTACCATCTGAGATACAACTGTATTTTTTCACTAATCTCATCACATATATAATCACCGAGACATGATCGCAACCATTCTCAAATAGAGGGCTAAGTATGACCACAGTCATCCTCCCTAAACACTTGGATTCAGGATGAAAAGCAACCCACATACTCAATAGTATGCACTCCGAGTTTCCCTTAGGAATACTCATTTCGCCATCTAGCAAGTTCTGACACTCAGATGGATCTATGACACACATTACTACATGATTTGAATTTCACTTGATTAATTACTACCAATTGGGTGAATTAAGATGCTTCATACAAATAAACATACAAACCCTAATTCATTTCAATCAAGAGTATAAGCATTGCAACTTTAGAAGTTATAAAATGTTTGAAGTATAGATCTTAATCATATTACCATTTGCTATCATCCATTGCATTGTAATGAACCATATTATCATCATATCATTTCTAGATATCTATTTCTTATCACAAGTTCTAGGGTTTCAACCCTAATAGGAACATGAAAAGGATTTCACCTCAATCAAGGCTCAACATGCCCAAAGGTCATTTAAGACTATCACATTATTCATAGCAATGTTATCCTCATCATTCCATGCCTTAAACAAGGCTCAAAAGATCATCAACAATTATGTGTCCAGAGGTATTATTATGGCAAGGAATTATGATATTCAACTAGCACTACCTTATGGTTTAGACACAAGAAGAGTGTAATACATTGTCACATTAATCATGCATGAGGGCTGATTATAACCAATTACCATCATTTAATTACATTAAGGTTAGGTATAGCAAATTATATCACGTTGAAGTTACACACCCACTTATTATGGTCACTTATCAAATATAACTATAGGAGAGCAAAGGTATAACAATAAATTTATGATATTAAACCATTAAATTCTCATCACTAGGACCCACATATAATATGATGGGACTCATTCTAATCCATTAGATGTTGAAGCATCCAATCTCATTCATTGGATTGGGTTCATTGTTCAAAGTTATCAATTGAAGTATAGGTTTAACTATTAGACCAATTGAACCAAGGAACCATTGGTTTAAGGTTTAGTCGAATCTACAATTACATCCTTAACTCACCATATGTGGTGATGACCTAATTCACCATTATATATGATCATTAAGTTACCATTGATTGTTAGATAAACACTACATTCATGTAACACCATTAGGTATTAAGCTAATGTCATCATTGATTGATAACATTCTTAGAGAATCAAACCATTGCTCATTGAGATTCTAAGAGAACTTCACATTGACCTAAGGTGTGACTATCAATTCACATCATCATTCATAACCCTTGGTTAGCTCCTTTGGTTGTCATGAAGACCACACCATCACGTCATGTGTTTAGAGGAGAAAAATAACCTAGAAACCCTAATATGGACCATCGGTTGATAGGTGCTTAGTACCATAGGTGGTGATACCAACCTTAACCAAGTCATATACTTACTTAGGAAGAGTGTGCACATAATTATAGGTTCATATAGAACTGGAAACAAAATAGGAAACACCATAAAAATCGAAATCTCAAACAAGCTTAGCTCCATAATGTTTAAATCACCATTTTTAAGCATGAACATGAGCTAACAAGCTTATAGTAACCAATATAAGTAAATCGGGTTATTAAACTCACCTCTACTAAGAAGAACAGACTTCTAGAAGTAAGAAACTTGATCCAAGAAGGTAGAAAACCCAAGAATAAGCTCTGAACTCAGCCAAGTAGGCACTCTTCTTCTCAAGGAATCAAAACCCTAGAAGAAGAAGCAAGAAAGGTAGGATCTTGAGTTCTAAAGAAACTTTTACCATGGAAAACTAGAGTTTCAACCTGGAGGAAGGTCTAAGGAAGGAGGAGAGCAAGAAAAACGGAGAAGGGAGGAATAAAACAACTTTCCTTGGTCGAATACCCTATAAGATGACCTTAGAAACCCTAGGTAGGGCAAGATGGAGCTCTAGGAGACCTTCTTCTTCAAAAAGAGGTTGTCTTCTACCTTAGACCACTTTGTTATGCAGCCAAACAGAGCAAGTTCCATTCTCTAAGCTAGAGGAAAGAGGGAGTGATCAATGATTTTGATTTGGAGATAGGAAGGGGTATATATAGCTTCATGGATAAGGAAGGGGTCAAGCATGAAGTGCCCATGAGCTTTCCATGTGTCCTTAGCCTAGAGCTTCTATATCCATGCAACACCTCCCTCACTTGCCACCTGCACTTTCTCTCCTTTATCCATACCCTTATCCTTATATTTATCCTTATCCTTATCCTTATCTTGACCCTTATTCTTATCCTTATCTTTACCATTACTCTTATCCTTATCCATAAAGGGGGAAACCCCTAAAATGTCCTTGAAGAGGAAGACCTTCAAACCAAGAACAACTAGGAGCCCCATAGCCCAAAAAAGTCAAGAATGATAAGGAAACCTATAGGATTGTAATTATTGTGAAAATATATAAAGAAAACCTCCCAATTGGGTAAATTATAGAAAAGTCTAGAATGTGCATAAAATTTCATAACTTGATCAAACAATGTCTAAATTGGACCAAATTTGAAACTTAAGCTTTTCACATGATACCAGAACATATCACAAGGTTATATTAGGGTTGTAAGAATTGAATTATGTTAATTAAGAATTTTCAACCATTTAAGCAAGGTTAGGGGTCTCACAACCATAACCCCTAAAAGGTATTTCGCCCCCAAAATCCAAGATACACATAGATGGACACTTCTCATGCATGTCCTCCTAAATCTTACACATGGTTACTTTCATCACCTAGTGATGCCACATCATTCTCATAGAAGACATATTCTTCAACTCTTGCGTGTGTCACCTTGGTTCGTCATAAGAACTATTGCGCCACCTGTACAGGTCTGGTCATGCATTTCAACTTGGGACTCTAAATGTCACCCTAAACTATTCTGTCTATTATATCGCACATTCCTTATAGGTCATATTTGATGGCACTTACCAACATGGAACATCATGTATCTCTTATCGAGCATAATTCTACAAGGTTTCATCTCTATGCTCCTTTAATGATTGGTGTAATCACCAACTCAATCAATCAGGTGAGCATCACCTAATTGTCAATAACTATAAGGCATGTGTTCTTAGATGATTCTTAAATCATCTTAATGATAGACTGTCCATCAATCTAGTTGAAGAATCCCACACTTGTTTGCAACCGTTAACAAATAAAACAACCTGGTTGACCTTGTTAGGGGTAGGGTAACGACGTTGTCTTCATCTTCCCAGGATTCATACAACACACTTAGTAGATGTATCACAACATCCAAGAGGATGCTCTATTTAACCCCCAACTCACTCTTGTTGAACTTGTCACACATGAGTATAGTTTCTTCAACATTCTTAAGGTTTATCAAGATGTTAACCATGTTATTTAAGATATCTAAAATACTTTGAGATTCCATCTGTAACATACTAGATCTCATACCCTACCCTAGAAGTTGACATTTTGGACTTAGCCAAACAAGGTCGAAGGTTAGACCAAAATAGATATTTAGTATAACCCCAATGAGCTGATGCATCTATATATCACCTTAATGTAACCTAATGTTCTACCATTAATCTTAGGTTTATAATGGATACATAAAATATGCCACATAACTCATTTTGATGGTAATATGAAGATAAGAAACTTAATTGGATGAATAATTTAGAAAATGGGCCTTTAATGGACCATATGACATATCTCATAAAAAGAAGTCTCAAAAGTGGAAACAAATGTCAAATTCGAAATCTACATATCAAAATTAGCCTACATGTCAAATTTCATCTAATTTGGACAACCTTGAAATATTAGGATAAGTTTAGGAGAGAGAAAATGAGTAAAAGGCATAAATAATGAATAATGTGATTATATAACTTCAAAATATGAAAATAATAGAAAATTCATATTCAACACATCAAAGATAACTTGTGGATGAAGTTTGGCCAATTTGGATGTTGTTTGTGCAAGTTATTCAATTTTAGGTACATTCTAGACTTTTCAAAAAGTTACCCAATTGGAATGTTTTCTTTGCAAATTGTCACATGCATTATAATCCTTATATACTCCCTTACTATTCTCAAGTTTTTTAACCATAGTGCGCCTATTTGCACCTTGTCTTGAAGGTGTTTCTTTCCAAGGGCATTTTAGGGATTACTCTCTTTATAAATGAGCTTATCTTTAGAAGCTATCAACCAATGGGGTTATTTCTTTGATTGGAGGTCATTTGGGATTACCTATAAGTGTCCATAAACTGAAATTTGATATTCAAGAAGCCTCTATGAGCTGTCCTCTTGCATGGCCATGAAATCCCTAGGCTAAGGACACATGGAAAGCTCCATGGACACCTCATGCTTGACTTCTTCCTTATCCATAAATGTTTGCATGTCCATAGGCACCCTTAGCATTGGACACATGGAAATTAACTTGAAATCTCGTTCTTGAATTATTCCTTATCCATAAAGTCTTGCATGTCCATGGACACTCCTATACATGACACATGGAAAGTCTCATAGACACCTCATACTTGACCTCTTTCTTTATATAGCCATATCTACCCCTTCCCAACTCCCAATTTGAAAATGCTTGCTCTCCTTTATTTCCTCTATCTTAGAGAATCATCCTTACTCTATTTTTCCACGAAGGTGTTGTCCCAAGGTAAAAGGAGGTGCCTACTTTGGTGAAGAAGGCTCCAAGGGTTCCAAATTTTATATATTTAGGGTTTCTAAAGCTCCTCATTGTTTATTTCAACCAAAACTAGTAAGTATCCTCCTTTCCTTCCCTATTTTCATGTTATTTTTCTTCCTTCCACCTTCCTCCAGGTCAAATATATGGCCTTCCATGGTGAAAACCCACCTAGAATCCATAAACACCTCATCTCTATGTTTTTTGTTAGTGTTTTTCACCTCTAAAGTGGAGAAGGTGCTTCTTGATCGAAATAGGAGCTTTGTTGGAGAAATCAACCTCTCTAAGCTTGGGAACCTTACTTATTGGACATGTCCACCTTCACTAGAGGTTCTTTGGAGGCCTAGGCTTGGATCTAGGACTGACTTGGACTATTTAGACTCTGAAGTTGAGGTATGATGTATCCCCAATTCTTTTATGTTGAGAAATTCACCTATACTTATTCATTCTCTTTGTCCTATGGACATTAGCCTATACATAATGTATTTTCTTTTGAAAATCATGGTTCATGTGAACTACCTTATTTGATATTGGTCATGTGATCATGGATATTCTTTTGTACTCTTATCTTATTTTTTATTCATGATGAAACTCTAAAAGATGACATGTGATGTCTTTTGCCCACTTATGAGGTGGATGTATATGTTGGTCACTTATGTGGTGACTAGTTTATATATTCTGACTATACTTTCTACTTGCCTCTACATTTAACATGCTATGTGATTCAGTAGCACTAGAGTAGTGTAATTGCATTGGTTTTTATGGCAGATGTGTTATTTTCTGTCGAGCAGATGTGATATTTCCTTCTCTTTTGGGATGGAAAGGAACCTCATACCCAGGGTAAGATGTGTGATTCTTGGCCAATATTTTATATATTTGGGAGATTGGAAGTATTCCTTTCTCTATCAGGTTTCAAGTTTATGAGACTTGGTCGCCTTTGTGTTTATATTGTTCTAGGGCTATGCTTATCTCAAATGCATGTAGGTTGATGATGATTGTAGGGGTGTGTGCCCTACTTTATTTACATGTGCAAGTATGGCACAACTTTATTGTTTTAATTATGGTAAGTATCTCTTTTGTTATTGAAAATCATTTCTCTTGATACCCACTTGGGTTGTCCTTTTTATGGGAAGCCTTTTATATTTGATGTCCTTTCTTCCATATATTGCTCAATTTCATATTTAGTATGCACATACCAGCCTTTGCTGATGTCATCTATTTTCTCTTCTTGCTAGGGTATGCTTCCAACCCTAGGTGAAGGACTTAGATGATAAGGCATGAAGTTTTGGACTATCTTAAGGAGTTAAAGCTTGAAGACAAAGTTGTTATGGTTTATTTTTCCCTCTACTTAGATCCTTATGTCGTATCATACATGTAAACCCTTATGGGATATTATGATGTACTTTTTTAATCTTTTTGTGAAAATTGAATATAGTCATTATTTTTATTCCGCTGTTATACTTTGGTTGTTTTAAATACCAATTATTGAAGTTTGAAAATTTTTCACCTATTCTAGCATACCTTCGAGTGTGTTTGGAATGGATGTTTTATTCTTCAAATTTTTAGTAAGGGGGTGATCCCGCACTCCATACAGCATGGTATCAGAGCCCATGGTAGTTGAAATCTGACTATTTCAATTTTTTCTCCCTAGGTAGAATACTTTCCTTACCGTTAAGTGACATGTATACCCTAGAGTTGATTAATAGATGATGAAGGGCTGATTTAGGATCATATAGTTTCACATTAGAATAATGATGAATAGATCCTTAAAATACTTACAAGTTAAAGATGCATAAGTAACCATAGTAACTTGAGGTTGTTTAGCTTGGCCTTTAGGCAGCTACTAGGACATGAAGTTGAAAGCAAAGGGGTCTAGAAAGGATCAGGGTTCAGGGGATGGCAAGATTTTCCTATGCACCACTAGTTTGGTTTATGAGGACTCCCAAATCCATATGATAATAGCATGGCCTGAGCTTATATGAATTGTTCAAAATAGCATGCTTTTGGGTAATAGTAGCCTTAGACATCTATATGATTTATCTTTAGGGGCCCTAATATGTTGAACTAGTCTCCCAGGTGTAATGACTTGTTTGAGGATGGATACCTAATATAGTTCTCTTATGACCCATAGAACCACATATTTGGATAGTTATCCCTAGAACCTAGACTTTGAAGTTTGTTGTTTAGTAAGCAATCAGAGTGTGTAGTGAAGCGTGATGGATCTAGTATATGGTCTAGTTAGACTCACCCTTTTACATATAGATTAGTTTGGCTTGGTAGGTTAAATCCTTTATGGGGTGGTGAATAAGTTATTTTCTTATATGTGGATGTTTTGATTTTGAGGACAAAATTCCTTTAAGGGGTGGTGTGCCATAACATACTAGATCTCAGACCCTACCCTAGAAGTTGACATTTTGGACTTAGTCAAACAAGGTTGAAGGTTAGACCTAAATAGATGTTTAGTATAACCCCAATGATATAATGCATGTATAGATCACCTTAATGTAACCTAATGTTCTAACATTAATCTCAGGTTTATAATGGATACATAAAATATGCCACATAACTCATTTTGGTGGTAATATGAAGATAAGAAACTTAATTGGATAAATAATTTAGAAAAAGGGCCTTTAATGGACCATATGGCATATCTCATAAAAATAAGTCTCAAAAGTGGAAACAAACTTCAAATTCGAAATCCACATATCAAAATTAGCCTACATGTCAAATTTCATCTAATTTGGACAACCTTGAAATATTAGGATAAGTTTAGGAGAGAGAAAATGAGTAAAAGGCATAAGTAATGAATAATGTGATTATATAACTTCAAAATATGTAAATAATGGAAAATTCATATTCAACACATCAAGGATAACTTGTGGATGAAGTTTGGCCCAATTTGGATGTTGTTTGTGTAAGTTATGCAATTTTAGGTACATTTTGGACTTTTCTACAATTTACCCAATTGGGAGGTTTTCTTTGCAAATTGTCACATACATTATAATCCCTATATACTCCCTTACTATTCTCTAGTTTTTGAACCATAGGGAACCTAGTTGCACCTTGGTTTGAAGGTGTTTCTTTTCAAGGGCATTTTAGGGATTACTCTCTTTATAAATGAGCTTATCTTTAGAAGCTATCAACCAATGGGGTTATTTCTTTGATTGGAGGTCGTTTTATATGGCCTATAAGTGTCCATAAACTGAATTTTGATATTCAAGAAGCATATATGGGCTGTCCTCTTGCATGGCCATGAAATCCCTAGGCTAAGGACACATGGAAAGCTCCATGGGCACCTCATGCTTGACTTCTTCATTATCCATAAAGGTTTGCATGTCCATAGGCACCCTTAGCATTGGACACATGCAAATTAACTTGAAACCTCATTCTTGACTTCTTCCTTATCCATAAAGTCTTGCATGTCCATTGATACTCTTATACATGACACATGGAAAGTCTCACAGACACCTCATACTTGACCTCTTTCTTTATATAGCCATATCTACCCCTTCCCAACTCCCAATTCGAAAACTCTTTCTCTCCTTTATTTACTCTATATTAGAGTATCATCCTTACTCTATTTTTTCATGAATGTTCTGTCCCAAGGTAAAAGGAGGTGCCTACCTTGGTGAAAAAGGCTCCTACGGTTCCAAATTTTCTATATTTAGGGTTTCTAAAGCTCCTCCTTGGCTATTTCGACCAAAACTAGTAAGTATCCTCCTTTACTTCCCTATTTTCATGTTATTAATCTTACTTCCACCTTCCTCCAATTCAAAACCATGGCCTTCCATGGTGAAGCCCCACCTATAACCCATAAACACCTCATCTCCATGTTTTTTGCTAGGGTTTTTCACCTCTAAAGTGGAGAGGGTGCTTCTTGCTCGAAATAGTAGCTTTGTTGGAGAAAGCAGCCTCTCTAAGATTGGGAACCTTACTTAACTGATTTTTCCACCTTCCCTAGAGGTTCTTTGGAGTCCTAGGCTTGGATCTAGGATTGACTTGGACTATTTAGACTCTGAAATTGAGGTATGATGTATCCCCTATTCTTCTATGTTGAGCAATTCACCTATGCTTATTCATTCTCTTTGTCCTATGAAGATTAGCCTATACACAATGTCTTTTCTTTTGAAAACCATGGTTCATGTGAACTACCTTATTTGATATTGGTCATGTGATCATGGATATTCTTTTTTAATCTAATCTATTATTTGTTCATGATGGAACTCTAAAAGATGACATGTGGTCTTTTTCCCACTTATGAGGTGGATGTATATGTTGGTCACTTATTTGGTGACTAGTTTATATATTCTGACAATTCTTTCTAATTGCCTCTACATTTAACATGCTATGTGATTCATTATCACTAGAGTAGTGTAATTGCATTGGTTTTTATGGTAGATGTGTTATTTCCTGCCGAGCAGATGTGATATTTCCTGCTCTTTTGGGATGGAAATGAACCTCATACCTAGGGAAAGATGTGTGATTCTTGGCCAACATTTTATATATTTGAGAGATTGGAAGTATTCCTTTCTCTGTTAGGTTTCAAGTTTATGAGACTTGTCCACCTTTGTGTTTATATTGTTCTAGGGCTATGCTTATCTCACATGCATGTAGGTTGATGATGATTGTAGGGGTGTGCGCCCTACTTTCTTTACATGTGCTAGTATGGCACAACTTTATTGTTTTAATTATGGCAAGTATCTCTTTAGTTATTGAAAATCATTTCTCTTGATACCCACTTGGTTTGTCCTTATCTTTTTCTATGGGAATCCTTTTATATTTGATGTCCTTTATTCCATATATTGCTCAATTTCCTATTTAGTATGCACATACCAACCTTTGCTGATGTCATCTATTTTCTCTTCTTACTGGGGTATGCTTCCAACCCTAGGTGAAGGACTTGGATGATAAGGCATGAAGTTTTGGACTAGCTTAAGGAGTTAAAGCTTGAAGACAAAGTTATTATGGTTTAGTTTTCCCTCTACTTAGATCCTTATGTCGTATCATACATGTAGACCCTTATGGGATATTATGATGTACTTTTGTAATCTTTTATGAAAACTGAATATAGTCATTATTTTTATTCTGCTACTATTCTTTGGTTGTTTTGAATCCATTTATTATAGTTTGAAAATTTTGCACCTATTCTAGCATACCTTTGAGTGAGTTTGGAATGGATGTTTTATTCTTCAAATTTTTAGTAAGGTGGTGATCATGCACTCCTTACACCATCATTCAAAGCTTGTCACAACTTATGAGACATAAAATGATTACTTTGTTCCTCTATTTATGGATTCTATTGATACATTGGTTAGTCTAAATGAAATAACCCTAAACTTATCATGGTCATGTAACTTATGTCATCCACCTAACTCTTATCCATTAATATCCCGATCCTAGGTTTATTTTAAAGGAACACAGTAACACATGTTTGATGATCAACAAACCATCTATCATTGATAGTGGTCATTCCCAACCATCAGCAGACCATACATAACATTATATAACCATTCTTCTTTTCCTAAACAACACTTGGAAGATCCACATCAACTCTCTCTCTCTCTCTCTCTATTGGAGAGGAACACTGGAAAACTCATCTAATAGATATCTTTAACTCATACATAACTGATACACTCTAGATACTAGGATTCATTACCTTGGTATCCACTACATGTGCCATAAAGAACTCATAACCTAGTTTCATCAACTTCAACAATATCATAACTAACTAAGAACATATAGGAGAAATCCCCCTAACTCTTGGAAGGATAAAAAGGATGCTCATTAGAAAATATAAAAGATTTTAGAATAATAGTCCAAGGTAATCACACATCATGTATCAAGATATCCATCCCAGGATTACAATGAATCCATGTGTACCAAGTTACATGCGATTCAGTTGGAGGCTATGCCTCAAAAAGAAAGAACATAAAGAGGAGTACACTTCCCACATCGCTAGAACATTGTCCAGGGGTCACAAGCAAAAGGTAACCAATTATATCTTCCCCATGAAAGGTACACTTTTTATGCATCATGTTACCATTTTACATATTGGGTTCCATGCCATTAGCATAGGGATTATTAAGATTATCACATCTCATTGCTCTTTTATCATTAATTCTTCATCATTCATATGCATGTCCTTTCATGTTATCATGTTTCTCAACCACTTATCAATGAATATATCATCATATTCCACCTTTTTTTCATTAGACATGGATCATCTCCCTTAATTTCTTTCATATGTCATGAAGATTATAAATTAGTACTTCTTACACACATAGGTTGGTCTCATATTAACTCAAGTTCTAGTTTATTCATCTGCCATTATTCTCATTCATCTTCTCATATTATGCTTATCACACGAGTCCTCTCCATCTTATGTGAATTTCATACCTTGAATCACTTTATTAGAAGATACTTATCTATCTTTTACTTTATTATCTTCTTGAATTACAACTTAAAGAACTCCTCTTTAGATTATCTATTTTTAGATTTAGGTTTCATGGCGTTGTATCTTTCTCTTATAGTTACCAAATATTCAAGTTTTGATAGGGTATGATGGATTTTTCATCTTCTTTAGAGTAAATTGAGACATCTACACCATGATTTCTAATCTATTATGCTCTTTAGATTGTCTCAAAATGACTACTTGATCAGAGTAATAAAAAAGATAACAATCTTAGAGTTCCATACTTACCTTTTCTTCAATACCTGAATACATGGACAGGGCATCCAAGTACTGAGATTAGGCAGTATGCATCATGTTTTATGTCATATTCCTAACTTAGAAATCATCCTAGTCCTAAGTCCTAGTGTCCCTATAGACTCAACAAACCTAAACCTCTGATACCAACTTGTGAGAACCCATTACACTAAATGAGATTACTCAAAAAACAAAACACGATTACTCCTTAATTAAACACAAACCCAGAAAATAGGGTAAATTAAAATCAATTTCAACAATTCCCAATTGCTCAGAAACATTTATATAAAATCCCAACAAGTTGCTTTACTTCACATAATTATCAATATTCTTTACAACTACCTTGTAGCCTCCGATACAAAATAAACCTTGCAAATGTACATTGTCCACATAATCAACATAAACAAGCATCAACATGTTGTAGAAAGCTCGATTCAATCAAAACATTGTATACAAACTTTTCATCCGGACCTGAGAGTACAGGGATGACTCTAGGACACACTAGACCACTAAACAACCATCTTTAGGATTTATTACCTCAGATTCTTCTCACTGTCATGATATTGTTGTCACTGTTGTAGATCACCTAAAAAAATGTGGTGACCCACAAGGTGAGACCCAGTCCTAGTGAGAGATATAACTCTCTCCAACATATATTGATTACATCATATTAAACAGTAAATAACTGAGCAATTAGAGTATTTAATAGTCAATTGGGAAGATTGAATAGTTCAAGAATGCTAAACAGATTAAGCAAATAAGCTTAGCAACAAGTATGATTTAGCAATGTATATATAGGTAACAGAAAAATCCATTTATTTTATTAGATATCTACTCAAATTTCATAAGATTGCATCTAATAACAATCAATATCATTGATCTGACTATCATCATATGACTAACTAACAACACAAGAAATCTAGATGAATAAGCATCTTTGATATGTCTAGTAGTATGACATGGCTATCAATATTGGCATATTTAATAAAGTGAACCAATCTACATAATAAGTAGAGATAACATCATAGCACAACTAATTGTATAAATATAATTAGTAGTTTAAGCATTTCTAATTACATAGGCATGGCTAGCAGTATTAGACATTGCTAGAAGCATATTATTAAATATCAATGCCAGAATATTTGACAACATAAATAGGTTTACAACATGACCACATCTACAACACAAGTATATCTATCATCTCTCATTGTACTATATATCATCTCTATATAAAAAGATCAAACAATGATTATCATCCAATGTGAAGCGTTGTGTATATCCTTACAAAGATATGCTACACGACTATCTTACATCTTTTATTATGTTGCCCTGAGGAATTTGAGGATACCACTCAAAATCCAACTAACCACTATTAAGTCAAAATCAGTGCCATACAAGATCTAGGAAGAGCCAAACTCCTCAGATCTTCTCCGCCCCCTTTCAGTATGGGTCCGCCACAGTGACAAATAAGGTCAAGCTGATAACAGCCTAGTTCATCCTTTGTACAGGTCATGGCACTACTGAAACAAGGTCGGTACACATACCCTACCATCTGAGGTACAACTACAGTTGTCCTCCAATCTCATCACATATATAATCACCCAGACACGACCACAACCGTTCTCAAATAGAGGGCTAGGTATGACCATAGTCATCCTCCCTAAACACTTGGATTCAGGATGATAAGCACCCCACATACTCAATAGTATGTTCTCCGATTTTCCCTTAGGAATACTCATGTCACCATCTAGAAAGTTCTGACACTAAGATGGATCTATGGCACATTTCACTACATGATTAGAATTTCACTTGATTAAATACTGCCAATTGGGTGAATTAAGGCTTCATCATACAAATAAACATACAAACCCTAATTCATTTCTATCAAGTGTACAAGCATTGCAACTTTAGAATATATAAAATGTTTGAAGTATAGATCTTAATCATATTACCATATGCTATCATCCATTGCATTGTAATGAACCACATTATTATCATATCATTTCAAGATATCCATTTCTTATCACAAGTTCTAGGGTTTCAACCTTTATCGAAACATGAAAAGGATTTCACCTCAATCAAGGCTCAACATGCCCAAAGGTCATTTAAGACTATCACATTATTCATAGCAAGGTTATCCTCATCGTTCCATGCCTTAAATAAGGCTCAAAAGATCATCAACAATTATGTGTCCATAGGTATTATTATGGCAAGGCACTATGATATTCAAATAGCACTACCTTGTAGTTTAGACACAAGAAGAGTGTAATACATTGTCACATTAATCATGCAAGAGGGATTATTCTAACCAATCACCGTCATTTAATTACATTAAGGTTAGGTATAGCAAACTATATCACATTGAAGTTACACATCCACTTATTATGGTCATTTATCAAATATAACTACAGGAGAGAAAAGGTATAACAACAAATTTATGATATTGAACCATCAAATTCTCATCACCAGGACCCACACATAATATGATGGGACTCATTCTAATCCATTGGATTTTGAAGCATCCAATCTCATTCATTGGATTTGGTTCATTGTTCAAAGTTATCAATTGAAGTATAGGTTTAACTATTAGATCAATTGAACCAAGGAACCATTGGTTTAAGGTTTAGTTGAATCTATAATTACATCCTTAACTCACCATATGTGGTGATGACCTGATCCACCATTAGTTGTGATCATTAAGTCACCATTGATTGTTAGATCAATACTATATTCATTTAACACCATCAGATATTAAGCTAATGTCATCATCGATTGATAACATCCTTAGAGAATCAAACCATTGCTCATTGAGATTTTAAGAGAGCCTCACACTGACCTAAGGTGTGACTATCAATTTACATCATCAATTATAACCCTTGGTCATCTCCTTTGGTTGTCATCAAGACCATACCATCGAGTCGTGTGGTTAGAGGAGAAAAATAACCTAGAAACCCTAATATGGACCATCGGTTGATAGGTGATTAGCACCATAGGAGGTGATACCAACCTGAACCAAGTCATAAACTTACTTAGGAAGAACATGCACATGATTATAGGTTCATATAGAGCTTGAAACAAAACAAGAAACACCATAAAAATCAAAATCCCAAACAAGCTTAGCTTCTTAATGTTTAAATCACCATTTTTAAGAAAGAACATGAGCTAAAAAGTTTATAGTAACCAATATAAGTAAAGAGGGTTATAAAACTCGCCTCTACTGAGAAGAACAGACTTCTAGAAGTAAGAAACTTGAGCCAAGAAGGTAGAAAACCCAAGAGGAAGCTCTGAACTTGGCCAAGTAGGCACTCTTCTTTTCAAGGAATCACAACCCTAGAAGAAGAAGAAGTAAGAAAGGTAGGATCTTGAGTTTTAAAGAAACTTTTACCATGGAACAATAGAGTTTCGACCTGGAGGAAGGTCTAAGGAAGGAGAAGTGTAGGAAAATGGAGAAGGGAGGAATAAAACAACATGCCTTGGTCAAAAACCCTAGTCACCAAAGTTAGGGTTAAATATAGCATTCTGGATAAAATATAGCATTCTAGTATTTTATTTTTATCTTTTTATCACTACATCCTAATGAGCTGAAAATTTCATTGTAGCTTGGAAACTACATTTAAGACATTAGGTTAAACTTTTATAACTGTTCTTCAATGTGGATCTAGACCTTGAAGGTTATACCACTACGATTTAAGGATGAGTGATTTAGTGTGGTTCTGCCCTAAATCCTCTACTATGAAAGTTTATGTCCAAGACAAGCAGACTCTCTTGAAATGAAAATTGTAAAACATGTAAAACATGGTGATATGTTGGATTTATGTGAAATATGATGATATGCGATGTTTTGTTATGTTTGTTCCTATCTCATGTACCTGAGATGAGGAAATGAGCCTCATTAGGTACTCTGTGGTGGACCAAGGTATGTTCTTGATGTTTTATGGTGGACAACTAAATCATAAGATAGTGATTATGGGTCATTGATATGAGAATCAGGCATAGTGAATTCTACTTGGTGAGGTACAAGCCAAGTAGATTCAAGGAAAAAGAATAAAAGATGACAAGCCTAGTGGATCATGAATTGAATGATTATTACATTCCTTTTTTATTGCTAGTTGATAGACCTATTGTTGTTGAATATATTTTTGTTGTTGATATCAATTATTCTTTTATAGAGATAGTATGCTTCCATGTTCTTATCAATCTAGTTTGGAATCTCATATTAAATGTTACCTACTAGTTGATGTTGGTATTCAATATCCACTGTGATTATGATTCCAAAATCTACTTCTCATTTGAATAGTCTTGTTTGGTAGACATGTCTTATGTGGACTTCATCTTCATGACTATAGGATGTTTTCTTGGTCCATCTGGTGGGATGTCACAACTTGAGTGGGTTGTATCCACTCATTGGTCTCCATATGAGTATCGTGAGGTTGTTTCAAATATGTTTAACTATAATGTCATCCAACAGAGAGGGCATGACAAAGAAGATGTAAAAAGAATAATCTAGATAGAATAGAAAATCCTTGTACGCTTTCTTTCCCAGGATGGGTTGTAGATTGAGTGTATTCTTTCATATACATAAAAGTGATGTAAATGGATATGCGTATGAGCAATAAGATTTAATTTTGTTTTTATGAAAGTTGAAAGGATTTGTGATAATTAATTAGGTTTTCCTTGATGTGACATTTGTTGTTGAGGTTTAGTGAGAAAGGAAAAAGGAAAAAATTATATATTTTTTACACATTGTGTTAATCATGAAATCAAGTGTTTATATCATCTGGGTTTAGTTTTAGGATCTCTCTATAATAGTTGACATTTAGGATAATCAAAGAGTAGTCTCAATAAAAATAGAGCAAATATGTAGTTAGTTAAGAAAAACCACAAGTTGACAGATATACAGGTTTGAAGTAGATAAATGACTTCGTACAAAGGGACGTGAGGATGTTTAGTTTCCTAAGATTCATTCCTAGTTAGTTAAGAAAAAATGGAGTTGAAATATCTTTAAAACTAGAACAAGTCAAACAAAATTAAACAAGAAAAAATAAAGAAGGAGTTCCTGGCTATGTAACACATATTGGGTAGTTTGCACACCTTGTTCTCATTTGTAGACAACACTTAAACATCCTAGAAAACAACTAACATCCAAACATGATATGTATCGTGGTATCTAGTCTTGTGGGTTTCATCCCATTCACTCTTGCGAAGCATGACTAGAACCCATAAATGATTCAAAACATTTCTTGAGAATAATGGACCAATGCACTTGAAATAGCCACATACATTAAGAGTAGTAGAGGATCTACCTGAAACCCCTAACAAAGTGAATCGACTTGAGTTCAGCGAAAGTGAGTCAAGTTCACTTCTTAGGATCAGATCTCTCTAACCTTATGTTTGATCAAATCCTCCCTTGGACTTCCTCCTTTTATATATTAATCTAAACTACCTCATCTACCTATTTCTACCATGAATCTCTTGATGTTAGTAGAAGTCAAGATTCAAGCAAGAAAGAGATCAGAGAAACTGATAATCATAACCAAAAAGATAAGATAGAACATAAGCATACCAGATCTAAATATGAACCACTTGCTTAGAGTTAAAGTACATAAACATACCCCAAATGGGCTACATATCTAAGAAGGAGCTCAACTAAACATAGGCAAGCATAGTTGGCACCATACAATGATGGAAATACATCATTTGTACATAAATGAAGCAGAATACTTGAAGAAAGGAGGAAGAAGAATATATTAGCCCATAGAGGAGAGTTGGCTCTCACTCCTTAGCCTCCTGATGGACTAGATCTCATCCTTGGGGATGTTGATCTTCTAGTCCCCTACACCTCCTTTCTCTGTGATTCCTTCCCAAATAGTATCTTGAATGGAAGAATAGAGATGGAATGTCAAATGGAGTGAGTGTAAGATGGAAGTGGTCATTGGATGGTGATGGGGGTTGGTGGAGGAGGATGAAAAACTTATGGTTGGATGTAGGGTCAAGATCTAGACCCCTCTTGATCCTTCAAGATCTAAGAAACGTAGGTCTAGGAACCAAAAATGTGGAATGATAGAAAGAGTATGGAACCCTTAGCCCAGAAGCCAAGGAGGAGTATATAAAGTGGTAGGCAGGATACATCTATAAGTGGGAAGAAATTGACTCAATTTCAATGAAGCTGACTCGAGTCTGATGAAATTGACTTGAGTTCCCTGAAATCAACTCAAGTTTATTTCTTTGGTTTGCAAGATATGGCTTCCTTCAGAAATGGATAGATCGGAGGTGGTAATCATAAGATAAACCATCAGAAGTGGCCATCAGAAGACAAATCATCAAAAGTAGCCATTGGGAGGCACTATCGAGTTCAACCTTTCAAACCAGCCTTTTGTTGGAGCCATGGCAGGATACCAAAAAAGATGGACCATTAGAATATGGGTCTTCGTTCGGTAGATAGACCTTCAGTAGTCTTCTAAATAAAAAGAGTCAATGGATCATTGAGGTGTTTTGCAATGTAGGGGATGAAGTCGACTCAGTTTCACTCAAATCGAGTTGGTTTCATAGGTCCATATTAGGAAATCAATGGGTTATTTAGTTTGGTGTCTGCAAGTCCCAAAACTGGCTAGTTGAACAACAACAACTTCAAAATGACATAAATTATGAAAAGCTAAGTATCTAGCATTATTTTGGGCATATCAAGGCTATATTTGGCACAAATCTACACACAAATACTTAGCATAAACACCTAAAATTTGGTTGCTATCAACCATCCCAAGATTAATCATTTGCTTGTCCTCAAGCATGAGTTAACTCAAAGAATAAAAATATCATATCCAAGTTAATCTTGGCAGCAACAAATTCTAAGGTTAGGAAAAACAATTTAGAACTGTCAATCTCTCAATCTAAGTTGTTTCAACACAAACCCCCACCACTCAAGCAAACTTGGCTAGAATTAGGTCACAAAATGTCCATGCATATTTAAGCAAATTCAATGTGACCTATCTATACTTGTAGGGGTTTAAACCCTATTATTGTGTGTTAAAGCACTGTCACTATTGAATGAGTCAGGCGATGAATGCGAGTATCAAGTTTTCATGATGTAATCAAGTATGACAAATTAGGTACAATGTACATCCCACTTATTTTCATCCTAATAAGGTAGAAACAAAATGAAAAGAAAAGACTATATTGACTTTTGAGGGTCCCGGTCTGTGTCTGGTTGGCCGATGTAATGAGCAGCGGTCCCTATAGTTTGATCCAGTTGGACTATAGTAATGAGACAAACTCCTCGTATCGTGCTCAAACCAACCCTATTATTGGGATTATCCCAAAGGTCTCCTAGGGTTTCCTAAAGACTCTCTAATGAGCCTTCATAATGGTACTACCAGGCACAACATACCCACATTCATAAGTGCACTCATACATCCACTGGTCACCATCCTCAACTATCCTAAAAGAGAAAACAAACACTCATATCTTTATTCATATCCAGGCTTTTATTCTCTACAATCTAAATTGTAGGCTTGGAGTTGAACTAAGAAGATATTTTGGGGATTTTTGGACGGCCAAGACTCTTTGCACATTTTGAATTTTCATCTTTGTGAGTCAACAAGGTGAGGGACGCATATATTGTCAAGGGAAAACAATTTAACTTGATTATAGATCAAGAACTCATCATGTCCCGCCTAATTCCTTGTGGAAATCTTCATTATGGTTCAAATATCCTTCGGGTAGAGTTGGGTCTGTGAATTTGCAGCTAGGAAGTTTTTTAGTTGAATTCAAGAACCACCCAACGGTCCTAGACTTGAGTTTGTCATTCACAAGATAGATCAAGGAAACTGATGTTTTAAAATGAGAAATGGCACATAACCATATATTGATTGTCAAACCTCAAGGAAAGATCCAATTAATTAAACATATCAAAAGGTCAAGTAATTAAATAAAAGTTCAGGCAATTAAATACCAACACAAGTATTTATTTTTTGGATTCATGTCATAGCCTTAATAGCAAAAGATAAAAAATTATTCAACAAAAGTCTTATTAAGCTGAAAATTTTTCTCTAAATATAGGAACCATGGAAGATAAACGTGCATGTATAAAAGGAAAGATAAGGGAAGTAGAAATGAAAGAGATAGAAGGGTGGAACAACCTACCACCCAAGGTTAAAATTGTGTTGTCCTCGAGCAAATCTTGGGCTTAGGGTGATAAGGGTGAAAGTGATATAGTTATTGGTAGTATCCTCCACTTTTGAATAGTTTGAGTGTGGTGTTGATGTCCATGTCTCCACCATGAGAAAGCTCATCAAAAGCAGTGCCCATCTAACATTGCCAATCCAAAGTAGATAGGAACTCATAAGTGTGGTCCATCTATGGTGGATGCTATTGATTCTAGTCTGACAGATGTTGGCGATGAGGGGCGATGATAGGTTGAGTGACACAGACACTGGGACAAATGATGGCCCTATAAGTGTCGTAGTGGCCTATGGAAAGATGTTCTTGAAGAAGCTTGGGATTGGCTGTCATTGTTGTTGGGTAGTCGGAAGTGGAGATGATGGGTAGATGATGTCAAACCTCTATGAAAAGTACCCCATGTCATGCCAAATATAATGGACATCATATTTGATGTCATCGAGAGAGTGTCCAATATAAATCTACTAGTTGTGGAGGTCTTTTTGAATTTCCATCAGCATCTAGTAAATGTTGTTCATGTTGAAGTTTTGTGGATGTTTCTCAGGTAAAGGAAAATGTTGAAAGAAGAATGAGGGGGCCTTCAATGGGTCAATTCCTGGTGAGGAATGTTGTGGAAGGTTTCCACATGATGTTGTTCTTCCTCATGAAACTATGGCATCTATGATGTTGAAGAAGAGGTTCCTACAATACCACAAACTTGGGGTGTGTTGCCATTGGCATCTAACACAAAGGCATCAATGAGAAACTCCTAACAAAAAAAACTAGAATTTGATGGCAGAAGTAGAATGTGTTTGGCCTAGACAAAAATGAAAACAAATCCTCTGTTGCAGGCATTGATAGCTGCAGTTGCATAAGGTGATCCAATTCCACCTTAGTATGCCTTGTCATGTTTGCCATGGTGATGAAATGGTCATTTTTAACCCCAAGATGTCACCCCATGAACGTGACCATGCGCCCCATAGATTTAGTTCTACTATCTTCTAGTAGATTTGTGGAAGTGAGGGATCATGAAACTTTCCACATTCACTTTCCTCCCCACCACAACGCACCAGAGGAAGTAGAGTTTGGTGAAGATGACTGCTCCCTAACTATCCTACTTGGATATGACACAGTTGGCAATCACCCAACGCATGTAGTAAAGGGCCGGGTTGAGAATGAATGAAGACATTGTGTGGATCGAGGGGAATGACTCCATCCTAGTCAATATCTTCCAAGTGTAGTTGGCGTTGAAGTCATGTCGGTGGTCTCCAACTATCCCTCCTAAGACATCTCCTAGTAGTCATTTTTAGATCGTGACAGCCACCTGTTTAATCGATCTTCAGTGACTCTTGAACTTGACTCAATAGGAAGAAATGGAGGATACCGTGATTCGTGTCCTCTGGTATTTCAAGTGTATCATACAATTCAAAGGTGAATCTATTGTACATGTCGCAGACTCTGTAGGTGAGGATGTATAGCTTGACTGCTGCCAGGTACTGGTTAACCTTCATGCAGACCCCAAGAGTTTTGAGGGTGATGGGGTCAGCGTACCTCATGTCGACAAGTTTCCACTCATCTTTGTTGAGTGTGTTGTACCTCTTATTCTGCTCCTTTGTGCAGAATATGAGAAGGGGAATGATGTTCAATGCAGAAAAAGGGAAGGTGACTGGTGTCTCACTAAATGATATGGAATCATGCGATGAAGAAGACTAGTGCAATGATGTTGCTCGCTCTATAGAAGCCCTCTAACAATCTCTCTAGGGTGCTCCCCTACAAACAAAGCATGTTGCATTATCCCCCAAGACAAATGTGGGTGATGTCCCACCGTGGTGTGTCGTTCCATATCACATCACGACCATGACCATTCTTGAGCAAAGACCTTCTACACACCAATGTCTAGATCCCCTCTACTTGTGTCCATGGGTGCAACAAAGACACAATGGTAGTTAGGCTTGTATGTACTTGACCTAATATCTAGTGATGGAGAATGATGTATGTTTCCTTGATTCACTAGATTCTTGGAGTCTGTGGCCTCTGACGGGTAGTGGTGCAAACTGTTGGGTATGATAGTTGGGGTGAACAGTGTTAACAAAGAAGAAACTTCCCTTTTTCTTTAAAATTACCCTTTTCAACCTCTTTAACCCACCTCTCATGGATTACATGTTGGAGGTAATGATGGAGAAAGAAAAGTGTCCACAAGAGTGTGAGAGAAATCAAGTCAATTTGGGAAAACTCAGTTCGTATTCAAAAAGAAAATCATTGTTGTCATCAACTCTATTGGATGTATGTCGGTGTTGACCCATGGGAAATCAAGTCGAGTTTGGGGAAATCAACTCAATTTTGCATATAAGTGCAGATAGTGATCCCTCATTAGAGTTGGTGGTGGTGGTAGTGTCAATGTTGTGTGTTTGGATCATATATGAAGTGATGGCAGAGAAGGTGAGGACAATGCATTATCAGTCATATTTGAGGATTGAGCCATTTTGGATCAAACTATCTCGAGTTTGGGAGGTTTGGTGGCTCTACTGATGATGGTGATGCATTAGATGGTGATGATAGACAACTCCTTCACTGTGTTGGGCTTGGTCTCAGCCCTTTGGGTTCCCTCGATTGTTGATCATATAACAGAAAGTGACGACACACTGGGCGGCGAGATGGATTAACAGTTTGGATGCGGTCAGGGTGTTCAATGGCAGTGAGGCGATTTGGTAAGTGGGTGTTGTTGGCAGAAGGTTCCATCAGTAGGTTTTGTTGGTGATGAGGGCATAGGGTGGAGAGCACGATGGTGGAAAACCATGGTCGAGGCACACTACGGGTGAAGGAAGGGGATGCCAAGGGCTAGTATGGAAAGAAATCAAGTTGAGTCATTCCTTTTTATAGGCTCCAAGCTAAGTCTAGGGGATGAAAGTGACTCAATTCTAGTGAAACTGAGTCGAGTTCAATTGGTGCCTATTCATTGGACAGTATTGAGAAATAGAAGATCAAAGCGGCATCAAATGTGAGGATTCTGACACATGGCCCTGTGTCAGGTGATGGGACTCAAGTCATAAGACACGCTAAAGAATGCCAAAAAAAGTTGGCAAGCAAATGTGATTCAATTTTGGTCAAACCGAGTTAAATTTTCTCTATATAAAACTAGCACATGAATCTATCTTGAGTAAGTCAGTACAATCAACGAGAAAATCTAACACACTATCTACAAACTGACAAGGCATTGGTTGAGACACAGTCAAGCACATGTCAGAAAAGCTAGAAAATTAGGGAAAGGAAACTGAGTTGATTTCTAAGATCCATAGATGCATGTGTATTAGACAAAGAAGACAAGAAAGGTTGGGTGGAGAAACAGAGGAAAGTTCATCAAAAGGTCAAAAAGGTAAAAGTTTTGTCAGCTTGTCGGGAGAAGGGGTGCAGAAAGATTAGGTCAATATTGACTCAGTTTGGACCAAACTCTGAAACACTTTGATTAAAACGTAGGAACAATTTAGAACATGACCACAATAGATGTATGTGAAGGGCATAAATTCATATACAAAACATAGTAAAAATATCTAAATGTTACAAAGAAGAAAATTATACCTAGATAGTTAGAGGAAAGATAAAATTTACAATAAAATTTTGAAAAAATGAGTTTTACTACGTACACAAATGGAATAAGAAAGAAAAAATTTTAAGGAAAGAGGGTATGGATGCCCTAGCTTCCTACACTCAGGTCCAAATTCTTATCTTTAGGTTCCTTTTTACCTACATATTGTCGGTTATGGTTGCCCTATGAGATATGTGATAGGCATTCTAAGTTTCAGGTAGAGAGTTGCTATCAGGTGACTTGGTGGACTCATCTTTTTGTATAAATAGTCTTTGACTGCACTAAAGTGAAGTCATAGGCATGGAGCTTATTGAGCATCTCCAGTTGTAAATCTCTAAATTTTTGTGCTCAAATATTATGAATCATGTTGAGGTGGAGGGTAGATTTTGCAAACACATCTGACATGTGCATTCTTTGGTTCTTCATCTCCAATTATGAAGTTTGATGCTCAGAGAAGTTTTCCTCAGTAGACGGATTTGTCCAATCAAAGTATGTACATGAAGTAACCCCAGGTGAATCAAATGAAACTTCAACCACCCAAGATTATCATCTTCCATGGGTTCTGGGTCATCTTATGTTTTGCAACCATATTATGTTGGATTGTCCATCCTTCTCTTTCCATACAGTCCAACCTTTTCAGAGGTATGCTAACTAGTGTCAGCTCATATGGTTCCCATTTGTCATCGTATATATATTCACTTCCCCAATTTGAAAATAAACAATTTTGCATCAGAATTGGTACGATGCTTGTACGAAGCAACAAGTCTCAACTTGAGATTTATCACCTTAGTCTAGAATAAAGGTTGAGTTTGGCCATTCAAACTAACCCTACAGTTGTGAGGCTATTCAGCTACCCTGAGGATGATTAAAAGCATCATCATCAAACCATATGTGCTCATGTCTTATATCCTACAATGTTTTTTTAGTGTATTCAATTAGATGGAACAAAGGGCCTCCTTGGATAGTTGAGACTTCATAGAAAAATCCAGGAAAATCTAGTTGACGGCATGAATAATAGTGAGATGAGTTCTACATCAGGCCCAACAGAATGTTTTTTATTATTGAAATCTTAGTGATTGTATTTCAACACTTGCAAGTATGTGATAATTGAATTAACGAGGTCTTGAAGTGTCATGCTATGTAAAGAGCCTTCATCCTAAAGTTGTTGGACTTGAACCCAAATGCCTTCAAGATTCACTAATTATAACATGTACAATTGTTGAGACTCTATTGTATACAAATGTTGCTCTTGGATAAATCCTTGTTCAACAACTTGAAGTGTATTTTTGTTGCAAGATGTTATCTTAGTGTCTTCCTGAAGCTGACAATCTTGTCTTTTTAGAAGTTCCCAAAATGTATTGGCACAGTCCCAGAGATGATGCAACAAGATAGATAGAAGTGCTTCAGCACTTACTCTTCCTAGTGCTATTTCTCTATCCAACTCTTGATTCCATAAGAATTTGGAAGTCATAGGTTTATCATCGTTCTTTGATGTTGGAGTGTTAAAGTATGGCAATGGTGGGGGTAAATATAACCCAACTGGATGGAGTACATATCTTTCAATTATTTTCTAGATTTCGGGACCGCAGAAACATTCTTGAGGACATGTGGATAAAATGACTTGCCTTGCTGAGGTGAGGTCCATAGTTGTAAAATAATGACATGGGAAAAGTATATCACTAGCTTTGGACAAAAATGTGTAAAACAAGAGAAAAACTATGTATATAAGTACAATCTTATGCTAACAAAACAAAATATTTAGACATGTAAATGTGGAAAAACCACATCCCAGCAACCTGCGCCAAAAGTTGATTGCCCCAAATTACATGTCTAAAAAGAGGTAGATTTAAAAGGATTGTAATTTAAATTTATAACCCAAAATCTTCTAGACATTGCACCTCAATATGGCGTCAAAGTAGATATATGGGTCGAATATAGGACGTCGAGACATTAAGTCACCTAAGATTCAGTCCATAGTTAGTTAAGAAAAAGTAGGAGTTGAAAGATGTTTAAAACTAGAACGAGTCAAACAAAACAAAACAAAACAAAGAAAAATACAAAAAGTAGATCCCATCAAATCTTACTAATCAGGAGAAGGATTTCTTGGCTACATAATCACAAGTTGAGAAGTCTATGCACCTTGTCCTTGGGCGTAGACAACCCTCAAACACCCTAGCAAACAGCTAACATCCAAACATGGTATGTATCATGGTAGCTACTCATGTGGGGGTCATCCCATTCCCTCACATAAATCATGTCTAGAACCCATCAAAGGTCCTAAACCTCTTTTGATGATGATGGACCAACGTGCCTAAATATTTAAGATACCCTCTTGGGATAAAAATAGCCACAACCACTAGGAGAAGTAGAGGATCTACCTGGAACCTTCAATACAGTGAAATCGACTCAAGTTCAGGGAAATCGAGTCAAGCTCACTGCTTGGGGTTGGAACTCTCTGACCTTGGATTCCATTTAAATCCTCCCTTATACTTCCTCCTCTTGGATTTTAGTCTAAACTACCTCATCTACCCATTTCTACCATGAATCTCTCGATGCTAGTAGAAACGGAGGTTCGAGAAAAAAAGAGATCAGCAAAACCAAGAATCATAACCAAAAAAAGAACATAGAATAGAACCATACTATATCTGAATATGAACAAATTTTCTTAGAGTAAACGTTCATAAACAAGCCTGAAACTGGCTAACATAGCCAAGAAGGAGCTCAACTAGCCATACAAAATCATAGTTGGCACTGAACAAAGAAGGAAATACACCGTTTGAACAAAAATGAAAGAGAACAATTGAAGAAAAGAGAAAGAAGAAGAGATTATCCCATGGAGGAGAGGTGGAACTCACTCATTAGCCTCCATATGGGTTGGATCTCATACTTGGAAATGTCCTCCTTGATCTTATGGTTTCCTACACCTCCTTTCTCCTTAATTCTGCCCCAAGTAATAGCTTGAATGGATAAATAGAGGTGGTATATCAAATTGATTGAGTGGAAGATGGAAGTGGTTGATGGATGGTGATTGAGGTCAATGGTGGAGAATACAAATCAATGGGTTGGATGTAGGGGTGAGTCTAGATCCCTCTTGAGCCTTCGAGATCTAAAATATAGGTTTGAGAACCAAAAAAAGTGGAACGATTGAAAAAAAGTGTGGAACCCTAAGCCTGGTGTCCAAGGAAGGGTATTTATAGTGGTAGGCATGATATATCTATATAGGGGAATGAAATTGAATGAATTTAAATAAAACTAACTCGAGTCTAATGAAATCAACTTGAGTTCCTTGAAATTAACTCGAGTTTATTTCTTTGATTTGTGAGATATGGCTTCCTTTGGAAGTGGATAGATTAGAGGTGGTCATTGGAAGACAAACCATCAAAAGTGGGAATCAGAAGAAAAACCATCAGAAGTGGCCACCATGAGGCACCATCAGGTTCTACCTTTGGAACCAGCTTTTCAACTTGAACCATCGCAAGACACCATCAGAAGATGGGCCTTCAGTACTTTGGTAGATAGACCTTCAGTTGTCTTTTGAAGAAAAAGATTCGATGGAGCAGTGAGGTTTATTGTCATGTAGAGGATGAACTCAATTTGGTTTCACTATGAATTGAGTCAGTTTCATAGGTCCAGTTTAGGAAATCAATGTGTTTTCTCATTTAATGCTTGCAAATCCCAAAAATTGGTTAGTTAAGAAAATATATCTTCAAAAAGAGATAAACTACAAAAATCTATGGATCTAGCATTATTCTGGGCATATCAAGGCTATAAATAGAATGAATCTACTAAAAAATACTTAGCATGAATGCCTAGATTTGGTTGTTATCACCTACCAATTTTATCAAAATATATGGAGTGTTATTGATCAAAGTCCAAATTAATATAATCAAATCAAATTCATTTTGAAATCAAATTGTTGGCTCATGTAGATATTTTCTTTGTAGATCTAATGGCAAACATGAATGACAATTGCTCATTATGATTGGTCCTTGAGAAATAAAATTTCCATAAAAATAACTTTATGAACTAGTATAGGACATTGAGAATGTTCTCACTCATGATCATAATATCTATGTCCTGGAAACACCATACTCAGAGGAACCAACTCCAAATGTGCCTAGAGCAGAATGGGAAGCTTAAGCATATTGATGACTCTATTAATGTCAAGTGCCTCATGATATGCTCCATGAATCATGAGATTTATAATAAACTTGAGAACATGGGATGAAACATCTTAGAAATATGATCCAAGAACAAACAAGGCATAAGAGGATTGTCGTCGTAAAGTCCCTATATAAGTGCAAAATGGCTGAAGGAGGTCCAGTAGGGACACATGTACTCAAGTTGGTTGGGTATGTGTAATACCTTGAATAACTAGGCTACCTTTGGCCACCAATGTAATCTGGAAATCAATGATGGGATCTTCCAGTCAGATTGTCATGAACTACAACATGAACAATTTTATTTGACCATTTTCAAAGTTGTTTGTCATGTCGAGGACATGATTGACATTTAAATGAAGAAAAGAAAGACAAACTCCATGTCGATGGTAAAAAAGGAAAGGGAAAGTCAAAGGTCAAAGGCAAATCTAATAACAGTTCTAAATCTAGACAAAAGCATGCGTCTTATACACATGATTTTTAAGGAGTAGTAGACAAGGAAGGAAATTGTAACTATTTTTCAGTAGTCTAAACATTGGAAAAGAAATTTCCCTTAGTACCTTGAGGAAATAAAGAAGAATAAGGAGTAGATAGAGATCTTCACTTTAGGTATATATGTTATAAAGATAAATTTATCTACTTATTCATCTTGGGTATTGGATAATGGATGTGGATCTCACATTTGATCTAATATACATTATCTAAAAAGAAGTAAACCCTTATTTAAGGGAGAAGTGGATCTATGAGTATCCAATGGAGAAAGAGTTGCTACCAAAGTTATAGGCACCTATATTTTACTTTGTCCATTGGGCTTGTAATAGAGTTAGAGAACTGCTACTATGTACCTACAATAATAGAAACATTACCTATGTATATTTTTGGGGAAATTATGGTTTTAAACTTCTAATAAATAATAGTGAAATTTTTATTTCAAGATATGAGATATTCTATGATAGTGCCCCAATGTCTTGTGGTCTCTATTTATTAGAACTTGATATAAATGTATATATCATAATACCAAGAAATTAAAACTCTATGACTCAAAAAAATTACCTATGGTATTATCGTCTAGGGCACATAAATATGACATGCATTTCTAGACTCCATAAATATGGTTTATCTAGACTCTTTTGATTTTGAGTCAATAAAGACATGTCAATCTTATTTACTGGTCAAGATGACAAAGTCACCCTTCACTAGTAACAGTGAGAATGGAAGTGACTTATTAGGACCCATACATACTGATGTATGTGGACCTATTAGCACAATGCTAGAGGTGGATATCAATACTTCATCACATGTACTGATGACTTTGGTAGATATGGATATGTGTATCTTATAAAACACAAGTCGTTATCTCATTTAAAGAATTCATTAATGAAGTACGTAACCAACTTGGCAAGAATATTAAAGCACTAAATTCTAGTCATGTTGGAGAATAATTAATCTAAGATTTTGAGACCCTTCTAAGAGACCTTGGTATTGTATCTCAGTTGACCACCCAGAACACCACAACATAATGGTGTATTAAAAAGAAGGAATTGCATTCTATGGGACATGATAAAGAACCAAGATTGCATGATACGGAACCAAGATCACATCAGCATTCCAAGCACATAGTATGATGATATCATCTCATATGAGAGATCGTACAAAGAGGAGATGTAAAGATTTGCAGAGTACCAACTAAAAGCAATGTTGTCCATCCCTTAACAAAAGCACTTGCACAAAATAAATATGTTGGTCATGTTAGATCATATGGAATTTGATTCATGAGTGATTTTCTCTAAAGCAAGTGGGACGTTGTTTATTGCATACCCTGAGAGCCATCATGTGATGATAATAATAGTAATACATTGTATATGATTTGATAATTAATAAAGGAAATTCCTCTCATTATGTTTGCTTCAATATTGAGATAAAGACTAAATACAGTAATGTCCTAAGAATGTTTTGGCTCAATGACATATGGCTTGAATTGAGAACAAAAACACGAGATCATATGTATACTTAAGAGTATTCATTCTTGTTAAGTCCCTAGCTAGTTATTATTATGGATATTATAGGACAAAAATAATACATAAGAGTAGTGTGTATGTTGAGTGATGACTATGTCTCTTTAGTCATGATATTTAGAGAACAAGTTGTATTTGACACGGACACTTCATGATTGACACATGGAAGCCATTGCATTACAGTCAGAGTCATATCTCAATGTGATAGGGGTGATTGTGATCCTTAGACCTAAAGTCACTAACTCATCACATGTTTCTCTAAACACTTTATTTTATAACCTGGTTTTCACATGTTTTATTTATATTTAGGTGCAAATATTGAATTATTAAGGACATATTAGAAAGATTCATGTCTTGTTTACAAGTTTTTCTTTGAGAATTTGAATTCTCCATATGAAATGGATTTTGTGTGTTTTACTATTTTTAATCATCCATTAATAGATATCAGATAAAGAAAGAGAGGAAATCCAATAATGAATAAATTACTAAAAGTAATGGATGATTGGTATTTTTTAATATGGAATTGTGTGGAGTTTTCTAGAAAAGAATAAGATGAAGGAAACTAATGAATTAGATTCAGTTCAATGTTGTATTTGATGATAAAGCATATTAAAATAAGAAGTCTTGCCATGTTTGGGTGAGAAAATGAGTTAATTGATGCCTTAAATAAATCAAATAAAAAGAGGACTTAGAGACAACGAAAAGTACTTTTAACTTTCATATTTTGGTCTCAAATCTTGCCCACAATGAGAATAAGTGTTAAAAATTTTCCTTTGAAATTCGAGATAAATTGGATTAAAGGAGTGAGAGACATGAATTACATACTTTTTCCTAAAGTGATAAGGATTCAAGGAAATACATTAATTTCATGATTTAAATCAAAAAATGAAGCCAATACTCTTCCCCTTTGATTATTCATGTGGCATATCATGCACTGGATTAAGATCCAATGATTCCTGGGTCGTCTTCTACCTCCCACAAGAAAGCAAATCAGGAACAGTCGATTCCCATTTGATTTTGTGATTTCCTCTCTCTCTGATCCATGTGCACCTCTAGGAATAGTTCTATTATGATTAGGAAATGATTTTGTGCCTATCCATCCTAAGTTTCATCTACTTTAGAAGGCTATTAAGTTTTGCCCAAAATTGTTGACTTTATAGATGCCCGATCCTCTTTAGAAAAGGCTATATAAGGGTCATTGATTAATTATCAGATCACCAAACTCTTCATGAGACTCTACAAGACTTGTGGCATTGATCCTAGACACCAATTTCACCACCAACCCTACTTTTTACTCTCTCGATCCTTCTATGTGCAACCCGAAGGTCCCTCTAGCCATTCTCCTAGCTCAGACTGCCTCCGGGCAATCAGACACCCCCCTCGGGTCTGGCGAGGTCTAGTGAAGGTTCTAGCACACTCGCTTGCCACCAAGGAGCAATGAAATGTGAAGTCAACTATCTAGTTGAGTCATCCTAAGACTTCTCACAAAGTAGACAAGGTTGAAGATGACGGCCTGTGAAAAGACGACCCAGTCCACGTGTCTTCTTTGAACATGTGAGGGCCAGTCTTGTCCTTTCACCCATTATTTTTAGTGGTATTAAGCCTTGCCATGTGAGCACAGCTTCCAACATGACATGATCCGATTAGCTCAACTGTGGCCTCGTGGCACACTGGATTTACACATTCAACCAGCTACGTGGCGAGTTTTGATTGGCCAAAAAGGATTAAAATTCTACAAATCATAGAAAAGTGTAGTAATATCCAAATATGGAAAATAAGTAGTGTATTTTGATCACAAAATATAATAAATTCAATAAAATTAGTTTCTCAACCTAATTCTACTCTGAATTCTAAAAGTTCATAAAGTTGCTAACATTAATGTATTAAATGCATGAAAACCTTAATTTCTTAGTTATAATGGTCATAACTTTCTTAAATGATTTTAATGGATAAATTTTAATCTTTTTGGATAAAAAAGACATCTTGGACCTAATTTGAGATTTAGAATTCATATGATATCAAAATTAGAGTTTCCTTCATTAAAAAGCATTAAATGTGATAATTAGGATTTGAAAAGTCAAAACCTTGATGAAACCTTAATTTGACCCCAAAACCCTAACTTGGAACCCAAGTCAGTCTTAATGTTAGTTTGTGGACAAAATTATAATATCGGGGTGTTATGCATTAATTTTAGGGTGATTACTAGGTTGATTACAACTGCTCTTGTTTACTTAGACTTTAAGTCATCCTTGAGAAAGGTATGTGGTTACGCCTATGACTACTCGCCTTATTAACTTTTGTGCTTTCTGAAGTTTTCCCAAATGGATGCAATTAAAGTGCTTGAATGTTTATTTACTTACTATAATCAATAAAGTCACTATGGAAATCATCTTACATAAATGTAGCATGCTCAAACCTTGAATAATCTCTGGTCAAATAAAGATCATGGAGTGAATAAACTCATTATGGGAGTGAATGGTGATCAAGCTCGAAAAGGAAGATCACCACAGACCAAGCTCGGAAAGGAAGGCCTATGTATGAAACCAAGCCCAAGTGAGGGAAGGTTATGAATGACCACTGTAGGGACTAAACCCTAAAGAGAGGGATCCCACAAAGATGCTCCCATAAAGAGAGGGCATGCCATAGAAAATGAAAGGATAAGGGTTGTGAGGTTAAAACACAAAATTGCTTGTTCAATTATGTAATTATAAGTGTTTCTATGGATTATTATGTTGTTACACCTACCTATGAATATTTTATTTCCCCCGCATACTTAGTATATTTCAATATATTGCCACATTTTCTTTCACTTCGTTTTAGGTTAAATGATGCATGCATATTCACCAGGGAATTCACTTATCATTTTTGGACAAATTCATCCCAACACATTTAATTCCACTCATTAAATATCAAAACACATCATAATATAAAAAATTACTTAATTGATCCAATTATCATATTTTTAACTGAAAATTATGTTGATTTAATGCAGATCTTGATAAAGCTGAACAATCAGCTAGGATCTACCTTCCTTCACCCTTGGTTCTGACCAATCGATCTACCAAGCCGATTGAGCCCATTCGGTCTCCAGACCGATTGAGCCCATTCGGTCTCCAGACCGTTTGAGCCCATTCGGTCTCAAGACTGTTTGAGCCCATTCGGTCTCAAGACCGTTTGAGCCCATTCGGTCTCAGGACCGTTTGAGCACATTCGGTCTCAAGACCGTTTGAGCTCATTCGGTCTCAGGACCATTTAAGCCCATTCGGTCTCAAAACCATTTGAGCCCATTCGGTCTCAAGACCGTCTGAGCAGCAGATTTTGATTTAAGGCATACTCCAGCCATGAGGGATCGAGCAGTCCATGAATTCAAGACCTCTAAGCCGAGTCTTAACCACGACCATGGTGGTTCAAAATGGTCGTGGTCTACTGTCATCACCACGACTGTGTGGTACAGCCACGACCGTGGTGGATCGTCCCCAATGCCTGAGCTCTCACTCACCACGATCATGGTCGCCGAGCCACGACCGTGGCACCCCACCTAGATCGACTCTCTCTCTCCCGCCACACCCGTGCGAGGCAGCACGACCGTGGGGCAGTAACCTCACCACGACCGTGGTGCCACGCCACAGTCGTGGAACAACGCCATCAGAGCCCTATTACTCACCCACCACGCCCGTTCAAGGCGGCACGACCATGGGACTACATCATTACCACGACTGTGGTGCATCACCACGACCATGGCGCGTTGTCTCCTACCTCTGGAAACCCTGTCCATGCCGCCGAACCTGCTTCCACCATCGCTTCCCTCCTTCTTCTTGACCATGCCATTACCAACCAACCACCACACCTCTGCCGCCCACCTATGACAACCAGGTCGGGCGCCCTTGCTACCTTCCACAACACCAAACGCACAACAGTTCCACTATCATTTCCCTCCACTGGTGGCACTGCAACTTGATCCATCGTAGTAGCATCACCCCCACCACCCGCTAAACTGCCACGCCGTCGCCACCAACCAAACGATCCCAGACCGTTTGGTCAATCGAGCAACCAAAATTGTTTCATAGCAAACGATCTACAGACTATTTGGGGGAGGCACTACGAGACCATTTGGGGGAGGCACTATGAGACCGTTTGGTCATTTAGTTCACCTATAACCGTTTGGAGGTCTATTGGTTTCCAAACCGAATGAAAAAGGGTGTGCACTTGAAAACCGAAGGAGCATCATGATATGAATACTATGAAGCCTCTCACAGTTTCAAGACCGTGAGGCCTCTCATGGTCTCAAGACTGAGAGGCCTCTCACGGTCTCAAAACCAAGAGGCACAAGACCGCAAGGCTAAGACTATTTGGTCAGAATTGATACAAGACCGTTTGGACTCACTAGAAGACTTAAAACCATTTGAGAGGGTTTCACACCAAAAATGTGAAGACCCCAACCTGAGCCTATAGACAGGACCACAAGGGTCCTCATTTGGACATCAGTTCTAGGATGCCGACAGGCTGTCTGTACACAGGTCTGATCCAAATCCAGTGTCATTCATGCCAGTTTCATTCCACCTACTGTTCGTGTTGCAACCAAGGAGGATGAAGAGAGAAGGAAGACGAAGTGAGGGAGACTGTCCGGTCTGTCTTGGCAACTCTCGTTCGTGTCCAGATCTGCTCTGACATGACGTGGAAGGCCGTATCCTCTTCACCAAACTGTGACTACCTTCTTCACCGAGTTCATGGTGGATTTCTCTCTCTTTCTCATTCTTCTTGTTTCTCACATCATGAGTGAGTAGTACCTTTTCACTGGGGTGCGGGGACTAGCCCCGCTTCCCATGCAAATCATGTTGTTTTATTAAAATCTCCATGGCAATGTATATAACTTTCCATTTCGTTGTTAGTTGGTATGTTTGTAGTTGATTATCTACCTACTTTCATCTTATTCTTTTCTATATTGTGAAATCTTCTATATGTGGGACGGAATGGCGGTTTACAAAGTTTGACTCTTTGATGAGAACTTCTGATAAGATTCCTTAAGGTCGTAAGTGTATGATATGTTAGGGGACGAGACATCTAGCCTACGGTGATGCTTCTGTGGTCTAAACATCCCTCAGGGAGGACCACAGCCTTAGTTGGATTTTGTATCATCTTTGTCTATCGTCGATGTTAGTTTGTAGATCTATCACCTGCTTGCTTATCGATTAATGCGGTTGACTTCCAAACTAGAAATAGAATGGGATTTCTTCAGAGCTGTAAGTAAGTGACCCGGTTGGTGACGAGACATCTGATGCCTAAGGTGATGCTTACGTGAACCTAACACCCTAACAGGGGGTTCTGCAGTAGCTCTATTTGGTTTGATATATATTTCCTAGTTTGTTTGTGATTGAATATGTTTGCGTGTGTAGCGGTGGTGAAACCCGATACCATCCCAGCGATCCATATCATTGATCTAAATTCAACTTTAATTCAGCTTTTACTTTCTTGCAATTAGTTTAATTAACCTCAAATCAACCAATCGTTCTAAATATTAGTTTTACTTGAGCTAGATTCGACTGACAAGGATTCTTAAAAATGTTATCCTTTGGGTTCGATCCTTAACTATACTGTGATAAGACTCATCCACTTACGGGTGGTATTATTGCACTTTGGTTTAGGTAAAAGCTCGGGGTTTTCAACCCCGAGTGAGTTTGTTAGTGTGATAAAATCCCACGTCAAATTCTGGCACCGTTGTCGGGGACAACGGAATCAGTCAGTCGAATCTAGTTCTTTTAAGACTAATTTAAGATTTTTCTTTTTCTTTTGACACAATCGATCATCTACTTGAAATTTGACTCTATTCTGTGGTTCTCACTTTTGAAATCTTTCTATCTTAGGTACAATCCAAGGCGTAGTGCATGCACCGTTCGGATAGCCCCGGACTAGCAGCAAGTTTTCATCCTGAGATAGACATAACGTTTTATCGTCTGATCAGAGAAAATCAAGCAAGAATGGCCCAAGAAGAAGAGGTAGCCCGAAGGGTGACTCAAGCCAACAATGTGTAGAGAGAGAGGCTCATGAAAGAAGTCAGGGCAGCGGTTCAACAGGAAATCCTAGCAGCGCAAGCAACAACACAAGCAGCTGAACTACAAAAGGATCTTAGAGAGTTCTCAATCTCGAAAGCTGTGAATGGTCATCATCCAGTGCAACCTCCTCCCATCAATGCTCCTAATTTCAAGATAAGAGCACATTAGATCACCCTGCTTCAGAATAACCCTTTCTATGGCAAGCAAGGAGAAGATACCCAAGAACATCTTCTGAGATTTATTGATCTATGTGCCATGAAAAAACAAAATGGAGTCATAGATGATGCCATTCGACTCCGTCTCTTCAAGTACTCCCTTGATGATAGAGCCATAAGTTGGTACAATTCGTTGCAAATTGAAATACCCATCACCACCTGGGAACAACTCCAAAATGTGTTTCTAGAAAAGTTCTACCCTCCATCTCTTACCTATGAAATTAGAGGGTGGATAAGAAATTTCACTCAAGTTCCTGGAGAAACCCTTGTTGAAGCTTGGGATAGATACAAAGAGCTTCTACGCAAGTGTCCACACCACAGAATTCCCAAGAACCAACTCATTGAGATTTATATAGGGGTGTGGATGATGACATTAAGAGATTCATTGATTCCTCATCTAGAGGAAACTTCATGCGTCAAAGTTATGATAGCGCATGGAGAGTCATCACCCTGGGAGTAGAAAATCAAGCCAATTGGGGTAGATCTGTAGGTAAAGGAGTTTTAAAAGTAGCTATGGCCGAAGCTACTCCCGAGTACAAGTCTATCGCTAAAACCTTGAAACTCTTAGTTGCCAAGCAAGACCATATTGAATCATCTCTTGCTGCTATTGGAAGAGGATGTTCACCCACTCAACAACCAGAACAGGTCAAGTCTGCTTCCCTATTCTGTGAAGCATGTAAGAGCACCGATCATTCCACTTTATCATGCAATGTTCTCTATGATGTTGTTTTGAGAAATGTTTGTGGCCAAGGAGATAATGGTCAGATGGAAAATCTTAATGTTGTCAACACCATTCCTGGTCAAAGTTATTACAATCCGAATCAGAATAGGAATCACCCCAGTTTTCAATATGGAAACCCCTATGGAGCAGTAAACTCGCATCAATTTGGTTCAAACAATCAACCAAGAGGCCCACCAGGATTCCCGTATAATCAACAATAGAATTTTGGGAATCAAGGAAATTTCAAGGGGAACTTTCAGAATAGGAACTACAATAATTACCAAAATAACTCTCAGTACCAGAATCTTAATCAACAGCAAGGATAGCAAGCAGGTCCAGTTTCTCTTGATGACAAGCTATCAGCCATTGAAAAAATGTTGCAAACTTAGCAAACCATGATAGCTAACCAATAAGCTCAACAGAAGGCTATTGAATCTCAACTAGCTCAACTCGCAGCTAGCATAAAACCACCTGCTGGAGTCTTTGCTGGCCAACCCAAGAACAATCCTAAGCATCCTGAACAGTTGAAGACAATCACTACTAGGTTAGGGAAAGACTATTTTGATCCCTCCGAAAAGACACTTGTGGTTATTACAAACGAGGATGAACCTGTGAGTGCTCAAGACTCAACAACACAAGAGACTCAATCAAAAGATGATAAGTCAGAAAAGGGAAATTTTGAGAAGCCTACTCAAGAATATGAGGAAGAAGAAAATCCAGAACCTGATATCCCTGTGTACAAACCTCGTATACCTTTTCCAGCTCATCTAAGGCAAACAAAGCTTGATACCAGATTCAATAAGTTTAAAGAAGCTATGAAGAAACTTCATGTTGATATACCCTTTTTGGATTCTTTGGCCGAGATACCAGCATGGACAAAGTACTTAAAGTCACTCCTCACCAGGAAGTATATAACTGAAGAGTATGAGATAGTAAAACTGGCTACAACTACATATGATATCATATTGAGCAAGATGCCCAAGAAAAAAAAAGACCCAGGATCCTTTGAAATTTCATGTCACATTGGTGACTCATCATGCAAGAAAGGATTGGCATATCTCGGTGCAAGCATCTCTATTATGCCACTTAGCCTATGCAAAAGACTAGGGTTTGCAGAATTTCTTCCTACTGGCATGACTATACATCTTGCAGACAATTCGATAAACGTCCGTTAGGAATCCTCAAAGATGTCCCGGTCAAGGTAGGCAAGGACACATATGTTCCATGTGACTTTGTCATTATGGACATAAAAGAAGATGCCATATATCCTCTCATCTTTGGTCGTCTATTTCTTGCCACTGCAAGAGCCCTGATCGATGTTGAAGCTGGTACCTTACTACTCAGATTAGGCAAAGAAACTCTCAAATTCAAGGTTTTTGAAAGTATGAGAAGACCAAGTATGCAAGAAGAAGTATATCTGATTGACTGCATTGAGCAAATGTCACTTCTGACTCAAGAGCATCATGAATTAGATGATCCTTTAGAAGTTTCTCTAACGAATCCATCCGTTGATGAACCGATTGACGAACAAGTAAAAGATTGTGTCGAATCCCTCGACTCTGCTAAAGAAGATGTTGAAGCCACTAGTGAAGAACTCAAAGCTGTGGAAACTACAGAAGAAACATGCGAAAAACCATAGGCTCCTGAAATGAAGCCCCTGTCCCAAGGACTGAAGTACGTGTTTTTAGATGATCTCAAGGTTTGCCCAATTATTATAAATTCCGATCTAACAGTTGAATAAGAAAATAAACTCTTGAAGGAATTAAGGGAAAGAAAGAAATCCATCGGCTATAAAATGAGTGACCTAACTGAGGTCAGTCAAGCGATGTGCATGCATAAGATTCCTATGATGGAAGATCACAAGCCTACTATTGAGCATCAATAGAAATTGAATCCAAATATGAAGGAAGTAGTTCGTCGTGAGGTCATTAAACTAATCACAGCTGGAATAATCTATCTGATCTCAGATTCACCATGGGTGAGTCTAGTACATGTAGTCCCGAAGAAAGGTGGAACAATTGTTATAAGGAATGAAAACAATGAACTTATCCCCACTCGAACAGTCACAGGGTGGAGGATGTGCATAGATTATAGAAAATTAAACAAGGCAACTCGAAAAGATAATTTTCCAATGCCCTTCCTTGATCAAGTCCTAGAAAGATTGGCTCACCAAGAATATTTCTGTTATCTTGACAGTTACTCTAGATTCTATCAAATACTCATACATCCAGATGACCAAGAGAAAACAACCTTTACCTTCCCATTCGGGACATACGTATTTAAAAGAATGTCGTTCGGTCTATGTAATGCACCCACAACTTTTCAACGTTGCATGGCTGCCATATTCGTTGGTCTTACTGAAACTATTATGGAGGTTTTCATGGATGATTTTTCTGTATACGGAGATTCATTCGATTCATGTCTAAAGCACCTCTCCCTAGTCCTCAAACGTTGTGAAGAAGCACATCTTGTGCTGAATTGGGAAAAATGCCATTTTATGGTAAAGGAAGGCATTGTCCTCGGCCATAGGGTCAACAATAGAGGAATTGAAGTAGATAAAGACAAGACTGAAGTGATTTCTAAACTGGCTATCCCAACAAATGTAAAAGAAGTTCGTACTTTCCTAGGTCATGTAGGATTTTACAGAAGATTCATAAAAGACTTTTCCAAGATAACGAAGCCAATTACGAACCTATTACTAAAGGATACTAATTTCTATTTCAACAAAGAATGTGTCAAAAGCTTCAACACACTAAAGCAGGCCCTTACAACCACCCCCATCATTAGAGCTCCCAAATGGGACCACCCTTTTGAAATTATGTGTGATGCCAGTGACTATGTTGTGGGCGTTGTTTTAGGGCAATATATAGAGAAGAAACATTATATGATCTATTATGCATCGAAAAATCTCGATGAAGCCCAGAAGAATTATGCAACTACCGAGAAAGCACTCCTGGCAGTCGTGTATGCTTTTGACAAGTTCAGATCCTACCTAATTGGTTTGAAGGTCATTGTTTACACAGACCACGCTGCCATTCATTACCTTTTGGCAAAGAAAGATGCAAAACCTAGGTTAATTAGATGGATTCTCTTATTGCAAGAATTTGATTTAGAAATAAGAGATAAAAAGGGTACAGAGAATATTGTAGCAGACCACCTCAGCCGCATCCACACTCTGGATACTGAGAAGATTCCGATCAATGACTCCCTATCGGATGATCAACTAATGAAGGTCTCAGAAGCTACACCATGGTACTCGGATTTAGTGAACTACCTCACTGCCGGGGTTATCCATCCTCAATGCACCGGGAATGCACTGAAGAAGTTCATGCATGAAGTGAAGCAATATCACTGGGATGAGCCATATCTCTTTAAACTATGTGTTTATGGTCTGTATCGCCAAAAAAGAAGCTCGCCTTATTTTGGAACAATGTCACTCAGGACCAGTGGGATGACATATGAGCTCGAAAAAGACTTCCTTTAAGGTTTTGCAATGTGGATTCTTCTGGCCAGCCATATCCAAGGATTCCTATGACTTTGTCCTATCATGTGACAAATGTCAAAGATCAGGCAATATAACAAAGAGGGATGAGATGTCGTTGAATCTATGGCAAGAAGTAGAGATATTCGATGTATGGGGGTGGACTACATGGGTCCATTCCCATCTTCTCATGGATTTTCATACATCCTAGTGGCGGTAGACTACATCTCAAAATGGGTTGAAGCTATACCAACCACCACTAGTGATTCCAAACCCATCATCAAATTATTCAAAGATATTATTTTCCCCCATTTTGGAGTGCCACAAACCGTGATATCTGACGGAGGGTCCCACTTCCTTGAAAGAAGCTTTGAAGCTTTACTGAGAAAATACAGTGTAACGCATAAGGTAGCCTCACCTTACCATCCACAAACAAGTGGACAGGTAGAGGTCTCTAACCGTCAACTAAAGGATATTCTAGAAAAAACTATAGGACGCAATCGAAAGGATTGGTCAACAAAAATTAACGACGCCTTATGGGCCTATCGAACTGCTTATAAAACTCCCATTGCGACTACACCTTTTCGATTAATATATGGAAAGGCTTGCCACCTGCCAGTCGAACTAGAACACAAGGCATGGTGGGCAATTAAACAACTGAACTTTGATATGAAAGAAGCTGGCCAAGCCAGAATTCTACAACTCCAAGAGCTGGATGAACTTAGGATGACAGCTTATGAGAATGCACGAATATACAAATAATGCACAAAACTTTGGCATGATGGACATCTGAAAAGAAAAAACATACAAGTGGGAGACCAAGTTCTTCTATTCAACTCAAGATTGAAGTTATTTCCAGGAAAACTCCGCTCACACTGGTCTGGACCATACATCGTCAAGAGCATCTCCCCACATGGTGCCTTCTCATTATGGAGTGAAAAGTCAGGAGAATTTGTAACAAATGGTCACCGCTTAAAGAGATATTTTACCTCCACTGACATAGGCACTAAAGCAACACTGGAACTCACAGATCCAAAGGACCCACCATGAAGCTGAAGGATTCTGTCAAGCCATCGACATACAACAAAGGCGCTTGTCGAGAGGCAACCCGATCAATAAATTTGTTTTACTTTCCCTTTCAAATTAGAATGATTCTTCAATTTTGATTTTACCTTCTAGTTTATTTTTCATTAGATAAAATTCGCATCGCAAGATGCTATTTTAAGATCTAATTGCTCTTCACCTTTGAGATTTTCAGATAAGAAGTTACGCACTGATAGGAACACAACCACATCTAGTGGTCAATCTGGCATGAATTTTCCCCTCCATCTTGGATTTAGGGTTTGCTCAGGACGAGCAAATCTCTAAGTTCGGGGTGGAGGGTGGGTGGTACGTACCTTACTTTCCACCTTCACCCATCTAAATCAGTCTTAGACTTTCATCGCTGCATTTTTGACATCTCCGCATTTCTGACCAAAAAATTTCAAAATTTTCAAATAAATTTTCAAAATTTTAAAGTTTTAAAGCTTTCAAAGAATTTGAACAGATACTTGATAAATTTTTGACACTTCCTGGTTTCATTAAAAGTCACTAACTATCCTTCTATGCATTTTGAATCATTGTACTCTCCTTATTTGAAGTAGATCCTCAAAAGGACCACATTTTGAAACAAGCCTTTTGATTGAAATCATCTTGTGAAGCTTATGATTCCTAACATCATGATTCTTATGCAAAAATGATAAGCGTCTGTCAAACTGATAGGGATCAAACACATTGTGCTTCCTAACTGACTAGTGAAACAATAACATGGAATCTCCACTAGATCCTCATCAAGTCAATATTTGAGCAGAGTACAATAAAGAGAACAGGCTGGGGCACTAAATTGTAAATCAAGTTGCATTCTGATTTGAACTCTCTTCTACACCTCTTCTATCATCTTCGTATCCCTCCATTCATCAAAAAGAAACAAAAATAGCCAAATTGGTGCCAAACCCTAAGTTCGGGGTGGCACGCCACTTCCCTCTATATCCGCTTCTTCCATACCCCTAACAGATAAACGGGGGCGTATCACTAAAACTGCAATCTCGAGTCAAATAGAGGAGAGATTTGCAAACAAAAAGATGTCAAAGCGCACACAAAAAGAAATGCAATCTCAAGTCGAATAGAGAAGAGATTCGCACAAAAAATGCAATAAACGAAATTGCACTTCATAAAATAAAAATCTCGAGTCGAATCGAGGAGAGGTTTGCTTCTTCCTTTCATACCACCTTTCACTCCCTTTTCTACCTAATGGCACAATGATTTCCCACCTTATCCTAAAAAACACCAGTGTCAGATCAAATGCACACTTGTTGTTCCACGGGTGTCTCTGGACTCTTACAAAACTCTTTGACATGCTTGTTGTTGGAAAAAGTGAGGAGGAAGTGATATTGGAAAATAAACTCAGGAACGAAGATATAGTAAGATGTGTTCAGTGATCTCAGGAAATTGAGATGTTGAGTGATTTTGAGCAGAAAGATAACAATCATGATGTAAAGATGAAGCAATCACATGAGTCAAAAGTATTCATCTGGCGACTGTTTCAGATTTTGTGTTACTCAAGGATGAGCAACGTTTAAGTTCGGGGTGTTTCGATGAATGCATATTCACCAGGGAATTCAATTATCATTTTTGGACAAATTCATCTCAACACATTTAATTTCACTCATTAAATATCAAAACACATCATAATATACAAAATTACTTAATTGATCCAATTATCATGATTTTTAACTGAAAATTATGTTGATTTGATGCGGGTCTTGATAAAGCTAAACAATCAGCTAGGATCTACCTTCCTTCACCCTTGGTTCTGACCAATCGATCTACCAAGCTGATTGAGCCCATTTAGTCTCCAGACCGATTGAGCCCATTCGGTCGCTAGACCGTTTGAGCCCATTCGGTCTCAAGACCGTCTGACCGGCAGATATCGATTGAAGGCATAATCCAGCCACGAGGGATCGAGCAGTGCATGAATTCAAGACCTCGAAGCCGAGTCTTAACCACGACCATGGTGGTTCAAAACGACCATGGTCTACTGGCATCACCATGACCGTGTGGTGCAGCCATGGTCGTGGTGGATCATCCCCAACGCCTGAGCTCTCACTCGCCACGACCGTAGTCGCCGAGCCACGACCATGGCACCCCACCTTCATCGACTCTCTCTCTCCTGCCATGCCCATGCGAGGCAGCACGGCCGTGGGACAGTAACCTCACCACGACTGTGGTGTCACGCCACGGTCATGGCACAACACCATCAGAGCCCTATTACTCACCCACCATGCATGTGTAAGGCGACATGACCATGGGACTGCATCATTACCATGACCGTGGTGCCTCACCACGGCCGTGGCGCATCGTCTCCTACCTCTGGCAACCATGTCCATGCCATCAGACCTGCTTCCACCACCGCTGCCCTCCTTCTTCTTGACCATGCCATTACCAACCACCCACCGCACCTCCGCCGCCCACCTACGACAACTAGGTCGAGCGCCCTTGCTACCTTCCTCAACACTGAACGCACAGCAGTTCCACCATTGTTTCCCTCCACTGACGACACTACAACTCGATCCATCGCAGTAGCATCACCCCCACCATCTGCTACATTGCCACGCCGTCGCCACCAACCAAACGATCCCAGACTATTTGGTCAATCGAGTAGTCAAAATCATTTGATAGAAAATGGTCTATAGACCATTTGGGGGAGGCACTACGAGACCGTTTGGTCTTTTAGTTCACCTACAAACCGTTTGGAGGTCTGTCAGTTTCCAAACTGAATGCAAAAGGGAGTGCACTTACAAACCGAAGGAGCAGCATGATACAAAGACTGCGAGGCCTCTCACAGTTTCAAGATTGTGAGGCCTCTCACGGTCCCAAGACTGAGAGGCCTCTCACAGACTCAAAACTGAGAGGTGCAAGACCTCAAGGCTACAGAATGTTTGGTCAGTACTGATACAAGACCGTTTGGACTCACTAGAAGACTTAAAACTGTTTGAGAGGGTTTCACACCAAAAATGTGAAGACCCCAACCTGAACCTATAAATAGGACCACAAGGGTCCTCATTTGGACATCGGTTTCGGGACGCCGACAGGCTGCCTGTACACAGGTCTGATCCAAATCCAGTATGGTTCACGCCAGTTTCATTCCACCTACTGCCTGTGTTGCAACCAAGGAGGCTGAAGAGAGAAGGAAGACAGAGTGAGGGAGACTGTCTGGTCTATCTTGGCAACTCCTATTCGCGTCTAGATCTGCTCCGACACGACGTAGAAGGTTGTATCCTCTTCACCAAGCTACGACTACCTTCTACACCGAGTTCATGGCGGATTTCTCTCTCTTTCTCATTCTTCTTATTTCTCATATCATGAGTGAGTAGTACCTTTTCGCTGGGGTGCGGGGACTAGCCCCGCTGCCCATGCAAATCATGTTCTTTTTTTAAACTCTCCATGGCAATGTATATAACTTTCCATTTCGTTGTTAGTTGGTATGTTTGTAGTTGATTATCTACCTTCTTTCATCTTGTTCTTTCCTATATTGCAAAATCTTCTATATGTGGGACGAAATGGTGGTTTACAAAGTTCGACTCTTTGACGAGAACTTCTGATAAGATTCCTTGAGGTCATAAGTGTATGATATGTTAGGGGACGAGACATATAGCCTACGGTGATGCTTTTATTGTCTAAACATCCCTCAGGGAGGGCCACAACCTTAGTTGGATTTTGTATCGTCTTTGTCTATTGTCGATGTTAGTTTGTAGATCTAACACCTGCTTGCTTATCGATTAATGCAATTGACTCCCAAACTAGAAATAGAATGGGATTTCTTCATAGCTGTAAGTAAGTGATCTGGTTGGTGACGAGACATCTGATGCCTATGGTGATGTTTATGTGAACCTAACACCCTAACGGGGGGTTCTGCAGCAACTCTATTTGGTTTGATATATCTTGCCTGGTTTGTTTGTGATTGAATATGTTTGAGTGTGTAGCGGTGGTGAAACCTGATACCATCCCAGCAATCCATATCATTGATCTAAATTCAACTTTAATTCAGCTTTTAATTTCTTGCAATTAGTTTAATTAACCTCAAATCAACCAATCATTTTAAATATTAGTTTTACTTGAGCTAGATTCGACTGACAAGGATTCTTAAAAATGTTGTCCTTTGGGTTCGATCCTTAACTATACTGCGATAAGACTCATCCGCTTACAAGTGCTATTATTGCACTTTGGTATAGGTAAAAGCTCGGGGTTTTCAACCCGGAGTGAGTTTGTTAGTGCGATAAAATCCCACACCATTAAACTGCAAGTAACAATGAAAGATGGACATCTACAGAATAAGACACCAAGAGAAAATATCTAAACTTATTCCTGAGGATTTAGATAGATGGATTTATTTCTTTTTATAAACATTTATATTTCCATTTAATGTAACTCCTTATTGGAGATTCTATCTTCATATTATTACCAAACTTTTTTCAATTCAATGGAATTTTTAGTTATTATTGGTTAATTGCTAAACCTTGATCTTGTATATGTGATAATGGCCCTTACCCTCTCGGTCCACTTAATTGGAGATAACCGGTGAGGGGGTGGTTACGTTTGGTATCAAAGAACAGGTTTACCATTTAACCTTTAATACTCATTAAATTTCAAAGAGTTCCATAGATCCCAATGGAATTATTAGGTTATTTTCTAATGACAATGGTGTCTAGAAGGGACCACGACCTCTGGGGCTGGCAAAACTTTCCTCTACACTGCTAGTTGGCTTATGAGGACTCCCTGGCCACTGTGCATCCTGACTGGAAAAGTTGGAAGATTTTTCCTAAAGTAAAATACCTCTAGGTTTTCTTCTCATCAAAATTCATCCCTTCCTTACCCCTTGTTTCCTTTACAAAGCCCTAGGGACGTGATAACTGCTTCCTCTACCCTTTTGAGTACTAGAGTTATGGAAATTAGGTTTAAGGCATCCTCTACCAAATAAAAAATGCATGAAATCAAGATGTCATGGACATAATTTTTATGCTGCTTTAAATGCCCTAAACATAAAATTGAAATAAAGTTATCTATGTGAAATACCATTGCCAGCACCAAGACCACTGCCATCCTCGATAACACACCTAGGGACTATCCAGAGGGGAGGCCCTCCTATAGGAAGAGATTGTCATTAGAGAAGAGGAGGAAGTCCATGGAGGGTGAGTCATGTATGAAGTGGAAGAGGTCCAACGAGGCCTCTACTGAGAGAGGTCACAAGCATGAGGTTGTCCCCTTTGGCATCCCAAACCATGGAGATGGTCATGACCCTTAAGGTGAACCTATGATGGAAGATGAGCCCAAGGATGAACCCATACATGTTGTTGTCTCTAAACAGATAGTTGTACAAGTAGTAATTTATACCCATGATGTACTCTAGTTGGAGCAACAGAAGAAGCTTATTCAGGCCATTGGTGCCCTATCCCTCAGAGATGTTGCCAGAGATGAGAATGGTGAACCCCTACCTATTCACCATTGTCTTGGATCCATGGTTATCAACTTCATCAATCTAAACATAGTCTAGGGAGAGGACAAGACAGAAGTGGTTGATAGAGCAGATGATTGGCTCCTAGCTATGGAGAATGGCTTCCACATTCTGGAGGCACAACCCAACAAGAAGGTCCTTTTTGCTTCTCACCTTCTGGAAGGGGTTGCAAAGTTATGGCAAGACAATTACATTGTAGGATGAGATATGACTAAAGAACATATAACCTAGGTGGATTTCTGCACCATCTTCTCTACAAGATTAATTCTCAACTTTGTCAAGAAGGAGAAGGAAAAACCGTTCATGCTCCTTTATCAAGGCAACATGTCAGTGGTGGACTATGCTCAGAAATGCCACCTCCTTGAGAACTTTGTCTATATGCTGACTGGGGAAAGATGAATTGATCATTTTGTCGAACGCTTGCATCCTCTGATAAAGCCCCATGTGATGGATAACAAACCTCCAAACTTCACTGAGGCCCTCAACTACACCCTAGACAAGGAGAAGATTGTCTTGCTTGCTGAGAACATGCCCAAGGGATATCTAGGGTTCACTAAAGGCACTTCTATCCCAAGGAATGATAATAGGAGGCCCCAAGGTTGAAATGATGGAAACAGTAGAATTGGAGGGAAGGGAAAGCCCCGTTAAGATAACTGACACCCTGAATGTTGCGCTTGCGAGAAGAATCACCTTGGTAGGTGTTGCCATGAAAAGAAGGTGTGTTACCAATGTCAACAAGAAGGACATATCAGGTCCAATTATCCTCTTCATGGCCCTCATGGTCCATGTCCAGTGGCGACTCAACTAGTGGCTGCAGCACCCCAGGGGGCAGCCCCACCTGTAAGAGAGCGTCGATAGGCCTGAGTCTTCTCCATTGATAATGAAGAAGCTCAGGCCAATGCCAACTAACTCATAGAAGGTAACCATTCCTTGAACTCCATTTTTTATTCATCATGAAGTGCATAGTTTAACTATCATAAGTATGATGTAGGATTGCTTGGTACAATGGCAATCTTTATCCAAATATAGTTCTGATAATACTTTAATCTAGAGAAATCTCACAACTATCCTTTGTTTGGACTTCAACCACTTTGGTTACATCTTGGAAGTCACTACCTCTAGTGGTCATATCTTCTCATCCCTTTTAAAAACATCAGTCCTACCTGTCAAATATATGAACAATGAACTCCCTACCGACTTTATCCTTCTTGATTTGAATGATTTCAATTTCATTATAGTAGTGGATTGGATTCATAACTATAATGCAAAAATAGATTGTAGGGTAAAGAAAATAAGGATAGTGAAGCCAGGTCATGGACCCTTTACCATTAGAGGAAGGAAAGATGCCACTACCAGCCTGTAAGTGTCAATCTGAAAATAAAATAGATGGTGGCTAAAGGTTGTCTAGAATTCCTAACCATAGTGACTGGGCTGAAGCAAAAGGTGCAGTCCTTAGAGGAAATAGCGGTAGTAAGGGACTATGTTGATGTGTTCTCGAACGATTTTCTAGGCATACCTTTGGAGAGAGAAGTGGACTTCTCAATAGATCTACATCCTAGGACCAACCCAATTTCCAGGGCACCTTACAGGATGATTGTTGGTATGTATGCCCACAGAGCCAATCATATGATGACTGTAATGCCATATCTTGTAAATGATTTGATTAATAATAAAGGCAATCTTCCAATTTATTTTATGTTATTCATTTATGATATAATGATGTAATATAATAAATGTCTAGAGAATGATATTACTCAAGTATATATGTCTTCAGGTTGATGAACTGAACAATGAGATCATATGGATGTTAAGAGTATATGTGTTATTGTTATGTCCCTACTTAGATGTTATTGTGGAAGGTCGATAGATAGAAATAACACATAAGACTAGAGTGTGTTTTGGTTGATGAGAGAATATCATTAAGTCATGATATGTGATATCAAACCAAACAGATAGGTAGTTGTTAGAGAATAGTGTATCAGACAGACCCACCTTGAGAGTGATGCATGGAAACCATTACATGGTTTGTGATGATGGTGATTTTGGTTCATAGACCTAAAATCACTACACTCATCACATGTCGTTCACTGAACTTTGACATCATCCAACGTGATCGTGAATGAGGCTTTCCATAAAGGTGATGCTCGGGTGCACTATGACGAATGGGTATGATTGTGACTAATGTAAATGGGATTTGTCCCTCCTAAAGTAGTATGATATCATGGCCACTTGATAAGAAAAATTGATAGATGCATGGCCATTCTCATGTGAGTCAATATATGATATTGAGCTTACATATATCTCAGAAAGTCTTCTCTAGTTCATGGAAAAAGGATTGAACAGTGAAGAGGATGACAATTCCATGCCTCAAGTTCAATATGGATATCAGTGAAAAAGGAACTATACAAACACTATAACACCAATCACAAATTGTAGGTTGAAGTTTTTCTCCAACTTTCTAAATTACTTGGGTAGCAATGATGTGTTGCTAGATACCTTTAATTGCTTGTGATGTCATAAATTAGTTATGGACATTCACTGCCAATGTAACTTGGAACATATAGGGTCACACACATAGAATACATTTGGAATAGGAGTTTATTCATGAATCCAGTTTACTTGATTACTAAAGAGTTAGGTATTCAATTCAAACACAAGTGTTTAACCGACCAATGCAAGTGTTAGGTCAATTGGAAACAACATTAGATGAATAATGCCTGAACCAAGGCATGAAATGACCGATTCACTAAGTGAGATGATCGGTTCAAGAATTGAACCATCTGGTTCATTGATCAATTTGATTGGATCAAGGGTTAGTGCTAACGTCCTTCTATGCATTAATCAGATATTAATTACCAATACAATTGATATTGGGAAACATGTTGAAATGACTAGTTCAAGGATAGAACCAATTGACTCACATGTCAACCGATCAGTTCACCCTTGAACTGACCATTTCATAGTACACAAGATGCAAAAATTTGTGAAAATCCATCCCCTTCAACTCCCACTCTGAATAGGAACTTTGACCCTAACCCTCCTATAAATAGAGGGGTACTAGGGGCTTCTCAACCACATGAATTAGCTCTGACAACTATTTTCTTCTCTAGTTGTAGTAACTGAGAGAATTTGAGCAAGTCCTACCCGTCAAAGGGAGGGATAGCAAGGGAGAGCAATTGTGGGAGAACAAGTTGGTGCTAGTACACTGACTAGAAGGGTCAACTCCTTCTTGTCCATTCATCTAGAATGACAGGAGTTCCTGGTGGTCTATCTGGACCACTATAGAGGCGAGGAGGTTGTTTCCTACCTCTCGGAGGACAAAGTCAACTGTTGTCTCTGGTGAACAACTAGGAGGCTGATGTAGACATTGACCAGGTGCAACTTGAAGAGAGGTACACGTTACATCGAGGGAATTGTCATTGGACTTTCCCCAAGACCAGGTATAGCCTCACAACCATCTTTCCCATTACATAGTTGTTGCATGATATACTATTTAAAGGGGAATATGGTAGTTAAATTTTTGTTTTTGCTGCCTTCTCTATCACCATATTTCCCTACAGTGGTATTAGAGCCACATCAATTTACTATGCTTTGGGATTCAATAGATATAATTGAATTTTTGTTTTTGTCATTTAATTATTACATACAATGTGAATACTTAAACTGATTAATCTACATATCCCATTAAATACTATATACCATCCCAACTAACATATATATGATATGATATATATGTGATTTACACACATCGCCCTAAAAGTTGGTTTTGATGATGGATGTAAAGCATGGTTATGGCCAATAGCCCAGATCTTTGCACATGGTTGTGTGGTTGTTTAATCTTGTTTATATCTCAGTTTGCATAATGGGCCTCAATCTTCTCTTCCATATGTAAAAGTATTATTCTCTCCTTCCTATGATCCCCTCAAGTGTAACTTGAGGTTTTCTATTATCATGTAATATTCTAATTAGCATTAGGATAGTTTAATCCTTGTTATGATGAAGAAGACGTTCAGCAGTTGACAAAGTACCCAATTCAGAAGATGAGTTGATTTGCTAGAGGAACGAGGAGGACAAATGATAGGAGGTGCCAAACCGATCGGCTAGTGGTCCAACTGATGAACTAGAGAGGTCTAAAAGATGTTGGACTGAAGACTAGATGGATTTTCAGTGAGACCAACTGACTAGGAGGCAAGCTGATCAATTCAAGGGTTGAACTGATCAACCTAGATTGGTTAAAGCACAAATCTTCATTAACAATAGGTTTCTACATGTGATGTATACCTTAGGTTGTGGTAATTCCTTGTGGCTCGAAGGAATTATAATAGTATAGCCATAACCATCTCTTATGTGTTATTGCATGTTTACATTTATAGGATACAGAATGTAAATGATACTTACTATAAGTATGTGGTGATTGGATATGTATATGTATATATAAATACTTCCTCAATATAATATTTAGTCTTAGATGCTTTCCATTAGTAACACACATGAAAATCTTGATCGACTAAGCGTGGGCATGTCAAGTTTGGTGTGTTGTCCATCTCATAGAAGTGTGATGGTAGTTATGTGGGCCTAGCAATCAGGGTGCATTGCTATCGTGTTGGCTTTTGGGTCAGGCTTAACTAGATGATCTTGATGAGATTAAGAACCTAGAAGCATGCACATGACTATGGAAAAGAGTTGTGCATACCATCTATCCAAGAATTGCATAAGATGTAATTGGCAAATGTTTCCTACCTTAATAATTGATTATAGACGCTGGTATTAGCCGGTTAATAACTCAATTGTTTTGGATCTTGGCTCACTAGAAGGTTGTACGCTACAATCTTTCGAATTGATATGTGAGGATTGCCAATTTGAACAAAATAGTGGGAGAGACAATTGATTAAAGGCCTAATTAAATATCATCAAATTTTATTTGAATCAAAACAAATCAAAAGTGTATTGACAAATGCAAATTTTATCTTGCAGAAACAAACGGAAAACAAATCGTTATTGTGATATGTCCTTACGAAGGACAAACTTAAAGGGATAAATTTCCATTACTGGTTTTGGACTTTGAGAAGGGTTCTCAATGTTGAGAACAATCTATATGTCCTAGATACACCAGTGCAAGAAATCCTTGCTCCCGATGCGCCTAGGGATGAGGTGGATGCTTAATGGAAGCATGCCAACGATGCCTTAGACATAAAGCACCTTATGCTAAGATACATGAACTATGAGTTGCATGAGCAGTGTGAAGACATGGTGATTATTGAGATGGTAACACATCTTGAGAATGTGAAACACAATCATACAAATCAAGAAAGGTACAATGTCTCAAAATCACTCTTTGAGTGCAAAATGATAGAGGGAGATCCAGTAGAGACCCATGTACTCAATATGATTGAACATGTAGAACATCTAGAAGAACTAGGATTCTCTTTGAGACAAGAGTAGGTGATGGTTATTATTCTACAATCATTGTCTAAGTCATATAGACATTTTATTGAGGGTTACCGATTGAATAACATGACCAGACCGCTGTCAAAATTGCTTAGCATGCTGATAAATGTCAAATCAAGAATGAAGAAGGACAAATCTGTGACGGTGATCACCGAAATGGAGTTCAAGGATGAAAGCAAGGCTATGAAGAGTTTTGAGGCTAGGCATATATCCAAATCTTCAACGCTCAAAAAGAGGAGAAAGAAAAGTACAAGAGGAATATGTCCTTTGTACTTGAAGGTATTCAAGAAGATGAAGATGGGGACAGAGATCTCCACTTTAGGTATATATGTTATTGACATAAAAATTTCTACTTCTTCTTCATGGGTACTAGATACCGGATGTGGATTTCATATATGTTCAAATATGCAAGATCTGAAAAGAAGTAAGCCTTTAATAAAGAGTAAGGTTGAAATGTGAGTTACAAATGGAGCAAGAGTTGCTGCCACTATAGTTTGAACCTATAATATATATATCTACCCACATGGCTTGTAATAGAGTTATTGAACAATTATTATGTGCTTGCCATAAATAGAAACATCATTTCTACATCTTGTATGGAAAAGGATGGGTATGAATTTCATATTAAGAATCTCTTATGTTCTATTTCAAAAGATGAGGTCTTTTATGGCAGTGCTCCAATGTCTTATGGTATTTATTTGCTAGATCTAAAGATAGAAATTTATAATGTAAATACCAAAAGATTAAAACTCAATAATTTAAATAAGACATATCTTTGGCATTATCATCTAGGGAACATAAATGAGAATTTCATATTCATACTCCATAAAGATGGTTATCTAAACTCTTTTGATTTCAAATCAATAGAGACATGTGAGTGTTGTTTGTTGGGAAAGATGACAAAAACTCCCTTCATTGGAAACAATGAGAGGGCTAGTGATATATTAGGACTCATACATACTGATGTATGTGGCCCTTTTAGAAAAAATGCTAGAGGTTTTTATCGATACTTCATTACCTTTACTGATGATTTCAATAGGTATGGTTATGTTTACCTAATGAAACATAAGTCAGAAACCATTGAAAAGTTCAAGGATTTCATGAATGAAGTATAGAACCAACTTGGCAAAAGTACTAAGGCACTTCATTCTGATCGAGGTGGAGATCACTTAAGCTAAGAGTTTGAGGACCTTCAGAAAGACCTTAGTATTGTATCACAATGGACTTCACTTGAAACACCTTAGCTTAATGGCGTATTAGAAAGAAGGAATCGCACATTGCTAGATATGGTGTGATCAATGATGAGTTTAGTTGAACTTTTAGCTACCTTCTGGGGTTATGCTCTAGAAACCGTCATGTTTACACTAAACTATGTACCATTTTAATCAGTTCAAAAGACAACCATATGAGATATGGTATGGGAATCATCCCATTGTGTCTTTTATGAAGATTTGGGGTTGTGAAGCTTATGTGAGAAAGCATTTTCCTAGAAAAATTGGACCCAAATCAAATAAATGTTATATTGTTAAATATCCTAAGGAAACCAAAGGATATTACTTTTGTTCCCTATCTGATAGCAAAGTTTTTGTTTATAGAGATATTGTATTCCTAGAAAAGGAATTCATTTCCAAAGGAATCAGTGGGAGGAAAGTAGAACTTGAAGAAGTTTGAGACCAACAAGAAAGCATTCAACCTTTATAGGTATAAGAGGAACATAGAGAGTCACAAACTATTGTGGAATCTCAAATTACTCATGTAATACAAGGACCTCATAGATCTAGTAGGACACACCTTGAGCTAGAAAGATTTGGTTGTCTTGTGACTCAAGAAGGTGGTGAGTTGGTCATACATGATGGGCCAACAATCTATATAGGAGCTACTAAAGTGCCAGAATCTGAGAAATGGCTTGAGGCCATGAGATCTAAGATGGAATCCATGTACACCCACAAGGTATGAACCTTGGTGGATCCACCTGAAGGGATAAAACCCATAGGGTGCAAGTGGGTCTTCAAGAAGAAGCTAACATGCATGGTAATGTGCAAACCTATAAGGGAAGATTGGTTACAAAAAGGTTTCATACAAGTTCAAGGTGTTGACTATGATGAAACATTTTCTCTACTTTCCATGGTTAACTCCATCAGGATCATGCTTGCTATTGCAGCTTATCATGACTGTGAGATTTTGCAGATGGATGTTAAAACTGTATTCACTAACGAAAATCTTATTTTGGATGTGTACATGAAAAAACCTAAGGGTTTTATAAAACCAAAGGATGCAAATAAAGTTTGTAAGCTAAAACGGTCAATCTATGTATTGAATCAAGTATCTCGGAGTTGAATCTTCATTTTGACGAGACAGTCAAAAAGTTTGGCTTTAGACAAAATGAAAATGTACCATGTGATTACAAGAACCTTCGTCGGATCATGATTGTATTCCTTATATAGTATGTAGATGACATACTATTTATGGGGAATGACATCCTTACTTTAATATGGTAAATACCAAGATAGGAAATGCATTCTCCATGAAGGACTTGGGCAAATCATCCTATATCTTTCAAGATCTATAGAGATAGATCTAGAAGGCTTATTGGACTAAGTTAGAGCACATACATTCACAAATTGTTGAAGAGGTTCCACATGGAGGACTCAAAGAGGGGAAACCTACCCATGTCTCATGGAGTTACTATCTCTAGAGCTCAATGTCCCAATTCTTGTAAAGAAAGGGAACACATGAGTAGGATTTTGTATCCATCTGTAATTGGGTCCATCATGTATGCAATGTTATGTACTCATCCTGATGTCTCATATGCCTTGAGTATGACGAGCAGATATCAGTCAGATCCAAGTGATTCTCATAGGACATCCATGAAGAACATCCTTAAGTACTCGAGAAGAACTAAGGATTGGTTTCTTGTCTAGGCAGAGAGGAAGAGTTGATGGTAAAGGGTTACACTGAGGCAAGCTTCCAAACTGACAAACATGACTATAAATCACAGTCTAGATTTGTGTTTTACCTCAAAAATGGAGTTGTGAGTTGGAAGAGTTCCAAGCAAGAGACAGTTGAGGATTCTACAATAGAGGTTGAGTATGTTGTTGCATCCCATGCAGCAAAGGAGGTTGTTTGGGTCAAGAAGTTCATTTCTGAACTTGGGGTGGTTCCAAGCATCACCAATCTAATTAAGCTCTATTGTGACAACAATGGAGCTATTGCACAAGCTAAGGAACCCAAATCGCATCAGTGTTCCAAGCATATAAAAAGGTGCTTCCATCTCATGCGAGACATTATACGGTGAGGACATGTGAAGATTTGCATAGTACCAACTGAAATCAATGTAGCTGACCCCTTGACAAAAGCATTGTCGTAGTGGAAGCATGATGGTCATGTTTAAGTTTGTGAGTGATTAACTCTAAGTGCAAGTGGGAGTCTATTGGTATGTATGCCCATAGAGCCAATCATATGATGATTGTAATGGCATATCTTGTGATGGATTTGATTAATAATAAAGGAAATCTTCCAATTTATTCTATTTTATGAAATTCTCTGACTTGCATTCCACGTTCCCCAGTCATGAGATAATAAGTAACATAATAAATGTCTAGAGAATTATGTTACTCAATGATGTATGTCTTTAGGTTGATGAGTTGAACAATGAGATCATACAGATTTTAAGAGTATATACATTCTTTTTATGCCTAGTTAGATGTTATTAGGGATGGCAATGGTGTTGTAAAAAATCATATTTGTGGATAACTGCACCATATTTTACACCGCATAACTAAACCAAGCGGTTATGGTTCAGATATGGTATTAAAAATTTAAAACCATAGTGATGTGGTGCGTTTATGGTTCTAAAGAAAAAAATATGGATAAAAACCACACCGCAAAAAAATTATTGTTTATATATATAAATACATATATAGGTGTGTATGTATATATAGGTAAGTAAATATATATATATAACTAACACATCACTAGGAAAGATTTTTTTTGCACAATTACTACACATATGGTTGTATCTATTGTGCAACTAGTAAACATACATGTACTTCAGTAATGTGAAAATATAGCCAACTATAGTTTACTTTGATATATCCAGTGCCTAATATTTATATTTGTATTTTCACAATATTAGTATGAAATAATTTGTCTAATGGTGGACGTATGAGTGAGGGGAATTTGAGGATTCATATAATGCATTTCATTTATTTTTTATTGACTTAGTTCATTCGGGTCTTGGATAGAAACGTACATAAAGAAGGGATTTTAGATAATTAGGGATGAAATTGAGTTTATCATAATAAATGGCATACCATTTGTTAACTGGGTGATGTAGTCATTATTGAAAGTAATATTAAGTTAAGAAAACTAAAGTAGGGTGAAAGGAATGTGGAGACATAAGAGAGAGATTCATCAAGAGATAATTCTATCCAATATTATTATCCACTCTTTCTCAATAATTTATTCAAATATTCTATCCCCCCATAGAATTAATTTTGTCTTTTCACTCTATAGGGAAAAAATCATTGCATCTTAATATTAATATTATCTTACTTTTAAGGCATTGCAAACAAATAAAAACAATGTGTCAGCGAAAGTTACGTATTTGACAATTAGGAGAAATGTAAATAGTGGTATGGGAGAATTCAAAATGAGGAAGCACTTTATGGGCAGATGTTGTTTCAAAAAGAAGGAATACATAATATTGGGAGCAAGAATTGAGGACCAATTTTATAGTATAATATTCTTTGAAAGGAAAGAATTTGTAAAATTGGAGATAAAGACTTAGTAGGGAGAGAGAACTGAAGAGTTGTTTTATAGGATAATTTTGTTTAAAAATAGAATTTATAGTATTGGGAGAAATGACTTAATAATTTATTATAAAGGATGATGATGTTTCAATTTTGAATGGGAAAGAATCTGTAGATGCAAAAGTAAAAGTGACAATTTTTTGAGTAAAAATATGAGAATAGAAATAATCAAGGAGGATGTGTAACATAAAAAATGCTTAGGCCTTATTGGCAGAGTGTTTCTGAGAAAATGAAAATGGCATGTTAATTTATTGTTTAACAAACTCATTCTTTTTATATAAGTATAGAATCTATTGATTAGTCAACTTGTGATTATGGGTAACGAGGTGCCACATTAAACCCCTATAACAAACTTCTTCCTTCAACCAATTATGGAGAATTGTAAACTTCTTTTCTTTTCAATTTTGTATATATCTAGCATAGGAAAATATGTTTGGGTGATCTAAATTGTTGCAAAGTGAGACCTTGATATTTTGTTCAATCATATTAAATATGTCTAGTCAATCCTTAAAAGCCATAGATTTATCTTCTCTTGATGCCTCCATACCACAAGTAAAAGTTGGATCTAGAAACTTATAACGTTTTGAAGAAATGGATCCTCATATGATTAATCATGCCATTGAAGAAGATATTAGCGGGGATGGTAATAGGGAGGAGAATCTAGAAGATTCAAATCAAGATAAAAAAGGAAAAGTATGGCATCATATGTGTGGGAGCATTTCGTTGGGAAGAAAGACAGTTCAAGAGAATACAAATCTTATAACAACTATTTTCAAAAACCTTTAGGAGGAAATACAAGGAATGGGACCAATAAACTATGACAACATTTGGATCGATGCCCGAGAATAAAGCAAAAGTATGTCACTCAAATGTTGATCAACCACTCCAAAAAATCTAATGAGAAGGCAAATCTATCAAATTATTCTTTTGATCAAAATTGTGTTTGGAAGGATCTTGCCAAGATGGGTATCCTACATAAACTACCTTTGGTCTTTGTTGAATATGAAGGTTATCGGGACTTCTTGAGCATGGTTCAGCCCTTATTCAAGAATGTGACAAGAAATACAAGTAAAAGTGACATTTTGAAGATGTTTGGTGTTGAGAAGGAAAAGACAATGAAACTTCTGGATGCTAACACAAGTAGAATTGTCATCAGTACTTACATGTAGACTTCTAATGATCAAAACAAAGGTTTCATGGTCGTGATTGCACACTTTGTGGATGAAAATTTGGTGCTACAAAGTCATCTGATGAGGTATTTCTATTAAAACCATTATTATTTTTCTGAAATCAAATTTCTTAGTTTCTTTGTCAAATATTAACTACTATTAATTTTTACTTTAGGTTCATATATGTTCCATGTCCTCACACAGTTTATGCATTATCTCACATTTTGTTGGATTGTTTCCTAGATTGGAATTTTGATAGAAAACTATCGACCACAACAGTTGACAATTGTTCTACAAATTATAAAATGATTAAAAATATGTTGGCTAGACTTGACTTATCTTCATTGATGCTTCATGGATCTCTATTCACATGTGATGTTGTGGAAATGTTCTAAATTTAATTGTAAAGGATGGATTAGGTGTTATTGGTGAATCTATTGAAAGAATATGTGATTTTGTGTCTTATTGGACTGTCTCACCCAAGAGAGAATAAAAACTTCAAGAGACTTCTAGATAAATGAAACTAAACTCAACTAAAAAATTATGTCTTAATTGAAAAACTAGATGGAACACAACTTATTTGATGCTAACTAGTGCAATAATTTATAAAGAAGTTTTTATATACCTAAAACAACATGAGTCTCTCTATACATCAGTTCCTAATGAAGAGGATTGGTTGTTTGCAAAAGAAATAACTGACAAATTGAAGATATTTTACAATTTCACAGAGTTGTTCTCTAGAAGTAGAAATCCCATAGCTAGTTTATATTTTTCTTATGTGAGATCAAAATGAACTTAATGAAGTGGAGTGAGGATTCAAACCTTATCATTGCCAAGATGGTGAATATTATGATTGATAAACTTGATACATATTGGGACACAATTAATGGTATATTAGGTGTCGATGTAATATTGGATCCAAGATACTAATTTAATAGAATACAACTTTACATTGATCTATGGTAAATAGGCTACTAAAGAAGTTGAAAAGGAGAGTACATGTTGCTAAGATTTATTCAAAGAGTATAGTTTAAAATCAAGAGAAAAAAATCAAGAAGGAAGTGATCTGAGGTCTACAAGTACTCAATTGTGTGGAAATAATGAATGTGAGTTGGAGTCACTTAAGAACTTAGATATGTTCATGAATATGACCTCTCTAATTATGATGATGACTCAAAATCCGAATTGGATCATTACCTTGAAGAGAAAAACCTTCCAAGAACAAATAATTTTGACATTTTGGGATGGTGGAGGATCAATGGAGTAAAATATCCTACCTTAAGAATGCTTGCGAGGGATATTCTTGCAGTTCCTATTTCTACAGTGGCATCCAAACCTACTTTTTCAAAAAGTGGAATGTGAATAATATTTGTCATATTTATTTATCCTATTGTTTGTTACATTTTTAATATACTTTTCTCATTGTGTTTTAAGGTGTATGACTCCAAGCCACAATAAACTTCATGTAGAAATATTAGAAGTGTTAGCATGTAGTCAAAATTGGTTATGGATGGATAAATAGGTAAAGAATTGTGGAATTTTTTATTCTATTGTAACTCATCCTTGATCTATTATTTATTTGGTTTAATTCTTTCTAGTCCAAGTTACATCATCCTCTTCTTCTTCAAAAAATATTGTCGATGAAAAAGATGATACTTAATCATTTAAGGTGCCTATAATTAAAATCTTCTTATAGCATTTTGAATCTTATTGTATTTTAGTTTAAAATTTTTTATTGGAACAATAGAATTGACGACCTCGTATTAATTGATATTTAACATTTTTATTTGATTATGTGATGTAGACTTGTCTTTTTTTGACAAACATTGCTAGTCCCAAACATCTATTTTTTGTATTATCTCAGTTTTTACCCTTTTTAAATCTAAAATGAAGTATTTTTTCTCATATTTACCTAATACATTTTTAATATCATTATAACTTGTTACGTATTCTTTACGTTTTTTAACTTGTTTAACCTATCTAATTAAATGATTTTTTCAACTTGCAAGTCTCATAAGTTTTCATACTATTACCATGAATTTCAATAGATTATGGCAAGTTCCAATTTTATATTCACAGCCTGTAGAATTATGTATCATCAAGCAATAATGCTTGTGTACTCATTTTGTGTGTGATATATGTGTTTACTAGTTAGAAAGTTCATCTATATGAATTAAAAAGTTGATTTTTTTATATATTATGAGTGAAATATTTTTGTTTGGTTTTTTTGTAATAGATAGAAACTAATATTTGTATTTTTTTCCATAAATTGTATGAACCTTCTTCATATATTTCATGGATGATACTATGATGGGTAATAATAACATATTCATGTGGTGTGGTGTGTTGTGTTGTGGTGTGTTGTGGTGTGGTGTGGTGTGGTGTGGTGTGGTGTGGTGCAATATGGTTAACTGTGTTTTTTTGCAGTGCAGATATGGTTTCTCATATTAAAAACCGCAATGGATATGGTGTGGATGTGGTGTTTGGTTTTTTTTCATGGTGTGGTTATGGTTTTGAAGTAAACCACACCATATCCACACCATTTCCATCCCTAAATGTTATTATGGAAGGATGATAGACAGCAATAACACATACGACTAGAGTTTGTGCTAGTTGATGACAAAATCTCATTAAGACATGATATGTAATATCAAACCAAACATATAGATATTTGTTAGAGAACAGTGTATCGAACAGAGCCACCTTTAGAGTGATTCATAGAAACCATTACATGGTATTCAGAATCATCTCTCCTAGTGATGGTGGTGGTTGGGGTTTTTAGACCTGAAATCACTACAGTCATTACATGTCCTTCGGTGAACTTTGACATATCCACTGTGAGCTTGAATAAGGTTGGCCATAAAGATGATGCTCGAGTGTACTATGACACATGGGATGACTGTAAGTGATGTATATGGGATTTGTCCCTCCTAAAGGAGTATGATATCATGGCCACTTTATAAGTAAGACTGAGAAATGCATGGCCATGCTCATGTGAGTCAATATGTGATATTGAACTTACATATATCTCAGATATCTTCTCTAGTTCAAAGAACATGGATTGAAGGCTAAAGAGGATGACAATTCCATGCCTCTATTTCAACATGGATATCACTGACAAAGAAAATATACAAACACTATAACACCAATCTCAGATTGTAGGTTGAAGGTGTTCTCCAACTTTTTGAATTACTTGGGTAGCAATGATGTGTTCCTATATACCACTCATTACCTATGATGTCATAATTTAGTTATGGACATTCACTACCAACGTAACTTGGAACCTATAGGGTCACACACATAGGATACACTTGGAATAGAAGTTTATTCATGAATGCAATTTAACTTGATTACTAAAGAGTTAGGTATTCAGTTTAAAAAACAATGGTTGAAAATTGACTGACTAGATTGTGAACTGACCAGTTCAAGTGTTGAATAGATGAATTCAAGTGTTAGGTCAATTGGAAACAACATTGGTTGAACAATGCCTGAACTAGAGCATGAAACGAGCGATTCACTAAGTGAATTGATCGGTTCAATGTCGGAGACGATCACTTCAAGAACTGAACCACTCGGTCCATTGATCCATTTGATTGGATTAGGGATTAGTGATGATGCCATGCTATGCATAATTGGATATTAATTGCCAATACAATTTTCATTGAGAAACATGTTGAAATTACTGGTTCAAGAGTTGAACCAATTGGCTCACATGCCAACCGATCAGTTCACCCCTAAACCGACCTTTTCGCCGTTAGTAGGATGTGAAAATTTGTGAAAATCCATCCCCTTCAACTCTCATTCAAATGTGGAACCCTCTCCCTAACCCTCCTATAAATAGAGGGGTATTGGGGGCTTCTCAGACACATCAACTATCTTTGACAATTCTTGTCTTCTCTGGTTGTGATAACAGAGAGAACTCGAGCAAGTCCTACCTGTCAAAGGAGGGATACCAAGGGAGAGACAATTGTGGGAGAGCAAGTTGGTGCTACTACCCTGACTAGAAGGGACAAGTCCTTCTTGTTCATTCATCTAGAATGACAGGAGTTCCTTGTGGTCCTTGTGGAGTACTATAGAGGCAAGGAGGCCATTGCCTACTGCTTGGAGGACAAATTCAATTGTTGTCCATGGTGAACAACCACAAGGCCGACGCAGACATTATCCAGGTGCAACTTGAAGAAAGGCACATGCTACAGCAAGGGAATTATCATTGGACTTGTTCCAGGACTAGGTATAACCTTGCAACCATCTTTCCCGTTACATAATTGTTGATGTGATATAAAGTTTAAAGGGGAATATGGCAGTTAAATTTTTGTTTCTGCTACCTTTTGTATCACCATATTCTCCTACACTGACTTTTCCTAGTTGCTTGAGTTAAAGAAGCAATTACATGAACTACTAGACAAGGGCTTCATCCGACCCACCACATCCCCATGGGGAGTACCGATCCTCTTTGTAAAGAAGAAGGATGAATTGCTTTGCATGTGCATGGACTACATAATGATAAATTAGGCTACCATTAAGAATAAGTATCCTCTATGTCTCATAGATGATATGTTTGAATAGATCAAAACTGCTCGAGTATTCTCAAAGATCAACTAGAGATCCGGATACCACCAGTTAAGAGTTAAGAGTCAAGATATCCTAAAAATTTCTTTCTGAACCCCCTATGGCCACTATGAGTTTTTAGTTATGCCTTTTAGGTTTTCTAATGCTCCAAGTGTGTTCATGAACCTCATGAATAGTATGTTCTAGCCCTTTCTTGACACCATTGTCATAATGTTCATATATGATGTCCTAGTCTACTCTGATTACCTAGAATAACATTGTGAACACCTATCTAAGGTCCTTGATATCCTAAGAAAGCATAAGTTCTATGGGAAATTCTCAAAATGCAAGTTTTGGATAGACTGAATTTTGCTTCTTGGGAACATTTTATCTAAAGGAACCATTTTGGTGGACCCTGCCAAAGTAGCGACCATTCAAGGATGGTCATCCAAAAAGACCACATATGAGATTTGTAGTTTCTTGGGATTGATGGGTGTTACCGGTGATTCATCTAGGATTTCTCAAAGATTGCTATGCCCTTGACCAAGCTCGCATGGGAGGATGAGAAATTCATTTGGTCCAACCTATGTGAAGCATGATTCCAAGAGTTAAAGGAAAAGCTTACCTCAACCCCTTTCTTGACCATACCCTCAGGTAATGATGGTTTCTTCATCTTCAGTGATGCATCAAAGATGGTCTTAGAATGTGTTTTAAGAAAAACAAGCATGTGCTTGCTTTTGTTTCCAGACAACTCAATCCTAATGAGTTGAATTATCTGACCCATGGTCTTGAACTTGCAATGATTGTGTATGCCTTGAATATTTGGTGACAGTATCTATATGGGTCTACCTTTGACATTTTATTGGCCATAAGAGCCTAAAGCACATGTCAACTGAGAAGGGCCTAAACTTGAGACAAAGGCATTGGATGGGATATCTGAAGGATTTTGATTTCATCATATCCTACCATCTCAGTAAGGCCAATGTGGTAGATGATTCCCTCAATCAAAAATATCTCAATTGTGCATCTGGTTTGATTAACCAGTGGAAGAGACTAGAAGACTTTTCTCAATGGATTCCACATCCTATGGAAGATAGGATTTTTCTTGCCAATATCTAGATCAAGCTTGACCTATTGAACGAGCTTGTAGCAGCTTAGTTATCCAGTCCATAGTTAGAAAGGATGATGGGTTTGATGGAGAAGCCTCAAACACACCTCTCAGTGGGTGTGGATGGGGGAATTTGATATAAAAGTTGTATTTGGGTTCCTGAGGATTCACCTTTGAAGACTCTTATCTTTCAAGAGGCCCACGGGTGAAAGTATATTATACATTGTGGCACCACTAAGATGTTCAAGACTTGCAACGATATTTTTGGTGGTTAGGAATGAAGAGAGACATAGCCTTGTATGTGTCAAGTTGTCTTACGTGCCAAATTGTGAAGGATAAGCACTAACAACCCGGTGTGTTACTACAATAAATTAATATTCCTGAGTGGAAATGGGCCTTGATCACTATGGGTTTTTGGTGGGTCTTCTCAAGACAATAAAAGGACATGATGTGATATGGATCATGGTGGACCGCCTAACCAAGTCAGCATACTTCCTTGCCCTGAAGATTACAGCCAAGGTGATAGATCTAGCCGAACTATATGTTATAGAGATAGTTCATTTACATGGTGTTTCGAGTTTGATTATCTCTGACTATGACCCTAAGCTCACCTCTAAGTTGTGGAAAACAAGTGCATGAAAAACTCGGTATGAGGATGAAATTTAGCATAGCTTATCACTCCCAAACGAACAGACTATCAGAAAGAAAGATCCAAACCTTATGAGATCTATTGAGAGCATGTGTGCTTGATAGGGGTGGATTATGGGATTAATAACTTCCCTTAGCTGATTGCCTACAACAAAAATTAGCAAGACAGTAACAAGATGCCTCTGCATGAATCTCTTTATGGGAGGTTGTGTCTGTCACCACTTCACTTCGATGATATTGGTGAAATGACCCTACTTAGGTCAGAGGAACTATGATTATATGCTGACAAGGTTGCTTTGATCAAGAAGAGGATAAAGAGAGCCCAAGATCGATAGAAGTCATATGTTTATGAAAAGTGGATATATTTCCACTTTACTATAGGTGATCATGTGTTTCTAAAAATCTGAACCCTCTAAGCTATAGCTAAAATAGAGGAAAATTAAGTCCCTGATAAGGGGGTCCATTTGAGATTCTAGAATGGATTGGCAAGGCCACTTATCATCTATCTCTACTGCCACAACATAGTATGATGCATGATGTGTTCCATGTGTCCAATCTGAAGAGCTATGTGAAGAACCTTGCCCATGTGTTGAACATTGAGCCTATAGAACTCCAAGGGAGATTGTCACACCCTAAGTCACATGTGAGGATAATAGACTCTAAGGTGAAAGATCTCAAGAATAAAAAGATAGATATGGTAAGGGTTTGTTGTAACATGGTTTTTCACATGTATTTACATATTTGAAATGCAAATATTTGATTGATAAGGACATATTAGAAACTTGGTATGCCTTATTTTTAAAGCATGAATTTAAAATGCAATTTCTAGTTTGCAATGGTTCTCATGGATTTTACTATTTCCAAAAATCCTATAATAGATATGGGGAAAAGAAAGAGATGAAGATCCAATGATGAGTGAATTACTAAAAGTAATGGATAATTAGTAAACTACAAATGGAATTATATGAATTTTCTAGAAAAGTGATGTTGAAGTCAGCTAATGGTTTTGTTTCACTTCCATATTGCATTTAATGAGAAAAGTCATCAAAATAGGAATCATGCCAAAGTTCGGAAGAGAAAAATTAATTTGATGCCTTAAATAAATGAAACAAAAGGGAGACTTGGATACAAAGAAAAGTATCATTAACTTGTGTATTTTGGTCTCAAATCTCACCCTTACCTAGATATAAGTGTCTAAGACTTTCCTTCAAAATTTGGGATTAGAATAAAAGAGGGAGAGAAATGAATTAATTATTTTACCATAAAGTGATGGTTTAAAGAAAATAAGAATTAAATGTAACGATTTAAATCAATTTTTGAAAATTAGGGACTCAGTCTCTTTAATGTTTTGCATGGCATGAGAGCCACTGGATTGAGATCTGACAATGATGGGATCATTGTCTACCTCTCACGAGAAAGGAAAGTTAGGAATTGTCTGATACTTTTTATTTTCAATCTTCCCCCAATTCCAGTGCATGTGCAAATCTAGAAACATCTCAAATGAATTTGAGAATGGATTCTGAGCTGATCTATCCCTGGTTTTACCTAATTCCAAAAGCTATTAAGGTTTTCCCTAATTCTCAGTTCCCTTGTCAACCAATCCACCATAGCCTAGCGCTATAAAAGAGGTAGAACCCCTTTGCAAAAAGAACATGCTATGAATGAGATTCTACCTGACTCTAGGGTTTCTCCTATACTCTCAATTCTTCTTCTAGCATTGATTTTCACCTCTTGTCCCCTTTCTAAACCTTATTATATGACCTTCTCTTCGCCCCCTCTACTCTGGTTGCCTCCGAACAATCAATCACCATTGATGAGCTCGGGAAGGAGCTGAAGAGACAAGGGTACATTTAATTGCCACCCAGGAGGTCTAAGAGTCTAAGTCAACTATTGAGTTGACTCCCTCCTGGTGAAGGAGGAAGCGGCAAGGAGGAAGATGACTTGGGGTGAATCTACTTTTCTTCCCCAACGGTTCTGTTGAGAGGTAAGGGGTATATCTATATTTTCTTTCCTTGAGTCCCTCTCATCTTAGCCATGAGAGTGTGGGCATTGACATGGTACAAGATAATTGGCTCATTTGTGGCCCCACGCCATGTTGGTATTACCTAGTCAGCAATTGAGATGTCGGCCTGTGATTGGCCAGAAAATGAGTTAACTTCAAAAAATCATAGTAAATTGTACGGTATCCAAATATGGAATGTAATATATGAAAATTGATTAGAAAAATGCAAGGAATCCATTAAAATTGCATTTAAGACCTAGTTCTTTCTTTAATTTCAAAAGTGTCTAAAGTTGCTAACTTTAATTTATTAAAAGCATGGAAACCCTAATTTCTGAATTATATTGATCATAACTTGCTTGAATGACTTTAACGGATAAAGTATAATCTTTATGAATAAATAGGACATTTTTGACTTAGTTTGATATTAAGAATTAATATGATCTCAAAATTAGGGTTGGTAGGCTAAAAAGCATTAAATATGATGACTAGGGTTTGGGAATCCAAAACCATAATGAATCCCCTAATTTGACCCCAAAATCCTAATTTGGAACCCAAGTCAGTCTTAATGGTAATTTATGGACAAAATAGTAATACTTGGATGTAATGCATTAATTTCAGGGTGATTTCTTATTTGAATTCAATTGCACATGTTTACTTGGACTTTTGATCATCTCTGAGAAGGGTATGTGGTTTCATCTAAGACTACTCGTCTTATCGACTCTTGAGTTTTTTGATGTTTTCTAAATGGATTGCAAATTTAAATTGTTGGATGTTTATTTATGCTCCTACAATCTATAACTCCCCTAAAAGTATCACATGATATATGAATAACTTTCTCAAAACCCTCATACCAACTCTAGAAGTCTGAAGATAGAAAGATTGAGAGAGAGTCGTTGAGATGACTAGGACCAAGCCCCAGATTGTGAAGTTCATAAGAGGTCAAGTCCTAGACTGGGATGACCAACATGGCAGCAAGCCTCTGATTGGGAAGGTGGCCTAAGTCCACTACATGGACAAAACCCTAGGAGAGGGTATCCCAAAGGTTGAGTAAATAGGGGTTGAGAAGTTATGGCGAAAATGTAAATTTTGATTCTGTAACAATAATTTCTTCTATGATTGAATATTTTGTTACAATTAGATGTGAATATTTTATTTCCCCCACATACCAGTATATCTTGATATAGTAATTGTGTTTTTGTTTCATAGCATTTTAGTTTAAACTGTTATACATCTGCAAAATGGACTTCCAAAGAAGAAGGTGCCAAAAGGAAAGATGCTTAAAACTACATAGGAGGATTTAGATAGATAGTTTTTATTCATGTTGTAAACAATAGGTTTCCCTTTTCATGTAAATCCTTAGTAGATATTCTATCTTCATCATGTTATCAACTCTTTTCCTTTTAGTGAAATTTATAATTATTTTTGGTAAATTGATAAACCTTGATCATGTACATATGATAATGGTGCTTGCCCCATCGGTCCACCTGAATAGGGGATAACAAGGGGAGAGGGTCATTAAATTTGGTGTCAGAGCCTAGTTTACCATTTAACCTATAATAATTATTAAATTTTAAGATTTATGTAGAGCCAAAGGGAATTATTAGGGTATTTTCTGAAGATGATGGTTTCTAGAAGGGACCACGATCCTGGGGTTGACAAAACTTTCCTCTGCACTGCTAGACAGCTTATGTGGACTCATGGGCCCATGCATCTTGCCTAGCCAAAGTTAGTAGATTTTTCCCGAAATGAAATACCTCTAGGTTTTCTTATCATCCAATTTCATCCCTCCTCTACCCCCTTGCTTTACTCATCAAAACCCTAGGGACCTGATAATAGCCTCCTCTACTCTTCCCAAAATTAGGGTTATGGTAATTAAGGATTAAAGCATCCTCCACAAAATTATAAAATGCATGTAAATAAGATATCATGGACATACTTGTATGATGCTTTAGATGCCTAAAGATAAAATTGATATTAATAATGTACTTATGTGGAATAGCATGGCCCGCACCAAGACCACCTCCATCCTCTACGAAACACCCAAGGACCACCCGGAGGGAAGACCCTCCCATAGAAGGAAGGGGTCCTCAGAGAAGAAGATGAAGGATGTGGGGGAGTCCTCCAAGAAGAGGAAGAGGCCAAAGGAGGCCTCCACTGAGGGAGGCTCTGAGCCCAAGCCCATACCCTTTGACATCCTAAACCCAGAAGATGACCCTAAAGGCTAACCTATGTCAAAGGATCAGACTGAGCCCAAGGATGACCCTAGCCATGTTGCGGGCTCTAGATTGATAGTGAGGGAAGTAGTGGTTCACACCCTTGATGCACTCTATCTCGAGCAACAAAAGAAGCTCATCAAGGTTATTAGTGCATTGGCCCTTAAGGATGTTTCCAGAGATGAGAATGGTGAACCTCTACCTACCTACCCTCATCTTGAAGCCACTGTCCTTGACTTTATCAAGCTAACCATGGAGTAAATCTGGGGAGAGGACAAGATAGAAGTTGTGATAAATTGGATGTATGGATCCTAGTTGTGGAGAATGGCTTCCGCACATAGGAGGTGCAATCCCACAAGAAAGTCCTCTTCACCGCCCATCTTCTTGAAGGAGCTACAAAGCTATGGTGGGAAAACTACATCACATGAGGGGACTTGAATGAGGAACCTATAGCCTGTGTGGACTTCCATGCCATCTTCACTACAAGGTTCATTCCCATCTCTGCCAAGAAGTAGAAGGAAAAGCAGTTCATGCTCCTTTATCAGGGCAACATGACTGTGGTGGACTATGCTTGGAAGTTCCATCTCCTGGAGTGCTTCGCCTACATTCTGGTTGAGGAGAGTTGAGTGGAGCATTTCATTGAATGTGTACATCCCCTGCTCAAGCCACATGTGATGGCAAGTAAACCCCAAACTTATCTGAGGCCCTAAACTTCACCTGAAACATGGAAAGGATAGTCATGCCAGAACAGAACCTGCCCAAGGGGTATCTCAATTTCACTGAAGGCACTTTTAGCCTGATATTTGATAACATAAAAGCCTAGGATCATCACCATGGCAAGGGTAGAAATGGAGGAAAGGGAAAACCACATAATGAGAATCTCTAGAACGGGGCACCCCCAAGGTGCCGCAACTATGGGAGGACACATCCTGGCAAGTGTTGCTTTGAGAAGAAAGTGTGCTTTCATTGTCAGTGAGAGGGATATTTTCAAGCCAACTGTCTACTCCCTAACCCTCAAGGTCCCGACCCAGTGGAAGACCAACCAGTGGTTGAAACTCCCTAAGAGACAACCCCACCTACAAGTGATTGTCGATAGGCTCGAGTCTTTGCCATTGATAATGAAGAAGCTCAGGAAAATGCCAATTGACTCATAGAAGGTAACCATCCCTAGAGCTCAATTTTCTATCCTTTACCATGATTAATAGTTTGAGTGCCATAAATACAATTTAGGATTGATTTATATAATGGACCATAATGTTAAAGCTTTGTTTGACTTCTTTTTTTTGGTCGCTCAAAATCATGTTACTAATAAAACCAAAAGCTTTGGGTACAAATTGTTCCCCTTGGGAAAAACAAAACAGAACCCAAGTCTCCACGTAGGGAGACATAAAAGGGATCCAACAAAGGAAGACTCCAAACTAAGAAAGACTAAGAGAAGGGAAGGATACAGAAACAAGCCCGAAGGACCTAGCAGGGGGAGGGAAAGCATACAGGACCAAAACATAGCACCCACAAAGATGCCTGAATGAACTCCATCACATCTGCTAGCTCAAAAAGGCAAGCCATCACCTGCCCCAACCCCAAGAACAAACTTAGTAGAAACACAAAAGATAGCAACACGAGAAAGACATGACTGTCACTCAAATTCTTTCTCCCTGAAGCAGTTGCCATCTGCACCTGGTCAATACTTCACTCAAAAAGGTCCAGCAAAAAAGAGTTTGAGCTCAACATGGACATCGTCAACAAACTTCCAAATACTTTGCAGCTGGAGACATGCATCCATGGAGCCGCTAGCATTCATATCACCCACAAGGAGAGGACATATCCGACTATCAACACCTGCATACATCTAGAGACCTTGCTTCAAATATCCACATTGTGCATGAATAAGATTCTCACTAGAACTGGGATGAGGAGCCTAACGAGGCTTTCCATCAAACACCCTGAAGGTGTCCTTCTCAGCTGGATGGGGACCGGACTGCCGTCAAACGCCGATGTACGCCCGGAGATGCAACGGCGGGGTAGACCTCTAGTCACCTGGCTGGACATGGTCGTCCTGGATTTGGGATAGAGCCCAGATCAGCAGCATCTCGAGGAGCCTTCAACAGCCATGACACAAGCGACACAATCAACTGGTTATGGCAGTGCAGTAGCAGCTTGTCAAAGCTGCTCTGTGTGCACAGGGCATACAAACGAACACCCTAAGCTTCCAAAGGAGGAACTTGGGTCAACGACCATGGCCAAGGCCATCCTCATGTGATCGAGATCTGGAATTGCCAGGACCTAGAAAGGGGGTGTCACCGGTGCACCGTTGGGGGAGCCCCACCAAGTAAGTAGGAGAAGGCCCGACCCATATGGAAAAAGGAGAGGGGATCATCATCTGCCTCAGAGGGGAAGGAGAAGGAGCTTGTGAAGGAGTAACCCCCTTCACCTGCAAAGACAGAGCAGCATCCAAAGCTTTGTTTGACTATGGTTCTATGAATACTTTTATTTCAATAAATATCCCAACTATGCTATGTTTGGACTTCAAGGATGTAGGATATGTCTTAGAAGTCCCTACCCCTAGTGGTTAGATTTTTTCATTCATGTTAATGACACTAGTTTTACCCATGAAATATATGAACAATGAACTCCATACCAGCTTTATCCTCCCTGATATGAATGATTTTGATGTCATTCTAAGAATGGATTGGATTTATAACTATAATGAAAAACTAGACTGTAGGGAAAAGAAAAGAAGAATAGAGAGACTAGGTTGTGCACCTTTTACCATTGGAGGTAGGAAAGATGCTACCACTAGCATGTATGTGTCAGCTGTGAAAGTAGAATAGATGGTAGCTAAAAATTGTCTAGCATTCCTAGCTATAGTTACTGATACAGATTTGAAGGTGTGGCCCTTAGAGTAGATAGAGGTAGTTAGGGACTATGTCGATGTGTTCCCAAACAATTTTCCAGGCATACCTCTAGAGAGAGAAGTGGACTTCTCAATAGAGCTACCCGGGACAAACCCAATTTCCAGGACACCTTACAAGATGGCTCATGTCGAGTTGCTTGAGTTGAAGAAGCAACTGCAGGAACTATTAGACAAGGTCTTCATCCGACCTAGCACATTCTTATGGGGAGCATCAGTTCTCTTTGTAAAGAAGAAGGGAGGATTGCTTCGTATGTACACATGTTATAGAGTGATAAATCAAGCTACTATTAAGAACAAGTATCCTCTACCCCCCATAGATGACTTGTTTGACTAGGTCAAAACCGCTCGACTTTTCTCAAAGATTGACCTAAAATCTGGTTACCACCAGTTGCGAGCTAAGAGTGAGGATATCCCAAATACTACTTTTTGAACCCTCTATGGCCACTACGAGTTCATGGTCATGCCTTTTGGGTTGTCCAATGCTTGAAGTGTTCTCATGAACCTCATGAATAGTGTGTTCTGGCCTTTCCTTTATACCTTTGTCGTAGTGTTCATAGATGGCATCCTAGTTTATTGTGATGACCTAGACCAACATTATGATCACCTATGTAAGGTCCTTGATATCCTGAGAAAGCATAAGTTCTATGGAAAATTTTCCAAGTGCAAGTTTTGGATAGACCGAGTCCTGTTCCTTGGGCACATATATGGATGAACAATTTTGGTGGACCCTACCAAGGTAGAGGTCATTCAAGAATGGCCACCTCAAAGAACGCATCTGAGATTCACAGAGTCTTGAGATTGGATGAGTATTACTAGCAATTCATCAAGGATTTCTTAAAGACTGATTTTCCCTTGACCAAGCTCGCTCAGAAGGATGAGAAGTTCATTGGGTTCAATCTGTGTAAGGCACGATTTTGGGGGTTGAAGGAAAAGCTTACTTCATCTCCCGTCTTGACCATACCATCGGGTAATGATGGTTTCATCATTTTCATTGACACATCAAAAATGGGCTTAGAATGTGTATCAGAGTAAAACAAGCATGTGATCGTCATTGCTTCCAGGCAACTTAAGCCCAATGAGTTAAATTATCCGACCCATGATCTGGAACTTGCATCTAATATCTATGCATGCCTTGATGATTTGGCGATACTATATGTATGGGGCTATGCTTGACATCCTCACCGACCATAAGAGCCTGAAGTACTTCTTGACTCTTAAGGACTTGAACTTACAAAAGATGTTGGAAGGAATACCTAAAGGGTTTTGACCACCATAACCTACCATCCTAGTAAGGCCAATGTGGTTGTCGATGCCCTTAGTTGAAAGTGTCTCATTTGTGCAACGGGTGTGGTTAACCATTAGAAAAGAGTAGAAGACTTTTCTCAATGGGCTCCACAGCCTTTGGCATATAGGATTCGTCTTGCCAATAATAGATGAAGTCTAACCTATTGATCGATCTTGTAGCATCCCAGTTGGTCAGCCCAGAGTTAGCTAAGATGAAGAGTTTGATGAAAAAACCTAAAATACACCTTTAGGTAGGTGTCGATGGTGGAATCCAATATAAAAGGTGTATTTGGGTTCCTAAGGATTCACCCTTAAAGACTCATATCTTACAAAAGGCTCATGGGTCTAAGTATAATATACACCCCGATACCACTAAGATGTTTAAGGATGTGTAGCGATACTTTTGGTGTTTAGGAATGAAGAGAGACATAGCCTCGTATGTGGCTAGTTGTCTCATGTGGCCGATGGTGAAGGCTAAGTGCAGCAACCCAGTGGGTTACTATAATCAATTGAGATTCCTGAGTGGAAATAGGACTAGATCATTATGGATTTTTTGGTGGGTCTTCCCAAGACAAGAAAAGGTCATGATGCAATATGGGCTGTAGTGGACCTCCTAACCAAGTCATCACACTTCCTTTTCTTGAAGACCACTACTAAGGTGCCATACTTAGCTGAAATTTACATTAGAGAGATGTTTGTTTGCATTGTGTTCTGAGTTCCAATATATGTGATCATGACCTTAAGTTCACTTTAAAGTTATGGAAACAAGTTCAAGAGGAACTTGGTATGAGGTTGAAGTTCAGCACAACTTATCACCCTCAGACTAATGGACGATCGAAAAGAGCAATCTAGACCCTAGAAGATTTTTGGAGAGCTTGTGTGCTAGATTGGGGTGGATATGGGAGCAATACATGCCTTTAGTTGAGTTTGCCTATAACAACAGTTACCAAGATAGTATCGGGATGCCTTTATATGAATCTCTTTATAGGAGGTTGTGTTAGTCACCACTTCATTGGGATGATGGTGAAAGGACCTTACTTAGTTTAGAAGAACTATAGTTATTTACCAACAAGGTTTCTCTGATCAAGAAGAGGTTGAAGAGAGCCCATGATTAATAGAAGTCGTATGTTGATGTACAATAGATAGATTTTCACTTTACTGTAGGTGACCATGTGTTTCTAAAAATCTGACCCCTCTGAGCTATAGCTAAAAATAGAGGGAAAATGAGACTCTGATATGTGGGTCCGTTCGAGGTTCTAGAATGGATTGGAGGGTCCTCTTATCATCTAACTTTACCACCATAGTGTAGTATGATGCATTCCATGTGTCCAATCTGAAGTTCTATGTGAAGGATCATGCCCATGTGTTGAACATTAAACCAATAGAACTCCAAGGGAGTTTGGCATACCTTGAGTCACCTATGAGGAGATTGGATACTAAGGTTAAAGTGTGCATGAGTAAAAAGATTGAGATGGTAAGAGCTCTTTGGAAGCACCATGGCGAGGATGAAACAACATGGGAGCTAAAGACAAACATGTAAAAGTCTCATTTTGAACTTTTTATATGATTAGTTAAATTTTGAGGAAAAATTCCTATAAGAGGGAAAGTATGTTATAAAATGGTTTTTCAAATGTATTTACATATTTGAAATGCATATATTTGATGATAAGGATATATTGGAAACTTGGTATCCCTTGTTTTAAAGCATGGGTTTAAAATACAAATTCTCCTTTGTAATGGTTTTTGTGGATTTTACTGTTTCCAATAATCCAATAATAGATATGGGGAAAATGAAGAGACTAAAATCCAGTAATAAGTCAATTACTAAAAGTAATGGATAATTAGTAAACTACATATGGAATTTTTTGGAATTTTTTAGAGAAGTGATTTTGAAGGCAAATAATGGCTTGGTTTTGGTTCCATATTGTATTTAATGAGAAAAGTTATTAAAATAAGAAATCATGCCAAAGTTTGAAAGAGAATAGAATTAATTTTATGCCTTAAATAAATAAAAAAGGAGACTTGGAGAAAAATAAAGTATCTTTAACTAGTGTATTCTGGTCTCAAATCTCACCCACACCTAGATATAAGTGTATAAGACTTTCCTTCATAATTTGGGATTAAAAGGACAAAAAAAGAGAGAGAAATGAATTAATTAGTTTTCCCTAAAGTGATGGCTTAAAGGAAATAAGAATTAAATTTAACAGTTGAAATCAATTTTGGAAAATTAGGGACTCGACCCCCTTTGAGGTTTTGTGTGGCGTGATAGCCAATGGATTGAGATCGGATGATGATGGGATCATCATCTATCTTGCACAGGAAATGACAATCGGTAATAGGTTAATACTTTTTCTTTTCGATATTTCCCTTAATTACAGTGCCTTTGAAAATCTAGAAACATCTCCAATGAATTCGGGAAAGTATTTTGAACAAATCCATATCTAGTTTTACCTTCTTTGAAAAGCCTTTAAGGTTTCCCCTAATTCTCAATTCCCTCTTTGGCCAACCCACCGTAGTCTAGAGCTATAAAAGGGGTAGAACCCCTTTGCAAAATGAATGAATCGTGAATAAGACTCTACCTGACTCTAGGGTTTCTCCTCTACTCCCAATTCTTCTTCTAGCATCGTCTTTCACCTCTTTCCCCCTTTTTGAACCTTATCAGAGGACCCTCTCTTTACCCTCTCTACTCCGGTTGCCTCCGAATAATCAATCAGCATCGACAAGTTCAGGAAGGAACGACAGAGACCAGGGTGCCTTTAATTGCCACCCAGGAGATCTAGGTCGAAGTCAACTATCGAGTTGACTCCCTACTAGTGAAGGAGGAAGTAGCAAGGACGAAGGCGATCTGGGGTGAATCTACTTTTCTGCCCCAATGATTTGTTGAGAGGTAAGAAGTATATCTATCTTTTCTTTCCTTTATCCCACTCCCTCTCACCTTGTTCAGGTGAATGTGGGCGCTAACATGATGCATGATGATTGGCTCAGATGTGGGCCCGCACCATGCTAGCATTACCTAGTCAGCCACTGATGCGGCGGCCTGTGATAGGCTAGAAAATGAGTTAACTTCTAAAAATCATAGTAAATTGTAGGTTTATCCAAATATGCAGAGTAATATATCAAAATTGATTAGAAAAATGCAAGGAATCCATTAAAATAAGATTCAAGACCTAGTTATATATCTAATTACAAAAGTTCCCAAAATTGCTAACTTTATTGTACTAAAAGCATGGAAACCCTAATTTCTTAGTTACAATGATCATAACTTACTTAAATGACTTTAATGGATAAAGTTTAATCTGTTTGGATAAAAAGGTCATTTTTTACTTAATTTGATATTGATAATTCATATTATATTAATATTACGGTTTGTAGGTTAAAAAGTATTAAATGTGATTATTAGGGTTTGGGAAGCCAAAACCCTATTGAAATTCTAATTTGACCCCAAAACCCAAACTTGGAACCCAAGTCAGTCTAAATGGTAGTTTGTTGACAAAATAGTAATACTTGGGTGTTATACAATAATTTCAGAGTGATTGCTTGTTTAAATTCAACTACACCTATTTACTTGGACTTTCAATCATCTTTGAGAAAGGTATGTGGTTACGCCTAAACTCGCCTTATCGACTCTCGGGTATCCTAATTTTTTTTAAAGGATTGCAAATTAAAATGTTGAATATTTATTTACTTTCATACAATTTATAAGTCCCCTATGAGTATCACATGATATATGAATAACTTGCTCTGACTCCTCATACTAAGTCTGGAAGTCTGAAAATATAAAGATTGAGAGAGTCCTTGTGATGACTAGAACCAAGCCCCAGATTGGGAATACCAACATGGAACCAAGCCCCAGATTGGGAAGGTGGTCTAAGTACACTACATGGACAAAATCCTTGAAGAGGGTATCCCAGAGGTTGAGTAAATGATGGTTAAAAAGTTATGATGAAAATGTAAATTTTGATTATGTAACAATAATTGCTTCTATGGTTGAATATGTTTTTACACTTCGATGTGAATATTTTGTCTCCCCCACATACCAGTATATCTCGATATATTGACCTTGTTTTTTTTTCATGACATTTAAGGTTAAACTGTTATTAATCTAAAAAATGAACTTCTAGAGAAGAAGATGCCAAAAGGAAAGATGCGTAAAACTACCCTAGAGGATTTAGATAGATAGTTTTTATTCCATGTTGAAAACAATAGATTTCCCTTTTCATGTAACTCCTTAGTGGAAATTATATCTTCGTCATGTTATGAACTCTTTTCCTTTTACTCAAATTTATAATAATTTTTGGTTAATTGCTAAATCTTGGTCCTATAAATATGATAATGGCCCTTGACCTTTCGGTCTGGTTGAATAGGGGACAATGGTGGGAGGGGTTGTTATAGGGTTCTTTGGAATCACCTTGGTGAGGATGAAGCCACATGGGAGTTAATGATAGACATGGAAAAGTCTCATCCTGAACTCTTTGTATGACTAGTTGAATTTTGAGGACAAAATTCCTATAATAGGGAAAAGATATTATAACCTGGTTTTTCACATGGCTTTATACATATTTGAATGCAAATACTAAATTCTTAAGGAAATAATAGAAAGACTCATGTCCTGTTTACAAGTTTTGGTTTGAGAAAGCAAATTCTCCATAAGAAATGGATTTTGTGTGTTTTAATATTTTCAATAATCCATTAATATATGTTGGATAAAGAAAGAGAGGAAATCCAATAATGAAGAAATTACTCAAAGTAATGGACAATTGGTATTTTAAATATGGAATTGTGTGGAGTTTTCTAGAAAAGAATAGGATGAAGGCAAGTAATGAATTATATTCTCTCAGTGTTGTATTTAGTGAGAAAATGTATTAAAATAAGAAGTCTTGCCAAGTTTGGGAGAGAAAAGGAGTTAATTAATGCATTAAATATATCAAATTTAAGGAAGACTTATATACAAAGAAAAGTATCTTTAACGTTCATATTTTGGTCTCAAATATTTCCCACAATAAGAAAAAAGTGTTAAAAGTTTTCCTTTCAAATTTGGGATTAATTGGATTAAAAGATAGAGATATATGAATTATTTACTTCTCCTAAAGTAAGAAGGATTCAAGGAAATACATTAATATCACGATTTAAATTAGAAAAAGGAAACTAATACTCAGCCCCTTTGATTATTCATGTGGCATATCTGCCATTAGATTAAGATATGATGGTTCTTGGGTCATCATCTACCTCACGTAAGAAAGGAAACCAGGAATAGTCAGTTTCTATTTGATTTTGCAATTTCCTCTCTCTATGGTCCATGTGCACATCTAGGAACCTTTACATTATGATCGGGAAATGATTATTTTTGCCTACTTTGGAAGGCTATTAAGTTTTTCCCCTAAATCCTTGACTCTATGGATTCCTGATCCTCCATAGCCAAGGCTATATAAGAGCCAAAGATTCCCCACGAGATCACCACACTCTTCATGAGACTTTGCTAGACCTGTGGCATTGATCTTAGATGCCAATTTCACTGCCAACCCTACCTCTTACTCTCTCAACTATTTTCTATGTAACCCAAAGGTCCCTCTAGCCAATCTCCTTGCTCAGACCGCCTCCGAGCAATCAGACACCACCCTCGGGTCTAGAAAGATGTGGTGAAGGTGCTAGCACACTTGTTTGCCACCCAGGTGAAAAGGAACATGAAGTAACTATCCATTTGATTTTCCCAAGATTGCTGACAAAGCAGACGAGTTTGAAGACGTCAGCCTATGAGAAGACAGCCCAGGCCCCACGTCTACTTTGGACGGTAAGGGTCATTATTGTCCTTTCACCCTTTCTATCTCGTGATCTCAAGCCCTACCACATGAGCACGAGCACTAAAATGGCATGAGATTATTATCTCATATGTGGCCCTGTGACGCACTGGCTCCACACAGTTAGTTGCCTACGTGGTGAGCTGTGATTGGCCAGAAAGGATTAAACTTCTAAAAATCATAGAAAATCATAGATATATCCAAATATGCAAATAAGTAGTGTGTTTTGATCAGAAAAATACAAGGAATTCAATAAAATTAATTTCATAACATAATTCCACTCTGTATTCCAAAAGTGCATAAAGTTGTTAACTTTAATGTATTAAATGCATGAAAATCCTAACTTCTAGTTATAATGGTCATAAGATGCTTAAATGATTTTAATGGATAAAGTTTAATCTTTTTGGACAAAAGGGATAGTCTGGACCTAATTTGAGATTTAGAATTTATATGATATCAAAATTAGGGTTTCCTGAGTTAAAAAGCATGAAATGTGATAATTAGGGTTTGGAAAGCCAAAACCCTAATTTGACCTCAAAACCCTAACTTGGAACCCAAGTAGTCTTAATGCTAGTTTGTGGACAAAATTTAATACTTGGGTGTTATGCATTAATTTTAGGGTGATTTCTTGATTGATTATGACTGCTCTTGTTTACTTGGACTTTAAGTCATTTTTGAGAAAGGTATGTGGTCACACCTATGACTACTTGCCTTATCGACTTATGTTCTTTCAAAAAATTTCCTAAACAGATTGTAATTAAAATGCTCGAATGTTTATTTACTTCCTGCAATAAACAAAGTCATTGTTATCATCTTATATAAATGTAACCTGCACAAACTCTAAATAATCTCTAGTGAGTTAAAGAGCATGGGGTGAATAAATTCACTATGGGAATAACTGGTGATCAAACCTAAAAAGGAAGATCACCAAGGACCAAGCCCAGAAAGGAAGGCCTATGTATGAAATCAAGCATGGGTGAGGGAAGGTTATGAATGTCCATTGTAGGGATTAAACCCTAAAGAGAGGGATCCCCATAAAGAGGCTCCCCAAAAGAGAGGGCACACCACATAAATGAAAGGATAAGGGTTTCCTGGTTAAAACTAGAAAATGTTTGTTCAATTTTGTAATCATAATTGTTGATATGGTTGATTATGTTGTTACACCCACCTGTGAATATTTTGTTTTCCCCAGATACCCAATATATCTCAATATACTTATTGCATTTCATTTCATACTATTTTGATTAAGCTGTAACTAACGGTGAAACATGGACATCCTGAGAAGAAGACACCAAAAGAAAAGATCTAAAGTTATTTTGGGGGATTTAGATGATTAGATTTATTTCCTATCACAAACATTTAGATTTCTATTTCATGTAACTCCTTAGTGGAGATTTTATCTTCATATTGTTATTAAACTCTTTTCAATTCAATAGAATTTTTCGGTATTATGGGTAAATTGCTAAACCTTGATCCTGTATATGTAATAATGACCCTTGCCCTCTCAGTCCACCTTAATTGGGGATAACAGGGGGAGGGGTTCATTACACTTTAGCACTAGCCCAACATGAGTCTAAATAGGGGTTGCGGTAGAGGTAGTGACTGAGTGCATTTTAACATGTCTTGGTTATTGTGAGTGATGTACATGGAATTTTTCCCTCCATTGGAGTGATATCTTGGCCACTTGATAAGCGAGATTATCAAATGCATGGACATTCTCATGTGATTCAATGTATAATACTGAGCTCTCACAATTCCAATAGTCTTCTATAGTTCAAGGAACATAGATTGAATGTGAAGAGGATAACAACTCCTTGTATCAATTTCAATCTAGATATATATATATGACAAAGGGATTATACGATCATGGTAAAATTGATCACTTTACAGATCCAAGTTGTTCCCAACTTATTCCAATTACTTGGGGAGAAATGGCGTGTGTATAGAAGAGAATCTTTGCTTGTGAGATTATGAACATCACTACTAAATTTGATGTGGAACTTAAAAGTGACATGCATAAGGATGCATAATGGAATTGAAGTTCACAATCAAACATATGATTAGAATGAATCTAAACCATGTACATGATGATTTCCATCCTAGTCAAGAAACTAGATGGATTGGTTCGATCAGATGATTGATTTTCAATCAATCTATTGATCACCAATTTGGAAAAGTGATGACTCAGGTGACTCGTTAAGTGAGTCAGGAGACTTGACTAATTTAGGGAAAGGTAAGAAAGTTACCTTTTTTATTTGGAATCCAGTTTGAAAACTGAATCGGACCTGGATTGATAAATCAAGCGACTCGTTAAGAGAGTCAGGTGACTCTAAGTCCAAATTGGTCCTAGTCAGGAAACTCAATTGTTAAGTCAATCGACTAGGGTTGCAGTCTGAGTTTCCAAGTTCTAGTCTATATTCAGTTGTGATTAGGAATATGATTGAAATTTGGAAATTTTAAGCCCGTGACATTCTAATATATAGGGGTGGACATCCATGGGATTTAGACACACCAACACAACATAGTGAGACAAGTTGTTTAATAATTCTTCCACTTTAAGAGAGAAAACTCACCCCAAAGATAGTAACTCATTATAGGAAGAGAAGGAGTTCAAGATATGACTAACACATCGACAACTCTGAATTTTGCTTCCTCTTGGTGAGAAACGTCATGCGTTAAGAGTTCTAGCATCTATGTAGATGACATAGAGGCCAAGGCCCTTGGATGGAGGCTTGAGAACAAGCAACTTCATCAAGAAGAAGTCAAGGTGTTTCTGCAATGATAAGATGGAAACATCAACAACTACTTTGGATCTAAATTCGGATCCAGAAGTACAAGTTCTTCATGACATAAGACGTGTCTCATTGTTGGACAACTAGCATGCACCAAGGTATACTTTGTATCCCTTTTATGTCTTTAATATATTGATATTCTATGGGTATGACATATCTATTGTCTTGGGTTCTATTAGGAGAAATAGTTGTATCTTCATTGTGTCCCCTCTCATTAAAACCCTATGATAAGATGGTAGCAGATTCAACAAAATGTAATGTATTTGTTGGGTAGTATGAGCAAACCTAGCACTGACTAAGCAGTGTCTCAACATCTAGGGGAGTCACCAGCCACATTTCCACTCATCTCATACATCTAGAACCTTTGTCAATAGTTTAAGGCATGGGAAGAGCTACAAGTGTACAAGGTTACCATAAGCACAATTGAGGTTGATGGGAGGTTGAGAGGAGATTAATCTAGAAGGGGAGTCTGAGAGTGATTGGGTTTATTGCAGAGTACCATGGATGCAAAAGGAACAACAAAAATTGTATAATATACTTTCCTATGAGCATATCTAGTGAGAAACAATATACTGGGAAGGAAGGTTGTGAGGTATATACCTTGTAGCAGATTCGGTCTAGAGACATTGCTCACAAAGTAATATGTATGGAAGACTATGTCGAAGAATCTCTCCAAACATAGTCACCAGAGCATATGGGTATCTATATCGTCCATGTGGATGAGGTGAACTCCACATTGCACTTCAAGAGTGGATGGGGAAGGAGTACACTTTATATTAGCAATGTGTTAGCATTGCACTACTTCTCCTTCTCTCTCTCTCTTTCCTTTAGGTAACTATGAGTAGTCTAAAGGTGTAACCAAAGCCCTATTTGTCATGCCCTTTTTATAGGAGAGGCAAGAAAGAAGGGTTTTTAATAAACCCTGGTAAATGAAAAGGAAGTGGTCGACTTTTCAGCATCCCACTTGCAGACAATCGATCGATTGATTATCTTAGCCCATTCGATCAAGTGGCCGACTCATGCTACTTTTTTGGTGGCCCGTCTGACTTCCATTTGGTAAATTGACCAATCCAGTCAATCAAGTGGACTACTTAAAATGTTTTGGATCAATCCATTCATCTGGTCTAGATGGGAAACTAGGCCAATTAGTTGACCAATTGGTTGAAGTCCAGTCGAGCGATTGGGCTGGCAGTCGGTCAATTGGGCAGAACTCGGCCTAATAAATCCACTAAACTTTCTGGTCAATCAACCAATACTTTCATTTGGATGAATGGACTTTTTGGTCAATTTATTGGGATTCTCGTAAGTTCAATAGTGATTCAATTGATTTCCCTGAACCTCTTATAACCAATTAATCATGTGTCCATTATTATACTCCTTCATATACGTCCTATGTATGTGACCCCATAGGCTTCAAATTACATTGGTAGTGATATGTTCAATCAAATTGTGACTTCATAAATAATAATTGGTATCTAGCAAGACGTCATTCCACCTAAGTAATTGGAGAAGTTGGAGAAAAACTATAACCTAGTATTGTGGCCAATGTTATAGTGCTTGTATAATCCCTTTGTTTCCAATGTCCAAATTGAATATGAATCATGGAAATGCCATATTCTTAATGTTCAATCATTTTCCCTTGATCAAGAGTGGATGTCTTAAGAAATGTATAAGCTCAACATCATATGTTGATTCACATGAGCATGGCCATACATTTCGTGATCCCACTCTTCAAGTGATCAGAATATCACTCTAATCGAAGGGAAAGTTTCCATATATATCACTAACAATAATCCACATGTGTCACAATGCGACCAAGAACTACCTATATGAAAACCCTTTTTCCAGATCATGTTGAGTATTGTTTAAGTACAGTAACCAATATGTGATCATTGTAGTGATTTCAAGTCTAAGGAACACAATTGTCACAGTCACATGAGATATGATTCTGACTACCATTTATGGATTCCATGTATCATCATCAAGTTGGGGTTGTCTGATATACTTGTTTATAACAAGCACATATGTGTTTGACTTGATATCCAATATCATGACCAATGAGATGTAGTCGTCATTCTACACACATAATAGCCTAATGAATTAGTATTGTCCTAATTTTCACAGTAATAACTGACTAGGGACCTAGACAAGAATGGATAGTCTTAACATACACATGATATCATGTTTAGTTCCTCAACTCGTAATCACATGTTTTTGAGTCATTCACTCTTAGTACACTATTATGTTTATTCATTATGTTATATTGAAGCAAACATAATTATTGGATTTGCCTTTATTAATAATAAAATCAATTACAAAGTGTACCATTACAATCATCAAATGATTGGCTCTCAAAGCTTACCATCGGTGGTCTATCTGGATCAATATGCCCTACTAGACCTTCAAGGTTCTTGTGTTAAAGGAGGAACTTGATATTCCGCAAGATTTTTTGATTCCTCTTGTTCCTTATCGACGTCCATAGGTTCAATGTTATCATGTTAGACTCAAAAAACTTCAAGTTATATCTTCCTCCCATTGGTTCCTCTGTAAATAAATTCTTTTTCAAGGAATACAACAGTTCTAGCAAAAAAACACATTGTTGTCAGATGGAATACAGAAGCAATATCCTTGGTTGCCTTAGGAGACCTAAAAAAATGACATTTTTCAAATCTGAGTTGAATCTTTTTAGAAAATTGTTTTTGAGAAAAAACTTCACATTCCCAATTCTTCAAAAAAGATACATTGGGACATTTTCCTATCCATACCTCATATGGTGTCTTTTGAACCTATTTGGAAGGTACATGGTTGTGTAAACATTTTGATTTCTAGAGCATGTCCCTAGGAGGAAGTTGTAAGAACAACAAAACGCAACCTAGATCATACCATGCCCAATAGGGTGTGATTCCTTCTTTTTGATACACCATTATGTTGTGGTGTTTCAAGTTGAGTCTATTTTGATACAATACCACAATCCCTCATAAGGTCCTCAAACTCTTAGCTTAAGTATTTACCACCTAGATCTTATTGAAGTACTTCGGTACTATTATCAAGTTGATTTTGTACTCCATTCATGAATTCCTTGAACTTTTCAATGAATTATATCTTGTGTTTCATTAGATACACATAGCCATATCTAATGAGGTCATCAATAAATGTGATGAAATATTGTAACCATCTCTGGAATATGTGATAAAAGGTCCACATACATCACTATGTATGAGTCCTAATAAGTCACTTGCCCTTCCAAAATTTCTAGTAAAGGGTGATTTTGTCATATATCCTAATGAACAAAACTCACATCAATGGATTCAAAATCAAATGAGCCTAGATATCCATATTTATGGAGTCTAGATATGCTTCTTCTTTATGTGTCCTAGATGACAATGCCACATTTAAGTTTTGTTCAAGACATCAATTTTAAGCTTCTTAGTATTTATGTCATAGATATTTGTCTCAAGATTCAACAAATAAAGACCATAAGTCATAGGGGCACTATCATAAAATATCTCATCTTTAAAAAAAGGATATTGACCATTCTTGGTATGATATTCAAAACCATTCTTGTCCAAACATGAAACAAAAATAATGTCCCTATTTATGGCATGGTCATAATAGCAGTTCTCTAACTCTATAAGAATCCCACTAGGCATAGGTAAACACTAGGTACCTCCAATAGTGGCAGCAACTCTTGATCCATTTTCCACACATACCTCTATCTTCACTTTCTTCAAGGGTCTCCTTTTCATATCTTGTATATTTGAACACATGTGACATCCACATTATGTATCTAGTAGTCGTATTGAATAAGTAGATAAGTTTATCTCTATAACATATATACTTGAAGAGGATATCTCTATTCCCTTATTCTTGTTCTTCAGTTCCTCTAGGTAGAGAGTACAATTTATATTCTGATGTCCAGCCTAGTAATAGTGATTACTCTTCTTTACAAACTCCTCCTTTTTCCTTAAGTGTAGAATATTTAGACTTTTGGCTACCTTAGAACCTTTCTCAATTGTGTCTTTGACTTTGGACTCATTTTCCTCTATTGACCATCAACACATAATGGGGCTTGTCTTTCATTTGCCCCTCATATATTCTCAACATGCCAAGTATCTCTATCAGTAGTTTAACAAAATTGTTCTTGTTGTAATTCATGAAAAAATGTGTGTACGAATCTAGAAACAATTACAAGATTACATACATGGCCAACTCTTGGCCTGAAGGAAATCTCAGTATAGCTGGACTTTCCACATACCCAATTATCTTGAGTAGATGGGATCCAACTAGATAACCTTCCGCCATCTTACACTTAAATAATGCCTTGGAGACATCATACCTCTCTTTCCTTGATTGTTCTTGGTACATGTTCTTTAGATATGTTATCATCAATAACATCGATGTTTTCATGTTTCTTCTCAAGCTCATGATTCATGCAGCATAGTACAAGGTGCCTGAAGTCTATTGCATTATCCAAATTATTCTTATAAGCTTCCCTTTCCTCCCTAGGCTCATTCGATGTTGATTCATTTGGTACTCATGTGTTGAGGACATAGAGCTTATGTTGTGTGAGAACAATTCTCAGTGTCCTGATTAGTTGTTGAGGTTATTCACATTTAGTTTGTCCTTCTCAAGGACTGAGAGCAATGAAAAGTTATTATCATTATTGGTTGCATTTTGATATAAAAGAAGTATTTGCTGGAGTAAATGTTTGATTTGAAAAGGATTTATAGATATTAATTTGGTCTTTAATTAAATACCACTCCTGCAATTTTATTTCAAATTAGTAGCCTGCACTATTAATTTTGAAGAATTGTATCGTGCAATATTCTAGTGAGACAATATCCATAGTTCACCTAATCATGAATCTGCTTTGAATTGTCATCCATAACTTGATTATTTGGATGGGTGATGTTTATAAATTTCATCTAATGAAATTCTTGATAGATGGATGTACAATCCTTTGTCCATAACCGTCCATATGTCTCTAGTTGCTTAATCATGTTAAGATAATCTAGTTAAGTTAGATTCAAAGGCTAATACAATATAATATGTACCCTTCTTGGGCAAATCCTCATATCTATTCTCAAACTTCCTCGAGATAGATAGTGCACCACACTTTCGTCTACTCATAATTAGTTGATCAAGGTTTTTATGTGTGTTGCACGATAAAAAGTTTCTAAGACTTAATATTTTATTTGAAAGGTTTTGTATATAGACATATACATATTCAAACACCACATACTTAGAATGTGTATCATACACACATTATATCAATAATTTACAAACATAATCCACAATCATACAGCACTGGTTATGGCAATACTAATGTTATCCATTGGAGCCAGGATTACTATGCATCTAAGGACCATTGGATCAAATGCATCATCAACTTATGAATCAATATTTATATTACATTGCATGAATGCCTCCATAGACACTCCTTGTATCCTCATGGTTGTCTTCTCATGTGAAGTCCTTCAAAATTATTCTATTCCCATCTAATATACACATGATATGTAGAAACTTCGAGTTACATTTGAGGGAAATAAGATAGAGTATAAATCATTACACAAGGAATAAAAAGTGAGGATCAACATGCAAGTCGAATACTTGCCAATCAATAAGGATCCATCAACATCCACATCATGCACACAAAATGGTCTTTGGTCATAACCATTAGCACATACACCAAATATATTTTGACGAAGACGTGTATGATTTATATATATATATATATATATATATATATATATATATATATATCATATCTTATACATATATATATCGAAGATTGAATCTTTTTCATATAGGATAGTCATCATGGATAAGATTTTGAAATCAACTTAAACTAGGTGGGTTACACAGGGGCAGCCCCCTATGAAGGGATCCCATTGTCGTTCAGAGGGTGGGAGTTGAAAGAATTATTCCCCTGGTGGGGGATTAGGGACACTATCCCTAGAAAGGTCTACCAAATTTTACTTCTGTGTACTAGAAAAAAAACACATTTTTTCATAGTTAACCACATCTGCCTATCAAAAATCTATATGTAGATATATGTGGAATTTAAAAAGATATACATGTTGATTTATCATTCACATCACATCTAACTGAACAAATGGTATAAAATAAATCCCATCATATTGATTATAAATCTTGATATATCATATATTCACATAAAATCTGATACAACTATAGGGTTTGATTGAAGTGATAGGCATTGTGCAAGCAACAAAAACTATCAAATTAATGTCCCTATGAGCTGATCTCATCAACAACAATATATCAGGAAGGAAGGTTGTGAGATATTTATCTTATTGTGGAGTAGATCCGGCTATGTTTCTCACAGAAAATATGGATGAAAGAATATGTTAATGATGTTCTCCTAATCCATCCATCAAAGTGTATGTATCTCTATATTGTCTATGCATATGAGGGGAAACTTCACATTGTGCTCCAAGAGATGGCGGAGAACGAGCAACCTTTTCATTAGTAACATGTTAGAATTGCACAACTTCTCCTTTCTCTCTCCTTTGGGTAGTGATGGTTAGTCTAAAAGTGTGACCAAAACTCTGGCTATCATGTTCCTATTTATAGGATAGGTAGGGAACTATGATTTCTTATAAACTTTGGGAAACAAAAAGACAATGACCTCCTTTTAGCAGTCTGCTTGCAGAAAACTTTTTGATCGACTAGCTTAGTCTAATCGGTCGATTGCCCGAGTTGGACTACTTTTTTAGCGGCACGTCCGAACTTCCAGATGAGCGATTGGTCAGTCTGGTTGACCAATTAGACTAGGTCATAACTATTCTGGATCGATCCACTAATCTAGTCTAGTTGGGTGATTGGGCATGTCAGCCGATCGAATGGCTTATCTAGTCTAGTCGGGAGACTAGGCTAGCCAGTTGATCAATTGGGCAGATCTCACACTATTCAATCAAGTGGACCTTCCATTTGATCGATTGGTCTATCGAGTCAGACTACTAGACTTTCCAGTTGACTGAGTGGACTTCCAGTCAATCCAACAATGATTCAACTAATTTTCCAAACCTTTTCATAATTATTTAAACATGTGTCCATTATTATACTCATCTTCTCTATGTGTCCTATTTGTGTGACCTTATAGGTTCTAAATTACATTGGTAGTGGTATCTATTATCATAATATGATTTCAATGATTGGTATCTAGAAAGACTTGAATGCCATCCAACTAATTGGAGAAGTTGGAGAACAACTTCAACTTAGTTATGTGACCAGTATTACAATAATCATATAATCCCTTTGTCTCTGATATCCAGATTGAATTTGAGGTATGGAAATATCATCCTCTTAATGTTAAATTTTTTTTCCCTGATCTAGAGTAGACTATTCGAGATATATATGACATCAACATCATATGTTAACTCACATGAGCATAGCCATACATTTTATAGTCTCGCTCATCATGAGGTCTAGATATCACTTGAATGGGAGGGACAAATTCCATCTACATCACTCATAGTAATCCATGTGTCATTGTGTACCTAAGCATTATGTGTATGACGACCCTTATTCAAAGTCCCATTGGGTAGTGTTAAAGTACACCGAACAACATATTATCATTGTCGCAACTTCAGGTATAAGGACCATAATCACTATCGTCACGTGTGATATGATTCTGACTGTCATTTATGTCTTTCATGTATCATAGTCAAGTTGGGTCATCCAGTACAATTGTTCATAATAAGTACATATGTGTTTGACTTAATATCAAATATCATGACTAAGTAGTCATCAGTCAAAATATATACTGGCCTTAATATATTATTTAGTATCTTAATTTCAGCAATAACATTTGACTAGGGACCATAATAAGAATGGATATTCTTAACATGATCTCATGTGCAGGCCCTCAATCCAAAATCGCATGTCATTGAATCATTCATTCTTAGGATGTTATTATATTTATTCACTATCTTATATTGAAGAAAAAAACAAATAAGTAAAATTACCTTTATTAATAATCAATTCAATTATAAAGTGTGTCATTATAATCATCGAATGATTGGCTCACAAGGCATGCTACCCACCAACAGTTATATTATACAATACTTTTGTGAAAATATAATTATGCCACTACGACTCCCCAAATACGGATTGGTTTCTCAATCTTAGGTAGACTAAGGCGAGATTGGTTTCTCAAGATTCTATTGTGGAAATAGGGTCGTAATCCCATTACAACCCACTTTATCCAAACACAAAGCAAGACCAGACCGGGAGAAACACTGCATGGGTGCCAGAAAAGTACACCGGAAAGTCTCAGTTCAATCATATGGCAACCAGGGGTTTAGTGCCATTAGTTTAATAGTTGTTGGATTTAACACGTCCTGCAACGGTAAAGATTCAGCAACCTACAAAGCCTACGAAAGGCCGGCATGATTTGCGGTTTGTATGTATGCAGGTTAACTTAAATGAAACCCGAAACACATGTTATTCACTTATCGAACATACTTTTCACGTGTGAACCGTCCAGATTTTGCATGATCTAAACTCTAAATAAGGCATGATCTTCTTTTTCATGTAATATTGTGCATGCAAAGGATCCACCACTCCTTATAAAAGGACTCCCACTTAACTATTATAAATTGATCAGACTATAAATGAAGAATAGGATTTAAACTTAGTCCGCATAAACTGGCATCCTCTTAAAGAATTGAGAGATATTGGCCCAAATGGAGTCAAAGAGTCAGATGATAAAAACAAGTGAATTCTCTTTCATTTCCACTCCTTCCTCGTAAGGTACCTTTTTGCCTTTTGGGCACCCAACGGGATGCAAAAACGTCCCAAAAACAACACAAAGCGAAGATGGGTCTTAGTCTTGTGGGAAAGTAATTCTTATATTTCCTCTGTTTCATCTCTTAATAACCAATTCACTTTGGACCTTACACAAATTTCGGCCGCTCTTTTAATAATCTACTAGAATCAAAGAAAACAAAAGCATGGAAAATTAAGATGTCGCAGATACCACAAAGCAAATCGTGTCGGAAGAACTAGCACGTCATATGGCTCCAAACATGTTTGAATCTCGGTATCTATGTGCTAAAGGATAGCCAATAACCTATGTTATGCTGCATTCTATCTACTATTCAGATGTTCTATCTACAATACTCACAAATCGTCCAATTATCTGGAAGGTTTTTTTACTAACAAGATATGCTCTCAATTTTTTTAATAACAAACTGTCATCGACTGATTCTCCCTCCCACTAGGTAGCTTTGTCTGGGCTCAGTTTCGGTCATGAGGGGTGTTTTTATTAGGACATGTTGAATACTATTTGGACCGTCTAATGGACAAATACATGATATGACAGCCTCCCTTGTGACAAATCGGTGAGTGGTATATTGAGCAGACAATGTTTATCCTAGCATGCCATGCCAGAAGAAGCCATCCCTCTTTACCGCTATAAATTGACGTGTATGTGAGGTCGTCATTCCATCTTATTGTACTATACTTGACTGACGTTTAAACCCTAACGGTCCAGCTACCATTTTGCAACCAACATTTTTATTTATCCCCTCGTCACCTGCATCGCTCTCCTGCTCCTCATCCTCCTCTGACATTGATCCTTATGCTTCTCATCCTCTCCTGTATGACTCCTCTTCGGACGCTTCACAATGGTTGATACCATATGCTCCAACGCTTCACAATGGTTGATACCATATGCTCCACTCTGATGACCCAGAAGCTAAGTTGGAAGCAGCACAAGTGGAGAGGGATCCCCTCAAAGTATCAGGTTCTAACTGAGGAGAAAAAAGGCAATCATTCGTCTACAGTGGACAACGTAGAGGCGGATTAGTAGTTTTTACATGTATATTTTGCTCGTATTGATAATGTTTGATGAGCCTTTTCCGCATGTGTAGTTTCTTCTTCTACGACAAATTTTATAGGCTCCTAGGTGACAATCTTAGTCAATTGGAAGGGAAAAATATTCCTCTATCACGATATCATAGAGTCATATATCTCAGTTTTGAACCAACAGGAGCTTGAGCATGGTGAAAGAAAATACTAAAACCTTTTTCCTTCCACCAAACGTTGTGGTGAGTAGCCTTCATGTACTAGCATTCCTATATTGTTATTTTTGGTTTCCTATTGCTTTGCATCAGCATTCATGTATGGATGCACTAGTTTTTTTGTTTACTTACTATATTACCTATATTGATGCACTAGGTTTCCCTTTTGCTCGCACCAGCTTTACTAGGTTTTCCTTTTGTTTGCAGCATCTTTCCTATTCTAATGCACTAGATTTTCCCTACTTTTTTGTACCGGCTTTTCTATATTGATACACATAAGTTACCATTTACTTGTAGGATAATGCCAATGAGATGATGAAGTTAGAAAAAGTCAATGTTGTGTAAGAATAAAAATATAAATTATTTTTTTAGCAATATGTATTATATTATTGCATACCCCAACTTTGACCGTTGAGGATGTGATTATCTAAGTGCTCTGAGTCAATGTAAGCTACTTTGCATTTTTGCAGTACGTGATTCCTACATTGAATGGAAAAAACATGTTTATTTATATATGTTTCTTCCCACATAAGAGGTATTTTTACCTCAACAACATCCCTTTTCGGGATACATTTGATGGTGGTATGTCACCTTTTCAACCGGGCTATATTTGGGTTATGCCAAGAAATATACTTCTTGAGGTGATTGGTGTTGGCAGGTTCTGGTGGTACCCATCCAGGCTAATTATGAGATTGCAGTGCGTTCTTTTTGTTGATGATAGTAGGCTAGGATGGGGGAGTTTCCAACAAATATTTTTGTAAATGGCCTCAACCATGATATTTGGGAATTCATAATGAATGTGATATTCTTGCTTTGGGAGTTGATTGTAGCTATTGAGGAAGCATGTCTTTGAAAGGTTGGTGTTTTTGTCATGTCTTTCGAGAACAACTTTTAATGTACATATTGATAATGCACTAGTAATTAAAACATCAACATTCGGCTGAACAACTACCCAATTTTTTGTACATCTAACATGCTTTCGTTGCCGCATCTAACCAGATTTTGTTGGTCGATATAATTGCTTACATTTGCATAGCTACCCAACATCCATTCAAACAACTCATTGAAACAACTAACTAGCTTCTGTTAGCACAACTAACCAAGTTTCATTGTCAAAACTACCCAACATTCGATATGCTAGTGGCAAGCACATGAAGGAAGTAATTATTAGAATTTGTAAGAACTTTCATTGAACTAATAACCATCATTCATAAGAAAAAATAAATAGCTTTCCTAGGACTAATAACCAACATTTATCAAAAATAGTAACCAACTTTCACATGAACTAGTAATTACTTTTATTGAACAAATAACCAGCATTCAATTGAAATAATGTTTTAATTGTATTCTATGAGAGCCATAATGTGATGATTATGATAGAGATACTTGTATATGATTTGATAATTAATAAAAGACAACTCTACTTATTATGATTGTTTTAGTATTAAGATAATGTATAAACCTAATAATGTCCTAAGAATTATTAAACTTGATGACATGTGATGTAGGTTGACAACATGAACATGATATCATATGTATACTTAGAGTAATCATTCTTGATATGTCCTTAGTTGGTTATCATTGTGAATATTATAGGACAAAAATAGTACACAAGACTATCATGTATGGTGGGTGGTAATTATGTCTTTTTGTCATAATATTGGATTTCAACTCAGATACATGGGTACACGTTAGAGAATAAGTTCTACTGGATAGACCCTCATTGAGAATGGAACCTTGAAGTCGTGTAATGGCATGTCAGAGTCATATCTCAATGTGACACTGGTGACTGTAATCCTCAGGTCTGAAGTCACTACAGTAATCACATGTTGTTTTGTGAATTTTAACACTAGCCCAATGTGACTCTGAAAAGGGGTTGCCAAAAAGTTTTTTTTTGGTGCATTGTAACACTTGTAGATTTTTATGAGTGATGTAGATGGAATCTTTCCCTCCTATGGAGTGATATCCCGTCACTTGATTAGCAAGACTACAAATATGCATAGATATACTCATGTGACTCAACATATGATATTGAGCTCACAATAACTTGTAAAGTTTGTTCTAATTCAAGGAACACATATTGAATGATAATAGAGTGACAATTTCATGCCTCAGTCTTAATATGGATATATGTGACAAAGAGATTATAAGATAATGCTAACATTGATCACTTTACATGTTGAAGTTGTTCTTCAATTTACTTTTATTACATGGGTGGAAGTTATCCGTTGCTAGACACTAATATTTTCTTTTGAGATTTTAAATGTCACTAGTAATTAGGAACCTACTGAGTCACACACATAAGTAGCACAAGGGAATTGACGTTTTCAGTCACACATATGACTAGAATGGTACTTAATCATCAATATGATTTCATTGCCCAGTCGATTGAATAGAATGTCCAGTCGACTGACTAGATTGATCAGGTCAATGGATTAATTGACTGTCAAATAATCAAATGACTTTTACTTTGGAACATGGCTGGTCAATTGACTCACTTAGTGAGTCGGGTAACTGGAACACAATAGGGAAAGTGTCCATAATTGATTTGAAATCAAATTGGAAATACAATTTAGATCTAGACTTTAGAGTTGTGCAATTCACTTGGTGAGTCACTACGACAGAACCCATCTTAGTCCCATTTGGCAAACTAAAATGATAGTCTAAGTTTTCTAAATTGATACTGCATTTGAGATTATAATTAGGAAAGGGGTTGAAATTAATAAATTCCAAGTCCATGACTCATCTTTATAAAGGGGGTTCATCCCATTAGGGTCAGTTACACTTGACACAACTTGTGATTCAAGTTGGTCACAAAATTTCTCTCTCAAAGAGAGAGGAAGTCATCCTAATGATGACGGACCAAGATAGGAGAAGAAAGGGAGTTCTAAATGACTAGCATGTCCACAACTCCTATTTTGCTTCAGCTTGGTGGCCAAAGTGGTGTACCACATTCCCCCTTGTCTATCCTGATGAAGTAGAGGTTGACGCACTTGTGTGAAGGCATGGAGAAAATGTTCAATAAGACAACAACAACAACAAGGTGTTGCAAAGAAGACAATTGTGAAGAAGCTTGGGAGTCAATTCTGATTTCTTGTTGGTCGAGTATAATATTAATCCTTTTAATATCTTTTATTCACCGAAGTTTTATATCTATGATGGATACGACGGCTAGGCTAAAATGGAAAGGAATTTTTTTTATTACTCTAATGTGCCACCTTCCCAGTAAACTCTATAGTGGTATCAGAGCCCACGTTGTACAACTATAATGATGGTTTGAGTTTTGAACCGTAAATGGTTTGTTGGAACAATGATGTGCAACATAGTATCTACATGAATCCCCTAATATCATTTATCATGATATATATATGTTTTACATAAACCAATTATATGCCTTCAAAATCCTTTTGTTTGGTGGATGTAGATATGGTGATTAGGTTGTTATGGTGTGATGTAAAATATGTAACATCATTGTTTGATTTTTATCAAAAATTATGTAACATGTATATCGCTTGCATGTCATGCCTCTCTCTATACATTCTCCATGTAAATCCCAGTTATACAATTAGAATAGGATGATGTATTGACATCACCGGTGGCCCATTATAGAGAGGAGGAGACAGTTAGAAACCCACACCAAAAAGGATGGTCCTTGGAGGGTTCTTGATCAATATGAGATGGAAAACTGACCAACAATATAAGAACTTCCCAAAACAAATCAGTTGATTGACTAAATTGTCCATTTGGGCGACTGGAAACTCTACAAAGGGTAGATTTAGGGACTACTCAGCAAGGTGCATATCTCATTGTGTTGGACTTTAGGTGGGACTTTGCAAGGTGATCTTAAAGCAATTAAAAACCCATAGGCATAAAGATAGCACATAACCATATCATGAATTATTGACAATGTCTTGTACAACCATCTATCCAATAATTGCATTGGATGCAATTAGTAATTGTTACCTACCTACATGGTTAACTAATGAATGATCAGCAAAAGTTGACTCATGAATTCATGTATTATGGATCTTGGCTCTTTAGAAAATTGTTGGTGGTAATCTTCTGAACAAAAAATGAGGGCTATTAATTTGAGGGAAAAATTTTGGGAGTGTAATTAATTAAAGGCTAAATTAATTTTATCGAATAAGATTTTTGAAGTCAAAATTAATTTTCACATAAATTTGTTAATGCTTACATATGCATTCTGTGTAAATCAAATGGCGAACACAAACAACAATCCTCTTTTACTATGATTGGTCCCTGTGAAAGAAAAACTAAATGGGAATAACTTCACTGATTGGTTCAAGACACTAAGAATTGTTCTCACACATGAGTGTAAGCTCTATGTCCTGGACAAACCAGTACAAGATGAACAGGACCAAATGCACCTAGGGTTGAAAATGAAGCTCATTTGAAGCATTCCATGACACCATTGACATCAAGAGCCTTCTATTGTGCTCCATAAATTGTGAACTTCAAAAGAAACATGAGAATATGGATTCTATTCATGAACTAGGAAAAGCAAGTCAAGAGAGGTATGAGGTCTCCAAGGCATTGTTTAAGTGTAAAATGGAGGAAGGTGATCCAGTTGGATCCCATGTACTCAAGTTAATTGGGTATGTGGAAAGTCTAGTTAGACTTGGGGTTTTTTTAGGCCAAGAGTTGGTTCTACAATTATTTTCAAACAATTTGTCATGAATTACAACATAAACAATTTTTTAAAACTGCTAATAGAGCTATGTGGCATGTAGAGAGCACTTGAGGGGAAAATGAAAGACAAGTTGAAATCTGTATTAATTGACATCAAAGGAAAAGGAAATTCTAAGGCCAAAGGTAAAGCCGAGAAAGGTTCTAAGGCTGGCTAAAATTCATCGCATTCAAGGCTAAAGGAGTGGCTAAGGAGGGAATTGTCTCTAAGCTAGAAATTGGAAGAAAAATGGCCTTGTCTACCTAGACGAACTGAAGAATAAGAACAAGGGGATAGAGATCTCCACTTCAGATATATAATTTATAGAAGTAAGTGTATCTATTTCTTTGACATGGTTATTAGATACCATATGTGGATCTCACATATGGTAAAAATATGTAAGATCTATAAAAGAAGTAGACCCTTAAAGAAAGGATAATTAAAACTTTATGTTGTAAATGGAGTAAGAGTTGTTTCCACTACTCTACGAACCTATTTTTATTCTTCCTAGTGGGCTTGTAGTAGAGTTGGAGAATTTTTATTGTGTACCTACCATAAATATAAGCATTATCTTTGTATCTTGTCTGGACAAATAATGGTTTTGAATTTTTGATAAAGAGTGTTCAGATTTTTGTTTCAAGAGATGAGACATTCTATGGCAGTTCCCCAATATCTTATAGTCTCTATTTATTAGAAATTGAGATACATGTATATAACATAAATATCAAGGGATTATAACCTGATGACTCAAACAAAACTTACTTATGTCATTGTATTTTAGGGTTTTGGATCAATGGGCTCTAGAAGGGGGACGCATAGAGCTAAAACACCCAAACCAAATTGATTAGACCTTCAAGTTACTTCAAGAGATTGCAAATATGAAATTGGTGTGCAAATAAACATATATAACAAGGATGAGATAGATTGAATGAGATCAAGAACAAACTATGCATAGTGGTTCCAAACTCCAAACTAGGAGAGTGTACATCCACTACCTAGGGAAAATGAGATCACCGACGCCTATTGAAAATGAAAATTTGCACGAAAAGTCCCACTTTCAGTGTCGGTTATCCTTCGATAATCGACGCTGATAATGGTTCCCGCCAAATAATTTAGGGTAAAGGTTGTCTAGTTGGGCGTCGGTGTTTTACTATCAACCGACGCTAAATCATAATAGGCGTCGGTTTTGCAGATAACCGACTTTGTTGACCAACTTAATAATCCCGATCACCCGGCTCTTCCCCCTTTGTTCCTGTTTCATCGCGATATTGCTGTGCTGCTACTGCCGCTCTCCTGAAATCGGCTGACGACCCCGCTGCTACTCGCCACCGCTACTGCTGGTGCTTCTCCGCTCGCCGCCGCCACTGCTACTGGTGTGCCGCTGCTGCTGGTGCACTTCTACTCGCCGCTGTCGCTGCTACTCTGCTCATTCCCGACACTACTACTGCTGGTTCACCGCCCGCCACATAGGCTCTCTCTTCTTCCGCCACCATTGCTGCCGCCGCTCGCCGCCGCGCTTTCCACGCTAGCTCCAGGTAGCGCTACCTCTTTGCTTCCTTCTTCCTAGCTATTTACCAACATGCAAGCACGGCCATGGCTGTGTTGGCCTACCACGGCCGTGCTGTCCAGTACGACCATGGTAGGCCAACACAGCCACGGCCGTGCTTGCTGTTGGTAAGGATATGAACAAATTTTTATGTAATGTTTTATGTAAATACTAGGATATGAACAAATTGTTTGCTTGCATATATTTGTGCTTCTAATCCTAATGTTTGACTTAATTCAGTAAATTTTGATGCATGTTGAAATAAGATTTTAACTTGTCAATTCTAGCATCCTAAATTGATTTGATTAAACCTAGCATTGATGAAACCCTAACATCAATTGTGATGAAACCCTAACATGTACATATCTATTATTGTGTTTGTTTGCCTAGAAACCCATCCAAGATTTACTCATTAGGAGTAAATCTTGGATAGTACCCGGTTTGGGACTGTTCTTGTACACCTAATCTCACTTAGGATGTAAGTGTATAATGTGTATTGGGTTTTCGAGAAAATTTCGGTAGCATTTCCCCGTTTGTTCTCTAAGTACATATGTACTTAGAGAACAACGGGGAAATGATGCCGAAATTTTCTCAAAAACCCAATACACATTATACACTTACTAGTGAGATTAGGTGTTTAAGGATGGGATAGGTGGTACACATTTATTATATATAAGAATGACATCACATGTGTTTGTTGGAGTAAATCTTGGATAGGATGTAAGTGTATACCCTAATCTTAATATATACTTGTTTACTCTTTGATCATAGAATGGATAGATCATGGATGTCCATTCGCAATCGCTGCACCCCAGAGTTTATATCTGGTCTTGATCAGTTTGCTAGATTTGTCGAGGAACATAGGAAAAAACCTATAGATAGGTTCTACTGTCCATGTAGGCATTGCGGTAACAACTTGAAAGTCAACACTGGTGAGGAAATCAAAAGTCATGTCATGTGCAACGGGATTGTACAAGGCTATACAGAATGGAAATGGCATGGAGAGATTTCAAACTCAAAACTAGTAGATGTCGATAGCAGTGCTTGGGTGGAAGAAGAAATTGCCTCCGATGACGTAGATGTGAACGAACCAGTTCCAGTAGACATCGTTGATGCGATGCTGGATAGTTGTAGGGTAGAGCACACCGATCCACCTCCTATCTTTAGAAACATTGTGCATGATGTTGAGATACCGTTATACACAGGTTGTGCCAAGTTTACAAAGATTAGCGCTGTGTTGAGATTGTATAAGTTGAAAGCTAACAATAGATAGAGCGACAAAAGCTTCACTGAATTGTTGACTTTGTTGAAAGAAATGCTTCCTGAAGGAAACGAGCTGCCAATCTCAACATACCGGGTAAAGAAAATGTTGTGCCCAATGGGAATGGAGGCCAAGAAGATACACGCATGCCCGAACGATTGTGTATTATTTCAAAAGGACTATGTAGATTTGAAAGATTGTCCAAAATGTGGTGCGTCACGGTATAAATTGACGACTTTAGGGGAGTCCAAAACTGATTCTCCTGCCAAGGTGTTGTGGTATCTACCTATAATATCACGGTTTCAATGCTTGTTTGCAAATCCGAAAGATGCGAAGAATTTGAGGTGGCATGCAGATGTTAAGAAAAATAATGATGGGATCCTACGACATGCGTCTGATTCCCCACAGTGGAAGAAGATTGATATATTGTACCCCAAATTTGGTGAAGAAGATAAGAATCTAAGACTTGGGCTTTGTACAGATGGGATGAATCCGTACGGGACATTGAGCAGCCAACATAGCACTTGGCCAGTCATGCTTGTTATATACAATCTTCCTCCCTGGATGTGTATGAAAAATAAGTACGTTATGCTGTCGTTGTTGATATCGGGCCCTAAACAACCCGGAAATGATATCGATGTTTATCTTGAACCTATGATTGATGACTTAAAGAAACTTTGGGCTGAAGGTGTGATGACCTATGATGCTTCAGGAAGAGAGACATTTCATTTGCACGCTATGTTGTTTTGCACTATTAATGACTTTCCAGCATATGGGAATTTGTCTGTATATAGTGTCAAAGGAGCTAAAGTGTGTCCTATATGTGAAGAAAACACTTATTCAATAAGACTAAAACATGGCGGCAAGACTGTATATCTTGGTCATCGAAGGTTTCTTTCAAAATTCCATCCATATCGTAGGAAGTGCAAAGCATTTAATGGATGGAATGATGAACGGAGTGCACCTAAACCTATACCAGGGGATGTTGTTTATGAAATAGTAAAAGACACTGTCAATGAATTTGGTAAGAAATCACAATGTAGTATGGCCACACGGAGTGACAATTCTTCATTCAAGAAGAAGTCAATATTTTGGGATCTTCCTTATTGGAGTTCTTTGACAGTCAGACATTGTATCGATGTAATGCACGTTGAGAAAAATGTCTGTGATAGCATCATTGGTACTCTATTAAATATACCAGGTAAGACTAAAGATGGGATAAAATCTAGACTGGACCTACGTGAAATGGGAATAAGGTCAGAATTAACAGAATTACGTGAAATGGGTAATAAAAGAACATACTTACCTCCCGCTTGTTACACGTTGTCTAGAAAGGAGAAGAAAGCTTTTTGTGAATGCTTGGTAAATGTTAAGGTGTCACATGGTTACTCATCCAACATCCGTAGATTGGTATCAATGAAAGATCTGAAGTTGATAGGTCTTAAATCTCATGATTGTCACACTCTAATGCAACAAATATTGCCCGTGGCAATTCGATCTATATTGCCGAAGCATGTAAGGTTTGCAATCACCAGACTTTGTTTCTTTTTCAACAGTCTATGCAGCAAAGTTATTGACCCTGATACTATCGATAATTTGCAAAGAGAAGTGGTTGTTACCCTATGTCAGCTTGAGATGTATTTCCCTCCTTCGTTCTTTGATATCATGGTACATCTTGTTGTCCACTTGACTAGGGAAGTGAAAATGTTGGGACTAGTTTTCTTGCATTGGATGTATCCCTTTGAACGATACATGAGCATTTTTAAAGGTGATGTTCGAAACCGTTATCGGCCTGAAGGGAGTATTATTGAAGGTTATGTGGCGAGAGAGGTTATGGATTTTTGCAATGACTTTCTGAGTGGTAATAACACTCCTGTTAATGACAAGAATATTGAGGAGGGCAAAGGAATTTTGGGATCACCGGTGAAAGTAATCAGTTGTGAGCAGTTGGAACAAGCTCACTTGTATATTTTACACAACATGGACAAAGTGAGTGTTTATATCGAGGAACATACCAATTTCATCAAGAGACAACATCCTCGAGCAAGTTCAATGTGGCTTGCTAGAGAGCATAATAAGACTTTTACTAAGTGGTTTGAAGATAAAGTCTTACATCAACTATCTCAAACACCAAATGATATTACAGAAACTATCAAATGCCTCGCCTTTAAACCAAAACTGAATGTTATGTCTTATGAAGGGTTTGACATTAATGGGTTCACATATTACACAAAGTGCCAAGATAATAAGAGTTTCGTCCAAAACAGTGGGGTCACTCTTCAAGCGTCGACTATGTATTTTGCAAGTGCAAAGGATAAGAGTCCACGTGAAGCTAAAATGTCATATTACGGATATGGGAGTTTGACTACATAGATTTCAGAATTCTGCTCTTTAAATGTAATTGGGTTGATAACACCAAAGGAGTTATAGTGGATGAATTGGGTTTCACTTTGGTGAACTTTGAAAAGATTGGCGAGAAGGGTGAACCATTCATATTGGCATCACAGGAAAAACAAATATTCTATATCGATGATCCTGCAAATGATAAATGGTCGGTTGTTCTTCATGGTAAAAGACAGTTCATTGAAGATCCTATAGATGAAGAAGAGTACTATGATAAGTATGATGACTCCAGTCCATTCTCTGTTGGGTTGCCAACTCCACAAAATATTGAAGCTAATGATGACTTATATGTGCGCGGAGATCACAATGAAGGATTGTTAATTGATAAAAGATCACAATTTTAGAGGCATGTATGTTTATATTTTTTTATTGAAGCTAAATGTTTGCTTTTTTAATATCAATATCATTTTCAGATTTGATTTTTTATTATCTTCTAGTTAATACAAATGCTAAATGTTTGCCTTTTTCTAGTTAATACAAATGCTAAATGTTTGCCTTTTTCTAGTTAATACAAATGCTAAATGGCATGTTACATGAAAAGGATCTAAAATCCAAAGCCCTAGAATGGGTCAAGTTCAAGTCAAAATGGCTACAAGTGTGCGTTTTGGGTTTTGTATGTAAACGACCTTAGAACATCTATGTAATCACTTGTAATGATGAATTGACTTGTAACTTAGAAGAGAAAAATGTTTGGGACAAATTTCATCAAGTGCTAATCACTTTAAATGCAAATTAGAAAATGGATTACAGGCACTTGGTCGGTCGAGTTTTCCTGGATTGAAACTCAACCGATCATCCTTAGTCGATTTTCTGAAGATTGCATCGGTTGAGTTCTGTGAGTGTACAACTCGAACGATGCAATCTTCAGAAAATTGACCAAGGATGATCGGTCGAGTTTCAATCCAGGAAAACTCGACCGACCAAGTGCCTGTAATTCATTTTCTAATTTGCATTTAAAGTGATTATCACTTGGTGAAATTTGTCCCAATCATTTTTCTCTTCTAAGTTACAAGTCAATTCATCATTACAAGTGATTACATAGATGTTCTAAGGTCGTTTACATACAAAACCCAAAAACCACACTTGTAGCCATTTTGACTTGAACTTGACCCATTCTAGGGCTTTGGATTTTAGATCATTTTTAGATTTGATGTTTCATTATCTTCTAGTTAATACAAATGCTAAATGTTTGCCTTTTTAATGACATTTTCAGATGGCTGACCATGATGAGCATGATGTCCATGATGAGCATGAAGTCCATGATGAGCATGTTGTCCATGACGAGCATGGCGAGGATACCAATGTAAGTTCTAAAAACATATCATGTATTTCTATAAAATTCATTATCTTCTAGTTATGTCATATATCCCATATTTCTATATTGTGCTAATTCAGTGTGTTTATTTTTGTCAAATTTTAGGTTGATGATGCACATGTACCCACTGAAGCACTGGAGCAACTTGATGCGCAGCACCAAACACTTAACAAGAAAAGGGGCATCACTCTGTTGAAGAAGTTAATAGCGCTAAGTGGTAGTGGATCCAAATTAGTTGTGGATTTTGATAATGGAGGAAATGCAATTGGAGTGAACCGCAATAATTTTATAAACTATCTTGGGTGTGTCACTCGAAGCCATTGTGGTGTTAAGTATGATAATTGGCATAAAGTTCCTCAGGGGAAGAAAGACTTGATATGGAAGGATTTATGCGTGAGTTATTATTATTTGCAATTCTATTTTGTAGATTACAAATTATATTATTTGCAATTCTATTTTTGGATACTAGTTAATAAGAATTCTATTTTACAGAATCTGTTTGCATTGGATGAGAAGCTGCATCGTAAAAGCGTGATGCAACGCGCTGGAAAGATGCTTAGGAACTATAGGACAAATCTGAACAAAGAATACATAAAAGATGGTGATAAGAAGAAGAAGTCAGCCCTTGAGCAGTGGAACTTCTTGGACAAAGAAGATTGGGACAATTTTGTTGCTTCAAGAAAATCTGAAGAATTCAAGGTATTAGGCGTCACTCCCAATTTAATTAATATATGTTGTATTCACCTATTCAAGATTAACATTTAGTGCTACTAACCAAATCATTAATGTGCATACTAACTAGGCCCTCAGTGACGTGCAAAAAGCAAGGCGTGCATTGAATGTGCATGACCACACTATGGGTCCAAAGGGCTATGCAAGCATTCGCCAAAGACTACAGGCGGAGTCTGCGGCTACTCAGGAGTCTGCTCCTACTCAGGAGTCTGCCACACCGATGCCTCGCCATGATATCTGGATAGCTGGGAGGCAAAACAAGAAGGGTTAAATAAAGAAGCCCGTAACTGCTGAGGCGGCTACGAAAATGGTAAAATACAACTCTTAGAGCAATCATTTGAATATTGATTATTTGTGGTGTTAACTTACCAATTTCTCTTGATGGTGATTAGCGGGAGCTGCACGAGCAGAGGAAACAAGGCACGTTCATCCCTCAGGGCACAAGGGATGAATTGACAGTTGCTCTAGGTAACCCAAAGCATCCTGGACGTGTTAGGGGTGCAGGCGCTGGTGTGGGCATCAAAGCATTCTTTGGGCCATCCCAGCACAAACTCAGAGTGAGACTTTCACAAGAAGAGGTAACCTATTCTTTTTTTAGAATGTTACTGCAAAAGGGAATTCAATAATAAGAAGCTAATGTTTCTTTTATCCATGTATAGGAGAATAAGAGAGTCGAGGATATAGTTGCTAAGAAGGTCAATGATATAGTTGCTGAGAAGGTCAAGGAAGAAATAGTGTGGTGGCAGGCATCTCAGGCTTCCAATCAGCCTATGGCGACCCACTCTTCTCCTGATGCACAGACTGTGAGTAATCCTGGAGACCCATCGCCTAGCACGTCTGTTGTAAGTATTGTTTATGACATTGTAGCTAGTCTTTTCAAGATGATATGTTCGAAAGGTGATATGTATATATGTATAACATTCTTTACGTAAATTTTTAGGCATTGAAGCCATGCCTCTTAAGAATGCAAGACAATGTTTTTGCAGAGGTGAATGCTTACCAGTCCCTTCCTGGAGCAACGTTTCATGGGACTCCAATGCCACAGGGCTACGTTCGTGTGAGCCCGATATGTGTCTTACCCGATTGGAGGGAAGCTGCATTGCCATATGCCCACCCAGATATTGATACACTTGGTGAGGCAGAAGGTGGGGTGATATTGTGGCCCAAAGCAAATTTTGTCTACACTACTGAAATTGTAAGATAAATTTACATTACTTTAGATTGTTAATGTGTATATATGAAGTCAACTGATCAGAAATTATATATACAGGTTAAAAAGAAGACACCCGGAGCACCTAGGCCTCCACCTCCACTTCTTGCATTACCAAGTTGGGTTCCAACTGACCTAAAATACCTGTTAGGTCATGCTTGTAGGGGAATGGCATGTTGGCTATGGGCACATAATATACATTGCCCTATAATTGTTTCTTTATAAGCAGATTATGCAGGTCAATCATACGATATCTCTTTATTTATACAAGATATTATTGAGATGTTTATGTATGATTGGCTGAATACATCAATGATAGAGACATGGATAAGGTGAGATCTTGTTTATACATCCATATACCTTGTGTAAGATCCGATGATCTAGTTTCTTATATATTAATGCATACGTAATACATGTTTTGCAGCTACTTAGTCAAAGATCAATGCAAACAAATTTGCATTTGATCATGTGGGTTTTTTGATTCCATCATTGATTAGTATGGTAGCTAAAGACCCTGATAGTTTTCAGCAATACTGTATAGATGCTTTTAGAATTTTCGGTCAGCAAAAGAAGACGATAATAATAGCTCCATTCAATGTCAAGTAAGTTTAGTTTATTTATAATTTGGACTTAAGAAAATTCCATTTTTATTGTGCATTTTGAGTTATTAATTTTTAACTTTTTTACCTCTAGCGGTAGACATTGGGAGTTACTAGTTATTGTCACCGGGACGTTCACTATTTATTATCTAGATCCTGCGGGAAGTACATTGAACACTAAAATTGGACACATATTGAGAATGTCATTATTCTGGTGAGAAATATTTCATTTTTATATCTGTTAACATCTATTATTACATTATTATTTAATTATGCAATTTACTGTGTTACATTAACATGTAGGGGTTTAGATGCATTCAAAAATTCTGGAGGAAATGTCCCAAGGAGAAAGAACCAGCCAATAATTTGGGAGAACGTAAAAGTAAGTTCCCGACTCCATTGTATATATTATTTATGTGAACTGTGCTTAGTTGTATTTTTTAATATTTTATATGTTTCAATTTATAGTGCGCTACACAAGACAACGGTTGGGCATGCACATACTATGTGATGCGATTTATGCAGATGATTATCCGACATGCCGCATTAGATATTAATACCATACATGAGGTATTATATATAGTCTCATTAGTTAGTATGAAATATATCAATCTTATTTTTATATTATTACTTATATATATATACATCATTCTCTTTGTAGGTATTTAAAACTGACCACACTATAGGTAAACGCTTAAAAATGTACATGCTCCATATACGATGGAAGCATTAAATGAAATAAGAGAAGAATGGGCAAAAGACATACAAGCAGTGGTGATTGTAAGATATAATTGGGATGCTGATAACGATACTGAATGATATTTTGTAAATGAATATTTCTGAATGTTTATACATGTCTGAATGTTTCTACGTGTATTTGAATGTTTCTACATGTGTGAATGTGAGAATTGAATTGATGTCTGAATGTATCTACTTGTGTGAAAAAATATTTGTTGATTTTGCAGGTTTGTGGCATGTTTGTAGGCTGATATCAATGGATGTCGTAAACATGTAGTTCAGAAAACTGAATTGCAGGTTCTCATCCTGCTGACCAGCCACAGCAGGCCTACAAACTGATAAGAAAAAAAAATTAAAGTATAGGCGTCGGTTATTTATAGAACATCGTCATCAAAGGCCTACAGCGTCGGTTATTTGATAAAATCTGACGCCTAATAGGACAAACAACCCAACCGTGCAGGATAGCACGGCCGTGGTGGAAAAGGCGTCACTTATTAGTATAAAACCGACGCCTATAGTACTAAACACGGCCGTGCAGCGAAGCACGGCCGTGCTTCGCCGTGTCGTCTGGGTGTATGGCGTCGGTTGATAAGTTGTTAACCGACGCAGAAAGTGTCCTAGGTGGTGCTCTTTTTGTGGCGCGAACCTTATAGACGTCGGCCAACTATATATAACCGACGCCTATATGTCATATAGGCGTCGGTTAGAAAATCGACGCCGAAGAGTTCGACCTTTAGCGGCGCCCACATAGGCGTTGCTTGAAAACCGTCACCAAAGGGGGTTAAACAACCGATGCCAAAGGCTGTTTCTGTAGTAGTGCATTGCTCCTTTCCTATATTCCATCATAAGAGATACAATAAAACCTTCCTTTTGTAGGGCAAAGATACCTAGACTTCCTTTTTAAGGATCAAAAAGATCCAATAAACCTTACAAGGTCTTATCTATCCTTAGAGAAAAAGTCTTCAACCTCTACAAGGGCTTACCCACTTTTACAATGAGTTGGACACCTTCACCAAGGAGCTCCCCTCTTGTAACAAGTCTTCCACCTTGAATGAATTACCTACTCTCCTTTTGGATCTTCAGCCTTCAAATTCACCTTCATCAGGGAGAAGCTTTCACCATAACAACTTGAGAGAAGGGATTGGGAAAGGGAAGATTGAGATCTTCACAAGGATTACAACGAAATAACTTATCACAAACATATATCACTCGTATTGACATTTTAATTAGTAAACAAGAGAGTGAAAGGGTCTCTTAGTAGACAAAATAAGACAAATCACTTCACTATGGCTAGGAGTATAAAAAGCAAACTTAGTATGAAGCCCAAGGGTCCCTATTTATAGTTTGGGGATTTCTACTAGCCAATACTAGTACTTGGGAATGGATTCTAGTCATTTGGGTGTTGTAATAGATCTATTTTTGATGTTTACAACACTCCAAAGGCTAAAAACACTTTTTCTACACATTCCATACAGTGTGGTCGATCGAGTTTCAATAAAGCAAACTTAACCGATCGCACTATGCGACAAAGCAAATTTGAGTGTTGGTCGAGTTTATCCTAGATGAAACTCGGTCGATGGTTTTAATTTATTTTGGATGTGCAGGGATGTCGATCTGGGAAAACTCGGCCGACCCTAGAATTTCCTGAAGTCCATCAAGGGTGTCGGTCGAGTTTATCAAGGATGAAACTTGACCGACAAAAGTCTTTGTAATGAATTTTAGAAAATGTCATTAGAGTGCTTAAGCATTCATTTTAAGTGCTCCTAATTTTTTCTCATCTTAATTACAAGTCATAGCATCAATACAAATGATTGCAAAAATTGTCCTAAGGGTTTTAGGGCATTTTCCAAAAAAGTGCATTTGCATTGACTTTGGCTTTATTTTGTCAAGCTAGGGCTTGATGGGATCAAACCTTTTCATGTGCCTAATACCTAAAATCAATCTGAAATAGACATATTAGATACATATGATGGAATGGTTAACTCATCACCAAAATATGGACAATGTATAACTATTGGGTCAACATAGGGAACATAAATGAGAAGAGAATATCTAGAGTCCATAAAGATGGTTATCTAGACGCATGTCATTTTGAGTCACTTAAGACATGTGTATCGTGTTTATTAGGAAAGATGACAAAACAACCCTTTATTGGTAAGAGTGAACATGCAAGTGACTTATTAGGACTCATACATACTTATGTATGTGGACCTTTTAGCACAGATGCCAGAGGCAAGCATCAATACTTCATCACATTTGTAGTATTTACTAATGACCTAAATATATTTGGTTTTGTGTATGTAATGAAATGCAATTCAGAATCCAAATTCTGAGTAGTTCATGAATGAAGTACAAAATCAACTTGGAAAAGGAATTAAATTACTTTGATCAGATCGAGGTGGTGAATACTTGATCCAAGAGTTTGAGGCCTTTCTAAGAGATTGTGTTATTGTATCACAATGGAATCTTCCTAGAACACCACAACATAATAGTATATCAGAAAGAAGGAAACACATCATGTTAAACGTCGTACAATCAATGATGAGTTTTGCTACTCTTCCAACTTCCTTCTTGATATGTGTTCTACAAATTGCAACATTTATACTTAGCTGCTTATCTTCTAAATCGACTAAAAAGACACTATAAGATATGAATTGGGAAACATCCAAATGTGTCCTTTATGAATATTTGGGAATGTGAAGCATATGTCAGGAAATATTTTCCTGAAAAGATTGGAACCAAATCTAAAAAATGTCATTTTGTTGGATATCCTAAGGAAACCAATGGATATTACTTCTATATTCCACTTGACAATAAAATCTTTGTTGTCAAAGCTATTGTATTCTTTGAAAAGAAAAAAGAGGAACCACAAACTATTGTCATTAAGAGGAAAATAGAACTCTAATAAGTTTGAAACCAACAAGATAAGATTGAAGATATGGAGGTCGAAAAGGAACAAGAGGAACCACAAACTATTGTGAATCTTAAGTTCCTACTGTAACACAGGAATATCAAAGATCTAGTAGGGCACATCTTGAGCAAGAGATATGGATTTCTCATGACTCAACAAGATGATGTGTTGGTCATCAATGATGATGAACCAACAACCTACAATGAGGCTATTAAGAGACCAAATTTTGAGAAATGATTTGAATTTGTGAGATATGAGATGGACTCCATTTATACCCGCAAGGTATGGACCTTGGTGGATCCACTTGAAGGGGTAAAACCAATAGGGTGAAAATGGGTCTTAAAGAAGAAGAGTGACATGGATGGTAATGTACAACTCTACAAAGGACAATTGGTACCAAAAGGTTTCAAACAAGTTCAAGGTGTTGACAATTTTGAAATATTTTTAGCAGTTGCTATGGTTAAATCTATTAGGATCATGATTATCGTTGCATCTTATCATGACTATGAAAATTTGCAAATGGACATTAAAATTGCATTCCTTAATAGGAATCTCCTTAAGGATGATGACACAACCCGAAGGTTTTTTCACTCAAAATGAAGCTAGAAAGCTTTGTCATCTACAAAGGTAAATCTATAGATTGAAAGCAAGCATCTAAGAGATGGAATCTTCATTTTAATGAGATAGTCAAACAGTTTGTCTTTATTCAAAATGAAAATGAACCTTGTGTTTACAAGAAGGTTAGTGGGTGCATGATAGTATTCCTCATATTGTATATGATGACATATTTTTTATGGGTAATGACATCATGTAACATCCATAGAATTTCAGTCTAGAATAAACATGAAAAAATAATGCTAAGTTGCAAATTTAATTCCTTCCAATTTGCAAAAAGTAAAGTAAACACTACACATGATGATTCAATGTTTTTTCACATCTTAATGAAATTATTCACACTAATTGTCCCTAAATTGAATGATTATAATTTAAATAGTAAATGCCCCCAAACATGTGCATAATAGGTCCCTTAGATGGTATATGAGTAACTAATAAGATATTAGGTCTTCTCTTAGGATTATAGTCATCTAACTACTTTTTAAATTTAATATATGAATTATACTAGGGACATACTAATGAAAACATATAACTCCTTAGCTCAAATTTGAAAGTTGAGTGGATTTTTGGATTCCTGATGGTCTATTTAGTAACCATATAAAATTTCAATATAATTTGATGCCCCTAGCTATGTCGAATAGTGTTAAGAAGATGGGGTGAATAATTGTATAAATATTAACCTACTTATATGATCAATACAATTGATTAATCCAGTAGTAACCCTTTTAACTATATAGATGTGTCATGCACGACATGCATTGTTGTAGAAAATATCATGTGATTTTACAGCCTTTTGATGTGGATCTTACGAGGAGGATTGCATCTCCTACCTCCTTCTTCTTCTAGGATGAGGGGGAAATAGTCCATGCTACCTCCTCGAACTCCATCTCTCCCTCTCACTCCCATGTATCACCTTTTTCTCAGAACCAACATCTTCAAGAGATGGTTTTGAGTTTAGAATGCCCTCACTTGAACCCTACCTATAGCAAGAGAAAAAATAAATCTCTATCACCTCTTGTCCACATAGCTAGCACCCCATGCCACCATGCCACTTTGCACTGACTCCAATCATTCCCTAAAGCACCAAGAAACCATCATGAAGGCTTTACCCATGCCAATTTTGAGTGAAGCCACCCAAGGAGCATCCACATATCGAGTTTATTTCCCTAGCAAGCTTAGGCAGGAAGTCCAATGCATTCCAAACCAATTCCAACCCCAGTAAGCTTCTTCACACTCTGTTAGTTCTTATGCTTAAGCCCATTTTATGTTTATTCCCCGTAACTACCCCAACCACAAACCCAACGGTGGAGCTTGGCCTCCGACCACCTCCCTCATCTATTCTTGGAAATAGAAACTATGCAGAATCACCTTTAGAGACAACAAGAGATTTGAAGAATTTTATTTTATCCAATGGGATATAAAGTTCATGAATCACAAACTTAAGTTTGGTGGCTTTATCTCCTATACATGGCAATGGTTTCATGGAGTAAGAAACATGATTTTACATCAACGGATGCCTTTCCATCATCATGTGTCCATCAAGATTGTGATTTAGGTTTCAGAGTGTGCTGATATTTGATGATACTCAATTGTATTCTCCCTTATACACTCCTTCTAGGTATGTGGCAAGGAGATGGAACATCTAGGTACCCTAGATCCTCAACCATGGCTTACTAAGTCTGTCGGGGAGCAAGGAACCTCTTAGAAAGTCCCCATTTCTTTCATTCATAAGTATTTTGCCAGTTTTGATGGAGGTCTAAACTGAAGTGAGAAGCTCAAGGCACCATGGCTCAACAAAAAAGAATCTAGTCTGTCTATTCATTGTCTTATTCTCACATCTCAAATTATTTGTCACACTTACCTAGGGTAAAAATGGAATGTTTACATGAGTTGTATTTGATATAGCCACGTTTGTTTAACTGGATTCTTGACTGGGTCAGTCCCTATCACACATAATATTGAGATACATATTTAAGGGTACATTTGTCTTCCATGCTCATTTTGAACTGAGGTCCCAATAATTGCCTTATTTGTTTTATATCAACTCTGATCAATCGGTCATAGCCTAATCTTCAATACATTGTAGACATTAACCTGTAGCTCAGATTAGATCAAACCATGTATGTATTTTGATCATTTTTCTTAGATTCAACTATTATATTAGGTTACAGAACCCTAAAAGGTTTGGTTCTCAGAAGTATTCATACTTAAGCTAATTAGGGTTGAAGATCCTGATCCAGGGTTATGGGTTGTATTACATGTCAATTAAGGGATGAGACCAAGATGTTGTGTAGGAACTATTTCTACTAGTTAGGTAAGTGGTGCATGCCCATGAGTATTTTGCATTTATTTTTGTTAGCATCTTTACTTGTTCCTTATTGTCAAGTAAGATATTCATGATTTATTTGATCTTATGTTTTCAAGTTAAAAATACTTTTATAAGATTTATCAATAAAGTTTATGATTCAAGAATTCAATTCTATGTTAAGATATATTATGTAATATTTTGTTAAAATTGAAAATAGAAGATTCAAGAGAAGAACCAATTTAGATCCATGCATTAAGTCTCAAGTTATGATAAGATTTAGGATGTCATAATATTATGGAGTTTGACCTAGGCACTGGAGTGTAGGTCAACCCAAGGGACATGACGCATGCCTTTTGTGCAAGTGATGAGGACCAAGCACCAGAGTGTTGGAAATGAGACCTATTGTAATATCCCACTTTGAAAATATAAAATAACTGAGAGGAAGAATTTAACTTGTGAAGGGGTATGTCACATCATGATACTCATTGAAAATAAATAAATAAATCGCCATACATTTCTTAAAAAGTTGCATGCATTGCTCTTGAATATGAAGACTCCAACTAACTTCTTTACCAAGTCTAAGATCTAACATTCTAAATAATAGGATCATCTAAGTTAGATGACACCCACCAAGCTAAAGTCTCCTTTGGTATCATTTACATTGAGTGGCTCACTTTAGTTCTCCCTTGCTCCTTGATCTAGGGAAATCACGTCCCACGGTAATGTGAAACTAAGAAACAACATAAGTAAGAGACAATATGCATTTTATAATAACTAAAAAATAAGCATATATACTTGAACTAAAATAAACTTGACATGACATAACATTCAGAGTTATCATCACAATTTAGATTCCATTACATCAATGAATCAAGAAACATTACTATATGTATTCTCTATATAACTACCCACATGGGGAACATCATGCTCAAAAATCCTATCACTATTAGGAAGCCCATAACCACCATAAAGGTTCATCATTGCAAGAAGCATTAATAAGTTACTTAATTCTCTTATCTTAAACATTAACATCATTGTTCTTATCTTGAAATCAATGTAATTTATCCTCATCCAATAATTGCACTAAAGTTCTCATCAAGCTGGTTAGGGCTCATCTCAGTTTCTTCAAAGTGATCATCAATGTTTTAAAGACAAAATAATATATTGAGGAACAATTCACAACTTATGTGCATTATCTTAATCATAAAGGGATGTATCCCTATTATTCTTGAAATTAACATTACATAAATTACATAAAACTTGCATCAATATCTTAATCATTATAGGATCATAGCATTAGACTAATGAGCATCATTGGTAACCATAAACTTTATGAATATAACAAATACCATAAAATAATATAATCAGAGGCATCATCTTATTTTAATTACATGCATTAACTTGGAATCTAAAGCATAATCAAAATCATACATAACATATAGTTCATTCAACAAATATATGCATAGTGGCATGACTATCTTAACTAGAGAAAATCAAATCCTAATTTAGTCTTTTTTATCTTCATTCAATCCTAAGTTTCCTGACTTAACATGTATTAATTATCACCTTAACTAACACCCCAAACCCTAATCTTAGGTCATCCAAAAATAATGATCTTTTGTTATGAATTCAGGGTTTGAAAATCAAAAAATGGATTCCTATTTGAAAAACCTTTCCAAAACATATTTTCTGTAATTTTCTGATTAGCGAGTGATTTATTATGAAAATCTAAAGAATTGACAAATTGAAAAACACCAAATATATCCACGTAGGTAGTAATATCCAACTCAGATGTGGGACCCTACTCTGAGGTGTCCGAATCATAGCCAAGCATGTAGCCTAGGCCCGCTCAAGAAAAATCACATGAGCAAAGCACCAAAGTTGGAATCAAAAGACAAAAACATCCTTAGCCATAAAAATCCATAGATTGACCTAGCTAGGGAAAAGCGGTAGGATCACCCTTGCCTTAATTATCCTTATCTCTCTGCTCCATAAGTAGTCAAAGAGTTTTCATGCCTCGATTGGAACTCAAAGGGTACCACCATTTTAGGTTGGCCGAGGTCTCCAGAGGCTAACTTGCACCAATTTGGAGTCGACAAGCTAAATCTCAGGCCTGAGGGTGCACTAAAATGCCAATGGTAGATTTTTCCATGGCTAACCAGTAGCAAGGTCTAGTAACCAGGTAAAGAACACATGTGGCACAAACCAAATCATGTGGGTATCTTTGAAACTCCAAGGCAGAGCCAAACACATCAAAAAAAGGCTAAATGGTGGTCTGAAATTGGGTATTGACTATATGATACCAAAAGATTGTTGAAGAAAAGAAAAGGGGGATAACTGGGTGAGTACCATTATAAGGGGGAAAATGACCAAGAATCTCTAAGGAGAACCAAGAAGATGGTTTGGATGTTTATCCTTGACCCTGAAGGCACCGGTTGCAGCAGTGGTCGCCAAATAGGTCAACAAGATAGATGGAGTTGGGTGTAAAGTCTTGATGTGCTGGAAGATGATTAATGAGTTGGGATATGTTCCACAAAATGTTTCTAAGGTGGGATTAGAGATATACATACATGTGAGGGTCTGAGGTAGAGTGGTTACTCATTGGTTGACAAGTTTGGAAGGAATAGAGAGTCTCTTGCATTCTGGGACTTCCAGTTCATGGAATCTCAATAAATATGAAATTAAACCACTCAGATGGATGAACAAAGGGGGGTGGGGGATTAGTATGGTCTTCTCTTGATTAGAGGGAGGAAGAGACTGAGAGAGGTTGGGCCATTGTTGGGTCCTGGAGTACCTAGGAGTCAGGCAAGAGGGACGAGTCCCCCATTTGTGGATGACTATGGACAGGATTCTGACTCAAACACATCTGTGTAAAGGAGTGTGTGACACCCATATAAATCAAACTATAGGTTAGATCAGTTAATTGATGGGTTTTTTTTAATATACTAATAATTATATATAAATTTCCTTAAACCAATTAGGTGATCAAATAAAGTCCAATAGATAGAAAAATTGAACCACACACCATCTAGACGGTCTAGAATATTCCTCTATGATTAGATTTAGGTTTTTATCATCTTTAGTTCATAGACTTTATATGGGTCACTACTTTTATCTAAGTGAACTAAAGATAAGATAAATTCAATTAATCTTTCCTTAGTTAGTAATTTGAGTCAATTTTGAGGATAGGGGTGATAATCCAGTCAAGATTTATCTTTTGCATCTATCACGCATAAAATAAAGGGATCATTTTAAGAGATAGAGAAAAAATAAAGGAGTTATATCTCAGTTCTATTCATATTATGATAATGTTTAGTTATTTAATGTATAAAGGGGCGTGATATTTTATCAAGCATAATTTTATAAATTGTGGCTAGCTCATTTATTTATTTAATCTTTTTCATGAAACTCTATTAAGAACTCTAAATCATGTATGTGAAATGTTGTGATGTTACAATTCCACCAACCTTAAATAAATTTATTATTTGAAATTTCATGTACTACCCACCTTAGGGTTTTACTTTTCTATGTATTCTAACTCTATATATCATCTTAAATTTTCATTAGCATGCTTAAAATATGACATACTCATGGTAAACACAATTACATGAAAACTTGATTAACTTGACATGGTTTTATATTAGACTTAACTTTTAGTTGAGTTGATATAGTCACTCTCCTTAGTGAACCCATCGTGCTCATGAGGTTGGTTAAGGCTCACATAAGTCTGATTAAGGCTCACATAAGGCCATTTAAGGCCCACATAAGGTTGGTTAAGGCTCACATAACATGATTGGGGGCACTATATCAACATAACACGATTTCCTATACTTAAACATGGTTATTATGATAATATTATCAATTCATAGAATGTGCATGATTGACTCACTTATATGTATCAAATTATTTACCCTAGGTATGCATGCCTGGTCTACTTTCAATCTAATTATGTTTAGGTGAGTGTATGCCTTCAACTTTTAATGTTGACTCTTGTTTTCTTTGTCGCCTTTGGATACATGTCGGCCGAACATATATCTATAGGTGACATGTCTTATCACATTTATCTTAACACCTCCCTAGTGCACATATCTCATACCACATGCACTTGCAAAGGTGTGACAAGTTGGATAATGCACATAACATCCTCTTTACAAAACCTCATGACCCTGTGTACAATACCACAAATGAGTGGGAAAAGAGAGTACATACAATTTTAGAGTTAACATAAAAGTCCAAACCATCTAAACACATAACCTTAATCCTTATATAAACTTTTGACTAGACCTCTACTTTGATTTCCAATATCTTTCACTTACTTCTTGTAAAACTAGGGTTAGAACATATGAATTGGATTTTTATATAGTGGTCATCTACTTATTTTCTCTAATACCATTAATGTAGCATACCACTTTTTTTTTCTGAGAATAACATCCCACTTTTGAATACATACACTGACTAAGCTAAAGCATTTAACTTGTGAGGGGGGAATTCATAACATCATATTCATTGTAAATAAATAATAAATCACTATATATTGACTTAAAAAGATTCATATGTTTCTCTTGAATATGAATACTATAGATGAATTCTTTACCAAGTCTAAGATCTAACATTCTAGATAATAGGATCATCTAAGGTAGATGGCACCCCACCAAGATAAAGTCTCTTTGATGCCATATGAACTAAAGAGACCACTTCAATTCTCCCTTGCTCCTTGGTATAGGAACATTACATCCCATGGCCATGTGAAGTAGCAACGTAAGTTAGTGGCACTATGCATTTTATAAGAACTAAAACATAAGCATATATGCTTGAAATAAAATAAACTTGACATGAACTAACATTAAGAATCATCTTCACATTTTAGATTCCATTACATCAATGAATTAAGAAACATTACTATATGAATTATCTATATAACTACCCACATGGGGCACATCATACTTGGGAATCTCATCATTGCTAGGAAGACTAGAATGACCATAAAGGTCCATCATTGCAAGATCATATAACAAGTTACTTTATTCTTTTATCTTAAACATTAACATTGTTGTTCTTATCTTGACATAAATGTAAATTATCCTCACCCAACTAATGTGGTCATCAATTCCATAAAGACAAAATAATATATTGAGGAACAATTCACAACTTATGTGCATTATCTTAATCGTCATGGGATTTATCCCTCTTACTCTTGGAATCAAGATTACATGACATACGCAAAACTTGCATCAATGACTTAATCATTACTTGATCATAGCATTAGACTAATGAGAATCAGTGATAACCATAGAACTTTAAGAATATTAGAAACACCATGAAATAATATAATCATAGGCATCATCATTATCTTAATTTCATTCACTAAATTGGAATTTAAAGCATAATAATAAATCTACTATAACATGCAATTCATCCAACGTATATATGCATAGTGGCATGATTTCTTACCTAGAGCAAAGAAAATGCTAATTTAGTCTCTCTGATCTTCAGTCAATCCTTATTTTCCTAAAATTAACATGATTTATATTAATTATTACCTTAATTAACATCCTAAACCCTAATCTTAGAACAATAGGAAATCATGATTTTTTTGTTATCCATTCAGGGTCTAAAATTAAGAAAAATGGATTCTTCTTTGAAAAGACTTTGCAAAACACATTTTTTAATATTTTTATTAACTAGTGATTTATTATGAATTTTTGAAGAATTGACCAATAGGAAAACACCAAAAATATCCATGAGTGCAGTAATATCCAACTCAGAGATGGGACCTCACTCCAAGTTGGACCAATCATATCCAGACACATAGCATGGGCCCACTCAAACAATACTACATGGATAGAGCACCAAAGTTGAAGTCAAAAATAAAAACATCCCTAGTTAAAATTCCTTACATTGACCTAGCTAGGGCTGAGTGGTAAGACCATCCTTTCCCATCTTCTCCTTTTCTCTCTACTCTGATGAGCAGTCATGGATATTTCATGCCTTGACTAGTACTCGAGGTATACAACCACTCCTAGAGGATTGAGGTCTCCAGAGGCTAACTTGAACCAATCTGGAGCCAACAAGCTAAAGCTCAGGCCCGAAGGTGCACTGGAACACAAATGGAGAATTTTTCCATCTAGTAGCAGTGGCTAGAAACTAAGTAAAAACACACGTGGAACAAACCAAATCATCTAGGTATCTTCAAAATCCCAAATCGAAGTCAAACACATCACAAATATGCTAAATGATGGTCTCAAACTGGGTATTGACAAGACGATACCAAAAAGTTGTTGAAGAAATGAAAAAGGAGATAAATAGGTGAGTACCTCTCTGAGGGAAATAAGTGACTTAGAATATCTGAGGAGAAACAAGGAGATGATCTAGATGTTTATCCTTGACCCTGAAGGTACTCATTGCAGTGGCAATCTCCAAATAGGTCAACAAGATATATGGAGTTGGGTTTAAAGTTGTGATGTGCTAGAAGAAAATTAATGAGTTGGGATACATTCTAGAGTATGTTTATGAGGTGGGTAGAGAGGTATATATACATGTGAGGGTCTAAGGTAGTGTGGTTACTCATGGTTGTCGAGTTTGAAATGAATAGAGAGTCCCTCGATGTTTGTGACTTCTAGGTCATGGAATCATAATCAATATGGGATCAAACCACTCTAAGGGATGAGATGAAGGTGGATGGTGGGGATTAGTAGGGTATTCTCTTGATTGAAGAGGAGGATCAGATCTTGAGAGAGGTCGGGCCACTACTTGGTCTTGGAGTCCCTGGGAGTCAGGCGAGAGGGATGAGTCCCCGGTTGGTAGATGACTTTGGACAGGAGTCTAACTCGAACATGACTGTTTAAAGGGGTGTTTGACACCCATATAAACTGGACTATAGGTTAGATCAGTTAATTGATGATATTTTTATTTGAATCTATTATTAACTATATATAAACTTCCTTAAATTAATTAGGTGATCAAATAAAGTTTAATGGATTCCAAAATTTAACCACACGCCATCTTGAGGGTCTATAATCTTCCTATATATAGATTTCGGTTTTGACCATTTGTAGTTCATAAAATTCATATGGGTCATTATTTTAGTTTAATGCAATAAAATATAGGATGCATTGAATTAATCTCTCCTTAGTTAGTAATTTGAATCAATTTCAAATTCAGGGGTTATAATCAAATAAAGATTATCTTTTTCATCTTTCATACATAAAATAAAGAAATCATTTTATGAGAGAGAGAGAAAAAAAATAAAGGATTTATGTCTCATTCTTTTCTTATTAGGATAAGGATGAGTTAATGCATAAAGGAACATGATATGTTATTGAACGAAATTTTATAAAGTGTGGCTATCTCCATTTATGTAACCTTTTCCATAAAACTCCATTATGAACTCTACATCATGTATGTGAAATTTTTGTAATGTTACACCATGTACCAGAGTATAAGTCTCCAGCATAGCTACATATAAAGATATAATCTAAGCTTAAAGAAAAATCACACATTTATGTTTAAGTCTCCTATAGATTTTTATTTTAACTTTCATGCATGAAAATATATAGTCTTTTAGTGTCACAGTATCTCATATATATCTGTAATATTCATATGACTTATTGATAATTCTTTTTCTCATGTATGGTTGGGGACGAGATGTCTACATGTGAACAATAGAGAAGGAGTAGGACATCAGTCTAAGAACATGGAAGACCTACTGCATGACTAGGAGTGCCCTGGTGGGGTGCCATTATCCGCATAAGTTTCTTTTATGCATTGAGTCTAGTTTATATGTATAGATTTTTGAACAATGTCAAAATTATGTATTACTTTCCTTTTTGTGTAAGCTTATTAAGAACGAGAACTATAATGTGATCCTGAGTTGGTTACGCTTTCAGTTATTTAATATGCATCCTACTCAAGATATGTGATACCCCACCAATATTAGAAGTCACAAATTGATGCTTCTGCTCATGTGAATGTGTTCAAAATTTGGGGTCTTACAACCTGGTATCAAAGAAAAAGTAATATTGGCCACTAGGCCCTCTCATAATTTTCATTGGTCTAATGTCCATTTAGGTCCACTAGTCTATGATCTATTTATGCTTCCTAGATTGAATAAATGAAGTCATTATGCAAGAATCAATACCCTTTCTATATGAGAAATGGATAAATATAGGAACGTTGAAGAAGAAATATAAGTCATGAGGTTTACTTAAGATAGGGAATTGATATGAGGGTTAGATGCCCATCTAGTTTGCATCCTTTGTAGTAACTCTATCCTAGCTAGTTACATAACCTCTCTTTTCTCAATTGTATTTTTGAGATATGTAGAGGGGATGTCATTAGCATAAATACTTATTTTGCACTTTTCCCTTCTTACTAGTGCATGTGCTATGGGATATTTGAACTATTGGGTAGGTGGTGAGTTGCATAATGAGGTCTGACATTATTGGGTATGTGCTCGATCAACACATATATGGGGATGTCACTAGGATGGGTGATACTAAAGACCTAAACTATATAGTCACCTAAAACTAATACAATTGGTGATAAAGAGACACTTATGCCAAGATTATATGCTAAGAACATTTATGATAAGTTACAAATGATGAATAAAGTTAACAAGAGTAATTTTAACAAAGTTATGTTAATTTGGTATTTATCCAATGTAAATGAGCACTCTTCTACAATGATCTCTTGGTGAAATGAGCTCTTGGGAGCAATGAGTACTTGGGTGAAATGAGATCCTTGGAGCAATGAGCACTTTGGTGCAAGGTTATGTAGAGAATTCAACTTAGTTAACTCATTGAGTAATAATATTATGCTAATGATAAAGGTAAATGAGCATTAAAAATTTTGTGATATATAATGAAGTAAATGTTTAATTTTACAACTTCATTTATAACATATGCATTACACATAATATAGTTATCTATGTGAATGTTATATCATGAACATGTCAGTGCAAAACCATAAGACTTTATGACATGATTAATGTATTCTTATACATATATATATATATGAAATCGTAAGGTGGGTCCTACCATGTTAGTGCATGCAGATTTTTCAGGATGAAATTTCTGTGAAGGAGGGTAGAATTATAACATCCCCATAAGTTCAATATAGAATAAACGTGGCAAATAATGCTAAGTTGCAAATCTAATTCCTTCTAGTGATATAAAAGTAGAGTAACCCCTACACATGATGATTCAACATTTTATTACATCTTAATTTAATTATACACACCATATGGCCCTAATTTTTTTTTGAAAAGGTAAATATATTCCAAAGAGTTGTAGCAAAGCTACCAGTTACCAGCCTTGTGGCCTACAATAGGGAGAAAGGGATATACAAAAACCCATCTCAACATGCCTTGCGACCTACGTCAGGGAGAAAGGGATATACAAAAACCCATCTCAAGACAAGGTATACACAGGTTAGTTACAAAAACCCCAGTAAACCTTAGAAAGGTTAGAAATACCTTTAACTAGACCTTTCTTTATAAGTAATTGATATGAAATTTCTTTTTTAATCTTTTTGAGGAGGTTTGTTTTAGACTGTTCAGGCCCAGCATGGGCCCTAAATTGAATGACTATAGTTAAATAGTAAATTCCCAGGGGGAAACTAGGTCCCCTTGGTATATGAGCAATTAATAAGATATTAGATCTTTTATTTAGTAATCATGTCAAACTTCAATAGAATTGGATGGCCCTATATATGTCAAATAGTGTTAAGAATAAGGGGTGAATAATTGAGTATATACTAACATGCTTAGATGATCAATACAGTTGATTAATTCATATACATTTGATAGCTCTTTTGGAGTTGTCCCATGAGAATCTAAAGAGGAGGATCTCGTATCTTACCTCCCACTTCTTCCGCGGTGAGGGGGAAATGGTCATGTTACCTCCTCGGCCTCCATCTTTTCCTTTCTCTCCCATATATCCCCTTTTTCTCACAACCAACTTCTTTAGGAGATGATTTTGAATTCAGTGAACCCTCACTCAAACCCCACCTTTAGATAGAGAAAAAACAAATCTTTGTCACCTCTTTTTAACATAGCTAGCACCCTCATGCCACCATTCCTCTTTGCACTAGCTCCAATATTTCCCTAAGAAGTGAGAGACCATCACGAAGCTTTTTACCATTTCCAATTTTGAGCAAAGCCACCCTAGGAGATGCCACATATCAATCTCCTTCCCTAGTGACATCAAGATCTAAAGGGATGTCCAATGCATTTCAATCCATTTCCAACTCTAGTGAACTTCCTTACACTCTGTTAGTTGTTATCCTTATGCCCATTCTATGTATGTTCTATGAAACTACCCCAACCATGAACTCAATTTTATACTGGCCAAGGTCAACCTCCGACCACTTCCCTCATCTATACTTGGCCCCAACAACTATGCAAAAAACACTTATAGAGACATCAAGATATTTAAAGAAACTTGTTTTGCCCAATGGGCTATTAGTTCATGAACCACAAACTTAAGTTTGACTGCCCTATTTTCTATACGTCATAATGGTTATATGGAGTTAGAAACATATTTTTATATCAAGGTAATCCTTCCATCTTTGGGTTACCCTCATGGTTTTGATTCATATTTCAAAGTGTGTCAATATCTGATGATTCTTGGTTTTATTCTCCCTTGTTCCTCCTGCCCATTCTATGGCATGCAAATGGAACATTCGAGTTCCCTAGAACATCTACCATGGCTTACTAGGTTTGTCGTGGAGCAAGGAAAATTTTGTGTCTACATTTCTTCCATTTTTTGGCATTAGGTTTGATCGAATATCTAAATTGTAGTGAGAAGCTCAAGGCTCCATGTCTCAATGAAGAAGAAGCCACTCTGTGTATTTATTATCTTTCTCTCGCATCTCAAATTATATGTGACTCTTACTTGGGGTAAAAATAGAATGCTTACATGAGTTGGATTTGATACAACCATGTCAATTTAAATGGATTTTTGACCTAGTCAGTCTGTATCACGCATAATAATGAGATACATATTTAAGGGTAAATCCATATTTCACGCTTCGTTTGAATCGAGGTCCCAATAATTGGTTTATTTGTTTTATCTCAACTCTGATTGGTCAGTCATAGCCTAATATTCAATAAATTGTAGACATTAACATGTGGCTCAAATTGGGTCAAACCATAGACACAGTTTTGATTAGTCTTGTAAGATCTAGACACTAGATTAGGTTACAGAACCCTAACTAAATTGGTTTTCATGAGTATCTGGACTTAAGGTAATTAGGGTTAAAGATCTTAATCCATGGTTATGGGTTGTATTATAGTTGATCAAGGGATAAGATCAAGATATTGTGTAGGAACTATTTCTACTTATTAGGCAAGTGGTCCATGCCCATGAGTATTTAGCATTTATTTTTATTAACACCTATACTTGTTCCTTAATTCAAGTAAGATATCAATGATTCATATGATCTTATGTTTTCAAGTGAAAGGTAAGTTTATAAGGTTCATTAGTAAAGTTTATGATTCAAGAATTTATTTCCATGCTAAGTTTTATTATGTCATTTTTTATTGTAATTCAAAGTTAATATTTCAATATAAGAACAAGTTAAGATAAGAATTCTGATGTCATAAGATTATGGAATTAAACCCAGGCACTAGAGTTCATGTCAACTCAAGAGACATGACCCAGAACCTTTGTGCATGTCATGAGGCCAAGGCACTAGAGTGCATGCTGAGTCAGACATATGACTGAAGCACCATAGTACATGTTATGAGATCCAAGTACCAGAGTATATGTCTACAACATAAATTACCTATAAAAATGCAAACTAATATTAAAGAAAGATGATGTGTTTATGTTTAAGTCTTCTACAAATTTTTATTTAAGCTTTCATGGATAATAATATATAGTGTTTATTTATTCTAGTATATCACATATATCTAGAATACTCATGCCACTTACAGGTAATTGTTTTTCAAATGCATGGTTGAGGATGATATGTCTACATGTGAAGAGAAGAGGAGGATTATTACATTGGTCTAAGGACATGAAGGACCTAATGAAAGACTAAGAGTTTCCTAGTGGAGTGCCATTATCCACCTATGTTTTCTTTTATGCATTGAGTCTAGTTTATATGTATAGATTTTTGAACAATGGCATACGTTTGTATCAGTTTCTTTTTTGTGTAAAACTTTTGAGAATGATAAATGCATTGTGATCTTGAGTGGGATACACATTCAATTATTTCTTATGCATGATACTTAGATATGTGATACCCCAACAATATTAGGATCCAAGAATTGGTTCTTCCATTCATGTGAAAGTGTGTAGAATTTGGGGTGTTACACATCCCTACTCTACAATTGGTTAAAACATGGTTGGGAAATACATTTTCCATGAACTTAGGAGAAGCATCGTATATATTATCAAGATATATAGAGATAGATCTAGAAGGCTTCTCTGTCTAAGTTAAACTACATACATTAAAAAAATACTAAAACGGATTATCATGAAAGAGTCTAAGAGAAAAAACTTACCCATGTCTCATGGAATAAGTCTCTCTAAAGCTTGATGTCCTAGCTCTTCTAAAGATAGAGCATGCATAATAAAATTATGTTTACATCCCCAACCAAATCCATCATGTATGCAATGTTCCATAGTTGTCTCGACCTTTTGTATGCTTTGAGCATGACGACTAGGTACCAGTGAGATCTTTGTGAAGGTCATTGGACATGTATAAAGAACATCCCTAAGTACTTGAGAATTATTAACGATCAATTCATAATTTATAATGGTGAGGAAGAGTTGGTTGTAAAAGGTTACACTGACGTAAGCTTCCAAACTTTCAAGCACAATTAATGATCGTAGTCATGATTTGTATTTTTCCTAAACGACGAGTTGTAAGATAAAAGAGTTTCAAGTAATAGATAGTGGCTTATTCTACAATAGAGGTTGAGCATATTTTGGCATCCAATTCAAAAATGGAAGTTGAATAGATCAATAAATTTGTTGGTGAACTAGGAGTGGTTCCACTTATATATGATGTAGTAGAACTATATTGTGACAACAATGGAGCCATTAAATAAGCTAAGGAACCCAGATCGCATCAACATTCCAAGCACATACTTAGGCTTTATTGTCTCATATGAGGTATCCTATAGCGACGAGATGTTAATATTTTTAGAGTAACAATTGAAAGTAATGTTCTTGATCCCTTAATAAAATCATTTTCACAACACAAGCATGATGGTCATATTAGATCCCTTAGGAATAGACTTCTAAGTGATTTTTCTCTAGCTCAAGTGGGATATTTTTGGTTAAATTCCCTAAGATACATCATGTGATTATTGTAATAGGGATACTTTGTATATGATTTGATTATCAATTTAGGGTAGTTACACTTATTATGTTTTTGTGTGTATAGAGATCATGAATAGACCTAATAATGTCCTAAGAATTATTAAACTTGATGACATATGATTTGGGTTGATAACCTAAGCATGAGATTAAATGTGTACTTAGAGTATTCATTCTTGATATGTCCCTAGTTGGTTATTATTGTGGATACTATAGGACAACAATAATACACAAAACTAGCATGTATGGTGAGTGGTGACTATGTCTCTTTGGTCATTATATTAGATGTCAACTTAGATACATGGGTACAAATTAGAGAAAAAGTTGTACTAGACAGACCTACCTTGAGAATGACACATGGAATTCATGTAATAACATGTTAGAGTCATATCTTAATGTCTAGTGACTGTGTGTTGGTATGTATGCCCATAGAGCCATCCTGAGCGATTGCATGGAGTAGGATATTTATTAATCAATTAATATGATTAATGGGTCAATTAATAAATTCCACAATATTCTAATTAATCCACAAGCATTTTAATTAACGCAATGTTTTTGTTTACCAAAGGGTTTAGGAAACCCTACTTCCTTTCATCTCCTATTTAAAGGGGCTTGACAGCCGATGTCTTTATAAGATATTGAGAGAGGCTTTCAGTTTATGCTCACGTACATAAACCCTAGCCATCATTGTCCTTAGGAGAGAAAGGAGAGCACCGCGATGCTAGCATGTCATCTCACAGAGGTTACTCCTTCTTTTCGACTTAGGAAGCACGACGTGGAGTTCCATTTCTTCTGTGTGGACAGTTATGGCCTAGAATCCCCATTTATGAATGTGGTTGTGAATGTTGTGGATATGTTTGTTTGTGAATGTTATGGATGTATAATGGTTGTATGTGGATCCTTTGTATAAAGTATTCATCTTGCATGTCGAGCCTCATCTGTTATTCCAAAGTGTAATTAATTCTTTCTCTTTATATTTGTACTCATATGATGTAATAGATATAGGATTAGTTTTATTCTTTGTAAACTTGATGTAAGGAGGACACTTGAAGATCCGACTCCAAGGAGAAGAAACCTGGAGATCCAATTCCAAGAAGTAACTTGAAGATCCAACTCCAAGGAGCAATCATGAAGAAGAAACTTGAAGTTCCAACCTAACGGAGCATCCATGAAGTTGTTCATTATAATGTTGATCCTTACAGGTTGATTCACATGTGTTTTTGCATGAGATGTATAAGACCTTAAGTGGACCGTAATCCTTTGTGGCTCCAAAGGATTACAATAGTATGGCCATAACTGATGTTTTTGTGTCTGTAATTGCATACCTATCGTTTGTGGTGGTGGATATAATAGTATATGATACGTATTATATGTATGTGGTATTTGGATATGTATATGTATTAATAAAACCCATCAATTAATAATATTAAGTTTTATTTGCCTTCCATAAAGCAACACACATGAAAATCTTGATCGAATATGTGTGGGCGTGCCTCCACATGGTACACTATCTATCTCATGGAAGTGTGATGGTGGGTGTGTGGGTCTATCCCTGTAGGGTGCACACTCATCGTGTTGGCTTATGGGTTGGACTTAACTAGGGAACCTTGATAGGATCAAGTACCTAGAAACACATACATGCATCATGGCAAGGAGTTGTGCATGATCATCTATCCAAGAGTTTCATATGATGCAATTGGAAAAAGTTCCCTACCTTAGTATATGGTCTTTGACGTCGGCGTTGGTTGGGCATTGATCCAATTATTTTGGATCTTGGCTCACTAGAAGGTTGTACACTACAATCTTTTGAGTTGATAGTGAGGGCTATCAATTTGAATAAAAATAGTGGGAGCATAATTAATTAAAGTCCTAATTTATCTCTTTTTTCAAATCTTTACAAGTCAAAATGGTTTGGACTAAATGCAAACTTTTTCTTTTATAGCAATCAAATGGAAAACAACACTCACACATTCTCATTGTGATCAGTCCTTGAGAAGGAAAAACTTACCATCAACTTTCAAAACCGGTTTAGGTCACTGAGAATTTTTCTCACACAGGGGTGTAAGCTCTATGTCTTTGAAACACCAGAGCCAGTGGAACCCACCTCAAATGCGCCCAAAGTTGAAAAGGATGCTTATAAGAATCACATTGATGACGTCATGGATCTCAAGTGTCTGATGTTGTGCTCAATGAACTATGAGTTGCAAGAGCAGCATGAGAACATGAATGTCATGGAGATGGTAACACATCTCAAGAACATGTATCAGCATCAAGCAAGACGGGAGAGATATGATATCTCTGAGACTTTGTTTAGAAGCAAGATGACAGAGGGAGACTCAGTTGGTACCCACATACTCACTTTGATTGGGTATGTGGAAAGCCTATCCAAGTTGGGATTTCCCCTAGGTCAAGAGTTGGCCACTGATGTGATTTTTCAATCATTTCCTGAATCATATATTCATTTTGTCATGAACTACAACATGAACAATCTTGACAAGCTATTGTCAGAATTGTTGGGCATGTTGAGGACAGCTGAAGCATGGATGAAGAAAGATAAGCCCAAGTTTGTGATTATGAACAATAGGACAAAGGGAAAGTCAAAAGGCAAAGTCAAGGCTAAGAAAGGTTCTAAATCCGGGCATAAACCAAAGTCATTTGTGCTCAAAGATAAAGGTGGGATCTCCAAAGAAGGCCGTTGACACCATTGTCACCAATTTGGACATTGGAAAAGAAATTGTCCTCTCTACCAGGAGGAACTGAGGAAGAAGAAGCAGGGGATAGAGATCTCCACTTCAGATATATATGTTATTGAGATAAACTTAAATACTTCTTCATCATGATTCGTGGATACTAGATGTGGATCTCAAATATGTTCAAATATGTAGGTTCTAATAAGAAGCAAGCCTTTACGAAAGGGACAAATCGAGCTATAGGTCACTAATGGAGCAAGAGTTGTTTTCATTGCAGTTGGAGCTATTAGTTTATCTTTGCCTACGGGCCATGTAATAGAATTAGAGAATTGCTATTATGTACCTACCATTAATACAAATATTATTTCTGTATCTTGTATGGATAAGAGTGGATTTGAATTTCACATCAACAATGGAATGATTTCTATTTCTAAATATGAGATCTTTTATGGCAATGTCTGCATGTCTTATGTTATCTACTTGTTAGAACTTGAGAATAGCATATACAACATAAATACTAAAAGGCTAAAACTTAGAAATTCTAACAAAACATACTTATGACATTGTCGTCTTGGGCACATAAACGAGAAGTGCATATCTAGACTCCATAAGGATGGTTATCTAGACTCTTTTGGTTTTGAATCATTAGAGACATGTGAGGCTTGTTTATTAGGCAAGATGATCAAGACTCCTTTTACTAGACACAGTGAGAGAGCCAGTGATCTACTAGGGCTCATACATATTGATGTATGTGGACCTTTTAGATCAAATGCTAGAGGAGGCTATCAATACTTCATTACCTTCATTGATGACCTCAGTAGGTATGACTATGTATATCTTATGAAATACAAGTCAGAAACTCTTGAAATGTTCAAGACTTTCATGAATGAAGTAGAGAAGCAACTTGGTAAGAGTATTAAAGCACTTTTTTCAGATTGAGGTGGTGAATACTTAAGCCAAGAGTTTGAGGACCTTCTGAGAGACTGTGGTATTGCATCACAATGGACTCCAGACCGTGGTATTGTATCACAATGGACTCTACTTGGTACACCATAGTATAATGGTGTTCCAGAAAGAAGGAATCATACATTATTAGACATGGTACCATCAATGATGAGTTCAACCAAACTTCCAATATCGTTCTAGGAATATTCTCTTGAAACTACAGTGTTTACACATAAATGTGTACCTTCCAAATCGGTTCAAAAGACACCATATGAGATATGGAACGGGAATCCTCCCAATTTTTCTATGTTAAATATTTGGGGATGTGAAGCTTATGTTAGGAAACAATTTCCTAAAAAACTTGGACCCAAATCTGACATATGCTATTTTGTTGGATACCCCAAGGAAACTTGGGGATATTACTTCTACACACCATCTGACAACAAAGTATTTGTTGCTAGGACTACTGTATTTCTTGAAAAGGAATTTATTTCCAAAGGAAATAGTGGGAGGAATGTAGAGCTTGAAGAAGTTTGAGATCAACAAGAAAGTAGAGAACCCGGCGAGGTACATAAGGAACATTAAGACTCACAAACTGTTGTAGAATTTCAAGTTCCATATGTAACACATGAACCTTGTAGGTCTAGTAGGACACAACTTGATCCTGAGAGATTTGGATTTCTTGTGACTCAAGACAGTGATGAATTGGTCATAGAAGATGATCCAACTTCCTATCTAGAAGCTACTGAGGGACCACAATCTGAGAAATGGCTCAAAGACATGAGATCTGAGATGGAATCCATGTACACCAATAAGGTATGGACCTTGGTGGATCCACAAGAAGGGGTAAAACCCACAGGGTGCAAGTGGGTCTTCAAGAAGAAGACTGACATGGATGGAAATGTTCAAACCTATAAAGGTATATTGGTTGTAAAAGGATTCTATCAAATTCAAGGTGTTGATTATGATGAGACCTTCTCACCAGTTATCATGTTTAAATCCATCAGGATCATGCTTGACATTGCATCTTATCATGACTATGAGATTTGGCAGATGGACGTTAAAACAGCATTCCTTAACAGGAATTCACTCGAGGATGTGTACATGATACAACCTGAGGGTTTTATCAATCTGAAGGAAGACAATAAAGTTTGTAAGCTACAAGGTCTATGGATTGAAGCAAGCATCCCAGAGTTGGAATCAATATTTTGACGAAGTTGTCAAAAAGTTTGGCTTTAGTCAAAATGAAGATAAACCTTGTGTTTACAAAAAGGTTAGTGGGAGCACAGTCGTATTTCTCATATTGTATGTGGATGACATACTATTGATAGTAAATGACTTCTCTACTCTTCAGACAGTAAAAGGTTGGTAGGGAAGACCTTCTCTATGAAGGATTTAGGTGAAGCATCCTATATACTAGGAATCAAGATCTATAGAGATATATCTAGAATGCTTCTAGGCCTAAGCCAGAGCACATACATTGATAAGGTGATAAAGAGGTTTAACATGGAGGGTTCTAAGAGAGGTAACTTTCCCATATCCCATGGGGTTATGATATCTAAAGCCCAATGTCCTAGTTCATGTGATGAACGGGTGCACATGAGTAAGATTCCATATGCATCAACAATTGGATCTATCGTGTACGTGATGTTATGTACTCATCCTGATGTGTCGTATGCTTTGAGCATAACGAGCTGGTATCAGTTAGATCCAAGTGAATGTCACTGGATAGTCATAAAGAACATCCTAAAGTACTTGAGAATGACTAAGGATCAATTCTTGGTATACGGTGGTGAGGAAGAGATCGTGGTAAAGGGTTACACTGATGCTAGCTTCCAAACTGAAAAAGATGATTATAGATCATAATGTGGATTTGTGTTTTGCCAGAACAATGGAGCTGTGAGCTGGAAAAGTTCCAAGCAAGAGACATTTGGGGATTCTACAATAGAGGTAGAATATATTACCGCATCTAATGCTGCAAAGGAAGTTGTGTGGATCAAGAAGTTCATTTTTGAACTTGGAGTGGTTCCAAGTGCTAGTGATGCAATTAAGTTATTTTACAACAACAACTGAGCAATTGTACAGGCTAAAGAACTAAGATCTCACCAACATTCCAAACATATTCTATGGTGGTTCCATCTCATATGAGAGATTGTACAGTGAGGAGATGTGGAGAGTTGCAAAGTACCTATAGAAAGCAATGTGGCTGACCCACTCACAAAAGCACTTTCACAGTAGAAAGATGACGGACATGTTCGATCACTTGGATTAAGATTCATGAGTGATTGGGTATAAGTTCAAGTGGGAGTCTGTTGGTATGTATGCCCATAGAGACTATCATTTGATGATTGTAATGGGATACTATGTAAACAATTTGTAATTCTATATTGATCATATCAATAACAGAAAGTTTCCAATCTATATGTTTGTGTTTTACATTGTGAGATGACCATAAAACTTATAGATGTATACAGAATAATATACTCAATGACATATGTCTTCGGGTTAATGACCTGAACAGTAAGATCATATGTATGCTAAGAGTATGTATTCTTATTTTATCCCTAATCAGTTGTTATGGTGTAAATATCCATATACATCAATAACACATAAGATTAGAATGTATGTTGGTTGATGGAAGAATCTCATTACCCATGATATGGAGATATCAAAACAAATACATAGATACTTGTTAGAGAATAGTGTATCGGACAGACCCACCTTGGGAGTGACACATGGTAACCATGATTGGTAGTTAGACTCACATCTCATAGTGATGGTGGTGATTGTGGTTCTTAGACCTGAAGTCACTACACTTATCATATGTCATTCAATGTACTTTGACATCATCCATCGTGGTTCTAAATAAATATTTCCATAAAGATGGTGCTTGATTGAACTGTGACACATGGGGATGACTGTGAGTGTTGTAGATGGAATTTTTCCTTCCTACAGGAGTTTGATATTCTGGCCACTTGATAAGTGAGACTGAGAAATGCATGGTCATGCGGATGTGAGTCAATATGTGATATTGAGTATACATATATCTTAGACAATCTACTCTAGTTCAAGGAACATGGATTGAACATTGAATAGGATGATGGTTCCATGACTCGAGTTTAATCTGGATATCAGTGACAAAGGAACTATACAATTATTGTAACACCAGTCATGAATGATAGTTAAGTTTTTCTCCAACTTCTCCAATTACTTAGGTGGCAAGTAAGTCTTGCTAGATACCAATCATTGCTTGTGAAATCATAATATGATTATGGATATCACTGCCAATGTAATTTGGAGCCTACCGGGTCACACGCATAGGATGTGTTGGAATAGGAGTATAATTGTGGATTTGATTGGAATTGTTCTGAATCACATTGATTACGAAAATGTTTATGTAATCCATTCTAATAATATTGGAATATGTTTGAGCCAATTAATTGGAGTGACTGGATCTAAGTGTACATGGAAGTTTGTAGGTATGTATGCCCATAGATCCATCTCGAGTGATTGCATAGAGACAGATATTAATTAATCAATTAATACAATTAATTGGTTAATTAATTAATTCCAAAATATTCTAATTAATCCAGAAGCATTTTAATTAACGCAGTTGTGAGAACCCGTTACAATAAATTAGATTACTCAAAACATAAAACACAATAAATTACTAATTAATCACACACCCAAAATTATGGGTAAATTAAAATTGATTTCAACATCAACACCCGCTCAAAAACATTTGCATAAGAGCCTAACATCTTTCTTGTATCCATACTATTCTAAGAATTTGATACAAATTGGTCTATCGCCTTGGCCACAACATATATACACAGAATAACAATATTCGTATATGTCACACAAACAAGCATTAACATGCTAACCAAATTTCGATTTGTTTGAAACACCATATACAAACTTTTCCTGCCAGGACCTGAGAGTACAGGGACGACTCTAGGACACACTAGACATCTAATCAAATTTCTCAAAGATTTATTACTATAGATCATCTTTGTTGCCACATGTTTTTTTTTGTCACTTCCGATTACCTAAAAAAATGTGGTGAACCACAAGGGAGAGACCCATGTCCCAGTAAGAGATATAACCTCCAATAACATTTATTGATTACAACATTTTTAAGTAATTAAACAGTTAAGTAGTTTAATCAGATATAACAAATAAGATCAGCAGTACTGATGATTAACAAAATACATAAAGAAGTAGATAATAACTATCATCATTAGCCAGACTATCATCCTTTATCTTGTTGACAATATAAGCAATTCAGTACCATATGCATATCTAGTATCATGAGCAAGTCTAGTAATATAGCATAGCTAACAACATGAGCATGTCTAATTGATTGAACATATCAACATCATAAGAAGAGCTAACAACATAAGCACAACTATCTGGATAATCATGATTAGTAGTATACACATCTCTAGTTACAAAGGCATGGCTAGTATGCTAAGCATAACTAACAACATGAGATAGCTAGCATCATGATTATAATCAGCAGTAGCAGTATAGTTATCAACATAATCATGGCTACTATATGTACGCATCTAAAATCTTAAGCATATCCACAACATAAGTATATCTAATATCTCTTAATTGCATTAAGCATCATATTTATGTAAAGATAACAAACAAGGGTTAACATCCAACGTGAAACGTTGTGTATAACCCTAAAACAATATGCTACATAGCTATATTACATCTTTTATTACGCCCTGGGGAATTTGAATTGTACATTCAAAGTCCAACCCACCCCTGCGAAGGGCTATTCGATTCCGTACAAGATCTAGGGGTGCTGGTATCCTAATATCTCTTTCCCTCGGTCAGTACGAGTAAAAAGGTAGTGACATATCAGTCAAAGTTGCCACCACAGTGACATATAGTCACACTGATAACCCCTAGTTCACCCTTGGTACAGGTCACGGCACTAGAAACCAGGGTATACATAACCCTCTAATCCAAGGTACAACTGCAGTTGTCCTCAATCACATCATGTTATAATCACCGAGACACGACCGCAACCGTTCTCAATCACATCATAGGTATGAGGCATGACTATAGCCAACATCCACAATCTGAATTGTGCATGATAAGGATATATCCTCAACCTGCCACCCCCACAAACTCAACAGTATGTGCTTCGAGTTTCCCTTAGGAATACTCATTTCACCATCAAGCAAGTTCTAACATTGAAGATGGCTCTACGGCACAGGGCACTACATGATTAGAGTTGCATTTGATTAGTTCTGCCAATTGGGTGAATTAAGGTTGCATCAAACAAGTGGACATACAAACCCTAATTCACTTCTAGCAAGCATATAAATATCACAACTTTGAAAAGATATAAAACGTGTGAAACATAATTTCTCATCTCATCATCTACTATTCACCTGCCATTCATGAGACCACACTAGTCATCATACTATCACAAGATATAAATCCTTTTCACAATATCACAGGGTATCAACCCTTATCAACATAAGAGGATTACACCTCATTCAGAGATCAACCATGCCCAAAGGTCATTAAGACCATTATACTATCACATGATATAAAATACTTTTTATAATATCATAGGGTATCAAACCTTATCAACACAAGAGGATTACACCTAATTTAGGGCTCAACCATGCCCAAAGGTCATTAAGACCATCATACTATTCCCTATGAGATCATCATTATCTTTGCATGCCTTATAACAAGGCTCAACAACATCACTTACATATAATACACCAGATCAACACAATATTGTATTAATGAGCTAGGAGATATTCATAAACAATCATAGCAGGATTATATTAACATTAAGAACATTCCTTTATTAAACCAACATGCAAGGAATCTAGATATGATTAACTCTCATCATATTCATAATGCACATGTTTAGCATAAGAAAGTATCAACCATGTCGCTATGATAACCACCAATTAACATATCAAGGTTATGATCATATTAAGGAGGTTATTCCACCATCATTCATTCATATAAGAATGTTAAGCATGAATACTCATCTTTATCTATTTGCATTAGAGTTAGGTTTACAAGATAAATTATATTAATGTTACTAATCAACACTCATACCCAAACCCTAACTCACGGCATCCCCATTGGATCATAGATTCATAAGGTGAAGCGTCACCATCACATTCCATACTATTCTCAAGTATGAACCCACACATAAATCAAGGTGTAACCATTTGGTTATAGCATACTAGGGTTTCAACAATAGTAATAGAGTACTCCATGATTGCATTAGTCATTCAAGGACTATTCATACCCAATTACCATCATTTAGTTATATTAAAGCTAAGTATAACAAGTTATACCTCATTAGGGTTACATATCAACACAATATGGTTATCATCCCTTCTATTCATATGTATGAATAGGTAAGACTACCTTATTAAGGGTAACCCTCCATTTGTTCCATCATCATTCAACCCATATCTCCATACCACAATGTCACCCAAAACCATTGGATGTTTAAAAGGTAAGACCATTGGTTGTTTACATAAGTAAAAACCATGGATAAACCACATATCAAGTCCTTTATTTGTGATCTAGAAAGAGTCACCATCTAACCCTAGACATCACTTGATTAACAACACAAAAAGTTCCATTGAGAGTAGGGTAAAACCCACAATTGACTGTTCATTTGAAACAAGCCATCCATTGTCAACAAGTAAACTCCTTAAGTTGATCATATAAAGGAAATCATATAAATCACATCATTAGGACCAACATATTACATTAGCCATCATTCCAATTTATTGGAGGTATAAACAGTAGACCTTGACCATTGGGTCAATTTCATGTGTTAAAACCATCAATTATAGTATAGGTCTGACCATTACATCAAGTGACCCAAGAAACCATTGGTCTAAGGCTTAATTGATTCTACAACTATATGATTAACTCACCATTAGTTGTATAGACCTGATCCACCATTATTAGTGACCATTAAGTCACCATAGGTTGTTAAATCAACACTATATTCATTAATCAGCATCAAATATTAAGTTAATGTCATCATTGATTGATAACATTATTAGGGTACTTAATGGTTGATCATTAAACTTCTAATTGATCCAAAACCTGACCTAAGGGGATGACCATAGGTTGTCACCATCATATGAAACCTTTGATCATGACCATCAGTTGTCATGAAGACTACACCATAGGGTTGTTGCAATGGTACCATCATCGGGTCATGGGTTTATAGAAGAAATCAGCTTAAAACCCTAAAATTGACCATTGGTTGATAGGTGCTTAGCACCATAGGTTGTCAAACCAACCTGATCCAAGTCATATTATACCTTAGGAATAACATACACATGATCACAGGTTCATCTAAAACTGAAATCAGAATAGGGAACATTATAAAAATTGAAATTCAAGTCAAGCATAGCTTTTTTGTGCATGGATCATCATTTTCAAGCAAGAACATGATCTAGAAAGCTTATGGTAAGCAATAAACATGGAGAAAGTTATAAAACTTGCCTCTAATGAGAAGCTAAAACCCCCCACATAGAAGAAATCTTGAGCAGGTAGGCTATAAAATCCAAGAATAAGCTATGAATTCATCCATCTAGCACCTTTCTTCATCAAATGAGCAAACCCTAAGCATAAGGAGCAAGAAAGGTAGGGTTTTAGAGATTTAGAGCAATTTCTACCATGGAACAGCAAGGTTCCGACCTAGATAAAGGTAGGAGGAAGGATAAAAAAGAAATAAATGGAGTAAAGAAGGGGATTCTTACTCTTTTAGGTCAAGATCACTAGAAGGAAGCTTTTTCAACCCTAAAATGAAGTCAATTGCAACCCTAGATTCTTTTTCCAAGAAGGTCCCCACTTTCTTCTTCCTTGGACAAGATAATTTGCACCAGAATAGAAGGAGAACGAGGTTGGGAGAATGAGGGAAGTTCTAGAGATAAATTGGCTCGTTTTGGTGCTTGGGGATAAGTATATGAAACTTTAAGATAAAGAAAAAGAAAAGGTTGAAGTTCTGGTATCTATCCAAGTGTCCATGGCCTTAAATTATTAAGAATATACAAGAACACACACAAGAATCTCCCCCACCATCTGTATAGACCTACTTGTCTTTACTTTGTTGAATTTCCCAGCCAATCAAATAATTCATTAGTTGATAGTTACTAAAGGTAGCTCATCCATGAAGGGGTAAACCCTAAAATACCCTTGGAGAAAACACCTTCAAATCATGTTTTAAATAGGTTCCCCATGTCTCAACAAGCTCAATAAAGATGATATAATATCCAAGGAACATAATGCAAGTGATAAATTTCAAAGAACACCTCTCAATTGGGTAAACTACAAAAAAGTCCAAAATGTGCATAAAATTACATAACTTGCTCAACCAGTGTCCAAATTAGACCAAATTTGAAACTTAAGTTTGTATTATGATTTCAAAGCATATAAAAATGTTATATTAGGGTTATAAGCATTAAATTGTGGTAATTAATCTTATTCAACTCATTAAGCAAATTTAGGGGCCTTACAACTATAAACCCCTAATAGGGATTTTGCCCCCAAAATCCAAGGTAAACAAAGATGGGTACTTCCTTTGCACATCAACCTAATAACTTCATATGGTTACGTGTGTATCATGGTGATTCCAAATCATTCATACATATCTCATCTTGGGTCAACACAAAAAACCCCATCTAAGAAGACATTCTCAATATGGAATGTAGAAACTTGTTGTGTCACCTAGACAACTCTAGTAGTAATGTTCAACTTTAAATTCTATCTATCATCCTAAAATTATATATATTGTATCAAAAAATTACTCAAAATTCATACTTGATATCTTTTTACCAATCATGGCATGTGTCCCATAGTATTCCTTGAAGCATAAAAAAAGGTGATGTATCCATCCTTTTTTTTAGATACACTGACACTGGAACACTTGTCAGTTCTTTTTCAGCATCAAAAGAAATGTTGACGCTGGCACCTATCATTCCATACAAGGAAATATCATTCATAGTCAACCTTATTAGGGGTGAAACAACAACACTATCTTCACCTTACTAGGATTTACACAACCTACTTAGAAGACATATCATTATCCCATAAACACATTTAATCAACCCCATCTCACTCTTGTTCAACTTGTCTCATAGCTATTGCTGCTTCGACAACCTTAAGGTTTTTAAAGAAATATTGATCATATTTTTGACCATATTTGAAATACTTTGACATGTCATCATTCAAAGCTTTATATAACTTGTATGACATGACTGGAACACTTTGTTCCTCATATTCATAAATTATATTTGTACATTGGTTAGTCTAAAGGACATAGCCATAAACTCATCATGGTCATGTGAATTATGTCATCCAATCTAAATCTTATGCATTGATATTTAATCATAGGTTAATCTTAAAGGAACATGTATCACATATCTATTAACCAACAAGCCATCTATCCTTGATAGCGTTCTTGCTCAGCTATCACTGAACCATACACAACATTATATAATCACTTTTATTTTTCCTTCCAACAACATTTAGAGGGTCATCATCAACTCTCTCTCCCTCTATTTAAGGAGGAGGAATACTTGATATGTTCATTTAGTAAACATCTCCAACCTTCACATACTTCCCATATTGTGGATACATCTTCGATACTAGGATTCATTACCTTGGTATCCACCTCATGTGCTATAAGGAACTCACATCCTTATCTCATCTACTTTTATCAACAACAAATATCAAGACATATAAGAGGAGTCTTCCTAATTATTGGAAGGCTCAAAAGTAAACTCATCACAAAATTTATGATCTTAGAACCATAGTCTAAGCAACCTTATGTTATTATAAGCTATCCACCCTCATGTTTACAATGAATCCATGCATACCAAGTGGAAATGATCCACTTGAAAGTTGTGCCCTAGAAAGGAAAGACACAAAGGGGAAACACACTTCCCACGTCACAGCAAAATTGTTCAAGGGTCACTAGCAAAAAGGTAACCAATTTTATTTTCATTATTCAGGTTACAACTTCTTATGTATCATTTTACCTTTTTCATTTCGGGTTCCTTGACATTAGCATAGGAATCATCATGATTAACATATCTCATTACTCCTTCTTTTATGACTATTTATCACACTTGGGTATGTTGTCTTATTTTATTATATTTGTCAACCACTTATCAACAAGTAAATCATCATATTCAACATTTTCTTCATTAAACATGGATCATCTCCCTTAATTTCTTTCACACGCCATGCTGATTTTACATTAACACTTCCTTACACACATAGGTTGGTCTGATATTAACTCAGGTTCCACCTTATTCCTTTGTCATTGTTCCCATTTATCTTCTCATTTTGTACTTGTTATAGGAGTTCTTTCCATCTTATGTGGATTTCATACCTGTATTCACTGTATAAGCATAGACTTATCTGTCTTTTACTTTATTATATTCTTGAATCACATCATTAAGAACTCGTCTCTTTCTTATTTGTATTCAAATTTAGATACCATGGTGTTATATCTTTCTCTTATAGTTACCAAACATTCAAGTTTTGATATATTATGATACAATTCTCATCTCTTTAAGGTAGGATTGAGATATTCACACCATGATTTCTTATTTGTTATGCTCTTCATATTGTCTCAAAATGACTACTTGATCAGAGTAATCAAAAAGATAACAATCTAAGAGTTCCATACTTACCTTTTCTTCAATAATTGAATACCTAGCCAGGGCATCCAAGTACTGAGATTAGGCAGTATGCACCATGTTTTTTGTGTCACGTTCCTAACTTAGACATCATCCTAATCTTAAATCCTATTGTCCTTGTAGACTTAGTGAACCTAAAGCTCTGATACCAACTTGTGAGAACCCGTTACACTAAACAAGATTACTCAAAACATAAAACACAATCAATCACTAATTAATCACATACCCAAAAATATGGGTAAATTAAAACTGATTTCAACATCAACACCCGCTCAAAAACATTTGCATAAGAGCCCAACATCTTTCTTGTATCCATACTATGCCAAGAATTTGATACAAATTGGTCTATCGCCTTGGCCACAACATATATACATAGAAGAACAATATTCGGATATGTCACACAAACAAGCATTAACATGCTAACAAAATTCAGATTTGTTTGAAACACCATATACAAACTTTTCCTTCCAGGACCTGAGAGTACAGGGATGACTCTAGGACACACTAGACATCTAATCAACTTTCTCAAAGATTCATTACTATATCTCCTCTTTGTTGCCACCGGTTTGTTTTCTTCACTTTCGATTACCTTAAAAAAATGTGGCGAACCACAAGGGTGAGACCCATGTCCCATCAAGAGATATAACCTCCAACAACATTTATTGATTACAACATTTTTAAGTAATTGAACAGTTAAGCAGTTAATCAGATATAACAAATAAGATCAGCAGTACTAATGATTAACAAAATACATAAAGGAGCAGATAATAAATATCATCATTAGCCAGACTATAATCCTTTATCTTGTTGATAATATAAGCAATTCGGTACCATATGCATATCTAGAATCATGATCAAGTCTAGTAACATAGTATAGCTAACAACATGAGAATGTCTAATTGGTTGAACATATAAACATCATAAGAATAGCTAACAACATAAGCACAACTATCTGGATAAGCATGATTAGCAGTATATGCATCTCTAGTTACAAAGGCATGGCTAGCATGCTAAGCATAACTAACAACATGAGATAGCTAGCATCATGATTATAATCAGCAGTAGCAGTATATTTATCAACATAATCATGGCTATTGTATGTACGCATCTACAATCTTAAGCATATCCGCAACATAAGTATATCTACAATCTCTTAATTGCACTAAGCATCATCTTTATGTAAAGATCACAAACAAGGGTTATCATCCAATGTGAAACATTGTGTATAACCCTAAACAAATATGTTGCACTGTTGTATTACATCTTTTATTACGTCGTGGGGAATTTGAATCATACCATTCAAAGTCCAACCGACCCCTACGCAGGGCTATTTGGTTCCATACAAGATCTAGGATGTCGGTATCCTAAGATCTCTTCCCCTCAGTCAGTATGAGTAAAAAGGCAGTGACATATCAATCAAAGCTGCCACCACAGCGGCATATAGTCAAGCTGATAACCACTAGTCTGCTCTTGGTATAGGTCACGGCACTAGAAACTAGGGCAACCCTCTAATATGAGGTACAACCGCAGTTGTCCTCAATCACATCATGTTATAATCACCGAGACATGACCGCAGCCGTTCTCAATCACATCAGATGTATGAGGCATGACTATAACCAACCTCCACAATCTGCATTGTGGATGACAAGGATATATCTTCAGTCTGCCACACCCACATACTCAATAGTATGTGCTCTGAGTTTCCCTTAGGAATACTCATTTCACCATCCAGCAAGTTCTGACACTGAAGATGGCTTTACGACATAGGGTACTACATGATTAGAGTTGCATTTGATTAGTTATGCCAATTGGGTGAATTAAGGCAGCATCAAACAAGTGGACATACAAACCCTAATTCACTTCTATCAAGCATATAAATATCACAACTTTGAAAAGATATAAAACGTGTGAAACATAATTTCTCATCTCATCATCACATGGTACCATTCACTTGCCATTCATGAGACCACGCTAGTCATCATACTATCATAAGATATAAATCCTTTTCACAATATCACAGGGTATCAACCCTTATCAACATAAGAGGATTACACCTCATTCAGGGCTCAACCATGCCCAAAGGTCATTAAGACCATCATACTATCATAGGATATAAAATCCTTTTCACAATATCACAGGGTATCAACCCTTATCAATACAAGAGGGTTACACCTCATTTAGGGCTCAACCATGCCCAAAGGTCATTAAGACCATCATACTATTCCCTACAAGATCATCATTATCTTTGCATGCCTTATAACAAGGCTCAACAACATCACTTACATATAATACACCAGATCAACACAATATTGCATTAATGAACTAGGAGATATTCATAAACAATCATATCAGGGTTATATTAACATTAAGAACATTCCTTTATTACATCAACATGCAAGGAATCTAGATATTATTAACTCTCATCATATTCATAATGCACATGTTTAGCATAAGAAAGTATCAACCATGTGGCTATGATAACCACCGATTAACATATCAAGGTTATGATCTTATTAAGGAGGTTATTCCACCATCATTCCATCATATAAGAATGTTAAGCATGAATACTCATCTTTATCTATTTGCATTAGAGTTAGGTTCACAAGATAAATCATATAAATGTTACTAATCACCACTCATACCCAAACCCTAACTCATGGCATTCTCATTGGATCATGGATGCATAAGGTGAAGCATCACCATCACATTCCATACTATTCTCAAGTATGAACCCACACATAAATCAAGGTGTAACCATTGGGTTATAGCATATTAGGGTTTCAACAATAGTAATTAAGTACTCTATGATTGTATTAGTCATTCAAGGACTATTCATACCCAATTACCATCATTTAGTTATATTAAAGCTAAGTATAACAAGCTATACCTCATTAGGGTTACATATCAACACAATATGGTTATCATCCCTTCTATTCATATGAGTGAATAGGTAAGACTACCTTATTAAGGGTAACCCTCCATTTGTTCCATCATCATTCAACCCATATCGCCATACCACAATGTCACCCAAAACCATTGGATGTTAAAAAGGTAAGACCATTTCTTATTTACATAAGTAAAAACCTTGGATAAACCACCTATGAAGTCCTTGATTTGTGCTCTAGAAAGAGTCACCATCTAACCCTATACATCCCTTGATTAACAACACAAAAAGTTCCATTGAGAGTAGGGTAAAACCCACAATCAATTGTTCATTTAAAACAAGCCATCCATTGTCAACAAGTAAACTCCTTAAGTTGATCATATAAAGGAAACCATATAAATCACATCATTAGGACCAACATATTACATTAGCCATAATTCCACTTTATTGGAGGAATAAACAGTAGATCTTGACCATTGGGTCAAGTTCATATGTTAAAACCATCAGTTACAGTATAGGTCCGACCATTACATCAAGTGACCCAAAAAATCATTGGTCTAAGGCTTAATTGATGCTACAAATATATGATTAACTCACCATAGGTTGTAGAGACCTGATCCACCATCATTAGTGACCATTAAGTCACCATAGGTTGTTAGATCAACACTATATTCATTAATCAGCATCAAATATTAAGCTAATGTCATCATTGATTGATAGCATTATTAGGGTACTTAATGGTTGATCATTAAACTTCTAATTGATCCAAAACCTGATCTACGGGGGTGACCATAGGTTTTCACCATAATACGAAACCTTTGATCACGACCATCAATTGTCATGAAGACAACACCATAGGGTTGTTGCAATGGTACCATCATCGGGTCATGGGTTTATAGAAGAAATCATCTTAAAATCCTAAAATTGACCATTGGTAGATAGGTTCTTAGCACCATAGGTTGTCAAACCAACCTGATACAAGTCATATTATACCTTAGGAATAATGTACACATGATCACAGGTTCATCTAAAACAGAAATCAGAATAGGGAACATTATAAAAATCGAAATCCAAGTCAAGCATAGCTTTTTAGTGCATGGATCATCATTTTCAAGCAAGAACATGATCTAGAAAGCTTATAGTAAGCAATAAATGTGGAGAAAGTTATAAACTTGCCTCTAATGAGAAGTTGAAAGCCCACATAGAAGAAATCTTGAACAGGTAGGCTAGAAAATCCAAGAATAAGCTATGAATTCATCCATCTAGCACCTTTCTTCATCAAATGAGCAAACCCTAAGCATAAGGAGCAAGAAAGGTAGGGTTTTAGAGCTTTAGAGCACTTTATACCATGGAACAGCAAGGTTCCGACCTGGAGAAAGGTAGGAGGAAGGATAAAAAAGAAATAAATGGAGTAAAGAAGGGGATTCTTACTCTTTTAGGTCAAGATCACTAGAAGGAAGCTTTTTCAACCCTAAAATGAAGTCAATTGCAACCCTAGATTCTTTTCCCAAGAAGGTCCCCACTTTCTTCTTACTTGGATAGGAAAATTCACACCATCATAGAGGGATAATGAGGTTGGGAGAAAGAGGGAAGTTGTGGAGAGAAAATGGCTCGTTTTGGTGCTTGGGGATAAGTGTATGAAACTATAAGATAAAGAAAAAGAAAATGTTGAAGTTCTAGTATCTATCCAAGTATCCATGGCCTTAATTTATTAAGAATATACAAGCACACACACAATCAACTCCCCCACCATATGTATAGACCTACTTAGCTTTCCTTTTTTGAATTTCCCAGCCAGTCAAATAATTCATTAGTTGATAGCTACTAAAGGTAGCTCATCCATGAAGGGGTAAACCCTAAAATACCCTTGGAGAAGGAACCTTTAAAAAAAGTTTTAAATAGGTTCCCCATGTCTCAAAAAGATCAATAATGATGATATAATATCCAAGGAACATAATGCAAGTGATAAACTGCAAAGACACCTCTCAATTGGGTAAATCATAGAAAAGTCTAAAATGTGCATAAAGTTGCATAACTTGCTCAACCAGTGTCCAAATTGGACCAAATTTGAAACTTAAGTTTGTATTATGATTTAAAATCATATCACAAGGTTATATTAGGATTCTAAGTATTTAATTATGGTAATTAAGATTATTCAACTCATTAAGAAAGTTTAGGGGCCTTACAGCAGTCTTTCTGTTTACCAAAGGGTTTAGGAAACCCTACTTCCTTTCATCTCCTATTTAATGGGACTTGAAGGTCGATGTCTTTACAAGATATTGAGAGAGGCTTTTTAGTTTACGCTCATGTACGTAAACCATGGTTGTCACAGTCCTTAGGAGGGAAAGGAGAGCACAGTGATGCTAGCACATCATCTCGCATAGGCTACTCCTTCCTGCCGGCTTAGGAAGTGCGACGTGGAGTTCCAGTCCATCCACGTGGAAAAAGTAGAGATGTAAACATTGAGATGCATGTGTTAGGAGGAAGTCAATGACCATCCATTTGTGCTACGAGTGGCGTAGATCACCGAATGAGAGGAGAGGTTGTCGGATCTTTCTGTGATGCGTTCGGAGGATGGGAGAGAAGTATCGTCCATGTAAGCCATGATTTTTGCACACCATCATGTAGTGGGACGTCCTCAGACTTGCTCTGCAACAAGGTATATCCTGCTAATACTCTTTTTGAATATGATGTTGCCAATGAGATCCTGTTGTGGGTTGCATGGAAATATATTTTATTTTGTTGCTTCCTCCGCGCATGTATCCTCCACAAAACCCAACACTGTGATCCTAAGATATGAAATCACTATAGTAGTCACATTTTGTTCTGTGTACTTTGATACTAGCCCAACGTGACTCTAAAAAGGGTTTCCAAAAAAAATATTATTTGGGTGAACTATAACACTTGTGGGTTATTGTGAGTGCTTTTGATCAAACTTGTCCCTCCTTTAGAGTGATATCCTTATCACTTGATAAGCTGGATTATAGAAATGCATGACCATGCTCATGTGCGACGATACATGACATTGAGCTCACAAAATCTCTAATGGTGCGCCCTAGTTCAAGGAGCATAGATTAAACTATAATATGATGACAATTCCATACCTCAACTTCAATATGGATATCTATGACAAAGGTATTATGCGGTCTGGTAACATTGACCACTTTACATGTTGAAGTTATTCTCCAATTTATCCTATTACTTGAGAGGGAATGATTTTTCACTAGATACTAATCTTTTCTTGTGAGATTTGAACATCACTACCAATGTAATTATGAACCTACTAAGTCATATTCATAAGGATGTGTAAGGGAATTGAATTTCACAATCAAACACATGATTAGAATGGTATTGAATTAGAAACATGTTGATTTCCTACCCACATTGGTGACTAGAATTTTGAGTCAGCCGAATGGATTGGCCAGTTCAATGGATCAATGAACTGTCAGTTGATTGAATGAATTTCACATTGGAGAGTGACTAGATTACCGACTCACTTATTGAGTTGGGAGACTAGAATACAATAGGAAAGTGTCCATATTTGATTTGGAATCAAATTGGGAACCCAATTCAGATCTGGACATGCAAGTCAGGTGACTCACAACCCATCTTAGTCCCGACAAGGACCTAGCCGCACGAATAGGAGTCTCAATTTGTCGACTGGAATGTCAATCCAAGTTTTCTGAATTGGGACTATTTTTGATATTGCAATTCAAAAAGGTTTTCCAAGACCGTGACTCTCCTTTATGGGGGGGTCATCCCATTAGGGTTAGAGGACAACTTTTTAGACAAGTTTGCCATAAAATTTCTCTCTTGAAGAGACAGAAAGTTTCTCTAAGGATGATTGTGGCAACCTATCATGCTAAATGAGATTACTCAAAACCAAAATGTTGATCAAACACTAATCAATCATATCACCAAAAAGGCACAAAATTAAAATTGAAATAACTTTCTAAATATGTCAGAGAATATTTACACAGAGGTTCATCATCTTACATATAAGTACAACCATACCAGGTATCTTTACATCTGTTCCATGTTCTCAACCACAACATGTTATACAAAATATTTTGTCCACATGTTTACAACATGTACAAACACAAGTACGCTACCAAAATCTTGAGTCCATGTACATCATCTATGAAACTTCCCTACCCAGACCTGAGAGTATAGGGATGACTCTAGGACTCACTAAACAACCCACCAACCTTCTTCTAATACAGATCTCCAAACTGCTCCTCCTCACTACCATGGGTCTGAAGGCGTTGCTAACAATCACCTAAAAAGATGTGGTGACCCACGAGGTGAGACCCATGTCCCAGTGAGAAATGTAACTTCTAAAAGCACTCATTGCTTACAAAAGAATTGTGTATTTTAATTAATTAAAGTATATAATATTACATATTTGGCAGACTATATAACTTACACACAAGAAAAAGCATAGCTAGAGTTATAATACAGTTGACTTCTCTTACTACATCATAAACCATCTACATAACTTAAAGAAACAAAGCAAGGATCATCATCTAATGTGAGTCACCGAGTAACCCTAATAGATATGCTACACATTTGGATTAAATATTGTATTAATCCCTAGGTAGTTAGAGGTGTACCTCTCAAACTACTAGTTGACCAGTGCAAAGTCACAATCAGCCCCATACAAGATCACGGATGACCAGAGTCCTAATATCTCTTCCCCTCGGTCAGTTCGAGTAACAAACATAGTGGCACATCATCTCAACTATTAAAACAGCCTAGTCTGTCCTGGGTACACAGGCCATAGCACTAGAAACTAGAGTATGAACCCCAAAATCTAATTTATGACCACAGTCTCTCTCAACAGATATCAACTCTGAGACACTACTTCACTTGGGATCTGGATGATATAGATATACCCTCCATGCATTCACATATACTCAACAGTATATGATTCCAAGCTCCTCTTGGGATTACTCATTTCACTATCTAGCAAGTTCTGATACTATAATAGTTCTACGGTCATAGGACGCTACATGATTAGGGTTACACTTGATTAATTATGTTGTTTAATTATTTTGACTGCACCAACCAAGTTACATACAAGATCCTAAAGTATGTCTAAAAAATAAGTTAAGAGTACAATTTCCAAAGATATAAAATGTATGAATATTTTTCATGTTACTCCATCATGGTATAGTCATCCATTTCCATCGATAGAAGGGACTAGATCTCAACTAGGGTTCATAACGGCCCAAAATATCATTTAGGAAATATAGTAGTAACTTCTTGTAGGAACATCATTATCATCTGAAATTTTTTAGTGAGTTTAACAAGTCAAAGACAAGATATCACCCCAAATTTCAGCATTAAATACCATTGGATGTAAGATTTATGGCATTCACAAGAAATGGGTACTTGTGTGACCAAACCCTAGAATGAAAGAGCTACCTTTGGCATTATGATCTCGTCCAACTGTCATTTCAGCACAAAATAGTAAGTAATATCATTAAAACCACCATTAGTTAACCACTATATGGTAAGGTTTAAATTTTGGATTGGACTTATGTACATTATATGTGATATTTTTAGAAGTCATGACACTAACATTTTGGATTTTAGACTTTGCATGCTCAAGAAAAGCTCATTCACAGAATAAGAAATGCTCATAGGTATTAAGGAAAGCATAACAACTAGAATCAACATTATTCCCATCTCAAATAGTGCACAAAAAGGTCATATTTCCTCATATTACGGGCTTTCTAGACCAAGATTTACATAAAATAAGTCATGAGTGGACGAGAAACGTATTAGAGGTTATATCACTCGCCTCAAGGTGAAGAAGACATCCAAATAGCAAGGTATCACAAAGGAGAGAAGATAAAACATGATCATTGTACTTTAAATCCGCCACCTATCTTCAAGAAGGTAGTATATCTAGAGAAAAAGAGAGAAGAAAAGTGGGTTCTTAATCTATGTTTACGAGTTTCCGATAAGGGACACTATAGATCTTGACCATGATGAAGGGGAGAAGAAGGAGAATAGAAAGAACAAGGTTAAGAGGGAAGGTATTACATGTAGAAAGAAAGAAACTAAGAAAGAATGCTTTGATCCGTCCTAGATCTACATCCAAGTTCTACCACAAAATGCGACCACAATTTAGCAAGGCTTCATCTTCAAGAAGCTCTTCGTCAACTGATGGTTTTGGATGAAGTCCAGCAGCAAGAATGAGTTTGGAGTGGAAAGGTTCATTTGAGGAAAGAGGGGAGGGGTATATATCTAGATAGGATGAGAGAGAAAGGAGGTCAAAGGTCAAAACTACTTTATTTTCAGTCAATGATCAAGTTTTCCATCTATTTGAACAACCACTGGTTTGCATCCTCCAAGGAAAACCATCTATTTTTTAGTGAAGAATAGCCATCTAGTGTTTGAGTGCATAACAACCACTGGATTGCAAACCAGTGCAACCATCGAATTGAAATTCCTCAAAGGAAACCATCTAGTGTTTGAGTGCAAAACAACCATCTAGTATTTGAGTGCAGAACAACCATCAGATTACAAACCCAAATGGCATCAGAAGGTGCAAATGTGTCACCTCCACACCAAAGGATTGTCAAGGGTTGATACCTTTATGCATCAAGGTCTAAAGCATTCAAATAAGACAAACTTTATCACATAAAGAATATCATGAAGCAAAATATACATGTGTTAAAATTTCAATTAGGTCCTTAAAAGGGGGGAAATTGCATAAAGGTCCACACAACTACAAAAATTTGCATCTTAAAAAAATGAAGTTAGATTTAGACCAAATTTGAAATATAGTTTTGTCAAGTGATATAAAAACATAAAATAATGATTAAATAAGAAACTAAGCACCTAATTAAATCAAACAAGCATGTTTGAGCATAAAACCAGGCCAGGGGCCTTACAACCATAAACCCCTAACAAGGATTTGCCCCCAAAATCATATGCAAACAAGGATGGGTACTTCCTATGCATCTCACCATCTAACTCCCATGTGGCTTCCTCCACGCCATGGTGATGCCACAACACCTTCACTAAGGTTATGTCATGCTTATCTATGATCAAAACTGGACCTTCAACATAAGAAACATCCTCATCTAACTCTACTTCCACTGACTGTATCGTCTGCTCTGTATCGGGATGACACTTTCTCAACATAGAAACATGGAAAACATTGTGCAACCTGTGCAATCTGGAAGCAAATCCAGCTTGTACGCTACTTTTACAACTTGTTCCATGATAGGATAAGGTCTCATAAACCTAGGATCCAACTTACCCTTCTTACCAAACCTCGACACACCCTTCCAAGGGGATACCTTGAGATACATAGGGTATCCAACTTGGAACTCTAATGGTCTATGGCAGTTATCACCATATGACTTTAATCTATCATGAAATACCTTTAATTGTTGTTGAATCATCTTGATCTTCTTTGTAGTCTACTAAACTAACTTAGGCCTCAAAATTTGATACTCACTTGTCTTGTATCAACAAAGAGATTGTTGGAAAAGCTTCCCATACAAATCCTCATAGGGTGCCATGTCTATGCTTTTCTGATAGTTGTTGTTATAGGTAAAGTTGATCAGACTCGGGTGTATATCCCAACACCCAATTGGGGTGGAAAGCTCTACTGAACCTCAATTGTGTCCCCAACGCTGCCCAAAACCTAGTCATAAACTGGGGACCTCTATCTGATACTATGGTAATTGGTGTGCCATGCAGAGGAACTATCTCATCAACATAAACCTACACCAACTTCTCTATTGTATAGGTTGTCTTGAGTTGTAGAAAGTGAGCTAACTTTGTCAAGCAATCAACGGTCACCCAAATGTAATCATGACCTTTGGTTGTTCTTGGAAGGACAACAACAAAGTTCATGGTTATGTGATCCCATTTCCATTATGGAATTGGCAAAGGATGTAACATCCCAACAGGATTATGATGCTCAGCCTTGACCTATTGACAAACTGAACATTTGGCCACAAACTCTACAACATTATGCTTCAGACCTGGACACCAGTACATATCCTTCAGATTATGATACATCTTTGTACTACCAAGATCCATCATGTACATTGAGGAATGATCTTCCTCAAGTACCATCTCCCTTATAACGTTGGTGTTAGGAACCACTGTTCTTTGTGGAAGCACATCATCCCATCATCTAACTCATGAAAGCCATCATGCTTCCTGTTGCCAAACTCTATTCTAATGTTATGTATCATAATATCACCCTTATGTGCATCCATGATCTGTTGTATCAATGTTGTGTTTACCTGTAACTATACCAATAAAGCTACTATCAAGGAGACATCCAATTGTACATTCATCTAGTGAAGACACGCAAGCATGTCCCGCTTGTGACATGCGATGGAGTGTAAGTGCACTTTATATGTAGATGATGACAAAGATGACTTTTGATCAACACATCAGCCACTAAATTCACCTTTATAGGATGATAGTCTATTGTACATTCATAGTCCTTGATCAACTCCATTTTTCTCCTCTACCGCATATTTAGCTCCTTCTTTCAGAAGATATACTAAAGATTCTTGTGATCAGTGAAGATTTGACATTTCATGCAGATAGTGCCTTCAAATCTTCAAAGCAAGAACCACAGAAGCTAAATCTAGGTCAAGGGTTGGATAGTTCTCCTCGTGTTTCTTAAGTTGTCAAGAAGCTAAAGAAATCACGTTCTTGTCCTACATTAGCACGCATCCCAATCCGTTCTTTGAAGTATCACAAAAAATGTTGTAGCTTGTTTTAGGCTCTGGTAACACTAATATTGGAGCACTCGTCAACTTCTCCTTCAATAATTGAAAAGAACACTGACACTTGTCATCCCAAATAAAAGGAACACCCTTCCTAGTTAGCTTGGTCAAATGTAAAGATATGGCACTAAAATTCTTAATGAACCTCTTGTAGTAACCAGCTAGACCTAGGAAGCTTTGAACCTTAGTCTATGTCTTGGGTGGTTCCCACCCCAACACTGACTCCATCTTCTTAGGGTCTACACAAACACCCTTTGTAGAGATGGAATGACCAAGAAAACACACCTTGGACAGCCAAAACTCGCACTTGCTAGACTTAGCATACAATCGATGATGCCTCAACAGCTCCAAAGCTTGATGAAGATGTTGCTCATGTTGTTGACTATCCCTGGAGTATATCAAGATGCCATTGATGAACACCGCCACAATTGATCAAGATACGATCTAAACACTCTATTCATAAGGTCCATAAATGTTGTCGGGAATTGGTTAGCCCAAACGGCAAAACCATGAACTCATAATGATAATACCTAGTATTAAACATAGTCTTAGGTATGTCATCCACTTTGATCCTAAACTGATGATATCGTGATCTTAAATCTATCTTGTAAAACATTATAGCACCTATCCACTGGTCAAACGGATCATCTATCCTAGGTAATGGGAACTTGTTCTTCACTGTGACTTTGTTCAACTATTGGTAATCTATGCAAATCCTAATCAAATCATCCTTCTTCTTCATAAATAACATTGGAGTGTCCCAAGGGGGAGTGTTTGGTTGTATAAAACCCTTCTCCAGCAACTCTTGCAACTGCTTCTTCAACTCCTTCATCTCAGTTGGTGCTATCCTATAGGGTGCCTGAGCTATGAGTTGCATTCCAAGAACTAGCTTGATTTCAAAATCAATCTCTATAGGGGGTGGAACACCATCGAACTCATCTGGAAAAACATCATCAAACTCGCGCACCACAGGTACATCCTGGATACTAGAAATCATCACCTTAGTATCAACTACATGAGATAAGAAAGCTTCACATCCTTGTCTCATCAACTTCTCTACTATCACAGCTGACACAAGATGTAGGAGTAATCTTCCTATCTCTTTAGAAAGTCCAGGAGACATCCCCATCAAAAAACATCACAACTTTAGAACTACAGTCCAAAGTAACCTTATACTTCTCCAAGGTATCGATCCCTAGGATCACATCAAATCCATGTATATCTAGTGGCATGATATCTACTTGGATGTTGTGTCCTAATAAAGAAAGAAGACAAGATGGACACACCTCTCACAACACTGTGGAATGAATCAAAGGGGTTTCTAACAAGAGGTTATTGGTTTTACTACAAATAGGTAAATTACAACTACTTATCACCTCTTTGGTGAGAAATGAGTGTGTCGCACATGGGTCAACCAAAACAGATACAAAGATAGAAGTAGATAAGTCAGAATGAAAAAGTTCTATCTGACTTGTCACGACCTGAGGGTTGACCACTCCTTTCAACTGATTCATTTTGTAGAATCTAGCCATCACCTGTTGTCGTCCTCCACCTCTACTAGTTGGCCCTGAAGACCCTTCCTATGATGTCTGTCCATGATCTCTTCCCCCACCACTACTATGAGCCATATTGTCTCTACCTTGTCTGTTGTGTAACCTCCTCATTCTTCATGGGGAAATAACATATCACGTGCCCAACCTAACTTCACTTAAAGCATGTCCTAGTATCATACTAGCATAGACGACCCTATCACACACACTAAACATGCAAAGTTAGCCCCTGCTAGCAGAAAACTATGACCTCTCCCTTTATTAGGGGACCACTACGACTGCACTTGTGTCCTTAATTCAGAAAAAGTCAACCTTTATTGGTATTTTTGATGCTGGGAAGAGGAAAACCTTGACTTCTTTAAGCTGCCAGATGATTGCCCTTGGAACTAGGTTGACATCTTCCCTACCTTAACTTCTCACTTCTCCACAACTATCCTCTCTATCCTCCTCACGTACTTCACAAAGGTGGAAAAGTTCTATCAATTCTCCAAACCAGATGTCGTCATTGCCAACTCGTCATTCAAACCCTTCCCAAACCTTATGATCCTATCCACTTATGTAGTTTCCATATGAGGACAAAACCTCAACAACACCATAAGCTTTGCCTCATAGTCATTGATAGACCATGATCCTTGGCGCAACCATTCAAACTAAGCTATCTACTCCTCCAGATATGTCTCCAGAAAGTAACGGATAATAAACTCCTACTAAAACTACTCACAACCAGTTGTCTCTCCGAGTCTCTTCTCCTCCTCAATGGCCAACAAATGGCCATCACTATGCTTCAGAAGTTAGACTGCATTCTTAACCCTGTCCTCCTATGAGATATTCAGAATCATGAATGCCTTTTCCAGCTTTGTTAGTCACATATCTGCATTGGTTGGGTCAGCTATTACCTCATACTTTATGGCTACTACCCATTACAACCTCTAAAAAGTCTCCATTGGACCCTGAGATTCCACATTGGGAACATGTGCCCTTGGTTGAGGTGCAGGTGCCCTATCTACCAAATGTCTATTCGTCACCATAAGCTATCCAAACATAGACTGAAAAGCAAGATCAGCCATGGTCGAAGGGTCAAACGAAGGCGGTATGGGTTGTTCCGGCCCCGACTCAGGTACCCTTCCTCTATCTCCCAGTCTCCTACCTCTGCCTCCTAGTGCTACAAAGCTACTCTTTGTATGTTCTTCATGTTCTCTAGGCATATCTGCATAACCACAAACTATGGCCAGATATATTGGATTACGTAAGAATAGACACAACAACCTTAGTCCTATGTCCTTGTAGACTAAGAGAACTCTAGCTATGATACCACCAAATGTGGTAACATGCCACACTAAATGAGATTATATAAAACCAAAACATCGATCAAACACTAATCAATCATATCACCAAAAAATATAGAATTAAAACTAAAATAACTTTCTAAATATGTCAAAGAACATTTACACAAAGGTCCATCATCTTGTATATAGGTATACCACACCAGGTATCTTTACATTTGTTTAGTGGTCTCAGCCACAACCTGTTATAAAAAATATATTGTCGACATGTTTACAACATGTACAAACACAAGTACACTACCAAAATATCGAGTCCATGTACATCTTCTACAAAACCTCCCCGCCCATACCTGAGAGTACAAGGATGACTCTAGGACTCACTAAACAACCCACCAACTTTCTTCCTCTACGGATCTCCAAACTGCTCTTCCTCACTACCACGGGTCTGACGGCGCTGCTGACAATCACCTAAAAAGATGTAGTGACCCACGATGTGAGACCCATGTCCCAACAAGAGATATAACTTCTAAAAAAAAATTCCTTACACAAAGATTGTGTATATTGATCAATTAAAGATAGAGTTGTAAGACTATATAACTTATACACAAGTGTAAGCATGGCTAGAGTCATAATATAGTTGTCTTCTCTTACCACATTATAAACCATCTACAAAACTTAAAGAAACAAAGCAAGGATCATCATCCAATGTGAGTTCCTGAGTAACCCCATCAGATATGCTACACATTTGGATTAAATATTGTATTAATCCCTGGGTAGTTAGAGGTCAGCCCTGTACAAAATCTAGGATGACCAGAATCCTAAGATCCCTTCCCCTCAGTCAGTTTGAGTAACAACCATAGTGGCACATCATCTCAACTACTAATACAGTCTAGTCCGCTGGGTACACAATCCACAACAATAGAAATCAGGGTATGAACCCCAAAATTTGAGTTACCACCACATTCTCTCTCAACACATATCAACTCTGAAACATGGCCTCGAACGCTCTCTAAAACCTTTGGATCTGGATGGCAGAGATATACCCTCCCTGCATCCGCATATACTCAATGGAATATGACATTGAGATCCTCTTGAGATTACTCGTTTCACTATGCAGCAAGTTCTGATACTAGAATAGTTCTACAGCCATAGGGTGTTATATGATTAGGGTTACACTTGATTAATTATGTTGTTTAAGTATTTTAACTACATCAACCAAGTTACATACAAGATCCTAAAGTATGCCTACAAAATAAGTTGGAGACTACAATTTCCAAAGATATAAAATGTATGAAATACATTCCATGTTACTTCATCATGGTATATTCATCCATTTCCAGCCATAAAAGGGACTAGATCTCAACTAGGATACATAAAGGCCCCAAAATGTCATTTAGTAAAAATAGTATTACCTTCTTGTAGGAACATCATTATCATCCAAAATTTTGTAGAGCATTTAACAAGTGAAAAGTAAGATATCACCTTAAGTTTGAGCATAAAAGTCCATTGAATGTAAGACTTATGGCATTTATAAGAATTGGGCACTTATGTGACCAAAACGTAGCATGAATGAGCTACTTTCATCATTATGATTTTGTTCAACTATCATTTCAGCACCAAAATAGTAAGTAATAGCTTTAAAACCACCATCCTTAACCACTATATAGTAAGTTTTAAAGTTTGGGCCAGACTTATGTACATTAGGTACCAAAACATCACCTATGTGAGATTTTTAGAAGTGATAACACTAACATTTTGTATTTTAGACCTTGCATGCTCAAGAAAGGCTCATTATTAGAATAAGAAACATTCATAGGTAATAAGGAAAGCATAGCAACTGGTATCATCATCATTGCCATCTCAAACAGTGTACAAAAAGGTCTTCTTTCCTCATATTATGGGTTCTCTAAACAAGATTTACATAAAATAAGTTATGAGAAGACAAGAAACGTATTAGAGGTTATATCACTCGCCTTAAGGTGAAGAAGAACATCCAAACAGCAAGGTATCACGAAGGAGAGAAGATAAAACCCGAGCTTTGTATTCTAAAGACTCAAGGTGGCTCCCATCTTCAATAACATAATAGATCTAGAGAAAAAGAGAGAAGAAAAGTGGGTTCTTCATCTATTTGCACGAGTTTTCAACAAGGGACACCATAGATCTCAACCATGGTGAAGGGAAGAAGGAGAAAAGCAAGAACGAGGCTAAGAAGGAAGATCTTACATGCACAAAGCAAAAAACTAGGAAAGAAGGCTTTGATCCGTCCTAGAGCTAGATCCAAGTTCTACCGCAACATGCAACCATAATCTAGTAAGGCTTCATCTTCAAGAAGCTCCTCCTTTGTCAACTGATGCTTTTGGATGAGCTCTGACAGCAAGAACGAGTTTGGAGTGGTTTGTTTGAGTAAATAGGGGAGGGTCATATATATCTAGGATGAGAGAGAAAGGAGGTCAAAGGTCAAAAACTACTTTACCATCTATCAACGATCAAGTTTTCCATCTATTTGAACAACCAAAACAACCATTGGTTAGCATCCTCTAAAGAAAACCATCTAGTGTTTGAGTGCAGAATAACCATTTAGTGTTTGAGTGTAGATCAATCATCGAATTGTAAACCACTGCAACCATCAAGTACGACTCCTCAAAGAAAACCATCTAGTGTTTGAGTGCAGAACAATTATTGTATTATGAACTGAAACAACATCAGAAGGTGCAAATGCCTTCACCTCCATAATGATCATCAAGGGTTGATACCTTTATGCATCAAGGTTTAAAGCATTCAAATAAGATAAATATTATCAGATTATGAAGAATAGCATGAAGCAAATATAAATATGTTACATTGCAGTTAGATCTCTAAAAAAAAGAAAATTACATAAAGGTCCACATAAGTACATAAATTTGCAAAACTTAAGCAAACAAAGTTAGATTTGGACCAAATTTGAAGCATATCTCTGTCAATTGATATCAAAATATAAAATAATATTTAATTAAGAAACTAAGCACCCAATTAAATCAAGAAAGCATGTTTGAGCATAAAACTAGGTCACGGGTCTTACAATGACGACCAAAGATAGTAGAAGAAAGGGAGTTTTGGGACGACTAGCACGTCGACAACTCTTGTTCAGATTCAACTTAGTGTCCAAGGTGTTTCACAATGTTGTATCACATACAAGTGGATAAATTAGAGGTCCAAGCACTTGTGCAAAGGCTTTGAAAATATGTTGCACAATACAACAATGAGGTCTTACAAGGAAGGTAATCATGCAACAACTTGGTGGCTTATTCAAAATTCTTGTTGGTTGATTCGGGATTGGATCTAAAAGTTCAAGTTCTTCACCAATAAAGATATGAATAGTTTTTGGACAACTAGTATAAACAAAGGCATTATCTTAATTCTTTCTGTATCTTTTGTTCACTGATGTTTCATAGATATAACGGATTTGATGGCTATGGTAAAACAGGAAGAAATATTTTTGTTATTGTTTTGTGCCACCTTCCCAATATACCCTTATAGTAATAACTTGTTTTAGTTGAAAACTAATGGATCAATGGAATCCAAACCATGTACAACTATTTAAATGTATATGTGCCTCCTCGTTGGCTACTACTCGAGTACTTGCCATAGTTAATGATTGAACTATTTCTTATTCGATGAAAGCACTCAAGTACATACACAGAGATTATTGGGGCATGATGTATCAAACCCCAACAGATTATCACCACTATTTTGTTTTACATCACATAACCCTCCCTCCTGTTGCTTCCCCCTCACACTTGATCTACTGCTCATTGTGATTTTCTACTTTGTTTCTATCATTGTACTTTGTCATGCTAGTGCTTCATCTTATTTTTTTCCCTTCAACATCCATCACTTTTCTCTCCGCCTACTCCTATATACAAGAACAATGACACCAAAGAGGTGGAAGACAGGGCATAATGGTTCCCTTAGAAAGAGATCGAGGAGGTCTTCAACACTAAAATACACTATTGTCACAATGTCGGATCCTCGTGTGAGGTCTAGCCTTTCTCCATTGCATGGGTTTCTTGTGAGATTCACAAGGAATCCCTATGCTAGAGAGTGAGTTTGTACATTTATGTTGAGGTTTTTTTAAGTGGAATGATGGATGATGATTAGCATATATATGTAGAAATTATACTCCATTCGGTGACAACTACATCCAACTCCATAGGAAGTATGTCCTTGGTGGGAAACATCTTGATTAGAATAGCGTCATTGACGAAAATGTCCACGTGTTGAATAAGCAAGAGTTTCACTACAGGAGCAACATTGTGAAAAGGCGCTACCTTTCATTCAATATTTTGTGAACTGTATAGCATGCACCAGGTTATTTTGTGTGATGCACCAGCTTTCTACTCATGTACTTACTAAAATGTTGCTATGTTTCGATTTTCCCATTTTTATATTCTAGCATTCGCTTTAATATGTATAATGATCCCCTTAAATGTTAACCAGGGTTGACTGACCCTCAGTTTTTATATGTAGCAGAATGCCCACATCAACTTGGTTGACTTGTAAATTCTTATGAAGAATGTGACTTCATTATTGTGCAGACTTCTAAATTCTTATGAAGAATGTGACTTCATTAGTTCTATTTTTCAAATCAATTTCTTTGATCATTTGTGGTTTTGACCAGTGTGAGTGTGATTTTGTAAGTTCTCAATGATATTCTTTTATGATTGTTGATGTGGATCTTTGTTATTACTATTATCTTTTTTTGGTGACAGAGAGAACTCACATAGGGTGAGCCCAGCATGGTAAACTCTCGAAGCATGAGATGGTGTGGTCGGATCACTCCTCTCCGGCGCCAAATCAGTATGGCTTGTCATTTGCAGAGTGTCTTCGGTGTGGTTCGAACTCGAATCCTTCGCTGTGACTTATCAAACTCTTACCACCTAGACTAGTCTGGTTGGACTATAATTACTAATATCTCATCTAAGTATATGTAATATATAATTCCATTATGGGATCATGGCCATAATCTCTTCTTCTTTATCGACTTCGCCAGTAGGAGGTTCCTCTACCTCAATAGTGTGTCTACTTAACTTTCAAAGATGAGGACAGGCTGTTCGGTGTAACAGCTATGGCAGACATGAAGCTCTACCTAGACACGACCAAGGACATCCCCTACTGGAAAGATTGCATTGAAAAATCTCGGTTGTTTCGATTCAGCCTGATGTCTTTAAATATAGCGTGTTTCTGATGTTTGATGGAAAACTAGAACAGCCACATTCCACATGAACATTTTTAGCAGTGGCCCACTTAAGCATTCTTCAGGAAGTTCCGGATGAAGGTTGTCACAGGACCGATTTATGCTAGACATAACAATACACGATAGCTTTGAAGCTCCTCTTATATTGACTTGTTATTCATCGTGAACATTTTAACTATAAATATTCATGTCTATGATGTAAGCAGTTAATCTAAAAATGATTAGTTAGTAAGGATATGAGCTGTGATTGCATCTATTGTCCTAATATATATGATTTATTGTGACCTTAGTAAGGATTTGTGGTAGTAATAATGTGTTGGATTGAAAGCAACAAGGATTGAAATATGTACTAAATAGGATTCAGAATTTTAAAGAACTAGGATTCAAACCGTAGTACCTAGGATTCAATCAAGTAGTAATCGTGATTCAATCTGGTTGTAACAACGATTTGACTACGTAGTAACTAGGATACGTTTTTTTTTCTTGAATTAGTTGGTGGTATTCTCAATCTAGTTGGGTTAATTTCTTAAATTAGTTGTAGGTTGTACCAAATGACAACTTTCTAAATTCTGAGAACAGGAAAAAGCCTGACTTGATTAATGCATCATTACATTTGGTATATTTCCACAATATTTGACATATATGATTTGTTTAAATACAAAAATTTGAAGTGTTCTTAGCGTACTGTGTTTCTTGCTGACCACTGAAAATTACGTTAGTGTTTATTGAATCTTGCGTCAAGCGAGAAACATTTTTTTTATAAAATGGGCATGCAATTCTATTAAAAGATCATAAAGTCTACAGATCAGCAGGTTAGCACATGCAGGTCACATATTCTGAGCTAATACAGAAGCTAGTACTACGATGATATGAAAAGAGCGGTAAAGATAGAAGTTTTTATGGGGAGGCACCCCTTAGACAAGCCTCAAGATGATGTAATTAATACTTGAGCTAAGAAAAAGACTAAAGATAGGCATCAGCAGTATCAGAAGTCTGATTCTTCCTCCAGAATCTCCTCCAGGGTGTATACATCACCAGTAGTAGCTTTTTTTCCAGGCTTTCTTCAACTGGAGTCATCCTAGATGACGTTGGCGTCTGTCCTGCAAGCATGTAGAATAACAAGATCTGATGTTATCTTCAGCAAAATGATGTTCAGTGGATTTTTGGCATTATTAAATTTCCTATGATTTCGTTCTATCCAAATGTGCCATAAGATGGCAATAATGATGTCTTCAGGTGGAAGTTTGCTACTCTTTGGAGAGGTTTTATATTGAATGGAATAGTGTATAGATTTTGATTTTCAGATCTACAATCAAGAAAGTTTTTGATAATAAGTTTTGTGATGGAATAGTTTTTGAAGATATGATATGTTGTTTCAGAGTCAGATTGGCAGAGATAGCATCTAGATGGTCCAACAAATCTTCTCTTATTAATGTTTTGATCAGTGAGTAGCTTGTTGTTTTGAAGGAGTCAGAAGAAAATTTTATACTTTTGTGACCATTTACTTTTCTAGGTAAGAGAGTGATTTGGTATGATGCCTCTGAAAGTGAGGAAGGTGTAAGCTGCCTTTGGGGAGTATAACTCCCCCCATATCTAAGATATCTTGTTTTTTGTGTTGAATTACAGCTCATATATGATGTTACTGATATCCAAAATTTCAAGATTTGTGAGGAGGAACCACTTGAGTGCATTAGATTTTTTGCTAGTGAGGAGGTCAAGGGCTTTGGTTGTAGTAATGAAAGATAATTTTTTTGGTATAGACCATTGATTGTGCTGGTTTTTGATGGAATTTTTTGTTGGGTTTTAGGGGAGACAGAGAAGGCAGCGGAAACAAAAAAAATTTCTCCCAAACCTAGAATAAAGGAATCGTGTCAACGTCTATACAATAGGAAGGATGGTTTGTAGAGGCATACCTTATCCGGAGACTTGCTCGATGACTTTACCTCACGGCTTGTGTGGTCTTCACCTCTGGTCTTAGACGGTGTCTGTGCACATCGAGACTGGCACCTCCTGGTCTCACCGGGACTTTCGAGATTGACAGCTGTCCTCTGAGCGGCAGAAGTCTCCCACCTCTGTAGTAGTCCACACAGACCACCTGGAACTCCGATCTCCTTATCCCACAAGGAATCGGAAGGAGTCGCACCCTCCTGTCAGCGTACTAGTCACCGACACACTCTCCTACCACCAGTCACTTTCTACAGTTGTCTTTCCCTTGTTGTGCCTCCCTTATCGGGTAGCACTTTCTCGGGCTCTCTCTCGGTTACCAAAATTAGAGAGAACGACAACTTTATAGAGTAATTGGTGCACTGAGTTGTTGTCCTGAGAAGCCCCCACTACCCCTATATATATAGGAGGGTCATGGGATAGGGTTCTCTATCCCGGGCAATGCGGGATTAAAGTATGAGTAGAAGGGTTCAGAATTTTTCAAAAAAACAACCAACTGCGCCACCTGAACCGATCGTTTCAACCCTGAAATGATCGTTTGGTGACCTCAACCGATCGTTTCAACCTGAACCGATCGTTTAGGACACCTGAGCCGATCGGTTCATCACATGAGCCGATCGGTTCATCACATGAGCCGATCGGTTCGTGGTCCTGGTCCAACTCAAATTGACTTTCAAATTTTTCTCTGATTAATCAAATATTAATCTTTGTCCAAATCGAATTTGTATAAGTGAAACAAATTTTATTTGCAAAATCGACTTTCCAAATGATCTCAGTTGATCACATGAGCTGACCGGTTCAACATTTGAGCCGATCGGTTCATTGCACATGAATCGATCGTCTCACCCATTGAGCCAATCGGTTCACCAACCTGAGTCGATCAGTTCATCTCATGAGCCGATCGGTTGGGGCAGCTGACTTGTACAAATCAGTCAATCGCAGTTTCAATCAATTTGATACTCTAATCAATCGGTCCAACACCTTGAACACTATGATATTGATCTATCAATCGATTGAGTGTTTAATTAAACTACTAAACTCCTTTAGTAATCAATCTAAACATCGTGTGTGGATAAACTCCTCTTTCAGGTTAAATCCTATGTGTGTGACCCTGCAGGTCCATTTCACGTTGGCAATGAAAGTCCATAACACTTATAACTTCAGAAGCAAAGAGCGGTGCCTAGTCGCACATCAGTGCTACCCAAGTGAAATAGAAAGTTGGAGAACAACTTTCAATCCTACAATCCGTGAATGGTGTTACAGCGAATGTATAATTCCTTTTTCACTGATATCTCGAATGAACTCAAGGCATGGAATAGTCATCCTGTCGACGTTCATTCACTTTCTTGATCTCAGAGTAGATTGGAGGAGATATGTATGACATCAATATCACATACTGATTCACGCATGCATGTGCACGCCTATCTCAATCCTACTCATCAAGTGGCCATGGATATCAAACTCCCTAAGGAGGGACAAATCTCATATCTATCACTCACCCCTCAAAAGCCCCATGTGTCAAAGCCACCCAATCATCACCTTTATAACAACCCATGTTTCAGGATTGTGTTTGATGATGTCAAAGTGTACCCAATGACATGTGTTGAGTGTAGTGATTTCAGGTCAAAGAATCACACTCACCGCCATCACTATGAGAACTGACTGTGACTACCATGTCATGGTTCCATGTGTCAAACTCACGATGGGTTTGTCCGGTAAACTTGTTCTCTAACAAGTACCTATGTGTTTGGTTTGATATCTCTATATCATGACTAATGAGATTTTGTCATCAACCAACACCACAATCTAGTCTTGTGTGTCATTGTTGTCTATCTACCTTCCACAATGACATCCGACTAGGGACATAATAAGAATTTACAAACTCTTAGCATCTGTATGATCTCATCGTTCAGGTCCTCAACCTGAAGGCATACGTCATTGAGTATTGTCATTCTCTAGACATTCAATATATTCTATCACTATCTCATATGACTGAACCAGAAAGAATTGGAAGCTTGCCTTTGATGTTTATCAAATCAATCTTAATGTATCCCACCAATCATCCCATGATTGGCTCCTAGGGCATACATTCCAACAGACTCCCACTTGCACTGCGAGCCAATCACCCTTGAATCATATTCATAGTGGTCTTCAAAACATGTCCCACATGTTAATGTACTCTAGTGCTAACATAGTGAGTTATGGAAACACCTTTCCAAAGTCGGTATTAATTGCATGTCTCTCATCTCTTCATTGTACGTCACACGTATGAGATGGAGTTACCGTAATATGCGATCTAGTATTCCTTTGCTAACCTTTAGCCACATTGCATGATCAAGCACTCCTAACTTGTCATCAATGACCGGAATAACTATAAATTCATCTCATGAACTTCCAGATCCATATAGTATCTACTGTTGTTCTCTAACACACGGATACTCTGCATTTCCTTTTAAATGACTTTATTGGAATATTTCCATTTATCAACAAACATTCACTTTTATATATCCTGTATATATTTTGCGATTTATTTTCTATCCTTTTTGGAAGTTTGTATCAGTGTAACTCTTTACAGTGAACCCTTCCTTATTTCCATAGAACTAGTACTTTTCAAGTTCTTATGGTATTCCAGTAACCCTTACTGGAACTAGATAGACATCCACTCGTCATGTCCCACATACAAGTTATCAGGATGAGCACATCATATTGTCATGTCCTACATACAAGATGATGAATGTATTTTATTCTTGCTATATGTCCATACATGCAAGATAATGGGATGATTACATACATGATAGATACATATCTATTCTTGTTTCCATTCTTCATAAGAATTGGACACTTGGCCTTGGGATACTAACTCCATGTAACATGGACAAGTTTTCTCCCACTAAATCTATGCACACTGAACCCTTCAGTATAGATTTCTAATGTATGCTCTCTCTTTTCAGGTCAAGAGGTTTTCGAGAACTATCTCTATATATCTTTGTTCCTATCTCATAGGAAACGTCTCTATCTTCCCTAAAGATAATTTCCACTTTGGATTTCCATTCTAGAACATTTCCATTTCACATCAACATGTGGAATGTGAATACGCTCCCACTAAATCACATATCTCTCTTTATCTTTGACATATCAGTCAAACCCTTTGACTATATTATCAAAATAAAGATCACAGTTTTGAGTTGCTTGTACTCAATCAATCACATTGATTGGTTCATTGTAACTTATAGACTTTATTTGCATTAATGGATTCATAAACCTTATAGTTTGTGTCACATACACATCCTTATTTTATTCCTCATAGGAATGCAGTTATAGTATCCAAATGCCAAATTTCTTAGTCATTAAGTTGCAATCAACAAGCATCATCCTTCTCAAAATGTCATCCATGTGTCTTAACGCTTAAGACTCATTCGCACTTATGGATTTCATCCCAATAGGTGCTGCCATCAAGGTCATACCTTATGGTTCACATGGAAGTCATTTAGGATGTATTGGTCATAAACTATAACTCAAAATCCGGTTCCTCATATTTATTTAGATAGTTGACCCATCACATGACCAACTCATCACATAGATAATTGAGGTGTATCTGTCAAGGATATAAGAACTCGCAACTCCTTGTGAATCTTAATGTCCTTTATTAGTGTAGGGTATTCTTTATTTAAGAAGAATTTAGTTATTTGATAATCATCCTCTAACTCCTTAGAGTATGACTCCTTCTTGATTTAGACATCACCATGCCTTAATCATAAGTTCACTATGATACACTATCATAATCACTCACAAAGATCTCAAACATTTGGTTCAAGTATTTCATTCATTGATCTCATCAAGAATTAACACTTTACCAAATTCGTACTTCATCTATGATATTCTTGAACACTTCAAGATATTCATATTGGTATTTCTCTAAACACCATTTGAAGTATTAGCATTAACTCTAATAGGTATGTAAATACATCACATGTACTATACCTAATAGGATAATCATTCTCCCACTACCACTAGTGAAGATTGATTAATCATGTCTAAGAGATTCATGTCTCTTACTGGTCCTCTAACCAAAAGAGTCTAGATTTATCCATCATATGGAAACTAAAAATGAATTTCTCATGATTTATGCTAATTTGATTGTTTGAGTTATCAATAACTTTTAGGTATCATTTTATCTTATGCATACCAAGTATCACTAGATAATCAAGGCATTGCCACAATGATTGAAACATCAACTTTATTAATTGTCATCATTGTCATACAATATGCAAAAATTAAAGTGTTTCTATTCATTGGCAAATATGAAATAGCAGTCCATAACTCTATTACATGCCTTTAAGGCTGAAAATAAACTAAAGTACTCCTAACTATGGCGGCAACATTTGCCCCATTTATTGAGTGATTTACATTTTATATCTTGGTATCATATACCTCAAAAATGTTACAAGTTTATTTCATGACACCTTCAGGTGGCGACGTCTGTCGCCTCCTTCTTCTTTAGTTCTTCCAGATAGAGTGGGAAATTCCTTTTCCAATGTCCTGCCTTTTGACAATGGTGGCAATTGCCTCTCTTGGTCACGCCTCCATTGGCCTTGAGAGCTAAAGACGCCTTGGGCTCCTGACTAGCATCATAACCCTTCTTAGCTTTGCCCTTGCCCTTGCGCTTGGACTTGCCTTTCTTGTTGCTGATCATCATCACAGACTTATGCTTGTCCTTCTTCATCTATGTCTCGGTTGTCCTCAACTTGCCCAACAACTCTATCAATGGCTTGTCAAAGTTGTTCATGTTGTAGTTCATCACAAACTGACTCTAGGATTCTGGCAACGATTGCAGTATCACATCAGTAGCCAACTCTTGGCTTAGGGGAAATCCCAGTCTTGTCAGGTTCTCCACATACCCAATCATTTTGAGTGTGTGAGGACCAACTAGATCTCCTTCTGTCATGACGCACTTGAACAGTGCCCTAGAGACATCATACCTCTCTTATCGTGCTTGATCTTCATACATGTTCTTGAGATGTTGAATCATCTCAATGACACCCATGTTCTCATGTTGTCTCTGCAACTTGTGGTTCATGGAGCTCAACATCAAGCACTTTGCATCAATGGCATCATCAGAATGCTTCTTATAAGCATCCCTTTCTGCCTTTGGTGCTGTAGGAGTAGGTTCCTCTGGAATTGGAGTATCCAGGACATAGAGCTTTCGCTCTTGAGTGAGAACAATTCTCAATGTCCTAAACCAGCCGTGGAAGTTATTCCCATTCAGCTTGTCCTTCTCAAGGACCGATCGCAACGAGAAGTGATTGTTGTTTGTTGTCATTTGTACTACAAAAGGAAATATATGCAATTTAGTCCAAAACTCAATTTTGACTTATTTGATTGATTTGAAAGGTTGATAATATAATTAGGACTTTAATTAATTATCGCTCCCACTATTTTTTTCAAATTGATAGCCCTCACCATCAATTTGGAAGATTGTAGCGTACAATCTTCTAGTGGGTCAAGATCCATATTTCATCAAGTCATGAGTCAGCTTTGGCTGATCGCCCACAATCTTGATTATTTAGGTAGGCCATCATGCCAATTGCATCATATGCAACTCTTGATGAATGAACATGCGCAACACCTTGCCATGAACATTCCATGCCTCTGGGCTTAGACGCTCTAAGAATCACCAGTTAAGTCTAACCCAAAAGTCGACACGGTAAGCATGCACCCTGCTTTGGCAGAATCTACATGTTTTACCCTTCACACTTATACGGTATAGACGGCGCACCATGCTTTGGCGTAACCTACGCTTGGTCGATCAAGTTTTTCATGTGTGCCATTAATGTAAGGCGTAAAAGACTTAATATTTAGATAAGGGATTTGGTTTTTATAGGTACATATACATATCCAATCACCACAATATATAGTACGCATCATATACATGCTATATCCCACAGAAAAAATGCAAAATGATAAAAGTGATGATTATGGCCATCCTAATGTGATTCCTCAAGCCAAGAAGAATCACGGTCATCTAGGTCTACATCACATGCAACCTGTCCATGATGAACTCTATGCTATAGCCGTTCGAGTTGATCAACTCATCACATGAATGACCTGCTCACCTTGGCCGGTCGTCTGGGTGCCACCAGCCGATCGTGGTCCTGGTCCAACTCAAATTGACTTTCAAATTTGTCTCCGATTAATCAAATATTAATCCTTGTCCAAATCGAATTTGTACAAGTGAAACAAATTGTATTTGCAAAATCAACTTTCCAAACGATCTCAGTTGGTCACATGAGCTGACCGATTCAACATTTGAGTCGATTGGTTCATTGCACATGAGCCAATCGTCTCACCCGTTGAGCCAATCGGTTCACCAACCTGAGCCGGTCAATTCATCTCATGAGCCAATCAGTTGGGGCAGCAGACTTGTGCAAATCAGTCAATCGCAATTTCAATCAATCTGATACTCTAATCAATCGGTCCAACACCTTGAACACTATGATATTGAGCTATCAATCGATTGAGTGTTTAATTGAACTACTAAACTCCTTTAGTAATCAATATAAACATCGTTTGTGGATAAACTCCTCTTCTAGGTTAAATCCTATGTGTGTGACCCTATAGGTCCATTTCACGTTGGCAATGAAAGTCTATAACACTTATGACTTCACAAGCAAAGAGCGGTGCCTAGTCACACATCAGCTCTACCCAAGTGAAATAGAAAGTTGGAGAACAACTTTCAATCCTAAAATCCGTGAATGGTGTTACAGCGAATGTATAATTCCTTTTTCATTGCTATCCCGAATGAACTCAAGGCATGGAATAGTCATCCTGTCAATGTTCATTCACTTTCTTGATCTCAGAGTAGATTGGAGGATATATGTATGACATCAATATCACATACTGATTAACACATGTGTGTGCACGCCTATCTAAATCCTAATCATCAAGTGGACATGGATATCAAACTCCCTAAGGAGGGACAAATCCCATATCTATCACTCACCCCTCAAAATCCCCATGTGTCAAAGCCACCCAATCATCACCTTTATAACAACCCATGTTTCAAGACTGTGTTTGATGATGTCAAAGTGTACCCAACGACATGTGTTGAGTGTAGTGATTTTAGGTTAAAGAATCACACTCACCACCATCACTGTGAGAACTGACTGTGACTACCATTTCATGGTTCCATGTGTCAAACTCACGGTGGGTCTATTTGGTAAACTTGTTTCTAACAAGTACCTATGTGTTTGGTTTGATATCTCTATATCATGACTAATGAGATTCTATCATCAACCAAAACCACAATCTAGTCTTGTGTGTCAGTATTGTCTATCTACCTTCCACAATGACATCTGACTAGGGACATAATAAGAATGTACAAACTCTTAGCATCCGTATGATCTCATAGTTCAGGTCCTCAACCGGAAGGCATACGTCATTGAGTACTATCATTCTCTAGACATTCAATCTATTCTATCACTATCTCATATGACTAAACTAGAAAGAATTGGAAGCTTGCCTTTGATGTTTATCAAATCAATCTTAATGTATCCCACCAATCATCCCATGATTGGCTCTCAGGGCATACATTCCAACATTTTTATGGAACCATGGGTCTTTCCAAAAATTTATATGGTAGTGGGCATGCGGTGGGGTGTGTATGAGATTCCTGATCAAAGGGATATGTCTATTAATGTATTTCCAGAGAGGAGAAGCAGATCATTTCTTGGTTTTGTGCCATGGTGGGATTTTTTTGTAGTATTTATTCTAGATTAGGTCGCTCCATATTCGTTTTTTGTTGTTAGCCAAGCTGTTGATGGTCTTTATCACTAAGCATAGTGCATGGGTTTCAATGTCAATGATGCCCCATCCTCCATAGCATGTAGGGACAAAGATAGTATTCTAGTTGACCAGGTGAAGATGTCTTTTATTGTCATTTGTCAGATTGTGGTTATTCTAAAGAAAGCTTCTTTTGATTTTGTCGATGGTGTTTTTTGTTTTGGTAGGTAGTAGAATGCAGCTGAGGTAGTGAGTGGTGATGGGGATGATGAAACTATTCAGGAGAGTAAGGTGGCCAGCAAGATTGAGGAAGTTATTTGTACAAGAGTTGAGTTTATTTTTTATCTTATCTATGATGGGGATCCAAATAGAGTGAGTGATGTTGTGGGGGTGATGGGTAAGCAAAGGTAATTTGTTGGGAACTCCTCATGCTTGCATTTGAGGAGGTTTTTATATCTATTGATAATGTGTTGATCAGTGTGTACACCAAAGATGGAGGACTTTTGTAGGTTTATTTTTAGTCCTGAAATGTAAGAGAATATACCAATGATTCTAATGGTATTTATGATGGTGTCGTCATTTGGTGAAACTAGAATGATGGTATCATCCACAAACTAAATGATGTTTTCCTTGCATTCTGAGGGGGAGGAGAAAAGTCCATGAGTAGAGCCAAGATTGATCATTTTTGTGAGAATGGAGGTCACAATAATGAACAGGTAAGGGGATAGAGGGTCACCTTGCCTGAGTCCATTTGTGTTTTTGAAGTATCCAAAAGGTGAGGTATTTATGATAGTGGAAAAATGATTTGTGGATATGCAGGCATGTATCCAATCTATCCAATGATCTGGGAAACCAAATCCAATCATAGTTTTAATGAGACAATTCCAACTGATGTAATCAAAAGCTTTCTCAAAATCTAGTTTGATAGCAATCAAAGGGGTTTTGTTTACATGGCACAGATGAATTTTCTCATTTACCATCAGGTAGGCATCTTGGATATTTCTGTCCTTAAGAAAGGCATTTTGGTTGAGAGTGTTGATGTTGTTGATGCAAGGTTTCAATCTAAGTGACAAGGTTTATGGAATGATCTTGTAAGATGTATTGATGAGGCCGATAGGATGAAATTGTGTTATGTATTCCGGATGATCATTTTTTTGATGAGGGCAATGAAAGTTTTATTTAGATGCTTGAGGATGTTGTGAGCTGATGTAGCCCTATTTTAGGGCTCCATCCTGTGTCATTTTGTACTTAAGTTGCATCTAAACATGTTAGATCACAAGTCTTTTTCCCTAATATGGTTATCATTGCAAATATGCTTATGGATGTTCTTTGCACTATTTTTCAGGTACTTGAACCATGCTTAGATGGAAGAGAGAGAAATAAGGAGTTCTAGGGTTCCCCCACTCATGGAGGGACCCAAAGAAGTCCCCAAAGTCTCCCTCAGCCTACCTCCAATGGTCAAGAATCGTCCCCAGGCAAAGACATCCAAGAATGATGAAGATTGAAGTGTAATAAAGTGATGCAAGCCTCGCCACAACCGTGGCCACAACGCCATGGTTGTGCATTTTTTAGTAATGAAGTGCCCTTTCCAATAGGGTTTTTCCACAGAATCCCATGGCTGTGGCCACCTACCACGATCGTGGCCATTGAAGACACCACTGTCGTGGCTATCAGCACGGTCGTGGTACGAAGAAGAGAAAACGACCATGGGAAACCACCATGGTCGTGGGAATTATTACACCAATTTGGCCAGAGTTACAGGTTGTCACCCCAAATCGCCACGACCGTGGCCCTCTGTCATGACCATGGCCGATGAAGACTAAAATGCTTGTGCTGCTGTGCCACAACCGCCTCTCCCTCCTTCAAAACGGTCGTGGTGCCCCTAACCCACCATGACCGTGTCATCCCGCCACGGCCGTGGCTACTACCATACTTGACCTTTTTCCCAATTCCTTCACACCACGACCATTTCACCACTCCACGACCGTTCTCCACCACCCTCACCACAGTCGTGGCACACCACCACGGTTGTGGTGGTCCACCAACCCTACCCTACTTTTCATTACTTTTCCTAAACTACCCCCCACTTACCCTAGTGCCTCCCCACCACCTATATATACATAGGTAGTGGCTAGGGCATGAAGGTTAGATGCCCCTACAGCTGCTCCAAGACCCACTCTCCATCCTGGAGCTCTTTGTGCAATCCCCTTGCATTTTGGGCTCATCATCCACCATTTCCACCCTCATTCCACCATGGAAACCTAGTTCCCTAGGTTTTCATCCACAATCCCCTACCATTTCATGCACCCCTACACCCTTGGAGGAGGGAGGACGTCTACAGCAAGATTGGAGGTGAAGAAGGAGGCTTCTACATCAAGCTTCATGGAGTCCCTACTTCTTCTTCCCCTTTCTTTTCTTGTTTTATTGATCATGTCTAGCTAAGCCCCTTGTGGTGGGCTGTTTGGGATTTAAATGTAACTTTGATACCATGTTGGGGGATAATTTCTTGTAATGAACTTAATTCATATCTATGATGATTACTTCTTGCTTCTATCTCTTTTCCTATCTTATTGCATGTGGTTTGTGCTTCTTGTATGAATTGCTTGTTTTGAGGTTTTTGATGACACTTAGTTTCTAGGAGGAATTGGAGTGTATGTGGCAATCTTAGGAATGGCTCCTAGGTCCAATTAGTGGATCTCTAGCTAGCCCCCTTTGTTCCTACATACACATCCCTCCTCCTACAAATGAGTGTGAGATCTAAGTAGCTAGTGTAAGTGAGATTGATGTAATTGTCTATGGCCTTCTAAAGGCTAGAGTGGCTAGTGGCATGAGGTTAAATACCCTCATCTCTACTCCCATCTCTACCCTCAACCCTCAATTACTCACTATCACTTACCCTAGAAACCTAGATTTGGTTAATCTCATTAGAATTACACCTAACCCTAGTCTTCTGCTAGTAGTATAGGGTATGTTCTAATGGCATTGACCTTATTGTTTGGTTTGGTAATCTAGATTTGAAATGAGAATCATGCATGTTTAATGATCTTCCCCCAACTAATATCAAAGTTACATTCCCCAAACAGCCCACCCACCTTAATCACCTTGCTTAAAACCCTAATTGCTTAGTTTGCTTGTTCATGCTAGTCTAGTTTAGTCGCTTTTGCTTAATCTAGTTAATTTCTTAGTTTTGCTCTTTAGTGTTAACTTAGGCTCTTGCTCTTGCTAGTGGTTAGTTTACTTCTTAATTGCTTCTTGCCTAGCTAGAGTAGTGTAGCCCTTCTTGCTCTTGCTTAGTTAGTTTGTTAACTTAGTTTACTAATTTGCTTGCTCTTCCATAATTTAGTTTCCATCTCGCATTTCTTACTTGCTCATTAGCGTAACCAAACAATCAACCCTTTAAAAACCCTAAAACCCTAAGCTCCACAAAAGGAACATAGCCCACTCTGTCTAACTCTAGTGCCCCCTCTATCTCTGTGGTTCAACCCCTTATCTTGCCAATCACCTATACTACAACAGTACCCCGTACGCTTGCGAGCGACCTATTTTAGTCTTAGTGATCGATTCGGTTAGGGATAACATAAATTTCAAAAGCATAAGATCACCCATACCATGTGCGCTCTGACCTCGTGGGGTGTAAAAGCACCACTAGCGGGGACGCAGCATGAGCATTGTTGTGTTCGTGGATTTCTTGAAGTAAGGCTAAGAAATATTTTTTGAGATAATTCCAGTTGGCAAGGTAGAATTCCACATTGAGTCCATCAGGTCCAGGAGATTTGTGTTTGCCAAGAGATTTTATGGCAGCATCAAGCTCATCAGAATAGAAAGGCTTGGTTAAATTTATAGGAGAAGCAATCTTTATCGGGCAAAGGGTTTGCCAATTTATAGAGTTTAGGAAGGAGGGACTATGATGTGTGTTAAAAATCTTCTTAAAGTGTTCTACTATGTGAGAAGTAATCAAGTGTTTATTTTTGGTGATGACCCCTTGTATTTTTAAATAAGCAATGATATTTCTGCTACGATTATTGTTGCATACTTTGTGGAAGCATTTTGTATCTTTGTCACCTTCCTTGGCCCAAGAGACCTTAGCTCTTTGTCTCCACTTGATGTCAATGCAGTTTTTAATATGGTTAATCTCTAAATTGATAGTGAGAATCAGAGTAGGATCGGCAGTGGGATCACTATCAACACAGAGGTGTTGTTGTTCAAGTAAATTTAGAGTTTTTGCGAGGCTTTGGGTTGACTGTGTTTCCAATCCAAGATCTTGTGTTTTATCATTTTGGTGTTTCTCTGTATGTGATACACCAAGTTTCTTGTTCTGTGGTCTGCCAAATCCCAATTGTTTTCACATAGATTTCCAAATTGTGGAAATTTGAGCCAGAAGTTTTCAAAACAAAATGATTTTTCCCCAGATTTCCTTTTGGGTGTCAATGATTAAGGGAAAATGGTCAGATATAGGTATGTGAGCGATATGAACAGATGCAAGAGGAAATTGTTCTTCCCAAGAATGGGAACTGATGAAGTGGTCAAGCTTGGCTCTAGTATTGTTTCTCTACCATGTGAAATCAGCATTAGAGGGAGGGAGGTCTATCATGTTGTGTTTAGAGAGGAGATGTGTAAAAAAAATTCAGTAGGAGAAAGGGCAGTAGTTGTGGAGATTAGGTTTTGTCTGTCAGTGATTTTGGTAATGAGGTTGAAATCACCTCCAAGAATCCATGGTTTGTGTTGAGAGGCTTGCATGATATCTGATAGTTCCAAAAGAAAAAGAGATTTGTTGTGACCTGGCTCACCATATAAACCCGTAAAAGTCCAACTGAAGTTGTCAACTGAATTTGTCAGATATACAGATATGGAGAAGGTTTTGAGATCCCAGTGAGAGAGGGTGAAAGTGTTTTTATTATATCCCACTCGAAGTCCTCCTTTGACGCCATTAGGTGGGATTTGAAACCAATCTGTTATCTTATTTCCCCCAATTGTTTTTAAAGTAAATTGAGAGAGAGTGGATTTGGTCTCTTGAATGGTAATGATGTCAATATTATTTTTATAGATATGATTTCTAATCTCTTTTCTTCTACGTGTGTTGGCCGCACCGCAAACATTCCAGGATGTAATTTTCATTTTTAACAGAGATAAATCAAAGAAAACAGATAAAAAAGGTGCTATGAAGTTATGAGATGCTCAAAAAGTTTATTTTCTATTTTGTCTCTCCAAGTGGCCTTTGGTTTGTCTAGTTCATGAATTTTTCTATGTCATTTAGTGTTGTGTTTGCTATATTTTCCTCCTCAAATTGTATTCCTATTTTATTTGCAAATCTGGTAAAACTATAAATATCAGGCCATGATGCCAAATCTTAAATATTGTCTATATCATTTTCTTCTAATGTGGTAGTTGGTGATAAATTAGAGTTTGAAATAACATCGGAGCAGGAAGTTGAGAATATAGTATATGTTTCCTGAGAAGCGAAGATGTTTCTCCTGAGCATCCCTTTAGGGCTAGTTTGCATTGTGTTGATGGACTTGATGATGCTGGAGTCCTTACCTTTTCTCTTTTTCTTCAAACTCTGTGATGATTTAATATCATCAATGATTGTTGTTTTGAGCTTTTTTATAGTGTATGGATCTATGTTAAGAGAAAAGTTTTCTTCTTTTGGGTTGGAAGAGAAGGGCTGGAAAGTGCCTTTGGGGGAGAGAAGAGAATTTTTGGTAGGTGGTGAGAGTGTTCTTTGTCTTTTGATATTGTGAGATATGTTGGAGTCAGCTGATGAGTTCATGGTGGCAAATTTTCTCTCCCAAACTAAGTTTCTATCTCCAGGTTTTCTGATAGGATTGTAGGATCTTTTGTTGTTGATCGATGAGTACCATGATGGAGGGTGAACAGAGAGTTCAGAGAAAGATGTTTTGATGTCAGTAGGGTTCTCAGCAGATAGTTTTATGTTGTAGATGATTTTTCCCAGCCTGATGCTCAGAGAAGATGGGAGGGAGGTGGCTTGTTTGATAGAGAAAAGACAGTAAGTTTTAATGAAATGTGAAGGATGTAAGGTCTTTGGACTGATGTATTGGAGAGTAGCCCAGCAGCATGGGCAATGGATCTGAAGACTTCAACTTCCCAAAGGTGGGGGGGAGTTTGATATAGCAACCCACCCTGACCCGCCCGACTGGGCCTCCAAAGCCCCATGTCCAGATGTCCACCTAGAAAGATTTGCCTGAACAAAACTAGAGCCACATGGGATCTTGAGAATTTGTCCAAAAAGATGGTCAATCTTGGTACCTTCTGGGACAAAGTATAGAAGTTGAGATGGCGAGAGGATTTTTGGTTTGAGCATCGTGTGTGCTGGGAAAAGGAGGGCTATAGCTCTGGTTACATCCAAAATATTGACCATGTTATTATCTAGGTTGTTTTCAATAGACGTCAGGACACTCCTTGTAGAGAAGACCTTCAGAAGTCTCATAGAGTTTGCTGGGAGATCAAAGGGAATGGCAGACTCTAGGTGGGCAGTAGGGGCCATGGCAGGAGTTTGGGGAGCCGGAAGGAAAGGTGATGTAGAGTTGAGGTAAGAAGGTTTGGGTGAGGATATCCCAGGTGGTACCATAGGGGTCTTATAAGGAGGACGTGAGTTGAGTTTTTCATGTGCATGGGGTTGAGATGTAGGAGGTGGATCTGTAAGACATGCAAAAGGGTTATTTTGAATCGAGAAAGTGAGGTTTGGATGTTTCAGTTGATTGGATTTGTCATGTCTAAAAAAGTGATCATCGGGCTGCTTGTGAGCCTCATATCTTGAAAGTGATCTTGGGAAGTGATTAAACTTTTTTGGAAAATGATTAAAGGTGGATTTGTAAATATGCCAGGTGTGGCCTCTCTCATGGCATTTGAAATAGATAACTTTTTTGGTGCATCTAAATCAAGAGTGGTGTGGGCTGTGGCAGATATTGCAGCGAAGTGCTTTGAAGGGTCACCTCCTGGGGGCATATTCCCAGGATTGAGAAGTTTTCTCTGTCTCGAAGCTCAATTGGGTGAGAGCAGACGCTGGGATGTGTCCGAGTGGTGGGAAAGAAAGATTTAGTTGGTGAGGATCAGAAAGGGTGATGTTTCTTTTTTTTGGTCTTGGTACTTTATATCGAACTTAATAATCTTAATAGTAGAAGATTTCTCATACCTTGTTGCTATCGAGCTATCGATCGATGATGATGTGGTTGTATCATCCATATCTTCGTTATCAGGGCTAGATGATAGGGAGATGGGGCAATGTTTTGTTCCCGATGGAGGTTGGTGCTCTTTCCTCACAAAGAGATGGTCAGCTGAGCTAGAAGATGATGAGGTGAAACCTTCTTCCTTGTTGAAGAATAGAGGGTAAACCTCATGTGGGGTTTCATTGTTGAAATCATTTACCCAAACAGTAAGGGTTTTGTGTGGTGAGGGTTTAATGAAGATGGTCCACTCCCTTTTGATCTTCAGCTCTGTGATCATACTAGCCCAGCCGTTGGTGATGTAGAGATCAGATTTGTCGAAATGTTCAATTGTGACTGGAAGTGATTTGTTTCTGACAAGGATGGTGTTTGGACCTAGTGATATGTCGAATTTATGGTATTTCCATGCTTTCGGGAGGGGTATACTGGTAAGGTAAAAGGGGTTTGATAGATTGTAATCCATGAAAGGGAAGCGTGAAGTCATATGTGGTAGAGAAGGTGGGAGATGGTCTGATTTTGTAGGGGTCGGTGTTTTCTTATGAAACATGACACTTTTGAAAAAGGTTGAGATCGTCTTCTTGCCTTTAAATCTCTTATTGGTGCTTAGAGATGCAGAGATGGTACCTCCAGTCCTCATTTTGATGTATCTGAGGGATTTAGGTTGGGAGGGTGGCTCGAGGACAATTAAGACGCCGCTAAGTTGTCCTGGCTTATCAGCAGAAGGTAAAGAGGGTTTTGCTAGATGAGAGTTGAATTAAATCATGCATGCAGGGATATCGATCTGGGGCACCTGAAAAAGAGAGGGATCGTAATCTATTGAGATCCATGAGGAAGATGAAGGGAGTCTCGCTGGAGCAAGAGCGGGTAACTAGAATGGTGATTAATCTGAAGGGGAACAGGTGTGGGTTTCCAGAAGGAGGTATGATCGTAGTAGCAGAAGGTGTTGCAGCGCCATTCAGGAGTAAAAATCCCTAGATTAACTCACCTTTGCAGAAACCCTAGGTACAAAAGCTCACCTGATCCAACCTTGAGTGGACAAGCTGTCAGCCTTGAAGGAGCCATGAGAGGCTTTGCTAGAACAAAGCGCCACAGCCCGCAGCCCACAATCGGAAGGGACAATTGATGTTCCATATGTGTGGGTTGGTGAATGCGAGTAGTAGGGGTTCAATGCTCTGGTGTTCGTCGGCGAAGATAGCTGTTGAAGTTTTAGGAGTTGGAGCTAGAGAGAGGTTGGAGCTTTCTCTCACTGCTAGCAGCAAAGATGTCAAGAGAGAAACATTATAATAAGTTTCTATTACCTTTTTGTTCTAAGAAGTAAATTTATATATAGTTCGTTTGCATATGTAATTGAACTTTTTGTGCAATAGTTGTTTGGTTTTAAAAAAATATGGTATTGGGTGTACTATTATTCAGGTATTGAGAGAAATAGTATTCAAAAAATTGGAGAAGTGTTCAGGTAGTACGACAATAAAATTAAATGTGTATATTAGAAAAACAAGAGAGCTAGTATCCAAAAACTGAAGAATAACTATTCATGTCTTGAGGGATCTAGGTCAGCCTATGAGGCCGTGTTGAGCTCAGAGGATAAAAATGTTGAAGCCCGATGTAGACTTTACACGTCAGCTTACAATGTGTAACTACGGCATCATTATTTTCAAACATGGTTGATGTTATTTGAATCATGTTACATGTTTTAATTCTTGTTAAAAACTTCTCTGGAATAATTAATGAGTATCGAGAAGATTTATTTAAGGTCACAAAATTGGGAATGATAGATCCCATGGGTACCTGAACAACCAGCTACCAATAGATGTGAGTTGTTTGTAATCTTGAGGATGCAACATTGGGAAGGGGATATCCTAGAACAATTTCTTATGCTTCCAAGAGGAACCAGGATTACAATTTGGATGATCTAGTATCCACCAAGATTGAGCAACGATGTATACTAGTATTGAAGCATACTAAAAACCAAAAATGATACATAGCACCGTCCAAAATTGAGTACACTAAAGCTCAATCCAGATGCATCACCTTTATCATTGCATTGTGTAAAGGAAATAGTGTCATCGTGTATCTCATCAGTGAATAATGTTGCATCACATTATATACGAATGGTTCACTATAAGACTTATTCCAATCGTAGTTGACAAATACAATGCACAATCTCACTATGCCCCTGTTTGGTTCGGGACTGGGATTCTGTAGTCTGGACTGGGTTAATCGGGGTTAGTCAGTAGAACTGGATTGGGGTAGTCAGGATCCAGTCTGATTCTGTTTGGCAACCCAGTCTGATTCTAGTCAACTGGTCTGGATTGAGTTAGGTTTTAGTCTGATTCTGTTTGGCTAGCAGTCTGGATTTAGTCTGATTTTATTTGGCAATGTAGTCAGGATCTGCTTATTCTATCCTATTCTTACATAACTATTTTAACAATAACAAAATATGTGAAGTTGTGATGCCACTGCAGTTCAAGTATAAAATTAACAAAATAAATGTAATTTGATACATAATGTGGGTGATATTGTTTGTTGTTTAGTGAAATGAATAGTAATGAGTATGCTCATTTTATATGTTTATTTTAAATAAATTAAACTTTACAATTGTCTTGCATGGCACCATCATTATGTATGTATGTATATAGTTGTGCATATTCGATCTAGTAATTGGTAACTGACAAGATAATTGTAATTGGCATAATAGAACATAAATTACGCATAATTGTAAGTGTCATATTCTTACAGAATTATTTTAACAATAACAAAATATGTGAAGATGTGATGCCACTACAATACAAGTATAAAAGTAACAAAATAAATGTAATTTGATACATAATGTGGATGATATTGTTTGTTGTTTAGTGAAATGAATAGTAATGAGTATACTCATTTTATATGTTTATTTTAAATAAATTAAACTTTACAATTGTCTTGCATGGCATGTTCATTTTGTATGTATGTATACAGTTGTGCATATTCGATCTAGTAATTGGTAGCTGACAAGATAATTGTAATTGGCATAATAGAACATAAATTACGCACAAGTATACCAAACATCATTTGAATGATAGTGTTATTAAAATGGTCATAATTGTTCCATAATAAAATATATGACAGAGTAAAGATGATAATGTTTGCATCAGAACTTAAACAACGTCGAAAAAAAGCTGATAAGAACATAATGTAGTCCCGGGCAAAAGCATCATGAACCAAGGGAGAGTGGACAAAAAATGAGTGTCTTGCCTTGGGCCTAGACCTACACACCCATACACACATGCTAACACGGTGACCAGCCACTGTGCTGGGTAGTCTTCGGGGTGGACGATGATTGTACTTGCTCCCATGTAGGACCTTTCCAGTTGGCCCACTTTAGGGCCTCCTCGTACTCGTCCCATGACACGGGACAGTCCTCTTGCAACAGTTGAGGTTGTTGTTTGATGTCCTCTTTTGGCCAATCGAACAGCAATGACATATGAGGAATAGGGTTATTAACCCCATCCTTTCCTTCTTCCTGGCTCTCAAATTTGGCCCCCTGTTGTGCAGGCTCCCCCTGGTGTGCTGGCTCGCAACATATCTTTTTGCAAAGAATGTATTCTTCAACATATTTGTGTATATTTGACAGGGACATTTATATCTTTTAAAACTTTGGTCGTGACTTTGAAAGCGATGTCGACTTCTAAGTTTTTAAAATACATATAAGTAAGAGCAAATAATCAGAATAACAAAGTACATATGACAACAGTTTGTACAAGTTAAAGTTGGCAAGCAAACTTAGATAAGTAGAAGTTTAAACGTGATGTAAGACTTCTAAACAGGATAAGTAAGTACAAATTTGATGAAATGATGGTAAAAACAAAGTAATGATGGCCATAAGTTCTACAACAACATGTTGCCAAGCAATCATAAACAAATACAGGTTGGAGAAACTATGTTACAATTTCATTCGCCTACTTCACCGCCTAAGGTTGTAGTTGTGTTGTTGGTGATTTCGTCATTGGTAAGGTATTTCGCAACTCCTGGTGGATAGGTGCTACAAATAGTCATAAAGTTGCGTTGAACGGCGTGTTGCACGGGAAATGGCGGGGGAGGCAATAAATCTCCCAAAATGAAAAGATTATCTCTTATGAACTCTCTCCTGAGGTGTTGTCTGCGTAGTTGCACCTCGCTCAAAGATATGTAAGGGCCCCCTATTATGTTCTGAAAGTCATGCCACACCTCCCTTCAAGCATGTGCATTATATACTCCATTCGCACATCTCCCCGTGTCATATTGGTTTCTCATCAAACCTCTGAGAACCATATCAAGCTATGTACACTATATAACATACGGTGTGGTGTGGTGTGCAGCCATATTAAAAAATTGTATGTAATATATTGCAATAGTAAGGCTTTATTGTTGTATGTGAAGCTAATATGATAATTGAAATATATATATATATATTAATGTGCATATAAAAAAGGTCCTTGTATGTAGTGAAGCCATAAATAAACAACATTGTGATGAAGTTAGAGCATACAAGTAGTAGCAAGCGTATGAAGTAGCTTTAAAAACAAGCAGGCTCATGGGTCTGATTACAACAATTAAAAAGAGCATACATCTAAATCTAAACATGGACATTGTTCTGATGGTTTTCATCCGTTTCCTACAACACCTACTCCTGCAACAACATGGTTGATGTTTTCAGCAGTCATCACATTTTCCAGGGCTAGTTGATGTCTCGGCATCCAATCATACAAAAGGAATTGATTTTGTCTGATAAATTGTTTCCTTAAGTTCTTCCAACGGGTTTTCATCCTGTTCAAATCAATGCTAAGCACCTCGGTTATATTATGAAAGTCCTGCAATGTCTCCCTCTAAGCCTCTCTAGTATATTATCTATTGACACATCTCCCCAGGTCATACTGGTTTGTCATCGCATCAAGTAGGATTTGATCGTGCTCCACACATCATATTAGATGACCAGCCATAGAACAAATTATGTATGTAAGATGTTGAAATAGCATAAGGGCTCCTTTCACAATGGTGGATATAATGTTATCATTAAAATATTACAATTTCGTGTGCAAATAACATAGGCCATACAATCTGATACATCCATAAGCATGCAACAAAATTATGAAAAAACTATGAAGCTTGTGATGTAAGTGTAACCACAATGTTATGGAGTCATCAAAGGTGAAGGAGTATCCAAAAGAAGAGTACAACTCTCCTCCAACTTATGAATGGAAGTTTGTAGAACTTCATAGTTGATCTTTCTGTAGGTGTAAACATGTTCGGAGTTATGATGGATTTCGACAAAGTCCTTCATGTTCATCGTCTGGCCCCACACTGACTTGCACTCGCAAGTTAGTAACGTAATCTCACCCTTCAACAAATCCGTTGTTGGGGGGAGATCGATTGCCCAATGAAAGTATTTGCATCGATCTTTTCCCTAAAATGTTTTTCCAAATTCGAGTTAATAACAACAAATATGTGATGTACTTAGAAAGTGCAACTGATTATTTTTGGAATTACTAGTGCACCTGACTAGAAGGACATATGTAATACATTTCTCCCGGCCTTTCGCTCAGAATGCCAAGTCATATAACCCTGCATCCTCTGTGTTTAGCCGCAATGCCACAACCAGACCACAATCGCACATCGGAACTTCAGTTGGATTCATCAATATCTAAAACACGATTGATGATTAGTAACATAAACTCGGGTTCAAAACATAGATTTCTACGAAACATAGTTGGAGAGTATTTCGATAGGACCAGTTGATTGTTCTAACATACAAGTAAAGCTTAGTTGGATAGATCAAAATATACTACATACTACATCTATGGTATTGTATCTGTCTTCCTATGTTGAAGAGTCATTATCACTCGGTAGGTGAAGTCGTTTGCGAAGATATAGATGCCTCTTCCACATACTTTCAATTTCTACGATTAACCTATCGGTGTCTGATCTTGTGGAGCGGATAAAGTCACATTATTCTGACCATTGCTTGCATTTGTTGCGTGCATATGCAAGTTGTGTTACCAACACATCCCTAATTGTAGTAAGTGTGGCCACTGTATGTTGTACTCGTTGCGTGGGCAACATCATACGACATCTGGTTAGAACAAGACCCCTACCACATGTAAAATATGGCATGTGGGGTTGTTGTCTTCAAACCGTCCAATTGTTGCATCTGTACAATCCATGTACATTCATACGGTGCACTGGAGACCACATGGACATGACGGAATTCCATTATCTATTTGAAGACAGACAACCTAATGAAACATAATGTGACATTTTTTAGAAGTAGGAAAAATTTTAGTCAACAATAGACTTTGAGAACACAAGTGAATTCGTAGATCAGTTCTAAAATGCTAACATTGTATTAAACAAACATTTGAGAGCACATGACAAGTCATAGATGAGTTATGAAATGCTACAAAAATGATGATAAGTACAAAGTAAGCTCAATGAGTATCCCAAATGGTATTGGAAATTGTTTCACGTAATACATCACCCTCCCTGGCATCAGATAGAGTTGTTTGTTGTAGAGAACTCAGGTCGACACCATTTGGTGGGATGGAAGATGTTGAACTGTTGTCTGGGATTTCCTCCATCATACCGTCACCATCATTCTGGCGACGTATAAAATTATGGAGGATACAACAAGCCATTACGAGGCAACACTACGAATGTATAGGATATGTTGTCTCCTTTTTAAGGTAGGCAAACCACCTCTTAAGCACACTGAATGCTCTTTCTACAATATTATGTAACTGAGCATGACGGTGGTTGAACATCTCTTTCTTATTGTTATAGAAAAGTCTATTTCCCCGGTACTCAGATATATGGTAAGTTGTGTTGCGATAAGGTGCAAGAAACTGACGAGTGTTGGCGTACCCTACATCAACTAGGTAAAACTTTTCTGGTGGAACTTTAAAACCACCTGTGGTCATTGCTGCTTGTAGGACCCTTTAGTCAGCAGTCAATCCCTCCCACCCAGTAAGGACATATGTAAACTCCATAGAGAAGTCTACTACATCCATGACATTCAGGGAGACATTCCCTTTTCTATCTCGGTAACGATTTTGCTTGCCGTGTGTCACCAAGATGGGGATGTGTGTCCCGTCAATAGCCCTTATGGCATTCTCTAACACCAAAATTGGTTGTCAACATACAAACAAATTGACAATGATTATAAATTGTAGGGGATAACTATTACCTTGAAGTAAGGTTAGAACCTTGGGCTCTCCAATATACGACTATGTGTTGTGGTGGTTATGGTTGGCATGACAACATAGTCATGGCACAACGCACACACCCCGTCCAAAACTTCGTTGAACTTTCTGCTTATAGTTTCACTAGAGTGAATGCAGTCTTCAGCTAAAATACAATTTTTATGGACATGCCCAACCATCTGGAGGAAGTAGCATACAACCTCAACTAATGAGACTCCTCTACTACTTTTTGACAAGCCACGACCCTCAATCTTGTCCACGAGGGCTATTATAGTTTGTGGTCGCATTTGGTATAGGTCATAAGTCCTCTATTCATGACCGGTTATGATTTCTAGCACCTTTTGGTGGCCACTCCTAATACTAACTGACCTAGGTATTGAAGGTGGTACGTCATCATCATTAGGAATATCATCCATGATGGAGTTTGCTATTGACTCAGCTATTGCATCAGTAATGTGATTAGTTGGACCAGATGCGATATCTAAAATCTGCGTAAGGATGTCTCTTGGTTCTATATGACCACTAACAGACATGATGCCTACAAGCAAAATGATAAAAAGCTTGACATGATCCCTAAAATAAAAAGAGTAACAACATGAACATTATATGAAAGATGTGATAGAAAATGAACTACATCAACATTAGATACAAATTAAATGCTACGCACAACAAAGTTTGACCGTTAAGTAATTATTACAACAATAATGAATTGGTGTTCATGTTCCAAAACACAGAAACCAACAAGGAAAAATAAATTTTTGAATTTCTAAAAAAAATGACATTGGAAAGCAAACCATAACCTGAACCATCCTCTAACTTATGATGTTGAAGGGCCTCTTCTATTCCCACTTGTGCCAACATCATTGGTTCCAGTATACCACACGGATGGCATACTTGATGTGCTGTTGAAGTTTGGTGACGGGGACTGTGAATCAAATCCCTACTGAGATGGCACAAAAGAGGATGGCATTGAAGGTAGTGGTGTTGCACTACCGCCTTGGGACCTTTCCCAAAGGTCTTGCAACCATATTGTTATTTTTTGCGGTGTATGTGTAAGGCTGGGGTAGATGTTGCAGTTTGTTGACTCCTTTATGGCATTCACAAGTGTTGTAAATACAGGGCCAGGGGCATTGGGGAAAGTGTCATTGAAATGTTGCAAAATAGTTGCAAACTCTTCTTTTTCAATGGCTCTGGTGGCCACACATGTGCCTAACTCATTTACCTTTGTGTACACCTGTGTGAGTTCAGATAACACTTCATTAGAAAGTAGACATCGCTCTTGTGACATTGATGGTCGCTTCATGCGCCTGTGGATAGGAGGAGTCCTTCCCCCAACACCCTGGATATATGTTCCACCTCCCCCAGTGTCACCCTCACTTTGCATCCCAGGTGCGCCTATGTCTGGTTCCCCTACAGGGGTTTTTGTATTCATGGGTGTATCATACGTGTCTAAGTCGACAGCAACTTCATCCTCAGAGGTGACGTCGGACGGTATTTGTCTATCCATAGAAGACATGGCATGGTGTCCTCTAGCAATGTTCCTCCCTGTCATCAACTCGATGTCATAGTAGTGGGGAAAGGGCCGGTTAATCAACCTAGCAAGATCCTTATTTGCCTAAGTATAAAAACAATTATTAGGAGATTTATATGTAAATGTAGGACATTACTTATTGGGGTCAAGGTATGATTATTGTACATACCGCAATGCTCTCCCTCCACTCAAGGGTGTCAGGCAACTTGGGCTTATTCCTAGTCTCATCCCATCTGATGTCACTCTTGTTGGTGATAAGCTTCAATCTTTAGTATTCTTCCTCAGGTTCTTCCATCGAGTTTTGACTTGCTCTAACAGAAAGGACGACTTCCGCATCCTATTTTGCAAATCACGAAGTGTCTCCCTCCAACCGTCCCTAGTAAATTGGCCGTCAACACACTTTCCTACGTCATACTGCCTCTACAATGATGAAACTAGAGCGTCATCAGACTCTCTTGACCAAACAAGACACAACCTGGGGTCTGCGAAAGACATACTCGTGTAGGTGCTGCAATATATAATGACAGTGAGGGGTGTTTATAGTACTAATAAATATATAATGAATTACATGGCTACTATTTTCTGATAAAACTCAGCTGATACGCATATCTATAAGTCTAGTAAAGTTTAACACATCATACTCAACTGATAAACTTAGCTGTTGTTTTGTTCACATGACAGTCATCTACCATACCTCCAATTGTCATTATAATCTCAGCGACCAACAATGCGCAAAAGCTATTGTTCAAACTCCTTTGAAGGTGTCAGGGTAGCAGCCACAACACAACCATTCTGGTCATTGATAATAGCAGCTGAGAAGGTGGTTTCCTTCACAAGGATGGAAGCATGAATGTAAATTGTTATGACCCCATGACAGGGTGGCAATCAAGATATGCAATTGATGATTTGTTGAGCCCTAGTGTTAATGGTTCCCCTAAGTTTTTGTAAATAAATACAATCAATCAAATCAGAGCCCAGATCATCATTTTTTCCAAAATAAAACTTAAATTGACATAGTTTAGACCTAAAATGCAACCATATTATTTGCTTTCACATAATACAATATATTTAACCTCAGCATAAGAAATAAAAACAAACACACACAGTACAAGTAATTTGAACTACAGTAAAGTTTCTACATATATTGAATGATGAAAGTTTTGCATTCTCAGCCATCCTTAAATATAGTGCTACTATGAAAATTAGAATGCAGTTACTTTGTATAATGAATAATAATTACCAAATTTCATGTATCAGTGGGTCGAGTGGGAAACACATGGGACCCATTGTTAGTGATTGCATGATCGTGTGGACAGTATTGGTGCTAAAGGACCTAGTCGAGAATTAGCGTATGGGGTTCAAGAAGAGGAGTAGCATGGCTATCAAGTTTTGTAGTCAAACTAGCCAGTAAATGAGATGCGTCTTAATGAGAAGAACCCAAAGTAGTGGTATTTAGTCAGACGCTACATAAAAGGTGAACATGTGGTTGAATATATGATAATAATTTCATCTTTGAAAAGGAGATGCTAACTCAACAATTATTATATTATAATTAGACCGTCACCACTTGGAAACACTTGTATGGTTGCACCAATTAAGCTCCAATATATGTACAATATTGGAAACAAATGGGCCAAAAATGATTGGATGCAGTCAACCCATGTTCATATTCTCTTTTATTTATGAAGTGCAACTCTATTTTAAATATGGACATCCATGCCCATCTCTATTTCTTCATCACAACATGATTGGATGCATCACAACATCACTACTTCTTGTTAATGTATGTAATAACTAATATTCAGTTATTGTTTGTAAATGAGGAAACAAAGAGCATGATAGACAAGTTTTTCATTTGTGAATGTGTTTCATTCAGCTCCATGAATCCAAACTATGAAGCAACACAATTGACAGATGATTGAATGTCATCTACAACTGACGTAGTTGCTGCAAGGAGACCTAATGTACAAGAATTCAAATAATATGTTAACTAAGATTTGAATGTGTACACAAACAAAGATACATACGCTTCTTATTTTTACTTCATCTTGTAGACATAATGCATATACCCTCACAGATACATGGATGGCTTTTTCTAGCTGCAATTGTTGTGCATACTATCTGGTTGATATCTTAACATTTGAATCACTAGAAAACATGGCTTTTGCAAGATTGGAATGACACCATAGACGTACCTTAGTAATCTTATGTTCTTACACATTTCTAATGATTGGTGATTCTTCAGCATAACCATTTTTTTCAGAATGTATCTAAAACTCTTCAGTTTGTTTTGATCAGGGAAATGTATAGGCACCACCTATGATCTTCATGATGTGCTTGACTAATTTTATAAAAATGACTTCTTTTTTCTATTAATCTTTTTTTTCATTCATCTATGCAACTCTCTCCACTAAATGAACTATAGTGTCTGGTTATTTTGGTAGCTTTTTTCTTATTGAGTGTGCTTTTATCCTCTATATCGGTTGGCTTTTTTTGTCATGACTTGTTTATGTAAGAGTGCAAGGTAGTCGTCTACTCACTATCTTTTTTATATAACTTTCATTAACAAATTTGTGTACATCTATTATATATGATCTTTCATATAGGTCTACAATTTACTAATTGTCTGATATAGAATTATTGATCATCATTCACTACTTAATGCAAACATTTGTTATCTCTCATGAATTATGTAAACTTGTTCAGAAGGTACTATGCACTCATTTTTTGTTTATTTTCTACAATGACAATCTGTTATTAAATATAATTTGTTTATGTATACTACACTTCTAGTAGACTTCTGTTCTCTTTATTTCTTAACTAAGTATACTACAAACTATTGTTTTTATATATTGATTCTAGATCTGATATGGATGCTTCATTCACGTATAGGTCTCATAGATTTTTGCAACCTTTTTCTTATTCATATTTGGACTTGCACCTTGGCGGATGCACACGTTTCTTAAAACCCTTTCATGGATTCATTTAATTGTTTTAATCCATCAAATGAAGTACTAAAGTTGTGTATTCTTATGTGATACGACTCCCACACAAACTTAGAATAGGGTAATTTTAATCAATTAAAGAGAAAAGGAACTCCTACTAAATTTTCAAAAGTTTTTCACTTGTCGTGAAATAGTGCCTATTTCACGAGGATAACAATGAACATATATCTCAGAGAGACCATACCTGACATTGCAATCAACATCCACGCACAGCACAACATTTTCAGCAAAAAGCACAAACAAAAAACAAACACAAAATTAGTACATGCATAACTGGAACAAAGACACGAGAAAGACAGAACGAAAACAACAACACAAAATCGGAAGAACACAAAATATACTTACCTACGAAGCACTGAACCCAACTCGGACCAGGAAGAAGAAACTGGAGATGCACCGAACGCGTCTCCAAGTATCTTTAGGATAGTAAGCAGGTGAAACGGAAGGAGTTGGACGATCTGTGCCCCTAATGTATAGCACAAGGGTATATTTCTCGACTTTGCCTGTTCCCCTATATTCAATGTCCTGCAAAATCGAGAACCACGGTCAAAAGCGTTGGGGAAGAAGAGATTGGACAATACGACGGCCTTACCTACTTTCAATTCGCCGCCTGCTACGACCTCCTGTTTGCCCCTTGAACTGCCACCCGCTCCCAAGTGCAGCACAGCCATGGCCACAGCCTACCGGCTGCATGGTCAAAACACCTCACAGGAGGACACGCCAGCGCCAGGACAGAGGCAAGTGGACGGGAAACAACAACAGCAGACCTACACTATTCTCGTAGACTCACAGCACTCGTCTTCCTCGAGCAGCTTTGCTCAGATGGAGTAAAGGGGGTGTCAAGTCAGGGGCAGAGAAGGAAAGGAGTCGGGACTGGGATGGGAAAACGGAGCGAGGGAATCTGGGTTGGAAAGTGAAATCCCGCTCAGAGCGGGACTGACTTGATCCGGGTTACAAGACAACGGAACCCCAAATATGGTCGTTCCAGGATGTTGAACCAAATACCCAAATTTGCCGATCTGGACCGAAAACTGCATATATGGCACAAGACGACAGCCCACAATCCGGGTTGAGTCCCGAACCAAACAGGAGCTATAGGATCACCTCAATGTTATGTTACATATCCTGGTACAGTATTTTTTAAGTACATGTGTAATGGGAGTCAAAAGAGAAAGTAATGGTATTTGAACTCGAACGGAACAAGTGTTGTGATAATAATAAACCAGGAAGATGATAAACTTGTCTACCAAAGCAGATCCTAACTATCTACTCATGCGGGTGAATGAGGCAGCTGTGGGCATGACCATCATTGTTTATTCCAGCGACAGAGAGAATGGGAGTAAGATTTTAGGCGGGCTTGGACAAACGCTAAACCTAACTGAGGACTAGTTCTTGTATGGGCCCCAGAGGGCCACATCTTCGTGTGGAGACACAAGTTAGCCGATTAAGTTGGCTAATCGCACAAGCACCGGAGCACAGAGGGTTGTAAGTGGATCGACCAAAGCAGTTGGAAACAGGAGCAATGACAGAGAACAGAGCAGGTCGATCTCTGACACTGAGCACCCCCCCCCACCCACCCCCTCCTCCTAAGGGGTGGGAATGGAACAAATGTTCTGCTACCCGTGCCACATCCAAACCCTCCACCCTCCAATTGCATAAAAGACGGTTGCCCAGACCATTTCTGCTGGGTGATTCTGCCCCCATATCATGGTTGCCATGGAAATTCGTTCAAGCCACCCAAGTTGCGTTCTTTTACTTTGTATTTAGCATTTTGGCAACCATGACGAGGAAAAGGAACAAGAATTCCTGAGACACACCTTACAACTGTCGTGCATAAAACATGATTAACTTTTTGCTATGATAGCTTTTAAATTACAAGTCTGTGACCAAAGCCCCATCTCCCAAACCATGTGCATAATATAGACAATGCATTACATCTCATTATCAAGAGATAAAAAGATGGAATGGAGCGGATATAGGATAGCGATGGATCATTGGTATCTGCAAATTTTTACCATTCTTACGCACGATCCACATAGAAGATATTTTAAATACCTAGTTTGATCAAGGAATCAAGTGCTCATAAAGGCAAAGGGTGGCCTAATAAGGTTATTCGAAAGTGGAGAAGGAACGGCTTAATAGTTTCCCTAAGAATTATACCCGCCATGTTGACAAAATATTCCCGCCAAGCGGCCAAGACCAACTCGCTGGAGCAGGACTGGAGAAAAACACCAAACCGCGATGAGCAGCCATCCACCCAGTGTGTTATTTCACAAACACGGGAAGATGTTGAGCTGAAAAATACAATGAGGCGATACATAACAAAATGCACCATTTACAGGAAGATGTTGAGCTGAAAAAAATATCAGATCTTGGATCCAAAAAACAAGAATCAACGCGGAGTGAAAGAAAACTAAATTTGCATAACATTAACGGTGTTCTTCCACAAGGTGGAGTGCAGCAGAAAAATACTGCCAAATATCCCACATCTATCCAATTGTCCAGTTGAAAAGTAACATATCAAACTCTCGAAAACAAGTCCAGACCAGGATTTCCTGCCATTACTGGAACTTTCACAAGGGGTCATATGACTATCTAATTAGAATTTTACACCTAAGCTGGTATGGTTTCAAAATAATATGCAACCTAACCACAACCCAAGCAATTAACCAAATGCTCATCGCTCCTCTTTCTATTTTTGACCAGTATTTCCTCTAACGACAATTTAAATAAGAATATATCTACAAATACGAGGGGGTGGGGGGCAACCCACCATTAGGATACAAACTCCTCCCCTTTCAATGTTCTTGCAAAGCAGTTTTTTACAAAGACAAACCAAAAACCAAAACTAGGAGGCATTTTGCATATACATATCTGATCTCTATGTTGTACTCGGACATCACTTATACACAAAATAAGAAGAAAGGAATATGTGATGCTTGTAAGTGCTAACGTATCACGGGTGCACCAGCATGCACCTTTGCCTCCAGAGTGTACAGCTGGCGGCTCAGCTGAGTCGGCCTTATAAATATGGACTATCCCTCCATCGATGCCACTCAACGATCCACCAGTTTCCTGTTCCAAGGTACCACCATTGCTCATTCCTTGGTAAGCATACGAAACAAGCTTATTGCACGGAAAGCTTGGCCAGGATAACCATATCGAGAATTTTGACATCGAGTGTTTCATCCAATTTAACAATTCCATCAGAACCATCTATTCCTATAAGCTTCCCAGTGAGCCCACGTAAACCCCCACTCATTATTTTAATCTTATCTGATTTCTTGGGGGCTACCATCTCTAAGTCAGATGGCCCAGCAGTTACTGTTTGTCCGTTGCCAGATGATCCGAGAGCCACTCTGCAAGTGCCATCCTGTTAAGAAAGAAAAATATTCGTTTTTAGTTCACGCCCAAGTAAAAATTTCACATTTACTTAAAGCACAAAACAGCCGCATATGCCAAGATTTGACACATACCAGGGCCTCTTTCCTATGTATATGTACCGCTCACACCTAGAGCTTAAACTACAAATATCTAATTCAAGTTTCTGATTAAACAGACATACCGTCAGCACCTCACGGACAACGCCAATTTGGGGGTCATCACCTGGACGTTGAACATTGACCAAAACATCAGGCATAAGCCAGGTGTCTCCGCCTTCCCCACCTGCAACTCAAAGCATAGACGGTTATTATAAATAGTCAACACCAACATTCAATAACTATAAACATACTACGACCAACTGTTTCCAGATCTTTTCACGAAAATCATGACCATCCTAAATGTAAAGCATTGGTCTTAAAGGGACCTCTGACCTATTGTAGGAGACATCACATCCAAGCCCACATTTCCGGGTGTCATGGGCAAACCTCCAGGAGTACTAGGCAAGTATGCCATAGAACTGGGTGTCATTGGCTGTCCAGGTGTTGATGGTACATACGGACTGGGCGCATTTCCTGTTTTAATAGAGAGTCAGAAAGCCTTATTCTTCAAAACAGATTATCATGTTGAAACTACTGACCATACGGAATTCCTCCATCTCTCGGTGTTCCAGCGTCAGCATAGTTACCGCCAGGTGTATTGGCCCAAGCACTAGGCGTAGGCGCGTCATTAAGTCGTCCAGCAGGGCTTCCAGGCTGAGAGATATCACAAGGTAAGTAGCAAAATTATGAAAGCAAAATGCAATGGCGTACAATGGAAACATTGATCAGGTAATGGAACCTTAGACATCTATCCTGAGTGGAAGATAAATAATCACTAGTGCTAGATAATATAAATTTAGAGAGGAGTGAATTATTTCCACCAGAAATACAAGGCAATCAACCACATTGTAACTTTCAACTATTTTGCTATGCGGGGAAATAACGTGCCAGTAAAATAATACTACCTTAAAAAATATGTAAATAATCTTTCATCACTTCATCATGATGGAAATAGTATAAAAACAGTTGGGCCGAGTAACTTAGTTGCATAATGCTCTTCCTCATTTTCTTTTCAGGGCTTGTTTGGTTGGGTATAGTCAGATGACAAACTCTGAATTTGATGAATTTGATGGGTATCTTTACATAGCCAATTCACAGTTTGCTTCTACCAAACAAGCCCTAATGCTGAACAATTTAAAATGAAAAAAAAAAATCTATAATGAAATAAGCACCTGGTATTGTGGACTCGTACCCCAGGTAGATGGATTTGCATCATCCCAATTGTCTCTGTTTCATATACAAACATAAAATGTTACTTGCTAATAATCTTTAGCACTACATAAAACCACAAGAACACAAAAAAAATAGTAGTGCACGATCACATTGTCATGATTTCATTTCTAACAACAATATACTACAGCCCATCATAGAGTGATTTGTGTTCCAGACTTCCAGCCTTAAAATCAAATACATACATGCACACATAGACGAAGAATGCATACAACTATTACCAAAGCTAATATATTGGTGTTATTGTTTCTACTAGATATATGATTTCCTACTAATAGAAGAGCTACTAAATTTTGTCTAATAATTACATATCATGTAATTGTTATTTTTGTCACTGCACAATTACAAACACAGCACTGCAGGTAACTTAAATGACCGGTGCGTATGGATAAAACCATAAAAGTTAACTATGTGCAAGATTTAGTTCAGCTTTGTAGTTGCCTAGCCAAAGGACAAAAACTAATGTGCTGTAGAAGCTGTTTTTCACTTTTGGCTAGAAGGGGAGCGTGAAGAGTAATGAGAATTGGTTCCCTTAAAAAAGGTCTTCATCATCCATTCTACATCTGTTTCGCTGAACCATCCAGTCAGATCGGGCCAACTTCAAGTTTTAAAAACTATAAACCAATTGGACATCATGGTTTCTTGAGAATTTCAACAGACGGCAACTCTAAATTATTTTTTAGGTGACAGTTCGTAGGATCGACAAAACTGGTATATACCAAACATGGACCACATCAGTGGGGATATGTATTCAACAGTTTCTTGGTAATGGGATGTGTCCATCTCCAATACATGTTAGTCACAGTCAGGGATGCGGGAGATTTGCAAACAGGTAGACCGATCTGGTTCCCTCCCAATTCCAGTTGCTTCGACCACCACCACCCCCCGTGCAGTTGTGTTCCGTTGTTAATAGGTAGGTCTGTAAATGGATATCTGGAATTTTGCCCCGCACAATCAATCCGGATTCAAGTCGGGAATATTGAAGAAAAAAAATCCAACATTTGCATATTCAGATCGGATTTCAGATATTGGATTTCGAATTTGAAAATTTCGAATCGAGTATCGATATTTGTATTATTAAATATATATTATTTATACATAGAAATATGATAATGCATACACTTTATCATATATATTTTATGTAATATCAATATTTCATATGTATAACATATTTATTTACATTAAATATATGATTTTTGGTTCGGATCCATGTTATCCGTTCGGATCGGATTCAGATGTTATCTTATGGTATCTGTCGGATATCAAATCGGATATCATATTGAACTTTTTTCAAATTGCGAGATCGGGTATAATAGTATCCGCTCCATAATCTATCCGTTTACATGTCTATTAATAGGAGTGCACGATTCAAAAAGCGGTGAGGTGCACGGGCGGAAAGGGTACTGAATAGAGCATATATTGTATGCAAGAGTACATGTTATTTTGGATATATTATAATAATTATTTATATATAGCATAAAAATATATATTAAGCATACAAATTCTTTATTTAATTTGTCGAACACACAATTAAATAAATCCATAATAGTCCATACATATATGGCATATATCGACATTTACATACACATGTTCTACTTATATGCTCATACAGATAATACATGTACATGTCAATACATACATACATACATACATACATACATACAACCCTCTCGGGCGTTCGGCCTCCGCCACGGGCGTGGGAGAGGAGGGAGAAATCTTTCTCTCTTAATCCCATATATATATATATATATATATATATATATATATATATATATATATATATATATATATATATATATATAGAGAGAGAGAGAGAGAGAGAGAGAGAGGCATGATCCTATGAGAGCCCTGCTTATATGAGAGCATGAGAGCCCTTTGTATAACTACAAAGTTAATAGTTTATTTTTCAAATCCAACCGTACGGATGGAAAGAACATCATTCATCATTGACACTACCTTCAAACAAAATTTTACTATGATCAGTTTTCATTTGATTGTTCATAAATGCAATTTGCGTTTATTGCATCTAACAGTCAGCTCTAAACACAATAAGGAGTGTTGAAATTGTTTCCATTGTGCGGACAATCTACATGTCCGGTGTGTATGAAATTTTGTCGGTAGGTACATATAGTGGTAGTCTTCCGATCCATACGGTTTGATCATGATTAGAATGTCATTTGTAAGAGTTATTCAAAAGGCTCTCATGCTCTCACCATCATAGGGCTCTCACTGGATCACTCCACTATACATACATATATACACATATAATATGCATACACATTTCGATACGCTATACAGTCAGCCATGCTATATGTGAGTGGTTGTTGAGCAGTGAAGAAATGAGGTCTCAACAAGATGAATGTGGACGAAATGTGTATGCTGAGATGGATATGTGAGAAGACAAGAAAAGATCGTTTGAGGAATGACTACATCAGAAACAAAGTGGGGTGATGAGCATCAAGAACAAGTTGCGTGAAGGCCAACTAAGATCTTATGGTCATGTGCGACGCAGACCGACGAATGCACCTATTAGAAGCAAGGTTATTGAGTCAAGTAAAACTAAACATAGCAGAGGCAGGCCGATGTTAACTTGGGGAGAGCTTATAAAGAGAGATTTTGAATCTTTACATCTTATGACCCATGACAGAGTTGATTGGAAAAGAAGTATCCATGTAGCCTACCCCAACATGGTTGGGTTTGAGGCTTAGATGATGATGATGATGATGACATATATAGATGAATAATATATTGAAATATTTGTGTACACAAATGTAGCATATTGAAATGTGTATATGTATTATATGCAAATACATACCTATTGACATGTACATGTATTATCTTATGAGCATAACAGTGGAAATGTGTATGTAAATGTTGCTATATGTAGGGGGGAGGGAGAGCCTCCTCGACGTCTTCCTCCCCCTGGCCTCCTAGTCTCGGTGAAGCTCGCGCCCGAAGGCAGTAGTGTTTCTGGAGAAAGGGAACCCAACAGCGTTTCCAGTCTTTGTCGTTTGGGTCGTTACATGGCTGGGCAGAGGAGACGAGATGCGCCGCTGTGGAGCCTAGATCCAGGTTGTCCATCCCGTTTAAGAGTGATGGGTGGAGAGGAGTCGTGCCCTAGATCTGACTCATGTGTTGTTGCTCCGTCCAGGCGAAGAAAAGGGGGTCCCTTGATCTAATATTCAGACACCTGCTTTCCTCCTCCCCCGAGCCGATAACTGGAGTTGTCCAGTGTAAAGGCGACCCTCGATATTGACCCAGACTCGCTTGGCGAAGGTGATGGCGGTAGAGCCCTCGCTGGGCGGCTCAGTGGCGGTGGATGGTATTTGTTAGGCGATTAGGGTTTGTTCCCCCATCTACCCGACGAGTAGCATCCCCGATGAGTAGGACCTGTTCGGATCCATTGGCGGTGGTTGGGCTCCTCGATGGTTTGCCCAGGCGGCGGTGCTTCTTCCACACCAATAGTTGTTCAGTGGAATCAAGCTTGGCTTCTCCGGCTTACTCGTCCCTCCACAGGGGTTTCAACGCCAAGGGTTGCTAGTCAGCCAGCGATGTGCGATGCTTCTAACGCTCCCGTTGACAGGCCGGAGTTCTCTGGCGCCGACCTCATGCCATTGATGTTCACAGAAGGATGGTTCAAGGGGACAGAACGTTACTCTTCTCCTCCTTGGGCTTTTGCATATCCATGAAGATCACGCGCGGTGTTGATTCTAGGGGGCAGAGTGATTCGTCTTCTCTTCCCTTAATCCATCTACTACGGCGTGCAGGAATGCCTCTCAGGCGTTCGATGTTGTGTTGTTGTGCAAACAGCAGCTAAAATAAGATGAAGAAGCAAAGGTAAATGGAGGGAATGTGGGAGACTCCTTCTAGCTGTGTGGTCTTTGCTGGGTTCTGTCAGAGAACCTTCAATCCATATTGTTGATTTCAAAAAGCTCCACATTTGGGTCGTCAGGAAGTTCATGATGAGGATAAGGGTGGCATTTCTTTTCTCTTATTCACATTTTGTAGGTGAGCATAACGGAAGTGAAGGGAGGCTTGAAGAGTCATCAAAATCTGAAATGTATTGTTCTTTCTGTCTCTGCCCAGGTGTGGAGAACTATTATATCTTTGTTGAGGTCTTCTTACGCATTGCATTCTGGAATTTGTCTAAAAATTCTGGATTGTGTTTACTCTTGGTATCTTTGCTTGGGGGCAAAATCCATGTGCTCCTTCCACTTGGATCAGGATGTTGGTTTTGTTTCTGTTCTCTGATTTTGTGGGTGGGCTTAGCGATATTGAGAACATGGCACTAAAGGTGTCTTGGTTTGATGGGTCGTGGGTTTTAGAGCTTAGGCTCCTATGTATAGATACTTGAGTGTTATGTTTTATCTAGTTCCTTGATACCCAATTGTTTTGGTGTATCAAGTCTTGTTTTCTTTTAGAGGTGCAATGTACCTAAAGTTTTTGGTAATAGTAACACGCTTTTTTGACTGACCAAAAAAAATGTTGATATATGCCATATATGCATGTTCATGTATATCAAAATGCATATACCTAAAATAGACGATTACATGTTTAAATATGTGTGTATTACATGTATGTATACCATGATGTATATATAATACATATACATACATATATGTATATATATGTATATATATATAGTAATATATATATAGAGTCAGGCTAGAATACACTCGAGTGTATCCGGAGCGGAATACACTCAAGTAGTTTTTGATGATGCAATATTTTTTTTAAAATCTAATCCATTGATCTTCTTAAACATCTCGTGAACAACTCATACGCAAAATTTGAGTACATTTGGATATGTATAGCTCATGTTATGAAGACCGCAAAAATTATGAATTTCAAATTAGTTTCGCGCGTCGATTTGTTGCCCTTGGATGAGTGACTTACACTCATCCAAATGGGCTCAAAATTTGTATGTAGCCTAGTTATAGTATGACTGTGAAGATCAACAGTTTACATTTTGCAAAAAATAGTCTTGATATACAAACACACTTGAGTGTATTCGTGCGATCAGTCAGGCTAGAATACACTCGAGTGTACGGATCGCACGAATACACTCAAGTGTGTTTGCATATCAAGACTATTTTTTGCAAAATGTAAACCATTGATCTTTATAGTCATACTATAACTAGGCTACATACAAATTTTGAGCCCATTTGGATAAGTGTAAGTCACTCATCCAAGGGCAACAAAATCGACGCGCGAAACTAATTTGAAATTCATAATTTTTGCGGTCTTCATAACATGAGCTATACATATCCAAATGTACTCAAATTTTGTGTATGAGTTGTTCACGAGATGTTTAAGAAGATCAATGGATTAGATTTAAAAAAAAATATTGCATCATCAAAAACTACTTGAGTGTATTCCGCTCCGGATACACTCGAGTGTATTCTAGCCTGACTCTATATATATATATATATATATATATATATATATATATATATATATATATATATATGTATGTATATATAGATATAGTAATTTCTTAATAAATATACATATATATACATATGTACATGTGAGTGTGTGGGTGAATAAGTGGTTTAAATTATATTAAACCAAATATTCTAAAAAAACATGCTTGCAAAAATTCCACTCAAAAAGTGGCCACATACTAGGCTGGTTATACGTATGTGGTATGGCCAATTCGTCAAACCACATATGTGGACGCATAACCCCACACATGGCTGCAATTTGAAACATCGGAGAAGAAAACCCAATCAACCTCGCCCCTAGTGCATGGACTATATATCCCCTCCCATGCACTAGTTCCCCTAGCACCAACTAGTGTCGATGCTTCCATCCCTTAATGAGAGGAGATCAATCGTCACCACTAACCCCAAGTGTTACCACCAACGACGAATAGGGCACCATGAGATGGTGTATTGTTATTTTTGTTGTGTTGTTATTTTTGCTTGTATTGTAGGGTATCTTTGGGGCTTCTCCAAGCATGTTGATGGTGAACTAGTACACATATTTTTCCTATATTCATCCTCTTCCTATATTCTTCTTCTTCATCTACTCATTGTCTCCTTCCCTTCTCTCTCATTATCATCATCCTCTCACAATGGTTGGATTCCTATGACGTTGTGTTTCTTATTGTTGTTGTGTACTCATGTCGTGCTATTGTGTTGCTCATGCTATGCTTTCATGTTGTTGCCCTCGCAAGCTATTGTTTCTTCATCATTTGGGGTGATATTTTTACAACTTGCAGTTGTGATGTTGATATCCTGGAAACCCTAATATACACATATCATTATGTTCTTCCATTACAGATTTTGTCGAGGTTATCATACCCGACTCAGAGGTCGACCCGAAAAAACTTATGGGTCATGTCTCTGGTCCAACCGTCTGGGTCAACCCGGATGAACAGGTAATGTCATCATGACACCATATATATAGATAGTATTACTATATACAGACATGCATAAACATGTATGTGTGCATATACATATAATATGAACATGTCCATATATAATTATGTGTGTCTATATATGTCTACATCTAAGAAGCACAGACACTTCATGGAGGCTGTGGTGTGCGCGTCCAACATGTATCCAACTCAAACATACGGCAAACACTCCTCTGGCGTGTCCAGTTTCATATTTTTTTATTTGCAAGTTGGACACGGTGTAGACACGTCTAGGACACTTAGTGGACACGGACAGCCCAACCCACATAAGATCTAAACTAAAAGCAAAAATAAAACGGAACCCCGTAGACTCCTTGAGCGAACCCCAACTCCTCACCAAAACCCTCATCCCTTCCCTCGAGAGGTGACCAACAAGCCCCACCCCTTCTAATTGTTGTTGTTCCTGTAGAGAAATGATGCAACCGCCTCTTGCAGCAGTTACTGCAAGCGGCCACCATAAGGAGATGAAGCTGCTAGAAGCAGCTTTTGCATCAGCGACCACTAGGAGTTGAAGTTGCCATGAGCAGCAGCCAATTCGGCAGTCATTTTCAGCAGGAGCTGCCAACAGCTAGAGCAGCCATTAGAAGCAACTTCCTTCCCTTCCGAGAACTTCTTCCATTTCTTCCTCTATATTTTCTTATCCATTTCCTTTTCTCCTCTTCTTCCTACTTCGTTGGTCCTCTAATGTGTCCACGACTCCACGCCTTCACCCACCTTTTCTTACTACTCTATCAAAACCTCTTCTTTGCTCCTTTTCCTGCTACTAACATGCAGTCATGTTTTGCTTTTGTCTCTTCCCTCTACCCTCCACCCCCTACATGACTAATAAACATGTTATCCTCTTGCTTCACCACCATCAACACCACCCATAAACAATCTCCCCTCTATCACTACCGTTTCACATCCCTTCCCTATACTCGACACCTCCATTAGTACTATAACATTAAATCACTTTGTGTAATTAATTTCTAATGATTTTCTTGTATTCCATCACTCTTGGATATTATAAAATTTTCATATATCATATTGTATGCTAAATTTTATATTGATCAGCATAGTGGGTTTAAATACAAATGTGAATATAAAGTGGATATCACGGTGATCTTTGTCTGTGCTTGTAAGTTAGAGAATAATGGAGCTTGATGTGTTTAAAAATACATTATATACATATACGTGTGTTTAACTGTATATATTTATGTATACATATATATGTATGTATATATTTATGTATACATATATATGTATGCATATATGTATTTATATTATTGTGTCCAACGTCGTGTTTGTGTCCTATGTTTTTTAAAATTGTTGTGTCCCATGTCTGTGTCAGTGCTTCTTAGGTGTACATAATCTATTGTATGTAAGCATGAGAAGACGAATTTTGAAACATCAAACATACAAAACAAAGCATCTATTCATAAATAAGTAGACAAATGGTTTTGCAATGCCTTAAAACAAGTTATAAATTACTTAATAAGTGAATATGTCAATATACGGGATAGTTTTGGTTGCGTGAAAGAACATTAAACTTACTCAAATGGTCACTAGGAAAGGAATAATAAAATAAACAAAAACCCGACTGGGTCTTTGACCCAAAGGTCGAGTCACCGGGTCGACAGTCGCGTCACTGGATCAACTCTGGGTCCTGGCCAAAAACGGTTTCAGCCCCACCCGACCAATAAACACGTCGGGTGGTAGTTCGATCGATTCAATAGGTCGGGTCCAGTCGGGTTTCGAAACTCTGGATTCTATTCTTCATTCTATGGCTACAATTTTGTCAATCCTTTTGTTTATAAATGTGATGTACTGATTAGTTGAGATGATTGCATTGTTCCTTAAATCATTAGTTAATCTTTTCTACTTTTACTTTCTCCGTGTTGTGAATTGATTCCAGTCTCTCTGTTTGTTTAGCTAGTAAATTTATAACTACATGAAAATTTATTTGATCAATTGGTTGTTGAAGTATTGGGATGGTTTTCAATAACAAATATTGCTTGGTAGTTCTACTTCGGTATTTCAATATGGGTCGTGTTTCTTCAATTGTTTTAGATTGTTATTAATATGTATTCCTGAAAAGCACATGTCACTGTGAGGGAAGTCGAAGCCTACTTGGAAGCATGTGGCAGACAAAATTGAGCCTAAAAGGAAGAAGAGTTGGACTTCCCCCTCGCTATCAAAATAATTTCAAGGGTAATAGCATCAACAGGTTAAAGCAACATTTGGTATGTGATGGCGGGTGCAAACCTGCAAAATCATGTGACATGTGTGAGCATATGAGAGTACTTATGAAGGGGCATGAGGAGATGAAAAGTTGGTGCTAGATCATTATGAACAATTCATTTTGGTCAAATGCAGCAAAAAATGGCATTGTTCATGATCTTCATATCTTGGATACCCTCTCTTTTGTGCAACCATCTAGATTTCATCTACAACTTATGATTTGGTGAGTGAGAATGGCCATTTAGATAGCCACAAGACCCCCAAATTACCAATCAAAATCTTCGATCATGACAGCATTTATTACATCTGAGGCAAGAAAGCACACCCAGAACTATTGTCCAATCTGAACCTTCTATCATGGCAGCATTTATTACACCCGAGGCAAGAAAGCACACCCAGAACTATTGTCCAATCCAAACCTTCTATCATGGCAGTATTTATTACACCTTAGGCAAGAAAGCAAGTACTCTCTCTAGTTGCAAACTGGTTCTATGACACAAGTAAACCTTTCAAAGATGTGATTCTCCATTCTTTCAAAAAAATGGTAGATGGCATTGCAGTTGCACGCCCATGTATCAAGGGGCCTTCATACCATAAATTTTACTTAATCTGCTAGCAAAGCCAAAGACAAGAATGTCTTTATTAGATTAATGCATGTCAATTTAGGAAGAATATGTTCGATGAGCAGAAAAACCATAGCTTTCAAGGCGGGAGCGGTGGTCTGTCCTGGCTGGGGCCTAGGCTGTCTAGGAGGGGTCCTGGGCACTGCCCTATTTTTATTTTCTATTTTTTATATATAAGATATAACATATATCACATATATAAGGTATATATGTGTATATTTCATGATCTACACCCTAAATAGTAATGTATGAGTGAGCTAGTAGCTTAAAAAACCTAAAAAACACTTACATATGTCAAAAAGATGTTAAAATGGCATTATTCATAATAGATGAAAAAATAGGATTAAATCTGAGTGTCCCTAGGCAGGTGCCCAAGCAGTCCTAATTAGTGCTAGGCACTCGCCCAGGTGCTCATTTCATATTTTAGGTATGTGAGGGCCGAGATGGACCCCCCTGGGCACTTAGCCGCCTAGCCGGGCACACCTCAACAACTATGAGAAAAACAAAAGAGATAGAAACTTGAACAACTTCTTAATGCCATAGTTTTATAAAATGTGCCTTGAGGTGCTAGAGGCGATCTTTGGTATGCCTCGAGGCTTAAGCCTTTGTCTGCCTTGGTGAGGCATGTGCCTCAATTGGTGAGAGGCCTATCAAGGAGCTCGAGGCAGTGAAGCATTTGTGAGGTGTAAGCCTTAGTGAAGTCTATGTGTCCTAAAAAAACCTATATCCCCCTAATTTAGGTTAATAGGGGCCAAATTTACCCCAAATGGTATGCAATTATGTATATTTATATGTATTAACAACTATATATACGTTATACACTTATATCATTGTGTATTTATGTATGCGTGTATATGTATATGCATGTGTATATTTATAACTATGCATGTATACGTTTATATATATATACACACACACGTGTGTGTATTTGTAAGAATATATATATGATATAACTATGTTGCTATTTTATATATGAATATTCCACTATGTGTGTGTGTATAGTATATACATGGTTGTATATATGAATATATTTATATATATTTACACACACATCATCATCATCTAAGCCTATATTCCAACCATGTTGGGGTCGGCTACAAGATCCTTCTTTTCCAATCAGCTCTGTTATGGGTCATACTCTGATCAAGATGTGAAGATTCAAAATCTCTCCTTATGAAGCTCTTCCCAAGTTAAATTGGTATGCCTCTGCTTCTTTTGATTGTGTTTGACTCAATAACCTTGCTTCTAATAGGTGCATTCCTCGGTCTGGTTTGCACATGTCCATACCAGCTTAGATGGCATTCACGCAACTTGTCCTCGATACTCACCACCCCCAATTTGTTCCAGATATATAGTCATGATGTGCACCTCGGTACAATCTAAGGCTTACGCCACACCTCTCAGAGACAAAAATGCCTCAATACGCCTCACACACTTTTAAACCTTGCTCGATGTATGACTCATTCAATAAATGTTTCATATGGACTTGTTTCCTCTTTCCAAGGAAGCGATAGATCGTATCGAGTGTAAAAGCATGGTGCATCTTGGAAGTCTTGTGTCAGATTAATTGAAAATGCTTATCCCACTATCTATTTATCTTCATGTATTGCACATTGCATCAATCTATAGGTAGGATGTAGCAGAGCTGATTTAGGTCAAAGCTTGTCAACAAGAGTGTTAAGATCTCTACTATTATCTACAACCACATATATGTTTTCTATTGCAGAAGACGTCAGGATGGTTGGAAATCATGCCTTAGGCCTACATTGTTTGCTAAATATGATTTGGGTTTGAAATGTGTTGTTTCTCACTAGTCGTCAAGCAAGAAGTTTGCTAATTCCAAATACTACAAAGGCAAAGGAAACATTGTTTGAGATCGCCATTTATCAATTCTTTACGCTCTGATTAATTTGTCGTAAGTGGATTAGAATAAATTAGGAACTCAAGTTCCAAAATAAGTCTTTTAAGTGACTAGTTTATCGTAACTCTAGAAAATAAATTCACTAAATTTTCCCAGACTTCCTTACATAAAAATACGTTTTACTAAGTTTCAAAGGAAACCAAGGTGAAAACAAGTTCCGCCTACATAGTTGGCGTTCATCGACCGATGGTTTGGAGTAACAGGAGTGACCTTAGTGCTTTTGTGGCCTAAAACTCGCGACATTTGTGGCAATCATTTTACAGCATAAGTCCCATCGACTTGCTTGTGACCAGCTTTTCAAAAAGTAAGTCATCTTGTCGTTGTTCTATGATGTATAGAAGTCCATCGTTGTTTTTGTATCTTTGTTGCAACTGAAATTATAAATTGAGAAAAAGTCAAATTCGTCATCGCTTTCATAATTTGATTAATCGATTTTAGAATCGTCTCGTCAAAATGTTATTCCAATAACAACTTTTCACATGGGCTTCTGTTTAACATTTATTTAAAACTACTATTACTTTGCTTGTTGTCATGTGGCTTCAGATTCATGTTTTTAGACTAGATGATATTTTAAGGTGTTGATTGTTGGATAAATTGGACATTATGATAAATCCCTTTGTTTCGATGATGACAAACATTTCATTCTTGTTGATCTAACGTGCTACTTGAGTGTGCAGGATTAAGGTGGATGACAAAGCAACTAGGGAAAATCCAAAAAGCTTACATATTTATATTTCCATGCAATGTAATCACTGTTGTAAAAACTTGTACAAATATATAATGTACAAGTACTTAGATTGCATGTAAATCAAGCGTTGGATCTTCCTAGCTAATCACCACACTTAGATAGGTCATCCCCTTCAAATAGGATCACATATGCACACTCATACACATGCTTAGTGGTTAATTAAAAGATTGAAAACAGAGTCAATCTCGGTCGACCACACTCCTCGACCGAAACACTCTCGGTCGACAAACTTCTCGACCGAGATTGACCCAAGTAGCCGTTAGACACTGCTGATAAAGTAGTTGGCAGTTGCAAATGAACGTTGACCCAGAGAGCCTGTCGGTCGACAAAACTTCGACCGAGTAGGTATCTCGGTCGACAAATTGTCGACCGAGATGGTCTCTGACAGCAACTGCAGAATAAAGTAACTAGCCGTTACTAATGCACTTAACTTATATCTAACGGCTAGTTAAGCACTTAGAAGCCCCTAGAAGTTGTCTAGAACGTCCTTAAGTATCCATAGGCCACTCCTATAAATAGGACATGCCTTAGGACACCAAAATACACCTAAGCTATACTTGTGCTATACTTGAGCTTGAATACACACTTGCAATCTATTTTAGAGCAATAGAGCAATTCCTACACTTGCCATTCATTCCTATTGCTCCCATTTCGTGTCCTATAGGCTAGTATCTTCTATCCACTACAATCACATTGTCATACACATTGGTTAGGAGATATAAACGCTTGATATAGGAAAATCAAGCCTTGTGCTTACAACGGTATTGTAATTTCTATTTTCCTTCTTGTTCCTTTTTATCTTTTGTACTCTCCTTGCTACTCCTAGGGTTGGAGGCTGCGGATTGGAGAGGGTTGACTTCTCAGGTGGAGAAGGGGACTTCAAGCTACTTCAAGAAGGCTATCGCACGGGAAGCTACTTCATAAGGCTGGTGCAACGGGAGTTGGTGCATCTACTTCAAGGGAAGGCTGCTTCAAGGTTGGGCGATTACTTCTGGGTGAAGGCTGCTTGAAGGGTTTGGGAAAAGAAATTGTATTTTATGTAAAGTCCTTGCGAGGTAATAAAATAAATTTCTTTTCAAATCCCGGTTGGGTAAGCAACCGGGTAGTGGACTGACAGCTATAGTATTTGCTATAGTTGGAACTACTCTAAACCTTGTGTCTCCTTGTCCAATATTTTCATTGTGGTTGTTTGAGTTCAATAATTGTTAAATTATCTATAAAACTCTATTCACCCCCCCCCCTCTAGTAGTTTTCAATTGGTATCAGAGCAGGCTTCAAGGAACCCTAACCAGGTCTTGAAGAATGAAGGGTGGAGGTGACTACGACCGCAGACAAAGGAGCAACTTGGACCAACTTTCAACAAGCTGCAATTGGTGTTTAGGAACGAACCATACAACAATCGGCTATCCATGGAAAGAAAAGAAGAAAGAGGTCCATAAGAATTGTTTCATTGCTACAACCAATGAGGAAGAAGAAGAAGAGGTAAGCCTTCTTGATTTATCAAAAGAAGAGCTAATTTCTAGTCTTGAAGAAACTCACAATAAGTATATTGAGTGCAAGAAGAAATTAAAGAAATCTAGTAAAACAAACGATGAGTTAAATGCTAGACTTCTTGCTCTTACATCTGAAAATGACGATTTATATGCTAAATTGAATACTCTTGGTTTTGAAAAAGATGACATTGTTTCTGAAAACCGTACTTTGAAATCATCTCTAAGTAGTAGTGAAGTAAAGATTTTTACTCTAGAAACAAATTATGATCTTCTATATCAAGAAAAGGTTGAATTACTTGCAAAGTTAAATGACTTTCAAAAACAACCTATTTTGTGTACACATCTAGATTATGATAGTATAGTGAAAGAAAGGAATTCTTTATCATCCAATCTAGATCAAGCAAAACTAGATATTAAGAAAAGAATGGATGAGATTTTTAAGTTGCAACAAGAAGTTAGTAGGTTAAGCAACAATGGAATCCTTGATAGAATATTGGATAATTCCTATCATCAAATAGGGAGAAGAGGACTAGGTTATAAGCCCAAAGGGAAAACTCATAAACAACCTAGTTGGAGAAAGACACGAGCATATCAAGCCACATTTGTACCAAAGAACAACCTAGAACAAAACCATAGAAAAAGACTTGAGGTTGATTCTATATGTTGCCATTATTGCTCACGTCTTGGACATTACTCTTTTTCATGCCCATACAAGAAAAAGAATGTTGAGTTAGTATGGGTTCTGAAACCCCCAAATTGAATTAATTAGACTAAGTTGAGATATGACTGAATACTTTAAAGTGCACATCCTTATGTCTATCTCGACTTAACAGAAAGGGGTAACAAAATGATTCAAGTAACTAAAATTTCTAACTTGAAAATTTATCTCAATTAAGGTCCTTAAAACTTAAAATTTTGAATATGATAAGTTGAGAGTTGATCTAAATGTTACTTTGATATTCACATGTTTTATCTCAACTAAAACTGATTCTTAAACTGCATAATTGATTTAGACATAGTCTACATTTTACTTGAAATCAATAAATAGTTCTGTAGGTAAAACAGAAACCTTGTCGGTCGAGAAATCGTCGACCGAGCAGTCAGTCGGTCGAGAAATCGTCGACCGAACTGGTCACTGATTTCAGTCTGCAGTGAAATTACTGAACAACTGATTGATCAATGGCTATCTATCTGTTGTTAATGACTGTTTTTACAAAACAAGTTGAAGATCTTTTTTAGTATAAATGACATCATTCTCTAAATAAGATAAAATTAAAAATCAAGTTTAGAAATCCCTATTGTACAATGTTTACATGATTTTCTTTAAAGCATCTATCTAGATAGAAATCATGTGTTTAAACATTACAATCACTGCATTTCATCATTCTATTGTTCTATCATTACATCATGGACATGCTTTAACTATTTCATCATTGAGCATGATGTTGTGTTAACACAAATAGATAATGATAATTGCATGTATAATTCTTGATGATAAGCAAGCAAAATAATTCATTGGTGATATGACTATTAAAAATGCTTGCAAAGAACAAAATGTTATAAAATTGCTCAAATTGATATCTTTAAAAAGACTTGAGATATTAATCATGCATTCATTTTTAAGAAAATGTTTTCATATTGAGAATCACTTAACATGCTTCATCATGATCATTATGGATTCATTGGTTTAAAATAGGCTTTGATTCATATGTTCAAATCATGAAGGATCATTGTGATTTAGATAATTGCAAATGTCATCTTGACATAATAGATAATGCTTATGGACACAACTTGTGATGATGATGTTGCTATGACAAGCCAAACGGTGCCTCTTAGAACAAAATATTAATGTTTTTATCTATTTGCTTGTTCTAAGAAATCAAAAGCAAAAATCTTGACTTTAAGATATTAATCCTGCATTCAAAATATATGTTTCTAAAGAATCTTATGATAAGGGTATAAGAAGAAATGGGAATTGATATTTAAATACCCATAGCAAAGCATATGAAACCTCATTCACAATGAATGCAATATTAAGTCTTCATAATAGGTATATCTTAATATGCTTAAAATTGATATTTATAGCTATCTGCAGAATTTATACTTCACATATGAATGTTTATCTTGGAAATATGCAGAATTTGCCTCTTGGTTAAAATTAAAATGACCAAGGGGCGCTATGGTCGTAGTCAAGGGCGACCTAAAATAAGCTTTGACAAAATGCTTATTTGGACATCAATTTATTGAACTTAATCTTAGTATACTTTTGATAAAGGTCAAAATCAAAAATTTATCATTTGTGACCTTAAAAGCCTTAAATTGCTTAAATTGTAAGATTAAGGGGGAGCTTATAAAAACAAATTTGATTATTTAATTATGAAGCTTACAAAAACATTGTTAACATCATTTGGAGTTTGTTATGACCTTCGGATTCTTAAAAGTAATTTGTATGAAAAAGAATTTCATCAAAATGATATATCTTGCTCTTAAAGGAACTCTCTAAACAAATCAGGGCTTAACATCCCTTGTTTTGGTTGGAGACATTTTTTATGCACTCTAAGATTAAAGGACTCTCATTTAATTTAGGGCTTATCATCCTTTGATAGATGAGAAATAAATATACATTCATCATAAGCTTAAGGGAATCGCATATCATTTCAAGGTTTGACATCCTTTGCAAATGATTGAGAAACAAATTGTGGATAAATTAGACATAAATCCATGTTCCTTATAGGATATCTATTTAAGGGGGAGCTTAATAGAAAATTAAGGGGGAGAAGAAATAAAATGTTTAACCTGGATATCTTTTTGAAATGACAAAGGGGGAGAAAGAATATAAAATCAAAAATATAAATATAAATGAGTTTCATCTTGATGGCCAGCACTCACTTGTAAAACAAGAATGGCTACAAAAGGTAATCTTCAGGTATGAAACTCACATGCTTTATATTTCCTTATTTCATATTTTAGGAAATGTTTGTCATCTTCAAAAAGGGGGAGATTGTTGGATAAATTGGACATTATGATAAATCCCTTTGTTTTGATGATGACAAACATTTCATTCTTGTTGATCTAACGTGCTACTTGAGTGTGCAGGATTAAGGTGGATGACAAAGCAACTAGGGAAAATCCAAAAAGCTTACATATTTATATTTCCATGCAATGTAATCACTGTTGTAAAAACTTGTACAAATATATAATGTACAAGTACTTAGATTGCATGTAAATCAAGCGTTGGATCTTCCTAGCTAATCACCACACTTAGATAGGTAATCCCCTTCAAATAGGATCACATATGCACACTCATACACATGCTTAGTGGTTAATTAAAAGATTGCAAACAGAGTCAATCTCGGTCGACCACACTCCTCGACCGAAACACTCTCGGTCGACAAACTTCTCGACCGAGATTGACCCAAGTAGCCGTTAGACACTACTGATAAAGTAGTTGGCAGTTGCAAATGAACGTTGACCCAGAGAGCCTGTCGGTCGACAAAACTTCGACCGAGTAGGTATCTCGGTCGACAAATTGTCGACCGAGATGGTCTCTGACAGCAACTGCAGAATAAAGTAACTAGCCGTTACTAATGCACTTAACTTATATCTAACGGCTAGTTAAGCACTTAGAAGCCCCTAGAAGTTGTCTAGAACGTCCTTAAGTATCCATAGGCCACTCCTATAAATAGGACATGCCTTAGGACACCAAAATACACCTAAGCTATACTTGTGCTATACTTGAGCTTGAATACACACTTGCAATCTGTTTTAGAGCAATAGAGCAATTCCTACACTTGCCATTCATTCCTATTGCTCCCATTTCGTGTCCTATAGGCTAGTATCTCCTATCCACTACAATCACATTGTCATACACATTGGTTAGGAGATATAAACGCTTGATATAGGAAAATCAAGCCTTGTGCTTACAACGGTATTGTAATTTCTATTTTCCTTCTTGTTCCTTTTTATCTTTTGTACTCTCCTTGCTACTCCTAGGGTTGGAGGCTGCGGATTGGAGAGGGTTGACTTCTCAGGTGGAGAAGGGGACTTCAAGCTACTTCAAGAAGGCTATCGCACGGGAAGCTACTTCAGAAGGCTGGTGCAACGGGAGTTGGTGCATCTACTTCAAGGGAAGGCTGCTTCAAGGTTGGGCGATTACTTCTGGGTGAAGGCTGCTTGAAGGGTTTGGGAAAAGAAATTGTATTTTATGTAAAGTCCTTGCGAGGTAATAAAATAAATTTCTTTTCAAATCCCGGTTGGGTAAGCAACCGGGTAGTGAACTGACAGCTATAGTATTTGCTATAGTTGGAACCACTCTAAACCTTGTGTCTCCTTGTCCAATATTTTCATTGTGGTTGTTTGAGTTCAATAATTGTTAAATTATCTATAAAACTCTATTCACCCCCCTCTAGTAGAATAAATTAGGAACTCAAGTTCCAAAATAAGTCTTTTAAGTGACTAGTTTATCGTAACTCTAGAAAATAAATTCACTAAATTTTCCCAGACTTCCTTACATAAAAATACGTTTTACTAAGTTTCAAAGGAAACCAAGGTGAAAACAAGTTCCGCCTACATAGTTGGCGTTCATCGACCGATGGTTTGGAGTAACAGGAGTGACCTTAGTGCTTTTGTGGCCTAAAACTCGCGACATTTGTGGCAATCATTTTACAGCATAAGTCCCATCGACTTGCTTGTGACCAGCTTTTCAAAAAGTAAGTCATCTTGTCGTTGTTCTATGATGTATAGAAGTCCATCGTTGTTTTTGTATCTTTGTTGCAACTGAAATTATAAATTGAGAAAAAGTAAAATTCTTCATCGCTTTCATAATTTGATTAATCGATTTTAGAATCGTCTCGTCAAAATGTTATTCCAATAACAACTTTTCACATGGGCTTCTGTTTAACATTTATTTAAAACTACTATTACTTTGCTTGTTGTCATGTGGCTTCAGATTCATGTTTTTAGACTAGATGATATTTTGAGGTGTTGATGTCTCTTGTTTAATAGCAAAATTATGTCTCTTAGTATTTTCAAGAAATTGTAGCCAAATGTGATGTGCATGCAGCTTAAGGTTTTCATATGTTGCGACCAAAGTTACAACAAATCAATCATATAGAATTCACTTTCTTGAAAAAAACATGAATATGAAACCAATCACCAGAAACTCAATCTCCCGGGACCAATTGAATCCTAAGACAAGGTGTACAACTAGAATTTCAATTGTAAATTCCGACGAAAACTGATGTATGGACTATTTTCTATTCTTACAATTCAATGGACTTGGAAAACGAAGCCATGATATGTTTCTTATTAGAAGATAATAGACAGAAGATAGGACATATAAATACATAAATTCTATACACATGCCTCATCTTAGCTCTTCACAACACTGAGGCAGTCAAGAAGCATGAGCCTGTAAGGAAGAGGGGGAAGGGACGGGGAGGAAGCAAGAAGGGTGCCGAGGGGGAAGGAGGGGGGAGAAGTAAGAGACACATGTAACTCATCACGGTTGTCACGGCCATTGTCCCTGCTTCCCACAACCCCAACAACGATAGTAGCGAAACTTGTTACTACTCCTTTAGTAGTGGTCACGGCCTTGGTTGTTGCCTTAGCTCCAACACACAGAGGAATGGAGGGAGAGGGACCATGAGGGAGAGGGACAATGAGGAAGACAAGCAGGGGCAGACATCGGGGGGCAGAGGCCACGATCTCCCCAAAAAATAAAAAATGTAATATATATATATATATATATATATATATATATATATATAATATATATATATATATATGTGTGTATATATATATATATATGTATATATGTATATATATATATTATATGTATATATATATATTATATGTATATATATGTATATATGTATGTAAACATATGTTTGTAATGGTATATTGATAATATATATTATATTTACTGCATATACATCATAGACATGGACTTGGTCTAGTGGTTTAAAGTTACACTCATATCTTAGAGGTCTCAGGTTCGATCCTTTGTGCATGCATTGTTCATTTTTCGCAATACATACAGAACGCAAATGCTATATATATGTTGTTTGATACAAAAAAATACATAGCTAGACTTGGTGTAGGGGTAAATATGTTTGTTGTTGTATTTGAGGTCATGAGTTCAAATCTTATATAAAGTACTTTATTTTTTTGCCCCCCCCCAATTGCTAACTCTTGGTGTCGCCACTGAAGACAAGGGGTTAGGGCGGAAGGAATGTGGTGGATTAAATGGGTCCAAGAGTGTTTGGTTTGTGAGTTTTTGTTTTATTTTTTAGGCTATGGGCTAGGTCCAATTTGTGTCCGAATAAATTAATTGGACCCAATTAATCATTAGACATGAATTTTAACTTGATATCGTGAGGATCAGGGTTGAAACCCTAGATCTGAGAAGAGGGGTGAGAGGGAAAGCAATTGAAATTAGAGAGGCGGGAGAGAGAGAGCTAGGGCAATGTTCCTTTCAAAGAGGGAAGCAAGAGTTTTCAACTTACTGCCCGCATCATCGATCCTTGTTATTATGAGTATTGTATTTATACAAGATAGGCCCGGCCCATTACTTGGAGCCCAAGTATTGTACAAGTAATGTAAAAGCATAGAAATACAATGTACTCTTGTAGGCATTTCACCAAACGAGTAGAGAGCTCTTCATCACCCAATACCCCCCCCCCCCCGCAAACTGGATGAGGGTAACTGAAGTCCCAGTTTGAGACGTAGGAAACGAAATACTGTCTTGGTTAGAGGTTTGGTGAAGACATCTGTAGGTTGCTGAGATGAAGCTATTTGTGCAGTAACAATGTGTCCAAGAGCCACTTTCTCGCGAATGAAATGGTAGTCGATCTCGATATGTTTAGTTTTTGCATGAAAAACCGGATTGACAGAAAGCTGAAGTGCTCTGAGATTGTCACAGAAGAGTCGAGCAGGTTGAGGGAGAGAAATGTGAAGGTCTCGAAGAAGAAACAAAACCCATGTGAGCTCAGCAGTTGTGGATGCTAGAGCTCGGTATTCAGCTTCGCAGCTGGACCGAGCAACAGTAGATTGCTTCTTTGCACTCCATGAAATGCAGGTGGTTCCAAGGAATATACAAAAGCCTATAGTAGATCTTCTGGTAGAGGGACAGCCAGCCGAGTCGGAGTCACTAAAGGCAAATAACGTTATGGACACAGCCGGCTTAATGGTCAAGCTACAAGAGAGAGAGCCCTTCAAGTACTTAAGGATGTGTTTGACCAGAAGGAAGTGATGCTGAGATGGCGAAGCAAGGAATTGACAAGCAGTATTGACTGCATACGCTATATTAGGCCTAGTGATGGTAATATATTGTAAGCAACCAACTATTCGTCTGTACACTTGAGCATCCACAAAGCTTGGAGATTCAGAAACTTTGTGAAAATTGAGAGCAATAGGAGTGGATGCAGGTTTACAGTCAACCATATCAGCTTGGCGAAGAACATCAAGAATGTATTTTTCCTGAGTTAAGAGTAAACCAGAAGAATAGGCACAAACTTGAATACCAAGAAAGTAGGATAGGGCTCCAAGGTCTCAAAGATTGAAAGTAGCACTCATGGTGTTTTGAAAGTGTGCAAGCAGCTTAGCATTATTACCAGTGAGTATTATGTCATCGACATAGAGAAGAAGATATATAAGATCTTGTTGATGAGAATATACAAACAGAGAAGGATCGAAACTGCTAAAAATGAACCCAAACTCAAGAAGGAAGTCATTGAGTTTATTAAACCAGGCGCGTGGAGCTTGTTTGAGGCCATAGAGGGCTTTATTAAGCTTGCAGACATATCCAGGGAACTGCAAATTAACAAAACCCAGAGGTTGCTCAAGAAAAACATGTTCCAATAGATCACCATTCAAGAAAGCATTACAGATATCAACCTGCATTAACTTCCAGTGGAAGGTTGTGGCTAAAGTAAGAACAACTCGGATGGTGGTTGCTTTGACAACAGGGCTATAAGTTTCAATATAGTCTACTCCTCCTTAGCTATAACCTTTGGCCACCAGGCGTGCTTTAAGTCTTTCTAAGCTGCCATCAGCTTTTAATTTCGACTTAAACACCCACTTGGAACCTACCACACGACCATGGGTTGTACGAGGAACTAAAGTCCAAGTGGCATTATGCTCAAGTGCTAGAAGTTCTTCTTTCATAGCTTGAACTGCCACCCGCTCCCAAGTGCAGCACAGCCAGGGCCACAGCCTACCGGCTGCATGGTCAAAACACCTCACAGGAGGACACGCCAGCGCCAGGACAGAGGCAAGTGGACGGGCAACAACAACAGCAGACCTACACTATTCTCGTAGACTCACAGCACTCGTCTTCCTCGAGTAGCTTTGTTCAGATGGAGTAAAGGGGGTGTCAAGTCAGGGGCAGAGAAGGAAAGGAGTCGGGACTGGGATGGGAGAACGGAGCGAGGGAATCCGGGTTGGAAAGTGAAATCCCGCTCAGAGCGGGACTGACTTGATCCGGGTTACAAGACAACGGAACCCCAAATATGGTCGTTCCAGGATGTTGAACCAAATACCCAAATTTGCCGATCTGGACCGAAAACTGTATACATGGCACAAGACGACAGCCCACAATCCGGGTTGAGTCCCGAACCAAACAGGAGCTATAGGATCACCTCAATGTTATGTTACATATCCTGGTACAGTATTTTTGAAGTACATGTGTAATCGGAGTCAAAAGAGAAAGTAATGGTATTTGAACTCGAACGGAACAAGTGTTGTGATAATAATAAACCAGGAAGATGATAAACTTGTCTACCAAAGCAGATCCTAACTATCTACTCATGCGGGTGAATGAGGCAGCTGTGGGCATGACCATCATTGTTTATTCCAGCGACAGAGAGAATGGGAGTAAGATTTTAGGCGGGCTTGGACAAACGCTAAACCTAACTGAGGACTAGTTCTTGTATGGGCCCCAGAGGGCCACATCTTCGTGTGGAGACACAAGTTAGCCGATTAAGTTGGCTAATCGCACAAGCACCGGAGCACAGAGGGTTGTAAGTGGATCGACCAAAGCAGTTGGAAACGGGAGCAATGACAGAGAACAGAGCAGGTCGATCTCTGACACTGAGCACCCCCCCCCCCACCCACCCCCTCCTCCTAAGGGGTGGGAATGGAACAAATGTTCTGCTACCCGTGCCACATCCAAACCCTCCACCCTCCAATTGCATAAAAGACGGTTGCCCAGACCATTTCTGCTGGGTGATTCTGCCCCCAAATCATGGTTGCCATGGAAATTCGTTCAAGCCACCCAAGTTGCGTTCTTTTACTTTGTATTTAGCATTTTGGCAACCATGACGAGGAAAAGGAACAAGAATTCCTGAGACACACCTTACAACTGTCGTGCATAAAACATGATTAACTTTTTGCTATGATAGCTTTTAAATTACAAGTCTGTGACCAAAGCCCCATCTCCCAAACCATGTGCATAATATAGACAATGCATTACATCTCATTATCAAGAGATAAAAAGATGGAATGGAGCGGATATAGGATAGCGATGGATCATTGGTATCTGCAAATTTTTACCATTCTTACGCACGATCCACATAGAAGATATTTTAAATACCTAGTTTGATCAAGGAATCAAGTGCTCATAAAGGCAAAGGGTGGCCTAATAAGGTTATTCGAAAGTGGAGAAGGAACGGCTTAATAGTTTCCCTAAGAATTATACCCGCCATGTTGACAAAATATTCCCGCCAAGCGGCCAAGACCAACTCGCTGGAGCAGGACTGGAGAAAAACACCAAACCGCGATGAGCAGCCATCCACCCAGTGTGTTATTTCACAAACACGGGAAGATGTTGAGCTGAAAAATACAATGAGGCGATACATAACAAAATGCACCATTTACAGGAAGATGTTGAGCTGAAAAAAATATCAGATCTTGGATCCAAAAAACAAGAATCAACGCGGAGTGAAAGAAAACTAAATTTGCATAACATTAACGGTGTTCTTCCACAAGGTGGAGTGCAGCAGAAAAATACTGCCAAATATCCCACATCTATCCAATTGTCCAGTTGAAACGTAACATATCAAACTCTCGAAAACAAGTCCAGACCAGGATTTCCTGCCATTACTGGAACTTTCACAAGGGGTCATATGACTATCTAATTAGAATTTTACACCTAAGCTGGTATGGTTTCAAAATAATATGCAACCTAACCACAACCCAAGCAATTAACCAAATGCTCATCGCTCCTCTTTCTATTTTTGACCAGTATTTCCTCTAACGACAATTTAAATAAGAATATATCTACAAATACGAGGGGGTGGGGGGCAACCCACCATTAGGATACAAACTCCTCCCCTTTCAATGTTCTTGCAAAGCAGTTTTTTACAAAGACAAACCAAAAACCAAAACTAGGAGGCATTTTGCATATACATATCTGATCTCTATGTTGTACTCGGACATCACTTATACACAAAATAAGAAGAAAGGAATATGTGATGCTTGTAAGTGCTAACGTATCACGGGTGCACCAGCATGCACCTTTGCCTCCAGAGTGTACAGCTGGCGGCTCAGCTGAGTCGGCCTTATAAATATGGACTATCCCTCCATCGATGCCACTCAACGATCCACCAGTTTCCTGTTCCAAGGTACCACCATTGCTCATTCCTTGGTAAGCATACGAAACAAGCTTATTGCACGGAAAGCTTGGCCAGGATAACCATATCAAGAATTTTGACATCGAGTGTTTCATCCAATTTAACAATTCCATCAGAACCATCTATTCCTATAAGCTTCCCAGTGAGCCCACGTAAACCCCCACTCATTATTTTAATCTTATCTGATTTCTTGGGGGCTACCATCTCTAAGTCAGATGGCCCAGCAGTTACTGTTTGTCCGTTGCCAGATGATCCGAGAGCCACTCTGCAAGTGCCATCCTGTTAAGAAAGAAAAATATTCGTTTTTAGTTCACGCCCAAGTAAAAATTTCACATTTACTTAAAGCACAAAACAGCCGCATATGCCAAGATTTGACACATACCAGGGCCTCTTTCCTATGTATATGTACCGCTCACACCTAGAGCTTAAACTACAAATATCTAATTCAAGTTTCTGATTAAACAGACATACCGTCAGCACCTCACGGACAACGCCAATTTGGGGGTCATCACCTGGACGTTGAACATTGACCAAAACATCAGGCATAAGCCAGGTGTCTCCGCCTTCCCCACCTGCAACTCAAAGCATAGACGGTTATTATAAATAGTCAACACCAACATTCAATAACTATAAACATACTACGACCAACTGTTTCCAGATCTTTTCACGAAAATCATGACCATCCTAAATGTAAAGCATTGGTCTTAAAGGGACCTCTGACCTATTGTAGGAGACATCACATCCAAGCCCACATTTCCGGGTGTCATGGGCAAACCTCCAGGAGTACTAGGCAAGTATGCCATAGAACTGGGTGTCATTGGCTGTCCAGGTGTTGATGGTACATACGGACTGGGCGCATTTCCTGTTTTAATAGAGAGTCAGAAAGCCTTATTCTTCAAAACAGATTATCATGTTGAAACTACTGACCATACGGAATTCCTCCATCTCTCGGTGTTCCAGCGTCAGCATAGTTACCGCCAGGTGTATTGGCCCAAGCACTAGGCGTAGGCGCGTCATTAAGTCGTCCAGCAGGGCTTCCAGGCTGAGAGATATCACAAGGTAAGTAGCAAAATTATGAAAGCAAAATGCAATGGCGTACAATGGAAACATTGATCAGGTAATGGAACCTTAGACATCTATCCTGAGTGGAAGATAAATAATCACTAGTGCTAGATAATATAAATTTAGAGAGGAGTGAATTATTTCCACCAGAAATACAAGGCAATCAACCACATTGTAACTTTCAACTATTTTGCTATGCGGGGAAATAACGTGCCAGTAAAATAATACTACCTTAAAAAATATGTAAATAATCTTTCATCACTTCATCATGATGGAAATAGTATAAAAACAGTTGGGCCGAGTAACTTAGTTGCATAATGCTCTTCCTCATTTTCTTTTCAGGGCTTGTTTGGTTGGGTATAGTCAGATGACAAACTCTGAATTTGATGAATTTGATGGGTATCTTTACATAGCCAATTCACAGTTTGCTTCTACCAAACAAGCCCTAATGCTGAACAATTTAAAATGAAAAAAAAAATCTATAATGAAATAAGCACCTGGTATTGTGGACTCGTACCCCAGGTAGATGGATTTGCATCATCCCAATTGTCTCTGTTTCATATACAAACATAAAATGTTACTTGCTAATAATCTTTAGCACTACATAAAACCACAAGAACACAAAAAAAATAGTAGTGCACGATCACATTGTCATGATTTCATTTCTAACAACAATATACTACAGCCCATCATAGAGTGATTTGTGTTCCAGACTTCCAGCCTTAAAATCAAATACATACATGCACACATAGACGAAGAATGCATACAACTATTACCAAAGCTAATATATTGGTGTTATTGTTTCTACTAGATATATGATTTCCTACTAATAGAAGAGCTACTAAATTTTGTCTAATAATTACATATCATGTAATTGTTATTTTTGTCACTGCACAATTACAAACACAGCACTGCAGGTAACTTAAATGACCGGTGTGTATGGATAAAACCATAAAAGTTAACTATGTGCAAGATTTAGTTCAGCTTTGTAGTTGCCTAGCCAAAGGACAAAAACTAATGTGCTGTAGAAGCTGTTTTTCACTTTTGGCTAGAAGGGGAGCGTGAAGAGTAATGAGAATTGGTTCCCTTAAAAAAGGTCTTCATCATCCATTCTACATCTGTTTCGCTGAACCATCCAGTCAGATCGGGCCAACTTCAAGTTTTAAAAACTATAAACCAATTGGACATCATGGTTTCTTGAGAATTTCAACAGACGGCAACTCTAAATTATTTTTTAGGTGACAGTTCGTAGGATCGACAAAACTGGTATATACCAAACATGGACCACATCAGTGGGGATATGTATTCAACAGTTTCTTGGTAATGGGATGTGTCCATCTCCAATACATGTTAGTCACAGTCAGGGATGTGGGAGATTTGCAAACAGGTAGACCGATCTGGTTCCCTCCCAAATCCAGTTGCTTCGACCACCACCACCCCCCGTGCAGTTGTGTTCCGTTGTTAATAGGTAGGTCTGTAAATGGATATCTGGAATTTTGCCCCGCACAATCAATCCGGATTCAAGTCGGGAATATTGAAGAAAAAAAATCCAACATTTGCATATTCAGATCGGATTTCAGATATTGGATTTCGAATTTGAAAATTTCGAATCGAGTATCGATATTTGTATTATTAAATATATATTATTTATACATAGAAATATGATAATGCATACACTTTATCATATATATTTTATGTAATATCAATATTTCATATGTATAACATATTTATTTACATTAAATATATGATTTTTGGTTCGGATCCATGTTATCCGTTCGGATCGGATTCAGATGTTATCATATCGTATCTGTCGGATATCAAATCGGATATCATATTGAACTTTTTTCAAATTGCGAGATCGGGTATAATAGTATCCGCTCCATAATCTATCCGTTTACATGTCTATTAATAGGAGTGCACGATTCAAAAAGCGGTGAGGTGCACGGGCGGAGAGGGTATTGAATAGAGCATATATTGTATGCAAGAGTACATGTTATTTTGGATATATTATAATAATTATTTATATATAGCATAAAAATATATATTAAGCATACAAATTCTTTATTTAATTTGTCAAACACACAATTAAATAAATCCATAATAGTCCATACATATATGGCATATATCGACATTTACATACACATGTTCTACTTATATGCTCATACAGATAATACATGTACATGTCAATACATACATACATACATACATACATACAACCCTCTCGGGCGTTCGGCCTCCGCCACGGGCGTGGGAGAGGGGGGAGAAATCTCTCTCTCTTAATCCCATATATATATATATATATATATATATATATATATATATATATATATAGAGAGAGAGAGAGAGGCATGATCCTATGAGAGCCCTGCTTATATGAGAGCATGAGAGCCCTTTGTATAACTACAAAGTTAATAGTTTATTTTTCAAATCCAACCGTACGGATGGAAAGAACATCATTCATCATTGACACTACCTTCAGACAAAATTTTACTATGATCAGTTTTCATTTGATTGTTCATAAATGCAATTTGCGTTTATTGCATCTAACAGTCAGCTCTAAACACAATAAGGAGCGTTGAAATTGTTTCCATTGTGCGGACAATCTACATGTCCGGTGTGTATGAAATTTTGTCGGTAGGTACATATAGTGGTAGTCTTCCGATCCATACGGTTTGATCATGATTAGAATGTCATTTGTAAGAGTTATTCAAAAGGCTCTCATGCTCTCACCATCATAGGGCTCTCACTGGATCACTCCACTATACATACATATATACACATATAATATGCATACACATTTCGATACGCTATACAGTCAGCCATGCTATATGTGAGTGGTTGTTGAGCAGTGAAGAAATGAGGTCTCAACAAGATGAATGTGGACAAAATGTGTATGCTGAGATGGATGTCTGAGAAGACAAGAAAAGATCGTTTGAGGAATGACTACATCAGAAACAAAGTGGGGTGATGAGCATCAAGAACAAGTTGCGTGAAGGCCAACTAAGATCTTATGGTCATGTGCGACGCAGACCGACGAATGCACCTATTAGAAGCAAGGTTATTGAGTCAAGTAAAACTAAAAATAGCAGAAACAGGCCGATGTTAACTTGGGGAGAGCTTATAAAGAGAGATTTTGAATCTTTACATCTTATGACCCATGACAGAGTTGATTGGAAAAGAAGTATCCATGTAGCCTACCCCAACATGGTTGGGTTTGAGGCTTAGATGATGATGATGATGATGACATATATAGATGAATAATATATTGAAATATTTGTGTACACAAATGTAGCATATTGAAATGTGTATATGTATTATATGCAAATACATACCTATTGACATGTACATGTATTATCTTATGAGCATAACAGTGGAAATGTGTATGTAAATGTTGCTATATGTAGGGGGGAGGGAGCGCCTCCTCGACGTCTTCCTCCCCCTGGCCTCCTAGTCTCGGTGAAGCTCGCGCCCGAAGGCAGTAGTGTTTCTGGAGAAAGGGAACCCAGCAGCGTTTCCAGTCTTTGTCGTTTGGGTCGTTACATGGCTGGGCAGAGGAGACGAGATGCGCCGCTGTGGAGCCTAGATCCAGGTTGTCCATCCCGTTTAAGAGTGATGGGTGGAGAGGAGTCGTGCCCTAGATCCGACTCATGTGTTGCTGCTCCGTCCAGGCGAAGAAAAGGGGGTCCCTCGATCTAATATTCAGACACCTGCTTTCCTCCTCCCCCGAGCCGATAACTGGAGTTGTCCAGTATAAAGGCGGCCCTCGATATTGACCCAGACTCGCTTGGCGAAGGTGATGGCGGTAGAGCCCTCGCTGGGCGGCTCAGTGGCGGTGGATGGTATTTGTTAGGCGATTAGGGTTTGTTCCCCCATCTACCCGACGAGTAGCATCCCCGATGAGTAGGACCTGTTCGGATCCATTGGCGGTGGTTGGGCTCCTCGATGGTTCGCCCAGGCGGCGGTGCTTCTTCCACACCAATAGTTGTTCAGTGGAATCAAGCTTGGCTTCTCCGGCTTACTCGTCCCTCCACAGGGGTTTCAACGCCAAGGGTTGCTAGTCAGCCAGCGATGTGCGATGCTTCTAACGCTCCCGTTGACAGGCCGGAGTTCTCTGGCGCCGACCTCATGCCATTGATGTTCACAGAAGGATGGTTCAAGGGGACAGAACGTTACTCTTCTCCTCCTTGGGCTTTTGCATATCCATAAAGATCACGCACGGTGTTGATTCTAGGGGGCAGAGTGATTCGTCTTCTCTTCCCTTAATCCATCTACTACGGCGTGCAGGAATGCCTCTCAGGCGTTCGATGTTGTGTTGTTGTGCAAACAGCAGCTAAAAGAAGATGAAGAAGCAAAGGTAAATGGAGGGAATGTGGGAGACTCCTTCTAGCTGTGTGGTCTTTGTTGGGTTCTGTCAGAGAACCTTCAATCCATATTGTTGATTTCAAAAAGCTCCACATTTGGGTCGTCAGGAAGTTCATGATGAGGATAAGGGTGGCATTTCTTTTCTCTTATTCACATTTTGTAGGTGAGCATAACGGAAGTGAAGGGAAGCTTGAAGAGTCATCAAGATCTGAAATGTATTGTTCTTTCTGTCTCTGCCCAGGTGTGGAGAACTATTATATCTTTGTTGAGGTCTTCTTACGCATTGCATTCTGGAATTTGTCTAAAAATTCTGGATTGTGTTTACTCTTGGTATCTTTGCTTGGGGGCAAAATCCATGTGCTCCTTCCACTTGGATCAGGATGTTGGTTGTGTTTCTGTTCTCTGATTTTGTGGGTGGGCTTAGCGATATTGAGAACATGGCACTAAAGGTGTCTTGGTTTGATGGGTCGTGGGTTTTTAGAGCTTAGGCTCCTATGTATAGATACTTGAGTGTTATGTTTTATCTAGTTCCTTGATACCCAATTGTTTTGGTGTATCAAGTCTTGTTTTCTTTTAGAGGTGCAATGTACCTAAAGTTTTTGGTAATAGTAACACGCTTTTTTGACCGACCAAAAAAAATGTTGATATATGCCATATATGCATGTTCATGTATATCAAAATGCATATACCTAAAATAGACGATTACATGTTTAAAGATGTGTGTATTACATGTATGTATACCATGATGTATATATAATACATATACATACATACATATATGTATATATATGTATATATATATATACATATATACATATAGTAATATATATATATAGAGTCAGGCTAGAATACACTCGAGTGTATCCGGAGCGGAATACACTCAAGTAGTTTTTGATGATGCAATATTTTTTTTTAAATCTAATCTGTTGATCTTCTTAAACATCTCGTGAACAACTCATACGCAAAATTTGAGTACATTTGGATATGTATAGCTCATGTTATGAAGACCGCAAAAATTATGAATTTCAAATTAGTTTCGCGCATCGATTTTGTTGCCCTTGGATGAGTGACTTACACTCATCCAAATGGGCTCAAAATTTGTATGTAGCCTAGTTATAGTATGACTGTGAAGATCAACGGTTTACATTTTGCAAAAAATAGTCTTGATATGCAAACACACTTGAGTGTATTCGTGCGATCAGTCATGCTAGAATACACTCGAGTGTACGGATCGCACGAATACACTCAAGTGTGTTTGCATATCAAGACTATTTTTTGCAAAATGTAAACCGTTGATCTTCACAGTCATACTATAACTAGGCTACATACAAATTTTGAGCCCATTTGGATGAGTGTAAGTCACTCATCCAAGGGCAACAAAATCAACGCGCGAAACTAATTTGAAATTCATAATTTTTGCGGTCTTCATAACATGAGCTATACATATCCAAATGTACTCAAATTTTGCGTATGAGTTGTTCACGAGATGTTTAAGAAGATCAACGGATTAGATTTAAAAAAAATATTGCATCATCAAAAACTACTTGAGTGTATTCCGCTCCGGATACACTCGAGTGTATTCTAGCCTGACTCTATATATATATATATATATATATATATATATATATATATATATATATATATGTATATATAGATATAGTAATTTCTTAATAAATATACATATATATACATATGTACATGTGAGTGTGTGGGTGAATAAGTGGTTTAAATTATATTAAACCAAATATTCTAAAAAACATGCTTGCAAAAATTCCACTCAAAAAGTGGCCACATACTAGGCTGGTTATACGTATGTGCTATGGCCAATTCGTCAAACCACATATGCGGACGCATAACCCCACACATGGCTGCAATTTGAAACATTGGAGAAGAAAACCCAATCAACCTCGCCCCTAGTGCATGGACTATATATCCCCTCCCATGCACTAGTTCCCCTAGCACCAACAAGTGTCGGTGCTTCCATCCCTTAATGAGAGGAGATCAATCGTCACCACTAACCCCAAGTGTTACCACCAACGACGACTAGGGCACCATGAGATTGTGTATTGTTATTTTTGTTGTGTTGTTATTTTTGCTTGTATTGTAGGGTATCTTTGGGGCTTCTCCAAGCATGTTGATGGTGAACTAGTACACATATTTTTCCTATATTCATCCTCTTCCTATATTCTTCTTCTTCATCTACTCATTGTCTCCTTCCCTTCTCTCTCATTATCATCATCCTCTCACAATGGTTGGATTCCTATGACGTTGTGTTTCTTGTTGTTGTTGTGTACTCCTGTCGTGCTATTGTGTTGCTCATGCTATGCTTTCATGTTGTTGCCCTCGCAAGCTATTGTTTCTTCATCATTTGGGGTGATATTTTTACAACTTGCAGTTGTGATGTTGATATCCTGGAAACCCTAATATACACATATCATTATGTTCTTCCATTACAGATTTTGTCGAGGTTATCATACCCGACTCAGAGGTCGACCCAAAAAAACTTATGGGTCATGTCTCTGGTCCAACCGTCTGGGTCAACCCGGATGAACAGGTAATGTCATCATGACACCATATATATAGATAGTATTACTATATACAGACATGCATAAACATGTATGTGTGCATATACATATAATATGAACATGTCCATATATAATTATGTGTGTCTATATATGTCTACATCTAAGAAGCACAAACACTTCCTGGAGGCTGTGGTGTGCGCGTCCAACATGTATCCAACTCAGACATACGGCAAACACTCCTCTGGCGTGTCCAGTTTCATATTTTTTTATTTGCAAGTTGGGCACGGTGTAGACACGTCTAGGACACTTAGTGGACACGGCCAGCCCAACCCACATAAGATCTAAACTAAAAGCGAAAATAAAACGGAACCCCGTAGACTCCTTGAGCGAACCCCAACTCCTCACCAAAACCCTCATCCCTTCCCTCGAGAGGTGACCAACAAGCCCCACCCCTTCTAATTGTTGTTGTTCCTGTAGAGAAATGATGCAACCGCCTCTTGCAGCAGTTGCTGCAAGCAGCCACCATAAGGAGATGAAGCTGCTAGAAGCAGCTTTTGCATCAGCGACCACTAGGAGTTGAAGTTGCCATGAGCAGCAGCCAATTCGGCAGTCCATTTCAGCAGGAGCTGCCAACAGCTAGAGCAGCCATTAGAAGCAACTTCCTTCCCTTCCGAGAACTTCTTCCATTTCTTCTTCCTCTATATTTTCTTATCCATTTCCTTTTCTCCTCTTCTTCCTACTTCGTTGGTCCTCTAATGTGTCGACGACTCCACGCCTTCACCCACCTTTTCTTACTACTCTATCAAAACCTCTTCTTTGCTCCTTTTCCTGCTATTAACATGCAGTCATGTTTTGCTTTTGTCTCTTCCCTCTACCCTCCACCCCCTACATGACTAATAAACATGTTATCCTCTTGCTTCACCACCATCAACACCACCCATAAACAATCTCCCCTCTATCACTACCGTTTCACATCCTCTTCCCTATACTCGACACCTCCATTAGTACTATAACATTAAATCACTTTGTGTAATTAATTTCTAATGATTTTCTTGTAGTCCATCACTCTTGGATATTATAAAATTTTCATATATCATATTGTATGCTAAATTTTATATTGATCAGCATAGTGGGTTTAAATACAAATGTGAATATAAAGTGGATATCACGGTGATCTTTGTCTGTGCTTGTTAGTTAGAGAATAATGGAGCTTGATGTGTTTAAAAATACATTATATACATATACGTGTGTTTAACTGTATATATTTATGTATACATATATATGTATGTATATATTTATGTATACATATATATGTATGTATATATGTATTTATATTGTTGTGTCCAACGTCGTGTTTGTGTCCTATGTTTTTTAAAATTGTTGTGTCCCATGTCTGTGTCCGTGCTTCTTAGGTGTACATAATCTATTGTATGTAAGCATGAGAAGACGAATTTTGAAACATCAAACATACAAAACAAAGCATCTATTCATAAATAAGTAGACAAATGGTTTTGCAATGCCTTAAAACAAGTTATAAATTACTTAATAAGTGAATATGTCAATATACGGGATAGTTTTGGTTGCGTGAAAGAACATTAAACTTACTCAAATGGTCACTAGGAAAGGAAAAATAAAATAAACAAAAACCCGACTGGGTCTTTGACCCAAAGGTCGAGTCACCGGGTCGACAGTCGCGTCACTGGATCAACTCCGGGTCCTGGCCAAAAACGGTTTCAGCCCCACCCGACCAATAAACACGTCGGGTGGCAGTTCGATCGGTTCAATAGGTCGGGTCGAGTCGGGTTTCGAAACTCTGGATTCTATTCTTCATTCTATGGCTACAATTTTGTCAATCCTTTTGTTTATAAATGTGATGTACTGATTAAATGAGATAATTGCATTGTTCCTTAAATCATTAGTTAATCTTTTCTACTTTTACTTTCTCCGTGTTGTGAATTGATTCCAGTCTCTCTATTTGTTTAGCTAGTAAATTTATAACTACATGAAAATTTATTTGATCAATTGGTTGTTGAAGTATTGGGATGGTTTTCAATAACAAATATTGCTTGGTAGTTCTACTTCGGTATTTCAATATGGGTCGTGTTTCTTCAATTGTTTTAGATTGTTATTAATATGTATTCCTGAAAAGCACATGTCACTGTGAGGGAAGTCGAAGCCTACTTGGAAGCATGTGGCAGACAAAATTGAGCCTAAAAGGAAGAAGAGTTGGACTTCCCCCTCGCTATCAAAATAATTTCAAGGGTAATAGCATCAACAGGTTAAAGCAACATTTGGTATGTGATGGCGGGTGCAAACCTGCAAAATCATGTGACATGTGTGAGCATATGAGAGTACTTATGAAGGGGCATGAGGAGATGAAAAGTTGGTGCTAGATCATTATGAACAATTCATTTTGGTCAAATGCAGCAAAAAATGGCATTGTTCATGATCTTCATATCTTGGATACCCTCTCTTTTGTGCAACCATCTAGATTTCATCTACAACTTATGATTTGGTGAGTGAGAATGGCCATTTAGATAGCCACAAGACCCCCAAATTACCAATCAAAATCTTCGATCATGACAGCATTTATTACATCCGAGGCAAGAAAGCACACCCAGAACTATTGTCCAATCTGAACCTTCTATCATGGCAGCATTTATTACACCCGAGGCAAGAAAGCACACCCAGAACTATTGTCCAATCCAAACCTTCTATCATGGCAGTATTTATTACACCTTAGGCAAGAAAGCAAGTACTCTCTCTAGTTGCAAACTGGTTCTATGACACAAGTAAACCTTTCAAAGATGTGATTCTCCATTCTTTCAAAAAAATGGTAGATGGCATTGCAGTTGCACGCCCATGTATCAAGGGGCCTTCATACCATAAATTTTACTTAATCTGCTAGCAAAGCCAAAGACAAGAATGTCTTTATTAGATTAATGCATGTCAATTTAGGAAGAATATGTTCGATGAGCAGAAAAACCATAGCTTTCAAGGCGGGAGCGGTGGTCTGTCCTGGCTGGGGCCTAGGCTGTCTAGGAGGGGTCCTGGGCACTGCCCTATTTTTATTTTCTATTTTTTATATATAAGATATAACATATATCACATATATAAGGTATATATGTGTATATTTCATGATCTACACCCTAAATAGTAATGTATGAGTGAGCTAGTAGCTTAAAAAACCTAAAAAACACTTACATATGTCAAAAAGATGTTAAAATGGCATTATTCATAATAGATGAAAAAATAGGATTAAATCTGAGTGTCCCTAGGCAGGTGCCCAAGCAGTCCTAATTAGTGCTAGGCACTCGCCCAGGTGCTCATTTCATATTTTAGGTATGTGAGGGCCGAGGTGGACCCCCCTGGGCACTTAGCCGCCTAGCCGGGCACACCTCAACAACTATGAGAAAAACAAAAGAGATAGAAACTTGAACAACTTCTTAATGCCATAGTTTTATAAAATGTGCCTTGAGGTGCTAGAGGCGATCTTTGGTATGCCTCGAGGCTTAAGCCTTTGTCTGCCTTGGTGAGGCATGTGCCTCAATTGGTGAGAGGCCTATCAAGGAGCTCGAGGCAGTGAGGCATTTGTGAGGTGTAAGCCTTAGTGAAGTCTATGTGTCCTAAAAAAACCTAGATCCCCCTAATTTAGGTTAATAGGGGCCAAATTTACCCCAAATGGTATGCAATTATGTATATTTATATGTATTAACAACTATATATACGTTATACACTTATATCATTGTGTATTTATGTATGCGTGTATATGTATATGCATGTGTATATTTATAACTATGCATGTATATGTTTATATATATATACACACACACACGTGTGTGTATTTGTAAGAATATATATATGATATAACTATGTTTCTATTTTATATATGAATATTCCACTATGTGTGTGTATAGTATATACATGGTTGTATATATGAATATATTTATATATATTTACACACACATCATCATCATCTAAGCCTATATTCCAACCATGTTGGGGTCGGCTACAAGATCCTTCTTTTCCAATCAGCTCTGTTATGGGTCATACTCTGATCAAGATGTGAAGATTCAAAATCTCTCCTTATGAAGCTCTTCCCAAGTTAAATTGGTATGCCTCTGCTTCTTTTGATTGTGTTTGACTCAATAACCTTGCTTCTAATAGGTGCATTCCTCGGTCTGGTTTGCACATGTCCATACCAGCTTAGATGGCATTCACGCAACTTGTCCTCGATGCTCACCACCCCCAATTTGTTCCAGATATATAGTCATGATGTGCGCCTCGGTACAATCTAAGGCTTACGCCTCACCTCTCAGAGACAAAAATGCCTCAATACGCCTCACACACTTTTAAACCTTGCTCGATGTATGACTCATTCAATAAATGTTTCATATGGACTTGTTTCCTCTTTCCAAGGAAGCGATAGATCGTATCGAGTGTAAAAGCATGGTGCATCTTGGAAGTCTTGTGTCAGATTAATTGAAAATGCTTATCCCACTATCTATTTATCTTCATGTGTTGCACATTGCATCAATCTATAGGTAGGATGTAGCAGAGCTGATTTAGGTCAAAGCTTGTCAACAAGAGTGTTAAGATCTCTACTATTATCTACAACCACATATATGTTTTCTATTGCAGAAGACGTCAGGATGGTTGGAAATCATGCCTTAGGCCTACATTGTTTGCTAAATATGATTTGGGTTTGAAATGTGTTGTTTCTCACTAGTCGTCAAGCAAGAAGTTTGCTAATTCCAAATACTACAAAGGCAAAAGAAACATTGTTTGAGATCGCCATTTATCAATTCTTTACGCTCTGATTAATTTGTCGTAAGTGGATTAGAATAAATTAGGAACTCAAGTTCCAAAATAAGTCTTTTAAGTGACTAGTTTATCGTAACTCTAGAAAATAAATTCACTACATTTTCCCAGACTTCCTTACATAAAAATACGTTTTACTAAGTTTCAAAGGAAACCAAGGTGAAAACAAGTTCCGCCTACATAGTTGGCGTTCATCGACCGATGGTTTGGAGTAACAGGAGTGACCTTAGTGCTTTTGTGGCCTAAAACTCGCGACATTTGTGGCAATCATTTTACAGCATAAGTCCCATCGACTTGCTTGTGACCAGCTTTTCAAAAAGTAAGTCATCTTGTCGTTGTTCTATGATGTATAGAAGTCCATCGTTGTTTTTGTATCTTTGTTGCAACTGAAATTATAAATTGAGAAAAAAGTCAAATTCGTCATCGCTTTCATAATTTGATTAATCGATTTTAGAATCGTCTCGTCAAAATGTTATTCCAATAACAACTTTTCACATGGGCTTCTGTTTAACATTTATTTAAAACTACTATTACTTTGCTTGTTGTCATGTGGCTTCAGATTCATGTTTTTAGACTAGATGATATTTTGAGGTGTTGATGTCTCTTGTTTAATAGCAAAATTATGTCTCTTAGTATTTTCAAGAAATTGTAGCCAAATGTGATGTGCATGCAGCTTAAGGTTTTCATATGTTGCGACCAAAGTTACAATAAATCAATCATATAGAATTCACTTTCTTGAAAAAAACATGAATATGAAACCAATCACCAGAAACTCAATCTCCCGGGACCAATTGAATCCTAAGACAAGGTGTACAACTAGAATTTCAATTGTAAATTCCGACGAAAACTGATGTATGGACTATTTTCTATTCTTACAAGTCAATGGACTTGGAAAACGAAGCCATGATATGTTTCTTATTAGAAGATAATAGACAGAAGATAGGACATATAAATACATAAATTCTATACACGTAGTCGAACAACAACATAGCCAAAATCTTCAAGCATCCTAAGATGATTGATGGGTTCAGGGTTGTAGAAATGTGAACACACATATCTATGTTACAGGTGTATATGTATGTGTATGTACATATCTATGAAATTATTAAATATAAAAATATAATACAAATGTGAGTATAATATCTATGCATATTGAGTATGTATAAACATATACATACATTTATGTACACTCACCTCATACATATACATACGTGTATGCCTACATATATATAATGAAATGTTTACATTTTACTATATTAATATCTACAGATATGTAAACATCTGGATAAACATTAACACATGCAAGTGGGGTGCATGTATATAACTAGTTCAAATATAGATAAAACTAGTTTTGTATATAATTAAATCATATACATTTAAAAGTATACAGACAAATACTTTGATTTCTCTTTCCCTTGTGATTCAAAATAAGTCATCTTTTATAAAAAACATCCTCATGCAAAGTCATGTTAAATGAAAAAGTCATACATTGCCATGGAATGGGAATCACATGCATGTATCCTAGTCTGACTCATGAGTTAGGTTGTAGTATACTCCAGTGTAATGCTACCATGGTAGAAAAGGCACCCCTCAAAGCGAGGCGGCCGTCTGTACGCCCCTACAAGGAATGAGGTATCGTCAGTATTAGCGGTATTTCGACCAAAATACCGATATCGATGGGTACCGAAACAGTAACATGTCTGTGTACCGATAGGATCGCAAATATCGATAATACTGACATGTATACCGCCAATACCGTCATGTTTCGATGGTTTCCGTGCAAAATACACTACTAACTTCAGTGTACCAACCGACTGACTGTCGTTACTTCTAGGGTGGAGAAAAGGTGCATTTGGATGATTTTTGGTGATTGGAGCTAATACCAACCCAAATCAAGGTAATTCTAACTAATCTCTTTTATTTTTTACCATTAGGAACCTCGCCATCTCTTGTTTTCTATTTTTTTCTTCCATTTTCACCTAAAAAGGGGTTTGTTACCGCTAAAGCCTAGTATTACTCCAATTTTTATATGTTTATGCGAACTATACATACATCTATAAGTATATTATGTAGATCTACGATATTATGACTAGATCTATCTAATTACAACACTATTAATTACTATTATCATACAATTTATCTAAGCATATTACAATTAGTATTGATATAATTAGTTACTTATTTATGTTTAGTAGAAGATGTTTTACTAAAGAGTAATGTGAATATAATAAAAATGAGTATTACACTTATACAATATTGCACATGAAAGAGCAATACGGAACTCCATACAACCAACCTTACATAATATACATGTCATGAGAGCAATATGTCAACCATATCAACTCAATATTGTAAGGAGAATCAATGTGTAACTCGACATACAACTAATATGAGTTAGTAGGTTACTATGCCATTACTGTGTTGTAAATTGGATATTGTTGTATATGTGTGTATTTATGTTTATGGATTGTGCTAGTAAAATCCCACAACATGATTCCTACATTTTGTCATCGAAATCCTTCATCGAAATCCCAAAAAAAGGCATGTTCCCTACCTCCCACATGGACACCCCACCCCCACATACCCATTATAAAATTTTATTGCATAAAATGATGCATGTAGGTGTAGAGATTACACCTATAAAATTTCATGATTTGATTCGTTCATTTTGGCATCGAAACGGCTAGGATTGCATCTGTCAAAATTTCTGTCGGTATACCGGTAAATACCTATTTCCAGGTTGTCGAAACGGCATTGGTATCGAATACCTCGTTCCTTGTGCCCCTAGGCGTGCGCCTCATCTTAGCTCTTCACAACACTAAGGCAGTCAAGAAGCATGAGCCTGTAAGGAAGAGGGGGAAGGGACGGGGAGGAAGCAAGAAGGGTGCCGAGGGGGAAGGAGGGGGGAGAAGTAAGAGACACATGTAACTCATCACGGTTGTCACGGCCATTGTCCCTGCTTCCCACAACCCCAACAACGATAGTAGCGAAACTTGTTACTACTCCTTTAGTAGTGGTCACGGCCTTGGTTGTTGCCTTAGCTCCAACACACAGAGGAATGGAGGGAGAGGGACCATGAGGAAGACAAGCAGGGGCAGACACCGGGGGGCAGAGGCCACGATCTCCCCAAAAAATAAAAAATGTAATCTATATATATATATATATATATATGTGTGTGTGTGTGTATATATATATATGTATATATGTATGTATATATATATATTATATGTATATATATATATTATATGTATATATATGTATATATGTATGTAAACATATGTTTGTAATGGTATATTGATAATATATATTATATTTACTGCATATACATCATAGACATGGACTTGGTCTAGTGGTTTAAAGTTACACTCATATCTTAGAGGTCTCAGGTTCGATCCTTTGTGCATGCATTGTTCATTTTTCGCAATACATACAGAACGCAAATGCTATATATATGTTGTTTGATACAACAAAATACATAGCTAGACTTGGTGTAGGGGTAAATATGTTTGTTGTTGTATTTGAGGTCATGAGTTCAAATCTTATATTAAGTACTTTATTTTTTTGCCCCCCCCCAATTGCTAACTCTTGGTGTCGCCACTGAAGACAAGGGGTTAGGGCGGCAGGAATGTGGTGGATTAAATGGGTCCAAGAGTGTTTGGTTTGTGAGTTTTTGTTTTATTTTTTAGGCTATGGGCTAGTTCCAATTTGTGTCCGAATAAATTAATTGGACCCAATTAATCATTAGACATGAATTTTAACTTGATATCGTGAGGATCAGGGTTGAAACCCTAGATCTGAGAAGAGGGGTGAGAGGGAAAGCAATTAAAATTAGAGAGGCGGGAGAGAGAGAGCTAGGGCACTGTTCCTTTCAAAGAGGGAAGCAAGAGTTTTCAACTTACTGCTCGCATCATCGATCCTTGTTATTATGAGTATTGTATTTATACAAGATAGGCCCGGCCCATTACTTGGAGCCCAAGTATTGTACAAGTAATGTAAAAGCATAGAAATACAATGTACTCTTGTAGGCATTTCACCAAACGAGTAGAGAGCTCTTCATCACCCAATCCCCCCCCCCCGCAAACTGGATGAGGGTAACTGAAGTCCCAGTTTGAGACGTAGGAAACGAAATATTGTCTTGGTTAGAGGTTTGGTGAAGACATCTGTTGGTTGCTGAGATGAAGCTATTTGTGCAGTAACAATGTGTCCAAGAGCCACTTTCTCGCGAATGAAATGGTAGTCGATCTCGATATGTTTAGTTTTTGCATGAAAAACCGGATTGACAGAAAGCTGAAGTGCTCCGAGATTGTCACAGAAGAGTCGAGCAGGTTGAGGGAGAGAAATGTGAAGGTCTCGAAGAAGAAACAAAACCCATGTGAGCTCAGCAGTTGTGGATGCTAGAGCTCGATATTCAGCTTCGCAGCTGGACCGAGCAACAGTAGATTGCTTCTTTGCACTCCATGAAATGCAGGTGGTTCCAAGGAATATACAAAAGCCTATAGTAGATCTTCTGGTAGAGGGACAGCCAGCCGAGTCGGAGTCACTAAAGGCAATTAACGTTATGGACACAGCCGGCTTAATGGTCAAGCTACAAGAGAGAGAGCCCTTCAAGTACTTAAGGATGTGTTTGACCAGAAAGAAGTGATGCTGAGATGGCGAAGCAAGGAATTGACAAGCAGTATTGACTGCATACGCTATATCGGGCCTAGTGATGGTAATATATTGTAAGCAACCAACTATTCGTCTGTACAGTTGAGCATCCACAAAGCTTGGAGATTCAGAAACTTTGTGAAAATTGAGAGCAATAGGAGTGGATGCAGGTTTACAGTCAACCATATCAGCTTGGCGAAGAACATCAAGAATGTATTTTTCCTGAGTTAAGAGTAAACCAGAAGAAGAGGCACAAACTTGAATACCAAGAAAGTAGGATAGGGCTCCAAGGTCTCAAAGATTGAAAGTAGCACTCATGGTGTTTTGAAAGTGTGCAAGCAGCTTCGCATTATTACCAGTGAGTATTATGTCATCGACATAGAGAAGAAGATATATAAGATCTTGTTGATGAGAATATACAAACAGAGAAGGATCAAAACTGCTAAAAATGAACCCAAACTCAAGAAGGAAGTCATTGAGTTTATTAAACCAGGCGCGTGGAGCTTGTTTGAGGCCATAGAGGGCTTTATTAAGCTTGCAGACATATCCAGGGAACTGCAAATTAACAAAACCCAGAGGTTGCTCAAGAAAAACATGTTCCAATAGATCACCATTCAAGAAAGCATTACAGATATCAACCTGCATTAACTTCCAGTGGAAGGTTGTGGCTAAAGTAAGAACAACTCGGATGGTGGTTGCTTTGACAACAGGGCTATAAGTTTCAATATAGTCTACTCCTTAGTTATAACCTTTGGCCACCAGGCGTGCTTTAAGTCTTTCTAAGCTGCCATCAGCTTTTAATTTCGACTTAAACACCCACTTGGAACCTACCACACGACCATGGGCTGTACGAGGAACTAAAGTCCAAGTGGCATTATGCTCAAGTGCTAGAAGTTCTTCTTTCATAGCTTGAACCCAATGAGGACATTGAAGAGCACCTTTGACAGATCGTGGTATGTCAAGAACTACTTGAACTGTCATTGCATGTGGAGATGTATGCTGAAGTTGTCGTGCCTTAGATCTGGTAATCATAGGATGAACATTTGTACTAGATTTGAGGCAACTTGACTTTTGTAGTGAAGTCGTGCATTCTGGGACGGATTGGTCAATGTGAATATTTTGAATGTGTGTAACATTATCCTCTGGATTAGAAACAATCTCAGCAGAGATATTTGTACATGCACTAGATAATCTGATTAAATCATTTTGCTGAGCTGGTACACATACATCAGTAGATTGACAATCCACATTAAAAGACTATACAATTGTAACATTTGGCAGTATATTTACATCTGCAGTGTAATCTTTGCTTGTTACTGGTGTGGGTTGTAATGAATCAGCATCATCTGAAGACTCATCCAGTGCTTGAAGAAAATCTGAGAAAACAGATAACTCTCCTAAGGCTACATTCTGTGGAATGTGTTCTTTAAATGGGAACACATTCTCATTAAACACTAAATGGCGAGAAAAGTAAATGCGTCCACTAGATATATGCAGACATATGTATCCCTTGTAACTATCACTATATCCCAAAAAGGCACAAGGAAGAGATCGTGGTTGAAGTTTGTGTTTGTTGAAATCTCTTAGACATGGAAAACATAAACACCCAAAAACTCGTAACATATCATAATCGGGTTTCTTTGCAGACAATCGAAACAAAGGAGATATATGATTGTTTGTCTTTGAAGGCAAACGATTTATGATGAAGTTCGCAGATGAAAAGGCTTCAGGCCAAAAGATGAGAGGAACTTTGGCATCTAGCATCATAGTGAGCCCTAATTCCACAACATGTATGTGCTTTCTTTCGACCAAACCTACATGTTCATGAGTATGTGGACATGAAAGATGATGGACAATGCCATTTGCTGTGAGAAAATTCGACATTCTATGGTTAACAAACTCTCCACCTCTATCAGTCATGAGAACTTGAATTTTTGCATGAAACTGATTATCAATCATTTTACAGAAGAAAACAAAACGATCATACAAGTCAGATTTTTCTTTCAACGGATAAAACCAAGAAAAACCAGTGCATTCATCGACAAACAAAGCATAATAGCATAAACCAATTTTAGATATTACACGAGATTTTCCCCACAAGTCACAATAGACTTGTCCAAACAGGACATTACTTTTAACATGATTGTTTGAAAAGGGCAGTCTATGGCTTTTGCCTAACTGACAACTATTGCAGAAATCTATTTGCTTATTTGATGAACTTATTTGTTAACTAGATTCTAGGTATTGTTGTACTTCTTTGTGTGTATGCCCGAGTCTTCTATGCCAGGTGAGAGCAGTTGTAGTAGGAGCTTTGATCGAGAGAAGACCTTTATGCCTGCCAGATGTGATTGAGTACATTCCATCTTTAAGGATTCCCTGAGCCAGAGTTGTGTGTCTGCAAATTTTGTATAAGAAAAGAGTCTCAAAGAAAAATGAAATAGCAAGGGAATTCACGGGTCAGCTGAGCAACAAATAGCAGGTTCCTCTTTATGGAGGGAACAACTAAAACCTTCTCAAGAGGTATAGCATGTTCTTGTATGATGTGAGATCGTCCAGTGCAAGTGATAGGAAGATAGGTGCCATCGCCAATCATTATGAAGTCATATCCCTTGTAGGAAATAACATTACTAAGGATACATGCATTCTGAGCAATGTGGTTGGTGGCACCGGAGTCCACTTGCCATTCAGTTATGTTGAAGTTGTTTGGCTCAGACACCTGCAGAGTTGCCATTGCCTTTGCTTGTTCTGTCACTGCATCTTCAGTTAGAGTCCTAGGGACCTCCGGACTCTGGTAAGAGTTATCAAAGCGATGTCAGCACCGATAGGCCTCATGTCCTCTCTTCCCACAGATCTGACAGAAGACAGGGGTCGGAAAGAATTGTCATAGTTACCAGTCGACGGCCTGATGCTTTGATTGAAGCCACGCCCTTGAGAAGAGAACTGACTTGAAGGTCGAATTCCAAGGAGACATGGATTAGGATTGTATTGCTGAGAAGATGGAGGAAGCATTCGATAGTTCCCTCTTCCAGGATTCCGAGGTCCAAAACTTGATCGTTGTCCCAGAAAGGCCAAATTAGGACTAGAAAAGGATTATGTGGATGACCTACGCATATCATGGTCTCTCAACAGCGAGACTACTTCATCATATGACATAAGAGGAGGTCTCATCATCGAGACAGTGAATATCTCAAACTCGGATCCAAGGCCACTGAGGAGAAAATAAACCTTGTCATCATCAGGCAGAGGTTTACCTATTGCGTGGAGTTGATCGCAGATGAGCTTGAATTCTCGAAGGTAATCTATCACAGATTTGCTTCCTTTCTGAATCCGCCTCAGCCGTGTAGTCAATTCAAAGCTTCTGGACTGAGTAGATTCGCAGAAGTTCTTCGCGAGAGCACTCTAGATCTAAGCAGATGTGGACAAGCCTACCACAACTCCGAGTACTTCCTCGGTCAGAGTCCCCATGATCCATCCCTTGATCAGCATGTCGGTCCTCATCCATAGCACATATGCGGGATTGGATGTGATTGCACCTTCATCGTCTATGATGATCTTCTAAGGAGCTTTCTCGGTTCCGTTGATGAAGGATTCGAGCGAGTTGCTCTCGATCAGCGCTCGAACCTGAACCTCCCAGTAGAGATAGTTGGAGCTGGTCAGCTTGAGGGAGACGAAGTTTGAGACATTGTGTCGGCAGGATATGGATACTTTGATGCCATTGCTTCTGTCTTCGAGGAAGGTCCAGTAACTGAGGAAGACATGATAGTAGATGACGGCGGAAGCTATGCTCTGAGACCACGTGAGGATCAGGGTTGAAACCCTAGATCTGAGAAGAGGGGTGAGAGGGAAAGCAATTGAAATTAGAGAGGCGGGAGAGAGAGAGAGCTAGGGCATTGTTCCTTTCAAAGAGGGAAGCAAGAGTTTTCAACTTACTGCTCGCATCATCGATCCTTGTTATTATGAGTATTGTATTTATACAAGATAGGCCTGGCCCATTACTTGGAGCTCAAGTATTGTACAAGTAATGTAAAAGCATAGAAATACAATGTACTCTTGTAGGCATTTCACCAAACGAGTAGAGAGCTCTTCATCACCCAATAAATATACATTTGTATATTATATATACATATTTATAACTATGCCTCGACACATTATGAAGCTTATGCCTCGACCGCCTCAAGGCTTACGCCTTGTCTCGCCGAGATAAAAATGCCTTGAGAACTTTTTAACCTTGAATGGGATGCTTTTCCATATAACAAATTGACAAGGATTGAATACACCCCTTATTTGGAAAATCGGACACATGATTTTCAGTACCGAGTGATCATTTGGTAATGGCTCAATAAACCATCATCATCATCAACTAAGCCTCAATCCTAATTATGTTGGGTTCGGCTACAGGGATCCTTCTTTTCCATTCAGCTCTATCATGGGTCATATTCTGGTTGAGATGTAGAGATTCAAAATCTCTCTTTATAAGCTCTTCCCATAATGGTTCAATAAACCATATGCTTCCTTTGCCAATCGCTTTCATTGTTGTAGAAATAAACAACAAGCATTGATTGTTTATCTTAACTAAACACGAAAGGTATTATAATAATTGTGATATCTCACTAGAAGTTCTTGGTGTATTTTGCATAATGGGATAAACTAAAATCTATACTTGTTGAGGTGCTCGACTAGTCGGCGACTGGTCGGCGAGTCGTTTTTGTGGCCAATCTGCCATCAAAGTTTTCCATCATGTTCAACATCCGCCCAGGCCGACTGGTCAGCTAGTCGGCCGACTGGTCAGCTAGTCGGCCGACTGCTCCGATTGGTCGGTTAGTCACCCTACAAGTCGGACGCTTATGTGATGGGCCAGACAATTTTTTTAATGTCATTCGGTCTTATTGTCGACCGAAGTGTTTGTGATTGTCTTGTGCCAATTGCCATGGAAATGGAAATAGATGATTACAACATAATTTCATTCACATTAGTAATGTACACTACATCTCTAGCAATTTAGCATATAACTATATATATTACTAATATATAACTAATTATATATTACTAATATATATAACTAATTATATAAGTATATAACTATAACTATATAAGTATAACTATAACTATAACTATATAAGTATAACTATATATTACTAATATATATAACTATAACTATATAAGTATATAACTATATATATTACTAATATATAAGTATATAACTAGCATATTGTTGTATATAAGTATATAACTATATATATTACTAATATATATAACTAATTATACGGAGAGAGAAAAAAAAACCTATGCCTGGGAGGCTGATTAGTCGGCCTGGTATCCCAAGGATCCAGGGTGACCAACTAAACGCCTTGACAAGTACGCTAAAATCTAGAAGATATTACTTTTGCAACACATTATAATGCTCAAATTTAACAACCAAAATGTGTAAGCCTAGTATCAAGCAACCTTAAAAATAAGTAGCATATAAATGACCTTTTCATGTCAAGGTATCCCTCCAAGCAGGGCCGCATTGGTCCCATCCCATCAGAGTAAACCCCAAGAAAGAGAAACGTGGTGGAAGGTCACCCCTACGCCCATTAATGTGGATTTCCATCATAAGGCCGGCCCCTTACGTGTGTGCTTCTCTTGTCATAAGGGTTTTTTCCCCTAAATTTTGTCCTTGAAGTGATTTGAACCCAGACCCTCCTATTTAACCTATTTAGCTGACCGGTTTCACCAATTTAGCTGACCTTGACCTATCATAGTATACGTTTTCAGTTTTGAAGCTTCAAACTGTACAAATTTGCTATAAAGTCTTGCTTCTTGGTTACACATATATTAACACTAGTTATACTAATAAATTAGAGTTATAAGGCATCACAATTTCCATATTTGCCTGGGATGCTTATATCCTTGCATAGGTGGGTATGGCTTTTATGAATAGTATGATAGATGGTACATACTACATCAAAATTCTCTGCATCTCTTTTTCGCACATTTGGAGTCTAATTATTCTAGCGAGAAATTTTTGAAATACATATTTCAAGTATATGGGTCGATCACAATGAGATAAAAGCAGTGCAAATGTGATAATTAAGATGCTTCAAAATTGACGGTTTTGCTGTAAAACAAATATAGATCATAATTATGGAAGTCTGAAATCTGAATGATGCTTCCTAATGCCAAGAAAATAAATCCATGGTACATATAGCCATGCATAGAAGGTAGGAATGGTTGTTGTGAATAGTATGATAGATTTAAAATTCTCTAGGTTTCTTTTTAGCACGTCTGAAGTCAAGGACATCTTGAAATATATCGTTCGTGTATGGTCAAACATTACAATAAGATAAAGCAACCAAATGCAACAGTTAAGATGCTTTGGAATCAATAGACAGTTTCACTGCAAAACAAATCCAGGCCATAATTATGGAAGAGTGGACGGTGCTTACTAGTGCTAAGAATATAAATCCATGGACAGAATATTTCTCCATGCACCTATCTAGAATTGGGCTGGGATGAATTTGACAATAAAGAAATTCAGAGCTGAAAATGGTTATATAGATTTGGTCTTAGATAATAACAAATTTTGAAAAGGCAAAGAATCAGAAGGAACTCGTTGATTCTAGAAAACCATGTATCATAAGGCAAACAATTTTTAGAACATGATTGTGTAAAAAATAAACATCACGTGAAATTTTTATGGTAGACTTGACATACTAAAGGACTTCTGGATAATAATTTGTGAGGCAAAGATTCTAAGCAGGCTCAAATTTTTCTATATATCCCGTTGATAGTTTTGTGTAAGAAGCAAAGGGCAATTTACTTATATTTTTTTGTTTCAATAGAGCCCTTAAGTCAGGTTAAGTCTCATATATTAGTATGTACGACAATTATGTGTTGGCCCTAACACATTATGTGAACCTTACTTGTACATCGTGCATACATACATACATGTATACTCAAAGTCTGTTCCTATAGTACAACTGTCAGATTGATATTTGAACTGAAGATACTACATGAGTAGTTTTAATGTCATTATTCATCTCATCAGTATACTTATAGTACATGTATTTAAAGGATACAAAAAAGTTGCACTAGAGAAACTTGTAGAACGACGTCTAGATGAATCACTTGCAAGTATCCAAACCGGCTCAAATTTTCTATATAGCCTATTCATGTGATAAATTTCAAAGACCGATGTTTAGACTCCCAAAAACCTCGACCAAGTTACGTTAACCCAATTCGGGTGTTTTTCTATGTGCAATGAAATCAATGTCAATAGGATACACGGTTCAAAAATTAGGTTTTTCTCAAACTACATAGATCATTTGCAATTGAATGATATGCACATGTATGTTCTATGTAGTTTTAGTGTGTATGTAGACGTAGATACATGCATGTATGCAAGCAACACTACGGGGTAACACCCATTGCTTCAAAAATTAGATTGGGGCTAGATACACGACTGGAGGTGAATTCAGATGTTTGTTTACTCCATAAGTTCGACCGAGCAACACATTTTCCGTCATAGATATTCTGAAGTTTCCTTTTCCACTAAGCTTAGGCTTGCAGTGGGGTATCGGGGTCCTCTTGTCGCACAAACCACATAGAGTCGATACTTACACTGGTTGTGTCTCCACTTCAACATCATAAAAGCATATCCAATGTCCCAATTCGGTGCCAATTTGTACTGGGTTCAATAATTATCCAATGAACTCCAGTAATACTTAAAGATGGCCCCGAGGAACAACCACAGGCAGTCTTAAAATTTGATTGGCCTTTGACAATAAAAATAGACTGACCACCATGTTTTTCTGGATCAAAACAAATGTAAAAAATGCAAAGTTGGCATTAGACAGATTTTCACTCTAGTAAATACTTGATAACATGAAGAAAAAAAAACACATCCAATGTCCAACACAGTTTGCCTCGGATGATACAGATATAATGATTATCCTGTGAGGTCATCTAATACTTACAAAATGACCCCCAAGTCCCAGACAAATGCTGATTTTAACTCAAGGCGTGCAGCAAAAATAGGCCAAGCATTTGTGTAGACTCAAAATAAATGCACAATAGTCTAGTTATTGATTGTTGGCGGAAATATCACAAAAGAAAAAATTTAACAGCATAAATTTGTTTGTAGGCCCAAAGGTTGATTAATCGAAAAACAAAAACTAAAATGTAGGGTAGGGCTGCCCAGTACTGATTCTGGCATTATTAGCAGTCAGCTAACAGCGAAAACTGAGTAATCTGACAAAATTAGGCAGTTGGATGTTTCCCTAGTGAAAATTCACCAATGGCACATGCAGCCTAAGATGGGCCTTTTCAATGCCATATGATTGAAACGGACAAAGCTTTACAAAAAGCCAAGTATAAAACACACAACTAGCCATTTTAAGATGGGTCAGCTACAGATGACCCAAAAAAAAAATTAGATGGCCAAAAAAAGATGGTCAGCTACTCTACTCAAAATCCTCTTTAGAAAGATGAAGCAAAAAGATCCAACCTCTATAACATAGTTATTTATTACAACTACAACTATTAGCAACTTACCAGGATAAATACTTTACAGCAATAGCTACTAGCACTAGAAAGTTGTCGATTATTCTATCGTCTAGATATCAGGCACAGATTAAAATATTTAATTTCATCACTGATGGTCCTGGAAACTGAAATTTGGACGACAATTTTGACACAATTCGTTCATGCTGACACAAGAGTTCGACACAATTTCTACAACCAACTAAAAGAACTAGGTCATGAATATTTACTGGGTTGGTCCAAATACGTTAATTCACATATTTATGCAATTTTTCATATCTAACCCTTGGGTACGTGCATTTCTATATCTCTAACCCGTCGAAAACGAAATTTTGACATTTCAACCAAAATGAAAACCACGCCAACTGGTTATATGTTTAGAAGGTTATATATGTAGATAAGAATTATGCGGAAAAGGCAGCTATCTGGCAAGGCTTGTGATATTGACTTTCAGCAGTTTAACTGAGACAGCTCAGTCAAACCAGAATCTGAAACAGGTACCAGACTGATCCTCAGAATTGCACTGAGATGACTTTTCCAGCAATATTTCAAAAAAATTATCAAAGCAATAGATTATATATACACTCTCTTGCAGATCTAGCAAGTTACTCCTGCTGGTCCTAAAAATCAAAACCATTGGCTTCCAACCAAGGAAGCACATACACGTTTCTAGACACGGACACTGACACGGATACGGACACGGGACACGGCAAATTTCAAAAATGTAAGACACGGACACGGCATTGGATGAGGGGAAAATGCTTTTTTAATATATCAATATGTGTGGATGTATGATGTATGAACTGGAATTTATTTTTAAGTTTGTCCAGATTAAGGTATCTATGTATATATAATCTTATATGCATGTAGAGGTGTGTCTTTGTGTGTGTAGTAGATATAATGTGAAGAACAAAACTAAACACGTAGTTTTTGTAAATATAGTATATTACAGAATATTTATATATATGAGGTTCATATTACTCATTTAACCAGCTTATTAGACCATAATTTGATTCATATTTATATATATAATCTTATATGCATGTAGAGGTGTGTCTTTGTGTGCGTAGTAGATATAATGTGAAGAACAAAACTAAACACGTAGTTTTTGTAAATATAGTATATTACAGAATATTTATATATATGAGGTTCATATTACTCATTTAACCAGCTTATTAGACCATAATTTGATTCATAGTATCTGATTCAGTGCTTAGACTTTACATATTGTTTTTTCTTTCAACAGATTTCCTTGTAATTGTGATCAGATCTTAGCTCTATGTGACATTTTCTCAGTGACAGGACATGAACACAGCTGTATATTCAAAATTTGCATCGTCAAATATGGTATTACAGCAGCATCTGCTGTAGTGAAATGTCCAGGAAGTGTCCGGGCAGTGTCCAGCTGTGTCCGGTGTGCTGAAAAAAACTAAATTGAACTGGACACGTCCCAGCCGTGTCCAAAACGTTTTGGGCCGTGTCCGGGAAGTGTCCGTGTCCGAAATGTGTCCGACACGGACACGGGGGGCTGTCTAGAAGTGTCTGTGCTTCCTTGCTTCCAACATTTGGACAGAGACAGCTCAGAGCTGACACGATACCAGAAATGGCTTTCCAAATTTTATTGACGATGGTCGCATTCCGGCTGAGACAACACACTTGAGCAGTCTTCAAGAAGATATTAAACGAATTGCTACACTAATGGCAATGGCTTTCCAACTGAGAAAATACATTCCAGTAATACTTAGTCATACGAACTGCTCAAGTAAAATCTCTTGCATACTTAGTCAGGTTACTCCAGTCTGTCCTCAAATTCAAAAGCATCCAAACCATGGGTTACTTTTCTACCTCTTCCTACTTGTAGAGTGTGGGTTTAACCGAAGATATCAATTATTAAAACAACCGAACAGAGCATACCCAGTCAAGTAATAGATCACCAATTATGTCAGCAGCCCACTCAAAAGTAAGGCAAAACAATTTATACTTATAACAACAAGAACCATTATAGAGAGTAAACATGCGCTAACCTCGGTGGGCTCATAGGAGCATATGGATTCCAGGCCCTATCACGCATTGGAGTCCTCATGCCATCATGAATTGGTGTTGCTGAAAAGAATGGTTACAATATCATCCATAACTCCAAATACAATTGACATTGCATGCTAGAAAGAACACAGTATATAGCTGTGAAGTATACCACCAGGATCCCTCATCGGAGTCATATACGGATGAAGTGGAGTTCGTGATGGATGCATAGGAGTCTCGCTTCCCATGCTATAACGGTTACTTTCACTGCAAAACTCTTAACTTGATTAGCATTTTTTTTACATTGAAAAGAATAATAAATTCAAATAAAACGTAATAAAAGATTCCTTACCGTGCAGGTGTAGCTACACTGGAAGTGTCAGCTATCTGGTCTCGATTAACTGCAAGTGAGCACGAAGATGTCAAAGAACTCTAGGAAGGAGAAGTGTCATGGTAGGAGTAGAGATTGCGCACCTGTAACAATCTTCATTTGCGAATCAAGTTCAACCCTAATCAGAGTACCCTTAACCTCTTTAACCCGGCCGCGGTACCCCTTGAAAGGACCAAGACGGATTTTAATTACTCGGCCAACCAACGCATCATGTCCTCTCCCTCCATGTCTTCCACCAACTGTGTATATATATGAAAGATGTCAATAGTATAAAGGACAAGGAAGCAACTGATGTTAGCATTAATACACAATGGAATAAGATGCACACAGTTCAAGAACATACAGCCTGATGATGAAGGTGGCCTTTGAGATCTCATTGGTGATTGAACAACAGGGTTAGGCCTCAAACTACCAAATCTCGAGTCCAAGGAACCATTCTGGAAATGAAGTCTAGGTAAGTCTTTGGGTGTGCATGTTTAAGAAAATACGATCATTTTTTACAAAGAAAAGAAAAGATCATGGGATCATAAAGAATTTAGAGAAAACAATATAATATGAAGACAAATATACAGATGGGGCTTACATTTCGATCACGGTTATCACGTGAACCTCCAACTAAAACACATGAATGAGATTTTGCACAGATATATCCTGCGTGCTCAAGGTGGTGCCTATCATATATGAACAAAATTCCACTATGTATGTGTTCAACGGGTCCTTGCCTTCCCTGATAGAAGTTGACAGGTTTGTTACCAAAAGGTATGTATGATCATAACAACAGTTTTCAGTTAGTCCAACCTTAGAGGGGCCCTCAACAACTCTGACAACATCCTTTGCTGACACTATATTTTTATATCGATCCTGGGCATTCGTCCTTCGGTCTAATTTACCTGTAATCTCATTTGGCTTGACAAGGATGGCTTCAGGTCTATCAGGAACCCCCTTAAGCACCTGATGATATATGTTTAGTATGAGAAAGAATGTACTAGAGCAAAAAAATAGACAGTGAATTGTCAGCTAACCCGACAAGCATCCTTCTCCACACGTATAATTACTCCGAAGCTCTTGTTGCTGCATCACGATTGATAAAATAAACATAAAATCAACCAACTATAAATTAATTGTAAAATTCTCATAGCACATTTTGCAACTAGTGTCCTTACTTAAGCGACACAAGGTCGTGCAATTCATAATTTCCGATTTTGGTAACACCAGCAGTGACTTCAGAGCTTTCTACAACATGATCCGCAAAAACGCGTATCTGAAAGTCAATTTCACATCAGTAGAAACACAAGAAACTATTAAAGCTATAAATTATATATCCTACTTGGAAAAGAAAAATTACATGCTCATTTGTTGTGTCAGATACGATGATTAGAACGTGACCTTCAACCTTCACAACCATACCAGTGGCACCTTCTTGATCACCAGAGACAACTTTAACATGATCGCCAGCCTTGAAGTATTTGCATAGTTCTTTCGCATTGAAAGCAAGAGTTTCCTAAACACAACAGAGAGAGATGCATGCTGTTTATAAAGTGGGACCGTGTAAAATTAGATAAAATGAGACACTCCTACTCACTGGCAAGCCCTTCAAGCTAGGTCTGACATGCACATTCTCTTCTTCAACCTTTTCAACCCATCCCATTAAATTTTTCAATTCCCCTTTAACTACGACAACTGCATCTCCTTTCATAAAATGCCCCTTTTTCCTGTTTGCAAACAGGGTGGACAGACTACCAACATCACCATCTGCATCCTCCCCTGGTGCACGGAATTTCTCTAGCTCTTCAAATGTTGGTTGTATACTTTGAGTGCTGACTGATTTTAGTGACACTGTCTTATAATGAAACCCATCCCTAAATTTCATGTTATCAATAAACTCATAGTTTACACCACCAAACCTTCTCCTTTCAACACGGATGTGCATCTCCCTGGTTCCAATTTTGCAAACAAACAGATTAGAGTATAATTCTAGTAAAACAGATGGAAGTACACAATTCAAACGATCAAGTTCCATAGAAATTACCTAGCCTCATCAATGTTGAAAAATCTAGGTGGAGGAACAAACGGCTTCTTTTTCACAACATTGCCATCCTAATGTTAACACAACACAGAAGTTAGCAAAGAACAGCGATCACAAATTAATAAAATATAATTGCTATATACTTAGAATATGAACCAAATAAAAAAATCAGTGTCCACAAAATTTAAATCACAGTCAACATACTCCCAGCTTCTAAGCCTAGTCACAACTTTCTTGTCAATTTAGGGTTCTGTGTGCATTATTCTCCAAATTTTACAAGCTATTGCTTTTATGGTAAATTTTCTATTGACTTCCTGAAATATTGTCAAGCACTTGATCAGCACTTCCCAAACCATAACCAAAGTTTTACATCACCTCAATAGGATTCCTTTTCGCTTTATATTGGGTTCAGGATATCTAACTTCTGCAAAGTGATAAACAAACGGCCAACCACCTGGACGCTTAAGCGTAAAGCGGCCAATTAAGCAGGCGTTTTTGGAGAAAGCAGACAGTGCAACGAAAGAATATAAATATTTACATTTAGTAATATGATAATATGAGATTATTTGTTAACCACGAAATAGGAATGATTTTTATTAAGTTAGGATAGCTAAAGTAAATATGTAAATATTAGTATTTATTATGGCTTCACAGGCTCCATTACAAAGAGATTCTCTTACTAACAATAATAGCAAAATGATAAATTAGGCATCCTTCAAAAGACATAACCACACTGACGCTTAAGCACGAAGCGGCAAAGGCATTTTTGGACAAAGTGGACAATTCAACAAAATAATATAAATATTTACATTTTAGTAAATATGATATTATGATATTATTGGTCAACCACTCAATAACCAGGGAATATTAATGATTTTTATTAAATTAAGATAGGTAAAAGTAAATATGTAAATATTCGTATTTATTATGGCTTCACAGGCTTAATAACAAAAGCAAATTATATACCTCACATAATACTTCACTGTTAAACAGTATTAGCGAAATGACAATCAACTTAGTGTCAGATTAAATTAGGTTATCTATTAAAAGATTGTAGCGGCAGATCAACATAATTTTAGTACACAAATATAGAATAGTGTGTACTGTATAATATAGCCAAGTACAAATTTAATAGTACAAACACAATACAACAATTTACAAAATTTACAGTACTTGTAATGAAGTTGATTTTCTCTCTCTCCTCCGTATATGCACTTCCTCACTCATAACATGTTCAATTTTACTCAATAATGTCTCTGTCCATATCTTGGATGATTTTGAATCACATGTTACTCAATTTTTTATTTATGGTTGATGAAATGTCAATTTGATCTCTTTTATTCAATGTTGAATGCATTATGTACATTTGAATTTTTGAGACCCTTCAACATCACCATCTTGATCCTAATCTTTTTTTTGGATGACGTGGGAACCACCCCCAAGGAAGTGCCACTTCGGTGACCCCACCCCAACAGCATAACCCCCCCCCCGACATCTCGATCCCCATCTTTTTTCTATGAGGAGAGAATTTGTGAACCAACGGTGAAAATTTCATCTCAATCGTTTGGGCATACTTGTGTAGGCAGCTAGGCGGTCCTTCCCACCCAAGGGAAGCCTAGGGGGCCAAGGCGGGAGCCTAGACGTTTCTATGTGTTCATATTCGTTTATATTTTACATGTATAAAAATGATTTTGCATATACAATTAACCACACTCAAATACATACAACACTATATACATTTGTATTGGTTATCCCTAAAGCTTAATCAATCAAAACTTCACCTACATCACACCTGTCATGGTCTAAACTAGACCAATTCGGCCTTAATTTGACCTATCCTGATCTAAATTGGACCTAGTTTAACTTAGTATACCCTAATTTTGCCTAAATTGGATCTATTTTGGAATAGCATGGCCTAATTAGACATAACTTCCCCTAGTATGTCCTACATTGATCTAAGTGAGTCCTAATTTGGCCAAATCTGACATAATCCCCCAAATAAGACATGATTTCCCAAATCAAACCTATTTCCCCACAAATCAAACCCAATCTGCCCAAATTAGATCTGATTTGGCCTAAATCAGATTTATTTGTTCACTAAAACAACTAAACTTGATCTAATTTGACCAAATTCAGATCAACTCAGGGCCCCAAAGGCCTTAACCCTCTAATTTAATTACATGAAAGCCCAGGCACCCAATTTAAGGCGGCCCACCTAGAGCCTGGAGGGCCTAGGTGCGCCTAGGCAGAGCCTAGGTGGTAGCCTGGATAACTATGGGTTTGGGAGATGATTTTTACAAGTTGATACCTTCTTAGCCTTTTTTTCATCTAATTTCTAGCTCCTTGCCACGTCAATAATTTGCCTACTCTTGGCCATGCTAATGGGAGGCCTAGGATCGTGGGATTGTGAATTGCGCACCCAATCTAACGACTGGGGGTATCGTCCTTGCCCCCGCCCCAGTCCGGCCAATTGGCCATGTCGGCCACGGCTAGCCCACCCTACAACCCCCAATTGACTCCCTTATTCTCTTCGCATCTTCTCCCTTTTTCATTTCCCCCTTCTTCCACCCTCAATCGTGGCTCGGAGCTCCACCTCCCTTGCCTTGTTGCTTCAAGTCTAGAGGCACCAACGCGAGGCCAAGTTTGGGCTTTTTCGCCTTAGGCCCCTATCCCGTACTTTTTGTAATCGACTCTATTGCTTCTTCAATAAATGTTGGTTCTTCGATCTGCTTCAAGTCTAGAGGCACCAACGGGAGGCCAAGTTTGGGCTTTTCCGCCTTAGGTCCCTCGTCCTTGATCGAGGTTGTCATCGAGTTTGCGGCATTGAGACGAGGTTAGGCGGCCCTCTTCCGAGTTGTGCCCCTTCCTCTTCTTTTCTCCCTTCTTTCCAACAAAGCCAACCGTCATGGGTTGCCATTTCCCTCACACAGAGCGAGAGTGGAGAAGATGAGCAGCAGCAACCCGATCGTGCTTGGTCCATGACAGGCCAAAGATCGAATGGCCCGGATCAAAAGCTCAGTCTCCCTCTCTCACCAACACTCTCTAGTGGGCGGATCTGATCTCGACCATGAGATTGCAACCGAATCCATGGTGGATCCGCCAATCTGCGGCTCACATTTTTTCCTCTCTCTATCTCTGCTAGATATTCGAATAAATGATTGGATCTTCAAATGATCATAAGAAATGTCCATTAGCTAAAAATAGACATTTTATACCATTCTGGTCAGAAAATGCAAAGTTTCTTTTAAGATGATTTCCAAACCTAGATCTCAACGAAATTTCACTGATCTCCTAGAAATGCATAATTTTAATCTCTTTATTGTGATTAATGCCCTACTATGCCTAATCTCGACCTAATAGTGACTCAATGCTATTTTGTAACTACTAATCATTAGGTTTTGATGCATAATAAACCAAGTTTGGACCTTAATCGCTCTTGAGTATTAAGTATAGTCTTGTAATATCATATGTGACACATATATGGACTTTTTTATGCTATTCAAAACTATATTGTGGCTCTAGATCAATAACTTCTAATAACTTATGACACGAAATCCAAACATGATCACTCTTGTACTCCAATAATAAATATATGACATGAAATAGGACTTAGATTGATATGTCGATGATTAAGTCATTAATCTTATTCAAATCTTATGATTTTCCTATTAAGATCAATGAAATCTAATCTCAAATCCCTGACCTTGTCGTCGAGATGTTTCACCCTGAGTAAAGAATGATCGACAATTTTATATGAAACATGGTGATAAACTTGCATGCATTATTTGAAATGTTGAAATCAATAATCATAAAAGATGATACTTAGACTAGGGAAAACATCCAACCCTAATGAAAATGATCCTACGACTAAATGTTATTGAATCAAATCACACTTGCTTAAATGTCATGATCTTTTTTTGGACTCATTTCAAAGATCTAATCATGTTCTTAATAATCCAGTTCTCTTGTTCCAAGGTATGCTTTACTTCTTATTGACCTTGATTATATTGATGCTTGTATTGTATATGTACGAGTCCCTATGCATGGCTATATATATATATATATATATATATATATATATATATATAGAGAGAGAGAGAGAGAGAGAGAGAGTCAAGCTAGAATACACTCGAGTGTATTCGAAGCAGAATACACTCAAGTCATTTTTCATGATGCAATATTTTTTTCAAAAATCTAATCCGTTGATCTTCTTAAACATCTTGTGAATAGCTCATACGCAAAATTTGAGCACATTTGGACATTTATAGGTCATGTTATAAAGACCACAAAAATTATGCATTTCAAATTAGTTTCGCGCGTCGATTACTCGAGTGTATTCTAGCATGACTCTCTCTCTCTCTCACTCTATATATATATATATATATATATATATTTATATTTATATATTAATATATATATATATTAATATATATATTTATTTATTTATTTATATATTTATATATATATATATATACGACCAGCCATGCTCTATGGGAGTGAATGTTGGGCGGTGAAGAAACAAGGTCTCAACAAGATGAACGTGGCTGAAATGCGTATGCTGAGATGGATGTGTGGGAAGACAAGAAAAGATCGTTTGAGAAATGACTATATCAGGAATAAAGTGGGGGTGGCGAGCATTGAGGACAAGTTGCGTGAGGGCCGACTTAGATGGTACGAACATGTGCAACGCAGACCTACTAGTGCGCCTATACGAAGCAATGCTATTGAGCCAAACACTATAAATAGAAGAAGAGGAAGGCCTAAATTAACATGGGATGAGCTTATAAAGAGAGATTTTGAATCTCTACATCTCAATCAGAATATGGCCCATGATAGAGCTGAATGGAAACGAAGGATCCATGTAGCCGACCCCAACATAGTTGGGATTGAGGCTTAGATGATGATGATGATATATATATATATATATATATATATATATATTTTTATTTATTTATTTATTTATTTATATATATATAATGGTCATTCATTCGCTACCCGTGCATCTGTTTTGTAATAGGAAGATACATATTTGTACTGAGACAGACATTGTTCGTAATGAGATGATCAAATTTATAATACAAACACTCGTTTTGTATTTCACGTCTAATTACAATAAAAATGATATTTATGACAGCAGTTTACGTTGTAATACAAAACGAGTGTTTGTATTACAAATTTGGTCATCTCATTACAAACGTTGTCCGTCTCATTACAAATAGGTACCTTTCTATTACAAAATAGATCCACAGGTAACAAAAGTTAGTTACCCGCATGGGTAGTGAATATATATATATACACACACATATATATAGTGTTAGCTTCATATTCCCTACAACTACTATATTTCATTTTGATTATAACATGTTGACAAAAATGCAAACATAATTGTGTGTGTGTGTATACATACATACATACATACATATATATACACACACATATATAGTGTTAGCTTCATATTCCCTACAACTACTATATTTCATTTTGATTATAACATGTTGACAAAAATCAAACATAATTATATGTATCTATTATACAACCCTTGGTGTACCTACTTGTATTCTCATGATAAGGGCACAAGGCTTGGTGCACATACTTGTTTTGTTCAAGCAATGGCACAACCTTTTAAACAGGGTTAGCTCTTGGCACTTGTGCCTTGAGGCGCCTCACAAATTTGAAACAGGGTTAACCCTTGGCTTTTAGCCCTGTCCTCCTTCACGAACCCTTCCTTAGAGAAGTTGGTCAGGGGTCTTATAATGTTGCATGGTATAATGGAAATGCACTAAAAATATGATTTGTGTTAATAAGAAAGTTTTTGAAATCGTTGCTTTGCTTTAGTTCTTGCCTTTATATAAGTTTAGCCAAGTAAATATATTTCTCTAAACCTCCAAGTTTTTCATATCTTTTTACAGATTACCAATGTGTTTGCATTGATTATATCCGATGTTGATGATACTAGGCACCACATGTACACTATGATATACCACCAGATTGATGCTTCTGATATGCTAACATGATGTCTGTTTGGAACTCAAAACATGTAACACAATTGTGAGTCCATGGAATTTATTTATAAATAAAGGGTGTAGATCTTGTATCTTCATGTATTAGCTAGTTTCCTTTTGAGCTTTGTATCTCCCCTTTTGTTGCTACGACCAATGTCGTATAAACCTTATGGTTTATGGATATCAATAATGGCGATTGTTGTTTTATTCATATGTATGATGTATGGTTTGAGCCATTCTAGGGACATGCTCGGGCCTTTCGTCACTGACTTTCTAGTCAAGGGAGTTGGGATTTGGGTAATAAATGGTTCTGTGACAAGACTCCTATACTACTTTTATAATGCATTCAGATCATACTTTCAAAATGTTAACATGATGCTCTTATACAGTGACATCAGTACGGGCCCTATAGAAAATTACCTAGGTTTTGGAAGGCTGAAGCGGAAAGCGTGCGGATTGACCCCCTTGAACGCTTAAGCGTGAAACGGGTTTTAAAGCGGATTGAAGCGGGCGCTTTTTGAAAAAGCAGTCTATTCCGTATTTTATCATATTAAATTAGTGAAAATCACTCAACCAACAAAATTGAGTGATAGTCATCAATGATTTTGATCATACTATAAGCAATATCGTTTAAAGATCACATTTGAAATTTAGGGTAAGTAATAGAAATGATAACATGTTATTAGCAACTATTAAATACTTGTACATAGGTTTTATCAGTTAAACATTAACTGATTATTAAAAAGATAGTGATATCTGCATTACTAATAGTTGGTTGTATTTTACACAAATAATCAATTACTCAACTTTGACGAAATATTAATTGCAGACTTTAACAAAGTGTCATATGGATAGAAGTATAACTCACTGTAACATGTTCAACATAGACAAGTGATGTTTTAAATTTATCATGTTTGCAATCATTGTAACAGGCATCACTTATGATTCAGAATAACCAATAACTTTATAAACATCACATATTGGAATATTTTCAAGATTCATACAACTGGGCATACATGTCATAGAATTACAACTGTACACATTCACAATTTACGTACAGTACATGCATATCCATTATTTAGGACAAAACAACACCTGAATCTATATATAATACTATCATACTACTACTAAAATTGTTGTAGGTAAGAAAAGTACGGTAGATTTGGACACACAACACTACATTTGCAAGTAGTCGGTAACAGATAATACGTGACAACTGACAAGTAATAGTTGCAGAAACATAATAGTGTATTTAGGAATATTATGTATTATACAGTAATATGTAAAGAGATTTTCAAATAATAGACTAACCCAACTGACAAAGACCTACATTATACACCAATACAATGTCAATGTATTATACATTATTACAACTTCCAACATGAAATAAGTGCTACTCCTAAGCTGAATTCACAGAGACAACTGATCCAATTGGGAACGGCATTATTGTTGATGCTGATGGTAAGTTTCATCTCATATTAGGATCTTGGGTATCATATTATGTTGCTTTCTGAATATTTCAGTTACTGATTAGGCTGGATAATTAAAATATATACTGAAGCGCCTAAAGCGGGCCGCTTAAGCGGGCCCAAAAAAGCGGATTGAAGCGGGTAAAAGCAGGAAAAGGCGGCCGCTTCAATACAAAACGCTTAAAGTGTCGCTCAGCTGGAAAAAAAGCGGCCAGGTGTGCTGGGCGCTTAAGCGGCCACTCCAGCCGCTTTTTAATTCCATGAAAATTACCAACTAGAGAGACATTTATACGTACAATGATGATACGCAAGTTCAATATATGTACAAGAAGAACACTATTACGGCCTGTTTCTTGTTTATTTATGACATACAATACATACAGGGGCATCAGGCAACTAATTTTTTATATTTAAACAAGCTGTTGTCAGACAAAGCAGTCCTTGTTTTAATTCAGTGGTACTAGGCAACCGGTTATGGGGTGAGAAGAAGCAAAAAAGAAGTGTCTTCTTGATAGCAAAGCATTTTGCCAGCTTCAGTCAAGATTCCTCAAGTACATGGTTCAGGCTGCTCGAGCGGCCACTTACTTAATCCATGCATGACACTTATATACATCTTATCTCAAATTCTACAGGTTATTCCTGATGTCAGACGATGCACAGATTCCTAGTTTCAAATTTCCACAATCCCACAGTTTCAACAATCTAGTATTTAGAACAGAATTATGAAACTGAGAAGCAAAAGCCCAAATGAAAGCCTTGAAGCTTGTCTCAAAGTTTGCTCACGCTAGGGCATAATCTCAAAGAAGGGTAAATGTATGCAACATATTTCTGATCCAGGCAGTCTCAAGAAGGTGGAGCCGCCAGTAGCGATTGAGAAAGACACTATAAGTAAGAATGCATCTTCCAGACAACTAATTTTGCCGAAGGCACTGTGATTCAAGAACGAAACTATGAATGAGTTAAATGGAATTTTGCTATGAAAAGTATGTGAAATATACATCTCAATCAGGCCAACATCGTATTAATTATTAAAAATGAGCAACTGATAAAGAAAATAACATTTACTATTCATGCTTTTCTTGTGGAGGATGCAAAACTGTTGTGAACATTAGCATTCGGTATCTTAAAAAGATCCTCAAATGAGACATTTTGGGGCATTTCACGTCAGTTTAAAATTGACGAGTTGAGCTTGGGTTATTTAGGCCCCATAAACTACAATTTGCCTGTCGCTAAGATGAACTTATAAGTTATAACAAAGCGAACTATTTCATGAGCCATTGGGTAATTCTGTGTTAAAAATTAAGTTATCATATGGACAAACTGCCAGACCCAAGGCCCAGGTGAATAGAGAAGATTGAATTGAAGCTCATTTGAACTGATAAAATAATCATTTTTAGTGTTCGTTACTGCAATTGTGGTGTAGCTTGGATGAGCAGGATGAAAATGCCATTGAATATTCGCTCAGTGATTCCTATACAGCAGTGTTGTTGGTGTCTACATGTACTTGTGTATCTTCATTTTGAAGACACGGTGCACCCTTGATCTACAGGAAAAGGGAAGCTTGCCATGGAGGTGTAAGTCATCTTAAAACTGAATTGAAAGGTGCCATTGTGCAGGTCCATAGAAAACAAGCAAAATAGGTGTCTGTAAGAAATGTGTTCGGTTTTTGTTGATACAGCCTTTTACATTGTTCAAGTTTAAGCCCATGGTGAGGAGACAGGCTGACATAGAATAAAGTCAACAACCATAGAACTGAACCTTCACGTCCATAAAATGGGAAGAGGGACTTCAAAAGGTTAGAAACATACCATTTTATCAGCGATTGCTTGTAAATCTATTCTTGGAATCAACTTAACCGTCACTTTTTGCCGCACATTATCGACCTCAACAACCTGCATTTGATGGTAAAATTAAAAACACACCTAGTGAAATAGAAATAACAACCCACCAAACAGCATGCCTTAGCCAGATCTCCTTTATAGATCCCAAGTTTCATCCGAACCCACGCGTCCGTAGCAAGATCAACAATTTTGCTTTCAACAGACAGAACATCAGTCATTTCCTTGATTGGAACAAGCTGCACTTTCTGGGGAAATATGCTTCGTAGCCCATTGCAAGCCTAAGGTCAGTGCAAACGGAAGCTTCAGATTATCAATGGCAGAAAATATGTAAGAAACTATCAGTAATTGAAACAAGAAAGCTTTACCTCCCTAACATGTGATTCTTTTTCTGCTTCAACATAGATATAGTTCTTAAGATGGTCAAGGGCAACAGCAGATTTGATCTGCAGCTGAGATCCTTTATCAATGTATTTTTGCATTAGGCAAATAACTGCCTCACGCTCACGTCCAATCTAGCACATAAAAATGGTTCAGCCAACTATAGGAAATAACATAACAGCTACATCATAACAATGTTTTAAGAAATCGTAAAGATACCTGACATTTGATCATCCATAACTTCGGATCCTTCACTGATGGTAATAGAGCCTGTTGTTCCACTTCAGTAGCATCATCCCCGTATTCGATGTGACTTGACCTTGCATATCTCTCACGAATCTGTTGGCTAAGTTCATCAACATCCAATTGGTCCTCCTGCTGATCCAATATCGACGGACGACGATGCATTCTCCGATTATCATCCTCATCTTGCAAGTCGGTACCACCCTCAACAATAAACCCTGTAAAGAGAATATATAGAGAAACCCAATGACCCGTTGACAATAAGACAATAAATATTGAACATAACATTACGAGAAAGTTGAGAGAAATAGAGAGGTCAGCCAATAGGGGCAGCAAAGCTTGTGCAATATATAATTTGAATGTCTACGACATTCAAACAGATCATTTAGTTTGTTACTTAACATCATTTTCACTATAATCGAGAACAATGACCTAGAATATTGTTGCAAGCTCAATTTTTTATGCATTATACAAGCCAACCCATTAATCCATTAGTACTTTCGTTCAAGTTACCTTCTCTTGATGGATACGAAATTTAAGACAGAAAAACAGAGGGCAATGAATTTATGCAAAGCAAAGAAAAGCTGCTAAGAGTCCATTATAACTTCAGCTTGCTTCAAAAGGGTACTTATCAATAGGCTCAAAACCAACAATAAGGACTATCAGGATAATACTTATTGCCTTCAAATACAACAAAGACATTGATACAATTCTGGGATGAGATACATTTCAAATAAGATAAACATTCAAGTATTTACAGGATAGCCTAGCCAATAAATGGCATCTACGTGTTAGTTTTCCAGTAAGTTTGATCATAGTTATATGATCCACAAAATCAAAATCAGGTAGAAGGCTACAGACAGGAAGATTTAGTCAAATAAACCAAACAAAGTGAGGAAAAACTGAAAGAAATTGAGTTTATACTTTAAATAAATAGATATTTAGAGTTGCCCTCACAAAGAAAAGATACTTAGACTTTATTCAAGTAAACTGTTCTTCTAAGATGATGCAGCTCATGGGAATTGGAGTGGATAAACTGAAAATGGAAGAAAACAGAAAGATAAAAGCTCGATTAGTTTGAGAAGAAGAAAAAATGATGGGGTATTAACTGAGGAAAATCAGATTGTTTCGGGTCATATGAACTTAACGTGTTTCAACAAATTCAAGTATGTATGTTTAATGAGGGCATTGTTGCAGGTTAGAAGATTATTTACACATGGTCTTCTCTCATGGTCTTCTCTGGGATATGTTTTGCAAGTTCATGATCATCATTCTAAGACTCAAAAAGCCGACTCTTGTGGGTCTGCTACATGCATCCTTCTTTTCCATTCAGCTGTGATTTGGAGAACTAATTTGATATGCAATGCAATGTTCCCATTAGTTCTCTCCTACTAATTTTGGGTCTATCTCTTCCTCTTCCGTATGGGAAAATTCATATAAATTTTGCATTCATGAGTTCGGAACGTAATAAATCTGTACCAATCACAAGGAATTTTGATTGTTGATCATCATCATCATCTAAGCCTCAATCCCAACTGTTGGGGTGGGCTTCATGGATCCTTCTTTTCCAATTAGCTGTGTTATGGATCATAAGTAGATCAAGATGTCAAGATTCAAAATAGCTCCTTATAAGCTTTTCCCAAGTTAATTTTCACATGCTCAACTATGTTGGGTGTCGGATTCATGGACCCTTCTTTTCTGATCGGATACATTATGGGTCACCATATTCGGATCAAGATATCAAATATTCAAAGTATCTCCTTATAAGCTCTTCCCAAGTTAATTTATGCATGCCTCTTTTTTTTTAGAGCACTGTTTCGAATAGGCGCAGTCTGTGTTGCACTAGTGCATACCATCTCAAGTGACCCTCACACAATTTTTCCTAAATATTTGCCAACCCCACTTTATTCAGAGATAGTCATTTCTCAAGCGATCTTTCCTTGTCTTTGCACATATTCATTTCAGCCAAATTCATCTTGTTGAGACCTTATTTCTTCATCGATCATCGTTCACTCCCATATAGCATGGTTGGTCGCATAGAAGTTCTATATGACTTACTTTTTAGTTTTGAGTGTTGATACACCGCTGCGGCTGGATCTGGAATTCTTAACAACGTGCTTAACTATTTCCCAAAATTTTAAAGATGCAAGTATTCGCATTTTAGATGCAAAATGACTTTACTGCAGTCTTCGTTCGTATTTATTTGATTGCTATGCCCACTCATTACTACAGTGAATTTATGGGAGACGATGGAGCGGCTATGATAGTTTTATTGTGGGTCCCCATCTGAACAGTAACCAGTTGGATTTCAATGGTGTACCAATGTGATCAGAGAGGCGAAATCCTATAGCAGGATCCCCCAATTTGTGTGCCAGGGCTTGCATGGAAGTACAAGAACTACCTCCATGGTGAACCGTATAATTATCTAACCAAAGGGAGAGATTGATAGCAGAAATGAGAAAGAGAACTATTCAACTCTTCGAAGAGGGCAACAATTGAAAGAAATAAATGAAGCAGGAAAACGATAAGGTGTTGTTCTTTTAAAATTACAAGACCAAAATGGGGGGACCAAAAGAAAAAATGCCTACCATCCTCCTCTTCTTCCTCCTCTTCCTCGTCGTCGGTATCCACCTGTGCCTCCGCGTCAATGAAGTCCATGGCCGAAGCCCTTCGGTGCTTGGAACCTCCCCTTCGACCAGTTTCTTCCTCTTCATCGTCCTCGTCCTCGTCATCGTCCTCCACCGCCGCGTCGTCTATAAATTCTGACCGCCGACGTTTTCTACCTGATTTTCCCCCGTATTCCTCTTCGTCGTCGTCCTCTTCCTCCTCGAGTTCTTCTTCCTCGTCCTCCTCATCCTCGTACTCGTCCCGGTGTCGCGCCATCACTCTGCCTGCCTCGACCAGAGGGGCTGGGGCGGCGCCTTCAGCTGCGAAGACTAGAACAAGGGGGAACCCTGTGGGAAGGGGATCAACCCTAGCTGGGGGGAAACCCTAGGTTTGGGAGGTCGATGGGTGAGCAACCGGGTCGGTGAGAGAGCTCGGTGCTGAAATCAGTGTGGAGCGAAGGGCCTCTCCGGGGAGAGGAGGCACCCCAAGCTGACGGGGTTAGCTTATATAGCTTCTTTCCGGCCGTTGTAGACGGCGCGATGAGATTGATGGAGCCTGTGGGCTTCGCCGCATTCGCGCATGAGACGGCTACAAATCGAAAGGAAATGTAGGAAGGAGAGCGGCATGGTGTTTTGATTCTTTTTCTGAAGCGGATAAGGCAAAGGCCCTTTCTTTCTGTTTCGGCCAATCCATTTAGGCCCAGTTACTACTTACTAGTGGACTCCGGCTATACCACTGTTCATGAGGTCAACTCACCCCTGTCAGAATAAATAGTCAAATTAGGCAAGGGTGTCGGGAAGCCCATGGACCCCTTGTGCCACTCGTAAGAGGTTTTCCTAATTCATGGTAAAGTACAAAATAATTAGGTAGCTTAAGTTCTTGTCTAGTATTAATGATGATTTTTCGTGAGTCATGAACTTAATTGTGTTGAATTTCCTTTGATTGTGTAGGTCATAGAAAAAGACACTATAAGTCTCTATTGATAAAAGGCATGAAGAAGCTCCAAATCGTTAAGTCATTTGAACTCGGTCCTCAAAATTTGATTCCCTAAAATTGAACTTTGTTTAAAAATTTCACTTGATGTTGTTAACTAAGAGGAAATGTATTTCAAATGGAGATGGAAAAAAATTCATCAAATTGGTGTTGATCATGTGGCAAGTGAGATGTATGGCAGTGCTTGCTTCTATAACGTGGACTAGTAATGGGCCACTGGGGAAATATGTATTGTCTTCATAGATTTTTTTTGTTAAAGAATAAATCAGTGGAGGTGATTGGTTTATGATTCAATTAATTTTGTAGAGAGGAGTAATAGAAGAAGTGAAAAGTAGAGGTAGTGCCTACAGCTCATTAAATGCAATAGAGAGAAATTGAGGTGTAAAGAATTAGTGATTGACATCCTTGCAAAGCATAAGGTCTTGTTACAGATAAAAAAAAGTGAGATGGATAGAAAGCAATGGAGTTGGAAGGCAAAGTGTATGGCTTATTAAATGTCAAGCTGAAGATTGATATTGGTAGATTAGAAGAAGCAAAGATGCACATAGATGTGGCTTGTGGGATACATATGATTATTATAAACATGCAATGTTTTGTGACATGAAGCAAGATGGTTACGGATAATGATTTTTTTCCTATAAAGATGTCCACATTTTTCACTTTACATTATGAACCTTTATTGTTAAAATAGTGTAGCCTCCTTTTAGTCGTGGTCATAATAGCAACAAACGGTGTTTGTGACAATAAAAGAGCATAAAAGCCCACCCTTCCAAAAAATAGTTAAACTGGGTTACCACTGCCAAGAAAGTAACATGAAACAAACATAAACCAAGTACATCTCTTATGGAGTTTTATTAAATGTGTGATTATGTGGCAACACAATATAAAGTGGTGTATTGTGTGGAATCTTGTCTATAAGGACCACCCCTTGGGATTAACCTTGGTGTCATCCATTAGGTAATCCTTAAGACAAAACACCAACAAGTCTAACAAACAACATATTTTGAACAAAAAAGGTTATTAAAATGATTATAAAACACATATTATTTTCTTCTTTGTTGTTAAATCATCAAAACCAATGACCATAATTGGTTATATGCAAAATTCTAATACATCAAAAATCATCATCAGTGTACAAGCACATTCACGCTTACCTGGATCTAACTTATTTCTATGTAGATTTAATTTCACAGCAATTAGCTACACAAATAGATTTGAAATGAAACGCAAATGTGAAGGTAAGAGTACATAAACATTCATATTATATTTTACAACTATATATATATATAGGAAAATGATTCAGTGAGAAACATATCTTGGTGAGAGCATGAGAGGCATTTGAATAACTCTGCACAATGATCAAATTTTCATAATCTAACTGTATGGATTGGAAGTATACCCTATTAGTCATGTTTCCAAAAAATCTCATTATCATAGGACTTGTATTGCACGCACAACAAGCAAATACTTTTCAACGCTCAATATTGAGTTTTAGGCTGACCATTGGATGTAAAATGTGTATATTGTATATATGGAGATGTAAACGATATCCGATTGTGGTGATTTTTTGTGTGAAGGTAAATGTAATGATGTTCTTCCCATCCATGAGGTTGGATTTTGAAAACAAGCTACAGCTTTATAGTTATTCAAATGCATCTCATGCTCTCACCGTATAATGTTTCTCACTAGATCGCTACCCTATATACACATATATATTTGTATATATCCAAAACCTCTCTGTCAAATGATATTACACCTAAAAACAATGACTCGTAATAATGTGTGACTTGAAAAAATATAGTTAATTAATAGAATCCTAAATCCAAAAAGATAACATGTATCACCAATGAATTAAACATATTGAACATGGTAAAGTGGTAGATATTTGAATGTTGAACAATACCACTTGCACGAGGAGGGTGTTTTAACAAGAAGTATATCTTACTTTCATTTCATATTATACATGAAAGAAATTATCAAATAACATGAGTGTTACAATCCTCACATGACAAGGTGTGTTACTTTTAAGGCTAGCTACCTAATCTCATCTATATAACTAAGATGTATATTATATATGAAAGTAGTAAGAAGATTTGTAGTATGTATGCAACATCTCAATATTGGCATACATGTATAAAGGGTGAACATAATGCAATCATTATAATTTATGAATAATAGGATAACATGTATAACTTTAAAGGATAGTTGTGTCTACTCAGTTGAATTAATTTATTTAATGTCTTAGTGACCTAACTTATATTCACTACGTTACATTGAACTAATCATGTCCATTTGGCTCACTTTAAGATTTTAGGTCTTTCTACATGTAATACCATCACAATTACCTGTTAATACAATCATTAGAATTTATGAATAATATGATAGCATATATGGCTTAGAAAAGGATAGTTATGTCTACTCAGTTGGATTAATTTATATAATGTCTACGTGACCTAACTTATGTTCACCACGTTACATTGAACTAATTATGTCCAATTGGCTCACTTTAAGATCTTAGGGCTTTCTACATGTAATACCATCACAATTACATGTTGATACAATCATTAGAATTTATGAATAATATGATAGCATATATAACTTAGGAAAGAAGAGTTATGTCTACCAAGATGATTTATTTTATGTAATGTGTACGTAACCTAACTTGTATACACCAAGTTACATTGAACTAATCATGCCCAATTGGCTCACTTTGAGATCTTAGGAATTTCTACATGTGAATACCATCAAATGGTAAGGATACATTATCTCTTGTGAAGCTTTAAAGAGAGGTCTTGCTTGTATGTTGATGCATGATAAGAATGAAATCTATTATGTCATCACTAATATGGATATCACATATAGCGTTGATTATAATAGCCCTATAATGAAAGCTTTGTACCGACACCTAAGTAGGTGATACGAAAACTATGAAGCTTCTGTATTGGTTTTTTAGGAACGGTCAAACTGACGACATAGAGCGAGAGATGGTTTTTATGAAAATAAAAATTGATGACTCAACTAATGACTCAAAACAATAAAGTGTTTTGGAATCGCTCTGTGTCATCAGTTCCAGGCAAACAATCGACGCTATAGTCAAACTATATTGTTGGTTCAATCACCATAATTGATGTTGTACCTCCTTATCAGGTTAAGTTTTAAGTGATAAGGTAGATGTGTCGTCAGTTGTGGTTAAACAACCGATGCCACAGATGTACAATGTTTGTTGTTTCAGAATAATTGACGTCATAAGCCAGTCGTTAGCATGACAGTGCTGCCTAGCACAATCATTTTAGATATGTTGTGTCAGCTTTTTTAGGAAACTCGATGCCACAAGCTAGCTAGTAGCATGACCATGTTGTCGACCATGACTATTTTAGAACAACTATGGCATCATTCAAAGAGAAAAATAGATGACACAATTTGTCTATAGCGTTGGTTTTAAAAAGAAACTGATGACAAAAGACCTACAACGTCAGTTTATTGTAACAATCGATGCCACAATTATGCTTTTTTTAAATAGCATGTTTGTAGACATGCTCTCTGGCTATTCACTATGTTTAGCTCAACAACAGACAAGCACACCTGCAAAAATTGTAATAACAAACACATACACAGAATGCATCCACCCACATACTTTTTCATTCTTCAATTCCATTCTCTTCAACACTTAATTCCATCCTTATGCACATACACAATTAAGAAAACACACATACAAGATCCTTTCTCCAATTTCATTCTCATGACATGTACAAATGCAATTCTCATTGTGTTCATTCATCTTCAAATTCATTCACACATGCATAGACACACACATCATTCATATATGTACCAACAATTCACTCGCATCAAATTTAAAGTTGTAGAAAGTCATAACCACCACATGTATATAGAAATAAATGACATTGAGGTTCAGAAAACTCATATGTTATCCCAGTCACATTCAAAATTGACATCCATAATGAAGGTGTGTACCCACTCTTCTCGTATCTCATTTATCTCTTCTTTTGTATCATGCTTTGTCGTATCAAACAGCTGCAGTGACATAATTCAAGAGATTGATTTGATTTTCTCATATATATAAATTGAGAATATTTATTTATGATGATCAAGAATATAAAGATTACATTTTGTATACATGGATGTCCAATGTCGCATGTCTAACAATCAGGTCCATATACCGCATCAAGTAGTATATGCATGCCCATGATTGTCTTTTATAGGGCACTATAAATGTATAGTTATGCAAAGTGCTAATAAATAAAAGTAAGAATATTTGGCATATATATGCATTGGAGTCTAAGCAATACCAAAACATTCTTTGTAGAAATGATTTCTTTTTCTTGTCTACATTTCCTCTGCCTTTTTTGAAATATTTTATAGTCCTATAAGTTAAAGTAACATGTTTAATTGGATTAGTAAACAATCATGTGATTAATGATGTATATAGTGTTATATACACCTAAACACAAACATATTATAAATTCACCTAAAAGATTATTATATCACAAAAAGACTAACACCATGAGTTCTAGATAGTGGGTCCATGGGATTACTTCCAACCACCTCTATCGTAGGGGGGGGCACCTCGTTGAAGAGAGGGGTGACACATGTATTGTCTGAGGAGGTAGAGAATGAGAAGCATGATACTATTTCATTGTGTCCTCTATTCCCTTTGCATCATGTCTTGCACCTACTCTTGCGACCAAGCTCCTTTCTTGATAGATTTTCACTTCTATAATGACCCATAAAAGGATCTTATACCGAAACCATCTAATAGCCCTAACATAGCCAGGATGCTCTAAAGTACCTAGAACAACTGTCAATTCATCCCTTTGGCCCTCAGAGATGGACTTGCCTACATTTCTTTGCTTATAGAGCTCCTGATAATCACCATAAATAGTAATTGTTAACAAAAACATAATAATTAGTAATCAAGGTCAAAATGAACAAATAACATGCAAAGTTGAATTTTACCATTTTGCAACCACCTCGACGGTTGCGGGATATGGTATTTCTCCATGTCAGTTTGTACTTGCATCTATCCACTTCTCATGGAAAATTAAAGGTGTATGAGTAGTAGAATACTCAATATTACCCAAGAGTAGGTTGCTTAGAGGAACACACTTCCACTCTTGCCTCTACATGTTGTAGCCACCTAGACCCTATAAGACCCCTGACCTTACTTTTTGGTTGAACATGCTTGCATATCACAATTATATTTTTAAATCTTAATTAAACCTTCTGGTGTGCTTTGATATCACGTGACAAACATATGTTTCAAGTTTGGACATTGTTTGAGCTAGTTATGCATATATATGGTTGTTTTGGACCTAATTGCAATTTACCCACATCTAGGTTTTTTCTTGCAATTTGTCACATGCTTTTTGTGACTCACATGTTTGGACATAATTTTTTATATAGTTGAGCTTTGGGGTGCCTTATCACACCTTGGTTTAAGTGGTGGCATCTCATGTTGAGATTAGGGTTTAAATGGATGTCCTAAGTTGATGGTTGACCTTGAAGTGTGCTTGACCATTGATAACCTTGTGTTGGTGGTTTCCAAATTTTTGTGTGTGCCCTCTTGGGTTGGCATTCACCAATATCTATATAGCCATGTAGGTTTGGTAGTCTATGAGAATTGGATTCGTCTTGGTCACCAACATCACCTAGAGTTAGCGGCCATTTGCTTTTCTGGTCAGTTGGTCACCAAAGATTCTCAACGGTTGTTTGCTTTTTCTGGACCACCTTTTTGACACCCCGCCATCACATGGACAATGAGATGACACATGAAAATGCATGGAACCACATATTACTGAAAATACGGTTTAATTAAAACTGATTGCGGAAAGCATACATGAGAGAACTTTTGCATCCAGATCCTGTAGAGAAACATGTTATAAGAATATTACAAACTTTTATATATGTCCACAGCTTATTGGAACCAGCTGTACTATCAGCACCAGGGTTCATCACCTGTTAATACATACATAATGGCCACGTACGGCCAACAGCAGTATATATAAAATTACAACAGTTAATCATCGTGAAACGTCGTCAAACACCTCCGAGCACCTGAGAGTACAAGGATGACTCTAGGACTCTACAACAAAACCACCAAAATAGTATCATGTCCAACTCTTGCCTTCTACTTCTCTTCTTGCTGCTCGGCCGCAACCTCATGACCACCACCACATCTAGAGTGATCACGTAAAAAGGGTGTAAACCAACGGGGTGAGACACGCAGTCCCAGTGAGAAACATAACTCCCCGCCGAAACTATAAAACCTCAGAAGGTGAAGGCAACAACGGCAGATAACTGATAAAGTGTATAACAAGAGCAGCATACTAAGCAAGGCTATTATTACCATCAGTCTTACCAAGATATTTGGGAGGCATATAACCAAGTATTTCTTTATGGAACATGATTGACAAGATAAGCTTTATAAGAACTTATCACAAGATATAAGGATCTTACACACAACTGCATAGTACAACCAGATCAGCTATATAAGCAAGGCCTCAATCAATGTTCTGTATTTTGCTCTAAGGAAGATATACTATTCAGCTGGATTACATTTTATTATGCCCTGAGGAAGTGAGCCTTCCCTGCTCAAATCCAACCATTGGCTTCGAAGCCCAATCCGGTGCCATACAAGGTCTAAGGAGATTCGGACTACATGACCTCACCTTCTCGTGGTTTATACATGAATCATCAAGCAAGACTGCAGTCTTATGCTTATAGGGCCTCAACCTCTGGGTCAGCTCCGCAAGCTACCCATCTATATATATACATCTGAGCCATGAACGCATCATGCTCATCATCACATATCCTGAGCCATGGGTCTGTTCACCATGCTCCATATATCCTGAGTCTGTAACCACAACTGCACTCAAATCCTCTTATTTTAGGCTAGGGGAAAACCTCGCATATTCAACAATATGTGCTCCAGGTAATCCCGCAGGATAAACCTATTTCACCATCACCAAATACTGACGATGATGGATCTATGGCCAGGGCAAACTACATAATATGTTTATATGTAATTAATTAGTATATTTTAAGCCAATTGTTGAGGCAACCAAAGTATAACATAGCCTTATAGAATTTCATCATCAATGCCATCATCATGTTGTCTTGGGATCTCAATCCCTCGTAATAACAACCACCACCTCTCAAGGCATCATCATCATGCAACAGCATGCTGGGAACGCATCCCTTATCTCATCATCAGAGGATAACACCTCAACTAGGCACTCAGCCTTATATCAAATCCTCAGACCTATCAACTGGTTATCTCATTATCACATGGTGATACTCAAGCACATACATCTCATAGCTCTTATCAGGCCATGAATCCACATGAAATATCTGCATGGTTAGTATACACATCCATAGAGATAACTGAAGTCATCATGGATTAACATGATTATCATGCTATCAGGTATAAAGCAACATCCATGAGTATATTACAAATAAGTTGGAGAAAGCATAGTTTCATCATCAATCATAAGCATATATCATGCTCCATACTTGTGATCATAAACATGTGTCACATTATCAAGTGAAGCAACATCATGACCTTCCAAACATACCTGGTTCACAACCTATCATCATGTCTCATTACCAACATATATGCGGCTCAAGGTAGTTAAACCATATCATCATTCTCATCAACGATGTAGTTACATGATCAAGAACTATCTACTGGGTTCCCGGGTTATCAAGAACCCTCACTAAAAGCTCCTACTACCTTCACTAAAAGTGTGGCGGATAGCGCGTCCCTCACCACAGGTGGTATCGGGTAGGGTAACAACCTACAAAAGCTTACCGGCCTAGGCATTTAGCCACATATCGGACAACCCTAGAAGATATCAAACCAATGCCCAAGGTGTATCATGCAACTAGAGAACATGGCGTTAACATGCAACCTTGTCGTGCATACCAGTTGTACAAGGTGTATCGTGCAGCTAGCTCAAGAGGTGTGTCGTCTAGAACCCTATCGTCCAGCTAGGGTTAGGGTTGAATTGGGCACCCATTATCACCACTGTATCGGCCGAGATCATGGCGCTCCAAGCCAACACTGTGTCGCCCAACATGTTCATGAGACAAGCGACACAAAGACACCTCAAGGAAGTCTATCGGTCAACATGGCAACACTCCATATCGACCTCTATCAAAGCAACAACTAGGGTTTCCACTTAACCCATATCGGGCATCACCACAACTAAACCATATCGCCCAACTCAAGGATGGCCTACAAGGCTCCATATCAGTCAAAGCATAACAGGCACCAAGCCAACCATCTCAACTCCATAATAGATCGGCCAAATATCAACACAAGGTAGGGGTATCAGGCAACCTTACTTCAAGATGTATCGTTCAGAGCACAAGATATAAGGTGTGTCGCCCAAGCTCTATCTCAAGCCAAGAGAACCATATTGGGCATCAAACCAACCATCTCAACTAGGTGTATCGGTCAAGGGTACAACCCAAGACAAGGCTATCGGGCAGCACTACTCCAAGGTCATATCGTGTAAGGCACAACCCAACAAGGTCATCTTCAACCTTAAGCACAAGGGCACCAAACCCTAATTTATCAAGAAGGTCAGCTCACCTCTCAACAACCAAGAGAGGGGTTTTGCACAACCTCTATCACAAATCGGGCAACCACAAGGACCAACCTCAACATAGGTCATCACATATCCAAGAGCTCACCACTCCAATCCATGGTGAGAGGAGGGTGTTGCCCAAGCAACTAGAATGTAGACTCACCTCTCAACTAAAACGAGAGAGTGGTATTGCCTACATCACTAGAGCTCAAATTCACTTCTCTAGACCAAGGAGAGAAAAGGGGTATTGCTCAACAAGGAAACCCCAAACTATGGTTCGGCCAACTAGGTGTAAAGGCATATAAACCATCAACAACATCATGCTCACTATATCCATAAGATCAACAACATGTACTAGAGCAAGAAACATAACATGCAATGGCCGATTATCAACATATAAGAATCATGCAACATAAAGAAGGTAGTACAGATAGGGTTAGAAGTTATGTAACCCGCCTTAAGAAAACTCCTCAAGCTCCAAAGCTCCAAGCTTTAAGCTCCTAGCTCCAAGCACACCACTTTCGGCCACCTCAAGAAAAAGAGCAAGAATCATAACCACCATGGCAAAAGGGTAGGCAAGATGGAGAAGAAGATGCTAAGGAGAGAGGGAAGGTGCTCACCAAAGAACAAGACCCACCTAGGGTTCGGCCACCAAGCTAGAGGAAGAAGAAGGGATCTCCACCAAGGGGAAAGGATCGGCCACCAAGCTCTCCAAGGAAGGTGTGTCGTGCACACAAGGAGAGAAGAGCAACAAAAGAGCTAAAGGGTTCCTAAGGAAGAGAAAGGTAATGCATATATAGATGAGGGTCAAGGTTAAACCAAGGCAAGGTGTCACCTTACCAAGGGACACTTGTCCACACATTTTACCACCTTGCAAAACACATGCACATGCCATGCCACCACTCAACCAAGGTTCGGCCACATGTCCAAGCTAGGGTGACACAACCAAGGTAAGGAGGTCAAACAAGGTCAAAGGTCGACACACCACCACCACCACCTTGGCCGACACCCCCATGGGTGATACCCCATGGCCGACACAAAGCATCCTTGCCCGATACATGGCTCCTCAAAGCAAGGCAAGGCCCAACAAGGCTCAACCAAGCCCAACAGAGCTTCAACAAAGCCCAAGACAACACAAGGCACGAGCCCAAACCTTCCTCTCAACTCTAGAGGAAGCAAAGAGAGAAAAAGACATATCTCTAAGTGACAAACTTGCTATTCAACCCTAACTCAGGTTATTTGCAAGTAACACCTCCAACTCCCAAAAAAACACAGGCAAACCCTAATCACCACAAAAAGGTGATTAGCAAGAAACCAAACACAAGGTTTAGGCAAAACGAATAGGGTAAGCCCATAACAAAGGTCAGGGTCCTTACAACCTTGTTTGATGGTTTTTCTTGGTGGGGTCACCCTAGCTTCATGGATGAGTGTGGTGCTTGTGTGGACGAGATCCCTTAGATACATGGCATGTTTAGCTTGACACCTAACCCTCTTTCTCTCTCTCCAACTTTGTGTTACATAAACCCCTATCTCTACATGCAAATAACATCTTTACACACCTAGTTTCCTCTATCTTCTCCCTTCTTGCTGTTGGAGCTTGTGCCCTCTTGCTTGATGGTGAAGGAGGATCTCAAGGTTGAAGGAAAAGGATATTGATCTCCCTTACATGTGGAGTTAGGGTTTGGTTCTACCCTTTTTGTGATTCTTTGGTGCATCCTTGCTCTTCTTCTTAGTTTTGGTAAGTGAGATATCCCTCTTTACCTACTTTTTCCCTTACTTTGCCCTATTCTTGTTTCTCTTCTTGTCCAATCCCATGGTGTTCCATGGTAGTGCTTGAGTTAGGTCTTGAAGAACCTTTCTTTCTTGCTTCCTTGGCCTAGGGTTTGCTTCTTTCTTGGAGGTGGAGCTATCTTGGCTGAGAGGAGTTATTAAGATAGGGTTTCCTACTACCTTGTTGTTTGGAGTTTCTATCTAAGGCGATTTATATAATATTTTCCATGATTATTGCTTACTTTTACTTTGCACGCACATGATTTTTCCCTAAAATGTTATCATAAGTAGAAAGATAATATCTTTTATATATCTAGGGTTTGTGTTCACATGGTGATGTTTGAATAAGTGTATCTTCTTAGGTGAACCCTAAATCTTTGTGCACACACCTTCTTTGTTGGATGCAAGTCTTGGTTCTTGCATGCTTGTAGAGACATTGGTTTTATTCTGTCAAAAGATGGTTTTTACTCTCTCTATCTTGGTGGTTGCTAATTAGGGTTTTGAACTAATCTTTCTACTTGAGAAACCTATTTTGGTCTCTTCATAGCCGTCAAGGTTTTCGGTATTTATGTGGTTGATTAGTTTTGAACCATGTTTGGTTGCCAAGATTTTGATGTTTAGTGGTCACCAAGTTTTAGACCAGGTTGGTTGCTAAGGTCCTTGAACTCATCATCGATCTCCAAGTGTTGAACCTTTTGGTGGCCAATGAAGGATTGGATCCTTATCGCCAAGTCATGTGATTTCAAGCGATCGCCAATGGTTCATGTCTTCATCAGTTGCCAACAATACCTAACCCTTAGTGGTCGTTGAATGTTTGGCCCTAGTGGTAGATGAAATTTTCCTAACTTTAGTGGTCACCAATTGTAAAGACCAAGTCTCTACTATAAACCATGGCAACTAAAATCATCAATTGTGTAGCAGCGGAAATTTAAATCTTGACTTTATTCAAAATGTATAAAGAGTACATTACAAATTTGTCCCAAAAGGGGTACATCTTTATACAAGGAACTAGGATCTAGGTAGAGGAAGACTTAGACTAAAACAACATTTTCTCCAAACAAAACAACTTATAACATAAAAGCAACTATGATCATGCAAGCTATATATTCCTTTTCTTCTTGTCCTTATCCTTAGCCTTAGGTTCACCAAGCTTCCATGCGCACTCTGATCCTAGCCTGGATGGTTGGGGTCATCCAACAAGAGAAAGATAAAAGGTATGTGTCAATAATAGGATAAAGACAATCATAAAGCTAAGCAAAAAGATTCCACTAAGGAATTTCAAGAAGTGAGAGGCAAATGAGTAAATAAGATTTTAGAAAACTGCCACATTTCAACATCAACAAATATCACCTTTGCATGAATATAAATTATGACCCAAAATCATCTCAATGCAGGGTGAGGCACCTACCGGACCTCACCAATGGCAGGGGGACTAAAACCCCAGTGCCTACGGCAGGGGGACTAAAACCCCAGTGCCCTATGGGTGGTTTGTACTCATGTACACTACATTGTCAATTGGCCAATAACTATATCATGCATAAACATTCACTTGGCAGTAGAGTGAAATATAACAAGATTGCAACATAGCATTGGTAGTAAAACCCAAGAAATAAATAAATAGGCCATCATAGGCAACAACAATATCCAAGAACTCCAAGAAATAAAGGATCCAACAAAGCAACAACATTATATAATGTTTCCAAGTATTTCCAAAGGATGAGCCAACACTGGCCATGACAAGATTAAATATTTCACATAAGGGAGCCACAAATGCAATTAATTCATCAAGGAAGTAAAAGAGTCAAAAATGCATTTAGGAGAATAACAAGGCTAGCACAATAATGATTGTGGGGTTGGAAAAGACCCAACTGAGAGATTAGGATTGTTTGCACAATAAACATTCACATTCATCTTTGATATGATTCACATATATAAATAGGGTCCAAATATTAAATAGGGTTCACATACAAAAATATGATCCACATACACCAATAGGTTTTCACATACATAGGAGCCACATACCTGTTTTAATTAATTACCATCTCATTCACCAATCTGATTGTATCACCATTCCATTTTCCCTAGTTACATAATTACACATGTATTAATACATATAAAGACATAAAGCATAGAAAAACCCTAATTTTACAAAACCACGATTTAGGGTTTAAAACCTAATCCAAACGATAAGTCATATTCTCCTGAATAAGAAAACATATTTTATTTTACAAATTGGAGTTAAAATTGGTTAATTATGTATTTTAGAATATTTTATATACTTAAAAGGCATTCAAAGCAAACTTCAAAAAAGGAATCCAATTCATGACTCAAAAACCATAAAATCAGGTTCTATATGAAAAATCATTTCCATTGACTATTTATTTGCATTTTTCTGACAATGGATCGATTTACTATGAATTAAGTAAAACCGACCTATTAGAATGCAAGAAAACCATAGTGTGACAGTTATTTAAACCAAAATGCAATCCGTTGTAAATAATAGATGAAATAACTAAAATACCCTTGTGGGTTAAACATGTCTATCACAGTCGCAGGGGCACTCTAGTCATCTTTACATCTCGATCAATCGCAGCTGAGAAACAAACCAAAAGATGAAAAGACAAAAATGCCCATACCCGCAAACAATAGTCCCATGGCAGGGGCATGGGTACCTTGGTCATTGCCTGACCAGGCGTCTTCCAGCCCAGGCATGGTGCGAGCAAGCTCGCATGGGCTTGGTTCCTTTACCTCGAATCGCCATCAGGGCGCATCACAAAGAACGCAGAATGGGAACGAGTCCCCTAGATCCCCCCGAACACAGAGATCACCACCCAAGCCGTCGCAAGCTCAAAATGGAGAAAATCAAACCAGAAGTGGCCGGAACAGAGGAAGAAGAAATGGGGAAACAATTTACTGAAAACACAAGGCAACAAGAAACTAAGGTCGTGATTACCTTCGTGGGGCCAAGGCGAGGTCAAAACACCTCTTTCCGCAGGCGAAGGAGCACTAAAAATAGAATATGGGTCGGCACCGGCGGAGGTCATATCCGTGGTCTATAGGACCCGACGATTGGGGTCACCTCAGGTCCAAAGAAGAGTAGGGGAAGGTCGAAACAAGACTGTAGATGCTTACCGCGATGGTAATCGAGACGAGATGGCTGAGTGGGGGAGTTCTCGGCCTTGCTCGCCGAAGATGGGAAAGGAGTAGGTCGGGGAGTACTAGGCCATAGCAGGAGCAATTGGATGCGGAGGAAGAGAAGTCACGGTCCGACAAGTCTTTTCGTTGCCTTATATAGGCGTGGGTAGGCTCAAGGTTGCCTCTGCGATCCCCGACTGAGAGGGGAAGAAGAACGGAGTTAGGCGTTTTGCACAAGGTGAGGTAGCGGCAGTGCGTAAGGGTTCATTCGAACCGGAGGAGGGAGACGAAGCCAATGGGACAAGAATCGTGCACAATGGTGGAGGAGGGAGGGAGAGCGACGCGGAGGAGCTGGGGCGTCCGGACTATTCAACGGTCGGAGGTAGGGGACGAAGTCCCGATCGTTGGATCAAATCTAGGTTGATTAGGAGCCGTTGGATGTGAGTCCACTATGGACCTAGGGCGCGTGACATATGAATATAACCTGACTTTAGCATTACCAAAGGTTTAAACGAAATCGATTAATGCATTATAGTCATACTACAATAAAAGCTTATAAAATCATTTTGAGGGGTCAAATGAACTCCAAAAGCCACCAAATTTGGACCATAGGTTCATATCAGTATTTAGAATGATGCTATATGATTATATTTCGTATTTATACCCAATAAGGTCCTCAATTAATATATTTTTCATTAAAGTGTATATTAACATATTAAAATGAATAAGTTGTATCAAAAGACTTCTTTTAATGAAACATGTGAGTAAATTCGAGATATTAAACACATTAAGATTCAAATAATCATTTCTCAATTAAATAACATATTTTCATGAATTAAAATCATATTTTGAGGAGAGAGAAATAATTAAGCTTAATGTTCTCATTAATTAATTCAAATACACATTATTACTAATATATTTATCCAAAAAGCTCCAAATTAATATTATCTAATTACATCTCTCATTAAACTCCATTTTGCATAATTATTCCTCTATTATTACCTTAAGTGGGTTATTTGTGCAAACACCCCTTTAATATTATAAATGGGAGCAAAAATGGGATTTCACCATAATTAAAGCTCAAATTGCAAATAAAGCCCAAAAATGATTCAAAAGGATGGGAAATTTATGAAAAAGGTCTAAATGGACTAGAAGGCAAAGAAAAGCTCAAAAGTGGGTAAATTGCAGGAAAGACCCTGAGATTTAGTATGTTACAACACACCACCCCTTAAAGAGGATTTTGTCCCCGAAATCACAACAAGAGGGAAGAGAGGGTGGGTGTGCAACTTCCCAACCTTAAACAACTAGATTATAAACCTTAATCTAGGGTACAACACAAAATCTACATAAGTCAGGTGTTACTAAGGTTTCAACAAAACCTATAGCCTTTTATCAAACTCCAATTAACATTTTTGCCTTATTAATATAATCTCCATCATGAAGAGGTATCTTATTTATTATAATACCACTTGTGCCACATTTTATTCCAAACAATCATATCTCAATATTATCTCATGTGTATTTCCCTCATCAAGGGTTTTAAGCACAATTAGGGTTTACTAAGCTATTTCAACATTAATTAATGTATTAGGTCAAAAACCTTAATAACATGAATTCATTTTCCATTATCCTCTTAAAACTATCATGTAAAATTATCACAAATTACTTTGTAGAAAAAGTTAATATTATTCAACAAGTTATTAAGCCTATCATAATTCCAAATAATGTTCATATAACACATTTTCATATCATCTTTCATACTCATATTAATGACATCATTAATCATTTTCGTCCATTACACTTCATATTATAAATTATACATATTTTAATACACATTAGGCATTTATGTGAATCCAATTATTCTTTATCATGTTTGAGTCATTATATGCATTTTAGTGAATAGGATGTAACCCATTAAATATTAATGAATTAATTCATATATCAAGTTATGCTGAGGTGTTCATTAGAGAACAAGGTGATATACCTTATATATATATCACTTTGTGACTATAATCCATTTATATGCATTATGTGATGATGACACCTAATGTCACTAATGTATCATGGAAGGCATTAAGGATATATATATATATGTATATGTTGTCAAGGCTAGATGATTACCTATTATGGTTTAGGTCAACATGATCATTTACGTGTTAAAGCATCCTTAGGGTGCATTACCCATACACATTTTACCATTAGGGTGGCATAGCCAACATTATGTATATTCACTATTATTAATGAATAACTAATTATTATGGGCATCAAGAATATATTAAGGTTCAAGCATATGAACTATCTCTATATGACTTACTACATATTCATGTGTGTATAAACAAACAAGTTGAATTACAAGTATAATGTGTTTGGTAAATTCTTGTTCACATAAGTTATTATGTACATATGTCCACATAGATAGGGTTTCTAACTCTAAAGGTATTTGATTTTGCTTTTAATTGGGATTCCATCCCCCTAAAAAGGAGATTTTGTCCTCGAAATCAGATTTGTAAAACCAAATAGGGTACTAACACCTTTACCCTCACTCCACCCCTTAAAAGGGTCAACTAAGTCAAACTAAGCTAAGGGTAAAAGGTACATAAAACTCAACACTAAAAGGATTTACTAACCAAGCTTTAGGGTGTAACATAGGGTACACTAAACCCTAAACATAGGAGTATAAGGTATTAAGGATGATTTTTGTGTAAGAGATCAAATCATCACTTATGTCTTTCCTAAGGTATTCAACAATTAGGCAACATGCCCAAAGATAGACTATTTCGAGCTGTCTGTATCAGATCAGGCCAGGCCAGGTCATATGAGCTCAGGAGTCCTCGTTACCAAGCTAGTGGGGTGGAGGAAAATATTGTCAGCCCCCACGCTCTGACCCTTTCTAGACACCATCACTTTCAACTTCTTGCTCTAGTAGCTTCTCAATAGACAATTCACCAAACAGTTGACAAATTTTATTTCTAATTAATTATTATTATGATACTAAATCAAACTTTCATGCTAGGTCAACTCTAAGGTGAAAAACTAACTAAAGGGAAACTATTTATGGTAAGGGTTCTATCTAGGAGACCATTTGAATTAGTCAAGAATCTGACTACCTTGATGCTTTGATACCATGTTGTAAAGACCAAGTCTCTATTATAAACCATGGCAACCAAAATCATCAATTGTGTAGCAGCGGAAATTTAAATCTTGACTTTATTCAAAATGTATAAAGAGTACATTACAAATTTGTCCCAAAAGGGGTACATCTTTATACAAGGAACTAGGATCTAGGTAGAGGAAGACTTAGACTAAAACAACATTGTCTCCAAACAAAACAACTTATAACATAAAAGCAACTATGATCATGCAAGCTATGTATTCCTTTTCTTCTTGTCCTTATCCTTAGCCTTAGGTTCACCAATCTTCCATGCACACTCTGATCCTAGCCTGGATGGTTGGGGTCATCCAGCAAGAGAAAGATAAAAGGTATGTGTCAATAATAGGATAAAGTCAATCATAAAGCTAAGCAAAAAGATTCCACTAAGGAATTTCAAGAAGTGAGAGGCAAATGAGTAAATAAGATTTTAGAAAACTGCCACATTTCAACATCGACAAATATCACCTTTGCATGAATATAAATTATGACTCAAAATCATCTCAATGTAGGGTGAGGCACCTACCGGACCTCACCAATGGCAGGGGGACTAAAACCCCAGTGCCTAAAAAGTGGCAGGGGGACTAAAACCCCAGTGCCTAATATATAAAATGGCAGGAGGACTAAAACCCCAGTGCCCTATGAGTGGTTTGTACTCATGTACACTACATTGTCAATTGGCCAATAACTATATCATGCATAAACATTCACTTGGCAGTAGAGTGAAATATAACAAGATTGCAACATAGCATTGGGAGTAAAACCCAAGAAATAAATAAATAGGCCATCATAGGCAACAACAATATCCAAGAACTCCAAGAAATAAAGGAGCCAACAAGGCAACAACATTATACAATGTTTCCAAGTATTTCCAAAGGATGAGCCAACACTGGCCATGACAAGATTAAGTATTTCACATAAGTGAGCCACAAATGCAATTGATTCATCAAGGAAGTAAAAGAGTCAAAAATGCATTTAGGAGAATAACAAGGCTAGCACAATAATGATTGTGGGGTTGGAAAAGACCCAACTGAGAGATTAGGATTGTTTGCACAATAAACATTCACATTCATCTTTGATATGATTCACATATATAAATAGGGTCCAAATACGAAATAGGGTTCACATACAAAAATATGATCCACATACACCAATAGGTTTTCACATACATAGGATCCACATACCTGTTTTAATTAAGTACCATCTCATTCACCAATCTGATTGTATCACCATTTCATTTTCCCTAGTTACATAATTACACATGTATTAATATATATAAAGACATAAAGCATATAAAAACCCTAATTTTACAAAACCATGATTTAAGGTTTAAAACCTAGTCCAAACGATTAGTCATATTCTCCTGAATAAGAAAACATATTTTATTTTACAAAAATTGGAGTTAAAATGGGTTAATTATGTATTTTAGAATATTTTATATACTTAAAAGGCATTCAAAGCAAACTTCGAAAAAGGAATCCAATTCATGACTCAAAAACCATAAAATCAGGTTCTATATGAAAAATCCTTTCCATTGACTATTTATTTGCATTTTTCTGACAATGGATCGATTTACTATGAATTAAGTAAAATCGACCTATCAGAATGCAAGAAAACCATAATGTGACAGTTATTTAAACCAAAATGCAATCCGTTGTAAATAATAGATGAAATGACTAAAATACCTTGTGGGTTAAACGGGTCTATCATAGTCACAGGGGCACTCTAGTCATCTTTACATCTCGATCAATCACAGCTGAGAAACAAACCAAAAGATGAAAAGAAAAAAATGCCCATACCCGCAAACAATAGTCCCATGGCAGGGGCATGGGTACCTTGGTCATTGCCTGACCAGGCATCTTCCAGCCCAAGCATGGTGCGAGCAAGCTCGTAGGGGCTTGGTTCCTTTGCCTCGAATCGCCATCAGGGCGCATCACAGAGAACGCAGAATGGGAACGAGTCCCCTAGATCCCCCCGAACACATAGATCACCACCCAAGCCGTCGCAAGCTCAAAATGGAGAAAATCAAACCAGAAGTGGCCGGAACAGAGGAAGAAGAAACGGGGAAACAATTCACTGAAAACACAAGGCAATAAGAAACTAAGGTCGTGATTTCCTTCGTGGGGCCAAGGCGAGGTCAAAGCACCTCTTTCCGCAGGCGGAGTAGCACTAAAACAGAATATGGGTCGGCACCAGTGGAGGTCATATCCATGGTCTATAGGACCCGGCGATTGGGGTCACCTCAGGTCCAAAGAAGAGTAGGGGAAGGTCGAAATAAGACTGTAGATGGTTACCACGATGGTAATCGAGACGAGATGGCTGAGTGGGGGAGTTCTCAGCCTTGCTCTCCGGAGATGGGAAAGGAGTAGGTCGGGGAGTACTAGGCCATAGTATGAGAAATTGGATGCGTAGGAAGAGAAGTCGCGGTCCGACAAGTCTTTTCGTTGCCTTATATAGGCGTGGGTAGGCTCAAGGTTGCCTCTGCGATCCCCGACTGAGAGGGGAAGAAGAACAGAGTTAGGCGTTTTGCACAAGGTGAGGTAGCAGCGGTGAGTAAGGGTTCATTCGAATCGGCGGAGGGAGACGAAGCTAATGGGACATGAATTGCGCACAATGGTGGAGGAGGGAGAGAGAGCGACACAGACGAGCTGGGGCGTCAGGACTATTCAACGGCCGGAGGTAGGGGACGAAGTCCCGATCGTTGGATCAGATCTAGGCTAATTAGGAGCCGTTGGATGTGAGTCCACTATGGACCCGGGGCGCATGACAGATGAATATAACCTGACTTTAGCGTTACCAAAGATTTAAACGAAATCGATTAATGCATTATAGTCATACTATAATAAAAGCTTATAAAATCAATTTGAGGGGTCAAATGAACTCCAAAAGCCACCAAATTTGGACCATAGGTTCATATCAGTATTAGAACGATGCTATATGATTAGATTTCGTATTTATACCCAATAAGGTCCTTAATTAATATATTTCTCATTAAAGTGTATATTAACATATTAAAATGAATAAGTTGTATCAAAAGACGTCTTTTAATGAAACATGTGAGTAAATTCGAGATATTAAACACATTAAGATTCAAATAATCATTTCTCAATTAAATAACATGTTTTCATGAATTAAAATCATATTTTGAGGATAGAGAAATAATTAAAGTTCATGTTCTCATTAATTAATTCAAATACACATTATTACTAATATATTTATCCAAAAAGCTCCAAATTAATATTATCTAATTACATCTCTCATTAAACTCCATTTTGCATAATTATTCCTCTATTATTACCTTAAGTGGGTTATTTGTGCAAACACCCCTTTAATATCATAAATGGGAGCAAAAATGGGATTTCACCATCATTAAAGCTCAAATTGCAAATAAAGCCCAAAAATGATTCAAAAGGATGGGAAAATTATGACAAAGGTCCAAATGGACTAGAAGGCAAAGAAAATCTCAAAAGTGGGTAAATTACAGGAAAGACCCTGAGATTTAGTATGTTACACCAACCTTCTCGATTCCTGGCAGTCGATGACATCTCTGACCCTTATTAGTCGATAAAAATTTCTGGCTTTATGGTCGCTATGTTTCCTGACTTATGATTGGTGTTTAATGACCTTATGCTTTCACGATATGATGATGTTTTGATTACGTAACCCTACTTCATTGGTACTTTGTAACATCCCAGGATTTTAGGCCTTAGATAAAATGATCTTATAAGGCATGATTGGACTACCCATATCACCAAGGTGCGTCTCCTTTTCTGGGAGCCCATTACTAAAGAATTCCATAGTTAAGCATTCTCAGCTTGGAGTAGTACTAGGATGGGTGACCAGTCGGGAAGTTGACCCCATCTTGCGCATGAGTGTGGACAAAGCACGCAGTTAAGGCTAGTAGTGACCTGTGGGGCCAGTCGACATTCCTAAAACTCTACAAGAGCCTAAGGAAATGGGCCTAGGTGTTACAAATGGTATCAGAGCCATAACCCCTCCAGTAAGTGGGCCCCACATGGGCATTTGGCATGCCAGTCTTGAATCGTGCGATCCAGGCATATATGAAAGGGTTGCCCATGGTGACGTAGCCAACCTTGCACTGGTATTCCGTGATCGGGAGTTGGGTGTGCATGGGCCATTCTGGGTCTGCACTGAAATGGGGAAATATTATGAGGCCATATAGTTGAGCCTTGATGAGGACGTTAAGAGTCTAAGTGGTAGAGATTGTAACGTCCCAGGATTTCAAGCCTCAGATAAAATTGTAAGGACCTTGACCTTCATTTTGGGTTTACCCTGTTTGCTTTGCCTAAACCTTGTGTTAAGATGCTTGCTAATCACTTGAGGTTGTGATTAGGGTTTGTTGTGTTTTGTTGAGAGTTGGAGGTGCAACTTGCAAATTATCCAAGTTTGGGGGTTGATGTGCAAGTTTGTCACCTTAAGAGATGTTTTCTCTAATGTGCAAGTTTTGGGGTTGATGTGCAACTTGAATTTGATCGTCTAATGGTTGATATACAAACCATGGAACCAACTGCTAAGGAGTATTTGATAGCCCAAAATCCAATATAGTGGTTTCTCACATATGACAAAGGTTACAAGTGTTGGATCCTAGATGGGTGATTAGATGCTCTAAAGGGGGGGGGGTGAATAGAGCTGAAAACACTTAAACAAAATTCATTAAACCTTCAAGATATATGACAAGATAAGGTTGCTAAATAGGTAATTTGAGTACAACTAAAACATGCATAGCAAGGATGAGAGAGATTGAACATACACCAAGAGACAAGCTATTTAGAGTGGTTCCACACTTCAAACTAGAAGTGTGTCAGTCCACTTGCCTAGAGAGGTCAACCTCTAGGACTTCCAAACTATTGCACTCTTATATTCATTCATAAGACATATAATGCATGACCAAACAAAAGACTTACCTATCCAATACAAAGAGTATTCAACCTTACCAATGACTTACCCACTTTGCAAGAGTCTTCGACCTTCTCCTAGTACTTACCCACTCTTGCACAAGTCTTCAGCCTTGCAGGGATTACCCACTCTTCTTGGATCTTCTGCCTTTGACTTCACCCTCACTCGGAGAAGCTTCCACCAAGGACTTACCCACTTGAGCAAGGAGTCTTCTGCCTTCACCAAGGCTTACCCACTCTTGCTCCAAGTCTTCAGCCTTGATCTTCACCAAGGGACGCCTTCCCTTTTTCTTCTTCACCTCTCTTAGCCAAGAGAGAGAACCTTCATCTTCATGATTGAAAAGAGAGATGGAGAGGTGGTGGAAGTGAGAGCCTCACAAGATATACATGTAGGACTAGCTCTCTTACAGATTTCCTACTCACTCTAATGGATGTAGCAAGTGATTAAGCTTAGAGAGAGAGAGGAGGCTGTAGGAAGCACTCAACTATAGAATAGGAACCTCACATAGAGTTTGCATTGAATGCTCAACCTTGGAATGAAGCCCAATGGGTCCTATTTATAGCTGGGGATGCCTCTTAGCCTTTGGGAACACTTGAGAACGAAAACTAGTCATTTTGTGGCTTGCAACAAATATATTTTCACTTGTTGCAACTCCATAATGGCTAGAAGTACTTTTTTGCACTTTTCCATACAATGCAATCGGTCGAGTTTCTATAAGGGTAGCTCGACCGATAGAGTAAAAGACAAAGTCGATATTCAGACCATCAGTCGAGTTTGTCCTGAGGAGACTCGACCGACCAATGAAGATCGATTTGATCAGTTACTCCATCGGTCGAGTTTTGTGTAAACACAACTCGACCGATGCAATCTTCAGAAAATTGATCAAGGATGATCGATCGAGTTTTCAGGTTGGGAAACTCAACCGACAAAGTGCCTGTAATCAATTTTCAAAGTTGCATCTAAAGTGCTCTAATATTCAATCTAAGTGCTCCTGGTATTTTTCTAAGCTTAATTGCAAGTCATACAATCATTACAAGTGATTTACAACATGATTTTAATGGATAAACATCATATTACAAAAACGTGCACTTGTATGACTTTGACTTGTCTTTTCTCCAATTTGATATGTGCAAGTTAGGGCAATTGGAGTGTGTCTATACCTAATCTTAAACCACTCAAGTAGAGACATTAGACACCAATATGTGGAATGGTTAGTCATCATCAAAACACGGGTTTAGTCAATTTAGACGTGAGTCAACATTGACCTAATTGACCTTGAGTCAACAATCTCCCCCTTTTTGAAGATGACAAACCATTCCATAAATGTATTGAAAGCTTTTAAGTAAAGTCATACCTTTAGAGAAACTTAGGGGTTTCAATAGGATTGAGATCATATGCTCCCCCTCAATTGATGCTCAGGGAGTTCTCATTACTCCCCCTCAATTGATGCTATTTCTCCTGCATGATTAGCTTTCATAACATTTATAGAAACTATGTCTTCTACTCATATATCTTCTACACATATATGTCTTCTCCCCTTTACCTTCTCCCCTTTATATGTACATGCTTCTCCTCTTCATGTAAAACATGCCTTCTTCCTCTTTTAAAAGAAGACATACCTTTCTCCCCCTTTGTCATTTCAAAAAGTGGGGTTATGAAGAAATAAGAAACATATAAAGAGAAAAGAGATGCCACAAATATATATAAGGAGAGTAGAAGAGCACAGATAGGGGCTTGTCCAAGCATAGAAAGAAAAGCAAGTTAAAGCATATACTTGAACAACCCAAAAAGTAAGATAAAGTGATGCAGAGAAACAATAAAACATAATTTTGACCCTCAAGATGACGGATTTTGACCAAAAACCATCAGAGCTCATTGCAAAGTAATGAGTCTTGCTCAAAAGGTTGTTTCTGCATGAAAAACACTAGTCTTGCACCAAAAACTAAAACTGGAGCAAATATGCATAAAATCCAAAAATACTCCAATTTCTACATATAATGTAGATCTATGTACCCTGCATCACAATGTTATGCAAGCAACTCAAGATAGTAGATATGCAATTTTAGAAGCATGAACGGATATAACTGACTAGATATGCATCCTTACCATAAGATGATTACCACTAAGAACCTTAAGGTTGTATCAAAACAAGATATACACCTAGATAGATGTAGCAAGTTAGATTACAACGGAAGCAATTTAAGACACAACCAAGAGATCCAAAGAGTTCATCATCAAAACCTACAAAACAACTCAAAGCAAGTAATTGCAACATATAGATATACCAATTTAGAGCAATTAGAGAGATAGATTTGTAAGCAAGATATGCAATTTAAAGCATGGCAATATGCATATATAAAGGTACCAAATGAGAGTGCCAAAGAATAAGGCTATTGGTTGAGAAAATCTAGTTGAGGGGGAAATTCTCACTCAATAAGCCAAATGTATATTTTGTGCACAGTGTTATCGGTCGAGTTCTGTGCATTGACAACTCGACCGATGACAACTGCTGGCAACACCCATTGGTGCCTATCGGTCGAGTTTCAAACAGGACAAACTCGACCGACAGATTAGCTGTCAAAGAGTACATATATTTCATAAAACATATTTAAAGGCATGCTAAATATACAAACCATATCTGAACATGTCTAAGCAAGTTAGTAATGCACTATAGAAGCATTAGAAATAGTTTTTGATTAAGAGTGTGAAGAGAAACACAAAATACCACTTTTGACTCAAAAACCATATGCATAGTGCACACTAACTTGACAAAAACAAGTTAGAAATGGTTACAAGCAATAAAGCCATTACCTTTGTGCTTACCATTGCTTTTCTACTTGTTGTCACCCTCTACACATCTCACCTTTCTTCTTTCATGTGGATTGAGAAGTCAATTTGCAATTCAATAGCTCAAGTCAACCCATTTGCAAGTACCTACAAGAAGAAATATGAAATGGTCCCCAATCATATTTTTGGGTCTGGAGGGGTTAGTTTAGCAACCCAAGTCCTATTGCTCTTGGGTGCTTTCCTACAAGGACAACAAGTAGAATAATGACTAATTTCATTGCAATAGTTGCATGTGCCCATAGTCTTGGAACTAGAGGATTTTCCATGGAATATTGGAGGTCTTTTATCTTTGTTGTTCCCTTGACTACTATCATACCCTAAACCATGTCTACCAATTTGTTTAGTAGTATGGTGTAGGATGTCATTAAGACTCTTTTTACCAACTAAGAATCTTTGCAAAGAAGATCTCAAACTATCATTATCATGCATAAGAGAAGTAATAGTAGAAGACAAATGATTGATATTATCTCTAGCATGTAAAAGATCATTTTCTAAGAAAAGAACTTTAGTTAAATGAGAATATCTATCAATATGAAGAGAAGCAACATCAATCTCTCTACTAGTAGAACTAGAACAAGATTCATGCACATTGATTTTAGCAAGCAAGGAGGCATTTTCTATTTCTAATTCTTGCAAAACAAAATCTTTGTCCTTGTTTTCAGATTTAAGAACATCAATATCATGCATAAGAGAATCAACAATTAAAGTATGCTCTTCATTAGAACTAGGCATGAGAGGTTGAGCTTCTATAAATCTAATCTTATCAAGCAAACTAGTATTTTCAAGTTTAAGAGAGTCTACTTGGCTAAGACAATCATTTTTATCATCAAGCAAGCAAGAATTAGCATGTTCAAGATCATCTAGTTCTACATGCAAATTATCAACAATTTTAGCAAGCTTTTTCTTTTTCCTTTTAGAAGACTTAAGAGATGCACAAATATCATGAATAATAGCAATCAAAGATTCTTTATCTAAAGAGTTTAGATTTACCTCACTTGAGTCTTCACTTATTGATGCTATAAGAGCAAAATGGCATTCTCCTTCATCACTAGAGGTTGATCATGATCTTTCACTTGAATCTTCACTTGAGCTTGAGTTGGAGGAGCCACTTGAGCTTGAGTGCCATTTCTCCTTCTTCTTCTAAAGATGGGTCTTTTTTCCTTGTGGGCAATCATCCTTGTAGTGACCCTTCTTTCCACATGTGAAGTATCGGATGGAGGAGGACTTGTCTGTGTAGAGTTTACCCTTGGAGTACATGTCATCTTCTTTAGCTTGAGAGGATGGAGAGACTTGTTCAATGATAGCTTCAATTTGAGCCTTCATTTCAGCTTTCTTCATTCTCTTTAGCTCTTTCTAATCTTATCTTTCTACTTCCTCCCTCTTGTCAAATGTAGCTTCATGTGATTGTAGATTTCCAATGAGCTCTTCAATAGGAATATCCCTAAGAGACCTTGTTTCTTCAATGGAAGTCACCTTGGGTTCCCACCGCTTGAGAAGAGTTCTAAGGATCTTTGAGTTGATCTCTCAACTAGAAATAGGATGTCCTAGAATAGCAAGACCATTCAAAATGGTGTTGAGCCTTGGGTACATGTTGGCTATACTCTCCTCCTTTCCCATCTTGAAGTTCTCAAACAACCTTTTGAGAATGTAGACTTTGCTTTCCTTCACTTGATCTGTTCCTTCATAAGTGATGCAAAGCTTTCTCCATACCCCATAGGCTGTTTCACATGAAGAAATCCGGTTGAACTCGGTGGGGGTCATTGAGGCATATAGGATGTGCATGGCTCTAATATTCAAGGTAGCTTCATCCCATTCTTCAATATTTGTCTTTTGTAGCATGTATGGGTTGTTCACCATTTGCCACATCTTAATACTAGATCCTTGGATGTAGAATTGAAGCCTTCTTCTCCAATAGAGGAAATTGATCCCATCAAAGATTGGAAGGCTGGTCGAGAATCTCCCTCCTAGGTAGTCACCCATCTTCTCCTACTTGTTGAAATATTCTTGGAGAAGACCCACTCTGATACCAATTATTGGATCCTAGATGGGTGATTAGATGCTCTATAGGGGGGTGAATAAAGCTGAAAGAACTTAAACAAAATTCATTAAACCTTCAAGATATATGATAAAATAAGGTTGCTAAATAGGTAATTTGAGTGCAACTAAAACATGCATAGCAAGGATTAGAGAGATTGAACATACACCAAGAGACAAGCTATTTAGAGTGGTTCCACACTTCAAACTAGAAGTGTGTCAGTCCACTTGCCTAGAGAGGTCAACCTCTAGGACTTCCAAACTATTGCACTCTTATATTCATTCATAAGACATACAATGTATGACCAAACAAAAAACTTACCTATCCAATACAAAGAGTCTTCAACCTTACCAAGGACTTACCCACTTTGTAAGAGTCTTCGACCTTCTCCTAGGACTTACCCACTCTTGTACAAGTCTTCAGCCTTGTAGGGATTACCCACTCTTCTTGGATCTTCTGCCTTTGACTTCACCTTCACTCGGAGAAGCTTCCACCAAGGACTTACCCACTTGAGCAAGGAGTCTTCTACCTTCACCAAGGGCTTACCCACTCTTGCTCCAAGTCTTCATCCTTGATCTTCACCAAGGGACGCCTTCCCTTATTCTTCTTCACCTCTCTTAGCCAAGAGAGAGAACCTTCATCTTCATGATTGAAAAGAGAGATGGAGAGGTGGTGGAAATGAGAGCCTCACAAGATATGCATGTAGGACTAGTTCTCTTACAGATTTCCTACTCACTCTAATGGATGTAGCAAGTGATTAAGCTTAGAGAGAGAGAGAGGAGGCTGCAGGAAGCACTCAACTATAGAATAGGAACCTCACATAGAGTTTGCATTGAATGCTCAACCTTGGAATGAAGCCCAAGGGGTCCTATTTATAGCTGGGGATGCCTCTTAGCCTTTGGGAACACTTGAGAATGAAAACTAGCCATTTTGTGGTTTGCAACGGATATATTTTCACTTGTTGCAACTCCACAATGGCTAGAAGAACTTTTCTGCACTTTTCCGTACACTGCAATCGGTCGAGTTTCTATAAGGGTAACTCGACCGATAGAGTAAAAGACAAAGTCGATATTCAGACCATCGGTCGAGTTTGTCCTTAGGAGACTCGACCGACCAATGAAGATCGATTTGATCAGTTACTCCATCGGTCGAGTTCTGTGTAAACACAACTCGACCGATGCAATCTTCAGAAAATTGATCAAGGATGATCAGTCAAGTTTTCAGGCTGGGAAACTCGGCCGAAAAAGTGAATGTAATCAATTTTCAAAGTTGCATCTAAAGTGCTCTAATATTCGATCTAAGTGCTCATGATATTTTTCTAAGCTTAATTACAAGTCATACAATCATTACAAGTGATTTACAACATGATTCTAATGGATAAACATCATATTACAAAAATGTGCACTTGTATGACTTTGACTTGTCTTTTCTCCAATTTGATATGCGCAAGTTAGGGCAATTGGAGTGTGTCTATACCTAATCTGAAATCACTCAAGTAGAGACATTAGACACCAATATGTAGAATGGTTAGTAATCATCAAAACACAAGTTTAGTCAATTTAGACGTGAGTCAACATTGACCTAATTGACCTTGAGTCAACAATCTCCCCCTTTTTGAAGATGACAAACCATTCCATAAATGTATTTAAAGCTTTTAAGTAAAGTCATACCTTTGGAGAAACCTAGGGGTTTCAATAGTATTGATCTCATATGCTCCCCCTCAATTGATGCTCATGGAGTTCTCATTACTCCCCCTCAATTGATGCTATTTCTCCTGCATGATTAGCTTTCATAACATTTATAGAAACTATGTCTTATACTCATATATGTTCTACACATATATGTCTTCTCCCCTTTATATGTACATGCTTCTCCTCTTCATGTAAGACATGCCTTCTTTCTCTTTTAAAAGAAGACATACCTTTCTCCCCCCTTTGTCATTTCAAAAAGTGGGGTTATGAAGAAATAAGAAACATATAAAGAGAAAAGAGATGACACAAATATATATAAGGAGAGTAGAAGAGCACAGATAGGGGCTTGTCCAAGCATAGAAAAAAAAGCAAGTTAAAGAATATACTTGAACAACCCAAAAAGCAAGATAAAGTGATGTAGAGAAACACTTAAACATAATTTTGACCCTCAAGATGACGGATTTTGACCAAAAACCATCAGAGCACATCACAAAGCAATGAGTCTTGCTCAAAAGGTTGTTTCTGCATGAAAAACACTAGTCTTGCACCAAAAATTGAAACTGGAGCAAATATGCATAAAATCCAAAAATACTCCAATTTCTACATATAATGTAGATCTATGTACCCTACATCACAATGTTATGCAAGCAACTCAAGATAGTAGATATGCAATTTTAGAAGCATGAAAGGATATAACTCACTAGATATGCATCCTTACCATAAGATGATTACCCCTAAGAACCTCAAGGTTGTATCAAAACAAGATATACACCTAGATAGATGTAGCAAGTTAGAGTACAACAGAAGCAATTTAAGATACAACCAAGAGATCCAAAGAGTTCATCATCAAAACATGCAAAACAACTCAAAGTAAGTAATTGCAACATATAGATATACCAATTTAGAGCAATTAGAGAGACAAAGTTGTAAGCAATATATGCAATTTAAAGCATGGCAATATGCATATATAAAGGTACCAAATGAGAGTGCCAAAGAATAAGGATATTGGTTGAGAAAATCTAGTTGAGAGGGAAATTCTCACTCAATAAGCCAAATGTATATTCTGTGCACAGTGTTATCGGTCGAGTTCTATGCATTGACAACTCGACCGATGACAACTACTGGCAACACCCATTGGTACCTATCGGTCGAGTTTCAAACAGGACAAACTCGAACGACAGAGCAACTGTCAAAGAGCACATATATTTCATAAAACATATTTAAAGGCATGCTAAATATACAAACCATATCTGAACATGTCTAAGCAAGTTAGTAATGCACTATAGAAGCATTAGAAATAGTTTTTGATTAAGAGTGTGAAGAGAAACACAAAATACCACTTTTGACTCAAAAACCATATGCATAGTGCACACTAACTTGACAAAAACAAGTTATAAATGGTTACAAGCAATAAAACCATTACCTTTGTGCTTACCATTGTTTTTCTATTTGTTGTCACCCTCTACACATCTCACCTTTCTTCTTTCATGTGGATTGAGAAGTCAATTTGCAATTCAATAGCTCAAGTCAACCCATTTGCAAGTACCTACAAGAAGAAATATGAAATGGACCCCAATCATATTTTTCGGTCCGAAGGGGTTAGTTTAGCAACCCAAGTCCTATTGCTCTTGGGTGCTTTCCTACAAGGACAACAAGTAGAATAATGACTAATTTCATTGCAATAGTTGCATGTACCCATAGTCTTGGAACTAGAGGATTTTCCATGGAATATTGGAGGTCCTTTATCTTTGTTGTTCCCTTGACTACTATCATACCCTAAACCATGTCTACCAATTTGTTTAGTAGTATGGTGTAGGATGTCATTAAGACTCTTTTTACCAACTAAGAATCTTTGCAAAGAAGATCTCAAACTATCATTATCATGCATAAGAGAAGTAATAGTAGAAGACAAATGATTGATATTATCTCTATCATATAAAAGATCATTTTCTAAGTAAAGAACTTTAGTTAAATGAGAATATCTATCAATATGAAGATCAACAACATCATTCTCTCTACTAGTAGAACTAGAACAAGATTCATGCACATTGATTTTAGCAAGCAAGGAGGCATTTTCTATTTCTAATTCTTGCAAAACAAAATCTTTGTCCTTGTTTTCAGATTTAAGAACATCAATATCATGCATAAGAGAATCAACAATTAAAGTATGCTCTTCATTAGAACTAGGCGTGAGAGGTTGAGCTTCTATAAATCTAATATTATCCAGCAAACTAGCATTTTCAAGTTTAAGAGAGTCTACTTGGCTAAGACAATCATTTTTATCATCAAGCAAGCAAGAATTAGCATGTTCAAGATCATCTAGTTCTACATGCAAATTATCAACAATTTTAGAAAAAAAATTTCTTTTTCCTTTTAGAAGACTTAAGAGATGCATAAATATCATGAATAATAGCAATTAAAGATTCTTTATCTAAAGAGTTTAGATTTACCTCACTTGAGTCTTCACTTGTTGATGCTATAAGAGCAAAATGGCATTCTCCTTCATCACTATAGGTTGATCTTGATCTTTCACTTGAATCTTCACTTGAGCTTGAGTTGGAGGAGCCACTTGAGCTTGAGTGCCATTTCTCCTTCTTCTTATAAAGATGGGTCTTTTTGTCTTGTGGGCAATCTTCCTTGTAGTGACCCTTCTTTCCACATGTGAAGTACCAGATGGAGGAGGACTTGCCTTTGTAGAGTTTACCCTTGGAGTACATGGCATCTTGTTTAGCTTGAGAGGATGGAGAGACTTGTTCCATGATAGCTTCAATTTGAGCCTTCATTTCAGCTTTCTTCATTCTCTTTAGCTCTTTCTTCTCTTGTCTTTCTACTTCCTCGCTCTTGTCAAATGTAGCTTCATGTGATTGTAGATTTCCAATGAGCTCTTCAATAGGAATATCCCTAAGAGACCTTGTTTCTTCAATGGAAGTCACCTTGGGTTCCCACCGCTTGGGAAGAGTTCTAAGGATCTTTGAGTTGATCTCTACACTAGACATAGGATGTCCTAGAATAGAAAAACCATTCAAAATGGTTTTGAGCCTTGAGTACATGTTGGCTATACTCTCCTCCTTTCCCATCTTGAAGTTCTCAAGCAACCCTTTGAGAATGTAGACTTTGCTTTCCTTCACTTGATCAATTCCTACATAAGTGATGCAAAACTTTCTCCATACCTCATAGGCTGTTTCAAATGAAGAAATCTGGTTGAATTCGGTAGAGGTCATGGAGGCATATATGATGTGCATGGCTCTAATATTCAAGTTTGATTTTTTCAAGGTAGCTTCATCCAATTCTTCAATATTTGTCTTTGGTAACATGTATGGGTTGTTCACCATTTGCTACATCTCAATACTTGATCCTTGGATGTAGAATTGAAGCCTTCTTCTCCAATAGAGGAAATTGCTCTCATCAAAGATTGGAAGGCTGGTTGAAAATCTCCCTCCTAGGTAGTCACCCATCTTCTCCTACTTGTTGAAGTATTCTTGGAGAAGACCCGCTCTGATACCAATTGTTGGATCCTAGATGGGTGATTAGATGCTCTAGAGGGGGGGTGAATAAAGCTGAAAGCACTTAAACAAAATTCATTAAACCTTCAAGATATATGACAAGATAAGGTTGCTAAATAGGTAATTTGAGTGCAACTAAAACATGCATAGCAAGGATGAGAGAGATTGAACATACACCAAGAGACAAGCTATTTAGAGTGGTTCCACACTTCAAACTAGAAGTGTGTCAGTCCACTTGCCTAGAGAGGTCAAACTCTAGGACTTCCAAACTATTGCACTCTTATATTCATTCATAAGACATACAATGCATGACCAAACAAAAGACTTACCTATCCAATACAAAAAGTATTCAACCTTACCAATGACTTACCCACTTTGGAAGAGTCTTCGACCTTCTCCTAGAACTTACCCACTCTTGCACAAGTCTTCAGCCTTGCAGGGATTACCCACTCTTCTTGGATCTTCTGCCTTTGACTTCACCTTCACTCGGAGAAGCTTCCACCAAGGACTTACCTACTTGAGCAAGGAGTCTTCTGCCTTCACCAAGGGCTTACCCACTCTTGCTCCAAGTCTTCAGCCTTGATCTTCACCAAGGGATGCCTTCCCTTGTTCTTCTTCACCTCTCTTAGCCAAGAGAGAGAACCTTCATCTTCATGATTGAAAAGAGAGATGGAGAGGTGGTGGAAATGAGAGCCTCACAAGATATGCATATAGGACTAGCTCTCTTACAGATTTCCTACTCACTCTAATGGATGTAGCAAGTGATTAAGCTTAGAGAGAGAGAGAGGAGGCTGTAGGAAGCACTCAACTATAGAATAGGAACCTCACATAGAGTTTGCATTGAATGCTCAACCTTGGAATGAAGCCCAAGGGGTCCTATTTATAGATGGGGATGCCTCTTAACCTTTGGGAACACTTGAGAATGAAAACTAGCCATTTTGTGGTTTGCAACAGATATATTTTCACTTGTTGCAACTCCAGAACGGCTAGAAGCACTTTTCTGCACTTTTTTGTACAGTGCAATCGGTCGAGTTTCTATAAGGGTAACTCGACCGATAGAGTAAAAGACAAAGTTGATATTCACACCATCGGTCGAGTTTGTCATGAGGAGACTCAACTGACCAATGAAGATCGATTTGATCAGTTACTCCATCGGTCGAGTTCTGTGTAAACACAACTCGACCGATGCAATCTTCAGAAAATTGATCAAGGATGATCGGTCGAGTTTTCAGGCTGGGAAACTCGACCGACAAAGTGCCTGTAATCAATTTTCAAAGTTGCATCTAAAGTGCTCTAATATTCGATCTAAGTGCTCCTAATATTTTTCTAAGCTTAATTACAAGTCATACAATCATTACAAGTGATTTACAACATGATTCTAATGGATATACATCATATTACAAAAATGTGCACTTGTATGACTTTGACTTGTCTATTCTCCAATTTGATATGTGCAAGTTAGGGCAATTGGAGTGTGTCTATACCTAATCTAAAACCACTCAAGTAGAGACATTAGACACCAATATGTGGAATGGTTAGTCATCATCAAAACATAGGTTTTGTCAATTTAGACGTGAGTCAACATTGACCTAATTGACCCCTGAGTCAACAATCTCCCCCTTTTTGAAGATGACAAACCATTCCATAAATGTATTGAAAGCTTTTAAGTAAAGTCATACCTTTGGAGAAACCTAGGGGTTTCAATAGGATTGATCTCATATGCTCCCCCTCAATTGATGCTCATGGAGTTCTCATTACTCCCCCTCAATTGATGCTATTTCTCCTGCATGATTAGCTTTCATAACATTTATAGAAACTATGTCTTCTATTCATATATGTTCTACACATATATGTCTTCTCCCCTTTATATGTACATGCTTCTCCTCTTCATGTAAGACATGCCTTCTTTCTCTTTTAAAAGAAGACATACCTTTCTCCCCCTTTGTCATTTCAAAAAGTGGGGTTATGAAGAAATAAGAAACATATAAAGAGAAAAGAGATGACACAAATATATATAAGGAGAGTAGAAGAGCACAGATAGGGGGTTGTCCAAGCATAGAAAGAAAAGCAAGTTAAAGCATATACTTGAACAACCCAAAAATCAAGATAAAGTGATGTAGAGAAACAATAAAACATAATTTTGACCCTCAAGATGACGGATTTTGACCAAAAACCATCAGAGCTCATTGCTTAGCAATGAGTCTTGCTCAAAAGTTTGTTTCTGCATGAAAAACACTAGTCTGGCACCAAAAACTGAAACTGGAGCAAATCTACATAAAATCCAAAAATACTCCAATTTCTACATATAATGTAGATCTATGTACCTTGCATCACAATGTTATGCAAGCAACTCAAGATAGCTGATATGCAATTTTAGAAGCATGAAAGGATATAACTCACTAGATATGCATCCTTACCATAAGATGATTACCCCTAAGAACCTCAAGGTTGTATCAAAACAAGATATACACCTAGATAGATGTACCGAGTTAGTATACAACGGAAACAATTTAAGACACAACCAAGAGATCCAAAGAGTTCATCATCAAAACCTGCAAAACAACTCAAAGCAAGTAATTGCAACATATAAATATACCAATTTAGAGCAATTAGAGAGATAGAGTTGTAAGCAAGATATGCAATTTAAAGCATGACAATATGCATATATAAAGGTACCAAATGAGAGTGCCAAAGAATAAGGCTATTGGTTGAGAAAATCTAGTTGAGAGGGAAATTCTCACTCAATAAGCCAAATGTATATTCTGTGCACAGTGTTATCGGTCGAGTTCTGTTCATTGACAACTCGACCGATGACAATTGCTGGCAACACCCATTGGTACCTATCGGTCGAGTTTCAAACAGGACAAACTCGACCGACAGAGCAGCTATCAAAGAGCACATATATTTCATAAAACATATTTAAAGGCATGCTAAATATACAAACCATATCTGAACATGTCTAAGCAAGTTAGTAATGCACTATAGAAGCATTAGAAATAGTTTTTGATTAAGAGTGTGAAGAGAAACACAAAATACCACTTTTGACTCAAAAACCATATGCATAGTGCACACTAACTTGACAAAAACAAGTTAGAAATGGTTACAAGCAATAAAACCATTACCTTTGTGCTTACCATTGCTTTTCCACTTGTTGTCACCCTATACACATCTCACCTTTCTTCTTTCATGTGGATTGAGAAGTCAATTTGCAATTCAATAGCTCAAGTCAACCCATTTGCAAGTACCTACAAGAAGAAAGATGAAATGGTCCCCAATCATATTTTTGGGTCCGGAGGGGTTAGTTTAGCAACCCAAGTCCTATTGCTCTTGGGTGCTTTCCTACAAGGACAACAAGTAGAATAATGACCAATTTCATTGCAATAGTTGCATGTGCCCATAGTCTTGGAACTAGAGGATTTTCCATGGAATATTGGAGGTCTTTTATCTTTGTTGTTCCCTTGACTACTATCATACCCTAAACCATGTCTACCAATTTGTTTAGTAGTATGGTGTAGGATGTCATTAAGACTCTTTTTACCAACTAAGAATCTTTACAAAGAAGATCTCAAACTATCATTATCATGCATAAGAGAAGTAATAGTAGAAGACAAATGATTGATATTATCTCTAGCATGTAAAAGATCATTTTCTAAACAAAGAAATTTAGTTAAATGAGAATATCTATCAATATGAAGAGCAGCAACATCATTCTCTCTACTAGTAGAACTAGAACATGATTCATGCACATTGATTTTAGCAAATAAGGAGGCATTTTCTATTTCTAATTCTTGCAAAACAAAATCTTTGTCCTTGTTTTCAGATTTAAGAACATCAATATCATGCATGAGAGAATCAACAATTAAAGTATGCTCTTCATTAGAACTAGGCATGAGAGGTTGAGCTTCTAGAAATCTAATCTTATCAATCAAACTAGCATTTTCAAGTTTAAGAGAGTCTACTTGGCTAAGACAATCATTTTTATCATTAAGCAAGCAAGAATTAGCATGTTCAAGATCATCTAGTTCTACATGCAAATTATCAACAATTTTAGCAAGCTTTTTCTTTTTCCTTTTAAAAGACTTAAGAGATGCACAAATATCATGGATAATAGCAATTAAAGATTCTTTATCTAAAGAGTTTAGATTTACCTCACTTGAGTCTTCACTTGTTGATGCTATAAGAGAAAAATGACATTCTCTTTCATCACTAGAGGTTGATCTTGATCCTTCACTTGAATCTTCACTTGAGCTTGAGTTGGAGGAGCCACTTGAGCTTGAGTGCCATTTCTCCTTCTGCTTGTGAAGATGGGTCTTTTTGCCTTGTGGGCAATCTTCCTTGTAGTGACCCTTCTTTCCACATGTGAAGTATCGGATGGAGGAGGACTTGTCTGTGTAGAGTTTACCCTTGGAGTACATGTCATCTTCTTTAGCTTGAGAGGATGGAGAGACTTGTTCAATGATAGCTTCAATTTGAGCCTTCATTTCAGCTTTCTTCATTCTCTTTAGCTCTTTCTTCTCTTATCTTTCTACTTCCTCCCTCTTGTCAAATGTAGCTTCATGTGATTGTAGATTTCCAATGAGCTCTTCAATAGGAATATCCCTAAGAGACCTTGTTTCTTCAATGGAAGTCACCTTGGGTTCCCACCGCTTGAGAAGAGTTCTAAGGATCTTTGAGTTGATCTCTCAACTAGAAATAGGATGTCCTAGAATAGCAAGACCATTCAAAATGGTGTTGAGCCTTGGGTACATGTTGGCTATACTCTCCTCCTTTCCCATCTTGAAGTTCTCAAGCAGCCCTTTGAGCATGTAGACTTTGCTTTCCTTCACTTGATATGTTCCTTCATAAGTGATGCAAAGCTTTCTCCATACCTCATAGGCTGTTTCACATGAAGAAATCTGGTTGAACTCGATGGGGGTCATGGAGGCATATAGGATGTGCACGGCTCTAGCATTCAAGGTTGCTTTTTCAAGGTAGCTTCATCCCATTCTTAAATCTGTGTCTTTGGTAGTATGTATGGGCTGTTCACCATTTGCCACATCTCAAGACTTGATCCTTGGATGTAGAATTGAAGCCTTCTTCTCCAATAGAGGAAATTTCTCCCATAAAAGATTGGAAGGCTGGTCGAGAATCTCCCTCCTAGGTAGTCACCCATCTTCTCCTACTTGTTGAAGTATGCTTGGAAAAGACCCGCTCTGATACCAATTGTTGGATCCTAGATGGGTGATTAGATGCTCTAGAGGGGGGGGTGAATAGAGCTGAAAGCACTTAAACAAAATTCATTAATCCTTCAAGATATATGACAAGATAAGGTTGCTAAATAGGTAATTTGAGTGCAACTAAAACATGCATAGCAAGGATGAGAGAGATTGAACATACACCAAGAGACAAGCTATTTAGAGTGGTTCCACACTTCAAACTACAAGTGTGTCAGTCCACTTGCCTAGAGAGGTCAACCTCTAGGACTTCCAAACTATTGCACTCTTATATTCATTCATAAGACATACAATGCATGACCAAAAAAACGACTTACCTATCCCATACAAAGAGTCTTCAACTTTACTAAGGACTTACCCACTTTGTAAGAGTCTTCGGCCTTCTCCTAGGACTTACCCACTCTTGCATAAGTCTTCAGCCTTGCAGGGATTACCCACTCTTCTTGGATCTTCTGCATTTGACTTCACCTTCACTCAGAGAAGCTTCCACCAGGGACTTACCCACTTGAGCAAGGAGTCTTCTGCCTTCACCGAGGGCTTACCCACTCTTGCTCCAAGTCTTCAGCCTTGATCTTCACCAAGAGACGCCTTCCCTTGTTCTTCTTCACCTCTCCTAGCCAAGAGAGAGAACCTTCATCTTCATGATTGAAAAGAGAGATGGAGAGGTGGTGGAAGTGAGAGCCTCACAAGATATACATGTAGGACTAGCTCTCTTACAGATTTCCTACTCACTCTAATGGATGTAGCAAGTGATTAAGCTTAGAGAGAGAGAGGAGGCTGTAGGAAGCACTCAACTATAGAATAGGAACCTCACATAGAGTTTGCATTGAATGCTCAACCTTGGAATGAAGCCCAAGGGATCCTATTTATAGTTGGGGATGCCTCTTAGCCTTTGGGAACACTTGAGAATGAAAACTAGCCGTTTTGTGGTTTGCAACGGATATATTTTCACTTGTTGCAACTCCAGAACGGCTAGAAGCACTTTTCTGCACTTTTCCGTACAGTGCAATCGGTCGAGTTTCTATAAGGGTAACTCGACCGATAGAGTAAAAGACAAAGCCGATATTCAGACCATCGGTCGAGTTTGTCCTGAGGAGACTCGACCGACCAATGAAGATCAATTTGATCAGTTACTCCATCAGTCGAGTTCTGTGTAAACACAACTCGACCGATGCAATCTTCAGAAAATTGATCAAGGATGATCGGTCGAGTTTTCAGGCTGGGAAACTCGACCGACAAAGTGCCTGTAATCAATTTTCAAAGTTGCATCTAAAGTGCTCTAATATTTGATCTAAGTGCTCCTGATATTTTTCTAAGCTTAATTACAAGTCATACAATCATTACAAGTGATTTACAACATGATTCTAATGGATATACATCATATTACAAAAATGTGCACTTGTATGACTTTGACTTGTCTTTTCTCCAATTTGATATGCGTAAGTTAGGGCAATTGGAGTGTGTCTATACCTAATCTGAAATCACTCAAGTAGAGACATTAGACACCAATATGTGGAATGGTTAGTCATCATCAAAACACGAGTTTAGTCAATTTAGACGTGAGTCAACATTGACCTAATTGACCTTGAGTCAACAATAGGTATGGGTCATTGTCTATAAATCATGATGAAGGGTTAAATGGAGTCTTAAAAGGTGTTAGGGGTTTACCAATACATGCACTAATTGTTGGCACATATTATCTCTCTGTTAGAATGTGGTTGGAGAGGCGTAATGAAGCATATGGTCATGCACAATATGGACATAAATGGCCCTTTAGGTTGCATAATAAGCTTTTTAATGTATCACATGATGCAGAAAAACTAAGAGTAACACTCCACATGAACAATGATGAATGGCTTCTTGATGACATGGAAGGACATAGATTTCAAGTCATAGTGCATCCAAATGGTGCAAGTAAATGAAGTTGTGGTTTTTCACAACAATGACATTTTCCATGTTCTCATGTTTGGGTAGCTGCAAGATCTGTCAATTATGATACTGATGGACTTGTAAGCCCATATTTCATAAATGATGCTTATTTGAATGCATACAGAATTGAATTTCATAGTATTCCCGATAAGAGGTATTTGCCTCAATTTGATGAAAGCATAGGTATTTATCCCTTATTACCCTCAAGGAAACGAAGGCGCGCTGGAAGACCAAAGAAAAAAAGAAAGCCTTCAACTATGGATGTTAATCCAAATCAATATACATATCATTGTTATAAGTGTGGCAGAAGGGCCCATAATAGACGCACTTGCCCTAATGTAATATGATATCTGGTCATGTAATGTTTCAATTTCAGTTTGTTCTAGTCATGTAATATTTGCAATTTCAATTTACTCAAGTCATGTAATGTTTGTAATTTCAATTTACTCAAGTCATGTAATGTTTGCAATTTCAATTTGTTCAAGTCATGTACTATTTGCAATTTTAGTTTGTTCAAGTCATGTAATGTTTGTAATTTCAATTTACTCAAGTCATTTAATGTTTGCAATTTCAATTTGTTCAAGTCATGTACTGATTGCAATTTCAATTTGTTCAAGTCATGTATTGTTTGCAATTTCAATTTAATGTAATATTTGCACTTTTCATTTAATGTAATATTTACACTTTTCATAGATATGGATCCTAGGCAAGGATCCTTACGACTCTCTCAGCATCACTTCATGTTGTCACAGTGGCCTATTACTGACCTGGGTGTTTTGGAAACTCTTGAGCTGGCTACAAGATACACCTCGTACACCTAGTATGCACGACAAGGTTGCATGTTAACACCATGTTCTCTAGTTTCATGATGCACCTTGGGCGTTGGTTTGATATCTTCTAGGGTTGGCCGATATGTGGCTAAATGCCTAGGTCGGTAAGCTTTTGTAGGTTGTTACCCTGCCCGATACCACCTGTGGTGAGGGACGCGCTATCTGCCACACTTTTAGTGAAGGTAGTAGGTGCTTTTAGTGAGGGTTCTTGATAACCTGGGAACCCAGCAGATAGTTCTTGATCATGTAACTACATCATTGATGAGAATGATGATATGATTTAACTACCTTGAGCTGCATCTATGTTGGTAATGAGACATGATGATGGGTTGTGAACCATGTATGTTTGGAAGGTCATGATGTTGCTTCACTTGATAATGTGACACATATTTATGATCACAAGTATGGAGCATGATATATGCTTATGATGGATGATAAAACTATGCTTTCTCCAGCTTATGTGTAATATACTCATGGATGTTGCTTTATACTTGATAGCATGATAATCATGTTAATCCATGATGATTTCAGTTATCTCTATGGATGTGTATACTAACCATACAGATATTTCATGTGGATTCATGGCCTGATAAGAGCTATGAGATGTATGTGCTTGAGTAACACCATGTGATAATGAGATAACAAGTTGATGGGTCTGAGGACCTGATAAAGGCTGAGTGCCTAGTTGAGGTGTTATCCTCTGATGATAAGTTAAGGGATGCGTTCCCAGAATGTTGATGCATGATTATGATGCCTTGAGAGGCAGTGGTTGTTATTATGAGGGATTGAGATCCCAGGACAATATGATGATGGCAATAATGATGTAATTCTATAAGACTATGTTATACTTTAGTTGCTTCAACAATTGGCTTAAAATATACTAATTAATTATAGATGAACATATCATGTAGTTTGCCCTGGCCATAGATCCATCATCGTCAGTATTTGGTGATGGTGAAACAGGTTTATCCTGCGGGATTACCTGGAGCGCATATTGTTGAATATGCGAGGTTTCCCCTAGCCTAAAATAGGTGGGTTTGAGTGCAATTGTGGTTGCAGACTCAGGATATATGGAGCATGGTGTACAAACCCATGGCTCAGGATATGTGATGATGAGCATGATGCATTCATGGCTCATATGTATGTACTAGCACCTATGATGAGGTGAGCTACAGATATGGGTAGCTTACGGAGCTGACCCGGAGGCTGAGGCCCTATAAGCATAAGACTGTGGTCTTGCTCGATGAATCGTGTACTGACCACGAGAAGGTGAGGTCATGGAGTCCGGATCTCCTTAGACCTTGTATGTCACCGGATTGGGTTTCACAGCCGATGGTTGGATTTGAGAAGGGAAGACTCACTTCCGCATGGCATAATAAAATGTAATCCAGCCGAATAGTATATCTTGCTTAGAGCAAAATATGGAACATTGACTGAGGCCTTGCTTATATAGCTGATCTGGTTGTACTATGCAGTTGTGTGTAAGATCCTTATATCTTGAGATAAGTTCTTATAAAGCTTATCTTGTCAATCATGTTCCATAAAGAAATACTTGGTTATATGCCTCCCGGATATCTTGGTAAGATTGATGGTAATAATAGCCTTGCTCAGTATGCTACTCTTATTATACGCTTTATCAGTTATCTGCTATTGTTGCCTTAACCTTCTGAGGTTTTATAGTTCGGCGGGGAGTTATGTTTCTCGCTGGGACTGTGTGTCTCACCCTACTGGTTTACACCCTTTGTAGGTGATCGCTTTAGACGTGGTGGTGGTCGTGAGGTTGCGGCCGAGCAGCAAGAAGAGCAATAAAAGGCAAGAGATGGACATGTTGCTGTTTTGGTGGTTTTGTAGTAGAGTCCTAGAGTCATCCCTGTACTCTCAGGTCCTCGGAGGTGTTTGACAACGTTTCACAATGATTAGCTGTTGTAATTTTGTATATCCTGCTGCTGGCCGTACGTGGTCGCTATGTATGTATTAATAGGTGATGAACTCTGGTGTTGATAGTACAACTGGTTCCAATAAGCTGTGGACATATATCAAAGTTTGTAATATTCTTATAACATTTTTCTCTACAGGATCTGAATGCAAAAGTTCTCTCATGTATGCTTTCCGCAATCGGTTTTAATTAAACTGTGTTTTCGGTAATATGTGGTTCTACGCATTTTCACGTGTCATCTCATTGTCTGTGTGATGGCAGGGTGTCACAGTAGGTCATGCTATCACTGTGGACAGACTGGGCATTTGAAGTCAAATTGCCCAAGGAAAGATGTCGAAGTGACGCAGCAGCCGAGACAGAGTCAACAAGTGTCATACAGACAGTAGTCTAGTGGTAACTGAGGGCAAGGACGTGATCAAGTATCATAGGCAGGATCATCTGCTTGAGGAAGCAGAGGACGTGGACAACAAGCAACGACTCGATTCTATGCTATGAATCAGCCAGAGGTGATAGTCAACCTGCGAGTGGTGGCAGGTCAGATGGAGTTATTTCATTCTAATTTGTCTTCTTCTTACTTTATATCTATTCTGATTGACCAGGGTGCTACACACTCTTTTATCACACGTAGTATGCTTGATAACTGTCTTTTACCTGTTAGTTGTAAGAAGGATAGTCTGTTGTTAGAAACCCCTCTTAATGGTACCTCGATGCTTCGAGAGGAGTGTCCATCTTGTGTTTTATCCTTTTCGGGACACAGTATACAAGTGGATCTTATACCACTTGATATGCATGGATTTGATGTGATCCTTGGGATGGATACCTTAGAAAAGTATAAGATTGTGTCGGAATGTGGTTCCAAGCAAGCAGTGTTTGATGATGATGGTGAAAGGTGGATCTTCCAAGGAGATAGGAAGATTCTTCTGACATGTTTAGTGTCAGCTATGGTGGCATAGAAGTTGTTGCGGCAAGGATGTAAGGCATTCTTAGCTCAGATTGTGGATACCAAGGTGAAGGGTCCTAGACTTGAGGAGGTGCCTGTTGTCTGAGAGTTTGCGGATGTGTTTCTCGATGAGTTCCCCAATGTTCCCCCACCTTGAGAAATTGACTTTGAGATCAATCTGGTGCCAAAAACACAACCAGTTGCTCAGACACCGTACAAGATGGCTCCAGCTGAGATGGCAGAGCTGAAGAAGCAGTTACATGAGTTTCTAGATAAAGGTTTCATCAGACCGAGCACATCATCGTGGGGTGCTCCGTTCCTGTTCGTAAAGAAGAAGGATGGATTGATGCGCTTGTGCATAGATCACCGACAGTTAAACAAAGTTACGATCAAGAACAAGTACCCATTACCGAGGATAGACGATCTGTTTGATAAGTTGCATGGTGCTACAGTGTTCTCAAAGATCGATCTACGGTCTGGATATCATCAATTGAGGATTAAAGATGAGGACATACCAAAGTCATCTTTTAGGATAAGGTATGGTCACTTTGAGTTTGTGGTTATGCCGTTTGGGCTAACCAATGCGCATGATGCTTTCATGGATCTGATAAACAAAGTGTTCCATCCGTTCCTAGATCAGTTTTTTGTAGTTTTTATAGATGACATCCTGATCTATAATTGGGACAGTCAAGAGCATGAACTAGGGGTGAGCAAATCTCGGTCCAGACCGCAAAACCGGACCGGACCGCTCAATTCGGTCCGGTTCGGTCCGGTCCATTTCAACTTCGGTCCGGTCCGCGGTCCAATAAATTCGGTCTTCGGTCCGGTCCGGTCCGGTCTGGTCCAAAACCGGTCCGGTCCGGTCCGGACCGCAGACTAACTTTTATATAAAATTCATATATATTTGAAGGTGTATTCTATAATAACTACAAATAAAGTACATATATAAGTACTACTAGTATAAATGTTTGATACTAAAGTTATATAATTGTTAGAAGTGACTAAGATTATCAACTTTGTATAATTAAATAAGTTGTAAAACATCTAAAAAAGGCTGATTGCGGTCCAAACGGTCCGGTCCGGTCCGCGGTCAAAACGGTCCGGTCCCGGTCCGGTCCGACCACCAAACGGTCCGGTCAACGGTCCAAAAATTATTGATTTTCGGTCCTCGGTCCGGTCCGGTCCGGTTTTGGACCGATGCTCACCCCTAGCATGAACAACATCTTCGACAAGCGTTGACTCTTCTACGCCAACATCAGTTGTACGCCAAGTTTAGCAAGTGCGAGTTCTGGTTGATAGAAGTGACTTTCTTGGGTCATGTGATATCTGTAGAAGGAGTCAGAGTGGACCCTAAGAAGGTGGAGTCAGTTATAGATTGGGAGCAACCGAAGACGCCGACAGAAGTTCGTAGTTTTCTGGGTTTAGCAGGATACTACCAGAGGTTTATAAGGAACTTCAGTGTAATCGCATTACCGTTAACAAAGTTGACCAGGAAGGATGTACCTTTTGTTTGGAATGATCGTTGTCAGCAAGCGTTCCAAGGTTTGAAGGAGAAGCTGACTAGTGCTCCAGTATTGGTGCTGCCATATCCTAGGAAAGGCTATGTTGTTTTCTGCGATGCTTCCAAGAAAGGCTTAGGATGTGTGCTGATGCAGGAAGATCATGTGGTTTCTTTTGCTTCGCGACAGCTTAAGAAACATGAGGAGAACTATCTGACACATGATTTGGAGCTGGCAATGGTGATCCATGCGTTAAAAATTTAGAGACACTATCTTTATGGGGAAGTGTGTCAGATCTTTATAGATCATAAGAACCTGAAATATATCTTCTCGCAGAGTGAGATGAACATGCGATAGCGCCACTGGATGGAGCTGATCAATGATTATAATTGCACCATTGAGTATCATCCTAGTAAGGCAAACGTGGTAGCAGATGCGCTTAGCAGGAAGTCTTCTTCTCTTCCTATGAAGAAGGCACAATTGAGTTCCTTAGTATGCCATAGACGGGATATGTTCATCTCTTTGCGACATATGAATGTACAGTTAGAAGTTTCCTTGTTGGCAGGATTGTTGACACAGATGCAAGTAAAGCCTACATTGAGATAACAGATTAAGGACACACAACAGGTAGATGCTTTGGTTCAGTTGATAAGATCAGAGTTTGGCAACAAAAAGCATGATGGGTTCCATGAGTCTGAGGATGGACTAGTTTGCTATCATGATAGGATGGTGGTCCCCGGTGTTGATGATTTGAGGAGGTTAGTGCTCGAGGAAGCACACACATTGATGTATGCCATGCATCTAGGTGTCACCAAGATGTATCATAATTTGAAAGATCTGTATTGGTGGCCTGGCTTGAAGAGAGATGTAGTCGAGTTTGTGGCTAGGTGTGTGGTATGCCAACAAGTCAAGGCTGAGCATCAGAAGTCGGCAGGTACATTGCAACCCATGCTGATACCACAGTGGAAATGGGATCATATAACCATGGATTTTGTAGTTGGTCTGCCAAGGACAACTAAGAATCATGATTCCATCTGGGTGATAGTGGACAAATTGACAAAGTCTTCTCATTTCATACATGTGAATACAACATATACAACATAGAAGCTTGCTCAGGTGTATGTGGATGAGATAGTGTGTTTGCACGGTGTGCCCGCAACCATAGTCTCTGACAGAGGACCCCAGTTCACGAGTCATTTTTGGGAACAGTTGCATAAAGCGTTGGGAACACAGTTGAGGTTCAGTACTGCTTTCCACCCGCAAACAAATGGACAGTCTGAAAGGACTATTCAGACTTTGGAGGGTCTTCTCTGATCATGTGTTTTGTAGTTTCTAGGAAGTTGGGACGTGCAACTCAGTTTGATAGAGTTTTCTTACAACAATAGTTATCAGCGGAGCATCGACATGGCTTCTTATGAGGCTTTATATGGCAGGAAATGCAGATCTCCTTTATGTTGGTATGAGTTGGGCAAGTATCAGCTTTTGGGTCCTGAGTTAGTGCAGCAGACAAAAGAGAAGATCAAAGTGATACATCAACAGTTGAAAGCGACACAGGATAGACATAATTCGTATGCAGATAATCATCGATGACCCCTAGAGTTCCAGGCTGGAGACAAGGTGTATCTTAAGGCCTCACTATGGAAAGGCGTGCTGAGGTTTGGCTGGAAAGGCAAGTTGGCACCCAGGTATATGGGGCCATATTCGGTAATAGCACGTGTTGGCAAGGTAGCTTACAAGTTAGAACTATTTCCAGAGTTGCATAGGTTACATCTGGTGTCCCATGTTAGTATGCTGAAGAAAAGTCATCCAGACACATGGATAGTGATACAACCAGTTGAGGTTGAGCTTGAGGAAGACGTGACCTATGAGGAAGGTCCAATGATGATTCTTGATAGACATATGAAGAAGTTGAAAAGGAAGGATATGGTGCTTGTGAAAGTTCTTTTGCATCATCGTGGCATTGAGGAAGCCATGTGGGAGCTCGAGGAAGAGATGAGGAGGAAGTATCCCTCGCTTTTCTCTTCGGATTTCGAGGATGAAATCCTTTTGTAGGGATTTATGGCTTGTAAGGACCCTGACCTTCATTTTGGGTTTACCCTGTTTGCTTTGCCTAAACCTTGTGTTAAGATGCTTGCTAATCACCTCAGGTTGTGATTAGGGTTTGTTGTGTTTTGTTGAGAGTTGGAGGTGCAACTTGTAAATTATCCAAGTTTTGGGGTTGATGTGCAAGTTTGTCACCTAGAGAGATGTTTTCTCTCTCCTTACATCCTCTAGGGTTGAGAGGATGAGTTGGGCTTGTTGCTTGAGTAGTTTTGGGCCTTGTTGAGCTTTGTTGGGATTTGCTTTGCTTTGTTGAGGCCTTGTGTCGTGCAAAGAGCACCTTGGTGACCTGTGTTGCCCAGATGGGGTGTGTCGCCCAAGTGGGGTGTGCCACCCAGGTGGGGTGTGTCGCCCATGTGACCACCTTGACCTTGACTTGGTTGTGTCATCATACCTTGGACAAGTGGTTGATCCTTTGTTAGTTGGTGGCATGACATGTGCATGTGGTTTAGCAAGGTGGTGTGGTTTTGGACAAGTGGTGCCTTGGACATGCACATGTGGAGCAACACCAAGGTGGGCGCCCCATAGACCCTCTTGTATATATACAACCCTCTCTTTAGTTGCTTAGCTCTTTAGTTCCTTAGTTGCTTCCTTTATCCTTTGGTGGCCTATACATCTCCTTGGTAGAGCAAGCTTAGTGGCCGATCTCCTTGGTGGAGTCTTTCTTCTTCTTCTTCCTCTAGGTGGTGGCCGAACCCTAGAAGGGTCTTTCTTCCTTGGTAAGCATCTCCTCTCCCTCCTTAGCACTTTCTTCTCCTTCTTGCTTATTCTTCGACCATGGTGGTTATGAGCTTTGCTTCTCTTCTTGTGGTGGCTGAAGGTGGGGTGCTTTAGAGCTAAGAGCTTAAAGCTGGTGCTTGGAGCTTTGGAGCTTGAGGAGCTTGCTTGAGGTGGGTTACATAACTCCTAACCCTAGCTATACTACTTTCTTTTATGTTGCATGCTTATATATGATCTTGATCAGCCTTGCATCTTGTTGGATATGTTTCTTGCTCTAGTTTGCAGCTTTAATCTTGTTGGACTTAGTGGTTATGATGTTGATAGTTGTGTGACCTTGGACCTTGTTGGCCGAACCTATGGATTAGGTTTTCCTTGGGGCAATACCCCTTTCTCTCCTTGGTTTTGAGAAGTGAGCTTGAGCTCTAGTGGTGTAGGCAAAACCCCTCTCTTCCTTAGTCATTGAGAGGTGAGTCTATATTCTAGTTGCTTTGGCAATACCCTACTCTCACCATGGATTTGAGAGGTGAGCCTTTGGTTGTTGATGACCTAGTTGAGGTTGAAGGGTTGACGAATATGGATGACCTACCTTGATGTCCGATATGTGATGGAGGTTGTGCAATACCCCTCTCTCTTGGTTGTTGAGAGGTGAGCCAACTCTATTGATCTATTAGGGTTTGATGATGGTGATCTTGAGGTTGATGATGACCAAATCAATGTAGTTCTTGTGCCCTTGCACGATATCCTTTTTGGCGCTTTGCACGATACCCCTCATCTAGGGTTTGTCTTGGACGATATGTTAAGTTAAGTTCTGTTGGCTTTGTTGCCCATTTTGACCCCTTAACCTTGCTAGTGTCCTTAGACGATATGCCTTGATCGAGATGTACCTTTGCCTTATTTGGTGTTGTGCCTTTGGCCGACATGGTGCTGAGTAGATACCTCTATTTTGTACCTTGGACGACATAGGCTAGTTTTGTTGTTGCTCGATATGATGCTTGGGTAGTGAAACCCTAATAGGTGCCTTAGTGGTGACCAAGATGTAGTGCCTAACCCAGTTGGACGATAGGCCATCTTGTGGTGCCTTAGTGTCATTTGTTGTAGTGGGTTTGTTGGGTGACACTGTGTTGAGCTTGGGCGCCATGACTTTGGCCGATATAGTGATGATGGTTGACCAATATGAAACCCTAACCCTAGTGGGTGATAGGGTCTTGGATGATAAGAGGTGCCCATATGTTTCCCGACACTCCTTTTCACTTGGTTGCCCGATACCACCTTATTCTTGTATGCACGATGCCCTCTTGGGTCAGGTTGCACAACACAACACTAGCCCTGGTTGCACAATACCCTTGGTGCATGGGTGCACGACATGGATGGCCGATATGTGTGGCTAATTGCCCTAGCCATTAGAGTTTTAGTGAGGGTTATGATCCTGCCCGCTACCCCTTTGGGTGAGGGATGGTGCTGCCCGCCACATCTCTAGTGAGGGAAGACAATACCTTTGGTGAGGGTTATGCTTAACCTGGGAAACCCTAGTAGTTACTTTCTTGTACCTTGTGGATGATGGGTTATCGATGAAAGGTTGTAACCAATGATGTATGACTAGGATATGGTTGTGTAATCCTTAGGGATGTATTCCTTGATAATGATCATGCTCATGAGATAAGGGCATAGTGGATGCTCATGGTCTGATAACAATAATGTAATTTGTGTACAAGATACAACTTTGTGCTTCATGTAGTGATAATCATGGATGTTGATCCAGTCATGTGCCTTCAACCCTAATAGCATGATTATCATAAAGATCTATGGTTGGTGATTTATGTTATCTCTCTTGATATGCATACTAACCATGCGGGTGTATCATATGGATTCATATCCAGGTAAGAGCTATGAGGTTTATGTATTTGAATAACATTGAATGATGATAATCCTCGTTGATGAGATAACATGTATCACCTGTATGATGTGAAAAGGTCTGTTGACCTAGTAAAGACTGAGTGCCTAGTTGAGGTGTTATCCTTTGATGTTGAGATAAGGGATTGCTATCCCATGGTGATGATGTAAGCCTTGAGAGGCAGTGGCATTCTGTGATGAGGGATTGAGATCCCATGATAATGTGATAATGACAGTAATAATGTAACTCAATGTTGTTTATGTTTTACAACTTGGTTGCCTCAACAATCCACTTAAAATATACTAATCAATTACAGTGGAACATATCATGTAGTTTTCCATGGCCATAGATCCATCATCATCAGTAGTCGGTGATGGTGAAATAGGTTTATCCTGTGGGATTACCTAGAGCGCATATTGTTGAATATGCGGGGTTTATCCTAGCCGAAAGTAGGAGGATTTGAGTAACAACTACGGTTGTGTTTAGAGCATGGTGAATAGGCCCATGGCTTAGTGATTATACAACATGGTGAACAGGCCCATGGCTCAGTATATAGAAAGGTAGCCTGTAGAGCTGACCCTGTGGCTGAGGCCACTCAAGCAAGAGACTGTGGTCCTGCTTTGGTTTTCGCACATTAACCACAAAGAGGTGAAGTCATGGAGTTCGGCTCTCCCGATGACCTTGTATGGCACCGGTTTTAGGCTTCGCAGCCAAAAGTTGGATTTGAGAGGGATGGCTCACTTCCTTAGGGCATAATAAATCGTAATCCAGCCGTATAGAATATATTACTTAAGGCAAAACACGAAACATTGATTGAGGCCTTGCTTGTACAGTTGATCTAGTTATACCTTGCAGCCATTTGTACGATCCTTATATTTTATGATAATTTCTTATAAAGCTTATCTTGTCAATCATGTTCCATAAAGAAATACTTGGTTATATGCCTCCTGGATATCTGGTAAGATTGTTCATAAAATAAGTTCTGCTCAGGATGCTGCTCTTATGATCAACTGATATCAGTTTTATAGTTTTGGCAGGGAGTTATGTTTCTCGTTGGGACTGTGTGTCTCACCCCATTGGTTTACAACCTTTTAGGTGATCATGCTAGATGTGGTGGTGGTCGTGAGGTAGCGGCCAAGCAACAAGAAGAGCAGTAGGAGGCAAGAGATGGATATGCTGTTGTTTTGTAGTAGAGTTCTAGAGTCATCCCTGTACTCTCAGGTCCTCAGAGGTGTTTTGATGATATTTTACAATATATAGCTCATGTAGCTCATATATCCTACTGCTGGCCTGATGTGGCCCATTATGTATGTATAAACAGGTGATGAACTCTGGTGCTGATAGTACAACTGGTTCTTATAAGTTGTGGACATATATCAAGGCTTGTAAATATTTATATAACATGTTTCCTTGTAGGATGAGGATCTGGATGTAATAGTTTCTTTGTTTATCTGCTTTCCGCAATTGGTTTTAATTAACCCGTGTTTTCGGAATATGTGGTTTATGGTGTTTCCACATGTTTTCGTGTGGCATTCCGTTGTCTGTGTGATAACAGGATGTGGCGCAACAAAAATGGTCTTATAAGGAATGATTGGACTACCCATATCATCAAGGTGCATCTCTTTTTCCGAGAGCCCATTACTAAAGAACTCCATAGTTAAGTGTTCTCAGCTTGGAGTAGTACTAGGATGGGTGACCAGTCGAAAAGTTGACCCCGGCTTGCGCATGAGTGCTTGCACATGAGTGTGGATAAAGCATAAAGTTAAGGCTAGTGGTGATTTGTGGGGCCAGTTGTCATTCCTAAAACTCTACAAGAGCCTAGGGCAATGGACTCAGGTGTTACATACTTGGTTACACATGATATAATGGTCTTACCTTTGCCCTCAAATGAATACAAACCTAAGGTATTTGTTATGACCCACTCTGAGTTTAAGTAATAAGTACAGTAATTAGTGCATCACCATGTTGATTAAGTTAAGATAAGTGTACATGATGTGATTAGTGTTTTGATCAAGTTGAGACAAGCTAGTTAGTATGTTTTCATGCTTTGAGGTTGTAGTGGATCTCACACTTAAAAGTTTGCAATAAGAATCATTTGAATCGGACCTCCAAGGCAATAGTTATGATATTTTCAAGTTTCTTGAACCAATACTGCAATTTACCCATAATATTACCCCCTTTTTCCCTTATCCCCTTCCTCCTGACCGGGCAAAGCACTGCTTGAAGTGGGCACATAGTTGCAGCAGGCCGATCGGCCAGCAGAGGAGAGGGCGTGTCATTTAGGGCTAGAGAGAGAGAGAGACGACAACCGTCACCTTCCTTCTTCTTCTTCCTCTTTCCCTTGCCCAACCACGGCCCCGACCTGCTAGGGCGCTGACCGACCAGTAGCAGCACAGCAGCTGCGCGACGCACGGCCAGGGGCCCTTTTGGTGTGTCTAGCACCACGAAATGACGCCATCAAGTTCGGCCTTGAGGCCCAAGATCGAATCCCCAACCACTCACGACGCCTCCACCTGCTAGGGCGGCGCCCCCAGCAGCAGCGGATGTACAACAGCTGCAGAAGTGGCCAAGAGCAGTTGGGCACGAGCTAGCACTAAGGAAACACCACCCTTGAGTTCAGGCGTGAGTCCAGGGCTCGAATCCGCAGCCTCCTAGCTACAAGAAGCACCCAGCCAAGGTTCCCTTCTCCTCCTGTGCGTGATAGAAGTTGTTGCTTGCAGCAGGTCTGAACCAGGGCAAGCCCAAGGTTGAAGACAACCCCGCGGATGCCCGAAAGTAGGATTTAGACGTGTTTCCAGTCGATTTTGGCCATCTCGAACCTTTGTGAGTAGAATTTCACTCACTAAGAAAGTATTATGTGATAACCCAGATTTTAGGGCTCTGATAACCAATATAGTATTTTAAGACCATGTATGTCATTTAGATGATTGATCCCAAATTGAGAAATTGTGTATCCAATCATGGATCATTACAGGCGTTAAGGTGTGATTGAAGGTGCAAATAAGCCTAACCCAATTCAATTAGGATGGATGTCTCATTTTAACTATTTTAAGCATTTATGAGATTAAACGTCCATTTGGTAATATACATAAATTTGAATGGTTGTATAGTGGTCTTTGGATATTTCATTAAGGGAGTAAGGTTTCAATCACATTGGAATAAGGTCCTGTCGCCTTTGCAACACAATAATCTCACGATGCCTTTTTGGGTCAGGGGGTTGTGTGGGACCTTACGCGGAGGTTGAATAGCTTACATGTTGTTGCTCACCTCTGAGAATGGAGGAACGGAATCCCAGTTGAGGTGTCCCCCTAGATCCGATGAAGCTGGGATGATTAGTGACTCGCAAAACAAACCCCAACTTGCGAGATATGAAGGGAAGGTGTGAGAGAGAGACATTAGCTGGGACCTCCTCCTCCTTTTCCCCATTGCTTCCAACAGCAGCGAACCCTGGACATGGAGGGAGTCTTCTGCTATCTCCAATCGGCATCAAGGGTTTAGAGAAGATGGAAATGATATCATCGGAGGGGCAAGTTCCTCCCAAGTTCTTGATGTGGAGGAGCCTTGTGGAGGTGGTTGCGTTGTCTGCGGACTCGAGCAAGAAGACAGAGATTGCGAGGAGGAGTTCAGACGAGGTGAAGCTCCTCCAGCCGCTAGTAGTAGCCACAATAGGAGGGTCCGAAGCATGGAGGCTTACAGCGTAATGGATGGCAGTGACCTCATGAAGGTGGAGCGTGGGAGCAGACCTGGCCACGATAGTGCCCAGGTCGAGCGGAAGGAGGCGACTGAGATCCCGGCGGTGGAGGCTCTGTTACAGGCCTCGCGCAAGAAATGACGACACCGGTCGTGTAGGATCCCTCGCCAGAGCTCCAGTCGAGCGCCGACGCTCGTACAGGCAGACGGAGGAACTGACGCACCAGAGAGGGATCCAATGGCGGCGGTGCCTCGCCGAAGATGGGAGTCCCGCTCGGGACTCTGGCGGCGCCCGCTGTTCCAGCAGACGACACACGCAATCACGAGACAAGGAAGAAGGCGTCTTGGCCAAACCCACTTGAACCGAGTTCATTAAATGAGAACCAACCGGCCCAGTGCGAGCCAGGAGAGGGAACCGGCCAGTCCCAAGCAAAGAAACGCCAACCCTGGGAGCCACGTGGCAGTCCCCGATTGCCTGCAAAAAGGTAAAATCCTCATATATGCTCAGATCTTAGATAAATCATAGAAAATAGCTTCAATGTCCGAAAAATACAAATAATATATCAAAATGCTCAGAAAAATGCGTAGAACAATATGGAAGCAGAATATCAGTCTTTTGTTGCACTAATATCAGAGATATCTTATTAGTTGTGAAATGCTCATTTGATGGATAATAAATATCAAACAATGGCCTAAAATTATGAGAACATGTCAGTAGACTCATAATTATGTTTGTAATGAATATGATATTAGTTATGGTCATGTTGATGTACGAAATCATGTAATTTGCTTAATATATCTAATTAGGGCTAATAACCCTAATAAAATGCAATAAATGCATACATGGTCAATAAATGATGAAATTCACAGAACATTCTCATATTTGTAACTTAAAGATAACATGTAAATATGAGACCAGTTTTGTACACGTAATTCATGTTGTAAGAAGATGAACCTTGATACATGGGTTGTAACCCTAACTTGAATAATATATATATACTAGGGTTATTATGTGCACAAAAAGGATATGGAACCTAATATTCAGATAATGAATCATAATCTGGAGAATGACATCAATAAGATAAATATAAGACAATAATGCAAGTAAACATTGGAATATCCTAATGAGATAATATAAACCCTAATGAACACGACTAGGGTTAAGATGATCAGAATCTGATGATAGTATGTGGTTTTGTTATTAATCAGGTGATGACCAGAGATGTAGATTATGCAGAATATATATAGGAATCTCTGAACTCAGGTATGTGGGTTTTATTAAGTATTAGACTAGTTTTCATGAATGCATAATGATATGATGTACTTTGGATGCTTGTGTTTGCATATAGATTCTTGGATGTGTATTAGTAGTATATTCTCCGCAAAACATTACAGAACATAAAAGAATAAGGATGGTTTGTAGCTATTGAGTGGATATATTCTCTCTCTCTCTCCCTCAATCCTCACTCTCTCTCTCTTCCTCTAAATATAAGGCCGGCACTCGGTCCCCATAGCCCAAGGGGCGGGGAAAAAATGAAGTGCGACATCTCTCTCTCTCCCCTCTGAATATAAGGTCGACACTCGGTCCCCATAGCCCAAGGGGCAGGGAAAAATGAAGTGTGACACCACTTAGTAGTACAAACGCATCAAAAGGCATCTAAAAATGTGTTTACCTGATTATCGCTTTAAAGAATGTTTTCTTTTACTCTTTCTTTCTCAAGATTATTTCAATTATGCAAGCATATTAGTATGTATCTTTCTACCCACGTGCACAACACCTTGTGTGATGATTCGTTGTTTCACGTATGTTTTAGGTTCAGAGCTAGCTTGGGATAAAAGACGGGAAGTGAGCAGTTGTCCAGGTTGTACCTATTGTGTAGATCCTAGTTTAGCATACATGTTCTTAGACTGTAGAAACTTTCATTCAATATGTAATTGTAAACCATTGTGTAATAAATTCATGTTGTATAAATTTACATGTTGAATGTTGAGAATGTTATGGTTGTATGTTCATGTATGCGTATTATGCTTCCGCATCACTTTCTGATATGATTGGATGATGTTCTCGGATTCTGACCTCTCACTCCCAATAGGGTTTGGAGAAATCAAAATCCGGGGACGTCACAGTTGGTATCAGAGCATGAACAATAGCTACACCTAACAATTGCCCACCATGAAACATAAAAACCTAAATCTCACCTTTCACTTTAAACCCTATAAACTTAGTAATTTGTTCTATAGAAATAAGTTCTGACTTAGCCTTTAGGTTAGAACCTAGATGTTCGAGAACTAGGTTTAGACAGGTGTGTGAAACCCTATTTATATAGAGCTCATATGCATTGGGTAGCTACACTAGTCTACACCTTGTTCTCACCATTTCACTAGGTGACATGGCACTAGACTATCTACTGTGTGTGGGACACTCGAGTTTGCTGGTTTGGTTTTGTTTCCCAATCGGCTCGCACCTCGACAGTTTTCTCTGACGTCTGCCTTCTCAGAGAAAAACTATATAATATTTTATTACCTATATGTAAATATAAAAATGTGTCCCTCACACTGTAGAGTAGTTAGTGTTCATGCAATCTAAGTGAAAGGGAGTGACATCAGTCTAGAAGAGAGAGTAGTCTAGGTTAGATGTCTAGAGCCTTATTAAGATATGTGATACATAGAGTAGATGATAGAACGATAGTTGGAAATAAGCATATATAATCTTATCTAACTTTGATCTATGATGGTATGCGTTTACTTATTAAGATTTGAGTTGTACATGAGCCGAATCCATTCTTAGAGGATCTATGCTAAGTTGTGATGATGAAAGTACATTCCCTTTTCCTACTTAAGATAAGCTAAGTTAAGATAGAGATGAGTGCGCATGAGCCTCAAGCTCTTATACAAGGAGGATATCTAGTGGTAGGATGAGATATGTGGTGAACTCTAGAGAGAGTAAGACCCACAGGGAGAAGGTCATAGGACCTAGCCTCCAATATATGAGATATGTGTTAAAAAATGTCCTACACTAGATTATTCTCGAGTGTTGAGTTGAGTCCTTATGCATGATTCAAATCTATAGAGAATTGGGTAAAAGAAAAGGATGGGTAGATGACCCATATAATAAAGTTAATCCTTTGGCTGAGTTAGGTCCTAGCTCAAGTGACATATTTTGTGAATCTCATCATTAGTTGCAAGTGAGGTAAAATATGAACTCTAGTTATGAGAGTATGATGCTTTGTATACTCAAAATACATGTTCTCCCTTCTTCTTCTCTTTCCTAATATATGATGATAGAAACCTCACTTGAGCTATATAAATGATTTATATATGAGGAGTCACTCGTATAAGCTTGACCTATTCTATATCCCCCCCACATCATACATGTAGTACCCAAGATTGAAATCATGACAAGTTTGACTTTAAAATTTCTCTTCCCCTTCATATGAAACTTGAAAGATATGATGCTGAGATCATGGGGTAAACTTAGTATATTATCTTTTTCCATTCACATAATACATGCAAGACATAAAAAGTTGAACTCATGAACTTGATATAAAGATATTTTTGGATCATAGGATATATGATCAGAAATATAGTTCGTAACTTTGATCCTTCTCAATGTATGGTTCTAAGTTGAGTATGAATATCACACAATAGGGTGAGACCCTAATATATAAAATGAAGATCAATTCTCTTTAATGATGAAAATCTAGTATGATGTTGATCTAAAACAATATTAATAGGGTTAAGTTTGGAAATTCTAGACAATAATGGCATGAAATCTTGACATCACCTTGTGTTATTTACTAGGGTGAAGGATGAAACCTTGAGCAATACCCTCTCAACCCCAAAGATTGCAAAGGAAAAGGAAATACCTATATCTTAAGGGAATACGAGATGTAAGTCCTAACATAAAAGAATATGAATAAGACATTAAATGATGCTTCAACCTATATATAAGGTGGGGTGGCTACACAACTCTAGATCCTAAGATGTCAACTTCGGATGCATATATAAATACGAGAACTTTGGTAACTAGAAGTGGTGACATTCATGAAGTTGAACTTCTTCATATCACCTTGAGTATAAGTTCAATTGAATTTCGAGGACGAAATTCCATATAAGGTGGGGTGAATGTGATAACCCAGATTTTAGGGCTCTGATAACCAATATAGTATTTTAAGACCATGTATGTCATTTAGATGATTGATCCCAAATTGAGAAATTGTGTATCTAATCATGGATCATTACAGGCGTTAAGGTGTGATTGAAGGTGAAAATAAGCCTAACCCAATTCAATTACGATGGATGTCTCATTTTAACTATTTTAAGCATTTATGAGATTAAACGTCCATTTGGTAATATACATAAATTTGAATGGTCGTATAGTGGTCTTTGGATATTTCATTAAGGGAGTAAGGTTTCAATCACATTGGAATAAGGTCCTGTCGCCTTTGCAACACAATAATCTCACGATGCCTTTTTGGGTCAGGGGGTTGTGTGGGACCTTACGCGGAGGCTGAATAGCCTACAGGTTGTTGCTCACCTCCGAGAATGGAGGAACGGAACCCCAGTTGAGGTGTCCCCCTAGATCCGATGAAGTTGGGATGATTAGTGACTCGCAAAACAAACCCCAACTTGCGAGATATGAAGGGAAGGTGAGAGAGAGACATTAGCCGGGACCTCCTCCTCCTTTTCCCCATTGCTTCTAACAGTAGCGAACCCTGGACATGGAGGGAGTCTTCTGCTATCTCCAATCAGCATCAAGGGTTTAGAGAAGATGGAAACGATATCATCGGAGGGGCAAGTTCCTCCCAAGTTCTTGATGTGGAGGAGCCTTGCGGAGGTGGTTGCGTTGTCTGTGGACTCGAGCAAGAAGACAGAGATCGCGAGGAGGAGTTCAGATGAGGTGAAGCTCCTCCAGCCGCTAGTAGTAGCCACAATAGGAGGGTCCGAAGCATGGAGGCTTACAGCGTAATGGATGGCAGTGACCTCATGAAGGTGGAGCGTGGGAGCAGACCTGGCCACGATAGTGCCCAGGTCGAGCGGAAGGAGGCGACTGAGATCCCGACGGTGGAGGCTCTGTTACAGGCCTCGCGCAAGAAATGACGACACCGGTCGTGTAGGATCCCTCGCCAGAGCTCCAGTCGAGCGCCGACGCTCGTACAGGCGGACGGAGGAACTGATGCACCAGAGTGGGATCCAATGGCGGCGGTGCCTCACCGAAGATGGGAGTCCCGCTCGGGACTCTGGCGGCGCTCGCTGTTCCAGCAGACGACACACGCAATCGCGAGACAAGGAAGAAGGCGTCTTGGCCAAACCCACTTGAACCGAGTTCATCAAATGAGAACCAACCGGCCCAGTGCGAGCCAGGAGAGGGAACCGGCCGGTCCCAAGCAAAGAAACGCCAACCCTGGGAGCCACGTGGCAGTCCCCGATTGCCTGCAAAAAGGTAAAATCCTCATATATGCTCAGATCTTAGATAAATCATAGAAAATAGCTTCAATGTCCGAAAAATACAAATAATATATCGAAATGCTCAGAAAAATGCGTAGAACAATATGGAAGTAGAATATAAGTCTTTTGTTGCACTAATATCAGAGATATCTTGTTGGTTGTGAAATGCTCATTTGATGGATAATAAATATCAAACAATGGCCTAAAATTATGAGAACATGTCAGTAGACTCATAATTATGTTTGTAATGCATATGATATCAGTTATGGTCATGTTGATGTACGAAATCATGTAATTTGCTTAATATGTCTAATTATAGCTAATAACCCTAATAAAAATGCAATAAATGCATACATGGTCAATAAATGATGAAATTCACAGAACATTCTCATATCTGTAACTTAAAGATAACATGTAAATATGAGACCAATTTTGTACACGGAATTCATGTTGTAAGAAGATGAACCTTGATACATGGGTTGTAACCCTAACTTGAATAATATATATATACTAGGGTTATTATGTGCACAAAAAGGATATGGAACCTAATATTCAGATAATGAATCATAATCTGGAGAATGACATCAGTAAGATAAATACAAGACAATAATGCAAGTAAACGTTGGAATATCCTAATGAGATAATATAAACCCTAATGAACACGACTAGGGTTAAGATGATCAGAATCTGATGATAGTATGTGGTTTTGTTATTAATCAGGTGATGACAAGAGATGTAGATTATGCAGAATATATATAGGAATCTCTGAACTTAGGTACGCGGGTTTTATTAAGTATAAGACTAGTTTTCATGAATGCATAATGATATGATGTACTTTGGATGCTTGTGTTTGCATATATATTCTTGGATGTGTATTAGTAGTATATGCTCCGCAAAACATTACAGAACATAAAAGAATAAGGATGGTTTGTAGCTACTGAGTGGATATATGCTCTCTCTCTCCCTCCCTCAATCCTCTCTCTCTCTCTTCCTCTAAATATAAGGCCGACACTCGGTCCCCATAGCCCAAGGGGCGGGGAAAAAATGAAGTGCGACATCTCTCTCTCTCCCCTCTAAATATAAGGTCGACACTCGGTCCCCATAGCCCTAGGGGCGTGAAAAAATGAAGTGTGACACCACTTAGTAGTACAAACGCATCAAAAGGCATCTAAAAATGTGTTTACCTGATTATCGCTTTAAAGAATGTTTTCTTTTACTCTTTCTTTCTCAAGATTATTTCAATTATGCAAGAATATTAGTATGTATCTTTCTACCCACGTGCACAACACCTTGTGTGATGATTTGTTGTTTCACGTATGTTTTAGGTTTAGAGCTAGCTTGGGATAAAAGACGGGAAGTGAGCAGTTGTCCAGTTTGTACCTATTGTGTAGATCCTAGTTTAGCATACATGTTCTTAGACTGTAGAAACTTTCATTCAATATGTAATTGTAAACCATTGTGTAATAAATTCATGTTGTATAAATTTACATGTTGAATGTTGAGAATGTTATGTTTGTATGTTTATGTATGCGTATTATGCTTCCGCATCACTTTCTGATATGATTGGATGATGTTCTCGGATTCTGACCTCTCACTCCCAATAGGGTTTGGAGAAATCAAAATCCGGGGACGTCACATATTAACTCCATGAAATGTATACTTTCAGTTAGATCTGTGTGTATTGTGGGTAACATCGATTACCCAAATGTCGGGCAGTCTTGGCATCGTCTGACTTTTTATTGCACATTTCTCTTCTTCACGCTTTGCATGATCTCAATTTGCTCAGTTTAAGAGATTGAAGACAATAGCACGACTTACTTTGTGCATGACCCTAGGGTTATAGTAGATGTACGGTTTGGGTATAAACTCAGGTTGTACGATTCTAGTAATTTACTAGTTGCACATTTTTAAAGAAAAAGATGATGACCTGTGATGTTCAATGGAAACTTGTTTGCACGCTTCCTATTTTAGTCATGAGCGTAGTTTAGTATTAATACAATTTGGCACGTTTCTTAGGGATATCATTAGAAATTCTTAGTTATTATGAATAAATCTTGCCATGATAAGTAATTAACTCTTAATTAAGTTATGTCATGCACAACTCAGGATTAGGGTTGATGTGCACATTTTCTAAGAAAGTGCAAATAATTTACAAGTGGATTTCTCACATGTCAAGTAATTAACTCTTATCAGTGTACTAAGAAGTCCAATTGCATGATTCTAGTGTATAAAGTATCAAGTGGACATGTATTCTATTTATTTAAGAATTTTAGTCTGCTTGCAAGTATAAAATGTTGATTTCTTAGTATATTACAATGTTTTGAATATACTGCTCTGCCAAGTTTAGAATGATATACATGTTGAATTATAAACTTCAAATAAATAGACTCAGTACCATAGAGATACCAGAGTCAAGTATAAGAGAGAGATACAATATAGTAAGAGCGTTCCAAGAATAATATATTAATAGACTTAGGAGCCCTGAACACCATAGATTCCCTATGAAAGGTATGTGCCATAAGGATGAAATGACCTAACCCTGACAATGTCTGGTATATGGGGATCAAAACGTACTAACAGGTGGTATGGGGATGAAGCCCTAGTGGAAGTCTCCTTAAAATACCGTATGTAGTGTCCAACATAAACCAGAGATCCTAGTGGCACTAGAGTACAGAAAAGCCAATAGGTGGCTTGACTCTCCGCCTGTGTGCTCAGGTTAGAGGAGTCTAGTTTCACGACCCACAGGTGTGCTGAGGCCAGAGTGCCATTTTCCTATTACAGACTAGTGACGTAGTTAGGCTTAGCATCCCGGGTGTGTTAGCTAAGTCTTGTACGGTGAGATCATAGTTTGCTATGAGTCTTCATATGTAGAGTACACTGCACATGACCAGGGCATAAGCTAAAATACGTTCATATAGGTTTAAAGAGTTTCTTATAAGTAAGAAAAGTTAAGAAAGATCCAGGTACAGTTTCACAGCAGTTGTTCTTTTAATGTAATATTTACATTCCCTATGGTAGTTAATTTTAATTGTTAGATCTGTTCAGTGTAGTAATTCCTATATTTTATTTCAATTTAATAAACATAATGAGTTATCTGCGATGGTCGGGTGAAATTATATTCACTGAGCCAGTAGCTCACCAACCTACTGAATTTTTTTTAGGTAAACATCAACACGAGGAAGTTGAAGGATCTTATCACCCATGCTCTTAGAAGGTAGTTCATAGTTAGAATAGAGGTCTCTTAGTCTTTCCCCTTGGTCCTTGGGGCATGTGGTGTGGTAGAGAGAGAATGTAATGTAACGTGTAGTTTAGTTTTAAGTTATCTGTTGTGCTTTATATTCCGCATGAAGAATGTAATATGTTGTGTAAATCTGCTTTACCTACCTAGTAAAGTAAATAGTAGTTGCTTCTGCAGTTTAGTAAGATTTTAGTTTATTATAAGTTATATGGTTTTCCTTTAAGTTAATTTTAAGTGATTACGAAAAGAAAAAGTTAAGGGTGGTTTACCAAGGTTGACTCTCTGGTCTTCGAGGTCATTAGAGATGGCACGGGGATCGGGGCGTCACAGCGGTTTGGTATCAGAGCAAGGTCATGAGAGCATAGGTTGAGTACGTAGTTACTCTAAGCCAAGGTCAGGGGACGATAAGAGACCAATAAGATTAGGATGTTTTCCTCTTTGAACTACAATTTTCTAACATATATGTTCTATTATGGACATGTAGATGGAAGGAAGAGGATGTGGACATGGTGAGGAGCAAGATGAGAGCCATTTCAGCCCTGACCCTTAAGCAATGGCTGAAGGTGAAGAGGAAATGAGGAAACAAGGATGTATCATATTTTTCTGGAGACAAAAGAAAAATACAAGATGGATAGGAAGTCTTCATTTTCCAGTAAGGATCTGATGAGATCCTATGAGTTGGTGAAGAAGCTTGGTGGAACTGAATTTTCTAGAAAAAAAGATCCAACTGTCGTAGAGGTGTGGCTTCGACAACTGGAAAAGGTCTTTTTTAATGGAGTTATCAAAAAATAAGCAAATCAATCATGCAGTCTATTTACTCAAGGGAGATGCTGAGCTGTGGTGGCGAGGAGTAGAAGATAAAATGAGAAATGCAGAGATGACCTAGAAGGACTTCTTGGATGAGTTTTACCTTAAGTATTTTCCTCCTACCTTCCTAAGTGATAAGATTAAACAGTTGGAGAATATCAAATAAGGAAATATGACAATTGGTGAATACGAGGCATATTTCGTAAGGTTGGCAAATTTCTATTCGCAACTTGTACCTGATGATGTAGAAAAGTGCAGAAGATTTCAAAAAGGATTAAGATCAGAGATTAGACACACCGTGTCAGCCATTAATCGAAGAGACAAAGAAAACTTTGGGGAATTTGTGGAAGCAGAGAGACGTGTAGAAGAGTCAGTTAATGCTGATAAGCAGACTGAGAGTAAGAAAAGATCTAGAGACTTTATTAGAGGGGGACATAGCAGTGGTGGATACAGAGGAGGTGGTGGTTTCTTTTCAAAGATAGGATGAGGACTTGGCTGTTTTGGTAGACAAGGATCTAGTTTTTCATCAAGTGGAGGAAGGCTCAATTCCAGAAGATGGAATACACAGTCTATATGGACACCTCCATCTAGGTCTTCGGGATCTTCAGTATCAATGACATGTCCGCCAAAGAAAGAGATACCGATGTGTGATATCTATGGAAAGCCACACTCCGGTTAGTGTTGGGGGTGCAGATTTTCAGGGTTGTCACATCTACGGACAGGTGGGACACTTTAGAAGGCAATGTCCCCAGTTACAACAAGTGGCAACAAAGGGTTCCCAGTTACAGTACCAGAATGTTCCGAGACAGGCTCCAGCTGGAGAAGTGAGTTCTTCAGTAGCTTCAGGTTCCTGAGGAGGAGGAGTACCTAGTAGAAAGGAAGTACAATGAGGACATCGTGGGATAGGAAGAGCTTCAGGACACTTCTTCTCTCTAACATAACAAGAAGGTATTGTTTCTTCCCGAGTAATTATAGGAGAAATGCTTCTCTTTAATAGCATTTCAGTTACAGTTTTGATAGATCTGGGTGCTACTCACTCGTTTATATAAAGTTCTTTAGCTTGTGAGCTTAACATGTTAACCCAGTAGTTACCGTTTGAGTTGTTGTTGAGGGTTCCGTTAGGTGAACTGACAATGTTGACTGAGTTTTGACCCAGATGTTTATTGATCTTTGGTGGTTACACCATCGTGGTTAATCTTATACCCCGAGATATTAACTCTTTTCAAGTTATCTTGGGTATGGATTGCCTAGAGACGTATCGAGTTCAACTCGATTATTGGAAGAAGGAGGCTGTCTTTCAACAGGGTGGATTTTCTTGTGTCTTTTCTAGAGATAGGAAAGTTTTACCTACGTGTATCATATCAGCTATTGTAGCCGATAAGATGCTGCAGAAAGGTTGTGAGTCATTCTTGGCACATGTAGTAGATACTAGAGCAGAGAAGAACACAATCATCCTATGGGATGTGCCAGTGGTCTGTGAGTTCCCAGATGTTTTCCCAAGTGAGTTTCCAGGTCTACCTCCTGAAAGAGAGATAGACTTTGAGATCCAAGTGTTGCCAGGTAGTCACCCTGTAGCGCTGCCAGCCTATAGAATGGCACCTGCAGAGTTGAAGGAACGAAAAATCCAGTTACAGGAGTTAGTGGATAAGGGTTTCATTCGACCTATTTCTTCACCATGGGGATCTCCAGTCTTATTTGTGAAAAAGAAAGATGGTACTATGAGGTTATGTATAGACTACAAACAGTTGAATAAGATCACCATCAAGAATAAGTACATGTTGCCAAACATTGATGATCTGTTTGATCAATTGCGTGGAGTGACAATCTTTTCTAAGATAGACTTGAGATCTAGATATCATCAGTTGAGGATAAAGGCTTCATATATTCCTAAGTCAGCTTTCAGAATAAGATACATACATTATGAGTTTCTAGTCATGTCGTTTGGACTGACTAATGCCCCATCAGCTTTCATGGATATGATGAACCAAATTTTCAAGCCGTTCTTGGATCAGTTCATAGTGGTTTTCATAGATGACATTCTGATTTATTCCGGAGATGATGAGCAGCATGAGAAACATCTGAGGATAGTGTTACAGTTGTTGAGACAACACCAGTTATATGGTAAGTTCAGTAAGTGTGAGTTCTGGTTAACCGAGGTGTCTTTTCTTGGGCATCTCATCTCAGGAGATGGAGTAAGTGTTGACCCTAAGAAAGTCGAGTCTGTTCTACAGTGGAAGCAGCCTAAGACTCCTACTGAGATCAGAAGCTTCTTAGGATTGGCAGGTTACTATAGGAGGTTTATCTAGAACTTCAGTGTTGTAGCGTCACCTCTGACATGTTTAACGAGAAAGGATGAACCCTTTGTCTGGTCAGACAACTGTGAGAAGAGTTTTCAGATCTTGAAGAAGAGGTTGACTACATCACCAGTGTTGATCCTGTCCGAGGCAGATAAAGGCTACACAATGTTTTGTGATGCTTCGAGGAGAGGTTTAGGTTGTGTGTTGATGCAGGAAGGCAAAGTAGTAGCTTATGCATCTAGACAACTTAAGAAGAATGAGGGGAATTACCCAACACATGATCTGAAGTTAGCTACAGTAGTTCATGCTCTTAAGACATGGTGCCACTATCTTTATGGTGAGGTATGCCAGGTGTTTACGGGTAATAAGAGTTTGAAATATATCTTCACCCAGAAGGATCTGAATCTAAGGCAACGAATATGGTTATAATTGATTAAGGATTATGAAGTGACGATAGATTATCATCCTGGAAAAGCAAATGTAGTAGCAGATGCTCTGAGCAGGAAGTCAAGTTCAACAGCTAATGTAGTCTCTAAGGCATGTTTCAGAAGAGATATGCTAGTAGAGATGTGGAAGTTGAACTTAGACTTAGGAGTGACATAATAGAGTGGTTTGATTGCACAGATGCAAGTCAAGCCTACCTTTTATGATCAGATCAAAGAACTACAACAGAGTGACAGTGAGTTACAGTATATCATGCAAGACATGACAGGGGGAAAAGACCAGAGTTTAGGTTTTCAGATGATGGTTTGTTGTATCAGCATGACAGGTTGTGTGTACCTAGAGACAGTGATTTGAAAGAACAGATTCTTGAGGAAGCGCATGCATCGATGTACGCTATGCATCCATGCAACACTAAGATGTACAAGAATCTTAAGGAGTTGTACTGGTGGTCATGTATGAAGAAGGATGTAGTTGAGTACGTGGCTAGGTGTTGAAAGACTAAAAGTAGCGAAGCCCTGAGTAAAAATAGCACTCGACATGCTTATTGTGCTTAAATAATTTTGCAGTTTGCTTTATAAAAAGAAGAGATCAATGAGCTTCTATGAAATGGTTTCACAGGATTCAACCAATTGTATCGATCGGGGGAGTAATAGATAAAAACATCAAGCATCTATAAATCTCTGAGGAGGAAACCTGGGACACCGCAAGAAGACTATGTAGTCAGTCAAAAATCTTGATGTAAAGATGGCACAAGAAAATGACTATAAAGCTAAATTTAACTAACTAAGAAAGTCCACTTTTCTCACCTGGCACTTTGATTCTATTTATTATCTTGAGAACTAGATAGACTCTTACTTTAGGGTGGGGTTGATAACATACAATTTTGTGGATGTTACATGCCTACTTTTCATTCATATTCCCGATTGTCAAAGGTTTATGTGGATAGTCTTGTATTTACTTTCATGTTTTCCCTTTTTGCCTTAAATGGCAATAGCTTCATGTTTTGCTATAGGAAACCATGAGGCCCAATATATGCATCCAAACCATAAGTAGCTGGTAGACATCAAACAATAAAACCATCAAATACCAAGATCACGGCCTGGCCATCGATTATTGGCACTTGTAACTCAGCAATCGATGGAATTAACCAATGGTGGGTACACTAGCGAAAGCCATCAATCGATGGTCCCACAATTGACCAACTAGAGGAGTCCTTGGTATCATAATTGGATGGTTCTACATCACGTCACCTACCAAAGGGCGTGCCACTTCCATTAACTAATGTCTCTATTGGTTCCATCAACCACTGGTCTTGGTGGCCATTGACAATCGAAGGTCCTCTTGCTAGCATTGTCTACCAATGGCTTAGTAAGGCATCGCCCGTCGATGGCTCTATAGGGTATCACCTACTAATGGATCAATAGGGCATCTCCTACGGATGACTCAGCATGGCATCACCTACCGATGGCTATAATAGCCATCATCTTCTGATGGATCTCCTATAAGACACCACCAAAGTCTATTAGGCACATACCCCAAGGCACATCCCAGGAGATCTTATGTCGTAAGAAAAGTCTTATCTCATGTTCCTCAAGCACCTCACTAGTTACTATAAATAGGGACCCAAGGTTAAATACAAGCACCTTCACCATCCATAATAAAGTGATGTCCAATTTGCAACTCATCATCGACCATCAGAAGGGGGGACAAGATTCCAAGCTTCCTTAAGCCTTTGCACCCACTCCATTGACCTCTATTGTAAGGAATGGGACCCAAGAGGGGATCCTCTCCTTACTCAATTCGAGGGATAAACCCATCTAATACAAACACACTAATAAGTATGTTGGAATAGGTGTTTTTTCATTTCTTAAAATAATGTCATACAAGAATAGCATTGGAAATTAAAAAAATCATGACTATATTCAATTTATAGGATTACACAATAATCTCCCACTAGGATCTTACACAAAAGTAACAACTTCAAGATCTAAGTAGAGGGATATCCAAGCTATTTCAAGTCTATCTCCTAGGAGTCAACTCCACTAAGCCAAGTCCATGTTGTCATGTCAAGCCCTCTATATTATTCACCTAAGTAGTTGTAAGCATACCTCACAAAAGAAGGCAAAGGTGGACATTGTTAGCATAAACATGTTGGTATGTGCATATAAATAGGGACTGAGAAATATTAAGGAATAGGACATAAATAAAATTTATCAAGGTTTCCTAGATCAAGAGGGAAAGTTAGCATCTAAATGGATATCAAAAAGAACGTTTAAAGAAGATAATTAATAAGAGTTTTTCTTACATTAAATTTCCATCAACAACATCACTATAGTTGTACTTTGTTCATCACAAATATTATATAAACTAGGGATGAGATGCCATAGGATCTCAGTCAAAAAGTGGGTGGAAAAGTACATCTTGGGTGAAATAAGCGTGTCCCACATATATTAAGTGGAAAAGCACACTCAGGGAGGAAAAGTGTGTCATCTGTATGGTTATACTCATGTATTGCTACTAGAAATAAATTAGTCTAAGTCATGCACAAATGTAAAGGTAAGAATTAAGTTTAGTCAAGCTCGCATAAGGGATGAGAACATCCAAATATCATCAAATGGGGTCATAGAATCCATAAATAAATATCCAACCATATACACAATTAAAGTGCATAATAAGACCACAAGAGGCCTCACTTGAAACTTAAGATCCATTTCACAAATAGAGTCAATCATGCTCAAAATTTACAAATAAGGATGAAACTTGAAATTGGATGAACAAAGTACAACTTTAGAGTCGATAAGAATATCCCATCAGATTAAGAAGACCAGAAGGTCTATATTGGCAAACAACTACTCACATGATTCAAAATCTCACATAGATAGGAGTGTATAGGGTAACATGAACATAAGGACCAAGAGAGATAAAATATAGTTAATTTCTTGATAATATTTATAAGAGATGCAACATACCTCATACTCAGACTATATATGTCTGAATTCAACCTAGTTCCACGTCAGGGTCGCAAGCCACCTATTAAGAGCACATACAAAACTAGGGTTAAATTCACATTAATTACATAAACCCTAAAATTTGTATTTTTGGCATTAGTGAATTAGGTTATCAAAATCAAACCAACTTGTAGACTATATTCTCACGGTCCGTATCATATTTTACTTTATTTTTCTAACTTATAAGTTATTTGATGTGAATTTTATGAATTCAGGCCAATGAGACAAATCCTTAAAATTCACATGCCTATTCTATAAAAATCAGGTGATCGGAAGAATTCATCATGTAGATCAAAATCCCACGATTCCAAAACATATTCACTCATATTGTTCTAACATTATATCAATTAAATATTAATTTTACAATTTTTGACCACTCATAAAACCCATAAACTGTAAAACAAAATACTCAATAGTGCAACCCCATCCTGAGGAGGCCCAATGGCCAGAAGATAAGGAGACAGTGACTTGGCTATGACCAATCCGGAGGCACTCTCTCAAACTAGGGCAAAATTGACCTTGAATATTGAGAAAAGATAAAAGGAAAAGGAAGGGCAAAAAGTGAATTATGGGTAATCGTATGTTCTAAGCACTCAAAGCTTGAAGAATATCTCATGGGTCTCAATGAACCTATAATGATTCCTTCATATCAGACCATAAGCTAGGACCCTTCACGAGAAACAATGATCTACTACATAATTAGTCCAGACACAAGAAACCCAAGCTCATACAGCGAGGTTGATGGAAGTGTAAGAACCTCCTTTCACCATTAATGGAACATATGAAAATATGTGGGTAAGAAAAAGATAAGTATCAAAGGCAAGAAGTGAACAATACATAAGCACGATGATTCCACAAATCCAGGGAAGCTTAAAGGAAGTAAAACCATAGAGAGAATTCAAAGTTATACAATTGAGTATGCAAGTAGTATAGGAAGAAGGGGGAAATGGGAATTTGAGAACCAATGTGCCTTAAGATTATTGGAATGTTGAAGAAACTCTACATTGATTCTAGGGACATTTCAAGGTAACTTTTGTGTGGCCCAATGGCCAACACCTCTTTTGTCAAAAAGTTTTGATGAGCAAGAAATTTGTCTTAAGAGGGAAAGAGATTAGGCCAAAGGGAAGACATATGGGTGATGGGTAAAGATGGATGTGTATCAAGGATACACATAAAAGCATCAATTGCATAGATGGTGTCGGTACAGTGTCGAGCAAGGTCAAAATAGTGACACACACACACACACACACACACACACACACACACACACATATATATATATATATATATATATATATATATATATATATAGAGAGAGAGAGAGAGAGAGGCTAGAATACACTCAAGTGTACAGATCGCACGAATACACTCAAGTGTGTTTGCATATCAAGACTATTTTTTACAAAATGTAAACTATTGATCTTCACCGTCATACTATAACTAGGCTACATACAAATTTTGAGCCCATTTGGATGAGTGTAAGTCCCTCATCCAAGGGCAACAAAATCGACGTGTGAAACTAATTTGAAATGCATAATTTTGCGGTCTTTATAACATGACCTATAAATGTCCAAATGTGCTCAAATTTTGCGTATGAGCTATTCACAAGGTGTTTAAGAAGATCAATTGATTATATTTTTGAAAAAAATATTGCATCATGTAAAACTACTTGAGTGTATTCTGCTCTGAATACACTCGAGTGTATCCTAGCCTGACTCTCTCTCTCTCTCTCTCTCTCTCTCTATATATATATATATATATATATTCAACCTAGGGTAGTGGATTCCTGAAATCCATGGTTGCAAGAGAGCTTGCAGCTTAATGGAACTAGGTGAGGTCTATGCTTGCTGGTTTCGGGAAAGGAAATTAGATCTAAATGATAAGAAATTATATGAAATTATCCAGTTATGAGGGAGAAAGGGCATATTAAAAATCAATTGTTGAAATACTACATTGTGTGCGGAACATCGACCTCCTACCCCGGGTAGGAGATGAGTCGATTGTCGTAAGATCAAAATCCTAGTGTGATATCAAATAAAATGAAACTTTAGGGAATTGAACTCAACTACTCAAATATTAAGCACATTAATGCATTTTTAGCTTTTCTTTTCTAATCTTGGGGGAGAAAAAATGCACTATATATAAGAAATTTGATATGTGGTAAAATTAAGGTGTGTAGAATTTGAATTATATATTAGTTTCCACTTTTATGGTAAACTATCACACATTTATATTCTAGTTTTAATTTATACTTTCTTTCCCTAATAAAGTTAAGGCATTGAGGATTTCTCAATTAATCTCAAAATAGGTACCCTAACTAATTGGGGCCCAAGTAATATGATTTTAAGGTTAGCTTATTTTTGAGATTTCCCTATATGAGTTCTAGTCAATTAGGGTTTAATCTCATTATCTTTATATTTATTGTAATATTACATCCTTATCATCAACATTCATTAGATTGAGTCTTATTAATTTCACATTGCTATCAAAAGGGTTATTTTATATCACTATGCACAGATTAGATTATTTTTCTCAATTACCCATTAAGTCCATTAATATCACCATTAACTTATATGATAGCACATTATTCCTATATATTTACATGAAGCTTACAATTATCATTCCATTCCATATATTAAGCACATTATACCCTCTAGTAGTCATATTTTAATCTCTATGTTTGCATTAGTGAACAAAGAATCATATATGCCTTAGTAAAAGGGATTACATATATATTAGGAATCTTTTAGTTTGTTAGGTCTATAATATGTTTATTAATATATCTTATATTGTTTTGACACCTAACGATACCAATGAATCATATGTTCTAGAAAACAAGGGTAGTTTAGGCTAGTCACCCACAAACTAGGGTTTAAGTAAACATGGTCACCTTACACATCATCATTGTGTTCCAAACCTAGGGTTAGGATCCATATATATTTTATCAACATATGAGGGTTCATAGATATAGTGTGCGTGTATAGTATCATGCAATCTTATCTAGGATTTATACTTTAGTTACTCATTGTATTTGCATTAATGCTAGGGTACAGACAATATTAGGGGTTTATGTGAATCCTTATTTGTCCAAAACCAAAGGTCAAAGCATACTAGCATCAAATCTAAGGGATTAGGGTTTCTAGAGTCAAGGTGCTTTTTTACTTATGTTACGTTGATGTTTGTCTTTGAAGGGAGATCAAACATTGTCATCTTCACCTCATCCACCAACTCTTTTGTAGTGAAGGAGGTCTCCATCAACCCTCAGTACTCCTTTATGGTTACTATTTTTTGTGTATCTTCTTTCTTTTCCGATATTGTTCTCATCCATCTTATTATGAATTTTTTTATCTATAAATGTGTATTGTCTCTCATGACCATGAGTGGCTAGTCTACATACTTGGGTTGTGAATATCCACTAAGGATATCACAACATGTAAATACTTATATTAATTTAAATCAATACACTCTTAGCAATGCTTTATCTTCATACTCTTCCTCTTTAACACTTCACTTGCATGATTAGCTACCATCTTGTGTTGTTTGATTTTTAATACTTTGAGAGAGTAGTATTAGTCTTGATCTAGAGTTATGGAGCAGTTTGAATGCATGAAAATGTTGGAATACTAGAGCTAATACTCATATGGTTATATTTTTTTATTGTATGTTTGCCATCTCAAGAGAGAGACATGCCTATGGTCTAGATCTAACGGATCTCGAGAGAGGAGGGAATAGAGAGTAACGATGATTGCTCATAAACTTTGCTAAGGGTATACAATTGGAGTTGTGAGAGTACTTAAAATGGTGAAATCCAACCTAATTACCATCCATATTTAACAAAAGATCTATGTTCTATTCTTGTTTTGTTAATTTAGATTTATTTTAATTTTATTGCCTTATTATCTATTTAGTTGTCATAGTTCTGAGAGGAATACTTAATCTCTCCTTTTGGTAAGACGTAACTAAACCAAGACTTCAAATCCTAAACACGCATCACCCTTGCCCATGAGTTTGACCCCGCTTACTACACAAGGACCCATATTATCTTTGCAAGCATCTAATTATTGAATTATATATTTAAAGTCCAATTACTCGAGATTCACATCCATTATGGATGCACAATATTAGGTGATAAATACCCTAGATATATGAACCCTTGTACAATGCATTAGAATCATTAGGTGACATATTAACATGACATATTTTAATAAGCATAAAATGAGACCTAATTAACTAGATGATGTTTAATATGTAAGCAATCCCTTTTAATATGTCACATATGTGCTTCTTTGTTCACTAATGCATACAAAATGATTAAATATGTCTAATAAGAAGTTAATGTGCTTAATATATGAAAAAGAATAATAATTTGAGCTTTCATGTAAATGAAAAGGAATAATGTGTTATTATATAAGTTAATATTCATATTAATGGATTTAACAAGTAATTGGGTAAAACCACCTAATTTGTACATACGAATATAAGATAATTGTATTGCTAGTAATATTAAGACAATATGACTCTAATTAATTCATGTCGATGATATGGTGTAATATTATGATAATTGGGAATATAATAAGACTAAACTGTAATTGTATTAAAACTCATAAAAGGAAATGTCAAAACTGAAATATATCTCCAAAATCGTATTCCTTGGGTCCCAGTTAGCTTGGATGTCAAGTAATTGAGTAATCCTAACTATTCTAGTTTAAATTGTAAAGAAGAAAAAAAAACCCTATAATACTACTAAGTATTTATCTAATATGTTCAATTTGTCTAAGTTTCCTAGATTTTTCTCTATCACGTAGGGTTTCCTGGTTTGGTTTTGTAGTGACTCTTTTGGTATGTTGATTTTGGATCTTTCAGATTCTGACTCATCTTCTTCCTTTTTCCCCTTTCTCTTCTCACAAACATGGACCCAATCCCTATCTCCAATCCCAATATCTCTCTACTCACCTCCTCACACTTTGAATCCTTCTCCTATATATTCCTCTCTTCTTTCTAAATCAGAAGGCCCTATAAATAGTAGGGTTCTATCGCATCCACATCTTTGTGGCATACCAGTTTCCTTCTTCATGTGTTCCTCCTCTGTTTCTAATCTATTTTCTTCTCCTCAAATCATTTGATCTTTGGACCCCTATATATCTATCCTAACCCCTCTATGATCCCTTTCACACATTTACTAAACACAAGAGTGTCTTGTTTATCCCCGACGACATTTAACACCACTTCAATGATCCTAGAAGCTGTTGTAGTTTGTGTTGGCGTATTCGACCATCACAAATCTTGAAAAAGATTTGGAATTACTCCCGATGATCTCATGGTACCCTTACCACCCTGATTTGGTTGATTCAAGGTATTTTTACTTTTCCCCTTTTGGCTCCTAGTTCTACATTTCCAAAGTTTGTTGATGTTTCCCTCCCATCACCATCTTTTCTTTTCATTTTTGGATCTTGTAAATTGGCTATGTATTCACTAAGCTATCATTGATCTTTACACAACATATGTGTTTTTTTTTCTTACAACATTGAGCATCCTTCCCTTGAACTTCCATGGCACAGGTGGTTTAGCCATTGTTGATCACCTCAGGAACTCTTCTTGGGGTCCCTGAGTTTCAAAATTCTTGAGAGTATGTTCATTTGATTGGTTTGTCAAATCTTATACCACATTGTGACTATTAACATCTCATTTTTGGGATCCCATCAAATCCTTGCTATTTGAGTTATATACATAATTTGAGTCACGTTAGACTACAATGAGTGAAAACCCTAGTTTCTCCTAAAAGAATCAAACATGGGCCCACCGAATACATTTTGGAGTGCAAAACTGATTTGCACAAAGTTTAGACAAGATGTGGACCCACATTAAACTTGGTAAAACCTCAAATTGTGATCCCAATGGGTCCTTAACCCTAATGGACAAAATTTACACATTATCTAGGTTAAGGTGAGACATACAAAAAATCTCAATGTAAGCTCACTAATTATGGGAACAAATCCAGTTTGCACCCAAATTAAACAAAATTCAAACCCTTTTTCTTGGTATCTTCTGAAAAAGAATCTCATTTTGACGTCAAAGTGTTTTGATGTCAAACTAGGCCACACATATTTTGGATCCCTATTTACATATCACAATGAGTACGAAAGGGTTTCACACACAAATATGTCAAATCGATTTACACTTTTTTTCGAAAAAGGACACCTAGGCGCCAAAGGGTTTCACACCCATATGTGTTGAACCATACCACACACATATGGGGTTCCTGAGCAGCAGGTCAAGTTGGGCGCCAAAGGATTCAACACACAAATGTGTCAAACCAATTCACACAAATTAGTTTTTTTTATTAAAAAAATGAGGACTTCGGTGCCAAACCCTTTCATGCCAAAAAGTGGCAACCAGATCCACGTCCATCCAGACCACAATGGTCTTAGTAGATGTGGGTGTGGGCCACTTGGCATCCCATGGACCACCCTGAGAAAGAGTGGTTTGTCAGTTGGGAGAAGAGGGAAAAACCACCTTGACAACTCTCTCGAATCTCATAAAAGGAGAGGGAGTATCCTAAAAGAAAGGCCTCAGCTTCCCCTGCTTCTCCGCTTCCCAAGATGACCATGAGAAAGTGAGAGACAGACCACCACAACCGATTGGGAAACATTTTCACACTCAGAAGTGCAAAACTACTTCGTGCTCAATAGTGTGAGATTTGTTCATGCTGAGAAGTGCCAAAGCAATTGGCACCAAGAAGTGTGAAAGGCGTTGGTGCTGAGAAGCACAACCAGATAGACATCTTCCCTACTTTTATCAACATATACTTCCCGAGTGCCAATCTGATCTAGGCTCAAAACTGTGAAAGCCTTTCATGCACGAAATACCAAAACAAGGTGAGAGAACATAAATCATTTTTCTTCTTTATTTTTTTATGAAACCCCCACAATTCTATTTTGACAGGAAAATTAGGGTATCAGTTTCCGATCCTTTCTCGATTCATAAATGAGTGTGCCAAATCTAGATTTATGTATGTCATCCTTCCTTATCCGCACAAGTCATTTTTTTGGTTCTCTGGGTTTTTTCCAGCAAAAACTCGGTGATGACTCCAAACCTTTTTTCTCATTTTTTTGTTTTTCAACAAAAAATAAAATGGCAACTCTGTTGGGGATCTTGTCACACTTGAGTTGCATTTTTTCTTCAGATCCGTTAGTGTAAATTGGTTTGTCACTTGTCAGCATGGTTTGGTTTTGCACTAGGATTTTTTTTCCTTCTTTTTTTCTTCTCTAAGTCAGAAGAAATAAGGCACAAATTTCATTCACATCCATCTCACTTTCAGAAGCACGTGAAATGATTTTATTTTTGTCAAAAAAAATTATTTTGAAAGTCAGTACATATCAGTTTTGCACTCATTTTTTACATGAATCTGGTGCAAACCAATTGGCATTTGGTATAATTTTCTTTTTTTGTATGTCTAATCTAATGAGGCACAAATTATTTTCATGTCTTGATGTATATGAGAATAGTAGTCTATTGATAGTTTATGATCATTAAGTACATACCCTAACTGCTAAGTGGAAAAGGATTTGGCACTTATATAAAAAAATTAGATCTGGGAAGGCACATTTTTTTATTCACATCTAGGATCTTCACAAATTAGTTAAGGAATTGTCTGCATATTCAAGTTCATCAAGTAAGACCCTAATGATGAAGCACAAAAGGGTTTGTGTAACACCCCTCTAATACATATAGACGCCAGCGGAAGAAAACCTCATGTTGTCCATAACATGGGTCACTTGGCTTGGAGGAACATTACAGAACATGATATTCATAGCAAAAAGATAAATGAAACACCATATATTACTTGTAAATATAGATTCATACATTGTTCTTGAAAGGAAAAAAATAAATTGTCTCTTCTTTGAACTAAAATCTAATACATGAAAGGTAAGCCAATTCTAGGGCATAAATTTTCTTTGGAAACTTGATATTAGATCTTCTAAGGTGTAGATGGCACCCCACCAAGCTAAGTCTTAGAAACTTCTACTTTGAAGCACTCACTTCAAATCCCGTTGCTCCTTGATTAAGCTTCCCTTATTCTTTCCTCCTATGGACATCACGTCCCCAACCATGCATCAAACAAATTGGTAAGTGGAATTGAACATATTATATCTTTAAATAAAGCATGTAAATTGAAAATAAACTTTAAACATTAAACATTAAAAAGGACACAATTTCTTTTAAATTACTTCTTTTATCTTGAGCTATATAAGAATCCTCGGATTTTGCACCGAAGTGCCTCTTGGATTGCACTGAAGTGCCTCTTAGGTTGCACCGAAGTGACTCTTCTCTTATGAACCTCAGTGCCTCTGAGTTTTGCTCCGAGGAGCCTCTTAGTGAGGATCTTATATAAGTTATGTTTTAATCATTATCTTTCTCTCAAAAACTCTTAACTTTCTCTTAAATTTCTCTTAAATCTTAATATTTACTTTACACTTAATGTGCATGAAGATGATACCCCTAATATGGACAGTAAAAGCATAACATTCGATTCATCTCAAATTCATTGACTTTAAGCAATTGAAATAGATAACACATTCATAACATTCATTGAATACATTTATACATAAAATCAAACATTACTTATATTCAATTAGTATGGACCACTTACCTCTCTCTTAGAGAAGATCCTAGTTGTTTCCTTAATTTTATGAAACCTAAACACAATCATGGGGTTATGAAACCCTAATTACCCTATTATAACAATGATCATTCATTAATAATTAAAATTCAACCTAATTTCTAGGGTTTTGGGGTTCTTGAAGAAATAGGAAAAAATGAAGTTGAATCAGGTTTTAAAACTTAGTCCATTGTCTAGATCTCAAAAAACTAAGCAAAATCCATATACAACTTGACCCCATTGAATGTACCAATAAAAAGATATGAATTTTCAAAGATAAATATTCATTCAGCCAATAAAAAATTCCAAAAAATCCATGTAGGTGATATTATTCACATACATTGCTGAGTTGGTCCAAACAAGAGCGGCCAGCTGGCCCGGTCTTCCCCACACCAAAACTCATGGCCAGAACAAAAAAATGATGTAGTGAATCACTCATATGCCCATGTGGGCATGACAACCATACATAATCCATTGAGGACCAAAATCGAAAAAAAAATCCCTTGATTCATCGTCCTCATATCAAAGACAAAGACTGTGAGAAGAACAACATGATCAGGAGATCAAAACTCAAATCTCACTTTGTTGGCAGATTTGGTGTGCATAACCTTTCTCATCGTCAACCGGACCATGCAAGCTAGGGCTCACGGGGTGCAGTGTCCAGTTGGGGAAACACCACCTCCCACCATGGCAGGCTGGACGGTTGGAACAATAACGAAGGGAGGAAAAAGGGGGATTCAAAATCTTACCCTAAATGAAGGACCAATAATAATTGAAGCTTTTTGGTGGCGACTTGAATCTCTACGAAGACTAGAGAGTGAAAATCAGGGGCTTCCATAGAGGAAAGGGGACATGCGATGAGCCGTGGTCTGCAGGTCCAGATGACTGCGGGATAAAGTAGGGAAAACGGCGAGTCTGGAAGATCTATTCGAGTCATTGCGGTGGTCAAAGGTAGATTATTATAGGTGTGAAGGCCTAGGGTCACCAGAATTTGTCATGGAGTTTCAGTTCCGCTAGGACATGGAGACCTCTAGTCGACTGGGTGATATAGGGCATGAAATCCAATCGAGTTCAGGATCAACCAATTAAGGAAAGTTTGTAGATGGTGAATATGAATCCTTTTTGGTCTGAGATGTTGCCAAATGAGAGATCGTGGGCGTCGTGCCCTATTTTAGTCCCAACGGGAAAATGTCGGGTGGACAAGATGAGTATCTGGCCCGGGTACAACTCTGAGTCCAGGAGTCTCGCTCAGGTTGGGCTCTATTCGTGATACACCAAATAAATAGGGAGTATATGGTTATGTGGTGCAATTCATCAAACACTTAGTTGTTAACTTATATCACTCCCATCTTTGTTAATTGGGGTTTCTAACATTTTTTCAATAGAGACCAATATTTTCAGTTTACCTAATTGGACTATTAAGAACCCATATATAAACTTAGATTTCTGTTTTGAAAGTCGGAATCATCCAAACTATAATTATGGGATGAAAAAATCATTTTAATTATCTAGAATTTTTCCAAATAGAATTAGGGGCTCAAATTTTGAGGGAATAAATATATTATTGTAATAGATGCATATAAATTTTATTGGGCCATTATCAACACATTAATTAGGTCAATTTTGTTTTGAACCCCCACAAGTCACTTAATTGTCAATTAGGTTATAATTCATGCACGTAACTTTCAAAGACACGTCTATTATTCTAGGAAATATATTTTATACATAGCTTAGTTACTCTACCTTATTGGAACCATGTATGACTATATGTCATCAATTTCACATATTTGAAATTGACTTAGAGAAATTAGGGGTTTTCTTGTCAATTTTAGCAAAAACAATTATTAACGGACAGATTAAGTCTTCAAAATTTTGAGTTAGAATTTTAAGCTGATGTAACATTATAAAACTCGTCGATGCCAAGATTTGGGATGTTATAGTTTGGCACATGTTTTAAAAAAAATCAAATCTGATCAGGCACAAAGTTTATTCATGTCTGAAATCTTCACAAGTTTGATGATAGTTAGCTTGTAGATTCAAGTTCATAAAATAACAAAACTTAACTGCTAAGTGCAAAAGGGTTTGACACATGTTATTTCTACATTAAAAAAATTATCTCAGATTTGATCAGGCATGAACTTCATTCATGTCTGGTTTTTTTTTACAAGTTGGATGTTAGTTATCCTATAGATTCATGTTCATAAAAAAAGGCCTTTACAGTTGCGTGTAAAAGGGTTTGACCCATGCATTAAAAAATATTTTAATTTGACAAGGCACAAACTTTATTCACGTCTGAGATCTTCAAAAGTTAGATAATAGTAAGTTTTGTAAAAAAAATTCAGATACTAAAATTTGAGTGTCAAAGGGTTTGACACCTAAACATTTTTCAAGTACAATTTCGTACTTAAGTTTAGATCTTATAAAAACACATGATGCAATATTTTTCTTTTAGATTATGCCAACCCAAATGATTAATTGATGAGTGCAAAAGGGTTTCACACATATTTTGAGAAAAAAATAGATCTGATCAGGCACGAATTTCATTCACGTCTAAAATCTTCACAAGTTAGATGCCACTAAAGTCTGTAATCATTCTTTTATTTCAGACTTAAAATTTTGAGTGTCAAAGATTTTGACAACTGAAAACATTATTTGCATACAATTTTGCACATTTTAGTTAAGACTGGACTAGTTTAGGTCTGGATTTTAGCAAAGCACGCTATACAATTTATTTTGTCAAATGCTCAAATGATCACCTATTGAGTGCAAAAGGGTTTGACACTTCAAATGTTATATAGGTTGATCTTCGCACGTTTAAACATGATTGGATTTTTTTGTAGATCTTGAGAAAGCACGCGATCTAGTGTTTGAAATGTTTCTGTCAAAATCCTTAAAATCAAATTGCTGAGCGCAAAAGGGTTTGATACTTAAAATTATATCAGTTTGAATTTTGCACCTTACAAATTTGGACTAATTTGAGTCTAGTCTTTGATAAAGTGGGTGACATAATTTCTAAGTGTTTCTTCAAGATTCTAATATGTTCCATATTTAGTGCATATTGGTCTGGCACTTGTCTATGTGAATTTGTTTCATGCGTGTGCTCAAATATATCCTGAATAACTCAACCAATGCATGATTATAGAAATCCATTTAAACTATATGATTATTGTGATGCTTTTGGGGAGGGAAGTAATTGTCCAATGTGGGATATTTGATGAAATTTGAGTTTGATTTTTCTTCCCCGAGTTTGAATAGATGAAAAGTTGGCCGATCTTTTCGATCTAGCACTCGGTCCCTTCCCCTTTCTTTATTTTATTTTCTCTTTGGTTGGATATAACTGCTTGTAAGTTTATTTACCATTTTGTTGGGATATTAAACATGTAAAATCACCATATTGCACATGCACATGTCCCATTTTCCTATTGGCCACGAGTATACTGTTGACACTCACGCCAACACTCTCTAAAGGGCTTGGGGATGACTTGTATGGGTACTCCTGCCGCATTCACGGGTACGTGCGAAGGCCAGAACGCTTCCCCTGTCCTAGTACCAAAGGCCGGTTGCGTCCAGCGTAATCGTGAGGTATATTTGGAGTATTATCAAAATCAGAAGAACCCTGATGTTACCATGTGAGTGGAGATATCATAGGCAACACTTGAGAAGTTAAGGATCACCTATTCCATGTATGTAGGTACCATCCTAAGTGAGGATGAAAAAAATAAAAAGTGAAAGTAGGGCGAATAAAGCATATTTATCATGCCATCTTATATGTTTGTTTGCGATACGATTCATGTATTTTAATAAGGTTTTGAGCATTAATCCCAAAAAAATTGGACTGAGTACAAGTCACTTTCAGACAATCTAGTGCATAACCTTTTTGCACAATTTAGTGCAGAACTGTTTTGCAAAATTTTATTCAAAACATGTTTGCACATTTGACGCATATTAGGTTTGCAACAAACTTGACATACATCAGATCTACTATGATCCAAACATTTATCATACAAACCCATATTACATTGAATCTCTACACAAGTTTTAATCTAGTAAATATGATATCATATAAACCCAGACGAAGTCAAGTTTTTGACCTGGTAAACCATTATCATTCCAGCGTAAATCACCTCTACATGATCTAGTACAGAACCTTTTTGCACATTTTAGTGCAAAACTTGTTTGTACATTTGAGCATAGATCAATTTTTCACCAAACTCGACATATGCCATATCTACTCTTTCAAATACCCATCATACAAAATCGTATTACTTTGAATCTCTACATGAGGTTCAACCTATCAAATATGATATTATCCAAAAACCCAGATTAAGTCAAGATTTTGACCTGGTAAATCATTATCATTCGAGTGCAACTCCCTTTTGCATAATTCAGTGTGGATTCTTTTTGCACATTCTAGTGCAAAACCTATTTGCACATTTGGGGATAAATCAGGCATGCACCAGATTAGACATGTGTCACATTTACAAAAAAACCATATTACATTAAAACTCACATGAGTTCAACTAGTAAATATGGTATTATGAAGAAACTAGATTCAGTCAAGATTTTGACATGGTAAATCATTATCATTTGAGTGCAACTCCCTTTGGACACTTTAGTGCGGATCCTTTTTGCACATTTTAGTTGAAACCTATTTGCATATTTGGGGACAAATCAGGCCTACACTAGACTAGACATGTGTCACATTTACAAAAAGCCCATATTACATTGAAGTTCTGCATGAGTTTCAACCTAGTAAATATGGTATCATAAAAAACCTAGATCAAGTCAAAACTTTGATCTAGTGAACCATTACGTTTACTGTGTGGATCCCTTTTGCACAATTCAGTGTAGATCCCTTTTGTACATTTATGTACAGATCCCTTTAGCAATGTTGAGTGCAAAACCATTTTCCACATTTGGGTGCAGGTTAGGCCTGTACTAAATTGGACTTTGTTAAGATATGTTGTCACAAAATATATACAATACAAACCCAAATTACAATGAAGCTTTGTCCAAGCTTCAAACTAGTAAAGCAAACATCATTCAAAATTTTGATTAAGTCTAGATTTTGACTGATTAAGCCCTCATCCTTCAACTTTTTGGCCACATCAAAATGCTTCTCAAAATCCAAAGTATGTTGCAATTCATATCCATGATTGGTCATATTGTACTTGTTTGACTTGTCATACCCGACACTCGATCAAGTTCATACAAAGTAATAATGCTAACACCCAATATTGAGATGTTCCCCTTCTCACACATTTCTCAAGCATATCCACATCACTTTCATCCACCTCACTTCTAACCACTATCTTCTATTACTCATCACCATGTAATATCATCAGTTGTCCCTACACTAGGAGGATAAGTTTCCCTTCCAATCACCATAAACAACTGGTGGTCAGACAAACTTAATCCCTAACAAAGAAACATCCTCATCAACAAGCTCATCTCAAGAAGAGTATACCTTATCCAGTCAATAATGATTTCTAGACCAAGGACATGAAGAATAACCTTCTATCCCACATAAGGTCTAGAAGTCAGACAGTTCTAAAATCCTCGAAGAGATCTGATAGTTGAATGGTCGATATCCTCTACATGATAAAGAGTTTTCCACCTTTATCTTGTAAAGGAGATAGTGATAGATGTTTCTTATCTTCCATGATCACCCATTCATCTTGTCCCAATTGCCCTTGCTATGCAAGGGCCAATTTGTTCATTTTTTTATCCCCCATCATTATCAAGGGACCATCCCACACCATATCAAAACAAAGATCTTATGTCTACACAAGAACTTACCTCTCCCAATGAAGATCATATTCTAGTCTATGTGCTCGGCCCCTTGCTATGCAAGAGGAAAATTTTGTTTTTCTTTTAATTCAATGTTCTCTGTCACATTTACCCCTTAACACGCAGGGGAAAATTATCATTCACTAATGGATATATTAATAATAATAAATTAAAAAAACATGCTCAAGAACTTTATTAGGACTACATGAAGAGTGTCGCTTATATGTTTTCTTGTGTATATAATTCTTAATATTATATGCATGTGTTTCAAGATTGTTTGTTACGGGACCTGCCAATGGAAACTCACCCTATTGGTGTAGTCCTTATCTTTTGTTATCCAGGACATGATTAATTTTAGAACTCTCTAACATGTCTACAACTCAGCCTGACCTCAATGAGCCAATCATTCAGTATGCTTGTCCTGGCTGTCAGCGTCAAGAAGACTTGGGAATACAAGTCAACCATGGGCCTCACCATGACCAAATGATTATGCAGTGTCAGCCATCGTCATCCAATGATAATGTTGGTGTGAACATTCTGACAAATATTGAGAATCAAAAATAGAAGGAACCTGCTCTAGCGATGACAATTGACACTAAAAGCTCTGATGATGAAGATGAAGATGAAAAAGGTGGCAACCCAGCAACAAATGAACAACCGCCTTACATCACAAGTGGATCATATCATCCACCACCATTCTTTCCTAAAGCTTTCCCATATGGGATGCCTTTCATGAACCCTATGTGGTAGGGAAATCTTCATGTCGAAGGTACCATCAATCCTTTGTTCATGGTTGCCCCTAACCTGACATGAGACACAACAACGGTACCCCCAACAAATGTCCTAACTAATATAACAATACATGCTGCACATCCATCCTTAGGGAATCTAGCACATGTAGATATTGAACTAAATAAGAATAAGAAACAAAAGCATCAATCCATGTCAAGTCCATAGGCTTCACATCTAATACCATATGCATCATCTGGTTCCATCTGTATGCTCCTTTCGGGCCCTATCAAAAATTCTATAATCAATTAGGAGTTATGCAAGGAGGACAATATTGTATACAAGTTCTTCCCACTATTGCTCCAAATCCATCCAATGGGACAGGTCCAGAAGTGACAAAGATTACACTAGAAGCTCTAGCCAAACAATTGAAAGAAATGCGAGGTCAAAAGGTAGGTTTAAAGAACTTTGGAGGTTTATAGAACTTTGAAGATTTCTCAGGGTGGTCCATGGGATACCAAGTGACCCTCACTCATGTTTCCCTAGACCATCATGGTCTAGATGGGCACAGATCCAATCGCCACTTTCTGGTATAAAAGGGTTTGGTGCCCAAGTGATCATTTTCTAAAAAAATTAAGTTTTGTGAATTGGTTTGACACATTTGTGTGTGAAACCCTTTGGCACCCAACCTGAACTGCTTCTCGTGAATCCCAGATGTGTCTAGTTTGACACATCTGGGTGTGAAACTTTTTGGAACCTAAATGTCCTTTTTCCACAAAAGTATGAATCGATTTGACACATTTGTGTGTGAAACCCTCTCGTGCTGTTACAACCTCAATTTTGCATATGTTTTCATAATTGAATTGTAAAGATGTGTGAATATGGACTTAATTGAAAAGGTTGTATGCTTTGCTTCAAAAGATGGATTTCTCTGCAAATATCCCTTTGGATAGGAATTTTGTGATTCCTATTATTAGATTAATCCATTAATGGATATAAAAGAGAAGAAAAGTCCAAATAAAAGGAAAAGATACAAGATAATGGATATTAAGCAAAGTAATTATGAGAAATACATAAAAAACTCAAGAAAGTGGAGTTAATGGCCACAATTAAATAAATTTCATTTATATGTGATTTCTAATGAAAGAAATAGAAAAAGAGGGAAAGGAGATAAAAGATAAAGAGAAATCCTTGAAAATAAATCTTTTAATAAAGAAATAACTAAGATAATGAGAAAAGAAAAGAATTATCCTTCAAGGAGGGATTTCATATCTTTAGGATTGCTTGGGTTCCAAGGAGTCCAAGTTGTAAAGATAATAGTAGAAGAAAGAGAAAAAATCAAATAAAGCATTTTTAAGAAGTAAAGTTGAGATAATGATGAAAATATAAGAAATAGGTGGAAATATAGATAATGGAATCACTATGAATGAGATTTCGACTCCACATGATTTATAATGGTAAAAGGAATCAAAATAGAGAAAATGAAAGATTAAGAGATAGAAAATATGCTCAAAATAAACTTTATTAAAAGATAACTTGCACATGAAGATAATGTCTTTTTCCTTTGGAATTTGGGACTCAAACTTGGTATACGAGTAGATAAGGCAAGAGAAAGGTTTCCCTAAATTTTGGTTGAAAAAGGATATCCAGATTGAGAGATATGATTTTTGCAAATTATCCTTAAGATAAGTATTAAATGCCACATTTATCTTATCAATCCGAAAATAGTGTTCTTGGTGCTTGGTTGAGGGCCGTTGGATTTAGATCCAACAGTGGTCGTTCTTTGCGATCTTCTTTTAGAAAGGAACAGGGAAATGAGATTTCGTAATGGGCAATCCTCGATGGTCTCTGTACGGGAGTTTCTGGAAAGATCTCCATTAAGACCGGGGGAGGGAGACACACCTGATGAACCCCAAAATCCTCTCTTATCGGCTGGGATTGGGGGCTTCCCCAATGGAGCTGGACTCCATGGGACCTGGCCTACAATTGGTCTATAAAAGAGGGGATGATTCCCCATTCTGCGAGGCTGTGGACTCCTCCACGAGGCCTGCAACATCTAGCCAATCACCCCTGCCACTAGGTTGGCCCTAGGCCTGGTTATCTGGATGTTCCCTCCTGCCCAACCGATGCACTATTTGGGTAAGACGGTTGCACACAGGTGGTGTTCCTGACCACCATAGGCGTAGGCGGGGCGCTCGACAACTTCAGACATGCTTGGCGGAGAGAGACATAACTCATGGGTGCCTGCACAGAGGGCTTGGGAGAATAAGGTGGACCAGAGGATGGAGTAGAGCGGCCTCCGCGACCTGCTCTATTTTGCCGCAAGAACATGGGAGTTTACCTCCTTGTCGTCTGCCAGTTAGGGGCTAGCACCGGCTGAGTTGAGTACACCGGCGAGTCTGGTGGGTGGTGGCGGTGGCGTTCGTGCCTTTTCCCAGAAGAGTGCGGCCCTGGTGGCCATAGTCAACTGACAGGTTGATCGACCTGAGAGCGGCGTTCGTTGTAGAGGGACAGAACAGAGGAAGAAGATGAGAAAAGTCGAAATCCCATAACTGCCCTCGAGTGCACGTGGTAGACTTCATGACTGGGAGGGGCAGAGTCATCCTTCAACCCTTCTAAGGGCCGCTACCCACTTGGCGCATCGAACCAGGAGGGCGGGTGCATTTTGGCCAACCAGGCTAACATGGCGGCCTCCTATTGGCCCAAAGGTACTAATCTCACAAAAATCCTAATTAATCATTGGTAGCTCCGATGGAAACATGCAAAATATGAAAATTGATTAGGAGAACGTGTAGAATCCAATAAAATACTTTTAAAGCCTAATTTCGTTCCTATTTGAAAAAGTATGCTAAGTTAATGAAAAGTGCTTTGAAATTATGTTAGAAACCCTAATTGGAATTAATGGTTAAGTTCACGATGCTTAATTGGTGCAATTAAGTAATAGTAACCTATTGAAACATTAATGATGAAATTGAACCTGATCTAGATGAATTAGTGCATGGTTTAGGGTTTTACACCAATTATGAATGAAAAAGCATTTAGAAACCTTAATTTAGGGTAATAGAGGAAAGGATCATATTTAATTCGAAATATGTGAAAATATGTTGTTAAATGATGATCCTAGTATGTTAGATGAGATAGATTATGATCCTTAGGGTTTGTGAGTTATTTTGCTTAATTATGGTTTGTAGTAATAGAAGTGAAAGAAAAACCCTAAAAGTGGATTAGAAACCCTAGGAAGAGAGCTAGGTTTAATAGATCTTGATGGTATGGTCAATGATAGGAAATTATATGCATATTTCAGGATCTCTTTATGTGATTGCTTGCCTATTGGATTTCTTGCATTGATTGGATTAATTCTGTCTCAAATCAGCCTGACAGGTATGTGGTTACGCTTATGGTTAATTGCTTTAGTTTCATGGTGATTCCCGGATGTTTTATCGGTTGCTTGAAAATAACTGCTTGGATGACTTTTATTTCATGCAACTATAAAGTGACTATGATTATCACCATAAATATGTATGCATGACTAGCTCAGATCCTGGTCCTCCTCTGTGGCTTTGCTAATGATGAAAAGGGTAACCTGGTACAGGGCCTACTTGTTAAGTAGGACATCAGGTTATAAGGAGTTAGAAATTGGGCTACCCACCTAGAGTGCCATGAGACTCTTTAGCGCACCATGAGTTAAGGAGTAGGCTACCTATGGGTAGTGCCATGTGACTCAACCCTAGAAATTGATTCACCTATTAGGTAGGATCATGAGGGGTTTAATGGGGATCTACCATAAATAAGGTATCATCCAGGTCCACTGCAGGGACAACATAGAGGCTAGGGTATGTATGGATTGAGCAGTTATGTTTAAAATGTAAAGTTTGCTTGCTAAATCATAATTGCTTGCAATATATTGTTACAGTTAATTGCGCGATTATTGTTTCCCCCACATACTGACATATTCATTTATGTTGACTGACATTTTGTTTGTCGACATTTTAGGTACAACATTGAAAAGGACAAACAGTAAAGTGGTATATTGTGAAATTAAGAAATAAAGTGCAAGGAGGATTAGTTAGAATGGAGTCCAAAGGTGGATAGAAGTTAGATATCCAAGTTTTTGAAAAAGGTATGCAAAGTTTTATTTTTATTCCATCTTTTAGTATAGTCTTGGTAGAATTTAATGATTATTATTGATTATTTGTCAAAGCATTGATCCGGAGAATTTGGGATAACAGCTCTGACCTCTTGGTCTCCCTTAATTGGGGGTTACCGGGAGGCGGGGTCGTTACGCGTGCTCATTGTGATATGTAAATAGGGACCCGAAATGTGTGTGGAATGGTTTGACACATTTGGGTGCAAAACCCTTTGATATCAAAATGTGATTATTTTTCAGAAGATACTAATAAAAAGGGTTTGAATTTTGTCTATTTGGGTGCAAACCGGATTCGCTCCCATAATTAGTAAGGTTAGATTGAGATTTTTTGTAGGTATCACCTTAACCTAGATAATGTGTAAATGTTGTCCATTAGGGTTCAAGACCCATTGGAATCAAAATTTAAGGTTTTACTAAGTTTGATGTGGGTCCACATCTTAGCTGAACTTTGTCCAAATCAGTTTTGCACTCCAAAATGTATTTGGTGGGCCCATTTTTCATTTTTTTAGGAGAAATTGAGGTTTTCACTCATTGTAGTTGTAAGAACCCTAACCATGCTTAAAAAGCTAGAGAAAAGAGTTACACTACACTGGCAAGTCAAATTATCAACTAAGAGGCAAGCTAAGTAATAAGACAAGCAAGATCCTAAGTTATAATTAGCTAGCTAAATTAACACAAGAAATCTCAAAGGAGCCCTAACTACTTGAGAAAGAACTAACTATCAAGAACTAAGGAATTAGCTAAGAACTAACAAAGGCAATTTATTAGACTAGCCTTAATAAGATAAGAAGGTAAGAGTGGATTTTAAGCAATAAGATGGATAGGTGGGCCGTTTGGGAATGAAACTTGGTATTAGTTGGGGGAAGGTTTTCATAGCATGCAATTCTCATATTTCAATCTATATTACCAAACCAAACAACAAGGTAAGTGCTACTGGAATATACCCTATGCTACTAGTTGGAGAACTAGGGATATGTGTAATTCTAATAAGACTTGGAAAGTCTAGGTTTCTAGGGTAAGTGGTATTAGGGAAATTGAGAGCCAAGGGTAGGAATAGGAGTATATATGAGGGTGTTTCACCACATGTTACTTGCCATCTAGCCTTTAGGAAACTCTAGGCAATTGTACTAATCACACTTATACTAGCTACTTAGATCTCATACCTACTTGTAGAAGAAGGGAGATTTATGTATGAACAAAGGGGGCTATCTAGGGATCCACTAATTGGACCTATGATCCATTCCTAAGATTTCCACATACATTCCATTTTCCCCTAGAAGTTAAGTGTCATCAAGCATCACAAAATAAGCAATCTATGTTTAAAAACACAAACCACATGCAAGATAATGGGAAATGAGATAGAAGTAAGAGGCAATCATCGTAGAATGAAATTATGTTCAATATAAGTTATTTTCCCCCAACATGGTATCAAAGTCACATTTTAACCCCAAACAGCCCACCACTAGGGGTTAAGCTAGACATGCTCATACAAAAGAGAAAATAATTGAGAAGAAAGGGATAGGAATCCATGGAGCTCAAAGTAGTTTGTTCTTCTTCACCTCCTAGCTACTGTAGAATGACCTCCCTCCTCCAAGGTGGATGAAGAGCATGGAAATGAAGGGGATTATGGTAGAAAACCTAGAAAAACTAGGTTTCTATGGTGGAAATGAGGTGGAAATGGTGGGTGGATGACTTGAATGCAAAAGAGATGGTAATGGATGCTCTAGAGTAGGTAGGGGGTGTAATGGTAGCTAACCTGCCACCCATGTATATATAGGTGGTGGTGGAAGCACTAGGGTAAGTAGGGGTATAGTTGAAAAAATAGTACAGAAAAGGCTAGGTTTAGGGTGGTAGCACGGTCGTAGTGGGTGAGGGTTGGAACCGTTGTGGTGGTGGAGAATGGATGTTCTGAGGAAGTGGAAAAATCTCAGGTTGAGGTGGTAAAATGGAGGCTGGTAGCATGACAATGCTGGGCAGCATGACCATGTTGAGGGCTAGGTAGAACGGTCGTGCTAGGTAGCACGTCTATTGTGGGGGAGGTGAAATGGAGGTCGTTCTATCCAGCATGCCCATTCTCATCCTTGGAAGTACGACCGTACTGGCTGGCATGGCCATTTTGGGGGCTTTGTAGCACAGACGTGGGCCGTGGTGGTGATGTTGTTGTACCTTTGTAATTTTGAGGTTGGCTTTGTAACTGTAGCATTGTCCATCACATCTGTTCCTTGGCACCACGACTGTGTTGGGGTCTTCAGTGGCAATTTTACTTTGAAACTTCATGATCAATGGACTTCTTTGCTTGATGTCAATCTTTGGCCATTAGGAGTAGGTTGAGGGAGCTTTGGGGTTTTCTTTAGATCCCTCCATGGGTGGAGGAACCCTATAATGCCTTCCTTCTCTCTCATCCATCCAAAGCATGATCCAAGTACCTAAAAAGTATGCAAAGAACGTCCATAAGTGCATTTCACAACAATATGCTTATTGGGGGATTTAACTTGCTTTCTACTGTGTTTAGATGTGATTGAGATATAAAAAGACACAAGATGAAGCCCTACAATAGGGTTGCATCACCACCCCAAACTTAAAAGATACTTGTCCTGAAGTATACTCCAACTTAATCTCTCTTTCAAATCAATAAATGAGCAAAGATAGTGCAACATTGTGATGTTTATTGGATAAAATGAGTTCACATGAGGAATTAGGCATGAAATCCACTACTCTTTGTTCAATTTCATTCTTTTAAAGTGTGAATCAAGTGCATAGTATAAGAACTTAGAATATGGATCACCATTCACATATGCAAGCAATGTAATTTTTATAATGCTCCAGGTAAATCGTATCTGTTGACCTAAGGGTTATACATTGCCCATATTTTTATAATGACTTAACCGTTCCATTCCTATGTATCTAATATGTTTGTTCAAGATTGATTTTGGGCTTTAGGTAAATGAAAAGGATCAAATTACACAAGCCCTAGCATGTCCAAGTTCAAGTCAAATGCAATGCAAGTGTGCAATTTGGGAAATCCCTCTAAACGATCTTAGAAGAATTTTGTAATCACTTGTATGGATGATATGACTTGTAACTAAGATGAGAAAAATATGAGGGACACTTAATACCAAGTTTTAATCACTCAAAAGTCAACTTTGAAAATTTGTCACAGGATGTTCATTGGTCGAGTTGGAAACTCAACTGATCCTATGATGGATTTTCTGAAGATGACCCATCGGTCGAGTTGCACACTCACAAAACTCGACCGACCGACTCACTGAGAAAATCTAATTTTAGCTCATCAGTCGAGTTTACTAGAACAAACTTGACAGATAGTTTGAAAATTGGTTTTGTCTTTTAGTAGATTGGTCGAGTTACCTTTATTGAAACTCGACCGAATGTACTGTACAGAAAATGTAGAAAAAGTGATTATAACTATTGGTGACTTGTTTTTGGTGAAAATAGATATGTTGCATTGAGGAAAATGGCTATATTTCGGCCCTAAGTGATCCCCAACTCAAGGGAGCACCCTCAGCTATAAATAGGACCCTTGGAGTTCATTCCAAGTTTGCTCATGCAAGCTATTCTAAGTACTTGCTATAGTTGAGTGTTCTACAACTCATTGAGCCCCTTTCTCTCTCTAGTTTACACTTCATTTCATGATTATGAGTGAGTTAGACCTTTTTTAAGAGAGCTCCACCATTGTGCATGTAAAGCTCTCATCTTCTCTTACTTCCCTATCCCCTTCCTACATGAAGAAAAGGTGAATCAAGCTTCCTCAAGTGAAGAAGGAGTTGTAGCTGGTCCTCTTCAAGGTTGATGAAGAGGTGGTGATCTTCACCAAGTGAAGGAGAAGGCAAAGGCTAAAGATCCAAGAGGAGTGGCAAAGTCCTTGAAGGCGGAAGACTTGTGCTTGAGTGGGTAAGACCTTGGCGAAGGCTGAAGACTCTTGCAAAGTGGGTAAGTCCTTGGTAAGGTGGATACTTCTTATGCTTGGATGGGTAAGTCCTTTGGTGGTCTTGTATTGTAACTCTAATTGGTGATAATATAGAGAAAATCACTTGAAAAGTCCTAGAGGTTGACCTCTCTAGGTAGTGGACTGACTCACTTCTAGTTTAAAGTGTGGAACCACTCTACATCACCTTGTCAAGTGCTTGCTATCAATTCCTCTCATCCTTGCTATGCTTGTTAGTTAGGACTTCAAATTGCACTTAAGCTTTTGGTTTCAATTTGATATAATTTGAAGGTCTAATATATCTTGTGAGAAATTTTTTAGCTATATTCACCACCCCTCTAGAGCCCTTAGATCCAACAATATCATGCATGAAATACATTCAAAAGGTTAGGATTACTGTTTCACTTGCTAAAGCTACCTCATACACTTCATTTCACTACTCATGACCCACTTGGCTTGTGTAGAGTAATAAGGGATGGAGTTGATTTACCCTAGTCCTATTAGGCATAAAAAGAGAAGAAATGGCTACGAAAGGGAGTGGAGAGCTTTTGCACTCATCTTTTCTTTGTTTGAATGCTCTTAAATAGGAGTGCCCTTTATTTTCTTTTTTACTTTTACTTTTCTTTTTCTTTTCTTTTTCTTTTCTTTGCCCTTTGTGTAGGTAGGGCATATAATGACAAGAGTAAAGTGGGGAGGTAAATGTATGGTCACCCCAAGCTTTTTGAGGGTGGCCAAGGCTGATATGTGCACTTTGGCATTCTTTAATGAGGCACAGAGGTAAGAAGATGTTGGAAGAAATGTCGGGTCAAAGAGGGGTCACAAGTAGTGGAAATCCATGTATAATTTCATTCAAGCAAGTTAGTCCATGTAGCATTCACCAATCAAACAAGTCATGCATAAAATGAATAGAATAGTATATTGCATTCTTTCCATAAAGAACAAGAAAACCCAAACGTTCAAGAGTTGCAAGAATCACCCTTTTATTCAAAATAACAATTTATTTCAAGAGGATTGGAGCACATGCAAAATTCCTACATAGGACTCATTTTAGCCACAAACATCAAAATCAAGTTACATCATCTAAGAGTTAGCCATTTTCATCACAATAGATAGAGATTCAATTAAAGCACACCTCTGGACAAGAACATTCAAGTTTGGGCAAAATTGGCCAAAATGGAGCCAATTTGCATTCAATCACATCTAAACCTAACTTTAGGGAAATTAAAACATAAAGCTGCAAATCCTAGTTAAAACACACAAAAATTACCAAAATCTACATGGAAATACAATGCAAGACATGGAATAGCAAAAAGAACAAATTTTTTGAAAAAATACACAAAAATGCTTGAAATTGAACTACATGTATGCATGAAAGATAACAAAAGGAAACCTACACTAGAAAGAGTATTGTCAAACAAATAGAGATTAGGTGAAACATACATCAACAAATAAGCTAAGAAAGGAGGCATACCGCCCTACCACCCCAAACTTTTGAATAATGTTGTCCTCAGCATGAAACTAAAGCTTAGGAGTGATAGGGTAGACGTCACTGCTCTGGTGGGGTGGAATCCTATGGTGGACCGGCTTGTGGAGGTAGGTGCTGGTAATAGTGGCCCCAATAGTCTGTCTGTGGAGGTGGGTATGTCTCCTGGTATCCAGATAGGGCTCCCCAAAAATCCTCCCCCCATTGGGGATTTCTCTACACCTACGCATGCTGATTTGGTACATGTGGTTGATCTAATGATTCATCTACTGCTGATCTAACCACATGGTGTGATGTGTTTGTTGAATCGTCTCCAACTGTGCATGGATGGATGACATGTCATATGCATTTTTTGGAGGTGGCTACGCATCAAAGTCCTCAAATCTCAATCTAATGTGGCGGGGTATCTCAAGAATGTGTTGTTGCTCAGGCACATTCATCTTCCTCCTTCTTTAGGTAAGTCCATCGGTGGTGCCTTGTATACTTCTCTAGGGTATTCCTCCTCCCACTGTGCTATCAATCCTGAGTAATATCTTAGTGACCCCACATCCATGAGCAAGAGGCAGTATCGTAGGGGAGCTCCAAAGTGATGCCAGGGTACCCGAGGTTCAAAATATAGAAGATCTTGTTGTCTTTAAGGGCGATCATTTGGGGTCTTGATAAGTATCTTAAATCAACAAGCTTAGTTCCTTCTACTTTAGTAAGTCCTGTTAAATCACAACCCACTTTGAAATTGTGGTGACTATTCCTCCCATTATGAATGGATTTTTGCTTTTAGAGGGAATTTTCTTTAGATAGTCAATCATTATGCTTCCTAAGTTGAAAAAGCCTTTACTTTACACTGTTGTAACAAAAAAATCCTTCTGTGAACAACAGTCTTGATTGTCATAGTAGACAAAAATAGTATTTTCTAAGACCTTATGCAAATATCTCATGAAAGGATTATACACCTTGCCGATCTTAGATTTTCCTGGAGAGAATGTATCTTGGCCTGTGATAGCATTCCACATCTTTGAATAATACACTTTCCCATTCTTGTCGAGTCTTCCCTCATCGAACTTCTTTGCCATTTCTGGATTGCGGGCAAAGATCCCATTGAGTTGGGAAGCTCTAAGCACATGTGTGGAATCCAACAACTTAAATCTTATTGCATCCTCACCTCTATGTTGCACTTTTTCCAGTGAAATGAAGAATTCATGGGTCAACTCAAGATAGGTTTCTTCAACCTCATATAAGATCTTGTACAGCCCAGAAAGTCCTATCGACCTTTGAACGTGAATTCAATCCCTAGGGCATGCATTGTTGTTTTACATGCATACCTAGTGGGAATTACCCTCCTTGTCAAGCATTCAGAGTAGAGAGGTTTTGTGAAAACTCTTTTTGAAGTGCCCCTCCCATATGTGGCTCCCTCAGGTTGCTTTCCAACCCACTTGATCTTGTCTTCATCTAGCTTGGACAAAAAGTCCACCAGCTCATCTTCCATCTCCTCACTTTAAGTCTTATCTACCTCCTCCTCCTTGTAATTGTGTGACCCCAAACTTGTGTCCAAGTTCAAGGGCACCATCTTAATGGGGGCAACTTCATCTTCTTCCCCAATCAACAACTGACGCCTAGTGGGATGTTGAGCTGCACAAGGTTGTGTTGATGAGGTGGAATGTTTCGTCGGAGTCGGGCATGGAGGTAGTCGTGAAGATGATAGAGTAGTAGCTTTCTTGGCCCTCCTCTATTCGGCCAGTGCATCAACATCCACTGAGTCAATGATTTTCACCAACTCTTATTCTTCCTCCTCCTCATCTTCAGGATTGTTGTAGCTTGGATCCGACGTATGGTGGCTCGAGGAGGAGCAAAGTTGAGATGCACTCACCAAAGTTGATCTCTGAAGAGACAAACCGAAGATGGAGTTGGACGGTGACGTAGGGTTATGTGATGGCGGTGTGACGTTTGAGGCCCATTTGGTGCGGCTTTTGCCTCCAGTGAGGATATTCATGGTCTTATCTACCCCTTTCTTGATTTCTTTGCTCATGATCTTCATCTTTGCAAGGATTTTGGTGGAAAAATGAGGAAGAACAACAAGAATCGCAATTTTGGGTTGTAGGGGTGAAAACTTCTTGAAGATGGAGTAATAGATGATGATGGAGGGTGGAAATTGGAGCTTGAGGTAGGGGAAGGTGATTAGGAGCCAAAGGGAACTCAAATCCAGAGTTTGGGAGCAAGAGTAGGTGATTTGGGGGTGATTGGAGGTCGCCCTGTCATCTTCTTCCGTGGAACGACCATTCTGGGCTGAAGAAATGAAGTGAGGGTCGTGCTAGCTCGGGTGAAATCAGGCAGCTTAAGTGTTGGGCCCGGGCCAGCACGACCGTTCTAGCGAGATGCCAACACGTCCCTATTGGCCAACACGGTCGTGCTGCCCATGCCCAAAACTCATATTTCCCCTGTTGAAACCCATCTTGCCAGCACAACCGTTCCACGCCAACACGGTTGTGTTGGGTCCTTCAAGTTCAAAAATCTTCAAAAATCATCAAATCATTCCATCATTCATAATCCAATCATTATAATCGATCCACTTGATGTTGTATCAATCATTTTTCACTGAAGTTTGCCTCATTTCTCAACTTTCACCTATTTCACCTGTTATATCATCAAAAATAAAACAAAAACTATCAAGCACAAGTGTGGGTGTGTGTGTTTCATGGAAAAAGAAAGCAAAAGTATCAAAAAGTGAAGGTTGGGTGAAAAAGTTCCCAAAACTAGGTGGGTTGCCTCCCACTAACATTAAATTTTATGCCTTCAACCGGGCTTATTGATTCTTGAACTCTTTCATCTTCTCCGAACTCTCAAAGCATATTTGTAGTAAATATCCTTCTCGTGTGCATTCAAGCACATTTCTTCATCAAGTTGGTGTTCCTCAAACAACATCACAATATCAAAACTTTTATTAGCTTTATCTGGACCTACTTCAACAACTGCTTTCAATCTTTGTCCATTCATAATTAATTCTCTTGCTCCATCCTTCTCACATATCACAACAGCCCCGGATGGGTACACATTCTTGATTAGATAAGGTCCTTCCCATTTAGTCTGAAGCTTCCCAGGAAAGAACTTCATCCTAGAGTTGTACAACCATAGACATTGTCCATGCTCAAAGTTCTTCTTCTTGATCAGCTTATCATGTAGAAACTTTGTTCTTTTCTTGTAGCTTTTGGACAATTCATAGGCCTCATGTATCATCTCCTCAAGCTCATGCAACTGCAGCTTTGTTTTCAACATGACAGTGTCTTCATCCATATCCATAGCTTTCAATGCTCACAAAGCCTTGTGTTGCGTCTCCACAGGTAGATGGCAGCTTTTTCCATAAAAAGTTTGAATGATGTGGTACCAATCGGGGCTTTAAATGCAGTCCTATATGCCCATAAAGTTTCATTGAGATGCAAAGACCAATCCTTGTAGTCCGACCTCACTGTCTTCTCAAGAATGAGCTTTATCTCCCAATTCGCTAACTCAACTTGACCACTCATTTGAGGGTGGTAAGGAGTAGCCACATGATGAATTACTCCATGTCTTCTTAGCAACCCTTCAAATGTTATATGAATGAAATGGCTTCCGCCATCACTAAGCATGGCCCTTGGTACACCAAATTGGCTGAAGATGTTTGACTTCACAAAATCGCAAACCATTTTATGATCATTTATTCTAGTAGAAATTGCTTCAATCCACTTTGATACATAATCAACGGCCACCAAAATGTACACATACCCAAAGGAGGGAGGAAACGGAACCATGAAATCAATTCCCCAAACATAAAATACATCAACCACAAGAATGGGTGATAGAGTCACCATGTCCCTCTTAGAGATAGTGCCCACCTTTTGGCACTTCAAATAGCATTTGCAAAACTCATGAGCATCCTTGAACTGGGTCAGCCAATAAAATCCACTTTGAAGAATCTTGGCGGTTGTACGTTTCTCACTGAAATGACCTCCAAATGCACCGGAGTGGCACATGGCTAGGATCTCTTGCTACTCACTTTCCATAACACTCCTTCTAATGAGTTGGTCGGGACAATATTTGAAAAGATGTGGGTCATCCCAAGCATAGTTCTTCACCATAGCAAATAGTCTCTTTCTCTCTTCCCTTGTCCAAGTACTTGGTATCCTTCCACTAGATAAGAAGTTAACTATGTGCTTGTACCATGGTCTTTGGTGGATGAAAGTAAGAAGAGTTGTTCATGTGGCATTGTTTCTTTGATGCAGTTCCTATCATCATACAATGCTTCAATGTGGGAGAGATGATCAGTTGTAGAATTGTCTACTCCATTTATATCAACAATCACTAGATCAAACTCTTGGAGCAATAGAATCCATTGGATCAATCTTGGCTTAGAATCTTTCTTCATCATAAGGTACTTCAAGGCTGCATGATCTATATACACCACCACCTTATTTTACAAGAGATAAGAGTGAAACTTGTTAAGAGAAATAATCACGACAAGCAACTCTTTTTCTGTGGTAATGTAGTTCCTTTGGCCTTCATCGAGAGTCTTGCTTGCATAGTAAATGGCATGTGGAATCCGACCAATATTTTGGCCCAACACAACCCCCACTACCATATCTGATGCATTGGTCATGATCTCAAATGGCAAGGAGAAATCTAGGGGTTGCATGATAGGAGCATAGACGAGCTTGCACTTCAAGTGGTTGAAGGCTTCAACACACTTGTCATCAAAATGGAATTCCACATCCTTCTCAAGCAAATGGAAAAGCGGCCTTGAAATATTACTGAAGTCTTTAATGAATCGATAGTAGAAACCCACATGCCCAAAGAAAAACCAGACATGTCTTATAGTGGAAGGAATGGTGAGAGTGGAAATTAGGCCCACTTTGACCTTATCAACCTCAATTCTGGCCTTGGAAACTCATTGACCCAAAAAAAAATGCCTTCGGGCACCATGAAGTGAATTTTCTCCCAAGATAGTACCAAACAGACCTTGACACACCTTTCAAGCACGACCTCTAGGTGGAGCAAACACTCATCAAATGTCTTACCAAACACAGAAAAATCATCCATGAAGACTTCAAGCGACAAATCAAGTATATCAGTAAAGATGGATGTTACACATCTTTGAAATGTTGAAGGAGCATTGCACAACCCAAATGGCATTATTCTATTAGCAAAAGTACCGCTTGGGCAATTAAACATCATCTTCTCTTGATAAGTGGGATGAACAACTATTTGGAAGTAATCAGAGTACCCATCAAGAAAACAATAGAAACTTTGTCCAGCTAATCTCTCAAAGATCTGATCAAGGAATGGGAGAGGGTAATGATCTTTCTTGGTCTTTTAATTCAATATTCTATAATCCATGCACATAGTCCACTTGGATTGCTCTCTCACGGGCATCAATTCCCCATCTTCATTATCGGTGACTGTGATCCCACCCTTTTTGGGTATAACTTGGATGGGACTCACCCATGATCTGTCATAAATGGGATATATGATTCCAACATCAAGTAGCCTCACAACCTCTTTTGCTACAACTTCTTTCAATTTTGGATTCAACCGTCTTTGCATTTGACGGGTTGGTCTAGCATCATCCTAAAGATAGATTCTGTGGACACAAATAGAGGGGTCAATAACCCTCAAATCAGTAATGGACCATCCGATGGCTTGAATGTTCTTCAAAACTGCCATCAATGCATCTTCTTGCTCTGGGGAAAGAATAAAAGAAATGACCACCGGGAGGGTGTCATTGGATCCTAAGAAAGCATATTTCAGCCCTTCGGGAAGAGACTTGATCTCAAGAATGGGAGGCTCTCAAGGGAATTCTTCAATGGTTCAAAAATGGATGGGAGGTCCTCACTTGCAGCCACTGAGGCTAGCTCTTCTTCCTCCTCCTCCTCCTCATCATCATCAGAAAATTCCACAATAGGCTCTAGAACTCTACCTTGTGTGGTAGTTTGAATCCATGTAGGTAGACACTCTTCTACAATCTCATTAAGACACTCAATCAGATAACAATCCTCTTCTGTAGAACCTATCACCTTGGCCTTAGTAGAAGACTTGAAGATGTTCAGCCAAATCTTCATGTGCCTGAAAGTCACATACATGGTGCCAGTCCTCACATGGATCACTACATCAGCTATATCTAAGAAGGGTCCCCCCAAAATAATAGGCACTTTCCTCAAGTATTTTTCCATGTCCAAAATAATGAAATCAACATGGAAGAATGCGGAGGTCTCATCATCAAGTCTGACCAACACGCCCTCTAGGTGTTTTCATAGATTTATCAGCCAATTGCAAAGTACAGTGAGTGGGACCTAGTTGTCCCATTTGTAGTTTAGCAAACACATCATATGGAATCAAATTTATGCTAGAACCCAAGTCAATAAGAGCTTGATCTATGTGATGTGCTCCAATGTAGCATGAGATGATGGGAGGACCATGATCTTTCCTCTTCCTTGGCATGGTGTGTTGCATAATTGAGCTCACTTGCTTAGTGAACTTGACTTTCCTCTGCGTCCTTCCTGTTGTATTCCTCTTGAATGTGCACAAGTCTTTCAAGAACTTAGCATAAGATGAAATTTCTGGATCACATCAAGTAAAGGAATGTTGATCTTGGCCTACTTAAAGGTCTCCATGATGTCCTCAGTGTGTTTCTTCTTCCTTCTTTTAGTGGATGGCTCTTTAAGTGCATTGGGGAATGGAGGGAGTTGTGCTCCCAACTGGCTCAAATCAACAGTATCATCAAGTGATATTACAAGAATCACAGTATTATCTCTCGATATCATGGTATCAACCTGCGTGCCTTCCACAGTATCATTAGCATAAATCTCAGTATCAACATACATGATCATAGTATCAACCCTATCATCACTGGCTTCTATCAACAGAAGTACCATGTGGATACTCCAAGGTCCTACCACTCCTCAAAATTATCACTGCCTTCACATGCTCATGGGTAGTGGAAGAGGAAGCTTGTGGAGGTGGTTGTGTCTATTGAGGTGGTGGTGGCCTTGAGTGTGATGGATTTGGATTTTGGAGGATAAATTATGGTTGGGGTTGTGGTTGTGGTGGATGGGGATATTGTGGAGGGGGTTGTTAGTATGAGTGAGTTGGGGGTATTGGTAGTTATAGTGGGGTTGTTGAGGTGGAGGAGCATATGGATTTGGTGGTCCTTGGTACTGGTAAAGTGGGGGTACTTGGCCTTGTGGTGGGACATAAACACCTTGAGTAGTGCTTACATAACCACCATCATTGTTTGGGTTGGCCATGGGTTGAGACGGGAGCCTCCCTTCTTCATGGTGGGCAAGTGAAAGGGAAATTTGATCAAGCCTTTGTTCAAGGCAGCTAATATTTTGTCCTTGAGAGGACACCTCTTTCTTCACTTCATCAAGGCTCCTTAGCCTTCCTAGAACTTTATCCTCAAACTTGGAGCTGTACTTTGGCCCTTGGTGTTGCCTTGGCTGCCCTTGCCCCTCCTCATTTTGTTGTTTCCATGAGAAGTTTGGATGATTCCTCCACTCGAGAGTATATGCGTTGGACATCGGGCGTTGGTTGTTTTGGTTGCCAAAGGCATGCAAAGAGTGCACTTCTTCTTCCTCAACATCAACTACCATAGTGGATTGGCTAGAAGAACCACCAGTTTGGTTCTCCATCATGTTCATCATATCTACAATCATCTTAAGCATTTGTGGGTTGGCTTCAGTCTGGGCTGGAACTACAGGAGGAGGTGGAGGGATGTAATTCTGGTCACAATGCTCCCCTTTAGTTGAATCATGGTGGTGAGAATTCTCAGCAATGTGCTCGAACAAGGACCAAGACTCCTCCAGTGGCTTTGCCATGAAGGTGTCTCCACATGAAGAATCAACATTGTTTTGGCTCAACTCAACTAGCCCGGTGTAGAATGCTTGAGCAAGCTGCCACGAAGGTACCTCATGATGAGGGTAGTCACACAAGAGCTTTTGGAACCTTTCCCATGCCTCATAGAAGGGTTCATTCTCTTTTTGCGAGAAGGAGGTAATACATCTTCTCATCTGGGTCAACTTGGCAATTGGGCAGAATTTATTAAGAAACACATTAGTCATCGTGTTCTATGTCACCAACTTAGGCTTGGAGATGTACCATTAGGAAGGCATCGATATGGTGGTAGGGGTTCTCATTCTCCATCCCATAGTAAGTAGGAAGGAGTCCGAGAAGGGTTGGTGGAATGGAGAATTGTTGACCCAACATTTGGTCAACAAGGGTTGCAATTGGGGAGTTGTAGTTCCCCAGGGTGAAGTACTCATGGAGAGGGCAGTTGGGTTGTGGTTGAGCTTCAACATGAGGTTCATCATTGTCTGCCATTTCGACTACTTGTTGTTGTTTATGGCGGCTTTGCCGTCTCCTTCTACCTATCTCGGGGTTGTATGGCACCAAGTCGGTACAAGTCAAATGTGTACTGCTCATGCACATCTGTCACCTGCACAATACACAAACAAGCAACAAGATCCAAGTTAGAAAGATAATATGCAAAAGTAAACAAATAATAAAGAATAGCAATGGTAAGGGAAGTAGGAAAAGATACACTACACTAACTAGCTAGGCCAAGCGCCTCTATCCTCGGAAATGGTGCCAAAAAGCTTAGTGTGATCTTCTCAAGGCCATACACTAGCCAACTAAAAGGTGACTAGATGCAACCCTAAGGGAAAACACATGGATCTCTCAAAATTTACATACGGACCTAGTCCAATGCACAAACTCAACTAATTGCATGTACCCGCAAACACACGGGTCATGTTGTAGTATAGGCAAGTGGTAAGATTAGGGTAGATCCTCAGGGAAAGAGGGGGAACTAGAGCTAAGTTAATGTTAGCTATGTTCCTAAAGCAGCTTCTAGGGCTTGAGGGTCTAAAGTTGGTTTTGGTTGATTATGATATGATTGCAAGTAATTAGCAACAAGAAGGAAACTAGATTAAAAAAATCCTAGATTACCCTAAGCAAGTTAAGACTGGAAAAGTAGACTAGACGAGCAACTAAGCTAGAGCAAAAAGTTACACTACACTAGCAAGTCAAATTATCAACTAAGAGGCAAGGAAAATAAGAAAGATCCTAAGTTATCACTAGCTAGCTAAATTAACACAAGCAAGCTCAAAGGATCCCTAACTACTTGAGCAAGAACTAACTATAAAGAACTAAGCAATTAGCTAAGAACTAACAAAGGCAATTAACTAGACTAGCATTAACAAGCTAAGAAGGCAAGAGAGGATTTTATGCAATAACATGGATAGGTGGACCATTTGGGAATGAAACTTGATATTAGTTGGGGGAAGGTTAACATAGCCTAGAATTCTCATATTTCAATCTATATTACCAAATCAAACAACAAGGCAAGTGCTCTTGGAATATAACCTATGCTACTAGTTGGAGAACTAGGGCTAGGTGTAATTCTAATAGGACTTGGCAAGTCTAGGTTTCTAGGGTAAGTGGTATTAGGGCAATTGAGAGCCAAGGGTTGGAATGGGAGTAGATATGAGGTTGTTTCACCTCATGTTACTTACCATCTAGCCTTTAGGAAACTCTAGGCAATTTCACTAATCACACTTACACTAGCTACTTAGATCTCACACCAACTTGTATAAGAAGAGAGATGTATGTAGGAACAAAGGGGGATACCTAGGGATCCACTAATTGGACCTAGGAGCCATTCCTAAGATTGCCACATGCATTCCATTTTCCCCTGGAAGGTAAGTGTCATCAAGCATCACAAAACAAGCAATCTATGTTTAAAAACACAAACCACATGCAAGATAATGGGAAATGAGATGGAAGCAAGAGGCAATCATCATAGAATGAAATTATGTTCAATACAAGTTATAATCCCCAACATGGTATAAAAGTCAGATTTTAACCCCAAACATCCCACTACTAGAGGCTTAGCTAGACATGCTCATACAAAAGAGAAAATAAATGAGAAGAAAGGGATAGGAATCCATGGAGCTCAGAGTAGCTTCTTCTTCTTCACCTCCTAGTTGTTGTAGAATGACCTCCCTCCTCCAAGGTGGGTGAAGAGCATGGAAATGAAGGGATGGTAGAAAACTTAGAAAACTAGGTTTCTATGGTGGAAATGAGGTAGAAATGGTGGGTGGATGACTTGAATGCAAAGGAGATGGAAATGAATGCTCTAGAATAGGTAGGGGGTGTAATGGAAGCTAACCTAGTGATGTGGCCGCCATCCATATATATATAGGTGGTGGTGGAATCACTAGGGTAAGTAGGTGTACAGTTGGAAAAATAGTGTAGAAAAACCCAAGTTTAGGGTGGTAGCACAATCGTGCTGGGAAGCACAGCCATGGTGGGTGAGGGTTGGAATGGTCGTGGTGGTGGAGAATGGCCGTTCTGAGGAAGTGGAAAAATCTTAGGTTGAGGTGGTAGAATGGAGGCTGGTAGCACGGCCGTGGTGAGGTCTAGGTAGAACGGCCATGATGGGTAGTGTGATTGTGGTGGGGGAGGTGAAATGGAGGTCATTCTGGCCATCATGCCCATTCTCATCCTTGGCAGCACGACCATGCTGGATGGCACGACCATTTTGGGGGCTTCGTAGCACAGCCGTGCTGGGTAGTACGACCGTAGTGGAAATGTTGTCATAGCTTTGAAATTTTGAGGTTGGCTTTGTAACTGTAGCATTGTCCAGAACGGCCATTCCTTGGCACCACGACTGTGCTGGGGTCTTTAGTGGCAATTTTACTTTGATACTTCATGATCAATGGACTTCTTTGCTTGATGTCGATCCTTGGACATTAGGGGTAGGATGAGGGAGCTTTTGGGTCTTCTTTGGACCCTTACATGGATGGAGTAAGTCTAGAACTCCTTCCTTCTCTCTCATCCATCCAAAGCATGGTCCAAGTACCTGACAAGTATGCAAAGAACGTCCATAAGTGCATTTGACAATAATATGCATATTGGAGGATTTAACTTGCATTCTACTGTGTTTAGATGTGATTGAGATACAAAATGACCAAGATGAACCCCTACAATAGGGATGCATCACATGTCATCATGTCAAATCCAGTATGTCCTTCACCTATTAGGTGTTGGAATCATACCCCAACAAAAGAAGACAAAGTGGAAGTTGTCAGTACAAAATGCCGATGTGAGCATATAAATAGGGATCGAGGAATATTAGGTTAAAAGTATAATAATATACTTATCAAGGCTTTCATTAAATAGGGGTGTGGAACATCCAAATGGATATTAAGGATAAATAAAAGAAGATAATCAATAAGGAGTTTCTTGTCTTAAACAATGTCACATAAATAATATCACAAAGATAAGTAGTGTATGTAAACAACATTGGAATAAAATTATTTAAAGAAGGATAGGACACCATAGGATCTTAACCAAAAATTCAGGTGAAAAGGCACACCCTGGGTGGAAAAGTGTGCCCAATACACATAATATGAGTGGAAAGGCACACCCAAATATGGTTGTACTCATGTACCACTACTAGAAATGAACTTAGTCTAATTCATGCATAAATGTAAAGGCAAGAAGTAAGTGTAATCAATATCAAATAAGAGGAGGATAACATCTAACAATTACCATGTGGGGTCAAAGGTCCCATAAATAAATATACAATTATGTCCACAATCAAAATACATGATAAGCATATAAGTGGACTTCACTTGGAAAACAAGATTCCAATTCACAAATAGAGTCAATCTTGTTCCATATATACAAATAAGGATACATATTGAAAATAAGATGAACAACATATAACTTTAGAGTCCAACATGCATATTCAACAGTTCACTAAGATCAAAAGAACAATTTTAGAATATAAGCACTAAAAATAGTCAACATCTCATTAGAGAGAGAAACTAGTAGGGTTTAGGTGATTGCTCAATATAATTATGTAGGGATGTAACATACCTCAAATCGAGTCTAGATATGTCCAAAGTCAAGCCTAGATCTTCAATAGAGCTTCAACCAACCTATTAAACATATATGAAATTACCGTTGAGTTCACATCAATTACATAAACCTTAAAATTAATGTATATATTTTTAAAGAATTACGTTATCAAGACCACCCCATATTGGTAGGTTATATTTTTTAGAGTCCATCACACACTTTACTTTATTTTTCTTACTTATATATTATTAGATATGAATTTAAAAATTTTAGTCAATTAGAAAAATCCATAAAAATCACATATTGATTTTTTTAAAATAAGGTGACGAAAAGCATATAATTGAATATAGAAAAGTTCCAAAACATATATTAAATTTTTATCACTTATGTATTAATCATTATGAATTATCCAAGACATTACTTTTCATTGATTTATTTTAATGAAATCTCATTAGGCAATTATTGATATACTCGTATCTAGTTCACTACCATATAGCATGATAGGGGTGTATTGGTACCTATCCCAAAACCAAAGTCATGTGATTGAAACAAAATGAAAACATAGAAAAGACATAATAGCCCAGATACATGCAACATAAATCAAAACCAAACAAAGGCATATTCATGAAAGGAATGGCCATCTTCTTTCTTGTTTTTTCTCGAGATGAATTGAGACCCTTCATATACGAACTCATATAAAAAAACCACATGTGATACAAGATTCAACAAACCAATCCAATGAACAGGATCCTCAAGCCTTTTGAACTCAAGGACCACTAAAAGAGACCATGAGATGGTTAGCAACAACTAAACCACATTCGGCCATGGATGACCGATGGAAGGATGCTCAATGGCACAAGAAATAAAATCACACAAGATGTAAAAAGGTCAGTATTGGATTCATAAGATGCAGCTAATTTAGAAGAACTAACAATGAACACTAAAGACAATTATGGGAGGGAAATATCAACAAATTTTCAAAACAATAATACTAGGAGCCCAAAGGGGATAAGACATAATACCATGTAGTCAATAAAATTAGGATGGTGAGGGGTTCCATGAGATCTTATGGAGTCATTCTGAGTCCTTCACATGACTCACAATGGTTGGATATGTCAACACAAACTCACAGAAGTTGCCATGATTGTTAAAGTTGTTTTGAATGCGGTTAGGGATGAACAAGGCATTCTTGCATTTATAAAAGGTATGAAGGGGTATCACATAGATTTTATAATAGATATATATGGGTACAAAAGATTAAACAATCTTAGGAGAAGAAAAGAAAGTATAAACATAGGAGGAACATGGGAAGAAGGAAACTAGTATGCGGCAAAGACATTGATCCCATTGAACCATACTATATATAAGGTCTTTAATTTGATTTGAAAAGAAGAGAGGAATCCATAGGAGAAGGATTACGAGTTTGAGGAGGTGAACAAAGAGATAATAAGAAGGATACATGGATTGGGTCCTTATGGATGAGAAAAGGAAGGGGGGAAGGAAGAAGATGAGTCGTAGACCACAAGAACCAAAATCAACCGACCTAAAGAGTCACAAAAAAAATCTAACTAGTAAACCCCGCCTCATAGAGAAAAAAATAGTGAAACTTACACATTGACCATATCATACAAATACTTAGTAATTTTAGGGTATATTTGTATTACTTATTTCCTATTTCCTTATCCTGTCAAACTTGGCACCCAAGCTAATTGGGACCCAAAGAATATGTGTTTCAGTTTTGATGTTTCATTTTATGAGTTCTAATACAATTAGGGTTTAATATCATTAACTTTATATTTATTAGAATATTACATCATCATCATCAACAACACCATTCATAAATTAGAGTCTTATTGTCTTCACATTGCTATCAACATGATTATTTTATATTCTATGCACAAATTGTGTAATTTTATGCAATTACTCATTAAGTCCGTCAATATCAATATGAACTTATATAATGTCACATTATTCCTCTACAATTAGATGAAAGCTCCAATTATTATTATATTTCATATACTAGACACATTATAACTCTCATTAGACATATTTTAGACACTATGTATGCATTTGTGAACAAAGAACATATATGACTTATTAGAAGGGATTACTTACATATTAAGTATCATTTAGTTTATTAAGTCTGATTTTATGCTTATAAAATACTTCATGTTATATGTCACCCGATGGTTCTAACACAACATATGAGGGTTCATAGATCCAATGTATGATTATATTTTCATGTAGTCTTAGCTAGGGTTTATACCAAAGTTACTCATTGTATATGCAATTAATGTTAATTATGGTACAAACGAGTGTATTAGGTTTTGTGTGCATCCTTGTTTGACCAGAGATAAAGGTCTAAGCATACACGCATCACACACAAGGAATTGGGTCAAGATACTAGGTTTCAATATCTTACATTTCCTATCTGATGCGCCTAGGGCATATTGGGCTAACAAATACTTGTAGTTTCCAATATAGACACACTATTGATAAAAGCACCGCAAGGGCACAACTAGGGATGTATTTTAGGAGTGGAAAGTTGGCATGATTCATAGGGAAGATGGGGGACTATATCTAGGCCTATTTTAGTTAGGTTCATATTGTAGAGTGTAGGGTTTCAAGGATTTAACTAGGGGTTTGAGTTAAACTAAGAATGAAATAGAATTAAAAATACTAAGAATGAAACCCAGATTTACCCTACACGGTTAAGGTCACTAACAATCTAAGGAACAATTACACTAAAATAAGCAATTAAAGACAAGCAATCAACACTTACACTAACAAGGGAAATCCTAATTAGCAACTAAGAAAATAAATAGCAAAAAACTACATTTCACTAAGAAACTAACTATCCAATCAAACACAAGCAATTACTAATAAGAATTATCTAGCATGAACAAGCAATTGAACAAAGTGACCAAGAGAAAACTACCTAGCAAGAAGGTAAGTTAGGGTTTTAGCAAGTAACAAGAGTAGGGGGGTATTTGAGGGTTATGTAACCATCAACCATGCATAAGAGTTATATTCATGCATAGACATCCAACAGTTAGGCTACCAAACCAAAACATAAGGAATAATGTAGAGTATGGTTCCTATCCTATTAAATTATGAAAGTTGGCATCTTAATGTGTAGGGGAACTAGTCCCTGTGACTTACCATCGAACCTTATGAGGCTCTTTAGACTAAGGAGAAGGTAAAATGGGTCTATATCATCCAAGTCTAGGTTTGTAGATGTGATTTTCCTAATAAATTTTTGGCAAGGGGTGGTATAAGGCATAGAAAGAGGGTATTTCATCTCCTATTATTCCCCACCCAACCTCTTAGCATGTTCTTTTCTAAGTGCATATGGATGAACATGCCTAGATACTTAGATATTTGACCTAGGGCTAGTGGAATGGATGAATAATGGGGAATGAAGGGAAACTAACTAGGGCTCCTTTAGGTAAATTAGGAGTTTATCCATCAAAAGTCCCACAATCACCCCTTTCTCCTGACCTTAAGTGATTCCATGACTCAAGCAACCAAAAAAAGAGATAAGGAGAGAGAATAGGCAACAATAAGTCATTGACAACAAGATCAAAGTGTCATGCATAAATATTTCCAAACATGGTAACATTGTGACATATCCCCCCCCCAAACATCCCACAAAGGGGGCTTAGCTACTAATAGTCAAATAAAATACAAAAGAAGAGGTATAAGAAGTTAGAAACTCCATGTATGTGGTGAAGAAGCTTCAATATTCACCTCTAGAAGCTCCAAGCATGAAATCTTCTTCCAAGTGGATGGAATGGCTTGGAAAATGGAGTGGATATGGTCAAGAACCTATAAATCTAGGGTTATGTGGTCAAAAGTGGAAGCGAATGGAGTGGGAGAGGTGGAGGGAGGCTAATGGGAGCTAGTGGGAGCTAGTAATGACTCACTCATGGACACCACTAGTGTATCTAGGGGTCTAGGATTAAGTGGGGGTGAAGTGGAAGATATGGTATTGGAAAGCATTAGGGTTAGGTAAGTAGCACGCTCGTGGTAGTCACCATGTTTGTGGTGGGTAGGATAGGGCACGGTCATGGTATTGTGGAACATTTGTGGTAAAAATGGGAAATGATGAGGGGGGGAATCAGATAATGTAGATGCTATAGTATTGATGGGTGGAATATTCATTATGGCATGAAGGTATAATGATCGTTGTGGTCACCACAGCTGTGTTGGGGAGAGAAAAATTTGGTCATTGTCATGACCATGATCATCTAACTGGAGTCGCTGATACAATCATTTTGGTTGGCACGACTGTGGTGAGTCTGGCTTGCCATGATGCATTCAGTTGCATGTTAATGATGAGCTGGTGTCCTGGTCCTAAAAGAACATATGATCCACTAGATTTTGATGTCTTGTATCACATCCATGGCAAAGTACCACATCTATTTTGGGGACTTTTCCATGCACTTGAGTGTTGAACTTCACTACCAATGGAGATCTTTGCTCAACTTGTTCATTGGTCACTTGGGTTTGGTATAAGGGAGAAAGTTCTAAAAATAATCCCATTATTTGAAGTATACTATTCATCCACACACTACAAATATGTACAAAAATTTATGATGATCTTTTTGGTGGTGAAACATGAAGAACAATATTGCAAACTTTGTGACAAAGTCTCTTACTTGCCAAAAATTCAATATTGAACACCAAAGACCAGGTGACCTATTACAAAATCTAGAAATCCCTTAGTGGAAATGGGACAAAGTCACTATGGAATTTGTCATAGGATTTCCAAAAACAAGGAAAATATATGATGTGATATGTGTCATTTTTTACCACCTCACTAAGTCAGCTCATTTCCTGCCATTCAAAACTACAACGGATGTATCAATAATAGTTGGATTATACCTTTGAGAGATTGTTAGATTACATGGTACACCTATGATGATAGTCTTTGGCCGAGATCCCAAATCAATTTTGAGATTGTGGAAACAAATACCTTATGAGTTGGGAACTCGTCTAACTTTTGGCACAATCTATCATCCACATACAAATGACCAGTCACAGAGAACCATACTAATTCTAAATATTTACTTCGATCATATGCCATGGATAGGAGTGGATCATGGGATAAATATCTACCTTTGGTGGAATTCACATACAACAATAGCTATCAAGCCAGTGTTGGGATGCCACCTTATGAAGTTTTATATGGAAAACCTTGAAAACCCCCCTACAGTGGAATGATGTAGATGAGAAATCACTCACTATGTCTAAAGAACTTCAATTCTATGTTGAGAAATTAGAACTAATCAAGAAGAGGATGAAAACATCTTAAGATAGTCAAAAGTCTTATGCATATAAGCATCACGCGGATAGAATTTTCCTAGTAGGAAACCATGGTTTCTTAAAGGTGAGACCATTGAAAGATATTGCTAGATAAAAAATCAAAGGGGAAATTGAGTCAGAGATATGTTGGGCCTTTCGAGATACTTCAGAAATTGGGGAATGTGCTCACCAATTGGCTTTACCACCATCATATGAGAAGATGCACGATGTGTTCCACATATCTATTTTGAAGAAATATGTCAAAGACTCTTTGCATATTTTAACTTTGAAGCCACTTGAGATTCATGAAGATTCTACATATGAGGAGTAACTACTAAATATTTTGGATAATCAAGTAAACTAATTGAAGAACATGGCGATTACTCTTGTAAAAATCTTGTGGAAGCATCATGGCGTGGAAGAAGCCACATGTGATTTGCATGAGGAGATGGTCAAACATTACCCCACACTCTTTGCCTAATTTTAGGAACAAAATCCTCTTTTAAGAGGAGAGACTTATTACATAAAGAATTATACTATCAAATTCTGAACTACTTTACATAATTTTCCCTGAATTGAAAACCTTTATTACAAAATTCTAAGGAATATCTAGCTAGTTGTTAAATTTCTTGAATTAGAGTACTTAAATGAAAATTATACCTCACTTTGAATAAATTGTCCCAATAGGGACCCACAACAAAATAATGAAACCTCATTGTGGATATTTGGATTTGGAATCACATTAAAAGATATTATTCATATTTAGATATCCATATTTGAAGTAGTAATGAGAATATATATTTTGACCATCTTAGACTCATGAATAAAGGGAGTTACTATATTTAAGATATAGAGTGATGACTATTAGACTATTAATTAAAATTACAAGAGAAACGAATTTGTGGACTGGGAGATATAAAATGGTAAAGAAAATACAAATTTGCAATAAAAGGGGAATTCCTTTACAGTTTTAAATATTCATCAAATATGTCTATTAACCCTAACCCAATTTTAGTGCTTGGGCAATGGCAGTCTACAGTCCATCACTCCCTACCCTTCAACCTTCTGTCTATGCCCCTTTGAATCCAAACTACCTCCCTCCACCACGTTGACCCCTCAATGGAGGGAAGACAAACAAAAACTCCTGGAGCTAGGAATGGCTAACACTGAGAAGAAATTGTTAGTGAGCCATAATCGAGACCTTGTACTACCTTCTTCCTAAATAGGAATGCCTCTGCCATATCCATCTTCCCCTAGATGAGAACGCTAACCTAAGTTCCTCTACATAAGGCCCTATATGCCCTATCAACTAGCCACCTCTGTATCAACACCGACAATGCTTCTTCTTCCTCCTCAGACCTTTGGAAAGCCTCCCAACTAGTTTTATGGATCCACCAGAGTTTAGGACACACTTCCTAGTCATGCTCAATCCTTGGATTGGCCTCGTAGGGTGCCCCTACACCTCTTCCTCCCCTAGACTTGTTGTATTTTCTGGACAACACTAGATCTCACTAGCACTCAAAAACTACCACACCATCCCCATCTCCATTCTGCTTTGATTCCCACCAACACCAGAGAAGCTACTGTCATCTCATGGGACCTGGATCACTGAGACGCAACCAATACCCTGATGCGTAGAGAGGTAACCACAGTCAAACTCTCTCTTTGATTTCCTAAAATGCGGATAGGAAAGAAAATAAGCTATTAAATGTACAACCATTGTCCTATATACCTAGTGTTACACACCTACATGATTTTGATACTAGGATACACATTATGACTCACCATTAGCTATGGGACACATTTTCCTAACTAATTAGATATGATCTTTAGACAATAAATAAAAGCAAATAAAGGAAGCCTAAGTTATGAATGAAGAATTAGGGGAAACACTCAAAGATTGGGATCTATTGTCATAGTCTACGTTTCCCAATTACTTAATCCTAACTTGGTAAATTTCCTATTAAAGTACATGGAAAGATAATCACTAAATTGTACAACCCATGGATTTAAATCCTACTTTTAATAGCTGGACTGAGAATGATTTCTCTTATCTATGATGTGTATCATGAAACTATTAGTCCAATAATAATGTCAAGAACAAATTGGGAAAATTGAATTCAGTATTTCCAACTATGCTACTAATTCAACCTCTGAAAATATGGAAACCATACCCTAGTAAATATCTACCCCTTTTCATATTATAAATATAATTTACTAGAAGTTATTTATATGCATGACATACATTACTACATCATGTAGTATAATTACACATGGGTTGTATGTAATGTATGATTTATGAATTCAAAGTATTGAGGTAATATATTCTATAATAATGGAATGATATTAAGAACCTAATTGAGGAAATTCATCACAACTAAAAATGTGAAAAATGAATGATTTGAAGCCAATAGTAATATGTTTATCCCTACATTATAGATTCATTGTAAACCAACCTGGGAAATTTAGTATTTGCATATTGGATATTCTTACTTTGAACTTGAGGTGCACAATTTCTAGTACAACTGGAAAGGTTATTCCCTCTTGAAAGCATGCATAGTGGATAGGTTGGTTGGCTTAAAATTATTTTAAACTTTATCCTTCTTCTTTGAAATCCACTAACATATATGTTTGAAAATAGTAGCACAATGTTTAAACTTTGATAAAGGGAAATCTAGTGCCCATTAGTTTATAGGAATTATACTTGCACACATATGCATGGATTTAAAGGACACAAGGTCCCTCAATATACTAGGAAATTTAGTTGGTGTGTTGTCATTCTCTGTAGGAGAGAACGCATGGCTTCCCCAACAAATAGACATTGATATATGCTATCTATTTGAATATTTGAACAACTACTCTTAGAATTTAATCATGAATCCTTTTGACATTGAAACCCTATTTCATTTGATAGTTTCCCATATTGTTTATTTCTTTGCATTTTCTCGGTGCAAAGTTATTTAAATTTCAAAATGTTGGTTTTCTACTGGTCATTTTGACTGACCCATTTGTCCCTCCTTGGGGTCCATTTGTGGTTTTCTTCCCCCTAGCAATTCATGGATATGACATGATGATGCATCACCAGAAGAACCCTAGAAGGAAGGAAGAAAACAAGCTTGAGGATGCCTAGGTTCCCTTTTGTTTAGAATTTATCACTTTCCTATGCCTTATTTTAGTCTCACTGAGACATTTACTTTTATAAACTTTTTGATGTAAAATGTTTGAGTTATTGAATATATATGTAATGGTTTCCAAATAATGTTGATTCCTATAATGTAATCATCACAGTGGATTAGACTATTAAAGTAGAGATAGAAAAATTCCTTACAGAGACCAAGGTCATTGTTCAAGAGGCAATCTAGGAAGCTCAGACAACACCTACATGGGGCTACAACCAATAGTATATGACTAAGAGTGTGTGGTTGGTTACCCATGGGAGGAAGTTCATTGACCTAGAGGTCGTGTGTCACACCCTACCCAATAAAGGGAAAAAAGAGAGATACTTGGGGAATAAAGCTTTGTCCTTTTTTGGTAGTGAAATATTGCATAATATAAAAAGGAACTTGTCTGGATTCACCATCACATTTGTGTGAAAAACAAGGAAAAAGGTGTATCGGTGAAGCCACAAAGGTTTCTGAGTGATTATCCTTTATGGATAAAAAATAACAAATAAAAGTGAAATTAGAATCAGATTAAGTAATTTGGTTACGGTTAGGGGAAGGATTAGCATCCCATCTTGCCCGTAAAATTGGTATCAAGTGCAGTAATGTGATGAAAGATTGAGCGATGTAGAATTTATTTAATTAAAGAAACAAAACACAAGATAAAAAGGTGATTTTTTGTGGGTGGACTTTTAGGGCTAGAGATGTCCATATTTCCCTTCATTGCCCTATAAGTCATAATTTTAATTTATGTTGTGGTCCTAATCACCTCAAGACCTCCTTTAGTGCGGATCCATCATTGGTGACCTAGATTGATGTGTGGAATGTTAGAGGATGACTAGTACAGATGTGTCAGTAGAAAATTGATTTAAGTTTTCAGAAATAGTTTAAAAAGCGACAACTACAAGAGAAAAAAAATATAGTTATAGAAGATAATATATCTGACACCGCAGTAGATAAGGTCAAGTGCAATAGTTATAGATCAGATAGAAATAGTTAGTAGATTCAACAATTTGGTAAAACATTTAGGACAGTTTACTATTCTATAGATCTAGTAGAGTAGGTGGTGTTAGAGGAAGGATCCTATAATTGTAGGAAATATGAAAATAAAGAGAATGTTTGGTATGGGGTCTATTTATACTCCAAGATTAGCGTTCGGGATTCTGTGTAGAACCATTTGGGAAGAGGCAGTGAATTGTGCTAATGTGCCACACATGCCACACGGCTTGAGTTGATCCACCCATGTGGCACCAACGGGTGGCTTTTATTTGCTTGGTATCATGGGGTGAAAAAAAGGAAATTTCTTATTTCCCCTGTAATTTCAAGAATATTCAGGCAAAAATTAGAGAAAGCTTGCATGGAAAGATAAGTCTAGGTTATGTTTTGGATTTACTAGAAAAAAGGCATTTGGAAAGGGAATATTTAATTCCTGCCAATTCAAATGAGCAATTTATGAAAAGATAGTCTATTGAAGGAAGAATTGAAGAACAATTGCATCTTCAGTTCAAAAGAAGGTCTTGTTGTAGAAGAGCCTAGACCGGATGAAAGTGGACAAAATGATATTTTAAATAATCACAAAAATGTGGGAAATTGTGAAAAAGGTGTAAATTGGGTAGGATGTGGAACGAATTCCATCATTAGATAGAGAGTAGACATTAATTATGATTTTTCTGAGTGAGCGAAAATGGGATGTCAACAAGCCCCTCTCAAGGCAAGGTTTGAGATAAGAGTGAGAATCATAGGCTTTAGCCAAGTCTCATGCCCATTATTGTTCACAAATGGCCAAAAAGGTTGGACTCATCAAGGATGTTCTAAAAAACCTTGTGGAGGGTGAAAATCGAGTGTTGCGTCTCTTCCTTCTAAAGCTGAATTAGTGAGGAAAAGATTGGAAATAAATGATTTCTTAAAAATAAGGGTAGCCTATGACTTAGGCAGTTTCATGTATCTAGTCCATCGTTTGTTCCCCTAAATTTCTGATGAGCCAGAAGAGGTTTATTAGCCACAAAAGTGTCTCTCATCATTTCTTCAATTCTTGAAATTAGTATATGACTCTCCCATTAATTTGTGCCTTAGAGAGAAAATGGTGAATGTGAAAGACAAAGATGTAGGTTGTAGTTTGTCAGTGAGACACTGAGATTAGGAGTATGTGATTGCTATAAAAGAGTAACGATTTCTCTGCCTGTAAAATAGATCTTGGAGAAAAAGAATAGTCATCCCCTTTCCTACGCATCATTAGTTTTTTTAGAGTGAACCATTTTAGAGTCAAGACCAGAACTCTTAAAAGGTAGGATATGGGGATTTTGCCTATTGGGATAGGGCTTGGATCGTCAATATTTGGTGATTTTGATTTTTAGACATGCTTTTTAGATTTAAAATAACCTTACTAGCTAGTGACTATGTTGATTAGCTGTCTATGTGATTTAGATTTTCGAGATTGAACTAAGACTTGTGGCATAACTCAGGGTCATGAAGAGGGATTGGGAATCCTATTCAAGTCATGATCTGAAATTGTCAGAAGATGTGTGCATGGAAGCAAAGCTAATAACCCTATTCGCAATCTGGAGATTGCCAAAAGGTTTTGCATTGAGAGAGGCAATCTGGATTTCAGTCATGGGTCATGAGTAGAGACTTGGATGGGAAGATAAAAGAGGGTCTAGGAGCTTGTTCTAGACAAGGTTCATGGTCTACTTTTAGGTCTTGGTCCAAGACCCAAACAAATTGGAAAATAGAACTTATGATGGTTCACTTTAAGGGTTGTGATCTAAGACCCTAAAAAATATGAAAAGACAGGCTTGATATGGTTTAGTTTAAGGCCACGATCTAGGACCTTGAAATATTGTATGTTAAAATGTGTTTGGATTAGTTTAGGGTCATAGTCGAGGACCCTAAAAGATTTGGGGATGAAAAGGCAGTTAGATTACTTTAGGGTCATAGTCAATAACTCTGAAGGATTTAGAAATAAAAGACAGTTAGATTATTTTAGGGTCATAGTCTAGGACCCTGAAGGATTTAAAAAAAAGGCAGTTGGATTAGTTTAGGGTCATAGTCTGGGACCCTGAAAGATTTTAGGTGGAGATTTTTTAGTTTTAGAGTCAAAATTTGACATTTTATTATTTTTACATTTTTTGGTTTTTTTTCTTCTGATTTTTTAGGGTTCTAAAAATTATGCTAAAAATCCAGGGGCATGTTTGCAAATTTTGCATTAGTTTTATCTTTAAAAGAAGAATGGGAGGAGGGTCAAGCATCCTTCCCATCTCTTCTTCACTCGCACAAGAAGCGATGGAGGCAACTAGCTCAGGGCATTTTGGAGTAGCGACGACAGTGAGAGGAGAGAGGAGCTAGTAGATTATAGTGATATGCCAGCTTCAGGTCAGTGGATCGTGGCCATACTCCTGTGTCAGGCAAATGATTTCTGGGAGCGACACCACAATGGTGAGAATACTTTGGTGGTCTTATCTAGTAGTGCTTCACTGCGTTATTTGACTACATCCATCTCAACGAAGGTGTACAACAACTTTCATCTTTGCACTTTGATTTGGTCATTTTGGCCTTTGGTGGCAAAATCCAATTTTTCTCTTTCCAAAGTTCTTCATGTTCTGGAGGTTGAAGATGACTTGATACACGTTCTTTTTTGGGATCCAGTCAATTTTTCTATTTTATAGTTTTCTCGATCATCCTTTATCCGATCAAGCTGATTTCAGGTGCCATGGCAAACTTTTGACATTTCTATTACTATTGTGCAAATGGATACTCACAATGGGCATCAACCACACCCTCTTGTTGACAAACAATATGGTGGTGATGATGAAAGGGTTGAAGTGTATTTGTGGTATGTATCTATTGTTTGGATTGCATTGGTATCTATCCTTTGAATGTTCTAACTGAAGTCTTCATTGAACATTCATCATGATGTTGCAAGCAAGATTGGAGGGGCTTCTCCCTACTGAGAGATTTGTCCATCATCTAAGCATGTTGTGGATGAATGCATCACTGAGGCTGTCAAGTGGGCATGAGTTATAACTTGGAAACTTTGCTCCATGTTGTTTTCTTTCTGATTTGTGGGAGCTTGAATCAGGATTTTATCCATATAGTGATGATTTTGACTTAGTTTTTTGCTTTATTCATTTAGGGTATCTAATTGTTGAGAATTTTTCAGAGAACCCATTGGAATGAGTTGGGGTATCTATATGAGAGTCTTGTGGCTAAAGAGGTGGATTTGTTCAAGATGACCGACTTTGGCAACATTATTCAGTGTGGGGTCATAGATACATCCAATCTCCTCCCTTTTATTAAGCACTTCCATCTGGAGAGCATTACTTTTCATTTTTATTTCGGTGAGCTACCATTACCTTGAGTGAGTTTTTTGGGATTAGTGGATTAGGGTTTGGTGGGTCTCCCACTAGTTCTCTGCCAGACCGAAAAGAGTGGGATCATCACTGACTGGCTGGGATTCTAGGAGTGAACCCTAGGGAGATTAGGATGGCCTCAAAGTATGAAGTTAGATTGACATAGCTGAGGTCCACCTTCTTTTCTGGGGGTGAGCAATGTGGTGCCAGTAATCTATTTTATGTAACACTATGAGTCTAGGTTTTTCTATTTGTCTTAATCATTGGCTTCTTATTTAGAAACTACTTGGGGAACAAAGGAGATATTTGTTGGTTCTCCCTTTTGCTATATTTGTATGTGGTTTCTTCCTTTGACTGGGGTATCAGTGTGTATTCCCATCTATTGACACATTTGTGGAGATGTCTTGTGGGTGACTTCAAAGAAGGGAAGGTGTAGGCTACAAAAAGTAGTGGAGGTTTTATAGGTTTGATTACAATAAGCTTGTACTTATCATTTTTTGCATTTTACACTCTAAAATTACTAAAATAGATTATTTTCTCTAAGGCTTCTTTTCTTGAATATGTGGGGTGAAGAGCACTACTGGCTGCATAGACCTATCACTTTGAGCGGTCCAGAAGGCTATCTGGATGTCTCCCTCCCTTCTTCTCATCATTGGGATGATACTACTAGGGTTCCATATCAACAGTGGAGAGGTGAACTGGAGATGAAGACTATGGATGAGGTATGCATAGTACTTTGATCTCTATATTATATTGTGCATCTATACTTTAGCTGACTCCAATTCCTTTGTTTTTCCCAGGTCTGATTTATGATCTTCTCCTAGTTTTAGCATGTAGAGGTGGCCACATAATGTGCAACCCACTTTGAGGCTTTTTCTCTGGATGCTTGCCAATTCAGTTTGAGTTTCCATCTGGGAGTGTGATGTATATGGGTGAACATGTTGCTCATTTGTGGGTTGGTGGCTAGCACATCCCTTTTGGCCCTTTGGTTGGGTTGTCACTTCTAAAACTTAGTATTTGTTAGGCTGCCCAGGATCTGATGTCTGGGAAGGTGACACATGAAGAGTACCTGGAGTGGTATTATGAGCATGGGAAGCCCATTCTCCTCTCTAGAGTGTCATATGATCAGCTCTGACATCATTCTATGGTGAGTGCCTGAGTCTGATCTTGCTTTTATACCTGCTTGCATTATCTTTGACATGCATTTTTCTTGCAGGTGATTGACTATGATTCAGCTGTAGAGAAGGATGATTAGGGGTATGAGTTTTGTCATCAAACCCCTCTTGAGGCAACTCCATTACCTGAGGTTGTTTATTCTCTTGAAGCTTCTCCTTCTCCATTGGTTTATGCTCATAGCTTTGATGACTTCCCCAGGTTGCAACCCTGATGAGATTTCAGCATTGGAGGCTCGTGTCACCTCCCATGTGACTTTGGTTGGATATCATCTTTCACAGAGATGGATGAGGCTTTGGATGTTGTAGGTGGACTCTTCGGCTTGAGTGTCCCATTGGGATATGGTTTCAGTCAACATTTTGGAGGATCTTTTGGTGTATGGAGCTTTTCTTCAGACGTCCTTGTTCAGAGTGCAAATTTGTCTTCAGCTGGTGTAGAGGTAGGTTCTTCTCAACGTAGAGATCCTACTTTGGTAATTGAAGTGACATTAGGGAGCTCCTCTTCTGGTAACCTATGGTCTACCAGTGGTATCCACAAGGATGCGAGTGGTGGTCATAGTTCGTCTGGTTCTTCTTCCATTGAACATCGGCCTTTGGCCAAGCATTTGACTAGGTGGCTAAAGAATTAGTTGCTTGTCTTTAACATTTTACTTTACGATATATTTCCCCTTTTTGTAAAAAAAATCAAGTACTAGCTATGCTATATTCATAATCTCTTTTTGAATTTTAAATAATAATTTGAATTTGAGTTTAGAAATGATTTTGAGGTTCTATAGTCTTCAATTTGGGATCAAGTTTTTGAGTTTAGTTTTCAGAACATGCTTGGTTGATTAGTAGAATACCTTGATCCGTATGTTGATTTGAGGTGGTTGATTGTGGTGATCTACCAGTCTAGACCTGGGGTCCTACCTATCTCGAGATGTGAGTTGGCATTGACCACAGGTGTAGTGTGATTATGTTAGGGAAAAGGACACAGATTCCCTATTTCCTGAGATGAATTTGTCCTATAAATAGGGTGGTACCCCTCATCTTTTCAACACAACTTGTCTCTTATGACTCAGGGTCATGGGAGAGAAGGAAGTCCACTAGATCCCACATTTGCGGCATCCTTCCATCAACTTATCTTTGGTACACCATTGTATCATAGATCTTTTTGAGACTGGAGAAGTCGGTCTGGAAAGCTTTGGCATGACACATCATCTTCATCATCTAGCATACATCCTTATGGTAAGGGAGTTGATGTCAATGGTAATATACTTCTGGGATCCTTTTGGTGACGTCGTTCAAACCCCCACTTTGGAGCATGCAGCTAAGATCACTCGGATTCCACTTCTGTAGTTCCAATGAAGTCGAGTTGGGCTGGTGAGCTGGGGCATTCTTGGTATGAGGAAATCCTAAACGACTTGGTGGTTGACTGGTGAAGGTAGCTTCATTCATATGGGCTCTATTTGGGTGTCATTCAAGAATGAGATTTGTCGTGGTGTTGCTTCCCCTAATATGCCTCACTTGTGGGTGTATACTTTGATCAGTGTCAAAATACTAGTTTTAGGTTAGACAACAACCAGGCTGATGCAAAATGGCTAAACCCAGAATTGACCTAGAACCAATGTTTTAAAAAAATTGTATACCTAGAACTAGACCCAATTTCATAATGTTTAACTCAAAACTAAACATTGATTGTATAATTTTATTAGTTGATCATGATATGTAATATTTTATACATGATTAGAACTTGTATTGTCTAAATCTTTTAACCCCAGTTTGATCCGGCTTGAAAAAATTATCACCCAAAACCAACCCAGTTTCAATTTAGACATCAATGGCTAAACTTGAAACCAACTAAGATTGACAAAATCCAAAACCAAAACCAATTTTTTCCAGGTCAGACAAAACTTGGTTCATGGGTTCAGACAAAATTAGACAGTCCTAATCATCCTGGCAGAGTTGTTCTCTGGAGAAATTGTCAGACATGTGACAACAACTACTTCTAGAGTCATAGCCACTGTATGCAGAAAGAAACCATTGTCCCCTTGATACTAACTGAGTTGTATAAGTGCTTGGATGAATCACAACTGATTAGAAAGATAGAGGGGCCCTTCCAGGTTTTGTAGATTTATCTGGGAATGTGCATCGGTCATGCCAGATTGATGAAGTCTTTGAATCCTCACTATAACATGGTGAAGGACTTTCTATCAAAGCACATTCAGGTTGATGAGACCCCTCAATTGTGTGGAGGGTTAGATCATTGATTTTAAGGTTGCATATGCTTGTTGGGGATGGACATAGTTCTTCCTTGATAATTCACCCTATGGCATGGTCATGCCTACTTTTTAGTGTTTGATCATCTTTCTTTGTCTGGAGGGTTATGTTGCATACTATCATGTGTCAGTGCTGCAACAGTTCAATTGTCAATAGTGTTTGTATCAAGTTGAAGTTATTCCTCCATTTTTTCAAGAAATTGATGCTAGATTCTCAAAAAGTTTATGGGAAGGTGGCAGAGATGTGGTTTTAGCAGAAGAGGTTGACTCCAAACTCCGTTCCAGTGGGTCAAGACTACTCTCTTGAGTACCTAGCATGGCTTGCATTAACACTTACAGTGGAAGTGACTTGTTATCCTTCTGGACAACCACATTGATTCATCTTTTTTATTTTTATATATTTCCACGAGAAGCTATATTTTGTTAATTTTTTATTTCTAGAATAAAATTTTTTGATTCATGAAATGTGACACTGGAAGGGGATACTCCCTCCATGATGTTTTGGAAATATGCATCAGACCTGAGTCCTTGAGATGCATGTGGTTATGAGTTCCTTTCTAACAAGTCATCTGATTGGGACAATCTAGAACTCTTGTTTATGTGTTTCAAGATTACATGGATATTTGTAGGTTTTCATATGTTGGGGGGCACCTCTTTATCGCCTACCTTCTTGCATGAAGTCAAAAGATTGAAACCCCAAGTGCTTTAAGGTATCTCTCATCCTAATATGTTGATAAATGTTTCCTTATTCTGAACAGTTGTGGTTTGTTCTGTCATGAGGAGGTCCCTCATCTTAGGAGGGGGGATGAAAAAATCTTTACTGAACTAGGGTGTCATGCTAAGAGCTAAAACTATGTCATGTAATAGGTGTTTAAGTTGTAAATCCCTACCCAGTTGGGGCAAGGTGCCAGATATTAGAGACATCCCAATGGGATTTATTCCTAACATGATTTATAGTAGTGATCGACCATGATCATATGTCTTCCTATTTAAAGGGCTTTCTAGATATTTCTTTTTGAGATGCCCACTGATTGTGAGTCTTTTTGTTTAAAGATTTTTTGCTTTGACATTGATGCTTAGGGCCTTAGTATGAGAATTGAGGGCTCCATGGGGAATGAATGAGGTTTGCCTAGTCAGGGCTTCCCATCTCATGCTTTTCAGTTTGATGCATACAGAACTTGGCTCCACCTCTTGTCACACAAGGGAGAAAGTAGTTGTAAAGAGTGTAATTGTTCAACCTCCTCCAAATAGTCCTTACCTTTTACATTAGCCCCGAAAAATGTAAACATTATAGTATACCCCTAGGTATAAATGGTAGCATGTCAATTGTAAAGATTGGGTAAGACTTGCCTTTAGGTACTCATAGCCTCCACCATCCTCGTGGTTGATCATGGGGTTTCTCCTAGATTGAGCTGTAGTCATGATGATTTTTAAATGCATTTGATTTTGGCTGGACCTATTTTAAAAAGTTATTTTTAGATTGACAAACAATTGGGGCCTCAGGATAATAGTAGTGCTCCTTGCGATGGAACCCTAGGTTCTACTTTGACCTTTCCACTTTAGGGTGCACGGGGGTACACAGTCAGGTGTTTAAGTAGATTTTAGGTTCTTTTTAGAAGAATGGGAGCTTTTAGCTCCATTGAATGGCTTTCTACCAGGTATTTTCTGATTGTGGTATTCTAATTAGTTGTAGTAGTGTTTGAAGAGACTGACATTTGTGTGATGTAGATGAATATCTCCATCCATATCCTTTACATGCAGGCTGCCCCAAACGTAGATGTTGTGGATGATGTAGGGTCCCACCCATTTAGGGTTAAACTTGTCTGTAGAATCAACATTCTAGATGACTGGCAATACCTGGGTCACCCTTCTAAAAGATGCGAGGTTGAACTTCCTTTTTGAATGCTCGATCATTCTTTCTTGATAGAACTTTGCATGGTGCAGAGCTTTTTCCCCATCATTCTTCAAGAGTGTTGAGGCTATATACTTGGTCTTGAAGCCATTCAGTCTTTGAGATATCGACTTCTTGTAGTATGTGTAGTGAAGGGACTGGCATTTCAACTGGAAGGACTGATTCCATCCCATACACTAGGGAGTATAGTGTAGCCCCTATTGAAGTTATGATGGAAGTGTGGTAGGGCCATAAAGCCATTGGAAGATGTTCATTTTAATTGGCATGAGAGATGGTAGTCTTCTTCAGAATCTTGATCAGACTTCTATTAACAACTTCTATAGCCTATTCATTTGTGGTCGATAGGGCAACATTGAAAATCTTGGTGATGAAGTTTGTTCCATTATCTAAAACAATCTCATGTGGTATCCCATATTATCTTATGATGTTGTTCTTAAGGAACTTTAAGATTTGTTGTGTTGATGAGTTAGTGGCAAACACTGCTTCGGCCCATTTGGTAAAGTAATCGATTGCGACCAGGATGAAACAATTGTCATTTGATGCCTTGAGGTTGACTTACTGATCATGTCAATACCCCACACTGAGAATGGTCAAGGCATGTCCATGTTGTAAAGATAATTTGTAGGCGAGTGGATATAGTCTCAATGGATTGACATACTCGACACTTGCAGACAAATTGGCAACAATATGTTTACATGGTGTTCCAATAGTACCCTAGGAGCTGTATATTTTTGGCTAGCATGACTCCATTCATGTGCATACCACATGACTCAACATGGACTTCCTTCACTAGAGTGTTTACTTCTATCTTTTCGACATTAAAAAAGGGTCTACTTGTAAGATCTACGATATAGTTATTTGACCCCTAGAATGTACTGTGCTGCTCGTTGCTTGAGTGTTAGTTTCTCTCTTGGGAAGTGGTTCTCAAGAATGACTTAGTTTGATAGATACATCTTGATGTCAAGGAACTAAGCCCTTTCTTCGTTGTTGGGTGCATTTTCAACGACCATGCTATAAGTTGGCTGAGTGAGTGCCTCAGCTTCTAGAGAGAAGGTTTGGCCTTCTTGGATGTCGATCCATGAAGAAAGGGTTGCTAGTGTGTTGATGAAGACATTGTTCTCTCCTCTGATGAAGTGGAATGAGATATGATCAAAGCTATGAGCCAGAGAACACATATGTTCCTAGTATGGTTCCAAGTTCTGATGATGCATTCTCCAATTTTTCTAGACTTCAGAGATGACTAGGAAGGAGTCATTGTAGACTTGTAGTCATTGTTCCCCTTGTTGTAGGGCGAGTTGGAGACCTAAGATGCATGCTTAGTATTTGTCCACATTGTTAGTGGCATCGAATTCTAGTCATTTGGCCATGGGTAGTTGATCTCAATAGGGTGTTTTGTAGGACTATGCCTATTCCAGCTCCTTTTTGGTCTACGACTTTGCCAAAGAAGATTATCCATGTGTCAGCATTTGGAGGAATCCCCATGTCTGGTGGGTTTATCGTCTCTATATCTTCATATGGGAATTCATGCTCATGGGTATCTTCCTATGATAGTGAGGAATCTTCTAATTGATATTTGAGTGTCAATGCTTTAACTGGTTTAATGGGGAGATAGATGATGCCAAATTCTGACAACATCACATGTCACTTAGCGCAAGGCCCTGTCAAAGTTGGGTGATCACTCAGATAGCATAGCTGATCCTGCTTGGTGATTAGCTACATAGAATATGTCAATAAATAGTGATAGATCTTCCTTGTTTCATGGATTAGGGCCATACAATACTTTTTATTCTAGTGTAGCGAGCCTCACATTGTTCATTCCATCTTGAGTCATAATTCTTCATAAATAGTTTGAAGATAGGCTCACATATATGTGTGAGTTTGGTAATGAAGCGGTTGATGTATTGGAGATGTTTGAGCAAGCCTCATATCTTCTTTTAGTTATGGGGTAAAGAACTTTTGGATGGCCCATGATTTCCCAGAATCTACTTTCATCCCTCTTTAGTTGATGATGTATCCCAGTAGGTTACCAGATGTAACCCAAAAGGTGCATTTGGTGGGATTTAAACATAGGGAGAACTGTCATAGTCATTGAAACAACTTCTCAAGGTTGGTGAGGTGGTCTTCAGGACTTTTAAATTTAGCATTCATGTTATCCACATGAACCTCTACATCTTTGTGTGTCATATCATGAAAAAGGGTGACCATTCCCCTTTGATATGTAGAACTTTTGTTTTTAAGACCTAAAGGCATGACTCGGTAGCACAAGTCTCCCCATTCTTTGATGAAGGCAGGCTTTTATTTGTTTTCCTTTGCCATCTTGATCTGGTTATAGCCAGAAAATCCATCCACGAAGCAGAGTAGTGCATGTTCAGTTGTGTTGTCTATGAGTACGTCAATATGTGGAAGTAGAAAGTCATCTTTTGGATGTGTGTTGTTCAGATTGTGGTAGTCCATACACATCCATAATTTTCCATCATTCTTTGAATCGGGAACAATGTTGGTGGGCTAGGTGGGATAGTTGACCAACTCTAGGAAATAAACATTGTATTGTTTTTGAACTTCTTCCATAATCTTGAGGGTCCATTCTAGCCATAGTCGTCTAGTATTATGTTTGACGGGGAGAATCTGGGAATGTTGGGTAATCTATGGATAGGGATTGCTTCATTCAACCTGGGAAAGTCAGTGTAGCTCCAGGAAAGCACGTTCATGTAGGGGCATAGAAGCTCTATCAGTTTTTCTTTAATGTTCTAAGGGAGACGTGCCCCAATTTTGACTATGTGTGGTTGGGGACTTGAGCTTAGGTTGAACGTATTTGTTTCATCTTTGATATGAAAGGTTTGATGCTCCTTTGTCATATACTCTAGGATAGGGACGTCTTCAAACTCGCTGTATTCATCATTGTAAATTTGTGTCACCTCTATGACTAGAAAACTCTCGGAGAGGCTTCTCATCTTCAGATCTTTTTGAGTTTTTGGGCTTTGCATATTTTGTAATTTTTTTGGATTTTGCGGTGGTGAGTGGAGATGTGGTAGAATGTGATAAAGCAACCACTATAGAATCTCTACCACATTGGGGTGTCACTCTTCTAGCGGGAAATTTTTTGGATGTGAAGGAAGACCTATCCCTCAGGACATTCTCTTCATCATACAATAGTTTTGAACCTATTGTCCTTTCTGGAGAAGGTTGATGAGCATCCATGTTTCTTCAACAGCCTTTGAATCCAAGATGGTGTTCACACCCCCATCCTTCAATCATGTCATAAGCATCATCATAGTCATCCCATGTGATATTGTAGCCTTTTTTTGCAACCTCAACTTCTGCAATGTTGGTGTCATCTTGGTTGGGCCAGTCAAGGTAGACCCAGAGAGAAATGTATCTTTCTACTTTGGGTGGTGTCTCCACCTTTTTTGGTACTGGTTCAACATCTTGGTCAACATTGTTAGCCTCTTTTATAAAGTAAGGCAATGCCACAGGAGCGATTGTGTTAGTCATATCTGAATGGATCTAGTGATGGCCACGATACAAGGGAAGTATGGATGGGAGCCTTTTTCTGAGGGCCCATGTACCATCAATACAACACCCTGAGTTATTCCTCTTCTTCTAGGCAGAGGCGTCGTGCTTTATGTCTTAGATCTTAGGTAATCGGTAGGTTCTTAAGGTAACCTCTTTGGGTTAAATCCCTTGTAGTGGGACACAACACTACATGCTTCCAATATGACGTCCAATTGGTGAACTGAGGTCACATGTAGGATGGGTCGTAGAACCCAAGGCCGACCCCTTTCTATTTGGGAGTGACCTAAATGATTTGGGTACATCCCTATAGTTGGGATGGATATTCATCTCCCATAGACATTGCGCAAACTGTATGGGGTTGTAGGGCAGATGAAGCCTCCTTCTACATGGGGACATCCAGTTGATGTTGGTAATGTGTAGCATCTCGAAGTGAAGTAGGAGATTTTCTTCTTTGATGCATGTAATAGCACCATTATTGTTGGCTTTAACCATGACGATGGCATGGCCCAACTGGTACTTTAGCTTTTGATGTAGTGATGAGGGAACCACCTGGTCCTGATGAATCCATGGAATCTCCAGGACGAGTTGAAGGAAGGACTTAGCTCCATGAAGACGAATAGGGCGGTAAACATCTACAGTCTGATATGTAACTCCAAGGTGATCTCACCTAGAGCTTCCTTGATGACTCCATCGAAGAAGGTTGCTTTCTTTATTATCAACTGGAGGTGGAAGGATCCTTCCTCATGCTTATTAATGTCTTTAAGGGACACATGTTGAGGAATGCACCATTGTTGACAAAGTAAGAGGGTATCTTGAGGTTTTTGTATATTGCAAAAATCAATAAGGGCCTATTGTGATTCCCACCTATTGGGATCTGATCCTCAGAGAATGAGATCAAGTGTGGGGTCGTGATTAACCCGATGGTGGTTGCAAGAGCTTCTGGCCAAACATCTTTGGAGACATAGGCCCCTTCTAGATTCTTCATGACAACATCAAGATGTGTTGGAGAGTTCAACATGATTTATCCAGTGACACTTCTCCTTCCTATTTGCTAAGGAATTGGATGATGTCCAAGTATTCCAGATCGGTCTCTTTGCAAAGGTTAGGTGTTAGTAGTACCTTTCTGGTATCCATGGTCAGGATGAATACCTCTTTGGCCCCCTCTCCTGTAATGCTAGTAGGGACTCCTATATAAGTACTCACCTTTTATTTACCCTTGTCTAGGGGTGATGATACCTTTGGTGAGGTAGAGTCTTGATCTCCTTTTGTTGCAATATGTGAGGTTGTTATTGCTGATATCACAATTGTAGGGCAAGAGTTTGTAGGGACCGACATATTTAGAATCCAAACCTTCTGCACCTTTGGCTTTAGACTTGTCATTGGTGCATAGATTGATTGTGCCTTCTACTCCTAGCATGCCCCTAGTATGATGGACAATTGCACTTTCTTCCCCTGGCAAGTGCTTGGCATGCTAGCCAATTTTTGACTTTGATGGGAATTACCAATTTCTGGACTGAGGCGACCATCTGGGGTACTTTGAGCCTAGTTTTTGATTGCTTGTTCTAGCAGAAGAATGATTTTGCAAGGCGGGTCCTCTTGTGAAGAGATCATGGCCGTCATGTTAGATGATGAAGGTACCTCTTCTGCAGTGACAATATGAACTTCCATAGTGTCTATGAAGTCTTGCAAGGCATGCTTGAGTGTAATGCAAGAGTCAATTTTGTGGCTCTTTGTTCGATGAAAGTCTTTAAAGGCATTGGCATTATAGCTCATTGGAAAGGGGTTTGGTAGGCCCCTTATGGATGGAAATTTGAGTAGATGCTTGATATCCAACAAGATGGTGCTCAGAGAAGCTATTAAGGGTGTGAACTTCTTCTTTGGCTTGGAAGGCTCCTCAGCTGTCAGAACTATAGTTATTGGCTTGGCATGAGACGTTGGATAACTTTCTTCTAGAGGAGTGATTGCGGCCTTATGTTGTATGGCTGGGTGGAAAGGTGGTGGTGCATAGCCATACTAGTTGTTAGGTATCCAATCATACTACATGTGCGGGCACTGAGGCTAGTAGTTGGGAGGCATCACCTGAGTTTGTTGTGGTTGAGGTACTTAGGCAAGGATCTTGGGTTGTTGGTTTACTTGTCGAGGAGACATGTAGGTTTGGCTGTTGTTGCTTTCCCATCCCAACAGGGACAAATAGATCCAACTGTGGCATTTGATGACTTCACCTTTACCCATTTGGACTCCTGATTAATCATTAAGGAGGTAGGTGATGGCTGGAAAGTGAGGCAGATGTTTTGATAGACCCCTATTTTGATTAATTTTTGGTCTACACACCAGTCTGTATGAGCTCCGGGAAGGTATTGTACCTTTATAAGGATAAGAGGGCAGTGAGAGCCAGTGAGGCAGATATGATCACCATGTTTAGGTCCTCCTTATTTGTATGTTTGAATTATAGCTGAGCAGAAAGCTCCTTCCACCGTCTGATGAACTCAGAGAAGCACTCATCCATCTTTTGTTGCAGTGCTTCCAGGTCCTCCTTGGTCGGGACCCAGTCCAGATTCCAGACATAGTGATCAAAAAATCTTTCAGCCATTTTGTCCCATGTGGTGATGACAGCCATGACCTACTTGTTGTACCAGGCCAATGCGGGACCAGACAAAATTTGTGCAAAGAAGCATATTATCACTTTGTCGTCATTATGGACCTCCACCAAATCTAAGCAATACGCCTTGACATGGCCACATGGTCCCCCTTGCCAGTGTATTCATGGAATTTGGGCATGTTGAAGTTGTTTGGTAGCTTTATGTTAGGAAAGTGGCAGAAATCACTGAATGTTTTCCCACTGCCCTTCTTCCCTTCTAGTAACCTAATTTTTTTTGGATTTTAAGCAATAAGGGTTTGCGAATGCAGCTACCTGTGTGACAGATTCTTGACGTGCAACCACTATGGGTATAACATGAAGTTTGATTATCATTGGTGGCATCATATATACATATGGTGGGAACTTATACCCTCCTCCCATGTATGGGTTGTACCAGGGTGAGGTGATGGGTATATGGAATGTAGGATGGGGACTAGTCCTAGACCATTTAGATGTTGCATTTGAACCTTCATAACGAAGTCGGACGTTTGAGTCTCTTCTTGTGTGGTTGTGGCTTCTTCTCCTTTCTTCTCTCCTTCAGTTTCTCCTTTAGGGCTAAATGAGGGCATTGACACCTCCTGAGGTATTGGGACAGACCCAATATTTGCAAAGGGTGGAACCTGATAGAGCCCTTTCTAGAGTGTTTTTGGCTAGGCAAAAGGGAACCCCACAAGCTGTATGGGAAGAATAGAATGGATAATCTTACGTGTGTGGACCCTTTCCTGGTGAACCTTGGATAGTGCCATCCTCCCATAAAGGATGAGTTGGATGGAGGAAGAAAAGGCATATTGAAAGGCTTCTCAAATTGAGGTCCTTCTTTAGAAATTTTGGTTTCAGTCATGGCGGTAGATTCCTTGCACTTCTCTACCTCTTATGATTTTTCTAGATTGTCATGGAAGATGTCAACCTTAGAGATATCATCTGACTGGAGATCCCCATTACTGCTCATGACCATTTGGATTGCTCGCTAGCAAGATCAGATGAGGTATAGACCTCTTTTTGTTCCCATAATGTCCTAAAATTAATATTAACGGGATTCAAAAGTAGGGTGCAACATTAGGAGAAAAATGGCATATGCTTTGGGACGGACCCCCCTACACATAATATGTTAGTCAAAAAAATTAAAAGGCCTCCTCCTTGATGGGATGGAGTGCATGAAAAGGGTGCTCCCATATTTCTTGCATTCTTCTCATGATGGAAAGCACATGTACTTCTTTCTTGTTATCACTTTTGATAGTTGTTCCTACCCGTAGTTTGGACTATATGAGGGAACTTTCCATTTTTGTACGAGACATGTTTGCCAATTCCATGGAGGAAAAGAAAGAAAAAGAAGATGATGGAAGTGTTGTTCCTTTTGGAATTGATACAAAAGAATTATTCAAAGTAAAATAGAAAATGGGGATTGACTGGTTGATCAAAAGTTAGGACACATGTGCTCAATCAATCACTTTTCTTCCCTAGGTTTTCTTCATCTAGAGGAGTTACCAAACTGAAACCCTTGGCAACATCCATGACATCCTAGTTTCCTCCTAGCTTGAGGGTTTTCTCTGGAGAGTTCTTGAGAGGAATGGTGGGCAAGGAGGAGGCATGGGCTTGGCTCCTCCTATTTGTGACATCCATCAAGAGGTTGTGTTTTAGGAACATGAAGTGTATGATTAGACCAATTTTAGTTCATGGTCAGGGACCTGAAAGGATTTGAAAGTTAAAGTGGGATTAATTTAAGGTCATAATCCAGGACAATGGATGGGGATCGACATTGTAAAATGATGTCTTAAATGATGTGGAGGAACCCCCCTATTCGCCCAAGTTTCAAGAATAAATTCCCCTTTTTAGTTTGTTAACTATTGAAAAAGATTGTTTGAGACTGTTTGTAAGGACCTTGACCTTCATTTTGGCTTACCCTATTTGCTTTGCCTAAACCTTGTGTTTAGAGGCTTGCCTAATCACCTGAGGTGTGATTAGTGTTTTTTTTGTTTTGTTGTGGGGTTGAGGTGCAACTTTCAATTTACCCAAATTCTAGGGTTTCTATGCAAGCTTGTCACCTTGAGAGGCCTCCTTGTCTCTTTGCATCTTCTAGGGTTGAGAGGATGGGTTGGGCGCCTTGCTTGAGTTGTTTTGGGCCTCATTTGAGCTTTTTTGAGCTTGGGCTTGTTGTTGGGCTTGAAGCCCTTCCTCCTTGCTTGAGTGTGTTGGGCAAGGGAGTGTTTGTGCCTTGTGTCGGCCATGGTGTGTCGGGCAAGGGAGGTGTATTGGCCAGGGGGTGATGGTGGGTGTGACTGGTTGCCATGTTGGGCGACACACACCCCTCCACCTAGCATCATTTGTGTCACCCTTTCTTGGACACATGGAGCTTGTTGCTAGCAAGTGGTGAGACCTTGGATAAATGGTGTGGGGTGTGAGCATATGGCATGGCCCTTGGACAAGTGTACCTAGGCCGGGCACCACCTTGCTTTGGTCTCCCCTTTATCCTCTTCTATATATGTCTCTCTTTTCTCTTACTAGGGATCTCTTTGCCCCTTGTCTGTTTGCTCTCCCTTGGTGGCCGAGAAGAAGGGAGGAAAGGAGGTGGCCGATATAGCTGCTCCTGCTGCTTTCTTCTTCCTTGGTGGTGGCCGATACATCCTGCTATTTCTCTTCTTGAGGTGGTGCCTTGGAGCTTGGAGCTTGGAGTTTGTGCTTAAGGCGGGTTACATAACTCCTAACCCTAACTATACTATCTCCTTTACATGTTGCTTTACTATGCACATATCTTTTTAGTAATGCTCATTCTTTAGCTAGTAGTGTTTCTGCCCTACATGTGCCCTAGATCTTGTTGGACGATATGTGGTGTGTTAGTTTTCCTGTGTTGGCCTACCCTTTCGATTAGGGGATTAGGGGATCTTGAGGAAAACCCCCCTCTCACTTTAGTTGAGAAGTGAGCTTAGGGTTCCTTAGTACAAAGGTGTGTGTAGTGTGCTTGTGAGGCAATACCCCTCTCTCTCCTTAGACTTGAGAGGTGAGCCTATGGTGTTGGGTGACACAGTGGTTGGCTTGGAAAATAGAGGGTTGTCCTACCCTAGTTTCACGGTATGACTTAACGGTTTTACCTTTAGTAGGTGCCTTGGGCGATAAGGGGCGGACATACCTTTGTTGGTGCATTCTTGGGCAAGACCCCTCTCTCTCCTTGGACTTGAGAGGTGAGCCTATGGTGTTGGGCGACATAGTGGTTGGCTTGGCCAATAGAGGGTTGTCCTACCCTAGTTGCACGGTATGCCTTTAGGGTTTTACATTTAGTAGGTGCCTTGGGCGATAGGGGGCGGCCATACCTTTGTTGGTGCGTTCTTGGGTTAGACCCTTCTCTATCCTTGGACTTGAGAGGTGAGCTTATGCAAGACCCCTCTCTCTCCTTGGTCTTAAGAGGTGAGCATGTGTCCTTGATGTTTGGGCGATATGTTGAGTTGGTTGGCCGATAGGGGGTAGCTCTACCCTTATTGCCCGATATGCTTGAGGTTGTGCAAAACCCCTCTCACTTGGTTGTTGAGAGGTGAGCCAACACTCTTGGTAACCTTGGGCGATATGACATGGATGGTTGTGATGAGGATGAGACCTTCTAACCCTAGTAACCTGATATGGTTTATAGGTGTGGTGACCGATATCCCTCTCCTACCCTAGGGTTAGGGTTTGGACGATATGGTTGGTTGACATCTAGTTGGTCCCTTGGCCGAGATATGTGTTCTGGAGGAGTTGAGCTCTTGGGTGATATCTCCCTTCTTTGGACATTGTGGTGCCTTCTGTGTGGCGTTGCCCGTCATGGCCTTGAGGCGTTGCCTGATATGGTATGTTGTGTTGCCTGCTGTGACACATTGCTGAGGGGCATTGTCCGATACAGTTTTGCCCATCATGGGCGTTGCGCATTGCCTGGCATAGCATTGCCCGACACAACGTTGCACGTTGTGGTGCTTGCCCGATATGTTGTTGTGTCGCTTGGGCGATATAGGCTGCATGCTTTGGTGCTACACGCTATGGCTTGAGGAGGTGTTGCACGTTACAACTTGCTAGGTGCCTTGCCCGATATGAGGTGATGGTCGGTACGGGTGCTGGTCAACATAGGTAGATAGGTCTGGTTGTAATCACTACACCTTTAGTGAGGGTTGTGGTATCCTTTGGTGAGGGTCACTGCACCTGTGGTGAGGGTCGTTGTGCCTTTTGGTGAGGGTTGTTCCTTACCCGATGTGCTTTTGTGAGGGTTATGCTCTATGTTTGCTTGAAACCCTAATATTGATTGGTATGCTTATATGAGAATGTTATGTATATGCATGGTCATCTAATGTTGCACAAATATATCTCGACGATGAAGTATTTATCTACTCTTGAACTTACTAACCATGCAAGTTTCATCGATTGAGATGTGTACTCAGGTATGAGTTGTAATGATGTCCTTGGTGACATTCTCTTGATATTGAGATAATGAGGAACACTATGTGTTATATTGACTATGATGGAACATGATGAGTGTTGCCTATGTGATTGGTAAAATGTACTTAATGATGGGATGGAATCCCTGTGATGTTTCATCCCTGTGATGGATCATGATGATTTGGCAAGAGGACAAGTGGCGATATGTGATGTTAGATCCTTGAGATGGATCATGATGATGTTGATGGCATTGAGAATAGCAGTAATAGTGTAACACTAGTTAATGAAATCTATGTTGTTACTCTTATTTATGGTTTGCATATTATAACTTGGTTGACCCCAACAATCCACTTAAAATGCATTAATTAATTACAAATGAACCTTTCATGTAGTTTGCCCTGGCCATAGATCCATCATCGTCAGGAGCTGGTGATGGTGAAATAGGTTCTCCTGCGGGTTAACCTGGAGCACATATTGTTGAGTATGCAGGGTTTCTCCTAGCCGAAAATAGGAGGATTAGAGTGCAACTACGGTTGTAGACTCCAGATGTGTATAAGAGCATGGTAAACAAGCCCATGGCTCAGTGTGATAGAGCATGAATGTGTTCATGGCTCAGGAGCACAGTGAACAGGCCCGTGGCTCAAGATATACTAGCGTCGTGACCTGTACCAAGGTGGGCTAGAGGAAAGGGTAGCCTGCGGAGCTGACCCTGTGACTGAGGTCACTTAAGTAAGAGACTGCGGTCCTGCTTTGGATATCGTGCACCGACTACAAGGAGGTGAGGTCGTGGAGTTCGACTCTTCCATTGACCTTGTATGGCATCGGCTTTGGGTTTTGCAACCGAAGGTTAGAGTTGAGCGGTACGGCTCACTTCCTCAGGGCATAATAAATGGTAATCTAGCCGAATAGTATATCTGCTTAGGGCAAACATGAAACATCGGTTGAGGCCTTGAATAATGTATAATTGTTTTATATACATGCCCTAAGTCTTCTTTGCAGCTAGTTATATGCTTCTCAGGTATCATGGTAAGCTGTTATACATATATAATCATGTTCTCATATTTCATACCTGATCTGGCTATATGCTTTATCTGCTCTAGCTTTTCTGAGGTTTTATAGTTCAGAGGGGAGTTATGTTTCTCGCTGGGACTGTGTGTCTCACCCCATTGGTTTCAACCTTTTTAGGTGATCGAGCTAGACGTGGTGGTGATTGTAGTGTTGCGGTTGAGCAGCAAGAAGATCAGTAGAAGGCAAGGTTGGATATGCTGTTGTTGTGGTTGTTTTGTAGTAGAGTCCTAGAGTCATCCATGTACTCTCAGGTCCTTGGAGGTGTTTTAATGAGGTTTCACAATGTATGATCTTAGTATGGCTTTTTGTAACTTATTTGTTGGCCTGGCTAGGTCTGATATGTATATAAACATGTGACATATCCTTGATGTACATGGAACAGACAGATCCAATGTGTTGATGGACATATATCATGTTTATGTATATATAACATGTTTCCTTGTAGGTTGTGGATCTGGTTGTAATAGTTCCTTTCTTATGATGTTTCTACAATCGGTTTTAATTAACTTGTGTTTTTGATAATATGAGGTTTATGGTTGTTCCACGCGTTTTCGCATGGCGTCTCGCTGTCTTTGTGATGGCAGGATGTCACATTATTAATCTTTGAGATTGTTAATATTTGAAAAAGATTTTTTGAGATCATTAATCTTTGGGATTGTTAATCTTTGAGGAAGATTATTTGAGATTATTAATCTTTGAGATGGCTAATCTTTGAAAAAAGATTGTTTGAGATTGTTAATCTTTAAAAAATGTTTATTAATATTTGAATTGTTAATCTTTGAAAAAGATTGTTTGATATTTTTAACCCTTGAGATTATTAATCTTTTAAAAATATTGTTTTGAATCTGCCCATGAAAAGGGGTTAGCAATATTCTCAATTTTATTTCAACAGTGAAGATAAGATATATGCACAGGCAACAAACATCCCCCTTATAGCCCATGATTTTAGGTCCATGTTACGTCCTCACTCAAGCATAACCTATTTAGGAGGGGTTGGTCCTTATCTTCTTTATGGATAGATGACACTTATCGATGGGTAATCCAAGTTTAAGGGATAAAGTTACTAGTCCTAATACACCTTGTGAATACAGTGGATGTAATCAGTCATGAGTGCAGGGAGAGTGGAATGTTTTCAAGGCATTTGGACATCCAACTTAGCGCTACATTGGTACCTTTACTGGCATCCTGAATCATTTCTAGGGATCTGATGTGAGGTTGGAACCCATTTCATGACATGTAGGCTTCTATGAGTGTGAAGTGCATGCGATGGGTTATAGAAATTTCAGAAACAAGTTCATACTTCATGATATTCATAGATATGAAGATAAAGAAATAATAACAACATGTTTGTAGAAAGGATTAGATTTTATTTTTAACTTACACATGTTATTCATTCTTTTTTGTTTTTTGTTTTTTTTTTCTAATGAGGGAAGAAAAAAGACAAAACCCTAAACTAGAAGTGTAGCTAAAACCAGGATCAGTAGGGGACCTCAACATCCAAAATGACAAAACCAGATTAGGATCAGGCATCTTGAAGAAAGAAAGAAAGAAAAAGAAATTAGGGTCCAGGGATAGCAAATCACCTCGATCTGCACACCCAGAGTGGGTAGATCAGGGGTGAGCCACCAACATGTTCCCAAAAGGCTAGAGGAATAAACAAACAGTAAAGGAAAACACAAAATGAAAAAAAATCCTAAGGATGCTCTATCCTCAAAACATAATGGAGGGAGTTTGACTCGGATTGACTTGGCTTTACTCCCCAATAGAGTTGTCAGTCTGTCTCGTCCTACCCAAAAGGGGGGAAAAGAGAGATATTTGGTGAATAAATCTCCCTCCTTTTTAGGTAGTGAAATGTCACATACTAAAAAAAGGAACATGTTTAGATTCCCCATCATATTTTGTGTGAAAAATGAGGAAAAAGTTGTATCCATGAATCCATGGAGGATTCTGAGTGATTATCCTTGTTGGATTAAAAACAAGAAATAAAAGTGAAGCAGAGATTGGATTCGACAATCTAGTTATGAGTAGGGAAATATTAGCACCCCATATCGCATGAAAATCAGTATCAAGCACGGTAATGTGATGAAAAATGAACGATCATCATGATGTATTTAACTAAAGAAACCAAACAAGATTAAAAAGGTGATATTTGTTGTGGGCAGGCTTTTAGGGCTAGAGATGTCTGTTTGTTTCCCTTCATTGCCCTAAAAGTCCTAATTTTTAAGTATGTCATGGTCCTAATCACCTCAAGACCTCCTACAGTGGGGATCTATCATTGGTGACCAGGATCGATTAGTAGAATGTTAGAGGGTGACTAGCAGAGATGTGCTTGTAGAAACTAGATCTAAGTTTTTAGAAATAGTATAATAAAGTGACAACTATAAGAGCAACAACGTAATTATAGAAGATAATAGATACAATGTGGAAGTATATGAAGTTAGGTGCAACAATTATAGATCGTATAGAAACAAATAGCAGGTTCAACAGTTAGGTGCACCAATTAGAGAAGTTTACCGCTCTATAGATCTATCATAGCAGGTGGTATTAGAGGAAGGATCCTCTGATCACAGGAAATATGAAAATAAAAAGAGAGGTATTCTAGTCTCTAGCTTCAATAGAGACAAGAGAAGCCAGGAAAACATCAGTTATGGGGTCTATTTATACTCCGAGATTAGGGTTTAGGATTCTGGGTAGGACCTTCAAGAAGAGGCAGTGGATTATGTTGATGCGCCACACATGACACATAGATTGAGATGATGCATCCACATGGAACTTGAAGATGGCTTTGATCTGCCTAGTGCCCCGAGGTGGAAAATAAGGAAATTTCTTATTTCCCCAGTAATTTCAAGAATATTCTAGAAAAAGTTAGCGCAAGCCTGCACAAAGAGATAAATTGGGAATATCTTTCAAATTTTCCAAAAAAGGTAGTGGGAAAGGGAATATTTATTTCCTAAATATTCAACTGGGCAATTTATGAAAAGATAGCCCATTTAAGGCTAATTGAAGAACAATTGCAACTTCGATCTGAAAGAAGGTTCCTTTGTAGAAGAGCTCAGACTAGGTAAAAGAGGACAAAAAGGGTGTTTTAAATAAGCAAAAAAATGTGGAAATTGGGTAGGATGTGGAATACATTCCATCATTATCTAGAGAATTGACATCAATCGTGAATTTATGTGAGTGAGAAAAAATGGGGTGTCAACACCGTGGGAAAAAGGGTTGATGCTTGGATGGCTCAAAAATTCTCCTAACAGCCTAAGGTTCGACACCCTTCCCTATTGTAGTTCTAGATACAATGATTTTTAATTATCAATCAACCCTTGTTGAGTATATTGTGAATATGAACATCCAACTTGTTTTGCATATCCATTTGTTTTAAGTGATGAGGTATAACTATACCATGACATATACATACCACCAAATTTTCATTTTTCGATATCTTCTCATGTGTGTGTCCCTATTGAACCCTTGAATTATTCGGTTGTGTTTCATGAGGAGGATCTAAAGCCCCATGTCATTAGTAGCCTGGAAGAAGGTTATTAGTAGCAAAGCTAATGGAGGATTAGGAGTGAAGACCATGCGAGAATGGAATAGGGTCCTTTTGGCGAAGAACACCTGGGACGTGGCAAGGAACAGGCCCACGATCTGGTGTCAACTGATGAGAAGCAAATATGATGCATACAGGGAGGGGAATAAGCTGAACATGTCCAGATTAGCGAAGGCTACGTTGGAAGGTAAAGGTTTCATCACCCAGAATTCGTATATACAACTGGTGACGGGAAAAGACACAAATTTCTGGAATGATGTGTGGGTGAAGAGCCATGGAGTGCTGCGGAATAAAGCTACTAAAATCATTCCGGATGATCTCCAGGACCTGCAGGTGAGGAGTGTGGTGCTTGACGATAATAATTGGGATGTGCACTTCTTGAAGGAGTGGCTCCCTATGAGCTGTGTTAAAGACATTGTACACATTCCACCTCCTACGAAGCAGGCTGGGAAAGATAATATTGTTTGGAGTCACACTACCACGGACAAGTTTACTACTAGCTCGGCTTACAAAGCTTGTTGACAGGAGGATGATTCCTTGGTTCAAGGTGAATGGAGGACTATTTGGAATGCCCAAGTACCAGCTCGGGTAAAGATGTTCATGTGGACCTTATCCCAAAATGCCATCCTGACAAACAAAAGGAGAAAGGAGAGGTTGCTGACGGAGGAGAGCAGGTGCAGCATTTGTAAGACAAAGGAAGAAGATAGTCTACATGCGGTGCGAGACTGTCAACATGCTACTGATTGCTGGAAGATCATTCTAGGGAATGGAACGCCTCAAAACTTCTTTACTGAACCCAATCTTCAGGCCTGGATTCAAGGGAACATGAGGAACAAGCCAACTCGTGATAACTTCATGTTTGGCTGCTGGAATATTTGGAAAAGCAGGAACTCGCAGGTGATAGAAAACAAGCAGCCCAATCAAGAACATACGACCAGGAAGGTAAAGCTCGAACTTCGACTGAATCAGCTGGCATGGCATAGAGAGGAGGACGAACTTTCTAAAACACAACAGGAGCATTGGGAGAATCCGATGGAGGGCTGGGTTAAAATAAACACAGATGCGTCTTGCCGGAAGAAAGGAAGCAGTTGTGCTTTAGTCGTGAGAGACTGTAGGGGAAGGTGGCTGTTGGGAATGGGAACCAAAACAGCTGCAAGGGATGTCCTGGAAGCTGAAGTGGAAGCTATCATCATGGCGATGAAGGTGGTAGATAAACTAGAGTGGGAGAGGGTGATTGTGGAATCGGACTGCAGGTCTGCTGTCCAGTTAATTCAAGAGGTACAAGATGAAGCCCCGCATTTCACAGCAGCGCAGGCTGAGTGTAGGAGGATGATGAGGTCGAATTGGAATCTTGTTCATGTGAAGAGGAATCGTAACCAGCTGGCTGATGAGTTAGCTAGCTACCACCAAAAACAAAATCTTGGAAGAAGGTATTATACCTATCCTCCTGAAGGCATGTATGACAGGCTAGTTAAAGATTATAATGGCAGTAGTACTGCCATGTTTATTTCTGTTCAAGAACTTATCTGTAGCAATAATTTTGTTGATTTGCTCGTAAGAGGAGGACGGGATGAATAAGAACACCTCCTGACTTACCCAAAAAAAAAACCCCATGTTTATATTGTGAAGGACTCCACTACTGTTGATGTTGATGCTGATTTTAAGCTAGACTAAGAGGATGCACAACTAAATATTTACCATGCTAATTTAATAGATTAGGAGTCTCCTCCTATGTCACCACATTTTCTATATGCAAATTTAGGTGATGATAAGAAGACAAACTCAAATCCTCCACCTAATTTATCATAGTAGTAGGTACATATTTGTTACATACTACCTTCACCACTGGAGAAGGTAGTCTACCACTAGTTTTCACATATGATAAGACCTTGAGGCCACTAGAGAGGAACCACTCCTATGTTGTGCCACATCTTGTAGATCCATACATTGCTACTACACTACATATATTGATGGAGGAGTATTGGTGGATCATATTAGATGGACTGCGGGGTGAAAGACAATACTACTTTAGGCATCTTAATAGTTTCTTTGGATACTACAACCACCTGATCCTATATATAACCATGGAGCTCCCATGTTCAAGGTGTTATCCCTTGTGCATATTCCTTTTAGCCATACCTTATCGAGTTTCCAGAACCACCTGGATGAGCATGAAGGATTCTTCTTATCCATAGATTTAGTGTCTTCTCAGGGATGAGGCATTTCTAATATTAGTGGAGGGTGGGTGGTATGTACTCCTTTCTACCCACACCTATCTATTTTGTTTGTTTATTTCAACATATTAGGCGTGCATGTAGATCCCTTGCATTACATGTGCTCAAAATGTTCCTATTTTAGTTCATAGTTCATGCAATGTTAGTTGAATCCATTATATATTTGGCTTAGTTTGCATTCATGTTGCTTGCATATACAATTTGTCATACAACCCCCCCCCCCCCTATTCAAAGTAAGTTCTTGATGTTAACTATATTTTTGAAAACATGCCAATGATTAGAAATCATCCCTTGTAGCAGATGAATAACAACATTGTGTTCCCTGGAAATGATGGAAAGTTGTATGGGATTGAGAGCAATCAAATGTAACATGTCTCTTTATTTATTAGTATAGCATGCTTGTGGAAATGTCTTAATATTGCATGTGCATGATGTGATTGAAGTGTTGTCTAAGATTGTCCCTATGCTCAAGAATTAAACCCGCTCACATATGTGTAATCTTGCATTATGAACGACTACTTGTTTGAACTATTAGATTTTTTTATTAATAGTTTAATGCATGTTCTATTGATTGCCTATCCATATTGCATGTATATTAAACTCCTAGGCATAGAGACATTGAAACCTAGGATTAGAATACCAATTAGTCACTGGTGAATCCCAAATATGATCATAGAAGGGTGTTCCTAGGGTTGATAGATTTGGGATCCATAGGTAACAAGACCTCGAGCCTACTGGAAAACATGTCCTTGTGAGATTCTATAATCCAAAAGGATATAGAATTTCCTTTGTCCCAATCTAATAATCATAAAGTGAGTTATGCATTTTCATAGAGCATATATGTAGGAAGAAGCGGCGAAATCCTTTGTCTTGCTAATTTTATAATTGTTAAAATTCAATTCTTGCTTAGTTATATTTATTTTTCTTGCTTCATTACTTTATCTAATAAAAGAAACCTTCAATAAATCATCCTTATTAATTGCTTTTTCTTAATTAGGCAATAAAACCATTTTGTTTCTAATAGTGTTGTCCTTTGGGTTTGATCCTAAAGATATAATGTGATAAGATTTGTCCTCTTGTAGGTGGTAATTATTTCATGTTAATTTAGGTAAAACTTATAGAAATTTACCTAAGTGAATTTATTTGTGCAATAATGTACACATCTTGCATCTGCCAAACTTCCAGTTGTCTGACTTGTAGCACGTCCAAAATTCTTATGTTACTAACTTTGAGGGGCAATTGGGGTCAAATTTCAATTAGTCGACCAGTGAATTGGGTTTCCCCACTAGACTCCTCCCATGGGAACTTTGCTACAGGTTAGTCGACCAACCAGAAGGACACATATGCGAACTAGTAGACCTCCAAAAATTTTTATGGCTAGTAACTCAGAATGCTATTGAAAGTGAATTCCAATTGGCCAGTTGGTTGAGCCAACTAGCCGAATGGCGATCCTCCAAGTCTTCTATTGGTTACTAACTTTTGAGGGATGGAATTCCAGTCATCCAATTGGAATGTCATTATGAGCTTGCTAGGTACTAATTTGGAGGGAATTATCTTCAATTATCCAACTGGTAACACCAATAAGGTCAATCGGCTTGTGCTTGGGAAGTTCTCTTGGTGGGTCGAGCCAATCAACCGATTGGGGAACCAAATTGCCGACTGACTTAGCTGAAAGTGATGATTTCTTCCTTTTTGCCTTCCAGTTTCTTCTGAAATTGAGATATGGAGTCTAGGGAGGACCACTTCAAAATTTGGAGTTGAGTGGTGGTTTTACCAACATACAAGTGAGAAATCTTATCAAAATCCTAACAATTTGAGATCAAAAGAAAAACAACAAAATAAGGTAAATTAACAAGAAAAACTAGTCTACAATGTGCAATGAAAATGTGATGAATATACATTCATCAAAATACCTTAAACTTGAATGTTGCTCATCCTCGAGCAACACAAAATCAAAGCAACATGCCGAATAATACTACCAGACTATTGTCCTCTCATTCATAAAATCATTTGATCCCTACAACCAAATATGGCCAAGCAGCCTCAATATGCTAGAATTATGAAATGCAACTTCAAATTCCCTATCTCGACCTCTCTTTCACGAACTTGATTTTGTGTCAAATCTACAACATCAAAATTATAATATCATTTATGTTTTAGAAAGTTTTTCATTTCCCTATGAGATTTGCACAAGAACAATATCCAACAGTGTATGGAATGTTTTAGGGGTGATGTGCTACCAGTTGGAAAAAATGGAATGAATGGGGCATGTAATGAAGAATTGTGAATCTCTCCTCAATTCGAAGTGAGACTACTTTTTATTGTTGCAATTCCATTGGTTGCATTTTTTCTTTTTGGTATGCACAATGGCATCTTTTACTTTTTCGGTACACTTTGTTATATAGGAGTGGTATAGAACAAGCAGAGTAAGGGGAGACATGTGACACCTGAGCATGGAGTTTGACACATCTTTTTTGCATTTTAATTGTTTTTGGTGAATGATGGGGTAAGGAGATTATGTAAGAATTTTAGAGGAGGGATAAACTGGTGCATATCATATTTTGAAATTTAAAGCATCAGGACAATCTAAACAATCAATCCAAGTATATCATATAAGTTGCAAGGTAATGACAACTCCACAAGAAGTTATGCTAATCAATAAGAGATATGTACCATTATACTGCTTTCAATCTCATAAGACTTTCCATATTGTCCAAGGAATGATGTTAATTGAGATCGTTGGTGAAATAATGAGGTCTAGCATTGGTAGTTCATGATTCGTCATTGCAAAATATTCACTTCATTCAAATGGGTACATTGATATTGATGCATAAACAAACAATATAACATGAAATTGAAACTAGGCCATTAATTAATGGTTGATTACATGTAACCCTGACTATTTTTTTTTTTTGAAAATGACTTAAAAGAGAAAAATGTGTAAGCTGATACTAAAACGTAACCAACAAATGATGAAGATAGAGTTGGTGGAGTAGAGATGTACCACCTACCCTCCACCCAAAACTTTGGAATTTTCTCATCCTCAAGCAAACTCTAAACCTAGAATGGAGGGGAGAAAATTACTGGTGTGGCCACCAACCTTTGTGTTGACTCGACAATGGTGGTTGACGTTGAGGAGAAGGTGGGTGAGGCTGGCCCTGAAATGATTCTAGGATGGTCAGTTAGACCAATCATGGATTTTAGCAAACCTTGGAGTCTCCTTGTGACGCCCCGCGCCACACAAAGCGAGATTACTCAAAAGAAAACAAAAATGCAGAAGAAAGATTAACAAACATATCATTGGAAAACACTAAAAAATTAAAACATTTTTCAGAAAACTGCCAAACAGCAAGAACCTTCACATATAATTCCTCTCATGCCTCAAAGCATAAACAAGGCATGATGTCAACCTATAACAAGGAACTATTCCAGAACATATATACATGATTCCCCCACATCTGTACATAATGGGTATACAAGCCAATCATATAAAGAAAGCTCGTTCACGAAACATCTACAAAACATTCCTAAAGACCCAAATTTATAGGGATGGCTCTAGGACTCTATCAACAAAAGACATCCAACAACACTTCCAACCTTATCAGCTACTGGTCCTCATGTTGCTCCTCAACCTCCGCTACCGATCTCTACCTCCTCGTGCTCGACCACCTAAAAATGGTGTGGGAAACCCACAATGTGAGATTCCAAATCTCAGCAGGAGATATTATTCACCACCAACTCTATTATTATCACATATAAGATAAACTATGCAATAGTATAATTACAATTATGTAAAGCAGGTAATGATTATTAATAGGAAAAGCATTTATTGTTCGATTTATGGAACATCTTAATAATTTAAAAGGAATATGAATAACATGTATATTTCCTATAAAAAACATTGTACAAACATCAAGTAAGGCCTCAAGAAATGTTTTTAGTATTTTGATCCTACACAATATACTACACGACTAATTATGTATTTCAATATGCCCTGAGGATTTGATTTGTACCACCCAAATCCAACCGACCACTTGATAAGTTGAAATCGGTGCCATACAAGGTCTAATGGAAGATTCGGAATCCACAACCTCACCTTCCTTGGTTAGTATGAGTGAATATGCAGTGACATCATGGGTCAACTGCTTTCAACGGCGTATAGTCTAGCTGTGTAGATTTAGCCCACCTTGGTACAGGTCACAGTGCTAGTGAATTATGATTGTAGCCGCACTCTTCCAGGATATGGCTTACAACCAATCTTGTGATATAGATTATGGAGTTGCAGTCTAAAGTTGCACTTTTCCAGGTGTGGCATGTAGCCAATCTCGTAGATTATGGAGTTGTAGTCTAAAGTTGCACTCTTCCAGGTGTGAATGCAGCCAATCCCGTGATATAGATTATGGAGCTGCAATCTAAAGATGCACTCTTCCAAGTGTGGCATGCAGTCAATCTCGTCATATAGATTATGGAGTAGTAGTCTAAAGCTGCACTCTTCCAGGTGTGGCATGCAACCAATTCCGTGATGGAGATATACATTCAAGACACAAGGAGATACCACAACTTGCACCCCGCATATTCAACAATATGTGTTCTGAGTTAAACTCATTTCACCATTCAACAAATGCTGACACTGAATGGATCTATGTCATAGGGAAAGCTACACTATTAGATTCCACTTGATTAATTAAATCAGTTTAAACATCTTTAAGCATCAATCAAGTTACAACGTACAACATTTGAACAAATTCTACATAAACAAGGGCATAACACATCACTAGACATATATAGAAACATATAAAGTATGATCTCATCATCTCATGTCTGTGTTTCAGCATGTGTCGATCACAAGGACTACATATCTTGGGGTAACAACCCCTCACCTCATTAATTGAGTAAAACATCTCATGCAGGGCATCAAGCCATCATTAGGTCATAAGACCCTTTACCTTATCCTCATGTATCACCATATCACATGTGCCTCGCAAGGCCTATTCAAACAGATCATGACCACCATAGCTCATACCTGGCTATGTACATTAATTGGTGTTGCCTGCATGGTTAGAAATCGATAATAAGAAAGCAATACATCATCAACATCATCATCTCATAGTATTCATGCCATACATTTCACATTATTACAATTAGGGCTTCACTTTACCCGATTAGGGTTTATAAGGTTGGATCAACAACCACCATTAGGTAATCACTTTCCTTATCATTATGACACATGTTATAAGATAGAGGTTATAGGAACATGACCCTTATCATCATACACATGACCACCCCATAGGGTATCACATCTTATCATGTGACCCTAACATCAACATGGTGTATCATAAACACCACCACAAGGCACCGATTAGGGTCTCCACATATGGTATCGATTAACCCTAAGTGTGTCGGGCAACCACTCTAAGAGGGTTGTCGGTTAAGCATTTACTGGATGAACAACCAAGGTATCAGCCTACCGCTAGGATGGTGTATCAGTTTGGCATCATGGGGTATCAAGCACAACATCTCAAGGGTGACAATTATCTAGGGTTATAGCAACATCTTAACCGTGATGGTCTGTCAGGGGCATCGAGCATCAAACCTCCTCCAAGCTGTTACAACTGGAGCACTAATGGGCAACACACAGATATCGGGAAACAAGGTGTGTCGACCAACCTCTCCTATTAGCAATGTCAACACATGTATGACGGGCATTGGGGGTAATGAGCAATGCCCTAGGGTATCAACATAGCAAGGTGACAGTTCTCTTAGGGTTCACCAACGCTTCAAGCAACGTGTCCATGGCCACAACACCAAGTCATGACGACCGCAGATGTGTCGAGCAGCAACACCCCCAAAGTGTGACAGCCAAGGCCATATCGACCAACACTCCTTCGTATCACAGTCCAATACCACATCAGTGCAACAACCACCAACAAACTAACACCCTCATCTTTTGACATCGACCCACTCATTCCTAAGGCATGATGATCTAACAAAATTAGAATGAGTCGACCTAAACCTAACCAAGTTCGTGATGCAATGTCACAAAGGGTGACGACCAGTGGCGTCACAAGTCATGACGGACACCCAAAGCCTATTGGCTAAATATGCCTATCGGTCAGCATACATCACAGCCTAATCATGCAACAGACACCCAAAGCCTATTGGCTAAATATGCCTATCAGTCATCATACATCACAACCTAATCATGCATATCGTTTCACTCATCTTCAACGACGTTACAAGCAAGGCAACTCAAGAGCAGCAACTAATCAAGGTTCCTCTTGTTTAAAACAACACTCAAAGCTAACAAGAAGATCTACTAACATGCAAGATACAATGAGCCAAAGATAAAGAGAAAAGATAGCTAGTAAAGAGATGACAATAATAAAGAGGGTTTAATAAAGAGGGTTTAGGGTTATATAACCCACCTCAAGGATCACCACCAATCTCTAAGCTCCAAGGTCAAGTTCTAAGGTTCATGAGCTCAAGGTAGAAGAAGATCCTCCAAGCTTGATTACCACAACACCTCCAAGAGAGAAGAGGGAGCCATGGTTAAGAGAACATGAGAGGGAAAGGAGGTAACCAAGGTCCATGGCTGAGAAGAAGAAAGAAAGAGAGAAAGAAGAGATAATGATCATGGCTTACCAAGGAAGAAGATGAAAAGAGAACACCACAAGTTTAGGCTCGTCCACCAAGCTCCAAGGGAGAGTACTCCTCAAGCTCAAGTTCGGCCACTAAGGAGAGAATGCAAAGATAACCAAAAGGTTTCTCTTACATGGAGAGAAAGAGATATATATACAAGAGGGATGAAAGAGAGAGAAAAGGAATCGTGTCACCACCAAAGAACCCTAGATGATACATGTCCATGAAGAAAGGCTACATGCAACAAGGTGATAAGATCTATGCCTCGCCCACTAGGTCATGACCGATACACACACCCACTCCCTTCACAAACTGATAGAGATGAAACCCTGGAGTCACAAACTGATATGGTGCATCACTAGTCACCACAAAATGATAGGATGTCCCTCAAGACACCCACAACCCAATAGGATGCCTCTCCAAGGCTCTCATGTCTGAGACAACACTCCTAGGTGTAAGACACGCCTCCAACATGTGTCCAAAACACCACCAAGGATGTCACCACTTATCCAAGGCTCAACCAAGGTGCCCATCTATCTCACTCCTCTAGTTGATGCCAAAAGAGAGAAGGAACACACTAGAGGTGGCAAACTTGCACATCAACCCCTGTCATGGGTAAATTGCAATTTGCACCAAACCTCTCCACAAAACACAAGCATGAAGCTCAAACAAGGAACTCAAACTTCCAACATTCCCTAATTACATATTAGATGATTACAGCAAGGAGCTAAGGAACATATTAAAGCAAAACAAATAGGGTTATCCCAAAACGTGGGTTAGGGTCCTTACACTCCTTGTATGGTGGAGGTTTGGTGTCTTGGTTTCCTTAATATCAAGAGGTAGGGGAAGGATAAGTGTGGCCCACATTATAATCCTTATAGTAGGGTTGTGTATGGCCTGCATTCCATCACTCATAGTTCTATGGCATCAAGTACATGTGATTGAGCTAGTGGTCATGTTACTGCTTTTCTTTCTCCATGTGAGTTTGAGTAGTGTTGATTTGGTCCAGATGTTGTTGTATCTTAGAGAAGTTAAAGGGCCCATATGACCCTACACTATTCGGAACATGTTGCTTCATGCAATGTCTCAAAGGTTGGTGTGAAGGGACTCACGAATGCACTACATCGGCCAGAAAAGGCTCATGATCCTCACCTGCAATAGGTGGTTGATCCCTCATTTAACACTAGATTTTCACATTAAAATCACCAAGGTCATAGACAATGTTGGTTGCTGCCAAATAAACATTTGGTAGTGCAAGCATGGAAGGGTTGTCTCAGATCAACCAATAATACATAGAGTCCTCCTTGGATGTCTTAATGAAGGTTGAAGTCACCAAATACAATCAAGTAAGAATGGCTTCAATGTCATGAGCACTATGAAAGGGATGTGGGTGTACTTGAAGTAGGAGGAGAATGTTGTGATGACTCTTCCTTGATAGAAAGGGAAACTATTGTTCTACTACTACTGATGTGGAGATGCTCAATAAGTGCACTACCTCAATTGAACATCTTGTCATTTAGGATGCTCCACATGCAGTAAAGCTCTATGGTGGTGAGGATGCCAGCGTACCACCCTGACAAAAGATGGTACATGAGAGGAGCGATGTAGATAGATAACCAGTAGGTTATGAATTATCTCACTGATGCGAGGATTTTAAGTCACTTTTATAGGCTAGTTTCATATGCATTTTATGCATTTATTGGTCATTTTCATGGTTAATATCGCATGATTCATTTCCTTCAGCCTATAATCTCGTTATGCATCAAATTTACCTTGTTTTATCTTATTTGGTATAAATGATCATATTTCTCGGAGTTGAGTTGAGTTTATCTTTGAATTTCAGGCAATTCTCATATATGTAGCCGTCGATACCATCGACGGTTGTCGATACTATCGAGACGGACACAGTGACGTAGCTGTAAAGAGCAGAATGGGTCGATACCATCGATGCAGAAGTCGATGGTAGCGAGATGTCTTCAGCGAGCCAAATATCCACACGTCGATACCATCGGCGCAGGTTGTCGATAGTATTGACGTGACATCAGAGTAAACCCCAGAAAATCAAGGAGCGTCGATGCCCTATACGGGTCGATACCATCGACCCACCGTCGATGGTATCAACGCTGTCAGATCAGGAAACCGCCCAGATCGATCTAAATCGAACGGTCGTGACGTTTTGATGGTTGTAAGTGATCCCTATACCTAGAAAAGATGGCCCAAGCCGTACTATCACATCATTAGTCGTTGCACAAGTCTCGAAAGAGGAGAGGATGAAGAACGGAGACCAGAGCTACGCCTCAGATGTTTCCAGAGCTGCAGACAAAGTTTTCTACTGCCAGAAGGCTGCAGAACACCCATCCCGCGTCGAGGATTGCCCAGTTCTCCTTCGTTTAGGGGTTATACCATCTCCATCCATGTTTCCCTTATGTTTTCTTCTCCTTTTATCGTGTTTCTTATTGAGAAGGACATGCCGGGCTAATCCCCTTTGTCTTTAGGACCGGGAGTAGCCCGGATAATCATTGTATGACTCTTTTTGCATATTTAATCATAATTTGTCTCTCAAATTCGTGGTATGATATTGTTTTCTTAATTCTATCATTATGCTTGATCACCATAATGGTAATTTAATACCTTTAATTGCTTTTGATGAAGAATTAACGGTTGAAAAGACGCAATAATCACATTAACTTATAAATCCCTTGGAAAAGGCGAGGTACGGTTAATGGTGGAAACCTAAAGATATGTTTTTCATGCACCTAATTTAGGGTATAGGTTGCCACTGATGTGGAACTGACCTAGATTAAGGTAGTGAATTATATCGCAGAAGCAAACAATTCTATTCACAAGCCACTACATGAGATAGGAGACAAGTTGTGATAATTATGTAGGAATTAGTATGACGAGAGTCTGTAGTGAAACCACAATCCTAAAGATCCCATTTTAATTGATTAAACCAACCATTTAATCGATTGCTTTGTTTTCTTTTGTTTTTATTTTCTTTTTCAAACAACTCTCAAATTTTTATAATCGGTCTAGGTGATTGCAAGTAGTTAGTAGTAGTCTACTGAAATTATGTTCCCTAAGATCGACTCGAGCCTCATAAAGGCCTATATTACATTGACGCATGCACTTACATTTTACGCACGGTTTAATCGTGTCAAGTTTTTGGCGCCGTTGCCGGGGAGCGGTAATTTTCGGCACTACGAGTGCTGCGAGCGGCCACACTAGGCCAATTTTTTATATAATTCTTAAAATTTTAAAATTTAATTTCACATCTTTTAATTATTTATTCCTCTTTAGCATTGTACTGAAATAATTTCCATCTTTTCAGGTGCTAGTTGATGGTAAATACGCGTAGCACAGCCTACGCAGAATTACCAATAATTCCACCGGTAGGTGAAGGAGTTGAGTTGACAAATCCACCACCTAAGGAATTTGAACAAGAACCTGAAGAAATGGCTGAGGAACAGACGATATGGGAGAAGATTAAGGCTTCTTCCTCATCAGCATCAAAGGGGCCGATCAAAAGGCAGGCAATCAACATTCCCACATACAAGATTGATCTGGCACTGATAAACATGGTCAAGTCTCAAGCATTTCACGGGTTAAAGAATGAAGATCATGTTGCCCACATCAGCACTTTTGTGGAAAATTGTGATATGATTAAGATTGATAGGTTTCTACAGGAGGCACTATACTTGAAGTTATTTCCTAGCTCTCTCGCTAGGGAATGCACGAGAATGGCTATACAACCTTGATGATGAAATCGTTGAGACTTGGGATCAAATGATTGAGGCCTTTTTCGAGCGATTTTTCCCACCTGAGAAGACCAATGACCTCGTGAGGAAGATCCATAATTTTAGTCAAAGGGCTGGTGAGACCTATTCTGAGACATGGGAGCGCTTCCAGATCATGCCGAGGAAGTGCCCACATCATGGGTTGGATAAGGAAAAACAAGTCAAAATCTTCTACTTTTCTCTCAATGAGCATGACAGAAGCAACCTCGATTCAGTAGGCTCGGATTTCTTTTTAAACAACACAAGCACAAGGTGTTGGGAGATCTTGAAGAACATGGCCAAGAAACAATCATGGAGTGATAGAGATGCACTGGAACAAGTTAGAGATGTAGGGGAATCAACGACAATTAAAGAGTTAAATGAGAAAATGGACCTACTAGCTAAGAAGCTCTTAGAAAAGGAGAGCAATGGGTCTGATGAGGAAGAATATGTAAAGTTTATGAATCAACAGGGCTATAGGAGCAATGACTATGCTTGGAGGAAGGACAATAAATTTTCATGGAAGGATCCAAACAACTTCCTACAAGACCCGGATGCAAAGCCACAACCCACTGCGGAGGACAAAAACACTGAATTGCTCAGCCAAGTGGTGAAACAAAATCAAGAGTTGATGAATATGTTCGGCAAGCAGTTATAGTCACATGCGAGATTTTGAATAAATTTGGGCAGACGTTGCAAAGTTATGGGGCACAGATGAGGACACTAGAGATGACTGTGGCCCAAATTGCCAATGAAGTGGCGGCCATGAAGCATCAAAACCAACAAAAACCGGCTGGTAATGCAAAGACTACTCAATCACATCATCAAGTTAAGTATATATCTGTGATTAAGGAGACAGAGCCCCTAGAGGTGGAGGTCCATGAAAAGGGAAAAATGCATTTTGACACGGAGGCTAGACCCAGTGTTCCATACCCCCACAGTTTATATGGACTATCAGGAGGATGTCGCCCATTCAGCAAATCCCACTAAGCCACCATCACAGTCGTGCCCATATCTAGGCAAGAGGAGCAGGTGAAAGCCATTTTTTTGCAGTGGAGCCACTACCACCGAGAAGGATGGGCAGCCACGAGCCTCACAAACCGAGAATGACGTGTCAAAGCCTATGAAAAAGGGTGACATTGAAGCAAACTTAGGGGAGGAGACCCCAAATAGTCCATATGTGCCACCATACAAGTGAGTGAAGGAGCCAAATGTGTTTTTTCTGGATAGTCTGAGGCCGAAGAAAGAGCATAGGCACTACAAGAAGTTCTTGGAGATGTTTAGGAAGCTTCACATTAACATTCCACTAGTGGAGGCGATAGAATAGATTCCTGCATATGGAAGATTTATCAAGGACATCATCACTAAGAAAAGGAGGATAAAAGACACTGACGTTTGCTTTATGAATGAGACGGTGAGCTCAATAATGCACGAGAGTCTACCAAAGAAGAAGAAAGATTCCAGGAGTTTCTACATACCGTGCTCAATTGGCGGCTGTCACTTTCCGCACGCACAGTGCGATTCGGGCGCTAGCATAAACCTTATGTCGTTAACCACATTTCAAAAGTCGGGATTAAAGTCACTAAAGAAATCTGCCATGTCTATTGAGTTAGCGGATGGATCTATAGTGAAGCCACATGGAGTGTGTGAGGATGTACTTGTCAAAGTTGATAGATTTATCTTCTCCGTAGATTTCATAGTCATGGACATGCCACAACTTAATGGTTGTGAGATGCTACTAGGGAGGTCATTTCAAGCTACGGTTGATGTTATCACTGCTATCGGGAGAGGTATCTTGACATTAGGGATCGACATAGAAAGAGTTGAGTTCAAATTGCCGAGTGATTCCTTAGGGACACTCCCCGATGCCCCAATTTGATGGGCATTATTGCATCTAGCCTAAGATGTTAAAGTAGGGCACTTTTTGGGAGGCAACCCAACCATTGGTAGACTTCATTTCCATTTACTTTAGTAGTTTTGGTTACTTTTGTTTTTAGTGTAAAAATGATACCCTGATACGTTTGCTAAGTGTGCAGGTCTGGGTGGATGTTGATACCATCGACCACTAAGTCGATGGTAGCGACGAGGATGCAGAGCGACAACTATAGAAAATTTGCTCCATCGATACTATCGACGACCTCGTCGATAGTATCAACCACCCAACAGGTTGATCGACTCAAATTCTGGAGCAAGTCGATAGTATCAACGCCATGGTCGATGCTCGCAAGATCCCTGGAGATATTCAGACGAATCTTTGCCAATGAAGTCGATGCCATCGACCCCTATGTCGATGGTATCGACACAGATTCAGGGGAATCCACCACCAAGGCCTTGTGAGGATAATGGATGCATACATAAGTCGATGCCATCGACGGGCCACGTCAGTGAGCCATGAGACGCCATCAACAATGTGCGCTGAATTGGGAGGTCGATCCGTGGGAGGGTCGATACCATCGACCCTCATCGATGGTATCGACGGGGTACCAGGGGCGTCAACCTCAGTTATAAAAGGAGGGACTGTATTTCATTTCTCTTCACACCTTCATAGCTGGAGATGTAGAAACAACCCTTTTACGACCACTACTGGAGTATGAACCACTTTGGAGGCCACCCACAGCCGCCACCTGAGCAGAAGCAGGGTATCACTGTTCCACCTTCTATGGTTTTTTTTTACTATGAGGCCATAGTCGAATTCAAGCTTGGGGGGATGGAACAGTTTCTATCTTAGTTTTTATTTTTATTTTATCTTCTTTGAGCATTTTGCTTAGTTTTTTTAGTATTTCTTATTGTTTACAACTTTCTAGGATCCACAGTCTATCTAGTGTAATCCGTGGATGTCTAATATAAATGTATGTCATCTCTATGTTTGTCATATGGGGGAAATTTGAAATTTGAGAATTAATTTAAAAGCATTTTCAAGAAATTGTAAGCTTGCTTTGTTTGAAATTGAGCACATAACTTATGGAAATCGTTGGGTAGGTCAACTTTAAAACATATGATCATAACTGTACATCCTTATGGTTTAAGAAATGTGGATGGAATTGGATGTTGAGCCTAAACTGACCAAACGATAATGGGACTTTAATCATAAGTGAGAGAGAGAAACCCGTTGATTGATTGGTACACGTGTCAGTAAGGAGGGACATATAATATTTTCCAATGGTTCTGTCAATTAGTCTTATGATCTATCCACCCCACTTCATTCACACTCCACCATAAAAATTGAGAGCACATTACAGTTTTCATATTTTGATTGCATGTCATTTAGATAGGATTGCATTATAGCTAGATTTTGTATAAAAAATGAAAAGGGATTTGTATATTAGTCCTGCATGCACACATTCCGGAGTGCATTCCATTGTAGTTTCATGATTACTTTCATATAGTTGCATTTTGCATACTCTTGAGCATATAGGAGATTATGTGCCTTACTTATTCTGAAAAATAAGAAATGTGGGGAACTTGTTTTATACTCTCTGAGAAGTGAATTGTAACACATCAATGGTAGTAGCTACGTGAAAATAAGTTCGAAAAAAATGTAAAGTATTATAAATGTTTTCTTAGTCAAATTGAAAAGAAATAAAAAAAACAAGGACTTGAAAAAAAAGGAAGAAAAATAATAATAATGTGAAATCAGAGGGAGAAAAGAACTTGTTTCACCTGCATAAAAGGAAGAATAAGCACATTATGTAGTTTTGTAGACATTCCATCTCACATTGAGACAGAATTGTAGAGCATGCATCATTCCACAAAAAATGGAGGCATTAGGTCATTTCCATACACATATGCACCAGTTAGGTCATTTTTATTATTTTTGCATGTTCAATTGTATTATGCTTCTTCTTGTTCCACTGCCGCCCATTTCATCCACCCGTTGCTCAAAACGGTAGGCCACCCATGATTATCACCTCATTCTTGTATATCAGGAGATCTGCTTCCATGTAGATGGTAGTTAGGATATGAGCAACGTAGATAGGATGATCACAAGATGCACCAAGCCTGAACCGGAGGAATTTATTATATCAACTGCCTTATTTGATAGTGTTCATTGGTCTTGGGGTGGGCATCTCTCATGGACGATTATTGTCACCTTTAAGGTAGTTACCGTTCTGTGATCAGTGAGGGTTGGTATGTGCCTTGCAGGAGGGAATCATTCTGAGATGTCTTTTATGCTAATATGTTCTTTAGTTGACCCTCACAATTATTATCTGTAGTTTTTTTGCTCGAGGATGAGCAAAGTTCAAGCTTAGGGGAGTTTGATGCGAGGATTTTAAGTCACTTTTATAGGCTAGTTTCATATGCATTTTATGCGTTTATTGGTCATTTTCATGGTTAATATCGCATGGTTCATTTCCTTCAGCCTATAATCTCGTTATGCATCAAATTTACCTTATTTTATCTTATGTGGTATAAATGATCATATTTCTCGGAGTTGAGTTGAGTTAATCTTTGAATTTCAGGCAATTCGCATATATGCAGCCGTCGATACCATCGACGACTGTCGATACTATCGAGACGGCCACAGTGAGGTAGTCGTAAAGAGCAGAATGGGTCGATACCATCGACCCAGAAGTTGATGGTAGCGAGATGTCTTCAGCAAGCCAAATATCCACACGTCGATACCATCGACGCAGGTTGTCGATAGTATCAACGTGACGTCAGAGCAAACCCCAGAAAATCAAGGAGCATAAGTTCCCTAAACGGGTCGATACCATCGACCCACCGTCGATGGTATTGACGTCGTCAGATCAGGAAACCACCCAGATCGATCTAAATCGAATGGTTGTGATGTTTTGGCGGCCGTAAGTGATCCCTATACCTAGAAAATATGACCCAAGTCATACTATCACGTCATTAGCCACTGCACAAGTCTCGGAAGAGGAGAGGATGAATAACGGAGACCAGAGCTATGCCCCAGATGTTTCCAGAGCTGCAGACAGAGTTTTCTACCGTCAGAAGGCTGTAGAATGCCCATCCCGCATTTTGGATCGCCCAGTTCTCCTTTGTTCAGGGGTTACACCATCTCCATCCATGTTTCCCTTATGTTTTCTTCTCCTTTTATCGTGTTTCTCATTGAGATGAATATGCGGGGCTAATCCCCTTTGTCTTTAGGACCGGGAATAGCCTGGATAATCATTGTATGACGCTTTTTGCATAATTAATCATAATTTGTCTCTCAAATTCGTGGTATGATATTTTTTTCTCAATTCTATCATTATGCTTGATCACCATAATGGTAATTTATTACCTTTAATTGCTTTTGATGAAGAATTAATGGTTGAAAAGACGCAATAATCACATTAAATTATAAATCCCTTGGAAAAGGTGAGGTACGGTTAATGGTGGAAACCTAAAGATATGTTTTTCATGCACCTAATTTAAGGTATAGGTTGCCACTGACGTGGAACCGACCTAGATTAAGGTAGTGAATTGTATCGCAGAAGCGAACAATTCTATTCACATGCCACTACCCGGGATAGGAGACAAGTTGTGATAATTATGTAGGAATTAGTACGACGAGAGTCCATGGTGAAACCACAATCCTAAAGATCCCATTTTAATTGATTAAACCAACCATTTAATTGATTGCTTTGTTTTCTTTTGTTTTTATTTTCTTTTTCAAATAACTCTCAAATTTTTATAATCAGTCTAGTTGATTGCAAGTAGTAAGTAGTAGTCTATCGAAATTACGTTCCCTGAGATCGACTCAGGCCTCATAAAGGCCTATATTACATTGACACACACACTTGCATTTTACGCGCAGTTTAATCGCGTCACTCATACCAGATGGGAAGGTAGGAAGTTGGTCGGTGATCTCAGCTCAAAATTTGTTTGGGACATATTCCTCATTGTAATGGTTGTGATGTTCCACTTCAAACTTCTTGAACCATTTCTTGTCGATGTCTAATATTATGGCAAGGTTGGTTTCATTAAGGGAGTGCTCTTCTCCAAACATGCAAAATAAGCAACGAAACTCATTTCATCTAGAGTGGTACCTCTCAAATGTAGAGAAGAACTCAATGGTGATCTCTTTGTAGACATAAGGGATGTAGAAATGGAAAAGAGAGATGCAAGAGTAGTGTAGGAGGGTTTCTAATGCCTTGTGGATGTTGAGGGCTTGGAGTGTGGCTGCACATGCCCATTAGGGAAGTTGTACACCAATGAACTCCTTTTTCGTGTACCTCTTCTTGTGCTTGGGCATGACATAAGAATTGTACTTGCCAAGAAGAGGTGCAAAGTGACTGGGGAAGGTTGGTGGGAAGGAGTGAGTGATACCATCAGATGAAGAGGGCTACCTATGTAGAGAAGAAGAAGAGGTAGTAGTGTGAAGGATGACGACTATGCATTGAGTGCATATATTGTTAGTGAGCTACTTGACTACTATTATGTTGTAGTTACCACCTCCTCAATCTAGGCATCATCACCATACATCATGGCTGGTGTGTGATCATATTTGACACGCCTCTCCTAAATACAAATGCCACCCGTGGGAGTGGGGCAAGTGGATTGCGAGTGAGAGAGGGATGGAGTTGTTGGAGTTGCCTTGCCCCTGCCCTTCTTGGAGTTGAAGGGGTTGAACTCTATAGTAGATTGCAATTGGAATTTCTAGACATATGGTCTGTCCAGTAGAGAGTATGAGCACTAAGGAACATTTTCTATCCATTTGGGGTGTTGCAACGGATATAATTTGAAGTTTTACAACACTCCAACAGTTAGAATCACCTTTTTAGCATTCTCTGTATAATGTAGTTGGTCAAGTTTTAATAAAGGTAACTCGATTGATTGCACTATGTGAAAAAGCTAACTTGAAGCATCAGTTGAGTTTATCATGGATGAAACTCGACTGAACTACTTAAATTAGTTTTAGGTAGTGCAAGTATCGATCAAGTTCTGTGTATGGTATACTTGACCAAACCTGAATTTTATCAAAATGCATCAAGGGGATCGGTCGAGTTTGTCACATGAGAAACTCGACAAAAAGACACCCTGTAATGAATTTGAGAAAATGCCATTAGAGTGATTAAACGTTCAAATTTAGGGCTGCTGATTTTTTTTAAACTTAGTCACTAGTCATTACATCAATACAAATGATTACAAAAATATCCTAGGGGTTTTAGGGTGTTTTCCAAAAAAGAGCATTTGCATTGCTTTTGACTTGAACTTGTTCAAGCTAGGGCTTGATGGAAATGACCCTTTTTGTGTACCTAATGCTTAAATCAATCTCAAACGGATATATTAGATACATATGAATAGAATGGTTAAGTCATTATCAAAATATGGACAATGTGTAACTCTCAGGTCAACAAACCTGTCCTCAATGAAAGGATGACCCTTTAGTCAGCCAACTGGGTGATCAAGTCACCGATTGTAGGGTTGGTCAAGTTCCAAACAATTGGACTTCATCTCCATGCAATATCAAAGAAAAACTTGGATCAACAAAGTTCTTAAATATGAAATGCAGCTAAGAAGATGAAATGGTGGAATTAAATTCTAACTACTACTAATGATTTTTTTTTAATGTAACTAGATGTCTATTAGGTTGCCTCCCGATCAGCACCTTGTTTGACATCATTTTCCTGACGCCTAAATCTGAAATGTTAAATGGAATCAGAAGGGGAAGCAGAGTTTCATCCACTGCAATATCTTCAGAAGTAGTTTGTCACTTTAGTTTGTGGACATTTGCCATGAATTCACCCTTTTACTTGTCCCAGAATATAAAAACTCCATTTGGGTAGATCTTCTTCATTAGATATGGCCCATATCACTGAGATCTTAGTTTCTTGGTGAACAACCTCAAATAAAAGTTGTAATTAATGCAAGACTTGATATCCCATTTGAATGTCTTTCCTCGTCTAGTTTCCATAGTGCCACATCTTAGTATGCTTCTTATAGATGTGTGCTTTCTCAGATGTGGGCATACACAGTTTTTCTTGCTCTTTTCATTGTAAGAATTGTTTCTCTCTAGAAAGAGATGGATAAAAATTTATAAAGCAAATTACCTAGGTAGCTTTATGTTCCATCTAAATACAGAGATGGCATGAATTGCCATAGATTAGTTGGAATGGAGTAATGTTGAGTGGAATTTTGAATTTTGTCTACTATGCCCAAAGATCATCATTAAGCTTCAATGCCCAATCCTTCTTTGTGTATCCCATAGTCTTTTCAAGATGGCCTTGATTTGTTTATTTGAAACTTCTACTTGGCCACCTTTTGAGGATGATACAAAGAGTCTACTTGATGAAAAATGTCATATTTCCTCAATAAGTGTTTGAATTTCTTCTCTAGAAAATGAGATCCACCATTAGATATAACCATGTGTGGTTCCCTAAACCTCATAAATATGATATCTTTAAAGAGCTTCATGTCTTGTTTGGAATCATTGGTGACAGTCTGGATTGTCCCTACTCACTTAGAAACATAATATACATGAACTAAGATGTAAGAATAACCATAAGTGGGGAGAATGGACCCTTGTAGTCAACTCACCAAACATCAAAGACCTGAACCTCTTACTAATATGTCAAGGGTATCTCAGCCCTTTCGGATATGTTTCTGAACCTTTAGCATTGATCACAAGAAAGAATGAATTTATATCCATTTTTTAAAGTCATACGCCACTAGAATCCACATTGGAGGACCTTAAATGTGGTTTTCAGTGCACTCATGTGTACACCTATTGGGACCAAGTGGTATTGCTCACAAATAGAGTGCCCTTCTTCTTGTGTGACACACCTTTGGTACAAACCATAAGATCAAAGTCAAAAGAGATACAATTCATCTCTCACTATTATTATTTGACATCGTACACAAACTTCTTCTTGGAATGACCTGGGGTACTTTGGGCATAGAAATCCAACAACTAGATAGTCTATATATATGCAAACCAAGGAATGTCATAGGATATCTTCATTAGTTGGTCAACATGAAAAGAATCATAAATTGGCTTGCTATCACTGTAAAGCAGATGAATGTGGCTAAGACGATCAACCACCACGTTCTTGCTCCTTTTCTTTTCACAAATTTCCAGATCAAACTCTTGCAACAATAGAACCCACTAATTAATATGGGTTTGGCATCCTTCTTTGTCATCAAATAGAAAATGGTAGCATGGCCAGTGTAGACAATCACCTTAGAGCCAACAAGATACAATATGAGTTTATTGAAGGTGTGCACAATGGTGAGCAGCTTTTTCTTGGTTGTGGCATAGTTATGTTGTGCTTTGTCTAATGTCTTTGAGGCATATTATATAACACGATGCCTATGATCAATCCGGTATCCTAGAAATATAGGTATTGTATAATCACTAGCATCACACATGATCTCCTAAGGTTGAGACCAGTCTGGTGCTCAGATGATGGATGTGGTAACAAAAGAATCCTTCAAATTGGTAAAACTCTCCATGCATACAAAATTGAATGAGAAGAAAACATCCTTTAGAAGAAGATTTGTTAACAGTTTTGCAATTTTAGAAAAGTCCTTGGTGAACTTGTGGTAGAAACTTGGATGGCCCACAAAGGCATAAACTTTGTTAATTGTAGATGGTTGTGTGAGCTTGGAAATGACTTCAATCTTTGCGTTATCCACTTCTATCCCCCAATTACTCACCCTGGATAAGGACAATGTCCTCATTCACTATGAAGTGATACTTCTCTCAGTTCAACATCAGATATATCCTTCATACTTTTCTAGTACAAGAGAAAGGTGACACTAATAGGAGTTAAAGGAGTCACAATACACTGAAAATTCATCCATAAAACATCTATCACAACATATGTCAATCCTTGAAAAATGGATGCCATGTAATGCCAAAAAGTAGTGGGTGTGTTGCACAACCCTAAGGGAATCATCCTGAAGGAATAAGTGCCAAAAGGAAAAATGAAATTGGTCTTCTCCTAGTTGGTAGTGTGAATTGGAATCTGATAGAAATTAGAGTAGCCATACAAATAGAAAAATAATTCTTGATGTGCTAACCGTTCTAAAACTTGATCAAGGAAGGGGAGAGGGAAATGGTCTTTCTGTTTATCCTTATTCAACTTTTCATAATCGATTCACATCGTCCAATCTATGATTGTACGAGTGGGGATGAGTTCAATGGCAGTGCCACCTTTCTTTGGAACAACCGTATTGGGCTTACATAAGAAGAATTTAAAATGGTATATATCATCCCATTTCAAAAACATTTTTTGAAACAAAAATATCACGTGGTTGTTGCATGTATGAGACTACACCAATTGGTCACTGCTCTACAAAATCTTCCTTAAAGTTTTCAATGAGGTTGAAGGTGTTCCTACATGAGTTGTTGTCGTACAACCAACTTTTTTTTGTTTAGGGGAGGTCCATTGCTGATGGAGATTTGCTACTGAGTTCCTCTGTGACTTTAATATCCAAAACTTTTCCAGGAAGGCTTGCATCAGAATTTATATTACAAAAGGGTATGACCATGTAATATGGTCCGCTCTGTGGATGATGATGCAAGTGATGGGCTTCTCCAATATATGGATATGATGAGATAGTGTGTGGAATTCACGTCTTTCTTGGTCCTAGTTAATGGGATCCCTCACGGTCTATTTGTTGCTTCCAATGGGATGAGGCAAGGGAATCCCCTCTCCCTACTATTTTTCTCTCTGGTAATGGAGCGGTGACTAACTTGGTCGTTGGGGCTGTAAATAGAGGTGAAATCAGAACCTTCAAGGTGAATGGTAAACCAGTAATGTCATACATGATCTTTGGAAATGATGTCATGTTCTTCTTAGTTGGGCACTGCTTGCATCTTCGGAGGGCGAGATGTATTCTTGCTTCCTTTCAAAAACTAGTTGGGTAATACATTAGCCATATAAAATCCATGGTGTTCTTTTCAGACAACTATTATTCAATAAGAGGAAGCCCAATACCTAGGGATCCCTATTTCTGGTAGAAGGGGTAAGGGCAGGGATTATGCTAGTATCATTGATGATCTTCTTGGTGCTATAGATAGGTGGGTTGATAATGCCATCTCCATGGTTGGTAGGCCGGTGCTCATTAGAGAGGTTCTCCTTAGTAAGGTCAGTTTCTAGACTACGCAAGTTGAACTTCCTCTCTTCATCCTAGACAAATTCAAGAGCATCATTAGTGGATTTCTTTAAGGCGGGAAAGTTCATTGGGTAGCCTGGGAGGAGGTGGGACTTTTGATCATGGTGGTTTAAACTTTATTGGTCCCTACGATCTTGTTGTGAGAGCCACCCTCAAGAGGATTAACCAGTTTCTTATGAACTCGACTGCTCTTTGGTGCAAGTGGATGAATAGCCAGTATGGGGATTCTCTAGAGTCCCCCCTCTGAAGGGCTGCTCTATTGTCTGGAGAGCTATGGTCGACATTTGGTATCTGGATAAGGGTCAGTACTTCTGCTCGACTAATTCTCAGTGGACAATAATTACTTTAAGCTTATGATAGAAGTTTAATAATATATGTATATATTTGTGGAATCATGTAAACAAATGATTTGACAAATATATGTATGTATTTGTTAAAAGTATACACATATATAAATATATAAATATATACCCATAAGATATTATTATTACTGTAGTCCATAATATATGTATATATTTTTCAAATTTGGATTTTTTTTCCATCTAGAAACATCAATATCTGGCATACCAGTACAAAGTTTTCTGATCAAAATTTGGCAATAAATCCAATCTGAATCCATATATTGTATTCGTCTAAGATTACGCTTCACTTTTTCTTTCCTCGACTTGGTTTGACGTAGTTCAAAGACATTGATTGAAAATAAAATATTACACGACTCTGCTTTAAGTTGTCCATTAGTAACATGTAAGTGCGCCTAATTTGAGTATAGCTCATTTCTTCAAGTGTATCTCTACTTTCTTCATAAGCTTTTAGCTTGTGACATCTAATGAAACCAACGTATCTGCATCCTATTATGGAAACAAATGCACATAGCAGATTTAATTGTTGCATAAACAAAACAATCAAAACATGATTTCCAAATCACGTTATAAAATCTATTATTTTAAGAGTTTACTTGTGTTCCCTTTACCTTCAACCAAACATGTCTCATAGATAGAAACGTATCTTGAATTTTTCTCGGAAAACATCATCTTTTAAAAATATATACTTTATATGGACTAGTGGTTAGATAGACATGTATATTTAATGAATTTGGATATTTCCCTTTTTGAGTCTGCATTTGCCTTGGCCTGGCCCGGGCCATCCTAGTGGTTATATAGATACGTATATCTAATGAATTTGGATATTTCGCTTTTTTGGGTCTGTATTTGCCTGGCCCTGGCCCGGGCCATGCAAAAGTATGGGCCGAGATTATGGGCCCGGCTCACCCATGCAAGTTACGGGGACGGGATTCAGGTTGACTTGTGTGCGATGGGACATAGTGACATAGATTTAGTCGGACAGGTCCAGTCCAATGTTCATCCTTACTTAAAGTTCAGTCAGCTTTGCCAATGGCCCTGTTACATGATGAGACAAAATCGACAATGTGGTATTTCCAGTCAGCGTTGCCAGATATCTACATGATGAGACAAAATCGACAATGTGGTATTTCCAGTCAGTGTTGCCAAATGATATCTGATCCTGTCGCGCTCAGCCCAAACAGGTATGATGCGGTGGCAAGAGAGGAGGGAGCGCAAGAATTAAAGAAACTGATGCGTTCAAAATTATTTCCGTTAAGGCTCCTATTGGTTTGGTATAAGTCATGACTTCTATGGAACTCATTTTCTAGAAACTCTTGTTTAGTTTCTAGAACGTAAGTTCCATTTACTTTTATGTGATTTGTTGTAAGTGTAAATATAGAAATTATTAAAAATATTATTAAATTTCTATTGTATAATATAAATGAGTGAGGATAGCAAAGGCATAAAAAAGAATCATATCCATAAAAATCATAATATTCTTAAATCATAATAACCACAACAAGTGGTTATGGTACATATGTTACTCATTTAAAATATTTTATTGTGGTACAATTATAATCTTAATAGAAATATTATGATTAAAATTAGATCACAATATTTTTATTTCACTTTGTGTATACAAAGTATTGTAATAATATCTACATTTCATGTGCTTGTAAATATAAGTTTTAGTTCATTATTGTTTAACGCAACGTAGAATATTAATTTTTAAATCATTGAACTTTTACTACATTATTCATGTGTGGTTATAGTTAATTATTATTTTTCACATCACATTATTTAGACATGAAGAATAAAAATATATTACGTAAACCACATTGTTCTCACATGGTGCAATGTGTTTCTTTTTCATGATGTTTGTATTTTTATTTTGTAGATCGTACTTATAATGATGGTTATAGTGTTATAGTATATGATATTTTGTCATATTATGTTGTGGTTTTACCCATAAACTATATCCACACCGCTAATATTTCTAGTCATAAATATTTACACGTGTCACTTACAATGAATGAAAAATATAATTGTATAAGAAATGTTGTTAGTTGTCCTAGAACTCGTTTTCTGCTCTTTTTAAGAGGGAACTCATGAACTGTAATTTATATGTAAGACTGTAACTCACAAGAAGTCACGGAACTCAAGTTTCAACACTTACTTTGAATCAATCATGAAAAACTGCTCAAGGAACTCCAATTCGTAAATTTTCCGGACTAGTTATGACAAATCAATCGGAACCAAGGAGACTAGTTATAATTGATGCGGAAAAGGCAGAAAAATAAACAGTAAGGCTGCAGCAGAGGATAAAGTAGAGATATCAGATATGTGAAATGACACCCACAAAGGCATCGCGGCCTATGCAAGCCACATCAAGAGGATGAGAAAAGCCATCGGAATAATACCATCCTCAAAAAGCGAAAGCGGAACAATCCCATTCACTATTTGCAATCGCTTCTTCCAAGCCTTGAATCCATGGCCATGCCACCGCACGGTGACAGTGTCCCTTATAGGAGACCCGACAAGCCTTTGAATGTGAAGGCCCCACCACTGTCTGCATCAACAAATATAATTATGCGGTCTTGGCATAGGGATGCAGGCTCTGCCTCACTGCAGATGAGGCAACGCTTTGGATGGCTACAGCTCAACGCAATCTGCTGCAGCCAGAGCCAGATATAACAAATGCTGACAGTAAAGCGACTAGCATATGGAAGGTGATTATGAATATATGTAAAACTCCTACGGCCGCTGTGCTGGTATGCTTAAGATCCATTATTAGACTGATTAACCGCAATCATTGTGTAAAACAGTGAGTGTTCCATCTTTTAGGGTTATGTTTGTCGCATATGGATGATACATGTTCCAACTCCAACAGGACACACCGCACCTGATGGAACAGAAGAAAGGAACAAAGCAACTGTAATACGATCTAGTGACACGAAAATGCTAAGCGCTTCCCAGCAAAAATCGCTTTTACAAATTCTATATGATATGGACAAGTGACGTCCCCACGTTTAACAATCTTCAATCACGACGTTTACACGTTCGCAAAGGGACCACTAACCCCAGCTGCCCGGAAGCCTTAAAAGGAAATGAAATCGTGTGTGTGTGTGTGTCTATATATATATATATATATATATATATATATATATATATATATAGAGAGAGAGAGAGAGAGAGAGAGAGAGAGTCAGGCTAGAATACACTCGAGTGTATCCGGAGCGGAATACACTCAAGTAGTTTTTCATGATGCAATATTTTTTTTGAAAATCTAATCCGTTGATCTTCTTAAACATCTCGTGAACAACTCATACGTAAAATTTGAGCACATTTGGATATGTATAGCTCATGTTATGAAGACTGCAAAAATTATGCATTTCAAATTAGTTTCGCGCGTTGATTTTGTTGCCCTTGGATGAGTGACTTACACTCATCCAAATGAGCTCAAAATTTGTATGTAGCCTAGTTATAATATGACGGTGAAGATCAATGGTTTACATTTTGCAAAAACTAGTCTTGATATGCAAACACACTTGAGTGTATTCGTGCGATCTGTACACTCGAGTGTATTCTAGCCTGACTCTCTCTCTCTCTCTCTCTCTCTCTCTCTCTCTCTATATATATATATATATATATATATATATATATATATATATATATATATATATATATATATATATATATATATATATATATATATAGGGTATATCTTCGCTACCCGTGCGGGTAACTAAGATTCGTTACTCGTGCATCAATTTTGTAATGGGATGACACATATATGTAATGAGACAACCGAAATTGTAATACAAAAACTCGTTTTGTATTACTGCGCTGTTACAGTAATAAATATATATTTATTACTGTAACATCGCTGTAATACAAAACGAGTCTTTGTATTACAATTGCGGTCGTCTCATTACAAATTTGGATTGTCTCATTACAAATGCATACCTTCCCATTACAAAACTGATGCACGGGTAGCGAATCTTAGTTACCCGCACGGGTAGCGAAGATATACCCATATATATATATATATATATATATATATATATATATATATATATATATATATATATATATATATGGGTCCATCTTTATTGTCCGCGCAGGTAGCTACCCGTCCACCCTTTTGATTATTTTTTTTTGCAATTGCAGAGGAGCATTTTATCTAGCTCCCCAAAAAAATTCATCCAAAAATAATATCATTTGTCCCACCAAAATAAAAAAAAATCCGTCTTTATATATATTTGTTGTATATTTTGTACAGAGTTACTATTTTAGTCGTGTAGTTACTTTCTTATCACCATAGTTACTTTTTTGACAGCAGAGTTACTTTTGTGGCCATAAGAGTTACTTTTTTTACTGTCGGATAGCAAAATTCCAAGCTACCCGCGCGGACAATGAATGAATGCCATATATATATATATATATATATATATATATATATATATATATATATATATATATATAGAGAGAGAGAGAGAGAGAGAGAGAGAGAGAGAGAGAGAGTCAGGCTAGAATACACTCGAGTGTACAGATCACGTCGTACACCCCAATGGTGTTTGCCTATCTGGACCATGTTTTTCCAAAATCTAATCCATTGATCTTCATGGTTACAATAATAATAGGCCACATATAAAAATTGAGCTCATTTAGATGAGTATAAGTCACTCATCTAAGGACAACAAAATCGACGCACAAAACTAATTTGAAATGCATGATTTTTGCCTCCTTTAGATGCACGACCTATAAGTGTCTAAATGAGCTAAAATTTATTATATAGTAGGTTCTTAAGATAATTAAGAAGATCAACGGTTCAGATTTTTCAAAAAGTTACTCTATCTTTAAAAATGATTGAGGTGTATGGTGCCTCTAGTACACTCGAGTGTACACTAGCCTGACTCTCTCTCTCTCTCTCTCTCTCTCTCTCTATATATATATATATATATATATATATATATATATATATATATATATACATATATATATATATATATATATATATATATATATATATATATGGTCGGTCCAAAAAGCGTGTTACTGTATTACCAAAACTTTGGGTACAAAAGAGTTTGCGCCCCCATTACATCCCTGGATGAAGACATCCAAACAACCAGAGAAACAAACTAAACACAAGCTACACAGTAGCCATCTACCTAGATAAAAGAAGAAAACAGACCCGCAATACTAACTCAAGAGATAACAGAGAGACTGAAACGACTATCCAAACTATACATGCCAACACTGGCAGTATACTCATCCTCTGAAATTGTGACAACATGGGAAGCTGAACCATCACTTCAGCAGCCTGGGAATCTCAGGAGCAATATAGCAGGAACCTCCACTGCTATCATCCAGGTCTTCGAGTTTCTGGCAAGCAAAGGAAACTGCCAAGGGGACCTGGTTATTTCTTTATGCAAGAACCAGAGACCAAGTAACGAATGTTGTTGTTTGCACAACAGCACCCCAGATATGGACCTCCTGAAAGAACAAGAAGAAAGAGAAAACAAAGACAACCAGCAAACCACTGACTCCAGCCGACAACTGAAGAGGCCAGTAACCATACCACCAACACTGATCACTAGCATTATGCCCACCTTCAAAGAGTGACGTCTTTGGCTTCTAGAGACTGATTCAAGAGTTGCAAGAGAACATCAACAATGCTAGTTGTTAAGGCCCAGTTGCTTCTCATTCAAACCTACTATATATATAACAAGGCAGTGCAAGTCACACAAGAATCCATCAAAACGTTGCACTGCACACTGGGATCATGTGATTAGTCCACCTACTAGGTCTTCACTGGCATTAATGAGCACCCACAAATTTGTGAAGAACAGATAGATCTGTAACCCCATTCCTCCAGTCAACAGCAAAATGGATCTTTGAATCCAAATAGGACCGAACACCAGCAATTAATGGACCTTGATCATCGGTAGAAGTTGTTTACACAACAACAAACACAAACACCCAAAAGGTATTCCTTGCACGCAGCAGCAGAACGGGCAAGGAAGAAGAGAGGAAGAAACTACCCCTCTTTGACCAAACCCCTCGTGATGCACCTGAAAGTCTCAAGGTTTTTCATCAAACACCTTGAAGGTGTTCCAAATCTACTATAGCAGAGCCATCACCGTGAGCATGAGGCGCCTGACTGCAATGAGACTCGATCAGCTTGGGGCAACCCAACCCGCAGCAGCAGAAGGCATCAAGATGCACCACAGTGTTGCTCTTCCAATCAGTCAGAGCAGACCTGCGCCGCTCAAACACCTGAAGAGGTGTATCATTCACAGCAGTGGCAGAGGGGCCAAGGAGGAGAAATTTTGAACAAACTGCTCCCCGTAAGCTCGATTGCCCATGTGCCTGCTTGAAAGCTTCTGAATACTCAGAAGCATTTCCTCGAACACCGAGAGGCCATCTACACATGGCAGCAGAAGCCAACAGCCTGGATTCGTAGGAGCCACGACCACCTATCCCTGTGACAGTGAGAGCCCTAGTCGGAGCAGCCACATCTTGCCGAGGAAGAAAGGAGAAGAGGAGGAGGAGCGGATGAGGGACATGGCTTGAAACCCCAGTGACAGAGTCGACCTTGAATAACACCGAATCTGTGCAAAGGTAGCTTCGCTCCATCCAGTCACCCATGAACTAGATGGAGGCCGATTGAATCGGCACACAGCTAGCCCTCCAGATCTATAGTCCATGCAAGCACCTAACATCCAGTCAACTCCCCATTGATTCTCTTCCATAACCACCGGAGAAGGATCCCTTGACCTGGAGAGACGGGGCTGAGACCCATCCTCCTTGACTCTCGCCGCCGCCAGAGATCCGCCTTCTATCACCAATCTATCTGGGATGTCGAAACTGGCCTTATACAAAAGGACCTCGACGGACACGAGAGTGCCAGGGGGAGGATAGCGCTGAGAAGACGCCCCTCCCCCCATCGGCGCCGTCGGGAGCTCTAGAGAGAAGGGAGAGCTCTCCAATGTTCAACTACACTTATATATATATCTGTGTGTGTGTGTGTGTGTGTGTGGAATCCCACATGTACTGTTTGGATTCTTCATGTTGAATCGTTGTGAATCATAGATCGTGCCACTTAATCATTATTGGGATAGACCATGGGGCATATTTTAGTTTGTTTATTTTTTTTGTCTAGTTTTCCTTCTGCTTAATTCTTTTTTATTCAGGAGAAACAATTACAATAGAAAAGAAGGCGGTCAAAATCAAAGAACAAGAATAAGAGGGATATCTCTCTGTAGCTTCCTGTTGCGTTTTGCTCTGCCTTCTCTCTACTTTCAAATATTTCCTTTCTTTTTTCCTCACCACCTACGGCTTGATCATCCAATCAGCTCCTTTATCAAAGTCGACCTTCTGATCCCGAGGTAGGCATTTTATTTCCTGGCAGTTCTCCTTGATTGAGATGTGTCCCCTGTGTTTGGTTTTCTATGGCAATGTAAATCATTGGATATCACCATGGATGATATCAACATGAGTGTGGAAAGAACTTTCCCTCTCATCCATGTTGATAAAAACAAGATACACATGGCTCTCTTTCATATTGAAAGAAATGGTTTTAATCCACCAATTGAGATGACCAGTGACAACACGGCTACCCTCCCTCCATTGGAGTTTGGTGGTCATGCAATGAGTTACAAAAAGGTAGCAATGACAATTACTTTCCTATAGTCTATCCGGTTAATGTTTGTCATAGTAAAAAAAGACAATATATTGGTGAGAACAACCACCCTATGTTGACGACAAAACAACTGACGATGATGCAGAGATCCACAAACATAGCCTTGATAATGACACATAATGTTGTTGCTCTAGCTAAGGCGTATATTAAGGATGAATAATCTAGCAAAAAGGTAGTCAAAAATAATGATATTGCTACCACATACCCTATAGATTATCAAATCGACCAAACCCAACAAGACACACAAAAAATGAGAGCAAAAATGGTGAACGGAAAGGAAAAAGAAAGAAGAGTGACTTGAAGAAGGAGTCAGCCACATCAGGTTTATACTCTGATCTCAAGGAAAAAATAATAGCAGTACCCCGAAAAATAGTTTTGATATCATTTTAATTGATTCAACACTTTTAAATAACACGAAATAGTATATGTATAATGGAAATTGTAAGAAAATGGAAAATTGTATGCTTTATGTATGCATTGCCTTGAAAGAAAGACGTGGCCATTTTGGTTGCTTGAAACAAAAAAAAAGTGCTTATTATGCTTTAACATTGGATACTTTGCTATGGTGATTGCAAGTACAAATAGAATAAAGTATCATACTATTTGAATTTTTTTATAAAAAAATATTTATGTTTAATATATTAATTACAGTGAAAAAGAAGGCAGACGGGCAACAAGCTGCACTGTCAGCCCATTTTGAATGACGAAGCCTATCCACCTGTACACTACATCCATATATATGAGAGTCATGACATTGTTATGAAAAAAAATTTGTACCATCTTGAGAAGCTCCACAACTTGTGGTGTTAAACCTGAAAGTATCAAAGCCAAAAGGTATGAAAATATGTTGATTGTCAATACACACTTTCTCATGCCTAACCACTTTGACTAAGGAAACTTTCAGGACAGTTGTCCCACAGTAAAATATCCGCCTTTCAAGCCCACCAGTGGATAAACTCCTATGAAGTCCACACATGCATGCTTTCCTCCAACCTAGCTAAAAAATCAAGACATATGCTGGCTTAAGAGTCGATCTCCCCTCTTGTGGATCAGTCAGAAAATTCAATGGTGCCTCTTTCTTAACAGATATTCCCGCATACCTTAGTGCATCACACAAAAAATCCCTAAAAAGATCATGCCTATACTTGAAGCCCGACAATTCCTTGCAATGAACTGCATGCTCGCCAAAAGAGTGTAAGCACACCTTGCGACAAATAGGGCATACCGCATCAATTGAAAATAGGGGAGTCATAAGATGATATCTGAGGATAGATCGATACTCTACTTGAGATATATGTAGTCCAATCCCATCAATAGGAGTAGCAAGAAGAAAATCTTGAACATGATCAACTTGTAAACATTTGAAAATAGCTTTTTATCTAAAAATCATGTCAAACTTAATATCCATGTCTTTAACAATTTTGCTAAAAGAGTACTTTCCAAAGCATGTTGGGCTTTGAGGGGACGATATCCTCATTAGCAAAATAGCTAAGATCAAAAGATGGGATGGTGACAAGAAGAGAATCCAAAGCACAGTTGAAATCAGAGTCCATACTGTATATTCTTATGTCTCACAAAATATGATCTTGGAGCACCCAAAATTGCGCTCTAGAGGCAACACAAGAATATGAAGATTCCTCTGTTGCCAAATAAAGTCTCAGACCACCGCGTTTAATTGAATAAAAGCATCCAAAATAGAACACAAGAGATATGATAGACATGTATGCACCACATTAGACATAAAGTTCCTTTGGATTAAGAATGCAACAAAATAGATCCAAAAATATGCAAGTCATGCAAGAGAATGAAAGATCTTACTCTAAAAAAAGATCTATTAATCTAATTCCAAAAGAAGACATTCTCACAAATTGCTTCTCCCCCAGCACAACAAAGAAGGTGGGAAACAGGTTAGGTCGCATCATTTTTTCCTTAAAACCCAAACAATGGATGGGTACATGCATTAATGAGGACGAGACACATGATAGATATGCATGTGATAACATGTATAATAAGCATGTGATAACTTACTTATTGAGAAAAAAAATTAGTTGTGATTGAAAGACCGAGAACTTCAAAGGCATGCAAGGGCAAATAAAAAAACTATCATCGTTACTTTGTTCAAACTCCACAATGCATTGCATATTCTCTCTTTTTGGGTCCTTTAAGAGTAACCCAATCCACTCTAGTAAACATTAAACCCTTTGCCTTCATTTGACACCTAAATCCCTAATGATTTTTTCAACTTACTAGATAAAGCATCAAGATGACTTCCTTGGATAATACCTCCCTTAACAACTTGGTGGAAGACGTCAACATAGATTTCATGATCAACTCAATGTGACTCATAAAAGTATGAGGATCTAGAAGCCTCCTGATCACCCTCAACAATTTTCTAGCTAATGCATCAATGAAGACCGTGCAAATAATAAAAATCTTGAACAATTACATGGTATCTCCATTACTCAACCAAAAATCCTATCCAAAAATCAATTCAATTACATTCTTACTGATAACTTGACGTATGATCATATGGTACGGCTATTCTTAACTACTTTCGGGGAAGCAATCTTTATGGTAGGACATACTTCCAAATGGGGCCTGAAAATTGTGTCATTATGGTAGGGAACGATGGCATTGGTTGGATGACCCTATATGGACTATCTCCACTTCTCTAGGAGTTTGCCATGTTTAGCTATCACCACCTCCCTTAAAGGTAAGCTTCCATATGTGAACCACACATTTACAACCTACTAACTATAAACAGTCACACATGTGTTGGTCTGCTCATTTACATAATTAAAATCTTCGTTGAAGAACCATACCAAACACCTAATCCATTTTATGATGTATTTGATCATCCAATTATTTTGTTGTCACCAATGCAACATCACCAATGCACTAACAACCATGCTTCACCCCAAAAATTTACCATAAATGAACATGAAAATGATATAACACAACCAAAGGGCCACATTTGGGCACATAAGGACCACTAGCAATCTATTCACATGAAGTACATATGCTTTATAAAAATTCCTCTAGGGGATCAACATGGTCCAATAAACAATTAAATGAAGATATATATGAGAACAACGCCTTGTCTTTAATTACTAGTAGCAGCTTTGAAACTGACATGGATAATAAAATGATTAACATGGCCATATAAAAACTTGCATCGGATAATTGTCTAGCTATTGATGTCAAAACCATTAGACATATAGAAGAAGGGAGCCAAGAGAACAAGAAATGATCTCTAAAATATTAGACAAGAACAATCTCACATCTTCATCGTAACATGAAAAGGACCCATGGGCCCAAGTATAACTATTAATGACTTGTGTCCATCATATTCAACTGAGTGTAACAACTTGCCCTATATCCTTTAAAAAAATTATTTATTGACTTGATAACATCTCCTACATTGATTTTGTGGAAAGTAAGGTGAAGTGCATGATTTATATATACTTTTTGCTCACATTTGCATGCATTTTCAATCCACTTTCTATCTCAAGTTGCCTCTAGTCACACTATATTTTCCACTTTTTAGTTGTCTTTACTTGTTCCATGTTTGTTATTACATGTACATTATATTGACAATGAAATGGGGTTAATTTGACCATGATCCGACCTTATTTGGATTCCTTAAGAGATTGCACAATCTTCAAGAAATTTTTGAAGTTTCTGACAGAAACACACCATGTGATTTATCCAACACATTGTGTTTGTTGCAGACAGAAATATCCTTGCCCTGATGTGCAGCAACTAGGTGTGTTGGTCAACTGACACGCCGTGTCCTTTCACTCCAAGAATTTGGCAAAGTCCCTGTCAAGCAAAAACACGGTATGTCTTTAATACACACACTATTTCCTCTCATTCCAGGATCCAATGTAATACAACAACACAGGGTGTCAGTATATGCATACGACATGTTCATTGAATCTAGACTTGCTAGATTTTCCAGACTAGAAAAAACATGTCGTGTCGGTCAATCGACACACTATACAACCTTCACGCATGGTGGTTTTACATTCAATTATTGAGTGTGACACATTGTGTCTTTTCATAGACACATCGTGTCGCTAGTGATCTCATCACAATTTAAAAGGAAATTGTCCCTTGTTTTTTAATATGAAAGGATTCTTATAGAATAGTTATCACTCACCATCTAAAGAGTTTCTTGGCCAGAGAATAGAGTAGGGAAGGAGGGCAATTTTAGAGAAGATGAGTTGAGAGAGAACCTCTTCTCTACTCCATCTCTCTTCACCGACTATAGAAAAAGTGCCCATTCTCCATTCCAATCCCTCAAAAGAGGAGATTGTTGGAGTATGAGCATTAGCAAGAAGGAAAATTTGGTGGTGTGTACAGATCTAGCGGCTAAGAGTGGTAGGATTGGAGTGAGGAAGAGAGCAACTCACTTGCAAATTTGAGCACGAGGCAAGGACTGACACGACTAAGTGTTGGGGTGCTCAAACATGGCGTTAGGGCAAGGTGTAGAAATGAATTTGAAATTGGGGTTAAAAACCCTATTTTTGCCTGTCAAACACATTGTGTTTAAAGAGGTAGACATTGTGTCTTCAATGTATATTAATGCCTCTCCTTGTTTATTTTTTCTCTGTGGGGAAACACACATGTTTGAAAAATGGCATGCCATGTGTCCCATCTTAGCAGCACTCAGAGTAGTCGGACAAGTCAAGGACACACCGTCAGAATTTTCAAACGTTGTGTTGCTGCTCCAGGTGAAGATGTGGCAGTGAAGCCCCATCCTAATACACCATGTGCAACAAAGCGCACGCCATATGTTGTGATCCCAAAAGAACCTAGAAAGTGTGAACCTATATGCACACATTGTGTGTAAAATCATATATGTCGCGACTCTCTACAGGTGTTCATTTGACAACTTTTTTTTCAAACTGTGCATGTTGTGTTGATTTCAACATACATCATGTCGCCACATTATAAAACTTCATGCTTGTACAACCTACATTGAACACGTCGTGTTGGTTTCACCACACACCATGTTTTCTAGAACTGAGAGGCCAAAATCTTTCTATCTGGTATTGACATGATGTGTCATTTGACAAATACGTTGTGTTTGAGCCCATTTGTTGCAGAAGTTTGATTGTTATGCATCACTTGCAATGATGTTGGCATATAAACTTTGAGGGTGTAAGTTTATTATATTCATCCACATAAAATTTATTTTGAAAAGAAAATTGATAATACTTTATTTTACGTAGTTTTTGTATATATTTTACACCTCTTTTAGTATATCTTTTGTTAACTTTTCCTAAAGTTTGACTATCTCTTTGACTAAAACCTCACTTACATGGTTTCAGGTACATTCACAGCCCAAGTCGCGGTCACTACCTTGACTGCGACCCTCTTATCCTTCAACCGCGGTCATAACTAGGGCCACGATCACCGGTAAACCGCGATCACAAGGAGGTTGCGATTAGTACAAAGGCATCAAGCAAACCAGGGACCACGGTGTATTTGGAGACCGTGGATGCCAAGTTTTCCCGTGACTCAAGTAAGGTCGAGATCTATATGGGATCGTGATCCTGGAAGACCGTGAGCAAGCAGGACTGCAACCAGCATGGAGGCCGCGGTCATTGCGAAGTGTGCGATTCTTGCCCACGATTCCTGCAGACCGCGACAGAGTGAGAAAGCCTCAACCTCGACCGTGATCCTTGCAAACCGCGACTTAGTTGGTCGCGATGAAAGGAGGAATAAAGAGTAGACCGCGACTGCGATCTCACACCTCACCCAACTAGGACCATGACCGCGGTCTAAGCTTAAGTCGGTGAAATGTGCCTATAAATAGCACACCCACCTGTCTTGTCAAATCATCAGATGATTGATCAGATCCCGAGGACCACGAAGTGCTGCTGCATCCCAGATTCATTCCAGACCATCCCATCCACCAGTCTTAGATCTCCAAAGGTAGAAGTTGAGGAGAGAGAAGGTCGAACACTCCTTCGAGAGAGAATAAGACCATCTACGCTATCAACATGTTAGATCCAGATCTGAAGAAGTACTGTGTCGTATCACGTCTCTTCTCTCTCTAGATCTATCATTTCATTTCATTGTACTTCCCTCCTCTCTTCGTGGGACTTCATGTATCTATCTTTCTGTAATGTTGTTATGTTGTCCACAAGCATGAGCATCTAAATACCTTAACTTGGGTTGAGAGTAACCACTAAGGCTCTCCCAACATGTATATTGTCTCTTTCTATTGAAATTATACATATTCTTATCAAGATTATCTCCACACACCTATTTTAATGCTTTACTTGTATGCTTAGCTACCATCTTATGATGTTTGATAGTTTATATCTTGAGAGAGTAATATCACCTTTATCACGTGTTATGGAGTAGTATGAATACACGAGAGTGTTGGAACGCTAAAGCCTTAAAACCATATGCTATGTGACATGGTTTTTGTGTAGTCATCTCGAGAGAGAGGCTATCCTTGGACTTAGATCTATCCTCATCTCGAGAGAGAGTGGAATGGACATTTTTTATGGTTGATTGTAATCTTGGTAAGAGTATGCGAGAGATAGATGATGTTGCATGTTGTTGAGAAGCCTTAGTAGGTGAACCCCAGCCTGAGTTTCCTCTCATATACTTGTTTTCGTTTTCATTTATTTTGTTATCTTTGTTTTGCTTGTCTTAGCCCTGGTTTGTGTGCCATCGTTCCTTAGGGAACGCCCTTTTATATACCCCCTCACCTGGAGTATATGAGTGTTAGATTCTATGTGCTTAACATTGTCAACCTTGTCCCTGTGTTCGACCCCAATCACTACATTGGACCCTGTTTATCGTTGCGGGAGCCTGAGAGTCGGGTTATCTCTTTAAAAGTCTGACTACTCTAAATCCACTCCTTTTGGACGTGTGTTTTAGGCCGGTCAACTTTTTGGCGCCGTTGTCGGGGACAAGGAAAAATGACACTATTAAGAACTCGAGTCCACTTACTATACTCTCGTGCCTCAAGCTTAGTGATAATGTTGACAACACTATTACTTTAAGTTTGCTACCCTGAGTTTGTGTAGAATAGTTTGTTTTAACACGTCCAGTTTCCTAACTCGACTGTACGATCTATTCAGGCACCCAGGAAGAAGCAGACTTGTTCAACTTTTCTCCTTTCCACCATGCCACCTCATGTGGACACTACTCTCTCAAGTGACGAGCGTAACACGAGGAATCAACACCACCCACCACCACCAGGCTTAGAGGAAGACAGAGATGGTCGTTACAATGACAGTTTCCAACATGAAGAATGCGAGGAAGATCCTAAAGAGTGACATGAAGAGGATGGTCGTCACTACGAGGAACAATGTCATCGCCACAAGCACAGAAGAAACCATAACAACCATGAGTGTGAGGCCGAGAGAAATCACAACCGCATGGATAGCGATAGAGAGGACGATGAGGAAGGGAAGACCCTTCATGAGTTGGCAGAAACAAGGGCCAACGAATCAAGATGTCCGATCATTGTACTGAACTTTAACGCATCAAACTTCGAGCTAATATCAGTTGTCATATCTATGATCCAGAACAAACCTTTTCGCAGAAACTCAAGGGAAAACTCGTACCATCATCTTGATGCTTTCAAGAACATTTGTGATACCATTAAGATGAGGGGTGTCCTGCAAGAGGTGATTTAATACAATGGTTTCAACTTCTCTTTGGAAGACAAGGCTCTGTCTTGGTATCTAAATCTTCCCCGCCAGTCCATAGATGGGTGGAGACCCCCTGGCAGATGCCTTTGTTACCAAGTTTTATCCTACTGAGAGGATCACCCGTAACATGCAGAAGATTACATCTTTTGCACAAAAACCAGGAGAGAACTCGCATGAAACATGAGAGAGTTTCCAAGAGTACGTTAGGGATTGCCGCACCACAACTATCGTAAGGGGTTCCTAGTGACCACTTTCTATAATGGTCTGACTCATACAAAAAGGACTTCATTGAACGTTGTTGCAGGCAGTGATTTCCTGGGGAAAAAGCCAAGCAAAACTATGAAGATTCTAGAAAACATGGTCGTGCTTCAAGCGGGCATAGAACATGACAGGAATGACAGAGGGACGCCGAAGAAGGTAGGATCTGAAGGACCATCCATGGAAGCCAAGGCTCTAGAAACTATAATAGCTCAAATTCACAAAATAGCAACTAATGTGAAACATATAAAGGATATTGGAGGCAAGGGCAAGAAGCATACCAAGAAAGTCATGAAGTGTGTCACCTGTAGAGAAGGAGGACATGGGGTCGATAATTGTATCTACACCCAGCCAGAGGAAAGTGAAGATAGAGAAAGTGAAGAAGATACTACACAGAACCTTTCATATGCTAACTTTAAGAGGCCAGACCACCCTGGTTTTAGCTATGGAAATAAGGACACAGCAGAGAATTCGCACCAGCTGAGCAATTCACAAAAGCCATCGACAGGATTCAAAAAGAGGGGCGGACAACCACAGTATACTCGAACAACCAATTATCAGACCAATAAGAATAACTACTCAGCACAAGGTAAGAACCAGACTCACCAAGGAGTAGGACCTAGCCAAGGGCCAAGTCAAGGCTAAGGCTAAGGATAGGGGTAGGGGAAAGATAACAGCCAACCAGACTTAGTGACTCAACTATTTGATTTCTCTAAGAGGCAAGCTACTGTGAACGATCAACTGGCACAAAGTGTCCTAGCCAATTCTGGCATCCTAACAACTATACAAGTCCATATGGCAGATATGCAGACACATCAACGCCAAATAGACCAACAACTTGTCCAGTTGAAAGAGTTAGTAAAGAATCCCTCAGGAAAGATCATGTTGAATACAGAGACTGCAAAAATGGCTACACACTGTTCTGGGAGGATGTTGATCAAATCTACAACTAGGAACAAGAATGAGGATGTGAAAGAGGAAGGACCGCGACCCGAGAGGGAAGTTTCTACTGAAAAGGTTGTTGACAAGGGTAGGCATGTTGAAGAAATTCATGTGAAAAGTGGAGAAGCTAGGCATCCAGATCTCGTTGAAGAAATATTTATGAAGAAAAGCCCATATGCCCCAAGAATTCCATTCCTGTACAAGCTTATCAAGGTGCACTTGAAGAAAAGATACAAAAAATTCATGGAAGTAGTGAAGAAGTTGCATATATATGTCCCCTTTCTTTATGCTTTAGAGGAGATGCCCACATATGCTAAGTTTTTCAAGGATCTTATCACAAAGAGAAGGAGAGGAAACCATGTCGAAACGGTACACCTGGAAAACATGTCCAGTGCTTTCGTTCAAGCTAAACTGTCAACTAAGAAGAAAGACCCAGGAGCTTTCAACATCCCTTTTTGCATTGGTGACAATGTTGAAAGGAAGGGTCTAGTAGATTTGGGAGCCAGCATAAGTCTGATGCCCCTAAGTTTAGCACAAAGGTTGGGATTGACCGACATGGTCAAGACAAGTATGAGGATTGAACTGGCAGATCACACATTTAAGAGACATGTTGGTATAGTTGAAGATGTCCCAATTTGTGTGGGACGATTCTTCATACCATGTGACATAGTTGTGATAGACACTGTGGAGGACCTGAAGTGTCTAATGGTTTTTGGGTGACCTTTTCTAGCAACTGTAAGAGTTCTGATAGATGTCGTTGAAGGCGTCATAACTCTCCGAGTTGGTAGTGACCACATAAACTTCAAAGTGAAGGATGCCATGAAGGGACCGTCTCTTTCAGAGTCAGTCTACTTCATGGACAACTATAACTAGTATTGTGAAGAGATTCAAGAAGAAAAGGCCATTGTAGACCCACTGATGAGAGCCCTGAACAACCTGAACCCTTTGATAGATATCCCGAAGTGGTTGAGATAATATATTACCTTAACCAAGGCGAAGATAGTCTCAGTGATGATGAAGAAGTGATAGAGACAGTGAAGTACACTTCTTTGGAACAATCAAACGAAGAGCTAGAAGCTCCAAAGCCAAAGCTGGAACTAAAGCCACTACCAGAAGGGTTGAAGTACGAGTTCATGGTTAATGAGAGAAGGAATCCCGTCATCATCAATGTTACCCTCACCGAAGAGCAACAAGAAAGACTACTGGAAGAGTTGAGGTAGCATAAAAGAGAAATTGGATATTCCATTGAGGACATCAAGGGACTTAACCCAGCCTTGTGCATGCACATGATAAATTTAGAAGAATCAACAAAACCATTGGTGCAACCTCAAAGGAAATTGAACCAAATGTTGAAGGAAGTAGTCAAGAAGGAACTATTAAATCTACAGGATGCATGGATTATATACACAATAAGCGACATCAACTAGGTGAGATCCATTCATGTAGTACCTAAGAAGGGTGGGATGACTATAGTGAGGGGAGATAATGGTGATGAAGTCACCACGAGAACTATCACGGGCTGGAGAATGTGCATAGACTAGAAAGCTAAATTCAGACACAAAGAAAGACCATTTTCCCTTGCCATTTATTGATCAAGTCCTAGAAAGACTTGCCCACCATGATTACTTCTGCTTCTTAGATGGGTATTATGGATTCTATCAAGTTCTGATCCACCCTGATGATTAGGAGAAGACGACGTTTACGTGCATCTGTGGCATGCATGCCTTCAGAAGGATGCCTTTTATCCTATGCAATGCTCCTGTAACTTTCTAACGTTGCATGATTTCCATATTCTCTGACTTCTTAGAAGACATAGTTGAAGTGTTTATGGATGACTTCTCAGTTTACGAAACCGACTTTGATGCTTGCCCAAGAAATTTATCTTTAGTTCTGCAATGATGCGAGGAGAAACATCTGGTCCTGAACTGGGAAAAATGCCACTTTATTGTTCAGAGTGGCATTGTCTTAGGACACAAAATCTCCAAGAAAGGCATTGAGGTGGATATGAGCAAGATCGAAGCCATCTCCAAACTCCCGCCACCAAGGTCCGTGATTGGGGTAAGAAGTTTCCTGGGCCACATTAGCTACTACAGGAGGTTCATCAAGGATTTCTCAAAAATTTCGAAGCCCCTTTCCAATTTGCTGATCAAGGATGTAGTGTTCGAGTTCGATAATGAATGTTCAAAAGCTTTTGAGACCCTGAAGGAGGCTTTAACCTCTGTATCAATCCTACAAGCTCCAGATTGGGAGCTACCTTTTGAAATAATGTGCAACGCTAGTGACTATGTCATAGGTGCAGTCCTAGGACAGAAGAAAGATAGGAAGCACCATGTCATATGTTACGCCAGTCATACGTTAGACGAAGCCAAAGTGAACTACACCACCACTGAGAAGGAGATGTTAGCGATTGTTTTTGCATTTGAAAAATTCTGATCATACCTTATAGGAGCCAATGTTAAGGTTTATACCGAACACGACGCTATACGTTATCTCATGCAAAAAAAGGACATCAAGCCAAGACTGCTAAGGTGGGCCCTGCTGTTGCAAAAATTTGATCATGATATTATTGATAAGAAAGGAAAAGAAAATGTGGTCGCAGACCACTTGTCTAGAATAGTTTTCGATGAAGAGAATCAGTTACCCGTGAATGACAATTATGTTGATGAAGCCCTATTGATGGCTCAGTCTGATGAGTAGAGTTTGCCCTGGTTTGTAGATATCTGTAACTATCTGGCTTGTGGCCATCTTCCGCCTGGCATAATGTACAACCAAAAGAAGAAGCTTTTCTCTGATGTTAAGAACAATTACTGGGATGATCCACTGTTGTTTAAGAGGTGTTCTAACAATCTGTATCAAAGGTGTATACCAGAGGAAGAAGTTACATCTATCCTAAAAGAATGCCATTCTTCGCCGTATGTAGGACATCACAGTGGAAAAAGAACGACTGCAAAAGTGCTCCAATCTGGGTTTTACTGGCCCACCCTGTTTAAGGACGTGACATCTTTTGTCAAGGCATGCAAGGAATGCAAACTTACTGGAAATATCAGTAAGAGAAGTGAGATTCCTATGGTCGAATGGGTAGAAGTGGAAATCTTTGATGTCTGGGGAATAGACTATATGAGTCCTTTCCCATCATCAAAAGGATACTTGTATATCCTAGTTGTTGTTGACTACGTGTCAAAGTGGGTAGAGGCGGTAGCAACCCAAACTTGCGATTCTAAATCTGTGATCAGGCTGTTTGAGAAGATCGTTTTCCCCCACTTCGGAGTGCCTTGTACTATCATAAGCGATGGAGGATCACATTTTGGAGAAAAGCAATTTGAGGCGCTACTAAAGAAATATGGGGTAAAACACAAAGTTTCTACACCCTATCATCCTCAAACCTTGGGACAAGTAGAGAGTATCCAACAGGAAGATTAAACAGATTCTGGAGAAAATGGTCAGCCGCACTCAGAAGGATTGGTCTATGAAACTCGATGATGCTATGTGGGCTTATAGGATAGCTTATAAAACATTAATAGGCACGACGCCGTACAGATTAATCTATGGTAAGTCTTGTCACCTACCTCTAGAGCTCAAGCATAAAGCCATTTGGGCGATCAAGTCTCTAGATATGGACTTGGAGAAGATAGGACAGAAAAGATTCCTACAGTTACAAGAGCTCGAGGAGTTGATATTGCATGCTTACGAGAATGCAAAAATTTACAAACAAAGAACTAAGGTTTGGCATGATGCCCACCTAAAGAACAAGGATGTTCGTGAAGGTGATAAAGTGCTTATCTTCAATTCAAGCATCATACTCTTTCCTGGAAAATTTAGAACAAGATGGTCGGGCCCCTTCTCTATGCTGAATATTTACCCATCAGGAATGATGGAGATTCAAGGGGATAAAATTGGAATTTTCAAAGTCAATGGCCATAGGGTAAAAAGATTTTACGAAGACGAGGCTTTTGTATGAAGATCTAAAATAAATTTGGAGGAACCAGATCAGTTACTAAAGAAAAGGAATGAGGAGTTGCCACATCCAGCTGCTGAACCAAAGGAATGAACATTTATTAAGTCTAGCTAGAGACTTTAAAACAAGCACTTCTTGGGAGGAAACCCAAGTTTTTTTTTGCTATTTCTTTAAGCTTTGTTCTCTCTACCTTTAGTTTGGTGGGTTTTCTACTCCTTTAAGTTTTGTACATATCTATCTTCCTTTTTGAGTAATTGATGATAGATTAAAGCAACAAGTTTGGTTTTGGTCGAGTAGCTCTAATCGCGATCTAGACTGCGGTCGCAATATAACCTTGCATCACGTGAGACTGTGACCTGCGGTGCCCATGATTAGCCACCTCTACTACGACCCACGGTGTCAATGATTAGTCATCTTGACCGTGATCTGATTTCTCCCTTAGAGTAGAAAGAGAAGACTGCGACCCGCGGTCTTGTCTCGAACATACCACGTTCATGGTCACTCTTTCTTGATCTATGATCGACAGGTTACGATCAATATAGTATATATTCTTAAACCCCAGTTTCTTGGACTCTTTTCGCTTCTATATTTCTCGAGTCTAAGTTAAATCCTACTTCTCTAAAGAATTTCTCCATCGTGACCGTCGACCCGTCGCCGCAGCAAACTCACCGCCGCACCAACCTTCTATGAATTCGTTGTCTCGTCCGATAAGCAGGTAATAGGAATCCCCCATTTTAGCCCTTCTTACCACCATTTTTATTATTTCTACCCGCCGTCGTGCCACCACCGATTTCATCTCACGCCCTATGCCATTTTTCTGATTCGTTCTGGTTGGTGGATATCTGTAGAGTCACCATCGGTTGCTCTTATTATTCCAATATCTAAATCGCCCTAAAGACGGCGTTTGCGAATAGTAACTGAAAACCCTAAAAATACCAATAAAGGGGCAACCGCCCACTGACGAGCAGGTCTACAATCAATCAACTTGTGTCACCAATCGACAGACGAAGAAGGGAAGCAAAACGGTTGGACCACAAAGACCGCGAGTCGTAGTCCATCTCCACTGCAATTGCGACTGTGGTGTACTCATCAACCCTAACCCAGTCGGGGTGTTCGCTCAAGCTTCAGGATCACATTGTGGATCGTGGTGTTGAAGAACGTTGCTCAAAGTTGCAGTCCCCTTGACCGCAACCTGCCTGATACATAGAATAAGACCACGATCGATAAATCAACAGTGATTGCATTCTCTTTCTAGATCAACCATGACCGCGGTGTCCCTTAGAGACCAAAACTGTAGTGTCCCTTAATCACTAACAAGACCACGAGTCACGGTTTATATATATATATATATATATATATATATATATATATATATATATATATATACTTGAAAAAAAATCCCTAAGAAGATTAATGACTATTTAATCAACCATAAACTAATCCATTGTAAAAACTCTATAGAATGTCTTCTCCAACAACCAGTGACCTCATCTACAAGAAGGAAACATCCTTGAAGGATGCAGAGAAGATAGTAGAGAGCCTGACAGCAACACTAAAAAAGAACACCTCTCTTCCAGTGGCCAAACGGGTCGAGTTGCAGTTGAAACTCGAACAATATCAAAGAATCTTGGGTCACCTGACTCCGGAGGACTCCCCACAAGAAACAGAACAAACAGAGCAGATGGAGACCTCCGAGTACCAACCAGGAGAGTCAGAAAGCCAAGTACAGGGGAAGAAGAGAAAAGCTACACCCAAGGAAAATAAGAGCAGCAAGAAGACAAAACCATTAGATGCTGAGAAACCAAGGGGGCAGGAGGCAAGCAAGGCTAAAGAAGTGACAGAGGAGACATCAACTGAATCTGGAAAACCCCCATTCGTGCCAAGGAATCTTGTACACCAGTCTACCTATGACTGAATGTACCAAAACAAGGAATTCAGCCCAACTTGTTACTTGGACGTAGAAGATTTTAAGAAGATGGGAATCTACGACAAGGTGGTCAAATTCCTGGGAGGCACACATTTATGCACCTTGAGCACATCTGAGGCCAAGACCTACAAAAGGATAATTGTGGAGTTCATGTCTTTGCTAAAGAAGGTCACCACCAGTAGTGAGATAAGAAAGGCGGGCGACGGGGATTATCAACTACAAGTAAGGCTACGAGGCGAGTCTTACATGTCACGGAGGTAATGCTAAACAAGATATTTACAGCAATAGAGGAAGAAGCAAAAGTCTTCTAAGCTGCCCCAAGAGAAAATGGATCAGTCACCTATGATAGCAATCAACTGTGGGAAGAGCTAACTGGAGAAGAGGAACACAGCTCAAAGAACTCCAAGGCCTTACTCATCACCTCGTGCTTCATTCACACAATCCAGAAAATTACTGCATACACAATTTACATGAGGTCAGAAATGAAAACAGTTAGCAAAGGAGATCTGTTCCAAATTTGGTCAATGATAAATAGAAAGTCGGTGAATATCGGAAAGATATTAAATGAGTGTCTATCTATGGCAGTAGGAGGGGAATTGAAAAGGAACTCAGGATATTGCATGGGCGGCTAGATAACAAAAATAGTTGAATACTTAATGAATGCAGAAGAGGTCCTAAAATATAGGGAGATGGAGGGACAACAAAGGATAGATATCAAGTCCCTCGTCAGCATGGGTATTCTGGCACAGAAGGGGGAAATCTATACTTCAAGTAGAGCAGATCAAAGAGGTTCCTCTCCCTTCCAGAGATGGTATTCTATGACGCCCACAAGCTACGGCCGACCCAAGACAACATTGAAAAGATGTACTCTGGGGCACTGCCAGTCGGCACGAACACAAAACCAACAGTTACAGCCAGGGAAAGCAATACCTCGGCTGAAATGAAAGAGAAAAAGAGTACAGAGCTGTACAAGAAATTAGCAGTGTAGAAAAAAAAGAAAGACACCAGATGCAGCTGCACCGCCAACCAAAAAGATGACAGCTACATAACAACTCACCCCCACGGCTCCCCCTCCAGAAGAACCAGTGGGGAATGCAGAACCCACACCTCTAGAGCCAAATAAGGAAGCGACTATAGTAGAGCCAAAGGTGGATAAAGAGGAAGGCACATCAGCCAACCTGCAGCCTGACGAAGAACTAGAGGCCGAGCCAGAAGGACAAGACTCCCAGGCTGTATCGAAACTAGAAATTTGTGGAGCGGGTGTGGACCCAAAAGACAATCAGGAGGAAAAAGAGCAAGGTCCACCTCCACAACCAACCATGCCCAACTCGTCAACAATGCGCATGGATCAACAACAACAACAACATGCACCTTCCTTCAGAGGTGTATTAGATATAAGGTTTAATGTCATGTGGGAACACATGCATCAAACCAACACAATAAATATAAACATTTCTTCTTATCTGTCTGCACTGACAATGCAGGTACATGTCCTTGACAAAAAGACTAGAGCACTACCTGACTTTATCCAAGAAGCTTTAAGCAACCAATGGATAATGATGGGAATTCTGAAGGAGATGAAAAATGAAATGGAGGACTTACAGAAGGAGAGGCAAGCCATTCGAGCCGAAAACGAGCATATGCGTCACAACTATGACGAGGCGATGGCTAGCCTCGAGGAAGAATGCCAACTCCTAGAAGAGGACCGCCGAAAGCTCGAGAAGGAACGCGAAGAAATCAATAACTGGTGGAAGAAAAAGAAGGTGAAGTGCTCTACAAGCCCAGCACACTCCTCATCGAGCCCCTCCATCCACGACGACAATGATGATGACAATGTAGGAGGGACTGGCACGGGAGAAGGGGCATTGAAAGAAGAAAGTGCCAACATAAAGACAACACCGGTAGCTGAGCCGAAAAAAATGAGCCTCCACAACAATCGAGCTCCCCCAATGACAAACACACAACAAAAACACAACATTGTCGAGGAAGCTCGACCTCAATAGAAATCTTGAGGAAGGTTAGGACAAAACCAATGAAGGCAGTGGTAGACTAGCAGAGCAACAATTAACACTGCCTACAACTGCTATGACACTAGAAGAACAACTTTCTATAGCTCACTGAGAAGAAGTCACCACAGAACTCAGCACGACACAAGCAACGGAGCTCGATAGGATACTAACTGAGCTGGGCACCAGTATCGAAGAGAGCAGCAAGTTCCTCCTATTCCAAACACACCATGAGCATAATGACTACCTCTATGATGGAAAGATGGAGACAAATCTAGAAATGATGGCGGCCACCAAGCTGGGCCAAACTTCTGAGGAGAGAAATATCAAAGACAACATAGTTGTAGAAGCTTCCTCAAAAGTAGCAGAACAAGTGGCCGCTACACAACCGTCAGACAAAGAAGTTGAACAAGTGGCCAAAGCCATGCTGACCATAGAAAAAACTCCAACACCTTCTGTGCAAGAAGTAACATCTGACAATGAGGACGGTGGGCTAGCAACCTTCTTTACGAATGAGCTCGCTATGGAGCGGAGTGCATCTGCTAGAGTAGAAATGCTTGGAGTAGCTCCCCCGCTACCATGAAAGATGCAAGAGATGGACATGTCTGCAGTATCACGAATCACATGTAGAGACGTCCACATATTGGTAGACGCCCTCAGCGACGATCTACTCAGGTCAGACATACTATATAATAACAACGATAGACGTCTAACCAGAGATCACTTCTGGAGGATCTTCAAGAAAAAGGCATGAGTACATAAAAGGCTATTCAATGTACTATGCGCCGCCCTCCTGGAAGAGTTTCTACACCCATACAAGCCGCAGTCGGTCTTCAATGGAACGACACATCTAGCTAGCCTCCAATACAACGAAGACTACAGGGCAGCAGAGGTCGCCGAACTGAAGGCAACAGTTTGAAGAAAGGAAACAAGATATGTTGTGCTGCCCATAAGGAATGTAAAGCATTGGGTATTGATAGTTCTCAACCTATACGAGCGGAAAATGATGGTGCTAAATTGTTGTACAGCCGAACTGGATAGTACTTCACTAATCTACAAAAGGAAGGACGCCAGAGATGCCCTAAAGATACCACTACGTCTGTAATGAGCAATCAAAGATGCAGATGATAAATTCCAGGGATTCTGAAAGTTCTTCTCCATCAACAAGAAGGTCCCTCAAGAAATGGTAGGCTTGGGGGACTGTACCTTTATAGTGTTGAGGATGATGGAAGCCATCAACAAGGGCATACCCCTGGAAGATCTAGACAATGAAGACCTACATGGACTGTGGGGTGTGTATGCTATGGAGGTCATCTACGATTGTCGATTCTTCAGCGACCCGGTGATGCCTTCACAAGTTGTACCCTGAAGGCTTCACATGGATATCCCTCTACCTGAAAAGGTCACCTGGAGGGAACAATTAAAGACCATGTGGGTGGATCTGACAGATCCAGCCAGAGTTGTGGCTTGGAAAGAAGGCTGGTATGAAAGCACTGGAGAAGCTGTAAAACACACGTCAGATGACGAACCAAAGCAGCCTTCAGTAGCAGAAGTTCCTAAAGAAAAACTTTCAAAAGAACAACCTGAGGAGGGAGAGGTTGAAGAAGAAGACCCGGTCGATGTGAAATTGGACGGACCAGCAGGAGAAATTATACCTTCTTTCAAGGACTTCGACACATGGAGCTGCCTTAGTTTGTCTTTAGAAGAACTGACTATAATCATGAGGTCCTTGAAAGAAGATGATTCGTCGGGAGATGTCATCTTCGAGAGAGATGGCATTTGTGTACTAAAAAATGACCTCTGGGAAATGCTAAAAACATGAGGGTATCTTTCAGTAAGTGTGATGTCAGCTTACTAGGCGCTGCTAGGCGATAGCATGCCAAATGCTCACATGGCATACTTCTTACTAGTAGATGATATCTTGAAGGATAAAAGATCAGGAGAAAAGGAGCGGCTGTAACAACACCTGGTGACATCTCTACCAAACTACATCTTTATGCTGATTCTTCATGACAATCACTGGAATTTGTTGGTCGTAAAGGACTCAGTCCTCTACAATAGCTCAAACGCAGCCTTCGCTCTTAATAAGAAGACTAACATGACTACAACAAAGACCCCCACTGAAGAAAAGGCCAACACATGCGCCGAGGCAATTGTTGACATGATAAGAAGCCATGGAAAAGGGTACCAGCATACGGTAGGAAAAGACTTCAAAAAGATGCAGTTCTGCCACAGGTGCCCCTATCAAATGACTGTGGCTTCTTCTATCTTACCTGGATGGTGGCCCTAGCCAATATCGACGTCAAGGTGGAGGGCAAGCAATACGAACAGTACCACGCACTACAAGGAATATACGCAAGCATGCTCCTCGAGTCCGAGTGGGCCTCCACCACCAACAAAAATAAATAAGAAAGACTGTTTAGATGTCTCACTCAAAATTTGACACTCTAAGACATGATTCAGGATAAGTTTGGGGGAGGAGTCATAAACGGGCTACAGAGGTACATTTAACATCCTTTTACCTCTTTAAAAATTGCAAAAAAAAATCAAAAGTTTTGCAAAAGCCACCCTTTTGAATTCAGAATCTAGCCTCTTCTGCTCTCAACTGGTAGTACCTTCACCCTCCAAGAGAGAATAATGAGCAACACATATATATATGTATATATGAGTAAAACAAGCAATATAGCAATCCTACTCTACCTCATTCTTATAATACGGTGTTGTACATGTGACAACCTTAACTCATGAAACCCTTGGAGACTAGAGAACTTCACCTAGACATACTCTTGACCAACCACCCCCACCTGACGCTTTTGACCAGAAAATCCTTATCTTCGTAGAGAAGGAAACAGCTACCCTTTTCAAGGCATATCTAAAAAGAGGCTTGACCACCCAGAAGACCAAGTAAAAATCCCTCACACCCAAGCCTGAAAGGAGATGTAAAAATCCAAAAAGAAAGAAAAAAAATAATGAGAGTTGTACCCAAAAGATGCCAAAAGTTTCCACACGGTCGGTGTATTGCTGCACTCATGAATGCATATATGTCGTGCCCGTATGTGGAATCTTAAAGCCAATCTTACACACCTCCAACCCTGAATGAAACTAACAAAACCACCTGACTTAAAGTCATAAGCCCAAAAAGGGCAACACTGTCCTTTGAGAGTTGTGGGTGAGGAGTTCAAAGAGAAGAGGAAAACACTTGAAGCCTTAAGCCTACCCGAACACATTATCATAGGGCCAACTGAAAATAAAGAAATGGTGTGAAAGCTACCCCTCGAAAAAGATCTTGTATTAGTATGGTTATTACCCAAGGAAAGGGGTGATAAGTTGAGAAGGAGGAGCCTTTTACATTTGAAGGCAATGGCAAGAAAACGAAGTTGTGCAACTCCAGTTGAGAGTGAGGAATGAGACCTAAGGGTTAGGAAACATGCTACAACAGTCTTGATGCAAGAATGATATATTTTAGTCATTTTATAAATTTTGTCACTTAAGATTGCTTTTTATCTCTCTGAGTTCTCAAACCTACATGTAGCCTGAGGACAGGCTTGATTCTAAGTTTAGGGGAGTTGATAACACCTTATTTTATGTACTTTTTGTATATATTTTATACCTCTTTTAGTATATCTTTTATTAGCTTTTCCTAAAGTTTGACTATCTCTTTGACTAAAACATCACATACATGGTTTTAGGTACATTCATAGCCCAAGTCACGGTCACTACCTCGACCGCGACCCTCTTATCCTTCAACTGCGGTCATAACTAGGGTCGCAATCACTGGTAAACTGTGATCACAATGAGGTCACGATCAGTACAAAGGCATCAAGCAAACTAGGGACCATAGTGTATTTAGAGACCACGGACGCCAAGTTTTCCTATGACTCAAGTAAGGTCAAGATCTATATGGGATTGTGATCTTGGCAGACCGTGAGCAAGTCAGACCACGACCAGCATGGAGGTCGCGGTCGTTGCTAAGCTCGTGATTCTTTCCCATAATTCCTACAGACCACGATCGAGTGAGAAAGCCTCGACCTCGACCGCGATCCTTGCAGATCGTGACTTAGTCAGTGTAATGATTGGGCCCACTGCCCTAGGCTCTAGTAGAGCTTCAGGAATGATGACTGGCCCCACAAACCACCACTAGCCTTAACTGCGCACTTTGTCCACACTGACGCGCAAGCCAGGATCAACTTCCTGACTGGTCACCCATCCTAATACTACTCCAAGATGAGCACGCTTAACTATGGAGTTCTTTAGTGATGGGATCCCGGAAAAGGAGGTGCACCTTGGTGATATGGGTAGTCCAATCATTCCTTATAAGATCTTTTTATCCGAGGCCTCAAATCCTGGGATGTTACAATCTCCCCCACTTAGACTCTTGACGTCCTCGTCAAGGCTCAACTATAAGACCTCATAATATGACCCCATTTCAGTGCAGACCCAACATGGCCTATGAACACCCAACTCTCGATCATGGAATACTAGCGCAAGGGTGGCTACATCACCATAGATAGCCCTTTCCTACATGCCTAGACCGTACGGCTCAAGACTGGCATGCCACATGCCCATGTGGGCCCCACACACTGGAGGGGTTATGGCTCTGATACCATTTGTAATGATTGGGCCCACTACCCTAGGCTCTAGTAGAGCTTCAGGAATGACGACTGGCCTCACAAACCACCACTAGCCTTAACTGCGCACTTTGTCCACACTGACGCGCAAGCCAGGATCAACTTCCTGACTGGTCACCTATCCTAGTACTACTCCAAGATGAGCACACTTAACTATGGAGTTCTTTAGTGATGGGCTCCCGGAAAAGGAGGTGCACCTTGGTGATATGGGTAGTCCAATCATTCCTTATAAGATCTTTTTATCCGAGGCCTCAAATCCTGGGATGTTACAGTCAGCCACGATGAAAGGAGGAATAAAGAGCAGACCATAGTCTCACACCTCACCCAACTAGGACCGTGATCGTAGTCTAGGCTTAAGTCGATGGAATGTGCCTATAAATAGCACACCCACCCATCTTGTCAAATCATCAGATGATAGATCAGATCATGAGGACCACGAAGTGCTGCTGCATCCCAAATTCATTCCAGACCATCCCATCCACCAGTCTTGGATCTCCAAAGGTGGAAGCTGAGGAGAGAGAAGGCAAAACACTCCTTCTTCGAGAGAAGAAGATTTTCCATGCCATCCACGTGTTAGATCCAGATCTGAAGAAATATTGTGTCGTATCATGTCTCTTCTCTCTCTAAATCTATCATTCCACTTTTTTGTACTTCCCTCCTCTCTTCATGGGACTTCATGTATCCATCTTTCTATAATGACATTATGATGTCCACAAGCATGAGCGGATAAACACCTTAACTTGGGTTGGGAGTATCCACTAAGGCTCTCCCAACATGTATATTGTCTCTTTCAGTTGAAATTGTACATATTCTTATCAAGATTATCTCCATGCACCTGTTTTAATGCTTCACTTGTATGCTTAGCTACCATCTTCTGATGTTTGATAGTTGATATCTCGAGAGAGTAATATCGCCTTTATCACATGTTATGGAGTAGTATGAATGCACGAGAGTGTTGGAACGCTAAAGCCTTAAAACCATATGCTATGGGACGTGGTTTTCGTGTAGTCATCTCGAGAGAGAGGCTACCCTTGGACTTAGATCTATCCTCATCTCGAGAGAGAGAGTGGAATGGACTTTTTTATGGTTGCTTGTAATCTTGGTAAGAGTATGTGAGAGAGAGATGATGTTGCATGTTGGTGAGAAGTCTTAGTAGGTGAACCCCAGCCCGAGTTTCCTCTCATATACTTGTTTCGTCTTGCTTGTCTTGTTTTTGTTTTCATTTATTTTTGTTATCTTTGTTTTGCTTGTATTAGCCCTGGTTTGTGTGCCATTGTTCATTAGGGAATGCCCTTTTATATACCCCCCTCACCTGGAGTATATGAGTGCTAGATTCTATGTGCTTAACACTATCAACCTTGTCCCTGTGTTTGACCCCAATCGCTACATCGGACCCCGTTTATCGTTGCGGGGGTCTGAGAGTCGGGTTATCTCTTTAAAAGTTTGACTACTCTGAATCCACTCCTTTTGGACATGCGATTTAGGCCGGTCCAAAATGTTCTTTGATTGAAAAGCATAAAGTAAATATATTCAAAGTGTGGGGTCAACTCCCATAAGGTCCTTCGTTTAGAGTCCAGAGTAGGACTTGAGTCTTCATCATCAAATGTCAGTGAGGGAGCATGAAAATACCTTCTTGATCTTATCTCCTTATAAGTAGAGCTTCCATCTTTGGATTGACCTTGAATGTTCATTGCTTCCCTTGGAGCTCAACGGTCCCATGTGTAAAGACCTTTAAAGCAAGGAATGGTCCAGACCACTGGGAATGTAGCTTTCCCAAAAAAAGCTTCAACCTGGAGTTGAAGAGAAGCACTTGATCTCCCTCAGAGAAGTCTTTTCTCCTTATCTTCTTGTCATTTCATGCCTTTGTTCTTTATTTGTAGATTTTGCATTTTCATATGCATCAAGATGGATCTTTTCAAGATCTTGGAGTTGCAACATTCTCTTTTCTCCTATTTTCTTCAAGTTTAAGTTTAGAATTTTAATTATCCCTAGAATTTTGTGCTCTAACTCTAGAGGAAGATGGCATGACATGACATAGATCATCTTGATGGTGTTATTCCAATAGATGTTTTTAAAGTTGTATAGAATACCCATAAAGCATCATCTATATTGAGTGCCCAGTATTTTCTTGAACTATAAATGGTCTTCTCCAGAATACTCTTAAACTACCTATTTGATACTTCAACTTGTCCTACCATTTGAGAGTGACATGGAGTAGATATCTTATGATTGACTCCATATTTGAGAATATTAATGAATTGATTTTTATTGATGTGTGTTCCCCCATCAGAAATCACAGCTCTTAGAAATTCAAAATGGGGGAAGATTATCTTATGAAATAGTTTTATTATAGATTTTGCATCCGAGACTCGAGTAGGGATTGCTTCAACCCATTTAGATACATAATGATATGCAACTAAGATGTATTTGTAGCCACATGAGGAGGGAAAGGGGCCCATGTAATCCACACCCCATTAATCAAATACCTCTATCTCAAGAATGGAGTTGAGAGGAATTTCATCTCTACTTGGTATACCTCATGTCCTTTGATATTTGTCACAAGCTTTGACATAGGCATGAACATCTCAAAATATTATTGTCTAGTAGAAACATGCTTGTAAAATCTTTGTAGATGTCTTCTCTCCTCCAAAGTCCTTTGTAGGAAGAAGAATGACAATTTAAAATGATAGTTGGGATCTCTTCATCAGCTACTCATCCCTAGATCAACCCATCTGTTCGTTTCTTAAATAACAATAAATCATTTCAATAGTAGAATTTGATATCATGAATGAACTTATTCTTTTGTTGATGTGGGAGATCAGGGGGAAGATGTCTGGTAGCAAGGAAATTGGCAATGTCTATGAACTAAGGGACTGGAAAAGAACTAATAACATATAGTCCTTCAATATGTAGATAATCATCAATGGGGAGAGAATATGTTACATCTGTATTTAGCCATGAGAGGTGATCAATGACATTGCTCTTTATATCTTTATTGTCTCTTATATCAAGGTCAAACTCCTAAATCAATAGTATCTAGTGAATTAGACATGGCTTGACATCTTTCTTGTTCAACATATACTTTATTGCAGCATGGTCGGTGTAAACCACAACCTTGAAACCCAAAAAATATTATTGGAATTTGTCAAAGGAGTATACTATTTCTAGCATCTCCTTCTTTGTGGTGGCATAGTTTGTTTGTGCTTCATCTAGGGTCTTTCTAGAATAATTTATGGCATGGATCTTTTTGTCTTTCCTTTGTCCTAAGACTACACCAACAACTTAATCACTTATATCACACATAATTTCTAATGGTGCAATCAAATCTGAGGGTTGAATAATGGGGGTACAAATAAGAAAATCCTTCAACTTTCTAGAAGTGGCCTGGCAATCATCATTGAACACAAAATCAATATCTTTTACAAGAAATGAGCACATGGTTTTTCTGTCTTGGAGAATTCCTTGATAAAACATATGTAAAACCTTGCATGCCCAAGAAAGCTCTGAACATCTTTCATGGATGTTGGAGTGGACATATTTTCAATTGCCTCTACCTTGGCCCTGTCAAATTCAATACCCTTGTTAGATACCACATGGCCTATTACAACTCTAGATTGTACCATAAAATGGCACTTCTCCCAATTTACTACTAGGTCAAACGTTTGCAATGTTGAATAACTTTAGATAAATTTAATAAATAGTAATCAAGTGAATTGCCATACATGCTAAAATCATATGTAAAAATCTCCAATACTCATTCAATGAAATCAGAAAAAATGGCCATCATACAACGCTAAAAAAGTCATTGGAGCATTACAAAATCATAATGGCATTCGTTTATAAGCATAAGTTCCATAGGTGTGTGTAAATGTAGTATTTTCATGGTCTAGTGGGTAATATCAATTTTTTGGACGAATCCAAAATAGCCATCAAGATAACAAAAATAAGAGTGGTTGGATAATATTTCAAGCATCAAATCAATGGAAGGTAGAGGAAAGTGATCTTTATGAGTTGCCTTATTTTATCTCTTGGAATCAATACACATGCGCTACAATGTGACTAAACATGTATGGATCAACTCATCATTACCCCTTTTATGACAGTTGCACCCCCTTTCTTGAGAACTACATGAATAGAACTCACTCAAGGGATGTCACTTATAGGTTATATGATTCCTAAGTCTCTTAACCTGAAATCTTCCTTTTTTACAACCTTTCACATATTTTGATTTAAACAACTAGGAGTTTCTATGCATGACCTCTTAGCACTTGCATTTTTTCCTGGAAAAAAACACAAGGTGTTTGTCAAAAATAGGACTTATTTTTCTTATGGTCAATGCTACACAGTTATAAAACCAATGCAGGATATTTTATCCTCTTATCATTTTTTGAGGTCAGAAAGAAGAAATCGGGTGATATAATGATGGGAGGATTAATAAACCATATTTCCCAAAAAGTAAATGTTGACTTGGTAGGGTTGGAAGCTACAACCTGGAGGAATAGGGTTGACCTCCAATTTCTCATTTGATCGGGTTTAATTGTTAGGCATCACTCTGACAATAGCAAGTTCAAACAGTACTTCCATGAACATGAAGAACACATTAAATTACCTGATCTAGAAGGGGTCACCTTGACAAATAAAGATAGTTGGAAGTTTTTTTTGTGTGATGAGAATGATGCTAGAGATAGACCTGAGACCTCCACTATATTAGAGGCATCTACACCACCACCTCCTCCTTCTACTGGTACACAAACTGATGATAGTTGGGCTATGTCAGACGTGACACATCTATATGAGTACATCCAATGGCACTTTGACCAGCAAGACACTTGATTGGACCAAATTGGTCGGTAGTATACTTATATGCATTCCATGATTTAGAGGATGGATATGTGGCACATAGCTCAAGGACACATGTCATGCCTCCACCACCACCACTACCACCTCAGGAGCCAGCTTTCACTGACATCCCTGATGATGACACTTTTAGGCAGCACTTCCCATCTTCTGATGAGGGCCATGGCCCTCCACTCTAGAAGGTATACAGTTGCAAACTTTTTTAATTTGAATTTTGTAGCGAGGACACTACAAAGTTCGACCTTGGGGGATATAACCGGCTGGTTGATAGTTTTTGTTTCCTTTGCATTTCTTTTTCCTAGTTTCTATTCTAGCTAGTGGTAAATTTGGTGTCAATCCAAGGCTTGTTCTATTTTGGATCGATTTTTAACTTTATGATAAACCTTTGCCAAATATTTTCTTGAGAAATATCGATTGAAGAAAACTTGTACAAGAATGGAATCTACTAAATGAAAATTGTTTCCATTCACATACGATTCATTTTGGGTTATTGCTTTCAGACCACATATTCATCTTTCATACTCTTGATTGTCTAATACATGTAACAATTAAATCTTCTTGGATTAATCAACATTATAATATTCTTTAGCATTCTAGATGCCCTTGTCAAATCCTTAGCACATTTTCAACCAACCTCTCAATGAAAAAAAATTAAATAAATAAATGAAATCCAGTTGAATATGCAATCCAATTGACTCTCCTATGCTTTAGCAAAAAAGACTTTAGTTAAAGGCCTTGTGGTTCTCAAGAAGAACCCATATCGATATTATTTAACCTTACTCTTCAAAAATTTAAGATATACTCCCCAAGAATATGGCTAAAATTCCCACATGTCATGCTAGCCTATTGTTGGTTAGATCTGGCTACGATGGTTAGGTGTTGTGTCCTAAAGAGGGTAAACTACCCCAACCATCATTCTATATTTGCATAAGTCTATATTAGATGTTGAGTGATGGAACCCATACTTAGTTTCTTAATCTTGTTCTAAAAAGTAAGGAGAGTAATTTTGGACTATATATATTAACTCAGATTTCATCTTTCATATCCTTAATAATAGAGAGATTCATGTTACATATTCACTAATTGTTGGCTTGGTCATCTAAATTCTACTTAATGTTGTTATGTTGATTCTTCCATATGGATTGTTGCCACTTTTGCTGAAACTAAACTTTCTTCTTGGGTGTTTAAGATTGAACTCATGACTAATAGTATAAACCCATTGATTATGATTGGATTGGCTCGGTACACTTGTTTCATTTCTTTGATTGATATGTGTGCTTGACATCTTCTCCAATTGTATTACCATGTTCTTTTTGCTTGAGGACAAGAAATGGTTCAAGCTTAGGGAATTTGATGTGCATGATTTATACAAACTTTTTGCTCACTTTTTCAAGTTTCCTCTAATCACACTAGATTTCCCACTTTTTAGTTGTATTTACTTGTTCCATGTTTGTGATCATAGGTACATTGTATTGATAAGGCATTGGGGTTAATTTGATCACGATCCAACCTAAGAGATTGCACAATCTTTAAGAAATTTGTGAAGTTTATGATAGAAACACACTGTGTGGTTTATCCAACACAGTGTATCCATCATAGATAGAAACATTAGCATCATTATGTGCAACAACACAATGTGTGTCAGCCAACTGATATGTCGTGTCCTATCATTCCAAGAATTTGCCAAAGTCTCAGCTAAGAAATATGATATGTGTCGCTTAACACACCAATCACTAAGATTGTTAATCCTAGAGTTTAAACCTTTTAACTTTCCAGTTAAGGTTAGTATAGAAAGGGTCGAATCCCAAAGGACAACTTTTTAAGATTATTTCTTCTTAAGCCAATTGTTTGAAAAACCAATTTATTTGTTTTTGGTATTTTCAGATTTTGAATGAGAATATAAAAGTTAGTTTGGGTGATGATTGATTACACTAAGAAATAAAATTGTATAAATTAAATAAGCACTAAACAAGAATTTTATTTGCCCTATAAAAAGGTAAACAAAGATTGTTGTTAGCATGAGAAATTATTGTGAATTGAAAAAACCAAAAACTAAGACAAACGAGACAGTCAGTGATTGAAATCAAAGGAAGAAAATTGAGGCTTTAGGGGTTTTCACCACCTTAGCCATGATAAGAACGTGAATTAACTATTAATCGACAATAGGCGATGGTATGTGAATCATAAAAGAAACACAAAAGATGAACTCCACATGAGCCCATTGGTCTTGGTGCTCATGTTTCCTGGTTCATCATCTGAAAAGAGATAAATCCATGGTCACATCAAAATCTCTATGTGAAATGGTTTAATTGTTCAAAACTCGGATTTCTATGGTCATTTCCATCCGGGTTAACATATGAATCTAAGCGAGTAATTACTTCGCTAGATTATCGATTTAATAAACCAATCGCCGTCTAAGGGAATCGATTAAAACTATTTCGATCAAACTATGGATAAGGGGCTATTCCCCTTGCCTCGATATAGAACTACTCGCTCATAGTTGATGAGAAGGGGGAGACAGAGGAAGAAAGTACCTTGGCAATAGTCTAGCCCAAAATAGGAAATTAATCCTTATGCTAGAGACAATGAAATGGCCAGGTTCTTAATTCCTTGCTCCAGAACTAAAGGAAGGGGAAAAGGAGTTCTAAATCTAAATCGGAATAAAAGAGTTGAGGAACAATCTAAGAATGAACAATGCTTCAAGAAATAAAATTGTTTTATTGCTGAACTATGGGAAAACAAGAATATGATGCTCCGAGAATGCTAGTACAAAAGTGAAAAACCAAGATGATCAAATGAGGAGTAAGTGCCCCTCCTTTTATAGGAGAAGGAGGGGGTATAAATTAGGTTTAGGGAAAAATAAATGGTCAGTGGTGGCTGCTAACATTCCGGATCTAGTCAATAGGGGAAACAATTGATTGTTTTGTATTCTTTCTGCAGTAATTTCCCGCAACAGAGATTTCAAGCATATTTTTGGGCCAGTCATAAATTCGTCAGTGGTCCGAAAATATATTTTTCCTGTATATAATTGAATTCTCTTTCCAACGCATACTTGCACATTAAATTCCGCCTTGGGATGTGGGAGTTATACCAATTTTAATTAAAGGTATATATTGAAGTCAGACACTGCAAGAATTTATGCAAAAATATCTTCTAGGGGAATTTGCTCATGAGCTATTTTCCTAAAAAAAGCAAATATATTTAAAACTCTAAATAAATAGAAAATTCCAAACTAATGCAATTAATAACAAAATGAAGAAGATAAATAACAAAACAATCCTAGAAAGATATCTAAAAGATGTAAATAAAGGGATAAATATATATTTATCAAAATATCCCGGACTTGAATCTTTGCTTGTCCTCAAGCAAATAAAATCACAAATAAAGTCCAATTTATACTCCCAATATGTCATCCTCAACTTAATAACATCACTACAGTCCTCACCTCCAAATTTTGGCCAAGTGACCCAATCTCTTAGAACCTCATAGCATACAATTATATATTCCCTATCAAAACAATTATCAAATCTAGCTTCTAAAATAAGAATTTATCAAAAAATAAGCATCATCTTACTTTTTCTTTGACACTCTCAATTTTTATTACTCTTTTTTTAATTTATTGCACAAGAATAGGATGAATTTGGGGGTGTAAAAACAAAGAAAGAAGCGACAAAAATATATTGATCCCTCCTCTATTCGACTCGGGATATGAATTTATGGAGTTGTGGCTACATTGGTCACAATTTTTTTCATGTGCACTTTTGGCATCTTTTGATGGTACGCCCCTTTGTGGGGTATGGAGTTTTCATTTTGGAAAGCATGCCACCCCAGACTTGATTTTTGTCTGGTGGTGATTCTTTGCTTCTCTTTTTTAGAAAAAAATAGAGGGAAGGAAGAGATGTTCTTATGCTTATAACTTTAAAAAAAAATTCATATATTTTTATTAGAGAGTGTCATTGCTCTAGTTAGAGTATTCCTATAAATCACATCTTATAAATTTTATAACAAGATAATCCATTGCTTAAATATAGGGAAAATTATGCTTGGCTCTGATCGATTCCTTTGACTTGTCAACTATTCTGGGGAGTGATGTTATTAGGGGTCCTAGGTTACATGGTGGTTTCAGACATGGAAATTTGTAATAGTCATTGCAAAAAGTTTACTAAATTCAAAGGGGTACCATGATAACCATCTATTCATATTGGCTGACTAGATAAAGGCCATTTTGCAACAAAAGAAATAAAAATATGGCCGACTAGATAATGGTCATGAACAAAGCAACTATATGCAAAACAAAAAAGGTAGAAATAATGCAAGAATAAAAAGATAAGGGGGTGTAATAGAAACATACCACCCACCTCCACCCCGGACTCATATTTTTGCTCGTCCTGAGAAAAATTGAAACCCGAGATGGAGGGAAGAGAAGAGCAAGGATTTCTAAATGGCCCTGGTAGCTCAAAAAATGTCCAACTGAAGGGGATGTGTATGAGGGTTGGGACCTTTATCTAAGGAGCTTCATAGTGTACCCTATGATAGGGTAATTGTAGAATCTCATTGGGGTGTTCATATTTTCTTTCACCTCACATTCCCTCCAATAGGATCCACATATCTTCCATCAATAACGAAGGAAGTGTTAAAGATGGATGTGGATTGGGGGAGGTTGGTGGGTACCCGACTGGTAACACATGCAGTGCCAGATGTGCATTGTTAGGTGGAGGATCTGGCTCTAGTTTCCCTCGCTCATATTGACCTGCATATAGGAGAATTGGTGGTGATATGAAAGGGACAACTAAATTTAAATCAGCATGATAAGTATTGTTGCTCTGCTCAAAATTCATGCAATCAACCTTGGGATAGATGGGATTCATGGTTGATATAGCATGTAACTCTAGTTCCTCTATGCAAGGAGTTCCTAAGGGTTCATGAGGGATAAAAATGGGGACATATTCCTTGTAGTCAGTGGAAGGGGGTATGTAGACTTCTCCGAAGGGTTGTGTCTCTTCTTCTAAATCAGTTGTGCATGGAATGGGAATTGGTTGTGACAGAACGTGTGGAATCATTTTGTCAAAGGGGGTTGGATGCTTATTATAAAAAATAGACTCAAAATAAGGGTATTGGTCTTTGATGTCAATTGGATTGTTGTGAGTGGTGGAGGGAGTAGTTGGATTTTTAGATTGACTCTCCTACTTTGACTTTTCATATTCAAGTAGTAAAGTCTGTAAAGGAAAGATAGGGATACCCACGTCCTCACTGCATGCAAAATATGGCTCCATTTTTTGTGATATTTCTTCAGGATACGACATATATGACATAAAAATAGGATCATCATCGTCGTCCCTAGGAAGAACCATCTTGGGTTTCTCAATATCTATAAGGGGAGTTTGTGATTGATCATCTAGTAAGGTAGCTAGCATGGCTTGACTGGGTTCAAGTTTTTCTTGTCCTTCTGCTGCCATCTTTTTTAGGGCTTTAAGTCTCTCTTCTAGTTCAAGATTAAATTGTGTTTCACCATAGGATTTATACACCCCAAAATTTTGGCCATCCTCGCCACACTCCTCATAGTTTCCTTGGCCATAGTACCCCTCATATTGTTTTAGATGGCATTGCTCCTCATAATAATCTCTAGAAGATGGGGGATTGTAACTTCCATTGCATCCATATTGGTAGGAAGATTCAATATTATAAGGTGTCACCAATTCATGAGGAAACATATTTGAACAATCTATATTTTGGGTTTGGGCTTCTAACAGGGCGGTTAAGAAGGCTTGGATGGTTTTTAGTTTTGTTTCTCCTTCTACTGCTACCTTCTCTAGGGACTTAAGTCTCTCTTCTTATTGAGGATTATATTCGATTTCATAAACATGTTCATAACCCCCAAGGTTTTGTTGGTTACACCCCACAATTTTTTTTAATCATATCCCCCATTAGAATATGGATAGCAAGATTCCCCATGATGGTTCTCAGAAAAATGTGGATTCACAGTGTACCCACCAGGATGAAAGGGCTCACAATTAAAAGGGGTTCTATCATAAGCATGGGGTAAAGTCAGGCATGCAAGAGATGCATGGTTGTAAATACCATAATAATAACATTGTGGGGGATATTGGGATGCCCACTCCATTTGAAAAGTTTTTTTTTACAATTCAAAAAAGAACTAAAGATTTGTACAAGACCATAAATTAAAAGGAAAAGCTAAGGGATTATGACACAAGGTTAAAAATTACAAAACTAACAAATTTTTATAAACTAGCATATTTGTAGAAAAAAATAGACTGCCGGAATGGAAACTCGGCAGAAGGAGGAGTAGCACTTCTGGAATGTTACTCGGAAGGCATAAAAAAAAGTTTTTCAAAAGATTTTTAGGGGTTTGAGAAAACAATATGTTATCCCCGACAACGGCGCCAAATTGATATGTGTCTCTTAACACACCAATCACTAAGATTGTTAATCCTAGAGTTTAAACCTTTTAACTTTTCAGTTAAGGTTAGTATAGAATGGGTCGAATCCTAAAGGACAACTTTTTAAGATTGTTTCTTCTTAAGTCAATTGTTTGAAAAACTAATTTATTGTTTTTGGTATTGTCAGATTTTGAATGAGAATGCAAAAGTCGATTTGGGTGATGGTTGATTACACTAAGAAAGAAAACTATAGAAATTAAAGAAGCACTAAACAAGAATTTTATTTGCCCTGCAAAAAGGTAAACAAAGATTGTTGTTAGCACGAGAAACTATTATGAATTGAAAAGACTAAAAACTAAGACAAACGAGATAGTCAGTGATTGAAATCAAAGGAAGATAATTGAGGCATTAGGGATTTTCACCACATTAGCCATGATAAGAACGTGAATTAACTATTAATCGACAATAGGCGACGGCATGTGAATCACAAAAGAAACACAAAAGATGAACTCCACATGAGCCCATTGGTCCTGGTGCTCATTTTTCCTGGTTCATCATCCGAAAAGAGATAAATTTGCAGTCACACCAAAATCTCTATGCGAATTGGTTTAATCATTCAAAACTCAGATTTTCATGGTCATTTCCATCCGGGTTAACATATGAATCTAAGCGAGTAATTACTTCACTAGATTATCGATTTAATAATCCAATCGCCGTCTAAGGGAATCGATTAAAACTAATTAGATCAAACCATGGATAAGGGGCTATTCCCCTTGCCTCGATATAGAACTACTCGCTCATAGTTGAGGTGAAGGGGGAGACGAAGGAAGAAAGTACTTTGGCCATAGTCTAGCCCAAAATAGGAAATTAATCCTTATGCTAGAGACAATGAAATGGCTAGGTTCTTAATTACTTGATCCAGAACTAAAGGAAGGGGAAAAGGAGTTCTAGATCTAAATCGGAATAAAAGAGTCGAGGAACAATCTCAGAATGAATAATGCTTCAAGAAATAAAATTGCTTTATTGTTAAACTACGGGAATACAAGAATAAGATGATCCAAGAATGCTAGTAAAAAAGTTAAAAACCAAGATGATCAAATGAGGAGGAAGTGTCCCTCCTTTTATAGGAGAAGGGGGGGGGGTATAAATTAGGTTTAGAGCAAAAGAAATGGCCGGCGGCGGCTGATAACATTCTGGATCTAGTCAATAGAGGAAACAATTGATTGCTTTGCATTCTTTCAGCAGTAATTTCCCGCAATAGCAATTTCAAGCATATTTTTGGGCCATACATAAATTCAGAAGCGGTCCGAAAATATGTTTTTCCTGTAGATAATTGAGTTCTCTTTCCAAAGCATACTTGCACATTAAATTACGCCTTGGGATGTGGGAGTTATACTAATTTTGGTGAAAGGTATATAATGCAATTTACACTACGGGAATTTGTGCAAAAATATCTTCTAGGGGAATCTACTCATGAGCTATTTTCTTACAAAAAAAACAAGCAAATATATTTAAAGCTCTAAATAAATAGAAAATTTCAAACTAATACAATTAATAACAAAATGAAGAAGATAAATAACAAAACAATCCTAGAAAGATATCTAAAAGATGTAAATAAAGGGATAAATATACATTTATCAAAATAATGTGGCAGTTGGTAAATACACATGTCGTGCCTTCTCAATCCAGGAGCCATTGTAATACAACAACATAGAGTGTCTGTATATATACATGTTGTGTTCACTAAATCCAGACTTGCCAGATTCTCTCGACTAGCAACATCATGTTGTGTCGGCCATTTGACACACCGTGAAACCTTCACGTAGGGTGGTTTTACATTCAGCTATTGAGTGTGACATGTTGTGTCTCTTCGCCGACATGTTGTGACATAGATGATTTCTGCACAATTTAAAAAGAACTAATCCCTCATTTTTAAATACAAAAGTACTTTTATGGGACAGTTATCACTCGTCATTTGAAGAATTTTTCGATAGCAGAATAGATCAGAGAAGAAGTGGCGTGATTTTGGAGAAGACGAGGCAGTTACTTGAGATAGAACCTCTTGTCTACTCCATTTCTCTTCACTGACTGCAGAAAATGCATCAATACTTCATTCCAACCCCTCAGAAGAGAAGGTTTTTGGAGTAAGAGCAATGAAAGGAGGAAACTTCATCTTCTAGTCGGAGTTATACCCTTGCTTCTTTCCTTCTACATATTTCTTATTTCTTTCTCTTTTCTAATCATGTTTAGCTTCATGATTCTTCACTTGTATATGTGCTTTACCACATTGTGTGAGTAGAACTCTTTTCTTGAGCATTGGAGAGTAACTACCATGCCATAGCTTATGTGAGCTTGAACTTCTATCTTAATATTAGTTGTTTACTATTGTAAGATTGCATCGATGCTTAATTTACTTGCTTATTTTCCATCTACATGCTTCTAATATAATATGGAAAGATGTATCTAGGAGTATGGATATGTGATGTTAGCAACACTTGACCAAAAGAGTGGCTAGGAGCCGAGAAGGAGTGGCTCAAGTGGTCAAGCACGGTGTCCCCTAACAAAGGGATTCAAGTTTGAATCCCAATTTCCGCCTTGATTTACCACCCTCCTGAGTGCTCTGCCTCCACCACGGGCATGGGAGAGGGGGGTATAATGCCTCTCTTAATCCCAAAGTAGTTTCTAGGACTGTGTTGAGGAATCAAGGTTTGTCGTTGGAAACAAAGCATATGCACGGGAGTGCTATGTGGAGTTAGAGTTGTTTCATATCACTTAAAGGTGTATGAGGCACAAACATCCTTTGTATGCTCAATTCATATGTTAGATTTTCATTGTTCAATTGAGTTGTGATATGGAAGTCAAAACTCATTCCTGAGATCTTTAAATCCGGTTGTAATCATCATTCAAATGACTCATACTTAGTTCTTTCCCTTGAACTAGTTTAATATAATCAATCGAACTTGAGTAAATTATCTAGATTGTTGAACTTTAATATTCTTGCACCTAGCTAGCCTAGCTCCTTGTCGATACATCCTTGATTACAATTGATCTCGTATACTTGTGAGGGAGAAACGAGTTGAGATAATCAAATATTAAAACTTGTTTGTTAGTATGACCAAGATTAGGCCTGTAAATTCTTAAATCACACAGTGGTAATCTTACTCTTTGTGGCCTCAAACATGATTTGGGGTGGGAGAATAAAAGAACATAATCTATAATAATGGAACCACATGGATAATTACTTATTTTGTTATGTCCTAGGTAGTTTGAGGCATATCACTCAAACTACTAGCAGGTGGCTCCAAAACCCATAGTAGCCCCATATACTATCTAAGGATTATAGGAATCCATTAAATCCCTCCACATGCATCTCAGTCAAAGCAAGACTAACACAAAATTATAGTGACAAAGGTCTAATATATCCTGGATTTCTCAAAGTCTAGTCCAAATATAACATGTCCACCCTAGGTACTTAGGCCGCAACACTAGAAAATAGAGTATAAACACAAAATATCGAGTTACAACCAATATCACTCTCTATCATATATCGGTGGACCACCGGTCACAATTGAGTCTTGATAAGCATTTTGGATGTTAGTATATGCCAACCCCAAGCACTCCATTATATTAAAAAATATACACTTTGAGTATCTTTTTACAATTCTCATGTTGCTACAACATTACTCATTTCACTATTTACTCCACCGACCCAATGAATTAGTTCTATGGATCTAGGGTGCTACATGATTAGGGTATTTTATTAATAAGATTGATTACTCATTTTTCAACTACATTAACCAACCTACATACAATTAACATAAAAGGAATTGAAAGATTAATCAAGACATCACTTCTTCTGAAATACAAAAATATTAACAAACAATTCCACCACCCAAATCAGAGTGTATGTAACCATTCTTGGGCATATTAAAGCCCATTAACCGAGTTAGGGCACCAAAAGGCCCAAAACTTCAAGTAAAAGCACATCAACCTTAAACCATGCATTAAAGTGGAATATGTATTCTTACATTGTGTCATTTACAATATGCCTAGTAAAGACAAATATAGGATGCCATCTCATATATAAAGGTTCTCATTATCATTAATTAGAACAAAGTGTAGTTATGTAACAAGATCATCCATTCTAGTGTAAAGTTCATTATGAGAAATCACATTGTATTGTCTATAAGAACGTTTAGTTCAAGTCAATTACTCATCATTACATATGCCTTTTAGGGCATGTTGGTGTATGAATAAGTGTCGATCCTCTTTTAAAGACAAGGTTATAAAACCGATATGACATCATAGTTTTCCCAACTTAAAAGTTTCATGTCTTATCTAACATCTTGTACTTCATCCATAAACAAATATGGATTAACTTTAACCATTGGGCCTTGACATCATATAATTATGACACCCACATCATTGCACTGAAGGTACAACCTTAAGATACCAATCCCATATATATGTTACTACTAATATAAAAAGTACGCATTTGTTAGAGAAATTACACAACTACCAGTTTTATTTCATTGAAAATGTCATGCCAATCAGAATACTCCATATTCAAAATGTGGCACCCTCCTTAATTCTCTCTTCTCACATTTTTCACCCTCCTATCTATTTTGGTTTAATTTTCACTTACCTCCTCTAAATGAATTCCTCTCACCACTAACTACATTTTCTAATCACTATATTCCCCATGTCACCCACTTCATCGCACTTGAAAAAACCTCATCACCCACTTAATTCATTCCATCCATTGTAGAATCTACAAAATCCATATATACAAATGAGGGTTGTTTACAAAGACAAAGACAAAATAATAAGAGACTCATATGATCATCTTCAATCTACTTCTCTTATCTCCTTTAAATGCATAAGTTTATCTTTGTTAGAAAGAAGCTCAATCATCTCATCCCTTTTCCTATTTATTTTCCTCTATATTTAATAATGCCTGACTCCCCCCACTCCTTCCTCATTTACCATCATCTTTCTCTTCTCATTCAACAACTAACTTTTTAGTTCTCAACTTATCATTCTATTATCCACCCTTTTCTTTACCCATATGTCACTCTATGTTTCTCTTTCAACTTCCATCTTCTCCTTTCTCCATCTATCCTGACACGTGGAAGGCATGTTTGGGAAAGTCCTACGATGCCTAAGTGGTGGATGATCTATACATATTCACTACAAAAAATGCATGTGGTGTTTGATAGTGTGGCCAGGAAACCACGAGTACATTAGTCATGTTCCTAGATAGAAATATCAACGTAATGAAAGATTAAAAAGTAGGAATTGGTAGAAGCCCAGCAGTTGTTACCTATGAACTTCAGATCGGGCCTAGAAAGCATGATGTCTACCTTGAATACTCCCTCATGGAATAAGGTAGGGTGTCCAAGGCAAGGGTGTTTCTTTCCCAATTCATGCTTGGACACCACAATGTTGAGTCCCACCTCAAGGTCTTTATCTGTGCAAAGGATATGTTCATGTCCTACACATTGTAGGTCAATCGCCATCAAAGGAGTTTGACCATCATGATTCACTGCTTGATAGTTTTCAAATAGAATTTGTTGTCTGACGGTGGGTCGTCAGTGTTCTAGAAACCCTAGTCATGTGTTGATCATGGTATGATTGTTAGTTCCCAAACAAAAGCTTCAATTTGTTGATGATAATTCTTGTGTTCATATTTTTTGCCCCAAGTAACAAAGCCAAAATATCCAACTCCATTAACAATAACCATAACTTCTTCTTTTCTGGTTACAAGATTCTTGACATTATCCATGCCTAATAACCTCAACATCATTTCGACGCCTATCAATACAGAAAAATTTTAATGGAAATGGCCACACTACCTATACTGGCAACAATGATGGTCGGTCCCCAAATAAGCCTCATTATACTGCCTATGTAACCTACATAACAGAATCTTTGCACCAACGTTGCCAAAGTGCTCAAGAAGAAGAATGTGTCCATTGACCTTGCTTCCACCACTTGTAAAGAGCTCACAGTTTACTCTTGCAACATATCTTCACATTGAAACCATGGTAGTGTGTGCTATCGGAAGCCAAAGCTTTCCATAAATCTATCATTGATCCCAACCTTGAGAATGTGGTAGCTTTAGTGAAGGTCAAGATTAATGAATATAATAATAGTAGTAAATTCTTACTTATGGTTGGGAAGACAAGCAAATAGTTCAAGGTTTTACTTGGCATGACACGACAATAAAATCATGTCATATCCCACATTCTTTTTTTGGGTGAAGAAGAAAAAAGAATGTGGGATATGTCATGATTTTTATTATTGTTTCATACCCCACATCTTCATTCATACAGTTAATGAGATGGGGAAATTGCATCAATATGTTAGTGGTTAAGTGGATTGAGTTGATTACAACACAAATGTTATCATCTTATTCTTCATTATGTAACTCTTCATGGTACGAAACTCGTGCATTACTTTCAATGTTAACGACAAAAAGCATACACCATTGCTTTCCATGTTAAAAAGAAAAATCAAACATCCATCATATAGGATCTTTTTATTGCACTTTGCTTCTGCCATTGTTCCTCGTAAAAGGGAAAATAAAATGAAAAACAATGTGTTTATGCATTCAATCCTCATAAGTAATCAAGTCACAAGTAAACAAAATATCATTAGGTCGTTTCATTGCTCAATGTAACAACACCTGAAGTCAATTTCACTTTGGTTTTAAGATACGGGAGGGAAGGGAATGATTTAGTGGTATTTGTGTTACATTTATTATTGTTTTTATTTACTTTAATGACATGTTTTATAATGATCAATATTTTCTAATTTACTTTCTGTGTGTATTGTCTACCAATGAAATGCACTAATTAATAATTCTTACAATATATGTATTATCGGTTTTATAATCAGTAGTTAGTATCTTTATAAAATGTTAGATATAATACTATAGAATAACAACATTGCCTTACTTATTACAGTCACATTAGTTCATTCCCCTTCCAAACAAGTCTAATCGAACTTACTTTGATTTTGTTTATCATATTTATCTTTATCTTAGCAAATAAGTATGATGAATATATTTTAAATGCCATCAAATAGTATGGTCAAGGAACAATTCTATCAATCTATCAGTTCTCCTTTAATATTTATAAATTATTCATTGCAATATGATACCAAGATCCATATTACAATATCTTATACTACATAATATTTAGTGATAGTATTCATCTCATAATGCAACATACTTTAATATACTTATTTAGTTGGTTCGGTAAATTATTTTTATTGCAAAATGTATTGTCTTATTTTTGTCAATTACAAATCAATCAATCTAAGAGACATTTTATAAAGTCACATTTATCACATTCATATCATCTCTTATAATTATCTAAAGAAGAGGGATGGAATAACAAACATTATGTGAAGAAGACAATTACTCCATTAAGAAACTTTGAATATAAAAAGATGACCATCCTTTGTTACAACTCAAATGAATTAAGAAACCCCCAAGTTGCATCCTATTCACTTTTTTAATTGTCTCTGTGATATATATCATATACATATATAATTATACTTCTTAATTTATGATTACTTTTAGATCTATTAATGACTCAATTGAGGGTGCAGATCATTAAGAGATATAAGACGATTAATATTATAATTTAAAGTGATCATTAGGGTGTAAACCACCAATATCATCTATGAAAAGGCCAATTTCTCTATATAAAGCCACACCAAGACTAATACCTTGTAGGAAAATCATAACCACCTAAAATTTTGAATTCCAGTTCCTATCATAGTAACTCACCACTATACATTCTCTTATATTCAAATTCAAAAGCATGTTGGAGTTACATCAAATACAAGAATGCACATTAAAAAATCACCTTTATGTATATATGAGTAACTCTAAGATTGTAGGTCTAATAAAAATTAATTTATAGAAGAATAATAGTTGTACAAATCCTGAAAACCATTATGAATCAACTCCCAATCAATAAGAGTAACATGTATGGTGGTTTACCCATCATACTCTACCAAGACACCATAAATATGACACTTTTAATTGCATTTCACATATATTGCCAATACTGACCCATACATGGTTGAGTGGAAAGGAGTTTGATAACACAAAGTAATTTTAGAAGATTAGGAAAAACATGAAATTTTATATTTCCATCTTGTTTAATGAAAACTATTCACAAGGGATCAGTGTTTATCATTTTAGGGGTTATGACCATTTAATATCACCAATACACTAACTTCAATATTTCAGTCCTTAAACTAATAAGAGATCATGTACATATCCTTCTTAACATACTGACACCTGGAATCTTATCCAATTCCATTATTAGGAGGTTAGGGAGCTTGGTTCCTTAGATTTGATCAAACAAGCATAAAGTTATACCTTAATGTATATAGTTAATACATGTAACACAAATAACCCAAAGGTAGCTCTAACAGCTATAAGCTTAAAAGCAAATACAACACGTTGAGTGACATTTGTTGGTAAGGTATGCCCGTAGAGCCAATCATATGATGATTGACATGGCATAATTACATAAAAGGATTTGATTAATAATAACATACATAAAGATAAGCTTCCAATTCATCTGTTTCACTCATTTATGAGATAGTGAGGATATAGAGTGAATGTCTAGAGAATTATATTACTCAATGGCATATGTTGTCAAGTTCCTATCCTTGTGGTTAAATCATAGGGATGTTTAGAGTGCATATGCATATTCTCATTATGTCCATGATTGGTTGTTATTGTGGAAGGTTGATAGACAACAATAACACATAAGATTGGAGTGTGAGTTGGTTGGTGACTAAATATCATTAGTCATGATATGGAAATATCAAACCAAGCACAGAGATACATGTTAGAGAACAATGTATCATACACACCCACCTTGAGAGTGACACATGGTTATGGTGGTCACAGTCATCTCTCCTAGTGAAGGTGGTGGTTGTGATTCTTAGACCAAAAATCACTTCACTCGTCACATACGCTTTGACATCATCAAACGCAGTCCTGAAACATGGGTTGTTATAACGGTGATGATTGGGTGACTTTGACACATGGGGATAGGATATGAGCGATAGATATGGGATATGTCCCTCCTACTGGAGTATGATATCATGGCCACTTGATAAATGATACTGAGAAATGCATGCACATGCACATGTGAATCAATATATGATATTGAGGTCACATTATCTCAGACAGTATTCTCTTAGTTCAAGAAACATGGATTGAAAATTGAGAAGATGACTTTCCATGCCTCGAGTTCATCCTAGATATTTGAGACAAAGGAATTATACAACCAGTACAACACCTTACACAGATTGTTGGTTGAAGTTGTTCTTCAACTTTCTATTTCACTTGGGTAGCACTGATGTACGACTAGGCACCACTCTCTACTTGTGATGTCATAAGCTAGTTATGGAAAATCACTGCCAATGTGACAAGGGACCTATAGGGTCACACACATAGGAACTCATCTAGAAGAGGAGTTTGATCTTGAATGACAATTGGATTGATTACTAAAGTGTTTAGTTATTCAATTCACTCAATTGATTGCTTGATTGGTTGACCAGGTCTACCAAATGACCATCTCACTGGCTTAGACGGCTGTTAAGCCAGCTAGACAGACGTCTCAAGTAGTTGAGATGGTCGTTTGGGGTTCAAGCTGATCAGAGATCGATTTGGCTTAGTTCTAACCTTGAACCAATAGGTTCAATGTGATTGAACCAACCGACTTGATTCAAGTCACTAGACAACCATCTGGGAGAATGAAACGGGTGTCTCACTTGGATGAGATGGCCTGGTTGGGTCAAACAAAGGTTTGGGATGTTTTCCAAATAGTTTCAATTGTTCTTTACTTGAGGAATAAGGAAATTAATATGAGATATTAATTGAATTTGAAATAGCCAAATTCTTCTCAGATTAGGAACTGCCACATGGCCGTTTGGCAGTGCGAGATGACCGTCTCACACACTAGATGACCATCTAGTTGTACAAAATGTCTATTTCGGCTGTTGCGGGTTGTGAAAATTCAAGATCTTTTGGTTCTTTCCACTCTCACACCTTTATCATGTATCAAATAGCAACTGGGAACCTTGACCCTGGCCTCTACTATAAATAGAGGGGTATTAGGGGCTTTCTAGAGCACAATACAACCCAGACAACTGAGAATTAGTTCTTGTGACAACTATTGTCCTCTCTGGTTGTAGTAACCAAGAGAGCTCAGGCAAGTCCTACCTAAAAAGGAGGGATATCCAACGAGAGAGAACAACTGAGAAGTTGTGATTGTGGGAGAGTAGGTTGGTGACTAGTACACCAACGGGGAGGACAACTCCTTCCTATCCGTTCTTGGTGAACGACATGAGTTCTAGTTGGTCTGTGGGGACTACTCTAGAGGTAGGAGTCCTTTGGCTACTGCTCAAAGAGAAAAGTCAACCTACAGTCTATGGCAAGACCACAGGAGTCACTGGAGAGGTTGCACAAACATTGTTCGTGGTGAAGATCGGGAGCTACACAACCACCGTCTAGGAGCAACTTATCAACAGTTGCAAAGAAGCAAGTTTTTTCACTGGACTTGCTTCAGGACCAGGTATAACTCGCTAAAACCATTCTTTCTCTTTCATAGTAGTTGACGCGATCTTACTGTTATGGTAATATAGATTGATAAAAAAAATTTGCTACTATACTATGTTCTCGTATTTCCCAACAATGGTATTAGAGCTGTGTCAATTTATTACTTTTTAGGATAATCGATATGATAGGATTTTTGGTTTTATTGTTTATTTATTGCATACGATGTGAATATTTAAACTGCTCTCATATGTGTATCCGATCAAAGACCGCATATTCCAAACTAATATATATATATATATGGGCCCATATTTATTACCCGCGCGGGTAGCTACCCGCCCACCCTTCCCATCACTTTTTTTCAAAAAAAAATTCCAAAATTGCATAGAAGTATTTTATCTAGCTCTTCAAAAAATTTCATCCAAAAATAATATCATTTGCCCCCCCCCCCAAATAAAAAAACCCGTCCTTATATATATCTAATGTATATTTTGTACATAGTTACTTTTTTAGTTGTGTAGTTACTTTCTTATCACCATAGTTACTTTTTTGACAGCATAGTTACTTTTGTGGCCAGAAGAGTTACTTTTGTGGCCAGAAGAGTTACTTTTTTGGCTGTCGGGTAGCGAAACTCCAGGCTACCTGTGCGGGCAATGAATAAACGACCTATATATATATATATATATATATATATATATATATATATATATATATATATATATATAGAGAGAGAGAGAGAGAGAGAGAGAGAGACAGGCTAGAATACACTTGAGTGTACATATCGCACGAATACACTCAAATGTGCTTGCATATCAAGACTATTTTTTGCCAAATGTAAACCATTGATCTTCACTGTCATACTATAACTAGGCTACATACAAATTTTGAGCCCATTTTGATGAGTGTAAGTCACTCGTAAAAGGGCAACAAAATCTACACGCAAAACTAATTTGAAATGCATAATTTTTGTGGTTTTTATCACATGACCTATAAATGTCCAAATGTGCTCAAATTTTGCATGAGCTATTCACAACATGTTTAAGAAGATCAACATATTATATTTTTTTAAAATATTGCATCATGAAAAACTACTTGAGTTTATTCTGCTCTAAATACACTCGAGTGTATTCTAGCCTGACTATATATATATATATATGTATGTATATATACATATATATATATATATGTATGTATATATATAGAGAGAGAGAGAGAGAGTCAGGATAGAATACACTCGAGTGTGCAGATCGCACAAATACACTCAAGTGTGTTTGCATATCAAGACTATTTTTTGCAAAATGTAAACCATTTATCTTCATTGTCATACTATAAATAGGCTACATACAAAATTTGAGCCCATTTGGATGAGTGTAAGTCACTTATCCAAGGAAAACAAAATCGACACGTGAAAATAATTTGAAATGTATAAATTTTGTTGTCTTTATAACATGACCTATAAATGTCCAAATGTGCTCAAATTTTGTGTATGAGCTATTCACAATATGTTTTAGAAGATCAATGGATTATATTTTTGAAAAAAAAAATATTGCATCATGAAAAACTACTTGAGTGTATTCTGCTCTGAATACACTCGAGTGTATTCTAGCATGACTCTCTCTCTTTCTCTCTCTCTCTCTCTCTCTCTCTCTATATATATATATATATATATATATATCATATGATATATATGCAATTTACATGTGTCGCACTAAAAGCAATTTTGATGTGGATGTATAGCGTGGTTATGGCCAATACCCTTTATTTGTGTGTGGTTGGATGGTTTGGTTCTTGTTTATCTCGGTCTGTGTACCGAGCCTCTACCTCCTCCTCCCAATGTAAAGTTAATGCTTTCCTACCTTTGTTCCCCTCGAATGTAACTCAAAGTTTTTCTTATTCGGTGTAATAAATTAGTAATAGGATAGTTTCTTTCATGCAACGACGTTGAATATGTTCATCGTTAGTTGAGATGACCAATTCGTGAGGCGAGCCAACTATCTGGAGGAACATGGAGAATAGGATGATGGAACCAGATAATCGCCTGGTGGGTCCAACTGACCATTTGGAAGGAGTCCAAACGTCAGTTGAACAGGAGGCCAGACGACCGCTCTAGAAGGTCTGACTGACTGTTTGGAAAGAGTCCAAACATCTGTTAGATAGATGGACCAACCGACCATCCAAGAGGCAAGACGACCGGTTCAAGGGTTGAACTGATCTACCCAGATTGTCAAGTACAAATCTACATCAACCGCAGGTTCATACATGTAATGTTATGATTGACCTAGGTGGTATTATTTCCTTATGGCTCTAGGGAATTACAAGTAGACATGGACATAACCATCATTTTTTGTTTTATATTGCATGTTTACGTTGTGGGATATAACATGTATATGATAAGTACTATATATGTGGTGATTGGATACAATATATGTATATATATATATATATATATATATATATATATAAAGCCCCTCAATCAAACATATTAAGTCTAAGATGATTTCCAATAGAAATACACATGAAAAACTTGTTTGACCAAGCGTAGGTTACGCCAAAGTGTGGTACGATGTCTGCCTCATGGAAGTGTGATGGTAGTAATGTAGGTTCCGCCAAAGCATGGTGCATTATTATCATATTGGCTATTGGGTCGGGCTTAACTGGTGATTCTCAGAGAGTATGGGCCTAGAAGCATGCAGATGATTATGGCAAAGAGTTACACATGTCATCTAACCAAGAATTTTATATGATGCAATTGGCATGATTGACTACCTTAATGATTGATTATGGACGCTGGTGTAAGCCGAGTAATAATTGAATCATTTTGGATCTTGGCTCATTATAAAATTGTTTGTTGTAATATTCTAAATTGATACTTGAGGGTTGTTAATTTGAACAAAATAATGAGAATGATAATTAATTAAAGACCCAATTATTATCACCCAAATTTTAATCAAATCAAATAAAAAATTGAGTTTTTGACAAAATGGCAAATTCTTTTGTAGAACCACAATGGCCACACCAAACAATCACTTTTCTCTATGATCAGTCCTTGAGAAGGACAAACTTGTTGGGAATAGCTTCCACGACTAGTTCAGGATGCTGAGAATTGTTCTCACACAAGCGTGCAAGCTCTATGTCCTGGAAATGATAGAACCAGAGGAACCTGCTCAAAATGCTCCAAGGGTTGACAAAGATGCTTATAAGAAGCACACTGAGGACGACGTGGATGTCAAGTGTCTGATGTTATGTTCCATGAACCATGAGTTGTAAAGGCAGCATGAGAACATGGGGGTGATTGAGATGGTTATACATCTCAATAACATGTATCAAGATTAGGCAAGACAAGAGAGAGATGATGTCTCCAAGGCGTTGTTCAAGTGGAGCATGACAGAAGGAGATCTAGTAGGTCCTCATGTACTCAAGCTCATTGGGTATGTGGAGAACCTAGCTAGACTGGGATTCCCCTTAGGTTAAGAGTTGGCCACTGACATGATTTGGCAGTCCCTACCAAAGTCATATAGTTAGTTTATCATGAACTACAACATGAAAGGCAAGCCCAAGTTTGTGATGATGATCAACAAGACAAAGGGAAAGTCTAAAGGAAAAGGCAAAGCTAAGAAGAGTTCTAAAGCTACCCAGAAGCTCAAGTCTTCAGATATCAAGGCAAAAGGAGGAGTAAAGAAACAAAAAAATGATTGTCACCATTGTCACTTGCCTGGACATTGGAGAAGAAATTGCACACTCTAGTTAAAGGAACTAAAAAAGAAGAAGGATGGCATTGAGGCCTCCACTTCAGGTATAAACAACATAAGATTAATTTGATTACTTCTTCATTTTGGTATGTGATACCAAATAGAGATTTGACATACCGATGTGCAAGATCTGACAAGAAGTAAAGACCTTCATAGAAGGACAAAGATGGACAAGGCAGAGCAAGTGTTGCAGAAGCCGTAGTCTACAATTAAATTCATCTTAGCCCAATGGACATGTAATAAAGTTACTAGAACTACTATTTATTTATGCCATTAGAATAGAAACATTTTCTTTATGCATATTGTATTGACAAGGATGATTATCAATAAATAATTATTAGTTCTTCTATTTCAAAGTTATGATCTTGCATGGCATTTGCCCTAAAACATCTTGTGATATTTATGCGATATGATCCAAACATGAAAGTTTATACCAAAGGAATATAATTGATAACTCAAGATTATGATTAGCATTAGTCATCTTGTATTCACACATAAAGCTAGATTACATATTGATATTGATCTAGATTCCCTTAGTTAGTAAACCTAAGGAAACATGCAAGTCTTATTCACGCACAATATGACATGACGTCCTTCACTAAACATAGTGGGAGGATAAATATTTCATTAGACCTTATGCATATGATGCATGAAGATCTTATGGAATGAATGCTATAGATAATTAATTGATACTTTATTTTCATTTATTGGTAATATAATGATATGTACCAAATATAATGAAAGCATTAATCTTTTGAAAATGTTCAAGGAGATTGTAAACAAAGTGTGACATTGATGAAAGTATTAAGATACTTTGATATGATCAAATGTTGAAATATTTCATATCAATATCTTGAGTACTTTTGAGAAAGAACTCTGATAATGTATCACAAGATTATCCATCTGAACATGATGATGTATTAGAATTAAGGAATTATACCATGGTGAGTCATGATATAACTATCAATTAATCTAATCTTCTTATATCCTCATAAATATATACCTATCACTAAATAATGTACCACATGAATGGTTTGTAAGACATCATATATGATATGATTTGGTAATGTCCCAATAGGTATGAAGGATTGAATCCCACCTTTAGAAAGTAATTTCTTGAGAAGGTTTATCCATTCACCATGATAGTTGAATATTACTACAAGTACCAATCCAATAACAAAATTATTTTGTTAATAGGATAACTGAATTCCTAAAGAATCAGTGGGAGATAAAGTAGAACTCAAACTGTTTGAGGTCAACAATAAGGGTATGATGAGAACAATGAAAATCACAAGTTATTGTAGAGTCTCAAGTTCATCATGTAATACATAACAAAATATTCTAGTAGAACACATCTGAGATTGGAAGATTGTGAACCCAACAATCCAGATGAATTGGTCATACAGGATGAGCCAACTAGTCAACTAGAAGCCTTTTTTTGAGCTATATGGAATCCATGTATGCTAACAAGGTAGGACCTTGATAACACCACCTAAAGGGTGCAATAGGGTCTTATGATCAAGAACTACATGGATAACATAAAAGGACAAATTGGTTGAATAAATCAAGTTGAAAATGTTGAACATGATAGAAATTTGTTTACCAATTATCATGCTTGTTGTTGTAGTTAGAATGGACTATGATAGTTTTCATATGAAGATGGAAACTGGATTCCTTAAGGGAATACATCATAGGATGTGTACGTGACACAACCTAAAGGGTTTCATAACTTTAAAAATGCAAATGAAGTCTATAAACTACAAAGTTCAATCTGGGATTGAAACAAGCACCTCAAAGATGGGAACTTATGACTTGATAAGATAGTCAAAGAGTTTGACATAAGTAGTCAAGACAAAAGATGAAATCTATGTTTACAAAAGATTTAGTGGGAGAATATATGAATATTCCACATATAATGAGGAATAACATCTCAATATTGTGAATGTTGAGAACTGGCATGAAAAATCCTTCCGCTATGAAGGATAAGGTGAAACTTCTTATGAGATAAGAATCAAGGCCTATAGATATAGTTGTTAAATGTTTCACAATGGAAGTTTGAGCACATACAATAGCCATGTGTTGAAAGAGTTCAACACTGAAGGATTTAATGAGAGAGAATTTGGATTAGTCTCTCATGAACCCTATATTCCGATTCTTGTGAAGAATGGAAATATCATGAATAAGATGCCATGGACCAGCCCAACAATGGATCTATCATGTATGCTATTAACAAGCTTATCCCATATGATCTTGTATGTATTGGACATGACAAGATGATATAAATTCCAATAAGGGTTATTGGAAAGTCATTAAAGATATCCATTAGTACTTGAGAAGTGAGTAAGGATAGATTGCTAGTCAATGATGACAGCAATAAAAGAAAGAGTTGGATGTAAAGGGTTACATCAAAGCAAGCTTTCATAATGACAAAGTGATCATAAATTAAAATATGTTTGATTTAAAATAATAAGTGATGATTAGTTGGAAAGGTTCCAAACTAATAGCCATTAATGCTAATCTACAATTAATCATTAATTTAGGATCAAAGGGGACGTGATGGTGCTAGGGCTCGGTGGGAGAGGAGGTAGAGGCAGCGGCCGTGGCGGTCATGGCACCGACCTCTCTAGTTCCTGCCTTGCATCAGGCACAGGGGGAGAGCAACCAAGTAACGTGAATAACCCTGATCCTAAGCAAACAGAGGGTGGTGATGTTTCCATGGCGCCACCCGAGGAGTCTCTGCATCCGGCGGCTAGGTCATACAAAAAATCTATGGTTGGACGAACAACCAAGGTCCCGACCTCCCTTACCCAAGTCTCACCAGACCTACTCAAGAATGATGACATTAGAATCGACCGCAGAGGCAAACTGCCGAAGATTGCTATTAACCCCAACTCTCTTCCTCCGCTCCTGTAGCCATGGAAGTATGTTGTTATCATCAAGATCATTGGAACAACCGTCAGCTTCAATGCCTTAATGAACAGAATCACGGTTCTCTGGTCGCCCACTACAGAGTTCTGGGCAATCGACATGGAGATGGGTTATTACATCATCTAGTTGGCTAACGAGGTAGACTACATCCGGGACATGACAGGCGGCCCGTGGACGATATTCAATCACTACCTCTTGGTTCAATCTTGGTCGAAGGAGTTCTGACCCTCGGACCCTATCCCACGGAAACTCGTCGTCTGGTTGAGGATCGTGGATCTGCCTATCTATCTTTTCCAAAACCTGATTCTCTCGAGCATCGATGATCTTATTGGAAAAACCATTAAAATTGACACTACAACCCAACAAGGTCACCGTGGAAAATTCACCAGGATTGCTATGGAGGTTGACACGATGAAACCACTCCTCCTTGCCATCGAACTCGATGGCGAGGAATACAGACTTGAGTATGAGAACCTACCCACTCTCTGTATGAAGTGCGGACGTATTAGCCATGCCGAAGGCGACTGCAAGTTCGGCCCGTAGTTTGCTGGTGCAGCATGTCCTTCTACATCGACGGCTCCCCTGCTGTCGGGTCCCATCTACACGGAGGCCATCCATGCAAAGATGCCTCTGAGGAAACCCCACCCCAAGCAGCAGATGGCCAACCAATCCAAGGTAGCATCTGCTGAGAAAGTATCTCTCCAGCAAGGTGCAGCAGCATAGCATCCGGCTGTCGATGGCCAAGCGCCATCAGAGGACGACTGGACAGAAGTCGTTAGTCGGAGGAATAAGAAAACTACCAAGAAGAAACCAAACGGGACCACTACGAACAGCGAAGGCGAATCGCCCCTGGGCGCTCAGGGTCCCGCTCCTCCACTCAATACAGTTCCCCAAAAGGATAATACAGTGGTGACATTGATCGAAGATGAAACAGTTGATGGGCGTTCTATCAACTAGATGTTAGACAAGTTCCAATTTCAAGCTACTATCCCCTCTTCCTCTAACATTGCACCCATAGAATTCAACTGGGGTACGCATGGAAGCAAGGGAGGGGTGTTCTTGAGAAATAGAAAGGGTATCTACCAGATTGTCAGCCCTGGCCGTGAACGGAAGAAAGGGAAATTGGCTCAGACCATTGGCAAAGGCGCTGAGCACAACCCATTCGTCCAGCAAACCCTGCCATTCAACAAGGAAGACCCAGGGGTAGATTCACCGATGGATGGTGAGGAGGAGGCCTCGGGCCTTCTGGCAGCAATCCGGTGATGCCCCACCCCATCTCTGTCTTAATGACAAACATCTATTGCTGGAATATCCAAGGAGCTGGCTCCAAGGATAAGATAAATCTCTTAAAGGAATATAAAAGGAAATACAAAATTAATATTATCACCATTCTTGAGCCACATTGCAGTGGCTTCAAAGCTAGCAGCATCATAAAGAAGCTTGGTTATACTTCTTCTCATCATGTTGAGGCTCTAGGTTTTTCTGGTGGTATATGGATCCTCTGGGATAATCATAAATGGCAGGTGGACATAATTCAGAGTCACCGGTAGTATATTCATTGTTTTGTTAATAGTTCATGGTACCTCACTGTCATCTACGGCAACCCTAATCCAACTAGGCGTGATCTGCTTTGGGAGTGCCTTACTACTCTCGCCTCCTCCATGAACATGGCTTGGGCTCTTATTGGCGATTTCAACACCATGTTGGACCCTACAGAGAAACAAGACGGCAAAGGCTTTAATCGTCGCTCTAGTATCAAGTTTAACTCCTTTCTACAACACGCTGGACTCTCGGATATCAATTCTTCAGGCAATCGCTTCACCTACAAGAAAGGACTGCTCCTAGAGAAGCTTGATCGTGTTGTTGCTAACGTTGACTGGTTATCCATTGAAAATGGGATGAAAGTCAGTGTCCTTCCTCTCATACACAACGATCACAACCCCATTCTGATCTCTGGACAAAGCTCACCTCCGCGTCAGAAGCCCCATTTCAGAATAAGAATGAGTTGGGGCCAGATCCCTAGCTTTAAAACAGAACTCCTACCAATGTGGGACAGCTCTCTACCCTACCCAGAAGCCATCCAAGCTTTCTAGGATGTCGCTGTCAACTGGGACATCCGATGGATACAACAACAACACAAGGAAAAAAAATGACATTCTCAGGCGTTTGGAGGCATGTCAGGTATCTATTCATTCCACTAGTTTTGCTAACCAGTTGCTTTCCATCGACCTGCAAGAGCAATTCAATTCCATCCTTCTCCGTGAGGAGGCGGACTGGAAGCAAAAAGCAAATATTAACTGGCTTCAGTGTGGTGACGGCAACAACAAGTTCTTCCATTCTTATGTGAAAGCACGTCGCCATTTTAACAAGATTTCTAGGCTCTGAAATGAAGGTGGTCACTGGGTCGACGATCCACAGGCCCTTCAAGACCTGGTCCGCTCCTCCTTCTACAATATGTTGTGTACTCAAAGCTCCCCACCACCAAGTGGAGCTACCATCTCCGAGTATGTTGGTGCTTTCCCAGGCTTGCCCGATGATTCCCTCCTCGATAGCGTGCCTGAGGCTGACGAAGTCAAGCGAGTTCTCTTCCTTAGGGCACCTGCAAAGGCTCCTGGCCCTGACTGCGTCCATAATGAATTTGTTCAGTCCAACTGGGAACATGTTGGTAACTCCTTCGTCTCTACGGTCCATGAAGCTTTCATCACAGGAACCTTCCACCCACGACTTGCCGACTCCCTTATGGTGCTCATTCCGAAGTGTCAAAGCCCTCAGAGATGCTCGGATCTCAGACCTATTGCTTTGAATAATTGCTGCTTTAAGCTCATATCGAAGGTTATTGTAAAGCGTATTAAACCCTTTCTTAACATCTAGATCTCTGAAAACCAATCCAGTTTTATCTTGGGCAGGCGCATCAGCGATAACATCTTATTAGTCCAAGAAGTCATCCACTCCATGAAATCCTTGCGGGGTAAAAATAAGTGGGTGGCTATAAAACTCAATCTCTCTAAATCTTTCGATCACATGAGTTGGAACTTCATCGAAGATACTCTTACAAAAACTGGACTCCCAAGCACCCTCATCTGTCTCATTATGAAGATCATCTCTTCAAGTAGTACTTCACTTCTCTGGGAGGGCAAACCTCTTGACCCCTTCAGCTCTTGTCACGGCATTCGTCAAGGAGACCCTCTAAGCCCATACATCTTTGTACTTTGCATGGAGCGTCTTAGTCAAGCAATCACTGCTTCTGCCATGAATGGCGTCTGGAAGCCCATCACTCTTTCATGGGAAGGGGTCCCCCTCACACATGTCATGTTTGCGGATGATCTCCTCCTGATGTCTGAAGTTTCTAACAAGAAAGCCATAAATATTAAGTCTATTCTCCATGAATTTGCTCAGTTATCCGGGCAAGTAATTTCCAATGACAAGTCTTTCTGCTTCTTCTCTCCAAATACCTCTGCCAGGGAAAGGTTTGGTTTCTGTCAAAGGTTGGGCATCTCCAGCACTCTTGACCTCAGTCGATATCTCGATGTTCCCCTTCTGCACCATCATCTTAACAGGCATACTCATGCCTCCATCTTACATTCTATCAAGACACGAATGAACAATTGGTCCACGCGTCATCTTTCTCTAGTTGGTCAAGTAACATTGGCTAAGAGTACGCTTCAAACAATTCCCTCTTACACCATGTAGACAGTGAAGCTCTCGCCCACTCTTTGTGATGATATAAATCGCCATATCAAAGATTTTATATGGTCCGGATGTCATGAGCAACGCAAGATGTCCATGGTGGCCTGGCATAAAATTACTCAGAAAAAGGACCTGGGAGGTTTGGGTCTCAAATATGCCCGATCACAGAATGAAGCATTGATGTTAAAGAACGTCTGGCAATACATGAATCAACCCTCGTGCCTATGGGTGTGAGTGATGCAGGGGAAATATAATAGACATGGCTCTATGTTGAAAAAACCAGGCTCTGCTGCCTGGTCCTTTATAAAATTGCATCTTCCTAAGCTGGAAGCCCTCTGCCACAAAACCATTAATTCAGGAAATTCTACTAATGTATGGCACGACAAATGGCTGCTAGGCAAGTCCATTGTGGACCTGGCCCCATCTGTTGTAATTCCATAGGATCTTACAGATCTCAAGGTTGGCAGCATGGCTCTGGAGGACGACACTTGGGATTGGGATTTTATCCACTCCTTCTTACCGCCAGTTACATGGAAGTTCATCCAAAGCATTCTCCCCCCAACTACGGATGTAGGTAACAATACCTGGTCCTGGCCGTTTGAAACCAATGGTGAATTCTCGACCTGCTCAGCGTACAGTTGGCTGTGATCAGAACCTCAACAAGCCACCCTCACAAACTGGAAAGTCATCTGGTCCTTACCGGAACCTCTGAAGATACGCACCTTCCTATGTCTCCTTATGCACAGATCAATCCTCACTAACACCGAGAAAGTGCGGAGGCACATCTCCACTGATGACATGTGCCCGAGATGTTATACAACTAGTGAGACGGTTGTACACTATCTTAGGGACTGTCCATCAAGCAAGCAGGTCTGGATTCACTTGGGCGTCGATCAAGCCTTTTTCAATCTTACATACGGTGACTGGATAGACCTCATCACCAAGGGTACTGGGAGCCTAGATGATAAGCTCACTTGTTGTGTCGGAGCCTGGGCACTCTGGCATACATGCAATGATGCTATCCATAATGGCAGTCACCAGCCTCCAGCCTCCCAGGCGCTCTTCATCATGCAGTGATCCATATCTATCCTGCAGCTCGCCCAAGCTAGGAGTTGTGCAACATACAATACTTGTAACCCACCCTACCTAATACCGGGGGGTTCTGAATATACCATCTTTGTAGATGTTGCTTTTTAGACGCACAACCTCAAAATAGGCATCGGTATCCATGTCCAGAATCAACAAGGTCGATGTATTCTGGGCTCAAGAGTTCTCGGCCTCGCTACCTCAGCTAAGGAAGCGGAGATGAAGGGCATTTTAAAGGCGTTAGAGCTATCCAGGGAAAATGGATGGACGCTTGCCATCATTTACTCTGATTCCACCACTGCAATCGAGTCCCTCTTGCAGAACAATAGTGAAGCCAGTAGATTCGAGCCTCTACAAAAGAAAGCAGCAAGCACACTGAAGGCCTTACCCCAGATCCGGATCTCTTTCATCCCACGATCGATGAACTCAGTAGCAGACCACATCGCAAAACACACTTTGTACTCCTCCCTTCCCCACTTCTTCTCAAGCGAAAAACCTCCTTGGTTGAAGATGGATATCCATGTTCCTTTTTCAAATTTGTTAGCCCGCAGTAGAGAGTGGGGTAAATAATAATTATTCTCTACATATGATAAAAAAAATTAATGTAAATCTACAATAGAAGCCAAGTATACTTGTGATACTATATGGATCTAAATTTCATATGATGAATTTATAGATGTTTTGACCATTGATGACTCAGTAGACATGTTGTAATAACAATGGAGCTAATTGTTAGGAAAGAAATATCAGATACCATATAACGGTGGTTTCATCTCAGAGCGAAGAGATAAGAAACATGCAATATACCAACTATAAGCAAAGTGTTGCTGACCCATTATATCAACACTAGTGCAGCAAAAGCATGTTGGACATGTTTAGATCACTAAGGATAAGATCCCTTGGTGATTGGCTCTAAGTGCAAGTGGGAGTCTATTGGTAAGGTATGCCCGTAGAGCCAATTATATGATGATTGACATGGCATAATTACCTAAAAGGATTTGATTAATAATAACATACATAGGCAAGCTTCCTATTCATCTGTTTCACTCAGTTACTAGTTAATGAGGATACAGAGTGAATGTCTAGAGAATTATATTACTCAATGACATATGTTGTCAAGTTCCTATCCTTGTGATGAGATCATACGGATGTTAAGAGTACATATACATATTCGCATTATGTCCATGATCGGTTGTTATTATGGAAGGTTGATAGACAACATTAACACATAAGATCAAAGTGTGAGTTGGTTGATGACTAAATCTCATTAGTCATAATATGGCAATATCAAACCAATCACATAGATACATGTTAGAGAATAGTGTATCAGATAGACCCACCTTGAGAGTGACACATGGTTATGGTGGTCACAATCATCTCTCATAGTGAAGGTGGTGGTTCTGATTCTTAGACCTAAAATCACTGCACTCGTCACATGTCGTTGGATGTGCTTTGACATCATCAAATGCATTCCTGAAACATGGGTTGTTATAACGGTGCTGACGGGGTGACTTTGACACATGGGGATAGACTGTGAGTGATATATATGAGATTTGTCCCTTCTACTGGAGTATGATATCATGGCCACTTGATAAGCGAGATTGAGAAATGCATGCACATGCACATGTGAATCAATATATAATATTGAGGTTACATTATCTTAGACGGTCTGCTCTTGGTTCAAGAAACATGGATTGAACATTGAGAGGGTGACCTTCCATGCCTCGAGTTCATCTTGGATATCCAAGACAAAGAAATTATACAATCACTGCAACACCTTACACACATTGTAGGTTGAAGTTGTGATAACACCCATTTTATGGCTGCTAGAGTTTATATTTTATTATCAAAATAGCCTCCAAACCTAACTTCCTCTTCATTTTATTTTACTTATTGTGAAGAAATTATGCCCACTACGCCCCTGGAAATATTTCCCATCTTTTGTAGGATTTTTCATAATTTTCCACAATAAAAGAAGCACCAATGGGCCCATCAGGCCCATCAACAATGAAGTCCCTGTCCCAGCCCAGTAGCATGTGAGGCCGACACGCCCTCTTACTCGTTACAGACCTTTTACCCGATATGGTGCCTAACTCGTCATGGTTCACAACCCGACAAGGTCGCTACCTAACATGGCCACCCCTCGGCGCCGCATCCTGACAAGGCTCTAACCCGCCACAGATGCACACGATGCACTCACTGCCAGACACATTCATGGCCTGACACGTGTGATGGGTGCCAGCCAAATCGGCCCCTCCCAAAGCCTCGAGAGCGGAGCCATGGATGAAGGACATGTGGGCCAATAAAAGCTACAACTCCCATCAACTCACTGCCTATAAATAGCAGCTACAAGCCTACGATGGGATGGGTCGGACCCTGTGAGGGCTAACTCTCAGAATAAAGGAGCTAGTGTGTTGAGTCCCAAGGAGCCTATTGGGCGAGAACTAGGTGAGCACACCCCCACCCTGAGAGGGATGGTAGGAATTCACTTAGAGACCATTCCGGTAGCAGCAAGCAGCACCATACAATACTCAAGGCTACTTCCAACATGTTGTGTTCCTATCTGGGCTTCAACTCAAGACGGCCTACCCACCTATACGCGACACAAAGAACCCAAGAGCCTTAAGATAATGTTTACCTGATATGTATCCTAACCCGACATAGTACCCAACCCGATACGATCTATATCCATCATGGTTGCATCCTGACATGGCCAGCAGCCCAACATGACCATATCAGGCAGAGATCCTATCCTGATACAACCTTTACCCATCACGGTCCATGACCCGACGTGGTCATATACCGATATGGCCCTTACCCGGTATCGGGTTAGCGTTATCTTAGGTGTTCGTTGTTGTGTACTTCATTCTCCTAAATCAAGGAGACCAATACTTATCTTCCTTTTTTCAACATTTACTTCCATTTAATTACAACATTGTAAGTAAACCATTATGTCTCTGTAAGATTATTGGAATCTGTGGACTTTATCTCATATCATTCTTTGTGTGGCTTTATTTTGTTGGATGATTTCTTTCTGGCATCTGAGTTCTAGTTTCTTCTTTCTGATTCACGCTTTTGACTAGCTATCGAATCATGTTTCTTGTTTTGACTCCTTCGAGAGAAGGATGTTGTAAACTTCTAGAGCTTGGCCTGATTCAAGTGTATGAGAGTACCCAGAATTAGAGTTGTGCATGGCTTATCCCGATATGGCCCTTATCCGGTACCGGGTTAGCGTTATCTTAGGTGTTCGTTGTTGTGTACTTCATTCTCCTAAATCAAGGAGACCAATACTTATCTTCCTTTTTTCAACATTTACTTCCATTTAATTACAACATTGTAAGTAAACCATTATGTCTCTGTAAGATTATTGGAATCTGTGGACTTTATCTCATATCATTCTTTGTGTGGCTTTATTTTGTTGGATGATTTCTTTCTGGCATCTGAGTTCTAGTTTCTTCTTTCTGATTCACGCTTTTGACTAGCTATCAAATCATGTTTCTTGTTTTGACTCCTTCGAGAGAAGGATGTTGTAAACTTCTAGAGCTTGGCCTGATTCAAGTGTATGAGAGTACCCATAATTAGAGTTGTGCATGGCTTATCTTTCCATACGTCCACACCTGGTACCTTTGAGAGAAGGAACCTAGTACATGGTTCGTTGGCATTTTCTTTGAGAGAAGAAGACACAGGATGTAGGTTGCTGCTGCTTGTTATGATTAAGTTTTCTTTCTTCGTGCTATGCTCTGAAGATAGTTTTATCTCCTCGATTTCCTTTATATGAAAACTACCATAAAAACTACTAAAACCCAAAACACTCAATGCTTTAATCTTTCTGGTAACTCCCCTGGGAGATAGGTTTTAGTTTTATTCTTCATGATTCTTTTGCTACACCAAACCTTATCCTTTGACTTTCCGGTGTGCTTAGACAAGTAAAACTTGGATTCTGAAGCACTATTCTCCTAGTCCCTATGTTCGACCCCGAACTACTTCAACCCTGTGCTAGTTGTAGGAGTCTTAAACATTCATGTATTATAAATTACTAAAGTCTGATAACCTAGGCTTGTCTCCATTTTTGGACTCACGTTTAAGGCCAATCAACTTTTTGGTGCCGTTGTCGGGGACTCGGCAACGAATATCATTCTACAAAGTCGAGTTTTACTTGCACTTTGCCAAAAACCTTATACATATGCATTTAATATTACATATACTTATTTGCACATAATTTATTATAACACACTCACACTTTTACATCTCTTCTTTTCAGGTACTTCTTCATCTCTCCAGACCCTCCTGTGTCTAGCAAGCAATGGTTGAGGAAGCACCCGAAGCTTGGTCTCTTCGTTCTTTTTTCTAAGTTAGGGCAAATGAGGAAAGGAACCCATTAGTGGAGCAACCGCTCAATGTGGCTAACTTTGAGCTGAAGCCTGCTTTTTCCAGCTACTACAACACAACCAGTTTGGAGGAAATGCCAGTGAAGAGAATCTTTACAACCATCTTACGACATTCATGAGGACCTGTAAGACTTTCAAGATCAACAGGGTCCCGATATCTTACATATACACCCATTGCTTTTTTCCTTTCTCCTTGAGGGACAAAGCTCTGGAATGGTACACAAGTCTCCAAGATGGGAGCCTCCCTAACTAGGAACATCTGGCCAATGCTTTTATTGCTAAGTTCTTCCTTATAGAGAGAATGATAAAATGTCAAAACAAGATAACCACATTCTCACAGAAGGTTTCAGAGAACCTGCATGAAACCTGGGAAAGATTCCAAGGCTATCAGAGAGAGTGTCTGCACCACAGTTTTTTTTAGCCCAAGCTGATCACCACCTTCTATAATGGGTTGTGCATTGGAGAAAGGAAATCCTTAAATGTTGCAGCAGATAGTGATTTCTTGGGACTCAGTGCCCAAAGAGCCAGGGATATTATAGACAATATGGCCACAAATCAGCAGGACAGTGAATATGATAGAGAGTCAACAAGTTACTCCACCCTTGGAGAATCAAAGGTGATGGAGGCACTAGAGGCTAAGTTGAACAAGATAGTGAATGATGTTCAAGCCTTGAAGGAGCAGAGCTATAAGGGCAAGGTCTGACAAGAAGCGGTTACGAGTTGTGTCACATGCGGAGAGTCGAACCATCTTTCTGACTTTTACCCACATACGACCATGCAGAGCGAGCCCAATGACAAAAGTACTGAGAATGTGAGTTATGTCCAGTATCAACGCCCCAACCATCCCAGATTTTCGTATGGAAACACCAGCGTGGTTGAAAACTCTCACTAGCTGGTAGGCAGAACCACTTTAGGAGGACAGCAGAATCATCAACGCCAAATAGGTTTCCAACAATCAAGAAGCTACTCAAATGCCCAGCAAGATGACCGAGTTAATGTTCTTTGCCAAGAAACAAAATGATCTGAATGAGAAGCTGCATAAAAGTTCTATGGACCAGCATGACATTGCTCAAATTAATGCAACAACAGATGGGAGTTTTTTTTACTCAGATCGGGAAGCTCCAACAGTACAACAAGAAAATAGATCAGTAGCTAGAAAGCCTAGCCCAGAGTATCAACCATCAGGTAGGGCAATTTCCGTCCAGCACTGAGGCAAACCTGTGAGGAAATGAAACTGTGAGGATGGCCATCCTGAGGTCAGGAATAGTGATATGCCCAGTCGACAAGAAAAGAGCAATAGCAACAACAACACCAGTCAAGGATGTAACCCTCGAGGAATCAACAGAAGTGCCCATGAAGCAAAAGAAAGTAACAGTGAAAGGAGACAACGACGTGACTTTCGAGGAGTGTCCGAATAGGTATGCATCCCGTATACCTTTCCCACACAAGCTAGTGAAAGTTCAATTAAAGAAAAGGTATGAGAAGTTCATGGTTGTCGTGAAGAAGTTGCACCTCGACATCCCTTTCTTGGATGCTATCGAGGAAATGCCCACCTATGCAAAGTTTCTCAAGGACTTGATTTCAAGGAAGAAGAGAGGAGAAGATGTTGAAACTGTGAAGTTAGCATAGATGTCCATTTCCTTTGTTAAGGCAAGTATGCCTTATAAGAAGAAAGATCTCGAAGCCTTTGTTATTCCCTTCCAAGTCAGAGACAACATGACCCATAAAGGTCTGGAAGATCTAGGAACGATCATTAGCTTAATGTCGTTGTTGCTTGCAAAGAGGTTGGGACTCACTGACATAGTAAGTACAAATATGAGAATCCAACTAGTAAACCACACCTTCATAAGACATGTTGGAGTAATGGAATATGTGCCCATTAGGGTTGGGAAGTTCTTTATACCCTATGACATCATTCTGATCGACACCTTGGAGGATCCTAGCTGCCTAATGATTTTTGGGCGACCGTTCCTTGCAACCGGCAGAGCACTCATCAACGTAGAGATAGGGATGATAACGATCAGAGTTGGACGAGAGCATATCGAATTCAACATTTGTGATTGCATGAAATCCCCCTCGTTCTTTGAGTCTTCTTACTTTGTCGAAAGTTATCAGCAACTATGCGATGAGGTAAGGGAGGAGAAGGCTATGGTGGACCCACTGATGCGCGCCTTAGTTGGCAATGCACAGGTGGTCGAAGACCCAGAAGTGAAAGAACTCCTGGCATTTTTGGATGCCGAAGTCCTGTCTGAAGCAGATGGCCTAGTTTAGACGGTGATGTATGCTATACTACGAAGCGATCTTGCCGAAGAACCAGAAGAGAAGACCCCACCCGAACTAAAGGTTTTACCGAAAGGTTTGGAGTACCGATTCCTGGATGAAGAAAGAATGAATCCTGTTATTATCAACTCAGAGTTGACTGACGATTCAAAGGAAAAGCTATTGGTGGAGCTAAAGCTATGAAGAAAGGCCTTAGGTTACTCGATTGGAGACCTAAGGGGCATCATCCCTTCTGTGTATGCACAGAATCCATCTTGAAGAAAATTCCAAACCCTATGCCCAGCCGTAATGGAAATTGAACGAGAAGTTGCGAGAGGTGGTTAGCAAGGAAGTTGTAAATCTTCATGATGTAGGAATCATATAAGCCATCAGTTATAGTATGTGGGTGAGTCCCATTCATGTATTCCCTAAGAATGGAGGTGTCACGCTAATCAAGGGAGACAATGGGGTTGAAGTTGAAACTAAGACTGTTACTGGCTGGCGGATGTGTATAGACTACCGAAGGCTAAACACCGCCACCCGTAAAGATCACTTTCCTCTCCCATTCATCGACCAGATGCTTGAGCGCCTGGCCCACCATTCATACTTTTTCTGGTTGGATGGGTACTCGGGGTTCTATCAGATCCCCATTCATCCAGACGATCAGGAAAAGACTACCTTCACCTGCATTTATGGAACTTTTGCTTTTAGAATAATGCCCTTTGGGCTCTGCAACACACCCACAATCTTTCAGCGATGCATGAACGCTATCTTCTCTGTCTTCTTAGATGATAAGATGGAAGTCTTCATGGATGACTTTAGTGTCTATGGCAGCTCTTTTGATGATTGCCTAAACAACCTATCTTTGGTGATGAAGAGATGTGAAGAACAGAGTCTCACCCTTAATTGGGAAAAGTGCCATTTCATGGTACAGGAAGGTATCGTTCTAGAACATAAAGTATCCAATAAAGGCATTGAAGTTGACCAGTCTAAGGTGGAAGAGATTGTAAAGCTCCCTCCACCCACATCTGTGACAGAAGTCAGAAGCTTCTTAGGGCAGGTCAGCTACTACATAAAGTTTATCAAGGACTTCTCAAAAATTGTAAAGTCATTGTCAAATATGTTGATGAAGAATGTGAAGTTCTATTTCACAGAAGAAGCCTCACGACATTCTCCACCTTGAAGGATGCTCTAGTCTTGGCACCCATTATCCAGTCACCCGATTGGAACCTCCTGTTCGAGCTTATGTATGACGCTAGTGATTTTGCTATAAGTGTAGTCATTGGGAAAAAGAAGGACAAAAAGCATCACGTGATCTTCTATGCCAATAAAATGTTAGATGAAGCCCAGATGAAATACACCACCATCGAGAAGGAAATGCTAGCCATTGGCTACGTATTTAACAAGTTTTGATCTTATCTTGTGGGTTCCAAGGTGATTGTTCACACAGACCATGAGGCCATCAAGAATCTGATGCAAAAGAAAGACGCTAAGCCTAGACTATTGCGCTGGGCACTACTGTTATAGGAGTTTGATCATAAGATAATTGACAAGAAGGGTACTGAGAATGTGGTCGCCGACCACCTATCCAGGATTAGAGTGGAGAATGACCACCCGCTGTCGATTCATGAAAGCTATGTTGATGAGGAAATCTATGTTGCCCACATGGACAATCTAGAAGGGCCTTGGTATGTTGATATATGCAACTATCTTACCTACAAACAACTACCCCTAGAAATAACGTATATTCATAAGAAGAAATTCTTCTCTAATTTGAAGTAATATTACTAGGATGACCCTCTATTATTTAGGCATTGTGTCGATAACCTCTATAGAAGATGTATACCCGAAGATGAAGCCCCGAAGATCTTGTATGAGTGTCACTCCTCTCCCTATGGAGGACACTTGGGAGCTAAAAGAACCACAGTCAAGGTTCTCCAGTCTAGTTTCTATTGGCCCACCCTTTTCAAAAATGCTCACGCCTATGTCAAAGCCTGCAGTGAGTGCCAGAGAATTGGGAATATTTCCCGTAGGAATGAGATGCCTATGTCTGAATGGATTGAAGTTGAAATCTTTGACGTATGGGGAATCAACTATATGGGACGTTTACCTTCTTCATATAGTTTCCAATACATTCTGGTTGTGGTGGACTATGTCTTCAAGTGGGTTGAAGCCATACCCACTACCACCTGTGATGCCAAGTCGGTTATAAAACTCTTCACAAAGATAATCTTCCCAAGATTTGGAGTCCCTCGAACAATGATCAGCGACAGTGGATTGTACTTTGTTGAAAAGAAATTTGAGTCACTTTTGTGAAGGTATATGGTTCGACATAAGGTTGCTACCCCATATCATCCCCAAACGTCTTTCTAGGTTGAAGTTTTGAATAGGCAAATCAAATAGATTCTGGAGAAGACAGCTGGGAAATATCAGAAGGACTGGTCCACCAAGTTGGATGATGCTCTCTGGGCATACAGAATAGCGTATAAGACGCCGCCTGGAACCACGTCGTACTGGTTGATTTATGGGAAAGGATGTCATCTGCCTTTTGAGTTATAGCACAAGGCATTCTAGGCCATTAAACATCTCAACATAGACCCGGCCCTAGCCGGTAAGAAGAGGTTCCTCCAACTCCAAGAACTTGAAGAACTTAGGCTTCACACTTATTAGAACACAAGGATCTATAAGTAGAGAACTAAAGTCTGACATGACTATCACTTGAGGAAGAAAGATGTCAAGGAAGGTGATAAGGTTTTGCTTTTTAAATCTTCTAATCGACTTTTATCAGGGAAACTGTAGATGTGTTGGTTAGGACCATTTGTGGTAGCAAAGATGTACCTATCGGGAATGATGGAGCTGTATGACAAGGATGACCCTGCAAAGGTCTTTCCAGTCAACGAGCATAGGGTGAAAAGGTTCTACGAAGATGAAGCTTTCATAAGACGATTTGAGTTGCCCCTGGACGATGTCGAAGCCTCACCAGCCGAAGCTGCCTAGCAAGAGGGAGGATGTCAAGCTAACAACAGAAACCATAGCGCTCCTTGGGAGGCAGCCCAAGTTTTTACTTTCTTAGGATAGGATGTTATTTCCTTTTCCTACAAAGAACATTCTCAACACTTCCATTGTAATAAGGCTCGAGTATGTGCATGTGCCACGTGCACTGACTCTCACATTTTATGGGCCACTGACTTAGTTTCATCGCCTTGATGTGTAATACTAGCTAAGGCTGAGGTTTACACTTAGGTTAGTGATGTTTTACATATTAAGAGCCTTTTACTTTAGTTTTCAGTTTAACTAAGTTTTTATGCCTTTTGAGCACAATGCATGGCGTGCAGACATGTTTAACCATCTTTATCACTCATGCTTGGCATATCGGGTTACAATGTCGGACAGAGCGTATCGGGCAGGTGTCGCACGCGGCGTGTCAGTCGGACCGCATATCGCTCTGTCAGGTAGCGCTCACGCCACACCGCACCAGATGCATCACACAAACTCATGGCGCACAAAGGGCGTGTCGAGTAAACGCATGTCGGATGACACACCGCCTCCCTCTAAGCCTCATGACACGATGTGATTAGATAGGTTTTACCTTGTTTTGGAAGGTGATTCACGTGCATGTGTGACGTGCATCCCTATTTTTACCATTTAACCCCGCTTAGGGATGGCTATATAAGAAATAAGAGATTAACCGTGTCGGGTTACTGAAGTTACCGAGCTTCTGCTCCCATATCACGCAATCTCTTATATCGCTCAAAGCTATCCTAGCTCCCATATCGGGTTCCCTACCTACCGACCTCCTGTGTCGTGTTCAACATCTCTCTTCCCAACAAGGTAATTACCTATGTCATGCAACCTCTATCACGCTAACCTATCACCCATTTGTAACGCACACCGCATATCGTGTTCCTGCCCGTGTCAGGAAAAACTTTAAACACGTATCAATTTTCCTATCGCTTCAATCATGCCAGGTTTTCATCTGTGTCATGTGACACATGTATCGTGTGACACACTTATCATGCATTCCTTATCACGCTAAGTTTGGGGGGAACCTGCTGACACTCTCTAGGGTCTACGTGATGCACGTATTGTGCAGCCGTATCGCGTTCTTTTGTTGTCGACTTCACAAGAGCATCATTTTCTCTAGTACCCAATATCGGTTTATCATGGGTATCGCGCAAGAACATGCCGGGTTTCTTTGGTATTGTACACTTGTGTGTCACATGCCAGGAATTATAATGTTTTGCTCCAAACCCAATGATTTTCTTCCTCATGCAACCTAATATCATTTTTTCAAAGGTATCACCCAAACCATACCGGGCGATACCATTCTTATAAATTTTCAGTTATAATGACCCTACGTATCAGGTGGACAAAATTTTGCCCAAATAACCCTTTTTTTAATTCTTTATGTTTTATTTTTAGAAAATAGCACGCACAAAATAGACTGACGTCCAAGTTGACGAGCAGGGCCAGAGGATCAACCTCGAGGCCACAAGAGTGGCCACCGTAGGGCAGAAACGCCCTAACCCAGCAACTATTGAGCCCTCTGAGGCTAAAAAGTGGCCCGCGTCGAGACCGTCACATCCTCGGCTACAACGGCAGAACCTGAAGTTCTTGCCCACTCTCTAGGGCAATTTGTGCCAAAGGACGCGGACCACCAGAGGTGCCACACTGAGTTGACGATAAAGGTCTTCCGCCCGACCAGATTCTGCCACCGCGCTTCCTTCCGACATATCGACATCTTCAACAAGTTGGAAAACATCCTCGAAGCTGTCGATCTCTGGAAGCTATGCTTCAGCTTCTCTAACTCGTACACCAAGTTGACGAAGAAGTTCATCTCCTCCCTCTGTCAGGTTCCAAACACCCTAGAAGAAAGCAAAAGGTATGGCGGGGTGGACAAGATGTAAGAGTGCCTCTATAATCAAGAGCATGAAATCATAGAGAGGTTGTTCAACAAAATCTTATTCACCAGCGCAGCCGAGCAAGATCTGCTCAAAAATGGAGCCTGCATCAGCGACAATGATGGCTTTGACCTGGTCAAGCTGTGGAATAAATTGACAGGTGAATCCTCTTTCAATCCAGGAAGCAAGGTAGTTGCGGTCCACTCCTGCTTCTGGCAGATTATTCACAAGATCATGGCTAGCCTGCTTTTCAGTAAGTACGAAATGAGCAACCTGTACACTGAAGAGTTGCATCTCATCTGGTACATCATGGATGGCAATACGATCAACTTGGGGTGCTTCCTGCTCAACCATCTTCACCCGATCAAGGATGCCACCAAGGAGTATAGTATGGGAGGAATCATCAACCTGATCGCAGTCAGGCTCAGGTACTCGAAGGAGCCACTCAGCCTGTCGTGAACCAAGGGTGATGAAAAAATAAATATCAAATTCCTCACCAGGGTGAACATTATAAAGAAGGAGGGCCGCAAGATTTTCTATAGGTTCACAAGAATTAACATTCTCCTACCCCTTCCAGGCTGCATCAACTACGATGTAGAGAAGCTAGTCTTCACGACAGCAGAGGTCGAAGCTCTGACCGTCGATGCAGCCTACGTCACCCAAACAACCATCCAAGAGAGGATGGCCACAACAAGGGGGCTCTTACCTACGACGACATGGTGGGACAAGTCGCCGGTGGTCATTCTTGAAGACTCCTCGGTTGCCGGCGTGGCCGAGCCACTAGCTACTACTCCAGTGGCTGCTACCACCACCGTCGAGCCAGTAGCCACTATCCTAGTAGCGGCTACCACAACAACACTTGCCGCAGCTATAGAAGAAGTGTCGACCGCCACCCCCATAGTCGAGGTCGTCGACACAACAGAGGCCGCCACAACCGTAATGGCCTCGGAAGCAGTTGTCGCGATGCTGCCATTTTCAACACTGTCGGTAACGGAAACAGCTGCAGTCGTACCTTCAGTGCGGTTAGATACCTCTCACAATAGCGACGAGGTTTTCATTGAGCTCCTAGACGCTGAGATCATGTCTGTTTAGCAGACCCCAACACTGCCAACCACAACGGCTGCAGTCACCCTAGAAGATGAGGTTGAGAGTCAGGTGGTCAATCAGGATCCACCTACTTTGCCATCCTCTCCATGGCCCCATACTAAGGCGGAAGATACAGCCGAAAAGGTGCCAACGCCACGCCCTCGCGCACCATCTTGGTGGACTCAGCCCCGACAGATGATGCAAATTCAACGGGCTGCACCACCAATGCGAGGATCCACTCAAAAAGCCGAAGCCAATCAGTGGTCCCCTCCTCTCTAGGACACACTTACAGCTTTGAGTTTGGTAACTTGCGGAAGGTAACACGCAATCATAGCGCTAGTTTCTTCTCCCTAACCTACAAGTTTCAGGCCTTCTAGCAATGACTAGGTGAACAGGAGTGCTAGTTGCTGAGCCTAGTTGGTCTCCCCGACCAACTAGAAGCAATGAACCAGACGATGCAGGCGGCGCTCCAATGCCTAGACGTCATTGAGCAGAGGCTCGACGAGAGGGACGTCTGTCACCACTCAAGGCAATCCCAAAGTCCGCCATCACTGACGGTGTCCTCATCTTCGTCATCCTCATCATCACCCTTTTCCTCTAACTCATCATCCTCCTCCGATGCCAGTGGGCCCACAAATTCTTCAACAATGCCCGAGGAGGGGGTGACCAAGAAATCTGCTGACGGGTCCCCTACAAAATAGGGGAGTACTCGCGGCATTGACACGACTACTTCTGTACACCCGCTAGAGCCAAATGAAGCAATAGAAGAGATGTCTGAAAGCCTAGAGGAGAATTCGTTTGAAGGATAAAGGGGTGACTTGTACAACTCGCTTGTAGAGAAACCCCCCAATGCGAAGACCTCAATGGCTGATAAATTCTTTGCGCCATATGAGATACCAGTCTTCGTGATGGCAGACTTCGACAGATGCACCATCGAATATCTGATGGTCCGTGACCAACAATTGTTGAATATGGTCCTGAGGTCACATATTGACGAAGAAGCAATCCTTTGAAGCAACAAATACTTCTCTGTATGATGTCAAGTGCTCAATGGAATATTCTACTCAGAAGTAGTTGTAGGGAAGATCCTTTTCATAGTCCTAAAAATGTAATGATCGAGAATATCACACTCATGACAATCTGACAACCAATCTACAACGCCACTCTGGCCTTGGCCAGGTGACTGCTACCAGGGGAGAATGACTCACGGCCGATGGTTGATATGCTAAAACATGTATAAGAGCACAACCCTAACTTGGTGATGGCCCCCCACAAGCATAGGGGGCACTGGTTCCTCTACGTGCTCGACCTCTTCTCTCACGACGTCACCTTGTTTAACTATTGCACTACGGAGGTCCCCCACCTAGAGCAAGTCTTCATCCACCCCGAAGATATAGACCTCAAGCTTATGCCCCTCCACCTTCACCGGGTTATCAAACAAGGTATCCAACGCCACAGTGGTGTCTAGAACTTCTATGCGATAAAGGACTTCCCAGTCCAGCAAGACCTGGTAAGTGGAAATAGTTCCCTCATCATCTTACGTGCCATGGAGCTTCTAAATATTTTTAGATACATACTGCAGCTCTAGGACACAAACTTCTATCACCTCAGGAGCATCTATGTGCTACTGTTGCTAAAGGATAAGCGCTACTTCTGAGATCCAGAGCTTCCTAAGGATCTGTTGGAGACAGATTTTGATTCTCACTCCTCTCTACCCAACATTCCTCCAAGAAAAGAGGTCTAGGTCTCTTTTGACATCTACAGGCCATCCAAGCTGATAGAGCACTTGCAAGCCATGCTCGCCAATGAAGGCACTTCTATTTCACCTGTTATCTCAGACTCTGTCATCAGCAACTTTGACCGTTCAACTTGTAGCTCTCTATCTTAGGAATAGGTCAATCATATACTCCTACATCTTGCTACTTCTAACACTACATATGTCATCTATGAGAAGAATAATGCATTGGTCCCCATCAACGACCTACGGGACCTAGTCAAGGCTGGCGGATTTCTAGCTATGATGGTGGCGTCATCTTACATCCTTATTTTACAAGAGAAGATTGGACAGCTCTACATAGCACATCTGATGTTGTTCAACGATCTATGCCTAGCCGATAAATCTGGGGTGCGCCAAATGTTCCATCATCAAATCTAGAAGTGTCTGCCACACATAATGTTCCTTCCTATGCTGCACGACAATCATTGGACGTTTATCATGATATACACCAACGCTTGTGTTGGTATCCTCTACAACATCTCGGACGCCAACAATGACTGGCCGATGGAGTATGCTATCGCGCCAGAAACATCCCTCAAACGAATAGCAAAGAAATACTACACCGAGGTGGTGGCCATGATAAAGCCATATCTTGAAGATTCGACGACAACCTGGCACGATTTCCATTTCTACCACCGTAGTCCACAACAAGCCCCTCTATCAAATGAGTGTGGAGTATACGTGCTTCATTGGATATCATGTGTAGCAGCACTGAAGAAGGCACCAGAGAAGCTCTGTGACATCGACTACCACATCCAATGAGGAGAATGTGTCATGGAGCTCCTAACTAATGAAGGCGCACTCATCCGCTGAACCCTCATTGATCTATGACTACTCTCTCCTATTCATCTCACTACTTTGGGTCATAGTGTGGGATAAGTTTGGGGGCTCCATAGCATTAGTGAGGAAGGTACTCTAAAAATTTTCCTCCATTCCCTTTCATTTCCTTCCTTCATCATACTCTGTGTATACACTGTATATAATGTTTAATAGCAAGTAATACATACATAATACATACACATTGTCTATTCTTCATAATTATAAAAATTACTTTATCGTAAATACTTCGTACAACTTCCAGTTTGTTCTCTCTATGCCTAAGGCTGTCTACATTTCTGCTATGCTCTCTTGAAAATGTAGTCTTAAACGAAAAAGACTATAACTTTTCTACGCCAACTTTGAAAAATAATCTTCTTCCAACTAAGAGATGTGCATGAGAAGGAAAAAGTTGCCCAAACATCAAACTCCCTTTTCCCTACCCACCAAAACCCCAAAAGAGAGGAAAGCCATATGAGAGTGAATAAAAGCATGAGAGTTGTGCCAAAAAAACACTTGTCTTCCCAAAAGTACCCATCTTTAGGCATGGTAGATCTAAGGTAGTGGTACGTGGGATGTGAAATCACTGCTCTAAATCCAACTGGTTTGGATTGTATGGACCACTTGTCTATTAACGAACATGTACCTAGATGGACCAATGGGAAGCAAGAAAAACCCAAAAACCTTAAGCTTTCCTGAAAACCCCACCTTCTACCCCCAAGATTCAAGCGGTTTGGTATCAAAGCTAACTTCAATATCATGCACCAAAGTCTCACAAAAGCTGGGGATAAATTTTTGTTTAATAAGGTAAGAAAAAGAAAGTCCATTGTTCATGGTCATATGTAATTTTCCTCAGGACAATCATAAATCCACTTAACCTTTGTCCGAAGACTACACCTAGTTTTAAAAGTGTCGTGAAAAAAATGTTTTAAAATAAGTACAGATTGATTGAGGACAATCAAATTGCTAAGTTTGGGGGAGTTTATAACACCCATTTTATTGCTTCTAGAGTTTATATTTTATTATCAAAATAGCATCCAAACCTAACTTCCTCTTCATTTTATTTTACTTATTGTGAAGAAACTATGCCCACTATACCCCTGACAATATTTCCCATTTTTGCAAGGTTTTTCCTATTTTTCCACAATAAAAGAAGCACCAATGGGCCCATCATGCCCATCAGGAACAAAGTCCCCATCCCAGCCCAGTAGAACGTGAGGCCTACATGCCCTCTTACCCATCATAGTCGTTGTCCGATATGATAGTAACCCGACGGGGCGTGTCATGCAAGAGTCTCAGCCCACTGCGGCCCTTTTACCCGATATGGTGCCTAACTCATCATGGTTCACAACTCGACGAGGTTGCTACCCGACATGGCCACCCCTCGGTGCCACAGCTCGACAAGGCTCTAACATGCCACAGATGTATGTGATGCACTCACTGCCCGACACATTCATGACCCGACATGTGTGACAGGCGCCAGCCGTATCGACCGCTCCTAAATCCTCAAGAGTGGAGCCACAGATGAAGGACACATGGGACAATAAAATCTACAACTCCCATCAACTCACTGCCTATAAATAGCAGCTACAAGCCTACGATGGGACGGGTTGGACCATGCGAGAGCTAACTCCCAGAGTAAAGGAGCTAGTGCGTCGAGTCCCAAGGAGCCTGTCGGGCGATAACTAGGTGAGCACACCCCCACCCCGAGAGGGATGGGAAGATTTCACTTAGAGACCATTCCAGTAGCAGCAAGAAGCACGATACGATCCTCAAGGCTACTTCCAGCATGTTGGGTTCCTATCTCGAGATGGCCTGCCCACCTATACCCGACACGAAGAACCCGAGAGCCTTACGATAATGTTTACCTGATATGTATCCTAAACCGACACAATATCCAACCTGATACAGTCTATATCCGTCATGGATGTAGCCTGACACGACCAATAGTCCGACGTGACCATATCGGGCGGAGGTCCTATCCCGATACGACCTTTACCCATCACAGTCCATGACTCGACACGGTCAAGGACCCGACACAGCCGTATCCCGATATGGCCCTTACTCGGTACCGGGTTAGCATTATCTTAGGTGTCTATTGATGTGTACTTCATTCTCCTAAATCAAAAAGATTCGATACTTATCTTCCCTTTTTCATCATTTACTTTCATTTAATTATAGCATTATAACTAAACCATTATGTCTCTGTAAGATTATTGGAATATGTGGAATTTATCTCATATCATTCTTTATGTGGCTTTATTTTGTTGGATGATTTCTTTATGGCATCTGAGTTCTAGTTTCTTCTTTCTGATTCACACTTTTGACTAGCTATCGAATCATGTTTCTTGTTTTGACTCCTTCAAGAGAAGTATGTTGTAAATTTCTAGAGCTTGGACTGACTCAGGTGTATGAGAGTACCCGGAATCAGAGTTGTGCACAGCTTATCTTTCCACATGAGTCCATGCCTGGTACCTTTGAGAGAAGGAACCTAGTACATGGTTTGTTGGCATTTCCTTTGAGAGAAGAAGACACAGGATGTAGGCCTCCGTTGCTTGTTACGATTAAGTTTTCTTTCTTCGTGCTATGCTCCAAATATAGTTTTATCTCCTCAATTTCCTTTATATGAAAACTACCATAAAAATTGCTAAAACCCAAAATACCCAAAGCTTTAATCTTTCTGGTAACTCCCCTTGGAGATAGGTTTTAGTTTTATTCTTCGTGATTCTTTTGCTACACCAAACCTTATCCTTTGACTTTTCAGTGTGCTTAGATAAGTAAAACTTGGGTTTTGAAGTGCTATTCTCCTAGTCCCTATGTTTGACCCCTAACTACTTTGACTATGTGCTAGTTGCAGGAGTCTTAAATATTTGGGTATTATAAATTAATAAATTTGGATGACCTAGACTTGTCTCCATTTTTGGACCCATGTTTAAGGCCTATCAAATTGTTCTTCAACTTTCCATTTCACTTGGGTAGCACTGATGTGCGACCAGGAACCACTCTCTATTTGTGATGTCATAAGCTACTTATGGACATTCATTGCCAACGTGACATGGGACCTATAGGGTCACCCACATAGGAACTCATCTATAAGAGGAGTTTGATCTTGAACGACAATTGGATTGATTACTAAAGTGTTTAGGTATCCAATTCACATAACTAATTGCTTGATTGGATGACTAGGTCTGCCAAACGACCATATGACTGGGTGAGATGGCTATTTGAGCATCCAGGCGGGCATCTCAAGTATTGAGATGGCCGTTTGGGGGACAGGCTGATCAGAGATCGATTTAGCTTAGTTATGACCTTGAACTGATCGGTCCAATGTGATTGAACCGACCGACTTGACTCAACTCACCATACGACCGTCAGGGTGAGTGAGATGGCCTGATTGGGTCGAATGAAAGTTCAGGATTTTTCCCGAATAGTTTCGATTGTTCTTTTCTTGAGGAACAAGGAAATTAATATGAGATATTAATTGAATTCGAAATAGCCAAATTCATTTCAGATTGAGAACTGCCAAATGACAATTTGGCAGTGCTAGATGACCGTCTCGCGCACCAAACAATCGTCTGGGTGTGCAAAACGGTCATTTGACAGTGTGAGATGACCGTCTCATGCACCAGACAACCGTCTAGGTATGCGAAATGGATGTTTCAGCTGTTGCATGTTGTGAAAATTCAAGATCTTCCAGTTCTTTCCACTCCAGCACCTTTATCCCATATCAGATAGTAACTGGGAACCTTAACCCTAGCCTCTAATATAAATAGAGGGGTATTGGGGGGCTTCCCAAATCACAACACAACCCAGAAAATTGAGAATTAGTTCCTCTGACAACTGTTGTCCTCTCTTGTTGTGGTAACCAAGAGAACCCAGCCAAGTCCTACCTGAAAAGGAGGGATAGACAATGGGAGAGAACAACTAAGAAGTTGTCATTGTAGGAGAGAAGGTTGGTGATTAGTACACCAACAGGGAGGACAACTCCTTCATGTTCATTATTGGTAAATGACAAGAGTTCTAGTTGGTCCGTGTGGACTACTCTAAAGGTCGGAATCCTTTGGCAGCTGCTCTAAGAGCAAAGTCAACCTACAGTTTGTGGCGAGACCACAAGAGTTTCTGGATCAGATGCTACAGATATCGAGCATAGAGATAGATAGCATGCAGATCTTTAATATTCTTTGGAAGCACGCTGACGAGCCATGGAGACTGAGATCTTGGGTAAAAGAGCTGAGAGAGGAACTCATGAAGACACACATCACTGGTTCGATTGTTCATAGAGTGATCAACTCTATTCCCAGAGAGATAGGGAGATGGGGATGCAGGAACAATGATGACATTATGGTTACTACGGATATCAATATGATTCCCAGTAAGATTAGAGGTATGGTTCTGTTAGAGAAGAAGCTGGTTCCTTATATTGCTCTAAAGGCCTTCATGGATTGACCTAGGCTGTTAGAGGAGAAGCTTTGATGTTCCAGTTTTGTTCAAGTTGTTTCTAGTGGGGTTTTTGTTTTTTTTGGGAAGATACCCGAGTTATAAGAGCGGGAGTTGTATTCTTTTTGCTGATTTTAGCCCACCAGAGGGGTGTGGGATGAATAATAGCGACCCCTGGCTTAATTAAAAAAAAAAGAGTTGCTGGAGAGGTTGCGTAGACATTGTTCGTGGTGAAGACCTGCAGCTGCACAACCACCATCCAAGAGCAACTTATCAGTAGTTGCACAGAAGCAAGTTTTGTCACTGGACTTACTCCGGGACCAGATATAACTCGCTAAAACCATCCTTCCTATTTCATAGTAGTTGACACGATCCTGCTGTTATGGAAATATGGCTAGATTTTTTTTTCTGTTGCTATACTCTGTGCCCGTATTTCCCAACAACATTAAGTTATATATTCAACATCACATATCATAATACACTCATATTAACATAATAACCTATGTGTGTGTTAATATGTAAGTGAGTTCATAAAAATAAATCGCATATGCTTCATTTTCTAACGAGTATTCATGTAATGGCTAAGATATGCTTAATAATAGGTATAATATTCTTAATGTATGAATTGGAATAACAATTAGCGTTTTCATGTCCAAAAATAGGAGTCGTGTACCATTATTTAAATAAAATATTGAATTAATTTACTTAACGAGATAAATAAGTAAGATATGTAAATTTATGCATAAAAATCCAAGGAAACTATTTTGGCAACAATGTGAAGAAAATAGGACCCAATTTAATGAAATTCGATAATAATGTTGTAATAGTAAAACAAATACAATGGTGACGAGACTAAAAACCTAATTGTATTATAAAGTTAATTTCAAATCCAAAATCAATGACAAAATAGTGTTCATTGTGTCCCAGATAGCTTGGGTGTCAAGTTTCAAATGATTTGAATAATCCTAACTGTCCTAATTTCATTAAGAAAATAAACATACGATAAGGCTACAAATATTAAATAGATTACTAAATGAATTCTAAAGTGGAAACGAATCTTAAATCTAGATTCTACATACTAAAATTGGTCTATGTGTAAATTTTCACATCAATTGAACAATCTTATCTATCCTATTTTATTTAGGAAAGAGAATATAAATCAGAATAAAAAATATAAAATAAAATATTAAACAATCCTAAAAGTGCAAACTAATATCAAAAATAGATTCTTCATGTCCTAGTTAGTCCATATTCTAAATTTGGTATAATTTGAGTAATGCTTGAACCCTTAAAATAAATTAAGAAAGAAAAGACATGCTTTAAATGCCCAATATTCAAAGTATTTAATTAATGTAGGTGATTTCCTATAGTTTTAGTTTACAATGTTGGCATGTGACTTTGTTTTAATTGGATTTCACACGGACCATTGGATCATGATTGTATGGTTTTGGATCTTTCCTTTACCTTCTGCATTGTGTTTGGACGGAACAACACTCTGCTATCTTCTCTTCCCCTCCCCAATTATTTCTCTCCATCTCTCTCTTCGTATCTCACTTTTGCCCTAATTCTTTCTTTCACCCTTATCTTTCTTATATCTTTCTAAATTTATCGACAATAAATATGTTAGGGTTTTCGTGGCCTCTACCATATCATAACCTGGTTGTCATCTCCTCTGCTCCTCCCATGTTTCTGGTCTTCCCTTCCTTACCCTCACAACCCTAGGTCATTGGCCCCTACAAAAACCATCCCCTAAAATTCATCACATCCCCAAGCATAGTGCGCCAATATTACTTTATCCTCTCCTGACATGGAATATATTTCCCTTATTCTAGTCCACCTGCGACAGGGGACTCAACTTGGGTGGAGGTTTCTGACTCCACTAGGGAAGGTCTATGTCCACCCCCTCATCCACACAACATTCCCTTGGCTTTTCTTCCCCTAAAACCTTCTATGGCCTTTAATCCACCTGATTTGTGGTAGTTCCTTCTCTTAGACCCCCGTTCATACTATTCCATTGCTTAGATTTGGAGATTCTATGTTTTCCCTTCAGATCAGCTATAGGTATTCACCTACAACTCCAGATGAACACACAGATATTAGAACTAGTTGGGGAAGTTTTTGTAGTTGTTTCCTAATGAGGTGTGTCTCTGGTTTGTGTATTTGATGTTCAGATTTGAATATGATAAAATGGTATCACACAGGTGAAGGAGGAAGGAGATCCCTCACAAATTCACATTTTGCCCATGTTTTTATTTTCTTTTAGTCACGCCATCTTTGACGTAACTGTGTTTGAGTTTTGATCTGGCCACGCGCCCCACTTGCTGAAGGTTGGTCCATTTGTCCAACTTTGATTGGAATACTTTGGCAAGACCCCTCACTTCCATGTTGTGAATATGCTCTACCTACATGGATATTATTTATTTTCATGTTGGTCAAAAACTATAAAAATCATATTAAATTGATAGAATATCAGAAAATAATAAACAAATACATTTTAGAATCACATCATTTTACTATATCCAATAGTATTTGTTTCATCGCCTGATTCTAATATTATAAAAATGTGATTGTTAATGATTTTCTAATTGGTTAGAGTTTTTATAAAATTTATTACTGATAATTTAAAAGAAAAATAACACAAAATATGTTATGAACTCCAAAAATCATAATCTACAAGGTTGTATATTTTTTATGGGATAATTCAATAATAATAAAAAGTGCATTTTTAGGGTTTATGTAATTAATGTGAACCTAACCTAATTCTTTATAATATGTTTAGTAGGTGTTTTGAAGACCCTGGCTTGGACCTAGGGTTGACCATGGACTTATGTAAAGTCAATATGAGGTATGTTGCATCCCCTTTATCAAATTGATAAATTTATCTCTCTCTCTCTTTGTATGTTGCATTCTTTATTAGTCATATTGAGAAATCACATATATTCTCTCTCTCTTGGTCCTTTGGAACATGTTATGTTATGTCTGCATCTGAGCTTAATTGGTAAACTATGGTTTACGTAGATTCTTACATGCTTAGTTAGATTGACCATTGCTTAAACATGATTAAGGATGGTAGTTCAGTTATAATGTGTTAAACCTAATGAGAACTCCAAGCATGTTATCAATTTAACTAATTAGGGTTTGAGAAGTATAAACCCTAGTCTTCTGAAATTAGGGTTTTTGCCCAACACGCCCATGCTGGGGCGATATAGGTGAGGTGAGAAAAGGAAAGTGAAATTGGTAATTGTAGTATTGCATTAGACGGATGTGGTGAGTAGAACATTTGTGTAAGGTTGATGGTTGCACATGCATTCTGGGCCACACAGCCGTTTTGGAAGAAATATAAGTGTTGAGCCTTTTTCTACTTTAATCTTTTGGAACCAAGGCATCACAGGTGTGGTAGGAAGCATGGTCATGCTAGTTGACATGCCCGTAGAAACTTGCACGACCGTTATGGGGCTATCAGGGCATTTTTCTCTTAACTGGCTTTTCTATAGACTGTTGGATAGCAGTGCATTATTTTATTTTTATTTATTTATTAGAATCTTGGGATAATCTGATGTTTTTATTGGAGATCTGAAACTTAATGTTAGATAACATGATAATTTCTCATATTTTTTGGAGAAGCTTTTACCTCTAAAGTAAATTATTTATAGCAACATTTGTATGACAAAAAATTTAGTTAAAATAAGAGAAAGTATAGTGAGGGGTGAATTTGTAAATTACCCAAGCACCTCAATTTCTCTATATGACCAACCTAGCACCCAAGGAGATCTCATAATTTGTGATTTAATATAGAGAAACGAAATTCTAGAGAGAGAGGATAGCTAGGGTTTTAAGAGGAGATGTTGACCTAGGGTTTCACTATCCAAGATATGATGAAATCAAGTAAGTTTGGCTTCTTTGCATACTCTTTCATGGTGAATCTTCTCTCACATGTCAAGATTATTCCCCTCCCCTAATTTGATTTAAAATGATATCAGATCACTACTTTTTCTCACTCTTTCTCCTTAAATCTCCATTCCTAGGGTTTCCGAGTTGTAAGGAAGAAGAAAATGGTGCATTGCTAGGAGTTTGATATGGAATCTAGAATTTCAGTTCTTGGGCACGTTTTTAAGGTGTTTACACACCTTAGGGTGAGTGGGTAATTCCTTTAAACATCAGATTGCATGCAAATGAGTTAAATCATCAATAATCTTTAATTGCTTAGTATGCGACTATAAACCCTAAACTGCCTTTTTGATCCAGCTTGTGCAAGATGATATAAAATGGATTATTTTATATTTTGATGAAATTCAAATGATAAAATCATATTATAAATGAATACAAATCATCTAAAAGAGAATTCTAAAAGTTATTGCAGAGGTTATGGGAATATACTAAATCTAGGGTTTTCGGCTATGTCTGAGATTTGTTGTATAAGTGAATAAAGAAGTTTGCCTATTTGGATCTCTTTGTTGTGAATGATTATTTTATCTGAATGCATAGTACATATATGTTGGATACTATCTTGGATTTCATTTGATGTTATCAATGTATGCTTGATTTATCAGTAAAGATGGTGAAATCCTAAATGAATTGAAAGTTGGAAGTTTGCATATAGACATTATGAAATTCAATTGATATGATTATTTTATCATGATAAATTCATTTGTTCAAGGTTATTCTTGATGCATGGTGTTTTAGTGAATGACATGAAAACCCTAGTTCAGTTCATTACTAGGTTTCATATATATGTTTAGTTATATGTGAAATATTGAGAGCAATCTTTATTTAAGGAATATTTATGAAACATTAAATCCTTATGCGAGTCATATGATATATGAATGAGGCAAATGAAACCCTAAGGATAGGGTACTGAGTGAATCAAGTATTGTGATATTAGTGTTTCTCAGTTGAGATGTAGTGATGTTCAATAGTTTAGTTTGTGGTACATTTTACATATGATCAATGAAATGAACTATTTACACAGCTAAAGTAATAAATATTGATGTGATGATTGAATGATGAATTTAAAGAGAGAATTATTCATTTAGATGCCATGAATACTATAGAATACTTCATAGGAGGTCTGTGTTGTGAGGAGGAGATGTGATTCCCGAGTGGAGGTCTGATATAGGCCGTGGTAAGCCAAAGTGCATCATTGTGGGGTGCGGGGGTTTAGGCTAGTGTGGGAAGACTTCATAAATGATTGGTATCCAACATTAATCGGGGCTTCCAGTGGAACCTGAGTTATGAGTTGTGATGATCAGTGGACATCTTTGGTAGGTCCACTGGTGCACAACTAGCCTGAGGGATTGACTCTCCACCTGAGTATCCAAGTTGAGAGGTGGAGTATGAGATATCTGATTGTTCCCATTAGCCACTAAGAGGCAGACGTACCGAGGCCCGCTATAGACATGGTCTTACTCGATAGATAGGCTTAGGAACCTTGGCATGCTTCTAAGCCTTCTACATTCATATCATAGCTTGTTGTGATTCTTTCATGCGTTGTGGTACACCTCATGTGGTTTCAGGGAATAATAAAATGAACGAGAGGCTAATCAAGTGTGTGTAGTTATTTAATTATTCTTTATATGTTTCCTATTTACTAGTTACCTTTGAGATTATTCAAGTATGTGCAATATTAATATACTCATTCTGCTTATATAGAGCAATCCTACCAACTATATGTTTGTGAAAGATTATTTCCTTTATAGCTACTATTCTACTTTATATTCAGTTGCTCAAATAACATATCTTTGAATATTTGAGTTCTTTAAATTGTTTCTTTGAAGTACTCATTAACTAAGCGAGTAGGAACACCCCTCTACTCACAATTTTTAGGGATAACATGTGGACTGAAGATGTCAATGCATCAAAGTAGATCTGTCACATGAGTTAGATATGAGATTAGTTAAGTACAATCAGTCCATTTCACTCTAGGTCCTTGTAGAGTAGTGAGAGTTGTAAATGATGATGTGTAACCTTGATTCCTTAATGGTAGAGAATGTATTTGATTATCATGTGATACATACATGAAAGTGTGAGAAACAGAATGATGGTTTAGATATGTATCTTTACTGTGGAGATCATATTTGAGTAATCAAAGTTTTATTTCCCTTTCCATGTAAGTTTATGTGATTGAATGTGACAAAATAAAGATTTTTAACTCAAAAAAAAAAATTAAGGGTGATCTTGGTATTACGTTTAATCTTCAACTTATACCCCTATTTCATGAATAGTGGTAATCGTGGGATGTGGATGTAACATATTATCCTATGCACTTCTCTCTCTTTCCTATGAGAGGTTGACTCATGTGTATTAGATTGGATGAATCTTTTTTTAGATATTTTTATTGACTATAAATTGTACTTTACTTCATGATGAAACCCTAATTGCGAATATGAACTATTTTTCCCAGTTATGTGGTGTATTTTTCATATTGCCTATTTATGTGATGGAAATCTCATTAATTTTATTCCTATGACTGAACTTTCACTTGCCTCTACATTATGCATGGTTTGTGGTTCATTATCCCTACAGTTATGTAATGCTTTGTTTTTTTGGGTTTTATTCCCAACTGAGTGCACCTTTCCACTTGTATTATATATATGGGCGAGCCTTTTCGTCTAGAGTGTGCCTTTCCACCGCATGTTATATTTTTGGGAGTATAGGAGTACATCATTCTCTATCATTGTCATGTGATTTTGCCCTAACCACAACTGACATTATATTTATACTAGTGTTATGATTATCTCACATGCATACAAGTCTATTATTGTTGTTGATGGGTTATGTACCCTAGATTCTTTATGTGAGATTTTGTGGCACATCTTTTTTTTAATTTACAAGTGCAACTATTTATTATATCTTATTTGAAATTCATATTCTTTTAATATCCAATTGGATAATACTTTTTCTCTTGGATAGGAAGCCTTGTTATATTTGATGTTCATTTTCCTAAAGTTGCTTAATTCATATTTATATATGCTGAAAATTTCCATATGTCTTCTATTGTGGGGGATGCTTCCAACCCCTTAGGTGAAAGACATAGAAAACTTGACATGATGAGATGAATCTGGCTAGTGGAGTTGATTCTTAGGAGAAAGACTCGGGATAGTTTGATTCCCTCTGCTTAGATCTTAGAGTAGTTTCTTATATGTAAGCCCCTAGTGGGAAATTCTCTTGTATTCTTGTAAAATTGAATATAGTCATGATTTTTTTGTTTCTGCTTCTATTCTTATATACCATTGTTTGATAAATGAAAAAAAATTACACCTATGTCATCATACTTGTTAGTGTGTTTGGATTAGATGGATTTATTCCTCAAATGGAGTAGGTATTGGATCCCATGTCGGGTCCCACTCCTTGAATCATTAATGATCATTATTAAGGGATAGATGAAGGCATGTAAAACTACAATCACATCATGTAGCAACTAAACAGTCCTTAGAGATACATCCTCTAAACATGTTAATCATGTGCAGAGAAAGTTAGGGATTTGCATGCACAAGTAGGCACAAGTAGATATCTCATCCACATCACTCGCCTCTTGGATGGTGGAAATTACCACCTCAAAGAATCATGATTAGGATGCTAAAGCTTCAATATTTTTATAACATATTGAAACCTACCTTCCTTATCCCTGAAACCCTAATTCCCTAAATTAGGTACCAAGGGGTGTAGTTCTTAGTTCAACCCCAAACAAAGTATAAAATATACCTTAACATAGGCATATGATGGCTTTAGATGGCCTATATGTCTTTTTTGACTTAATTGAAATACTAGAGATCTAATAATGTGCATGATAGGTCATGTTTCACCCTTGAAACTACCATGATGGTGCTAAGATTTTTAGTCTACATCAATAATAAGTCATTGGACTTTTGCATTATAATCTACAGTTATTATAAAGTAAATAACTAATATATATAAGATTAAAATGCATAATAAACTATGGAATATAATTGAATAACCATATAATAATATAAGGCAAAAAATATACTTCCAATAAACAATACATGAATATCATAGATAACACCACTAACTCAACTGAAGAGTTCAATGATGTATAAATTTAGATGGAAAGTTCTCTCTCAAAAGTAGAGTGGGAACCACCCTAGTAGTCATAAAAATGATATACAAAATAATTGAGAATTGATTTGTTTCTAAATGGAAATATAATATCACTAAATATCTTCAAAATGGATCTTGAAGTAAATAATGCATATAGTTGCATATGTTAGTTAAAGTAATTCATGAAAAGATAATCCTAAAAACAAGTTTCATGTCAAAAATATTATCCATAGAAATTTATTTAGTGAAAAAATTGAAATAACCCCTTTAAACTTAATACATAAGTTCACCTAATAAACAACCTCAAAAGAAGTAACCAAACCCATTTTCGTATTTTTCATGTTTAAGTTAGCTTAGGGGCCAAATTTCACATTAAATGACTCATCCTAGATGTCTTAATTTTGTTAGGAAAATAAAATATAACTTAAACTCTAAAATATTAAATTATATATTTTTTACTCCAAAAGTGGAAACTAATCTATTCGAAATGTCAAAATTAGCCTATCTATCGAAGTTCACTTTATATGAAAATTGTTTGAACTCTCAAATAACTTTTAAAAGAATTAATATGATTTTTGGTCTAAGATGTAATTAATGAGATTAATTCCTATAGTTTCTCAACATTTTTCTTGTCATACAACTTATTTTTTGGATTTTCCCTAGGCCCACTTTAACCACTTTATCATGCCTAAACACCTTTTTCTTAGTCGGTATGAGCTCCATATGGACCATTTGATCCAGATCTGGCGGTACTCACACACAACACCTACAGGCCGACTAGGCCTAACTTTCCTTCATGATTTATCCCTCATTTCCTTCATGTTTTTCACCATTTCTTTATATGTATGTTTCTCTTTCCTTCTTGTATATTTGGATCCCTAATTTGCTATGGGTTTTGTGGTCTCCACGCCTTTGTTAGATCTTGACTTCCTTTCTCACCCTATTTATTCCCACTTTCTATTCCCTTATTTCTTCAAGTCTTCTATCCTATATAAAACCACAACAACACACATTCCACACATTGAAAAATAATTCATTATCAACCAAACTTCTACTTCTACCCTTGGGATATATCTCATGTTCCCGTCTACCATCACCTACTAGTGGAAATTTTAGACTTATGCACTTGACCATGACGATTGCATGACACCTCTAAATTTCTAGCCATGCATTTGAGGAGATTACTTTAGGGACAATTGACTCATAATCCTTGATAAACCACCTTTCCCTCTTTACACCTACATATAGGTATGTCTTCAATTCTTGAGCTCTGGTCCACTATTTTCACTACTTTCTTTGTGGAAGGACTTTGTTGTGGTTAAAGAACGTGTTTGACCCAACTTTTAGTGAGTTTTAGCTTTTATTGAGATCCAGCCTTGCTCTTTCTTCCAACCATGGTGGGGTGTATTTTTAGAGCCTCCAATCACCTCACATCTTGCGGCTTAATGTGTCCAGTTCTAAAAACTCCTGAACAGCTAATTGGATTGTTCCCTTTAGGCAAGGATCACCTGAGTGAGGATGATCTCGAGGCCAAAGCTTCAGCAGCTTGGCCATGACAGATGGGAGGGAAGAATAGTTCCCAATTTGGTTTATCATGTTTGCCCTCATGTGGTTTTCATCATTGTCATGCGGTCTAGGGGTGTTTACATGTTTTGATTTTGACTTTGTTCTTTTGATATGTTACCCAATGGTTTTCTAATTTTACCATATCACACATCAAATGATCCATGATGTGGGGGCATATTTGGCCTTTCATCAACTTTTGATCTTGTTCCAACCGCATGGCTCACTAATATGATACCCTAATGGACCCTATCACCCCTAAGGCCATATTCATCAAGGGGTGGGGGCAAATTCGTCTTTTAGTTGTTGTTTACTTATTTAGCTTCAGTAAAATGGTTTATCTTATAAACTTGAAAATGAAATAACAATGTTTTAGAAACGTGGATTTTTTCTCTACACGATGAAATGATTTTCATCACTTCACTCAAATATAATAAAAAGTGATTTTTTAGGATTTTTCTAATTGGCCAAAATATCTAAAATTTATATCTGATAACTTACAAGTCTGAGAAATAAAGAAAAATATGTTGTGGACTCAGTAAAATATAGTATGCAATATAGATTGTTTGATAGCCTAATCCATTAATAATAAAAGGAAGAATTTTAGGATTTATGAAGTCAATATGGACTTTATCTTAATTTCATATATGCATTTAATAGGTGGCTTGTGACTCTTATGATAAACTAGGGTTGGTTTTGGACATATCTAGACTTGATATAGGGTATGTTATATCCCTTCTTGTGTATATTAAGCAATCACCTCTGCTTTATATCTAGTGGTTCTTATAAACACATTACCCTATAAACATTCTCTCCTCTTTTGGGATGTTGACTCAAATGAGTGGTTGTATTCTAATATTTATCATTTCATCTTATAAACTATGGATAGGCTTGTTGGACTAAATTTGTATCTTGTTCGTCCTATTTCATGATGTAGCCCTAATATGTGGATCTGAGCTAAGTTGCTCCATATTTGACACTGAACCCTATTTTCAAGTGATGGCATTTTAGTATATTATGAAATATATTAAATGTGGATATGGTTCAATACTTGTTTATGAGTCCTCTGACCCCATTTGATAATGTTTGGATTATCTCATATCCATTTTCGTCTGACTAAACTTATGTCTTGCCTCCACATTTGTGCATCTACATAAACTAAAATTTAGAGAACCTTTGTACTACTATAACATTTAGACATGCTTATTCCATCTTGAGTGCACATTTTCAACTTGTATATTTACAAAGGACGTGCACATTCAGCCCAGAGTGTGTGTTTTCCACCCAATAATTTAGGCTTGAGATTTTGTGGGTCTCAGTCCTACTTAAATAATGTTACTCTAATTGTTTGACATGCACTATATATGATTGTGATATTTTGTGATGAGATTGTTTAAGGAAATAAACTCTCTTATTGATAATCTTCTTTAAACTATTTCTCTTGATGTTCACTTGAATGTTTTTCCCCTCTTTGTTAAAATCCTTGATAAGATTATTGACGACCGTTTACTCTGATATTTATCAATATCTATTTATATGCATGTACCATCATTTTTGTATGCTAACAACTTATACTTTGTCTTCATCTATGGGGTATGCTTCCAACCCCTTAGGTGAAGGATATAGAAGACTTAACTTGGTGTCTATAACTTTTCTTGATGGAGTTGACTTTTGAGAGATGGACTTGAAGTAGCTCAGAGTTCCCTCTTCTTAGATATTGAGGTTGGTATCTTCATATAAGCCCCAAGTGGGAGATTATTATGTAAAGTTGTAAATTATATATAGTCAATATATTTTATTCCATTGTTATACTTTTGCCTTATTGATATCCACTTATGAAAGGTAATATATATATACACATATATATATATATATTCATCTGTTGTAAAAACATTTGGTGTATTTTTATGGATGATGACTCTTATTTTATCGAGTGAGGAGTGGATCCCCTCTTGGGTCGCACTCCCTATACTTCTACCTCTAAAGCTTCAAACAAGTTCCTAGCCAAGCAAACCACAAACACACTCAAAAATATCTAAGCTTTCCTTCAAAAAATCTCCAAATAGCTCACACTCCATGATCCTAGGCCAACTCAGGAATGAGGGAAGAAGAAGAAAATGGTTTAAGGCATAACATCAACCTTTCCACCATGGACATCCACCAGAACATGCTTCATCTAAAACAACTCTGTGAATACCTTACAGAAGAAGAAGGCGGGTAGCATAACAAGAAATGAGATGCGAAGGATGATGCTTATGTGGATGAAGGTTCAGATTTAGCTAAGGAAGCTTCTCATCAAACAAGGGAATAAGAACCACTAGCATGCACATACTAAGAAATATCTTAGGTCTACAACAACAATGATAGGTATTGCTCGTGATCTGCTTCTCCAACAATGATGGAAGAATACATAGTTCAAGGGGTAAGATGGAGAGAGTATTCATAGGATAAGCGAGGGAGAGATAAGGAGTGGGAGAATGTCTATTAAGACCTACTATTGGCCATGATTAGTGACTTCTCATTAGCCATCACGAGGCATTGCTTCCTTGATGGTCAGTACACTATGGATTTATCAGTTGAAAATGCCATATCCTCATTTGTTGTTGTAATCTAGACTCATTGTTAGTCTATGAATGTGAATGACTCATTTCCTTGGTTCTAACATATGTTTCAGTTCTTGTTGGTCACTCTCTCTCACACGCACATATTGACTCGTTGATCATTTTTATGCAGAAAATATTGTCGATAATCAAACTCATCAATCGCTCATTTGGGAAACTCATCAAGCTTGTATGTGAGGGGACTCCCACCCATTGACTTCCTTGCAACCACACAACCACCAGTGACCAACGACTAGCCAAATGAGGCCCTCCTTCCCTTGGTCAAGGTCAAGTAGGGAGAGGATCAACAACAAGCCTGCAATCACACACACACAACACAATTACATCTAGGTATTAATACTAAAGGCAAGGGGTTAAATTCCAAGAAAAGCATGAAACCAAAAGGCCAAACAACCAAGATTAATAAGTATAGAACAAGCTAAAGCAACATGTGAAAATATTTCAATTAAAACCTCAACGTATGGTGAAACTACACCCAACTCTACAAAAACATGGTATATTGCAAAAGAAGCAAATGTATTACTAACCAAGGAAATTACGATATATAATTTATCCAATTTAATATCTAAATCCATCTAATTATGCTATTAGGTTATATAAGCATATAATTATGGTAATCAATTAAGGGTTAAGGATTAAATGAGGTCATGGGCCTTACTTAAAGATTTCTCCAAAACTCACCAAATGTGAAAACCACCATTAAAGCCACCTTTACGGATCCATACTCAACCATACATGGGAGGGAGCAGGGGTACAATTAGGATTTTGTGAGGAAAATATGTAGATTTTTCCTAAGAGATAGTATAAATATGAAATAAATTGAATTGTTGCTTAGAAATACAAATTCATTATGATTAACCCAAATTTCAACTGAAAACCTAAACTCAACCTCAATTAGGGAAAAATATTTCCACCAAATTGTAATTATTCTCTCCTCTACTCAAATATGAGATTTCTAAGGGTAAAAAATGTTTTAAGGTGTTGATGCCCCTATTTAACCATTTATGTCAGTTGAGTAGTAGGAGTTAGTTGTATTATGCATTTTGATTTGTCATTGGGGCAATTAAAAGGTTGACCCACTTTTTTGGCCATCTTAGGCCTAAAGGTCGATCCATCTCCGCACCATCATAAACAAAGTTAGACTACTTTGTGTATATGACCTCAACTTTTCCTACAATAAAAACTAGGAATTCAACCATATTTTGGACTTTAAAACTTACCCTACTCTGTGTTTAGACTATTGAAAACTAATTTATGTATTTAATTTATTCTTATTACATCCATTCACGTTAAGAACACCAAAATGAACACACACACCTAATTTTGATGATATTAGGGTTTTTTTTCACCACACTTTAACCAACATCCAAATTACAAACAAATATGATATTTTGACTATGAAATATATGAAATAACAAACCAGGAGTAAAAGAATATAGCACACAATTAACTTTCTAATGCAAATTACCTAGTAAATTATGTTTGGGATTCTATACCTTTGGGGGTCGAGCATCTATTTGTAGTTGATTGGGGGATATTCTCTCAAATGCGGAGTCACCTATTCATGGAGCCAATGACCCTATCACTCTAGGTGGCCACACCCCTGTTGTGAAAAGAAAATGGATCCGGCCCATGTCCCGATTGGATTGGGACTTAAGAGTTGGTTTGTGTTGCTAGTCCTAATAGGAGTTAATTCTAAGGAGAATAGTGGATCTCTATGCACAACATGCAATTTGATTAAGAATTGGAGTAGGATTCCTAGTTGCAACCACATGGCATGGAGTCCTATAAATAGAGGCCATGTGGGAGGCTATTGAGATCATCCCACATTTTGGTGCATGATCCCTCTAGTTGATTGTTGATGCCTTCTGTGGTAAAAGTGCTAGAGAATAAGAACAATTGGAGGAACTCTCTTGTGCATAAGAGAGGGTCAGTGACTTTGCCTTGAACCAAAGTAGTGCTTGACAATGATGGCACATTGGGTGCAACGATAGTGCAACTCTCTTGTGATAAGAGAGGGCCAACAACTTTTCCTTAAATCAAAGTAATAGTTAGCAGTTACAGACAAAGTGTTACCATAGTGGCAATGGGTCTGACCCAGTCAGCGGTCACAGTGGCATCAAGCGGTCCCCAACAATGATAGTGGCATCATAAGGAGATCAAGTAAAGAGGGAGGTTTTGTACACATTGGGTGTGATTCTCATCTTCCTCATATTTGGCTGGTATTGTCCCGTGGTTTTTCTCTTCTCATCTTGAAGAGATTTTTCCACGTTAAGTATGGTATTTCTTATTTGGATTTACAAGCTTCTCGATAACACTTCCACAACAAGTTCTCACAGCTGGGATCGTATTGGTACAACATCCCCAATAAGGTTGTATTAGAGCACGGGCTGCAAATACTGGTCTAGATGGGGAAGGATGAAAATGTGGCGATGATAAAGTTGACAAGCACAAATTGGTAGATTTAGAAACCCAAGATGGAGGATATTCTCTATTGTAAAGATTGGTATGACCCGATAGAGGGATAAAAGCCAGAGAGTACATGAGATGCATATTGGAAGAGATTAAATATGAATACCATCAAAATCATATAAAGGTGGGTCAATATTTCCATTTTCTATCATGTCTCAGAGGAGAACAATGCCAAAGATCTCTGGGAAAAACACAAGAAACTATATGAGAGGAAGTTTATCACAAATAAAGTTTTCTTGATCAGGAAGTTGGTGAGTCTAAAGTATTGGGATGGTTAAGCATTGTCGAGCACATAAGTGAATTCTAGAGCCTTGTAAATCAACTGAGGTCCATGAAGATGGTTCTTTATGATGAACTCCATGCACTATTTCTTCTGGGATCATTACCTGATAGTTGGCAGACGCTCATTGTGACAGTTAGTAATTCTACACAGGAAGGTAAATTGATACTTGATCAGGTGAAGAGAAGTCTATCGAATGAAGAGATTTGATGACAAGACTCACAAGATAGAATATCATAGGTGCATTTCACAAAGAGTAGGGGCATTGATAGAGCCAGATACCATGACAGATTCAAGAGCCGTGGTGAGTCCCAATACCATGGGAAGTATCATGATAGATCCAAGTTGAAGAGTAGAGAGTGCTTCCATTGTGGAAAACTTGATCAGTTAAAAGGAATTTCAAGGTTTAGAAAAAGAAACATGGGTCTGAAACCAAAGACAAGAAGGATGACAATAAGAACATTGTAGTTGCAATGTTAGAAGATAGGGATGATGATGAAGATGTAGTCTTAGAAATCCAGGAGCAGTGTTTGCATGCTGAGGATGATGATTCTGAGTGGGTGGTGGATACTGCAGCTTCTTATCATGCTTCACTGAGTAAGGAGTTCTTTATTTTATACAAAAAGGGGGACTTCCATTGGGTGAATATGGGAAATTCCAACTTCTCTAAAATTATCAGGATTGGAGACATTTGTGTTCCAACAAGTGTCAGTTGCATGCTCATATTGAAGCATGTTTGTCACATTCCATATTTGTGGTTGAGTGTGATACATGGCTCATTCATTTATAGGGAAGGTTGTCATCTAGATTTTTATGACCAAGGGGGCTTAGGTTATTGTACGGGGCAAATTGTGTCGCACATTGTACAAGACCCATCTTAAGGTGCTCAAAGGAAGCGATACAAGTAGTTGAAGATCACCACATAGATCTGTGGAACAGATGACTAGGACACATGGGTGATAAAGGCTTGCAGGTGCTATCAAAGTAGGGGTTAAATTATTTTGGTAAGGACACCAGTCTCATCTCATGTGATTCATGTCATATAGGAAAGCATCAGTGAGTTTCTTTCAAGATAAGATCAAAGATGATGTGGCAACCCACCACGCTAAATGAAATTACTCAAAACCAAAACACGACCAATCACTTATTAATTATATCATTAAAAAGGCACATAACTAAAGTCAGATCAAACTTCTTAAACATGTCCAAGAACGGTTACACATAGGTCCATCATCTTGCATAAAAGCATATACTATATCAGGTAAATTTATAATTGTTCCATGGCCTTAGACACAACCTATATACAACATGTATTATCCACATATTTACATCATGTATAAACATCAGCATGCTACAAATTACTCAAGTCAGTATAACATCATCTACAAAACTTCCCCGACCGAACCTGAGACTACATGGATGAGTGTAATGACCCCACCCCTAAGCAACCCCCAATTAAGGAAGGCCAAGAAGTTAGAGTCGTTATCCCAAAACATGATCATATGGTTTTGTAAATAATAAAAAATAATTAATAAATTCTACCACAATGAAGCTTAATGTAGGATAATTTTTTTTCTTTTCAAATACCTTTCAGAAATAGGAGATGGAACTATATCTGAGGAACTAACTATAATCCTCCATACATTACTTTGCCTTATTCTTTTCAATGTCATCTTTTAATGAGCATCCACTTTTCATGTAACTGCATAATTTCCTAAAATGCCGACAAACAAAATGTCAGTCAGTATAATGAATTATACTGGTGTGTAGGGGAAACCAAAAGTTTTCAAATATTTGTAAAAACATAACCACAAAAATTATTTGTTAGAAAGCAAAATTTACTTTTACTTCATAACTTATCAATCATTTTTTCCTAACCTCTAGCATACCCTCTCTTAGGGTTTTGTCCCTAAAATGGACATTAGGCTACCCCTCAATCTGGAGCTAGGTACCTCTTTGGTCACCTCTCAATCTGGAGCTAGGTGCCATTAGGTCTTCCCAACATGGGGCTTGACCACTTAGGACCTTCCCTACCTGGGGCTTGGTCAAACCTTACAAACATGGGGCTTGGTCCTTTACTCATCTTTGCATCCATATATCCCAGAGGTGGTATGTGGGATCGAGCAAGTTATTGATATTATAAGGTGATAGTCATAGTCACTTTATATATTGTAGGAATTAAATTCATCCAAGCATTTAATTTCAAGCAATCGATAAACCCTCGGAAATCACCATGAAACTAGATCGATTAGCCATAAGCATAACCACATACCTAATTTGGTAGTCTAAAAAACAATCAAGGTAGCTAATCCAATCAAGACGTCCAATCAACCAAGCCAAGCAATAGATCAAGCAACTTGATCCTGAAAAAATATATAACACCTGATGGTTACAATTGCATTTAAACATCTTTTATTGACTTGGGATTCTATTTTAGGGTTTCTAAGTCCCTTTTTAGGGTTTCCTTAGTGTTTCCTGGTTTCCAAGCTTTCATTTTCCAATTTTACCTTTTTTAGGTCCACAAACCCTAAAAACAATTTTCCAATTAAAAAAACCCTAATTACTCAAATTATCTAAATTAAGGGTCTTTATATGCAAATTAGATCAAAAACATATTTTCATGCCTTCTTGATTGTTTTCCATAATTAATACCATTAAACCTCACAATAACCAAAATTAGGGGTTTTAAATCCATTAATGCACTTTTATCATCATGAAACCCTAATTAGACCAATTGTGCACAATTATCATCCAATCTAATATAATTCCTCTTGTTAAGTCAAAAGGCTAAACTTTGCTTTACAATAATCAAGGAACACCGTTAAATCCTTAAATATTCAAACTTAGGGTTTTAAATTCATGAAAACCATTAAAGGTAGCACGTTTACATACTTTTCAATTAGAAAGCATATTTAGGACTCAAACTTATTTTTATTGGATTCTATGTATTTTTCTAATAAAAAACCATATATTATATGCCTTAATCTGATCATCTTATCATTGATTATGATTTTTTCAATAAAACTCATTTCTCAGCTAATCAGGAGTTGCCACCTATTTAATCGAGTTATTTTAGGCCACGCCAGTGAGGCTAGGCTTGAGCCAACTAGCTCGCACCATGGTGGCACCTAGGGCCCACGAGGAACCCACCCAAGCAACAACAAAAAAATGCAAAAGGACCAAGTTTTCCTTACATGTGAAGAAGAGAGACAAGGGCAGAGGCATCTTTTGCCCGGGAGTCATCTTCCTCCTCATGCTCATTCCTTTGCATGAGCAGCAGTCAACCCACTGGTTGACTCTCGTCATTAGAGCCTGGGAGCAGCAAGAAAAGGCAGGGTGACCTCCGCGAAGGCCAACCAGACCTGCATGTGGTCTTCCATTGCCTGACGAAGGTGTCCAAATGTGGGTCGAGGAGGTTGTTCCCTCACCAGAGATGGTGATGTCGCCCGGGTTGCAGAAGGGCACTCACAAAAAAATTGGAAGTTGGGAATGAGTCATGCAATTGAGTAGGTACTCGGGGATGGGTGGATGAGTTCATAGAGGGTTCGTTGGCCCCCCTTATATAGATGCTCGTGGTGGTGAAGTTGTGTTTGGGATCAGATTTGGGCAAACCCTCGATTGCCCTCCAAAATGGTGAGAACCTAGGATGGTTTGGTGTGGTTTCTTGCCACGAACTCATTGGGCAAGTTTCCAAATTTGCACATCCACTGGGTGAGAAGAGATCTGATTGGGAAAAGTCATGATCTTGCTCCCTGTTTCCCTTTCCAACTCAGGGTAAGTGACTACACAACGATCGTTGGATCTGAGATCCAACGACTATCATGCCATGTGCTAAAACAAAATCCAAAAAATAGCATAAATCCATTTGGAAATAAACGGGACATTTAAAGATATTCCTCTCACTTTAGGGATTTTTCAAAAATCCATATCTCCTAAACTAGACATCCTTTTAATCCCAAATTTTAAGGGAAACTCCTTAATAACTTAATTTACTTGTGCAAAGTTCAGAACCACAACTCAAAAATAAAAGAGTCTTTTCTTCATAAGTAAGTCATCCACTCAAAAGGCATATTTTATACAATTAAAAATCATATTTTCTCTTTCTTTCTCTTTTATTTCTTTACTTTGATTTCTTTCCTCATTACAACCAAAAGGAAACAAAACCTAGCCAATAGTGGTCATCCATACCACTTTCTAGATAATTCTTCGTAATTCTCATCATATGCACACAATTATCCCTGTATTTCTTTTTCCTTTTATTTATAATGAGATTTCTTTTATCTCTTTTCCCTTTTGTCATTATTGGACTTAACCAATCAGTATGAATCACGAAATCATCCATCCAAAGAGAAAACATTGCACTAGATTTCATTCTTTGAAAACAAATCACACAATTTTTCATTCAAATCCTTTTTATTTGAAAATTTGCATTCCAATTTATACAAGCAAAATTGAGGTTATAACATCCTCCCCCCCTTATAGAAATTTTGCCCCCAAAATTCAACCAATTAAACAAACAAGTCAGGATAGGCATTTTCCATGTTCGTCTTTAGCTTCCATGTGGCTTCATCCTCTCCATGGTGCTTCTAGAGAACCTTTACCATCTCTATTCTTTAACTCCTGAGCTCTTTCACCTTGGTATCTAGTACCCTCACAGGTGACTCGGGGTAAGTCAACCTCCCTTGGAGTTCAATAGGTTCAATGCTCAACACATGGCTCAGATCCTTCACATAGCGCTTAATATTGGACACATGGAATACATCATGCATCACACTATACTAAGGGGGTAAGGCCAAACGATAAGCAGCTTCACTAATCCATTCCAAAATCTCAAACAGACCCACGTATTGGGGACTCAACTTTCCTTTGTTCTTAGCGATAGCTTGGAGGGGTCATATTTTCAAAAACACATGCTCACCCACAATGAAATGCACATCATTCTGCTTCACATTAGCATACCACTTCTGTTGATCATGGGCTCTCTTCAACCTTTTCTTGATCAAAGCAACTTTGTCAACATACAACTATAGTTCCTCTGACCTCAACAAGGTCCTTTCACTGACATCATCCCAGTGAAGCGGTGAGTGATACAGCCTCCCATAGAGAGCTTCATATAGAGGCATCCCAATACTGGCCTGGTAGCTGTTATTGTAAGCAGACTCAGCTAGGGGCAGGTACTGCTCCCATGATCCACCCCAATCGAGCACACATGCACTCAAAAAACCCTCTAACGTATGGATCGTTCTTTCTAACTATCCATCAGTCTGGGGATGATAAGTTGTGCTAAACTTTAGTCTAGTGTAGATTTCTTCTTACACTTGCTTCCACAACTTGGAAGTGAACTTTGGGTCATTATTAGAAATAATCAAACTCAAAACACCATGCAATCGTACTATCTCTCTAATATACAGTTCAACTAGATCTATTACTTTGGCAGTGGTCTTAAGGCAAGGAAATGTGCTAACTTGGTAAGGCGATCTACCACAACCCATATTCCATCATGGCCTCTCTTGGTCTTGGGGAGATCCACTACAAAGTCCATGGTGATCTGCTCCCATTTCCACTCAGGAATTTCAATCGATTGTAGCCATCCACTGGGTCCCTGGTATTCAACCTTCACCATCTGACATGTGAGACAACTGGCCACATATGCCGCTATCTCTCTCTTCATTCTAGGCCACCAAAAGTACTGCTACAAATCCTTAAACATCTTAGTAGAGCCAGGGTATACCATGTACTTAGAACCATGAGCTTCTTGCAAGATATGATCCTTCAAGGGTGAATCTTTAGAAACCCAAATATGACTCTTGTAGAGGATTTCACCATCTACTCCCACTGAGAGATGGGCCTAAGGTTTCTCCAACAAACCTTTCATCTTGCCCAGCTATGGGTTGGATAACTGGGCAGCTACGAACTCAGTCAATAGGTCTGGCTTTATCTGGACATTAGCCACTCGAATCCAGTCTTTCAATCAATGCCGAGTCCACCTAGAAAGCTCTTCCAGCTTCCTCCACTGGCTAGACAAGATAGCTACACACCTAAGTTGTTTCTGACTAAGAGCATATGCTACAACATTGTCTTTCCTAGGGTGATAAGCGATGGTGAACATAGTCCTTCATATACTTCATCTATCATATCCATCTCAAGTTTAGGTCCTTCTGAGTCAGGAGATACTTCAAACTCTTATGAACAGTGAATATTTCAAAGGTGGCTCCATATAGATAGTGTTTCCAAATCTTCAAGGCGTGTATAATCGCAACCAGCTCTAAATCGTGTGTCAGGTAATTCACCTCATTAAACTTGAGCTGTCTGGAGGCATAAGCAATAACATGCCTATTTTTCTCTAGCACACATCCAATCCCCATCTTCGATGCGTCGGTGAAGATCATAAAGCCTTCATTGCCTATCGGTAGAGTTAACACTGGAGTTGTGGTCAATTTCTCTTTTAGCTCTTGGAAGTGAGATTCACACAAATCTAACCACACAAACTTCTCATCCTTTTGGGTAAGCTTGGTAAGTGGCAGAGTAGTCTTGGAGAAATCCTTTATGAAGCGCTGATAATATCTGGCCAATCCCAGGAAGCTGCAAATCTCAGAAGGGTTTTTCGGTGTTGGCCAATCTCGCACGGCCGACACTTTAGCAGGATCCACTAAGATGGTGTCTCCAGAGATGATGTGTCCAAGGAATGTGACGCGGTTTACCCAAAACTCACACTTCAAGAATTTCCCATAAAACTTTTTCTTTCTCAGAATATCAAGGACTCTACCCAGGTGGTCTTGTTGTTATTCTAGGTCATCAGAGTAAACCATGATGTCATCTATGAATACTATGACAAATGAGTCTAGGAAAGGTCAGAACACACTGTTCATGAGGTTCATAGACACACTTGGGGCATTGGACAATCCAAAAGGCATAACCAAAACCCATAGTGGTCATAACGGGTTCTAAAAGTGTTTTTTAGGATGTCCTCACTCTTGACTCGCATCTGGTGGTAGCCAAACCTCAGGTCAATCTTTGAAAAGATCTAAGCTGACTTCATCTAGTCAAATAGGTCATCTATACGAGGTAAAGTATACTTGTTCTTAATGGTATCCTGGTAGTCTATGCACATTCTGAGTGATCCATCCTTCTTCTTCACAAAGAGGACTGGTACTCCCCATGTCGATGTGCTAGGTCGGATGAAACCTTTGTCTAGAAATTCATGCAGTTGCTTTTTCAGCTCGAACAACTCAGCGAGGGCCATCCTGTAAGGTGCCCTAGAAATAGGTTTTGTCCCGGGAGCTAGCTCTATCGAAAAGTCTGCCTTTCTCTCAGGAGGAATCCCAGGAAAATCATCCCGGATGACATCTGCATAGTCCCAGACTACCTCTATTTCCTCTAAGGGCTGCACCTTAGGCTCCGACTCGATAACTACTGTTAGGAAAGTTTGGCATCCCTTGGTTATCATTTGCTATGCATTCAACACTGACACATACAGGCTATTGGTATCATCCTTCCTACCTCTAATGGTGAACGGTGTATGACTTGGTCTCTTAATTATTATTTTCTTTTCCCTATAGTCAATATTTGCCCTATAAGTATAGAGCCAATCCATACCAATGATCACATCAAAGTCATTCATGTCAAAGAGGGTAAAATCTGTAGAAAACTCATGATCTAGGTACTTAATAGGTATCACTGGGGTTTTCAAAAGGGATGTAAAGATCTGACCAGTCGCGGTTGTGACGTCCAAAATATATCTTAAATCCTTGATATCCAAACAAAGCATAGCTGTAAGATTTCTCAAAATGAAAGTATTAGTAGAACCAGAGTCAAAAAGAGCTTTTACATTGTGTTCCATGACTTCAAGCATGCCTACATTGTTTTTCATAACATGTCAGACTACTATATGCTTAGCTCAAAATAGGAAAGAAACTCTAAGGGTTATTACCCTCTATTAATCGATTAGCATTAGCTTGAGCCTCTTCATTGTCAATGGTGAAACTTGAGCTTGTCTTCACTCCCCAGTAGGTGGGGTTGCATCTACTGGTTGGGCTGCTACTGGCTGGGTTGCTATAGGGCTTGGACCTCTCGGGTCAGGTAAATGATAGTTGGCTTGGAAGTGTCCCTCTTGTTGGCAACGGAAACACACCTTCTTCTCAAAGCGGCACTTGCCCAGATGCGACCTTCCACAGTTTCCCGGGTGTGACCTTCCATAATTGCGGCACCTCATGAGGCAGTTCTCGTTGTAGGGCTTCTCTTTGCCTCCATGTATTCCTTTGGCATGGTTGCATTCTTGTCCTTTCTTATGGTCATTCCTTGGGCCAGGAGTACCTTCAGTGTAACCCAAGTACTCCTTGGATGGGTTTTGAGTAGGAATCACCATCTTCTCCATGGATAGGGCATTGTTGTAGGCATCGGTGAAGTTCATCAGTTTTCTCACCATCACATGAGACTTCATGGTAGGGTGTAGACATTCCACAAAGTGATCCACCAGCCTTTCCTCGGTCATCATGTATCCAAACCGCTCCAAGAGGAGGAACTAGCAGCCAAAGTCTGCAACTGATAGGTTACATTGGACCGGGTTGGTGAACTCCCTTTCTTGTTCTTTCTTTGCTGAGATTGGAATGAATCATGGATGAGAAGATGGCTTTGAAGTCGATCCAAGTTATCGAGTCTTCATTTAGGTCTTAGACCATGATGTAGTTCTCCCACCAGATCTTGGCTTCTCCTTCAAACATATGAGCGACAAATGGGACCTTCTTGATTAGCTGCACTTCCAGCATGCATAAACCATTTTCCACCGCTAGAAGCCAGACATCAGATTTGTTAACCACCTCTGTCCTGTCTTCTCCCCAGAAATTTTCAATGTTCATCTTCACAAAGTCTAGGATGGAAGCTCCAAGTCGTGGATGAACTGGTAGTGGCTCACCATCTTCTCCTCTATCTATGTCCTTGAGGGCTAAGGCACTAATGGCCTTAGTCAATTTCTTTTGATGTTCCATCCAGAGGGCATCAAGAGTATGGACTACCATATATGGTCCATAAGTAGTTGTAGGGTCAACCTTGGGCTCATCTTCCACCATCGGATCCTTCTTCTGATCATCATCTTTGTTTAGGTTGTCAGAGGGAATGGGTTTTGGGTCTGCATCATCCTTAGAGGATGCATCCGGTCTCTTCCTCTTCCTGGAGGCTTCTTCCTCCATAGCTTTCCTCCTCTTCTCCAGGGACGCTCTCTTCCTATGAGAGAGCCTAACCTTGGTGGTCTCCTGTGGGGTGTCTGCGGGGATGGCAACGGTTTTGATACAGGCCATGCTGCTACACATAAGCACATAATCAAACTCAGCCTAAGTTTTATATCATTAAAACTTATGTCCATGACATTTGGTGGAGGATTCCTTAATACTTAACACTCTTAACCCCAAAAGTTAGGCGGAGGTGGAGAGAGAGAAAACCCTAAGCACTTAAAGTTTCTCCAGTGAAGAGGGATAGAGAAGGGATGAAGACAGATAAGAAGACCTAGAAGTATCTTTTTCAAGTCAAATCTTCAGATTTTGTCCAAGCAGTCACACAAATTTTGGGAGTCCTCATAAACTGATTAATGGGGCAGAGGAAAATCTTTCTAGCCCCTGAATCGTGATCTTTTTCTAGACACCTCCATCTTTGGAAAATTCTCTAATAACTCCCTTGGGCTCTAAAGAATTTGTAAAATTCAATAATTATTAGTAGTTATATGGAAAACCATGCTCTGATACCAAATGTAATGACCCCACCCCTCGGCAACCATCAATTAAGGAAGGCCAAGAAGCTAGAGTCGTTATCCCAAAACAGGATCATATGGTTTTGTAAATAATAAAAAATAATTAATAAAGTCTACCACAACTAAGCTTAATGCAGGATAAAAAAAAATTCTTTTCACACACCTTTCAGAAATAGATTGGAACTATTCCTGAGGAATGAACAGTAATCCTCCGTACATTACTTTGCATTATTCTTTTCAATGTCATCTTTTAATGAATATCCACTTTTCATGTAACTGCATAATTTCCTAGAATTTCGACAAAAAAATGTCAGTCAATATAATAAATTATACTAGTATGTGGGGGAAACCAAAAGTTTGCAGATATTTATAACAACATAACCACGGCAATTTTTTGTTACAAAACAAAATTTAATTTTTCTTTATAACTTCTCAACCATTTTTACCTAACCTCTAGCAAACCCTCTCTTAGGGTTTTGTCCTTGTAACAAACATTAGGCTACCTCTCAATCTGGAGCTAGGTACCTCTTTGGTCACCTCTCAATCTGGAGTTAAGTGCCATTAGGTCTTACCAACCTGGGGCTTGACCACTTATGACCTTCCCTACCTGGGGCTTGGTCAGACCTTCCCAACCTATGGCTTGGTCCTTTACTCATCTTTGCATTCATATATCCCAGAGGTGGTATGCTGGTTCGAGCAAGTCGTTGATATTATAAGGTGATAGTCATAGTCACTTTATAGATTGCAGGAATTAAAGTTCATCCAAGCAATTAATTTTAAGCAATCTATAAAGCCTAAAAAATCACCGTGAAACTAGATCGATTAGCCACATACCTGATTTGGTAGTCTCAAAAACAATCAAGGTAGCTAATCCAATAAAGAAGTCCAATCAACCAAGCCAAGAAATAGATCAAGCAACTTGATCCTAAAAACATATATAACACCTAATGGTTACAATTGCATCCAAACATCTTTTATTTATTTGGAATTCTATTTTAGGGCTTCTATGCCCCTTTTTAGGATCTCCTTAGGGTTTCTTGGTTTCCAAGCTTTCATTTTACAAATTTACCCTTTTAGGTCCACAAACCCTAAAAACACTTTTCCACTTAGAAAAACCCTAATTAGTATAATTATCCAAATTAAGAGTCTTTATATGCAAATTAGATCAAAAACATATTTTTCATGCCTTCTTGATTATTTTCCATAATCAAAACAATTAAACCTCACAATAACCAAACTTAGGGTTTTTAAATCCATTAATGCACTTTTATCATCATGAAACCCTAATTAGACCAGTTATGCACAATTATCATCAAATTTGATCTAATTCCTCTTTTTAAGTCAAAAGGCTAAACTTTGCTTAACAACAATCAAGGAACACAATTAAATCCTTAAATCTTCAAACTTTGGGTTTTAAATTCATTAAAATCATTATAGGTGGCACTTTTACATACTTTTTTATTAGCAAGCAGATTCGTGCCTCAAACTTATTTTTATTGGTTTCGATGGATTTTTCTTATAAAAAACCATATAGTATATGCCTTAATTTGATCATCCTATCATTAGTTACAATTTTTACAATAAAACTAATTTCTCAACCAATCAGGAGTTGCCACCTATTTAATTGAGTTATTTTAGGCCACATCAGTGGGTCCAGGCTTGAGCCAACCAGTTTGCTCCATGGCGGCACCCGGGTCCTACGAGGAACCCACCCAAGCAACAAAAAAATGTGAAAGGACCAAGTTATCCTTACCTATGAAGAAGAGAGTCGAGGGCAGAGACACCTTTTGCCCAAGAGTCATCTTCCTCCTCTTGCTCATTCCTTTGCACAAGCAACAATCAACCCATCGATCGACTCTCATCATTAGAGCCTAGGAGCAGCAAGAAAAGGGGGGGCGACCTCCGTGAAGGCCAACCGGACTTGCATGTGGTCTTCAATTTCCTGACGAAGGCGTCCAAATGCAGGTCGAGGAGGATGTTCCCTCACCAGAGATGGTGGTGTTTCCTGGGTTGTAGGAGGGGACTCACGACAAAATTGGAAGCTGGGAACGAGTCATGCAATCAATTAGGTACTCGGGGATGGGTGGATGAGTTCATAGAGGGTTCATAGCCCCCCTCCCTCTTATATAGATGCTCGTGGCGGTGAAGTTGTGTCTGGGATCATATTTGAGCAAACCCTCGATCGCCCTCCAAAGTGGTTAGAACCTAGGATGGTTTGGTGTGGTTTCTTGCCACGAACTCGTTGGGCAAGTTTCCAAATTCGCACATCCACTGGGTGGGAAGAGATCTGGTTGGGAAAAGTTAGGGTCTTATTCCATGTTTCCCTTTCCAACTCAGGGTAGGTGACAACACAACCACCATTGGATCTCAGATCCAATGTCTATCATGCCATGCGCTAAAACAAAATCCAGAAAATAGCATAAATCCATTTTGAAAATAAACATGACATTTAAGGATATTCCTCTCACTTTAGGGATTTCTCAAAAATCCATATCTCCTAAACCACACATCCTTTTAATCCCAAATTTCAAGGGAAACCCCTTAATGACTGAATTTACTTGTGTGCAGAGTTTGGAACCAAAACTCAAAAATAAAAGAGTCTTTTCTTCATAAGCAAGTCATCCACTCAAAAGGCATATTTTATGAAATTAAAATTCATATTTTCTCTTTCTTTCTCTTTTTGATTTCTTTCCTCATTACAACTAAAAGGAAATGAAACCTAGCCAATAGTGGTCATACATACCACTTTCTAGAAAATTCTTCATAATTCTCATCATATGCACACAATTATCCCTATATTTCTTTTTCCTTTTATTTATTATGGTATTTCTTATATCTCTTTTCCCTTTTATCTTTATTGGACTTATCCAATCAGTATGAATCACGAAATCACCCATCCAAAGGGAAAAATTGCACAAGATTTCATTCTTTGAAAACAAATCACATAATTTTTCATCCAAATCCTTTTTATTTGAAAATTTACATTCCAATTTATACAAGCAAAATTGAGGTTATAACAATGACGCTAGGATACACTAAGAAACTAGCCAACTTCTTCCTCTATGGATCTCCAAATTGTTCCTCTTTGCTACCATGGGTCTGACGATGTTGCTGAAGATCTACCTAAAAAGATGTGGTAACCCATGAGGTGAGACCCATGTCCCAGCGAGAGATATAACTCTCAACAATGTTTATTGCTTACAAAATATTATGATTAAACAAAAAAGGCAAATAATATTATAGAATTGAAAGATTAACATAATATTAAAAGGAGCAGATAGAGCCAACACCATATGTACAGTTGATTTCTCTTACCGCATTATACATCATCTAACTATCGCAAGAGGAAAGGTAAGGGTTATCATCCAGTGTGAATGTTGAATAACCCTAATAGATATGCTACACGGATGAATTACATATTTTATTAAGCCCTGGGGAGTTTGAGGTGTACCGCTCAAACTTCTAGCTGACCACTATGAAGTTGCAATTAGCTCTGTACAAATATAGAAGATTCAAAATCCTAATATCACTTCCCCTTAGTGAGTATGAGTCTTCTGTAGTGAATTATTTATCAAACTGCAATCAACCTAGTCCACACTAGGTACACATGCCATGATACTAGAAACCAAGGTATTCAACCCCAAAATCAGAGGTACGACTGCAATCGTCCTCAATTACATCACACGCGTGCACACACACACACACACACACACACACACATATATATATATATATATATATATATATATATAGAGAGAGAGAGAGAGAGAGAGAGAGAGAGTCAGGCTAGTATACACTCAAGTGTAGCGGAGGCACCGTACACCTCAGTAATTTTTGAAGATGTAATAAACTTTTGAAAAATCTAAACCGTTGATCTTCTTAATTATCATAAGAACATACTATATAATAAATTTTATCTCATTTGGACACTTATAGGTCGTGCATCTAAAGGAGGAAAAATCATGTATTTCAAATTAGTTTTGTGTGTCGATTTTGTTGTCCTTGGATGAGTGACTTACACTCAACCAAATGAGTTCAAATTTTGTATGTGTCCTATTATTATTGTAACCATGAAGATCAATGGATTATATTTTGGAAAAATATGGTCTAGATAGGCAAACACCATTGGGGTGTACGGCGTGATCTGTACACTCGAGTGTATTCTAGCATGACTATATATATATATATATATATATATATATATATATATATATATATATATTCATCTGAGACACAACCTCGACCTCTCTCTAAAACATTAGGATCATGATGATAATGATATACCCTCCTTAGACCCGCATATACTCAACAATATACAACTCTGAGTTTTCCTTCTAGAATACTCATTTTACTATCCAGCAAGTCCTGACACTGAACTAATTCTACAACACAGGGCACTACATAATTAGTGTTTCACTTGATTAATTAGACCAATTGGGTATTTACAGGTTGCATCAATCAAGTTACATACAAACAACTACATCGTTCCTATAAGAATTAGGAGTGTATAACAACTCCAGAAGATATAAAATGTATGAAACATATCCTTTATCACAACATCATAGTATACAAGTCCCTTGTCATCCTTGAAAAGGACTAGCTTCCTTCATGGATCAAAATACCCCACAAATGCCATTCAGGCCATACAATGTTACTGCCCGTAGGAATATCATTATCGTTCAATACTCTGTAGAAGGTTTAACAAGTCACCAAAAAACTTATTACCTTTAGATCTAACATAAGGGTTCATAATCATAAGAGTTATGACATTCCCAAGAGTAAAACACAGAGTTACCTTTAGCAATGTGAATGTATCCCTTCATTATTTCAACATCAATAGTAGATGAAAGTATTGAACCATCATCAATTAACATTGCAAGAAAGGTTCAAGGATGTGGATTGGATTTGTATCACAAATCACCATATACATAGGTAACCATCACTTCATTAGCACATTTAGGCAAACACTTAGGCAAACCATCATTTCATTAGCACCCTTAGGTAAACAATTGTTTCTTTAACACACTTAGGTAAAACATTGTTTCATTTAGGAGCTTATCCAAACATCAAACTATGAGTTCATTAATGGATTTAACCAAAAACAAAGGCATCGATTCATTATTGTACTAAGATAAACTATCAATTCATTTATGTACTTATCAATAGGAAACCATTGGTTCAAGGACATCAAAACCATCAGATTATGTGCTAGGTAAATCATCATTTTATTTACCAAGTAAACACATTGGTTCATTGATGTACATAGCCAAAAACAAAACCATCGAACCATTAGTGTACTTAGCCAAAACATCATTTCACATACTTGGCACACTCATCAAATAAATTCTAGACTTAGACAAAACCATGGATTCTTTCATGAACTTAGAAAAACATCAAATCATATACTAAGCATACCCATCAGATTATTGACTTACATAACCATTGGTTCATTTACTAAGTGACAACAATGATTCTCACACTAACACCACCATTTTCTACTCTTAACAAAAACCATTGTTCTAAGGGAAAAGTAGAACCATTAATTCATAGGTCAAGTAGAACCATCAATTTCTGCACTAACTAAAACCAATGGCTTCTACACTAAGGGAAAACCAGTTCTTTACACTAAGTAAAACCCATCATCATTCCATACCTTCAAAAACCAAGGTACATCATCATAGAAGAATAAAGGTATGCATGAGATAAGGCTAGTTTAACAATACATAACTATCATGCATGTATACAAAGTAGTGCACATAGGATCATCTCTTTCCATTATGCCAAGTTTTAGGGCAAGACATATATAGAACAAGTTAAAAGCAAGCAAGAAATAGGTTGAAGGTTATATAACTCACCTCAAGATGGAGATGAACGTCCAAATGAAAAGTTGTCTCAAGGAGAGAAGATGAAAATCCTAGATTTTTCACTCCCAAAGCTCCAAGGTGGCCTCTTTCTGCATGAACCAAGGTAGATATAGGGAAAAAGAGTGAGGAAAAGGGTTTCTTCAACCACATGCATGAGTTTCATCATGAACACTAGGGTTCCATGCAAGGATGAAGAGAGAAGGAAGAGAACAATAAGAAAACTAGATTAGAGAGGAATATCTCACATATATAAGGCAAGAAACTAGGTTTGAAAGCTCCAAGCAGCCCTAGAGGTGCTTGATCCAAACCCTAGAGCAACATGCATCCAAGATCCACCCAAGCTTCGTCCCCATGGATCTTTCCCTTCATAAAACAATGGGTTTGGGTATCTCTAGCAACAAGAACAAGAGGGAGAAGGAAAAGGTTCATTTGTGAGATAGGTGATGGATATATATATATATATATATATATATATATAAGAAGAGAAAGAAAGGTGGTCAACATGTTGAAAAACTAGCTTGCCCTGTGTCAAAATCTGAAATCTATATTTTCCATGCACATATTAGAACTCCCATCGGATCATTCATCAAGGACATCCATTGGTTCATTCCTTAGTGAAATAATCAAGATGTATCATCATGGAATCAATCAGATTGTGCACCATACTTAGCCATTTTGCAAACCCTAATCTTCCATCAGACTGTGCACTTCAACTAAGATAACCATGAATTCTAGAGTCTCAAGGGAGAACCTCTTCCACAAGGATAAACTATTACATCATTCTCTCACATGGTGAAACCATCAAATACTCATCAGTCAAGGTGAAACTATCAATCTCTACACTTAGGTGAGAAACCATAAGTTCTTGACCCTAGAGGGAGAGACAAGCAAAACATGCGATGGTACATCCAGGCATCCAAAGTTCACTACAAAAAAATGGTCTTTAACTACAAAAAAAAATTGTAGCAAAAGACCCAAAATTTGTAGCTAAAAGCTTTAGCTACATTTATCCTTACATTTAGATTATGAAGCTAATACCCATGTAGCTAATTGTTTTTGCTACATTTTTCAAAATTGTAGTTAGATATTCATCTAGCTACAAATGCAAATGTAACCCCAATTGTAGGTAAAATTTCTCCATACACATTAAAATGTATTTTAAATTGTAGTTAATATATAACTACAATTGTATTTGTAGCTATTAAATGTAGGGGAAATGACATTTGTAACAATTGTATATGTAGTTCATGTGTAGCAAAAATTAGCATACTACACTTGTAATTGTAGTTAGTGTGTAATGAGATACATCATGTTCTACACATGTGTGCATATGTAGTTAGATTATGTATTCAACCATTAAATTATCGATACAAAGTATTTTTTAAGAAAGAAGATATAATCAATATTGATTCAGATCAAATTGTGGTTGTGATGTCAATAATCATACTTTTATTTACATTGAAACATGATTACACATGGGGAGGACATAAACCTTACCCCCGTTTTGAAACATGGAAAGAAGATATATGTATAAAATGACCCCCATGAGAATACAAGTTTACATCACTCTCAAAATTTCACCCCATGTTGTACCCTAGCTCTCAAAACATTTTCAAGTAGCTTGAAATCAAAATCATCATGTAGTTATCATTTGGATTGGGACCTGTAGGATCAGGTTTAAATTTCATATCATCAGAGCATATTACCATTGAAGCAATAAGCAGAGATGAAACATCTTTAACCCGAAGAACAAATATCTTAGGCCATATAAAGGTAGATAACATTGAGCACATGTATCCATTTATCTTTACAATCAAAATATAGGAAGTTGAAAAGTTTTGATGACCCAAGACACCGAAGAAAATAGAGTAAGTCCACCTGCAAGATTCAACAAATTCAACATTAGGCAAATTGAGTATAAAATATGTACAATACAAAGAATAGATAAATATAAAATGAATATATGATGCATTCAACATACATACCTCATCAATCTTACACCAACTTGTTCACCTCTACCAAATGTGTACCATTTTTCACCTGTACACAAACATATTCCTCACTGAGCATCTCCAGCTCCATGAAAATGTCTTGTGAAAGGGACTTGACACGTGAGATTCATGTCCTACTAGTTCACGAAAGGTACATGTCGATAACTCATGAATGAATACTGCCCTGCTTAGGACAAAAAAGGGAATAAAATTGGAACTAAGCCATAAGTCAAATAGAAAAAATGCTAATGTACCTAAGTGATCGACATCAACATTTTTATCTTTTTAGGGAACTATTCATTAGTTGATAGTAGGGATCCGACGCTGGTATAGTTCATTGACAAGTGTATTTATCTCTAGATACATGATAGGTTCACCAATAAGAGATAAGTCACAATGTCTTGAAGAGGCAGGGCAACTGAAGGGAGAGGTAGCACAACTGACTCTCTAAGGTTTATTGTTGATGATTGATTCTTCTTTGGGTTGTTGTCTTTGGATAGACACTTGTATCTGCATTTAATTTTCAAATCTGATGTCAAATTTTTGCTAATATAAGATATGTACTGAACAGAGAGGTTATGACATCCATTCATCTACCTGTCAGCACATCATAACGTGTTCAAAGTATGCTCACAAGAACCAAAACTAGGAGATATACATGATATAATCATAGTCTGAGAGTCTCCAATATAAGAGGCACTCAATACCTCAGTAAGTTTACTCCCACAAAAAGGAATTTGAACCTAGTCATGGTCGAGAGCACATCTAGTACTTGGTTTGATATTAATCATGCCAATTCATGTGAGGTCTAAGTTTGTTATAGACATAATTAAACTAGTGGACCTGGTTGATGCCAAAAAGTTTATTTTTTTAACTGGCTTATACCACTGTGTATCTACACATTAATTAACTAATATTATCATCACTACAAAGCATAGTGACAAATTAGGAAGGTTGTAGCTAGGAGTTCAGTAGTTCATGCCAGTAACCAGGATGCTAGACTTCTCCACGCATTAGTGAAGATGATGAACACAATCTCAAAATCACATAGCACCAACAACTTCATGACATTCTTGAGAAGCACTATGGTGTCTATTTGAGATCATTACATGGAAGAATTTCCTACCTGAGTCGATGGTAAGAATTTTTTACATATTACCCTATAAAAAGATTGATGGAGGGATGATGTACATGGGCATATGGAAAGAACAGATCTTGAACCTACTTGAACCTATCAAAGATTCCTAAAAGAAAATATATTGTGCAAGAAACATTAGTACATCTGGCCCAACAACAATGCAACAAAATGAAAGTAGCCTTGATGCAAAATAGAGCATGCACTATTCTTATTATATATAGAGGAAGACTTGGAACACCTAATGGTGAAGGCTTCATAGGAATATGGACCTCCCACAAGATCTAGCACATGTATTAATGCATGTGGTTTCCCAACTATCACAACATGTTGAAAGGAGAAGACCTTACAACTTGTTGATGGCCTAGCATACCTTGAAGCTAGCTCAGGTGGCCTCTTGAAGGCAATTTAAAAAAACAATTACAATGGCACCTACAAAGAAAGTCAAACCTTTTTTTGATGTCTAAAGCTCTCGTCTTTTCATATATTTTACCTATGTAAGATTTACAATGAGGTATCCATAAAGTCTTTTATCAGAGAAATAAACCTGACAAAATGAAAATAAAAGCAATCGAAAATCGACAATTGAATTGATTTATAGGGTAAGAAAACCCAAAGGATAAGAAAAACACATTTGAGTAGTCAAACCTAGCAAGGCTAGTCAACTACAACATATAAGAAATCAGTTCAGTAGACAGAAATCTACATAACAAATAGTTTGCATGAATATAAGAACAAGAGCCCATATACTAAACCCTTCAACTCTAATGAATAACATGATAATCTATCTACCACAAACTCTGTGCGGTGGTCCATTCTGACGTCTTTCTTCAATTTCTTCTGCATAAAAATAAAACGAACTATTAATCCATGAGGTAACTTGAAGTAAATATGTCATGTACACCATATTTTTGTTTATTGTTTTCCTAGATAACATTTAGGAGAATTATACCATCCACATCTAGGTGCCACTGAGCACTCAGTATTAACACATACTTCCCTTCAATATTATGATACAAAGTATAGTTGTGTCTATAAATGAGGGGGGTTACCATGTAGAATTGGTCACTTGTTGTAGAATTAAAATACTACCATGTTTGCTAACTTGAAATTCCCAGGAAATTTATAACTTGCAAGCTTTTAGAACCAATGCACCATTTATATTATTTGAATAGACAAAATATTGTAGGAAATAAAGAAGAAGACAGAGGAAGTTCATTTAGAAATGAGGAGCTCCACAAAATTGCCTATTAGAATAGACCTCAGGACCAAGGAGTCAAGCACTATAATACAAAATTGTTCAACAAACTAGAGATCATTCTAGTTGTCCAGCATGGAAATGGAATAGTTCTAGTCTAATAAATATGTAATCACCTCAATTTGTGGCCTTTACCCTTCTTTTTTACTCCAAGAGCTTCATAGAGCAAGGTTTTGTGTTTGTTGTAGCTCGTGTACCTTCATTTCCTATTATATTCTAATGTCTTCTCTTTCTATAGTTTGTGTTCCTTTATTTCCTATAGTTTCAGTCTAAGAAAGTTCCAAGAGAAATTAAAAGTTATGCTTTGTCCTTCAAATTCATCTGGTTTCATTGAAAGAGAAGAAGGCAGGAATAACACATCATCTTACCCAGAGTAGGCCTAATGCCATGCCGTGTTTCAATTTCACTACATCTCTAGTAAAGTAAAGAACTAGAAAGAAACATGTACCTTGGATAGAATGGTCTCTCACAGTACAACCAACCATGCCAATAATAACTTATAAAATATCAAGAACTTTTTGGTAAAACGATGAACTGATTTGACCACCATTTATCTGTTATGATCTTCTAAACAAGGAGGCTCATACATATTTTTCTGCAAAAGTTAAAGGGGTCATCAAACTACTTACTTTGTTCCAATGGCATAGACTTAAAATACACGAAACCTGATCAATACAAGGACTCACCGTTTATGATAAACTAAGTTTGTTTTCTATAACAAAATGCAATAAACTCATTCAATATCTTATCCTTCCTCTAAATAAATAAGGTTCGGTATACTTATACTGTAACATCCCTGACCTGGGTTATGTTCTAACCCCAAGAGTTTTGCTTAAAAAAGTTGATTATATGCTTGTACTTATCCTTTGAAAAGTAATTAGGGCTCATGAGGAACTTATGTTTCAATTTTGGTCCTGTTTGAACAATGTTAAAGCAATGATTGCTTGTTTTGGACTAAAGTGCAAATTACCCAAGTTGAGGGGTTAACTTGCAAATTGCATATGATAAGATGTTCCTCTGATGTTGAGACATCATAAGGATGAATATGATGTAGTAGTATGGTTTCCACAAGCCTGGACACCAAGATAGAGCTTGTTGGACAATGTTGTGCATTAAAACCTAGTTTTGGAGTAAAGTGCAATTTACCCAAAATCTAGGGTTCAATATGCAAATTACCACTTCAAAAAGGTCCCTAATGTTTCTTGGCATCATGTAGAGCAAATAAAATGAGAGGGGTGCTTCATTTGAATTAAGTTGGAGGAGAGAGAATCTTGATATTAAAATAATCAAGATTGATGCCTAATTGAAACCCTAATTCGATTTAGGGCAAAAATGAATAAAAATAATTGAAGGACTTTTAACCAAAATGTTTTGGGTTGATTTTGAATAAGGATGGACGTTCCTTTGCCAAGATAAGGAACGAAAATATCCTAAGTAGGTGAAATTCCACTCACCATTATTATAAGGAAAAGAAAACCCACTCACATATGGATATTAATATAATAAGCATTAAGGTGCTTAATTTGATTTTCTTTAAATCATGGATAATGGAGAGGAATAAGAGGCAATGAAGATAGCCTCGTACTTAAGGATTTTGAGGAGAATTTGAGGGGGAAGAGGCGGCACCAATTTTGGAATTAAATGCATTTAATAATGCATTTTCTCTTTCATTGAATTTTTATAAAAGGCCTTTTCCTAGCCAAATGAAAGGCTATTTCGACCCCACTTCTTCTCTTAGCTTGGAAACCGACCAAGGAAGCTAGGGGGGACCAGGAGGACGAACCCCAACCTGTGGGTAAGCTCTTGACCTTCGTTCTCCTTGATTTCATGGTGGAAATCGAAAATAAATTATGGATTCCTTCTTATTTCGATCTCCTCTTCAACCCTAGCCAACTTTTGCAATAAAAAGCTTGAGGACGAGCCTAGGGGGAGTTGCAAGAGCTTCATCCACCATTAATGGCGTGAGCTTGGAGCTTTGGAGCTCAATTGGAGGTGGGTTTTATAACTTAAACCCTTAAACATTGCTATTGCATCAATTCTCTATGCTTTGTTGATTGATTTCTTCAATTTGATGCACTCTTGTTTCTTGCTGCAATTTCCATCAAGAACGGTTTCTGTTCTTGGTTGTTCGAAGGAAGGGGATAATGACATCATCCTAAATGCTTATCCAAATAAAATTACCAAGCAAAACCGTTTTGATAGCTACTCCAAATCGTTTTAATTTGATTGGCTATGCGGTTTCAGCAAACCGTTTAAGGGCAAACGGTTTGAAACCGTTTGGGAGAAAACGGTTTCAAGACCGTTTGCAATGGTTTACCAAGCGTTGACCGTTTGGGAATTTTGTTCCTAATTATGTAGGCTGATAACCCTCCAAATTTTAGGGATTAACTCCAAAGGAATCGAGAGTTGAAGGCCAATCAATTAGGCAATCGGATTGAATTATGTGCTGATTTTCAACCTGATTAACTTGACCTGGTTGAGAAAACGGTTTCAAGACCGTTTGGGATGGTTGACCAAGCATTGACCGTTTGGGATTCCTGTTCATAATTATGTTTATTAATAACCCTCCAAATTTGAGGGATTAACTCCAAAGGAATCGTGAGTTGAAGCCTAATCAATTAGGGAAACCTAATTGGATTAAGTAATGATTTTCAATCTGATTTAATTGAACTTTTTGGGCAAACGGTCTCAAGACCGTTTGAGTGCGTTGACCAAGCGTTGACCGTTTGGGATTACTGTTCCTAATGATGTGGTATAATGACTCACCAAATTTGAGGGATTAACTCCCAAGGAATCATGAGTTGAAGGCTATTCAATTAGGCAAACCCTAATTGAAAACAGTGCTGAAATTCCAATGAGTTAAGTTGAGATTTTGGGTTGATTAGCCCAAACGGTTTCAAGACCGTTTGGGGATCACCCAAACGGTCTCAAGACCGTTTTGGGATTACCCCAAGACCGTTTGGAGGTCTGGGGTCAAGTATAGTTGACCAATTGAAGGTCCAAAGGTACTAATCATATTGCAATGTAGTGCTGATCTGTTGATCCACTCGATAGACCAATCCATGATGATTTTTCACTAGAATCCAAAGGTTGGATGGGCCAAACGGTCTCAAGACCGTTTGGAGCTCATCCAAACGGTCTCAAGACCGTTTGGTGGTCACCCAATACCGTTTGGAGGTCTAGGGTTGAGTATGGTTAGGTGTTTGAAGGTCTAAAGGTACCAAGCTGTTATACAATGCAATGCTGTTTTGGTGATCAATCCAATGATCCAAACCTTGATTGGATGGCTTGGATTTGAGTGATATGATGGGAAAACGGTCTCAAGACCGTTTGGAGGTCATCCAAACGACCTCAAGACCGTTTGGGGTCAGGTCATACCCAATTTGGATAATGGTTCAATCTTGCATTGATGAGTGTTGTTGGATCTTCGATTCCAAACCCTAATTCAATTGAATCAAGCCCTAATTGATGACCAATTGAGGGTCAATTGAGGGTCAAATTAGTTGAAGGTTGACCTATTAAACTCAATTGAAGTATGAGCATAGGTCCAATTGATTATTGGTTCCATGAATTCAATGGTTGAAGGTCCAATGCAATCAATTGAAACACAATTAGTAGCATGATTGATGATCAACTTCAAAGCTCTAATTGGTGTTTATTCACCCTAATCCCATTGAGATCGGACCATAATTGAACTCCCAATTGAGGGGTGAGCCATGATTCAAATGATGATTGAGTTGATGATCCAATTGGTTGAAGTTCCATTGATTAGAATCGAGTGTGGTTCAATTTGGTTAATTCAATTGGATACCTCATGTTATTGAAGGTCTAATTGATCAAACCTTTTTGAAAAGCTAATGTGATTAGGTGGGAGATACCTTTAATGGTACTAGTCATTAATGCATAACAAATGCATGGACCCAATACATGATGTAAACCCTAATTGAGGCTGATTCAATGTATAACCTTAATAAGAGGTTGTCTACATGTGAAATCACTAATTAGGATGTTAGTAAACCCTAGTTGAGGGTGTATCCTTGTGAAACCCTAGTGTAGGGTGTATCATTGTGAACCCTGGTTGAGGGTGTAACCTTGTGAAACCCTAGTGGAGGGTGTATCATTGTGAACCCTGGTTGAATGTGTATCCTTGTGAAACCCTAGTTGAGGGTGTATCATTGCGATTGTTTATAGGCAACTTTATAATAAAGTTATGCCTTAAACTAAGATAAGTCCATATCATGTGAGATAGCTGGACAATTCTAATGTGTGGCCTATGCATTATATGCTAAGGGTGAGTATTCTGTGATGGAATGTATTAAGAGGGGAAATACCTTAATACAAGATAAAGTTGGTTAACTCAAGAGGGTCTGAATTAATGAGAAATGGGAAACCCTAACCCTGGTAAGGGAATAGTGGTGTTACCCTTGAATAATGATGTTATATATTGTTTTGTATGGTGCTGATATGAAATTGATGTATTATCATCTGTACTAACCATGCATGTATGATGTGATGATGAACATAGCCAGGTATGAGCTATGACATTTTATGTATTGACATTGTTTATTGGGCCTTATGTGCCATGCTATACCTTATTGCCTAGTATGAGGTAATAAGAGAAGTAATGGGCCTTAAGTGCCATGAGAAGATGTTTATGTAATAAGCATCATATTTACCTTGGTCAGGTGACCTCAAGGTGATAATTACCTGAAAAAGTGGTAATAATGCTCAATGATGAGCTAAGGGTTTGAATACCCAGAACCATATGATTATGGCATTGAGTTGCAAAGGAATGAAAATTCCCAGTATTGAAATGAGGGACTGAGATCCCCATGTCTTATAAAGACTGAGAAGTGATTAATGGAAATAGTACATGTTTTCTTTATAGCATTTTTCTTATTAAGTTATGTTTGGAAACTTGGCTGATGCTAAAAGAATATGATAATGTACTTAATTAATCAAGTGATACCATATAATGTAGTTGCCTTGATCACAAATCCATCAGCGTCAGAATTAGCTGAATGGTGAAACGAGTTTACTCGGAACGCATATTTTTGAATATGTGGGGGTAATTGGGCAATTATATCTTTATGCCCCATAGGCATTGCTACGGGCTATGTCCTATGAACGAGATTGGTTACGGACCATACCCCAATAAGAGCATGGCTACGGGCCATGACTCCACAAAATAATACCGGGCATTGGCTACGGGCCATATCCTGAAGAGAGTATATGCTATGGGCTATAACTCTAATAGCGATGTTGCCAGTGTACCCTGGAAAGCTATCTAGCAGAGACACAAGATGTCCTGCATGTTATCTCGTACTGACCGAGATAGTTGAGGTCATGGGAATCCGACTCTTCCATTGACCTATGTGTGGTACCGATGCTTTACGTAATCGTGGTCGGTTGGAGTATGAGCGGTATACCTCATCTCCTCAGGGCATAAGTATGATTTTAAAACGTAATCAGTCGTGTAGCATATTTGCTTAGGGTTGAATTGCGAGAATCAATGGTTGATGATACATGGTCTATTATATCATAGTTGGATAAATGATATACATGTTTTTCATATTCCTTCTTAAATGAATGACTTTCTGCTTAATCAAGTTATAATTGAAATGATTGCATAGAGAATACTGCTATGCATATCTTATTCAATGATTTACCTGCTGTTGAGTAAATATAATTCTACTGCTCAGTGTTATTCTATTATCGGCAATAACAATGTTTCTGGCAGAGAGTTATATCTCTCGCTGGGACAATTTTTATAATTGTCTCACCCCCGTGGGATTAAATTTTTAGGTAACCGCCGACGAAAAGGCAAGGAACCTATTACAGAGGAAGAGCAGCAGCAGAAGTAGCAGGGACAGCAGTAAATCCCAGGTGGGGATATGAGCTGTCAAGTTGTATATAGAAAGTCCTATGAGTCGTCTCTGTACTCTCGGGTCCTAGGAGTAATGTTTTGATGGATCGATCTGAGATTTTGGCTTTAAGCCTCGAGGGTTTTATACTACCTGTGTACAGTTAAGACAGAGTAGTTGATGTTTGTATTCCTCGAGAAGTAATAGTACATGAGATGTATATATGAACCAGGATGTAAGGTTTTACTTTGGTTCTGAATGAAAGAGTTTTCCTGTGAATGGATCTCTTTGCAAATGGTTTTAATTTTCACTGATTTTTGCTAATCCGCTGCAACTGATTTGCTTCCGTATGTTTTATTATTGTTAATGACACTTGTTATCTTAAATGATGGTGGGTGTCGTGAGAATTTAGTGGTATCAGAGCTCTAGGTTCGCTGAGTCTACATAGACATAGGATTAAGGTAGTTGAGTCTGTTCTAAGTGTCTTCCAGTTTATCTGATAGTGTTTTCTGCTCATATAGGAGAAGAAGAACTAAAGATGTCTGGATCACACGATGAACACGCTGCTGAGAGAAGTGTGGCTGCACCGGGAAGAGGTGCAAGAGACCAGGATAGGGAGGAACCTGTACCTGATCAACCCCAGTTCAACCCAGCTGATATGGGGAACCCAGCCTTTCAGACTATGTTTGGGCAGTTTATGGCAGCTATGACCCACATGACGGATAGAATGCCAGTACCTGCACCCAGGGCACCACCCCATGATGAAAGACATGGTGCCGAAAAGACCTTTGAAAGGCTGAAGAGGGTAGGAGCATTAGAGTATGCTGGTACAGCTGATCCAGTAGATGCTGACCTATGGTTGACTGAATTAGAGAAAGCCTTCAGAATCCTCATGATACCTGATGATGAGAGGGTTAGGCATGCTGTATATCTCCTGAAAGGGAGTGCTGGACACTGGTGGACCATTGAGGAGGGCAAAAAACCTGGAGTTGTGATTGGATGGGATGAATTCAGGCGTGAATTTGTCACTAGATACTTTCCTAAGACATTTCTAGATGAGAAGATATCCCAGTTTGAGAGAATTAAACAAGGACCTATGAACATTAGTGAGTATGAGGCTAGGTTCATGGAGTTGTTGCGGTTTTGTCCGCACATGGCATCCAATGATGAGGAAAGAATTTGGTGATTCGAGAAGGGGTTGAATGCTGAATTAACCACTCCGGTGTCTGCTCTGGAGAACCGGGAGAGGTTTGCAACTTTTGTGGAGTCTGTAAGATGCATAGAGAGGTCTATAGTTGAGAAGCGACAAACTAAGGGTAAGAAGGAATACCTACAGTTTCAAGGGCATAGTGCTGGGAGTTTCAAGAAACCAAGGTATTTTGTGCCTACACCACCAAAGGAAGCTCACAGTTCAGATTCTATGTCAGTAACTGGACCCCCTAGACCACACCAAGAGAATAGAACTTGTCATCGATGTGGACTAGTAGGTCATCTGGCAAGGGATTGCCCAACGGGGAATGTTGTGGTGAATCAACCCCCGAGACAAAGTCAGCAAGGTTCTCAGAGAAAGTAGTTTTCTAGTGGTACCTGAGGACGTGGACAAGCATCCCAGGCGGGATCTTCTGCGTCCAATAATAGAGCACAGGGCCAACAGCAGGCAACGTCTATGCTCTATGCTATGAACCAGTCTGAAGCAGTAGTCAACCCTCGGGTTGTGACAGGTCAGATGGAATTACTTTAATTCTGATATGTCTTTATCCTGCTTTGTATTTGTGTTAATAGATCCAAGAGTTGAGGAGGAAATATCCTACTCTTTTCTCTTAATGTTTTGTTGATGATTTCGGGGACGAAATCCTTATAAGGGGTGGATAATTTGTAACATCCCTGACCTGGGTTATGTTCTAACCCCAGGAGTTTTGCTTAACAAAGTTGATTATATGCTTGTACTTATCCTGTGAAAAGTAATTAGGGCTCATGAGGAACTTATGTTTCAATTTTGGTCCTGTTTGAACAATGTTAAAGCAATGATTGCTTGTTTTGGACTAAAGTGCAAATTACCCAAGTTGAGGGGTTAACTTGCAAATTGCATATGATAAGATGTTCCTATGATGTTTAGACATCATAAGGATGAATATGATGTAGTAGTATGGTTTCCACAAGCCTGGACACCAAGATAGAGCTTGTTGGACAATGTTGTGCATTAAAACCTAGTTTTGGAGTAAAGTGCAATTTACCCAAAATCTAGGGTTCAATATGCAAATTACCACTTCAACAAGGTCCCTAATATTTCTTGGCATCATGTAGAGCAAATAAAATGAGAGGGGTGCTTCATTTGAATTAAGTTGGAGGAGAGAGAATCTTGATATTAAAATAATCAAGATTAATGCCTAATTGAAACCCTAATTCGATTTAGGGCAAAAATGAATAAAAATAATTGAAGGGCTTTTAACCAAAATGTTTTGGGTTGATTTTGAATAAGGATGGACGTTCCTTTGCCAAGATAAGGAACGAAAATATCCTAAGTAGGTGAAATTCCACTCACCATTATTATAAGGAAAAGAAAACCCACTCACATATGGATATTAATATAATAAGCATTAAGGTGCTTAATTTGATTTTCTTTAAATCATAGATAATGGAGAGGAATAAGAGGCAATGAAGATAGCCTCGTCCTTGAGGATTTTGAGGAGAATTTGAGGGGGAAGAGGCGGCACCAATTTTGGAATTAAATGCATTTAATAATGCATTTTCTCTTTCATTGAATTTTTATAAAAAGGCCTTTTCCTAGCCAAATGAAAGGCTATTTTGACCCCACTTCTTCTCTTAGCTTGGAAACCGACCAAGGAAGCTATGGAGGACCAGGAGGACGAACCCCAACCTGTGGGTAAGCTCTTGACCTTCGTTCTCCTTGATTTCATGGTGGAAATCGAAAATAAATTATGGATTCCTTCTTATTTCGATCTCCTCTTCAACCCTAGCCAACTTTTGCAATCAAAAGCTTGAGGACGAGCCTAGGGGGAGTTGCAAGAGCTTCATCCACCATTAATGGCGTGATCTTGGAGCTTTGGAGCTCAATTGGAGGCGGGTTTTATAACTTAAACCCTTAAACATTGCTATTGCATCAATTCTCTATGCTTTGTTGATTGATTTCTTCAATTTGATGCACTCTTGTTTCTTGCTGCAATTTCCATCAAGAACGGTTGCAGTTCTTGGTTGTTCAAAGGAAGGGGATGATGACATCATCCTAGATGCTTATCCAAATAAAATTACCAAGCAAAACCGTTTTGATAGCTACTCCAAATCATTTTAATTTGATTGGCTATGCAGTTTCAGCAAACCGTTTAAGGGCAAACAGTTTGAAACCGTTTGGGAGCAAACGGTTTCAAGACCATTTTAGATGGTTGACCAAGCATTGAACATTTGTGAATTTTGTTCCTAATTATGTAGGATGATAACCCTCCAAATTTTATGGATTAAATCCAAAGGAATCGAGAGTTGAAGGCCAATCAATTAGGCAATCAGATTGAATTATGTGCTGATTTTCAACCTGATTAACTTGACCTGGTTGAGCAAACGGTTTCAAGACCATTTGAGATGGTTGAACAAGTGTTTACGGTTTGGGATTCCTGTTCATAATTATGTTTATTAATAACCCTCCAAATTTGATGGATTAAATCAAAAGTAATCGTGAGTTGAAGCCTAATCAATTAGGGAAACCTAATTGGATTAAGTGCTGATTTTCAATCTGATTTAATTGAACTTTTTGGGCAAACGGTCTCAATACCGTTTGAGTGCGTTTCCCAAGCATTGACCGTTTGGTATTACTGTTCCTAATGATGTGTTCTAATGACTCACCAAATTTTATGGATTAAATCCCAAGGAATCATGAGTAGTAGGCTATTCAATTAGGCAAATCCTAATTGAAAACAGTGCTGAAATTCCAATGAGTTAAGTTGAGATTTTGGGTTGATTAGCCCAAACGGTTTCAAGACCATTTGGGGATCACCCAAACGGTCTCAAGACCGTTTGGGGATCACCCCAAGACCGTTTGGAGGTCTGGGGTCAAGTATAGTTGACCAATTGAAGGTCCAAAGCTACTAATCATATTGCAATGTAGTGTTGATCTGTTGATCAACTCGATAGACCAATCCATGATGATTTTTCACTAGAATCCAAAGGTTGGATGGGCCAAACGGTCTCAAGACCGTTTGGAGCTCATCCAAACGGTCTCAAGACCGTTTGGTGGTCACCCAAGACCGTTTGGAGGTCTAGGGTTGAGTATGGTTAGGTGTTTGAAGGTCTAAAGGTACCAAGCTGTTATACAATGCAATGCTGTTTTGGTGATCAATCCAATGATCCAAACCTTGATTGGATGGCTTGGATTTGAGTGATATGATGGGCAAACGGTCTCAAGACCGTTTGGAGGTCATCCAAACGACCTCAAGACCTTTTGGGGTCAGGTCATACCCAATTTGGATAATGGTTCAATAGTTTCAAAGTAACCAATCTTGCATTGATGAGTGTTGTTGGATCTTCGATTCCAAACCCTAATTCAATTGAATCAAGCCCTAATTGATGACCAATTGAGGGTCAATTGAGGGTCAAATTAGTTGAAGGTTGACCTATTAAACTCAATTGAAGTATGAGCATAGGTCCAATTGATGATTGGTTCCATGAATTCAATGGTTGAAGGTCCAATGCAATCAATTGAAACACAATTAGTAGCATGATTGATGATCAACTTCAAAGCTCTAATTAGTGTTTATAAACCCTAATCCCATTGAGATCAGACCATAATTGAAGTCCCAATTGAGGGGTGAGCCTTGATTCAAATGATGATTGAGTTGATGATCCAAATGGTTGAAGTTCCATTGATTAGAATTGAGTGTGGTTCAATTTGGTTAATTCAATTGGATACCTCATGTTATTGAAGGTCTAATTGATCAAACCTTTTTGAAAACCTAATGTGATTAGGTGGGAGATACCTTTAATGGTACTAGTCATTAATGCATAACAAATGCATGGACCCAATACATGATGTAAACCCTAATTGAGGCTGATTCAATGTATAACCTTAATAAGAGGTTGTCTACATGTGAAATCACTAATTAGGATGTTAGTAAACCCTAGTTGAGGGTGTATCCTTGTGAAACCCTAGTGGAGGGTGTTGACTCAAGGTCAATTAGGTCAATGTTGACTCACGTCTAAATTGACTAAACCCTTGTTTTGATGATGACTAACCATTCCACATATTGGTGTCTAATGCTTCTACATTGAGTGATTTCAGATTAGGTTTAGACACACTCCAAATGCCCTAACTTGCGCATATCAAATTGGAGAAAAGACAAGTCAAAATAGCTACAAGTGTGCAATTTGGGATCTCTATGTAAATGACCTTAGAATTGCTTTGTAACCACTTGTAATGATTGTATGACTTGTAATTAAGCTTAGAAAAATTATTGGGACACAAAAATCCATCATTTGTATAGTCAAACGAAAATTCCAAAATACCCATAACAGGGATTTTGTCGGCCGAATTCCAAACTCAGCCGATCCATATATTCTGGGATTTTTGTGAGATTCGGCCAAGTTGCAAACTCAGCCGATTCCCGTTTGGTCGAGTTTCTAGCTAGGAAACTCGGCCGATCCACTGATCGGTCCAAGATGAAAGTCGACCGATCGGCCGAGTTTCTCCAAAGGAACTCGGCCGACAGTCTAGCTTTCAACCTTGTCTTTTAGTGGTTCGGCCGAGTTACCTTTATATAAACTCGGCCGATCAGACTGTACGAAAAAGTGCAGAAAAGTGCTTCTAGCCGTTGTGGAGTTGCAACAAGTGAAAATAGATCCGTTGCAAGCCACAAAACGGCTAGTTTTCGTTCACAAGTGTTCCCAAAGGCTAAGAGGCATCCCCAGCTATAAATAGGACCCCTTGGGCTTCATTCCAAGGTTGAGCATTCATTGCAAACTCTTTGTGAGGTTCCTATTCTATAGTTGAGTGCTTCCTACAACCTCCTCTCTCTCTCTCTAAGCTTAATCACTTGCTACATCCATTAGAGTGAGTAGGAAATATGTAAGAGAGCTAGTCCCATTTGTATATCTTGTGAAGCTCTCACTTCCACAACCTCCCCATCTCTCCATTTCAATCATGAAGATGAAGGTTCTCTCTCTTGTCCAAGAGAGGTGAAGAAGAACAAGGGAAGGAGTCCCTTGGTGAAGATCAAGGCTGAAGACTTGGAGCTAGAGTGGGTAAGCCCTTGGAGAAGGCAGAAGACTCAAGCTTCAGTGGGTAAGTCCTTGGTGGAAAGCTTCTCCGAGTGAAGGTGAAGTCAAAGGAGGAAGATCCAAGAAGAGTGGGTAATTCCTGCAAGGCCGAAGACTTGTGCAAGAGTGGGTAAGTCCTTGGAGAAGGCCGAAGACTCTTGCAAAGTGGGTAAGTCCTTGGTAAGGTTGAAGACTCTTTGTATTGGATAGGTAAGTCCTTTGTTGGTCATGTATTGTATGTCTTATTAAGTGAATATAAGAGTGCAATTGTTGGAAGTCCTAGAGGTTGACCTCTCTAGGCAAGTGGACTGACACACTTCTAGTTTGAAGTGTGGAACCACTCTAAATAGCTTGTCTAATTGGTGCATGTTCAATCTCTCTTATCCTTGCTATGCATGATTTAGTTGCACTCAAATTGCCTATTTAGCAACCTTATCTTGTCATATATTTTGAAGGTTTAATGAGTTTTGTTTAATTGCTTTCAGCTCTATTCATCCCCCCTCTAGAGCACCTAATCACCCATCTAGGATCTAATAAGTGGTATCAGAGCGGGTCTTCTCCAAGCATACTTCTACAAGTAGGAGAAGATGGGTGACTACTTAGGAGGGAGACTCTCGACCAGCCTTCCAATCTTCAATGGGAGCAACTTCCTCTATTGGAGAAGAAGACTTCAATTCTTCATCCAAGGATCAAGTCTCGAGATGTGGCAAATGGTGAACAGTCCATACATTCTACCAAAGACAAACATTGAAGAATGGGATGAAGCCACCTTGATGAAAGCAACCTTGAATGCTAGAGCCATGCACATCCTATATGCCTCCATGACCCCCACCGAGTTCAACCGGATTTCCTCTTGTGAGACGGCCTATGAGGTATGGAGAAAGCTTTGCATCACTTATGAAGGGATAGATCAAGTGAAGGAAAGCAAAGTCTACATGCTCAAAGGGTTGCTTGAGAACTTCAAGATGGGAAAGGAAGAGAGCATAGCCAACATGTACTCAAGGCTCAACACCATCTTGAATGGTCTTGCCGTTCTAGGACATCCTATGTCTAGTGGAGAGATCAACGCAAAGATCCTTAGAACTCTCCCCAAGAGATGGGAATCCAAGGTGACTTCCATTGAAGAAGCAAGGTCGCTTAGGGATATTCCTATTGAAGAGCTCATTGGAAATCTACAAGCACATGAAGCCACACTTGACAAGAGGGAGGAAGTAGAAAGACAAGAGAAGAAAGAGCTAAAGAGAATGAAGAAGGCTGAAATGAAGGCTCAAATTGAAGCTATCATGGAACAAGTCTCTCCATCCTCTCAAGCTAAAGAAGATGCCATGTACTCAAAAGGTCGACTCTACAAAGGCAAGTCCTCCTCCATCCGGTGCTTCACATGTGGAAAGAAGGGTCACTACAAGGAAGATTGACCACAAGGCAAAAAGACCCATCTTCACAAGAAGAAATGGCAATCAAGCTCAAGTGGCTCCTCCAACTCAAGCTCAAGTGAAGATTCAAGTGAAGGATCAAGCTCAAGCTCAAGTGATGAAGGAGAATGCCATTTTGCTCTTATAGCATCAACAAGTGAAGACTCAAGTGAGGTAAATATAAACTCTCTAGATAAAGAATCTTTGATTGCTATTATTCATGATATTTGTGCCTCTCTTAAGTCTTCTAAAAGGAAAAAGAAAAAGCTTGCTAAAATTGTTGATAATTTGCATGTAGAACTAGATGATCTTGAACATGCTAATTCTTGCTTGCTTGATGATAAAAATGATTGTCTTAGTCAAGTAGACTCTCTTAAACTTAAAAATTCTAGTTTACTTGATAAGATTAAATTTCTAGAAGCTCAACCTCTCATGCCTAGTTCAAATGAAGAGCATACTTTAATTGTTGATTCTCTCATGCATGACATTGATGTTCTTAAATCTGAAAACAAGGACAAAGATTTTGTTTTGCATGAATTAGAAATAGAAAATGCCTCCTTGCTTGCTAAAATCAATGGGCATGAATCTTGTTCTAGTTCTATAAATAGAGAGAATGATGTTGCTGCTCTTCATATTGATAGAGATTCTTATTTAACTAAATCTCTTTACTTAGAAAATGATCTTTTGCATGCTAAAGAAAATATAAATAATTTTTCTTCTACTATTGCTTCTCTTAAGCATGATAATGACAGTTTGAGATCATCTTTGCAAAGATTCTTAGTTGGTAAAAAGAGTCTTAATGACATCCTACACCATACTACTAAACAAATTGGTAGACATGGTTTAGGGTATGATAGTAGTCAAGGGAACAACAACGATAAAGGACCTCCAATTTTCCATGGAGAATCCTCTAGTTCCAAGACTATGGACACATGCAACTATTGCAATGATTTCGGTCATTATTCTACTTGTTGTCCTTTTAGGAAAGCACCCAAGAGAAATAGGATTTGGGTTGCTAAGCTAACTCCTCCGGACCCAAAAACATGATTGGGGACCATTTCACTTTTCTTCTTGTAGGTACTTGCAAATGGATTGACTTGAGCTATTGAATTGCAAATTGACTTCTCAATCCACATGAAAGAAGAAAGGTGAGATGTGCAGAGGGTGACAACAAGTGGAAAAGCAATGGTAAGTACAAAGGTAATGGTTTTATTGCTTATAACCATTTCTAACTTGTTTTGTCAAGTTAGTGTGCACTATACATATGGTTTTTGAGTTAAAAGTGGCATTTTGTGATTCTCTTCACACTCTTGCTCAAAAACTGTTTCTAATGCTTCTATAGTGCATTACTAACTTGCTTAGACATGTTTTGATATGGTTTGTATTTTTAGCATGCCTTTAAATATGTTTTTATGAAATATATGTGCCCTTTGACAGCTGGTCTGTCGGTCGAGTTTGCCCTATTGAAACTCGACCGATAGGCACCAATGGGTGTTGCCAGCAGTTGTCATCGGTCGAGTTGCCAATGCACAGAACTCGACCGATAACACTGTGCACAGAATACAAAGTTGGCTTGTTGAGTGAGAATTTCCCTCTCAACTAGATTTTCTCAACCAATAGCCTTATTCTTTGGCACTCTCATTTGGTACCTTTATATATGCATATTGCCATGTTCTAAATGCCTATCTTGCTTACAACTCTATCTCTCTAATTGCTCTAAATTGGTATATCTATATCGTGCAATTACTTGTTTTAAGTTGTTTTGCAGGTTTTGATGATGAACTCTTTGGATCTCTTGGTTGTGTCTTAAATTGCTTCCGTTGTACTCTAACTTGCTACATCTATCTAGGTGTATATCTTGTTTTGATACAACCTTGAGGTTCTTAGGGGTAATCATCTTATGGTAAGGATGCATATCTAGTGAGTTATATCCTTTCATGCGTCTAAAATTGCATATCTCTTTGTTTGGATATATCTCTTCATCTACTCATAGCTTGCTCTTTAACTTATGTATCTTTTGGTATCTCTTGCTATGATCTAGATCCTACTAGTAGTCCTAACTTGTGATATCATATACTAGTAGTTCATATTCATGTAGTTCTAACCCTGTTTATAATTGGCATCTTTGATCATCTATATGTTATGCTTGTATCTTATCTCATACATGCTCAAGATTGTTCCTTAAATTGAATATCTACTATCTTGAGTTGCTTGCATAACATTGTGATGCAGGGTACATAGATCTACATGATATGTGGGAATTGGAGTATTTATGAATTTTTATGCAGATTTTGCTCCAGTTTCAGTTTTTACTGCAAGTATAGTGTTTTTTATGCAGAAATACCCTTCTGAGCAAAACTCATCACTTTGCCATGAGCTCCGATGGTTTTTGGTCAAATTCCATCATCTTGAGGGTCAAAATTGTGATTTATTGTTTTTCTGCAACACTTTAACTTGCATTTTTGGGATGTTCAAGTATATGCTTTAACTTGCTTTTCTTTCTATGCTTGGACAAGCCCCTATCTGTGCTCTTCTACTCTCCTTATATAACTTTTGTTATCTTCTTTCTCTTAACAAGTGGTGTTTCTTAGTTTCTTCACACCCCCACCTTTTTGAAATGACAAAGGGGGAGAAAGATATGTCTTCTTTTGACAACAGGGAGAAGGCATGTCTTACATGAAGCAAAGAAGCGTGTCCATGTAAAGGGGAGAAGGTAAATGGGAGAAGACATATATGTGTAGAACATATATGAGTAGAAGACATAGTTTCTATAAATGTTATGAAAGCTAACCATGCAGGAGAAATAGCATCAATTGAGGGGGAGTATGAGAACTCCATGTGCATCAATTGAGGGGGAGCGTATGAGCTCAATCCTATTGAAACCCCTAGGTTTCTCCGAAGGTATGATTTTACGTACAAGCTTTCAATACATTTATGGAATGGTTTGTCATCTTCAAAAAGGGGGAGAATGTTGACTCAAGGTCAATTAGGTCAATGTTGACTCACGTCTAAATTGACTAAACCCTTGTTTTGATGATGACTAACCATTCCACATATTGGTGTCTAATGCTTCTACATTGAGTGATTTCAGATTAGGTTTAGACACACTCCAAATGCCCTAACTTGCGCATATCAAATTGGAGAAACGACAAGTCAAAATAGCTACAAGTGTGCAATTTGGGATCTCTATGTAAATGACCTTAGAATTGCTTTGTAACCACTTGTAATGATTGTATGACTTGTAATTAAGCTTAGAAAAATTATTGGGACACAAAAATCCATCATTTGTATAGTCAAACGAAAATTCCAAAATACCCATAACAGGGATTTTGTCGGCCGAATTCCAAACTCGGCCGATCCATATATTCTGGGATTTTTGTGAGATTCGGCCGAGTTGCAAACTCAGCCGATTCCCGTTCGGTCGAGTTTCTAGCTAGGAAACTCGGCCGATCCACTGATCGGTCCAAGATGAAAGTCGACCGATCGGCCGAGTTTCTCCAAAGGAACTCGGCCGACAGTCTAGCTTTCAGCCTTGTCTTTTAGTGGTTCGGCCGAGTTACCTTTATATAAACTCGGCCGATTAGATTGTACGAAAAAGTGCAGAAAAGTGCTTCTAGCCGTTGTGGAGTTGCAACAAGTGAAAATAGATCCGTTGCAAGCCACAAAACGGCTAGTTTTCGTTCACAAGTGTTCCCAAAGGCTAAGAGGCATCCCCAGCTATAAATAGGACCCCTTGGGCTTCATTCCAAGGTTGAGCATTCATTGCAAACTCTTTGTGAGGTTCCTATTCTATAGTTGAGTGCTTCCTACAGCCTCCTCTCTCTCTCTAAGATTAATCACTTGCTACATCCATTAGAGTGAGTAGGAAATATGTAAGAGAGCTAGTCCCATTTGTATATCTTGTGAAGCTCTCACTTCCACAACCTCCCCATCTCTCCATTTCAATCATGAAGATGAAGGTTCTCTCTCTTGTCCAAGAGAGGTGAAGAAGAACAAGGGAAGGAGTCCCTTGGTGAAGATCAAGGTTGAAGACTTGGAGCTAGAGTGGGTAAGCCCTTGGAGAAGGCAGAAGACTCAAGCTCAAGTGGGTAAGTCCTTGGTGGAAATCTTCTCCGAGTGAAGGTGAAGTCAAAGGCGGAAGATCCAAGAAGAGTGGGTAATTCCTGCAAGGCCGAAGACTTGTGCAAGAGTGGGTAAGTCCTTGGAGAAGGCCGAAGACTCTTGCAAAGTGGGTAAGTCCTTGGTAAGGTTGAAGACTCTTTGTATTGGATAGGTAAGTCCTTTGTTGGTCATGTATTGTATGTCTTATTAAGTGAATATAAGAGTGCAATTGTTGGAAGTCCTAGAGGTTGACCTCTCTAGGAAAGTGGACTGACACACTTCTAGTTTGAAGTGTGGAACCACTCTAAATAGCTTGTCTAATTTGTGCATGTTCAATCTCTCTTATCCTTGCTATGCATGATTTAGTTGCACTCAAATTGCCTATTTAGCAACCTTATCTTGTCATATATTTTGAAGGTTTAATGAGTTTTGTTTAAGTGCTTTCAGCTCTATTCACACCCCCTCTAGAGCACCTAATCACCCATCTAGGATCTAATAGAGGGTGTATCATTGTGAACCCTGGTTGAGGGTGTAATCTTGTGAAACCCTAGTGGAGGGTGTATCATTGTGAACCCTGGTTGAGGGTGTATCCTTGTGAAACCCTAGTTGAGGGTGTATCATTGCGATTGTTTATAGGCAACTTTATAATAAAGTTATGCCTTAAACTAAGTTAAGTCCATATCATGTGAGATAGCTGGACAATTCTAATGTGTGGCCTATGCATTATATGCTAAGGGTGAGTATTCTGTGATGGAATGTATTAAGAGGGGAAATACCTCAATACAAGATAAAGTTGGTTAACTCAAGAGGGTCTGAATTAATGAGAAATGGGAAACCCTAACCCTGGTAAGGGAATAGTGGTGTTACCCTTGAATAATGATGTTATATATTGTTTTGCATGGTGCTGATATGAAATTGATGTATTATCATATGTACTAACCATGCATGTATGATGTGATGATGAACATAGCCAGGTATGAGCTATGACATTTTATGTATTGACATTATTTATTGGGCCTTATGTGCCATGCTATACCTTATTGCCTAGTATGAGGTAATAAGAGAAGTAATGGGCCTTAAGTGCCATGAGAAGATGTTTATGTAATAAGCATCATATTTACCTTGGTCAGGTGACCTGAAGGTGATAATTACCTGAAAAAGTGGTAATAATGCTCAATGATGAGCTAAGGGTTTGAATACCCAGAACCATATGATTATGGCATTGAGTTGCAAAGGAATGAAAATTCCCAGTATTGAAATGAGGGACTGAGATCCCCATGTCTTATAAAGACTGAGAAGTGATTAATGGAAATAGTACATGTTTTCTTTATAGCATTTTTCTTATTAAGTTATGTTTGGAAACTTGGATGATGCTAAAAGAATATGATAATGTACTTAATTAATCAAGTGATACCATATAATGTAGTTGCCCTGATCACAGATCCATCAGCGTCAGAATTAGCTGAATGGTGAAATGAGTTTACTCGGAATGCATATTTTTGAATATGTGGGGGTAATTGGGCAATTATATCCTTATGCCCCATAGGCATTGCTACAGGATATGTCCTATGAACGAGATTGGTTACGGACCATACCCCAATAAGAGCATGGCTACGGGCCATGACTCCACAAAATAATACCGGGCATTGGCTACGGGCCATATCCTGAAGAGAGTATATGCTATGGGCTATAACTCTAATAGCGATGTTGCCAGTATACTCTGGAAAGCTATCTAGCAGAGACACAAGATGTCCTGCATGTTATCTCGTACTGACCGAGATAGTTGAGGTCATGGGAATCCGGCTCTTCCATTGACCTATGTGTGGTACCGATGCTTTACGTAATCGTGGTCGGTTGGAGTATGAGCGGTATACCTCATCTCCTCAGGGCATAAGTATGATTGTAAAACGTAATCAGCCGTGTAGCATATTTGCTTAGGGTTGAATTGCGAGAATCAATGGTTGATGATACATGGTCTATTATATCATAGTTGGATAAATGATATACATGTTCTTCATATTCCTTCTTAAATGAATGACTTGCTGCTTAATCAAGTTATAATTGAAATGATTGCATAGAGAATACTGCTCTGCATATCTTATTCAATGATTTACCTGTTGTTGAGTAAATATAATTCTACTGCTCAGTGTTATTCTATTATCGGCAATAACAATGTTTCTGGCGGAGAGTTATATCTCTCGCTGGGACAATTTTTATAATTGTCTCACCCCCGTGGGATTAAATTTTTAGGTAACCGCCGACGAAAAGGCAAGGAACCTATTACAGAGGAAGAGCAGCAACAGCAGTAGCAGGGACAGTAGTAAATCCCAGGTGGGGATATGAGCTGTCAAGTTGTATATAGAAAGTCCTATGAGTCGTCTCTGTACTCTCGGGTCCTAGGAGTAATGTTTTGATGGATCGATATGAGATTTTGGCTTTAAGCCTCGAGGGTTTTATACTACCTGTGTACAGTTAAGACAGAGTAGTTGATGTTTGTATTCCTCGAGAAGTAATAGTACATGAGATGTATATATGAACCAGGATGTAAGGTTTTACTTTGGTTCTGAATGAAAGAGTTTTCCTGTGAATGGATCTCTTTGCAAATGGTTTTAATTTTCACTGATTTTTGCTAATCCGCTGCAACTGATTTGCTTCCGTATGTTTTATTATTGTTAATGACACTTGTTATCTTAAATGATGGCGGGTGTCATGAGAATTTAGTGGTATCAGAGCTCTAGGTTCGCTGAGTCTACAGAGACATAGGATTAAGGTAGTTGAGTCTGTTCTAAGTGTCTTCCAGTTTATCTGATAGTGTCTTCTGCTCATATAGGAGAAGAAGAACTAAAGATGTCTGGATCACACAATGAACACGCTGCTGAGAGCAGTGTGGCTGCACCGGGAAGAGGTGCAAGAGACCAGGATAGGGAGGAACATGTACCTGATCAACCCCAGTTCAACCCAGCTAATATGGGGAACCCAGCCTTTCAGACTATGTTCGGGCAGTTTATGGCGGCTATGACCCACATGACGGATAGAATGCCAGTACCTGCACCCAGGGCACCACCCCATGATGAAAGACATTGTGCCGGCAAGACCTTTGAAAGGCTGAAGAGGGTAGGAGCATTAGAGTATGCTGGTACAGCTGATCCAGCATATGCTGACCTATGGTTGACTGAATTAGAGAAAGCCTTCAGAATCCTCATGATACCTGATGATGAGAGGGTTAGGCATGCTGTATATCTCCTGAAAGGGAGTGCTGGACACTGGTGGACCATTGAGGAGGGCAAAAAACTTGGAGTTGTGATTGGATGGGATGAATTCAGGCGTGAATTTGTCACTAGATACTTTCCTAAGACATTTCTAGATGAGAAGATATCCCAGTTTGAGAGAATTAAACAAGGACCTATGAACATTAGTGAGTATGAGGCTAGGTTCATGGAGTTGTTGCGGTTTTGTCCGCACATGGCATCCAATGATGAGGAAAGAATTCGGCGATTCGAGAAGGGGTTGAATGCTGAATTAAACACTCCGGCGTCTGCTCTGGAGAACCGGGAGAGGTTTTCAACTTTTGTGGAGTCTGTAAGACGCATAGAGAGGTCTATAGTTGAGAAGCGACAAACTAAGGGTAAGAAGGAATACCCACAGTTTCAAGGGCATAGTGCTAGGAGTTTCAAGAAACCAAGGTATTCTGTGCCTACACCACCAAAAGAAGCTCACAGTTCAGATTATATGTCAGTAACTAGACCCCCTAGACCACACCAAGAGAATAGAATTTGTCATCGATGTGGACTAGTAGGTCATCTGGCAAGGGATTGCCCAACGGGGAATGTTGTGGTGAATCAACCCCCGAGACAAAGTCAGCAAGGTTCTCAGAGAAAGTAGTTTTCTAGTGGTACTCGAGGACGTGGACAAGCATCCCAGGCGGGATCTTCTGCGTCCAATAATAGAGCACAGGGCCAACAGCAGGCAACAGCTAGGCTCTATGCTATGAACCAGTCTGAAGCAGTAGTCAACCCTCGGGTTGTGACAGGTCAGATGGAATTACTTTAATTCTGATATGTCTTTATCCTGCTTCGTATTTGTGTTAATAGATCTGGGAGTTGAGGAGGAAATATCCTACTCTTTTCTCTTAATATTTTGTTGATGCTTTCGGGGACGAAATCCTTATAAGGGGTGGATAATTTGTAACATCCCTGACCTGGGTTATGTTCTAACCCCAGGAGTTTTGCTTAACAAAGTTGATTATATGCTTGTACTTATCCTGTGAAAAGTAATTAGGGCTCATGAGGAACTTATGTTTCAATTTTGGTCCTGTTTGAACAATGTTAAAGCAATGATTGCTTGTTTTGGACTAAAGTGCAAATTACCCAAGTTGAGGGGTTAACTTGCAAATTGCATATGATAAGATGTTCCTATGATGTTGAGACATCATAAGGATGAATATGATGTAGTAGTATGGTTTCCACAAGCATGTACACCAAGATAGAGCTTGTTGGACAATGTTGTGCATTAAAACCTAGTTTTGGAGTAAAGTGCAATTTACCCAAAATCTAGGGTTCAATATGCAAATTTCCACTTCAACAAGGTCCCTAATGTTTCTTGGCATCATGTAGAGCAAATAAAATGATAGGGGTGCTTCATTTGAATTAATTTGGAGGAGAGAGAATCTTGATATTAAAATAATCAAGATTAATGCCTAATTGAAACCCTAATTCGATTTAGGGCAAAAATGAATAAAAATAATTGAAGGGCTTTTAACCAAAATGTTTTGGGTTGATTTTGAATAAGGATGGACGTTCCTTTGCCAAGATAAGGAACGAAAATATCCTAAGTAGGTGAAATTCCACTCACCATTATTATAAGGAAAAGAAAACCCACTCACATATGGATATTAATATAATAAGCATTAAGGTGCTTAATTTGATTTTCTTTAAATCATGGATAATGGAGAGGAATAAGAGGCAATGAAGATAGCCTCGTCCTTAAGGATTTTGAGGAGAATTGGAGGGGGAAGAGGCGGCACCAATTTTGGAATTAAATGCATTTAATAATGCATTTTCTCTTTCATTGAATTTTTATAAAAAGGCCTTTTCCTAGCCAAATGAAAGGCTATTTCGACCCCACTTCTTCTCTTAGCTTGGAAACCGACCAAGGAAGCTAGGGAGGACCAGGAGGACGAACCCCAACCTGTGGGTAAGCTCTTGACCTTCGTTCTCCTTGATTTCATGGTGGAAATCGAAAATAAATTATGGATTCCTTCTTATTTCGATCTCCTCTTCAACCCTAGCCAACTTTTGCAATCAAAAGCTTGAGGACGAGCCTAAAGGGAGTTGCAAGAGCTTCATCCACCATTAATGGCGTGAGCTTGGAGCTTTGGAGCTCAATTGGAGGCGGGTTTTATAAGTTAAACCCTTAAACATTGCTATTGCATCAATTCTCTATGCTTTGTTGATTGATTTCTTCAATTTGATGCACTCTTGTTTCTTTCTGCAATTTCCATCAAGAACGGTTGCTGTTCTTGGTTTTTCGAAGGAAGGGGATGATGAAATCATCCTATATGCTTATACAAATAAAATTACCAATCAAAACCGTTTTGATAGCTACTCCAAATCGTTTTAATTTGATTGGCTATGCGGTTTCAGCAAACCGTTTAAGGGAAAACGGTTTGAAACCGTTTGGGAGAAAACGGTTTCAAGACCGTTTGATATGGTTGACCAAGCATTGACCGTTTGGGAATTTTGTTCCTAATTATGTAGGCTGATAACCCTCCAAATTTTAGGGATTAACTCCAAAGGAATCGAGAGTTGAAGGCCAATCAATTAGGCAATCGGATTGAATTATGTGCTGATTTTCAACCTGATTAAATTGACCTGGTTGAGCAAACGGTTTCAAGACCGTTTGAGATGGATGACCAAGCGTTTACGGTTTGGGATTCCTGTTCATAATTATGTTTATTAATAACCCTCCAAATTTGAGGGATTAAATCCAAAGGAATCGTGAGTTGAAGCCTAATCAATTAGGGAAACCTAATTGGATTAAGTGCTGATTTTCAATCTGATTTAATTGAACTTTTTGGGCAAACGGTCTCAATACCGTTTGAGTGCGTTTCCCAAGCGTTGACAGTTTGGTATTACTGTTCCTAATGATGTGATCTAATGACTCACCAAATTTGAGGGATTAACTCCCAAGGAATCATGAGTTGAAGGCTATTCAATTAGGCAAATCCTAATTGAAAACAGTGCTGAAATTCCAATGAGTTAAGTTGAGATTTTGGGTTGATCACCCAAACGGTCTCAAGACCGTTTGGGGATCACCCCAAGACCGTTTGGAGGTCTGGGGTCAAGTATAGTTGACCAATTGAAGGTCCAAAGGTACTAATCATATTGCAATGTAGTGCTGATCTGTTGATCAACTCGATAGACCAATCCATGATGATTTTTCACTAGAATCCAAAGGTTGGATGGGCCAAACGGTCTCAAGACCGTTTGGAGCTCATCCAAACGGTCTCAAGACCGTTTGGTGGTCACCCAAGACCTTTTGGAGGTCTAGGGTTGAGTATGGTTAGGTGTTTGAAGGTCTAAAGGTACCAAGCTGTTATACAATGCAATGCTGTTTTGGTGATCAATCCAATGATCCAAACCTTGATTGGATGGCTTGGATTTGAGTGATATGATGGGCAAACGGTCTCAAGACCGTTTGGAGGTCATCCAAACGACCTCAAGACCGTTTGGGGTCAGGTCATACCCAATTTGGATAATGGTTCAATAGTTTCAAAGTAACCAATCTTGCATTGATGAGTGTTGTTGGATCTTCGATTCCAAACCCTAATTCAATTGAATCAAGCCCTAATTGATGACCAATTGAGGGTCAATTGAGGGTCAAATTAGTTGAAGGTTGACCTATTAAACTCAATTGAAGTATGAGCATAGGTCCAATTGATGATTGGTTCCATGAATTCAATGGTTGAAGGTCCAATGCAATCAATTGAAACACAATTAGTAGCATGATTGATGATCAACTTCAAAGCTCTAATTGGTGTTTATAAACCCTAATCCCATTGAGATCAGACCATAATTGAAGTCCCAATTGAGGGGTGAGACATGATTCAAATGATGATTGAGTTGATGATCCAATTGGTTGAAGTTCCATTGATTAGAATTGAGTGTGGTTCAATTTGGTTAATTCAATTGGATACCTCATGTTATTGAAGGTCTAATTGATCAAACCTTTTTGAAAACCTAATGTGATTAGGTTGGAGATACCTTTAATGGTACTAGTCATTAATGCATAACAAATGCATGGACCCAATACATGATGTAAACCCTAATTGAGGCTGATTCAATGTATAACCTTAATAAGAGGTTGTCTACATGTGAAATCACTAATTAGGATGTTAGTAAACCCTAGTTGAGGGTGTATCCTTGTGAAACCTTAGTGGAGGGTGTATCATTGTGAACCCTGGTTGAGGGTGTAACCTTGTGAAACCCTAGTGGATGGTGTATCATTGTGAACCCTGGTTGAGGGTGTATCCTTGTGAAACCCTAGTTGAGGGTGTATCATTGCGATTGTTTATAGGCAACTTTATAATAAAGTTATGCCTTAAACTAAGATAAGTCCATATCATGTGAGATAGATGGACAATTCTAATGTGTGGCCTATGCATTATATGCTAAGGGTGAGTATTCTGTGATGGAATGTATTAAGAGGGGAAATACCTTAATACAAGATAAAGTTGGTTAACTCAAGAGGGTCTGAATTAATGAGAAATGGGAAACCCTAACCCTGGTAAGGGAATAGTGGTGTTACCCTTGAATAATGATGTTATATATTGTTTTGCATGGTGCTGATATGAAATTGATGTATTATCATCTGTACTAACCATGCATGTATGATGTGATGATGAACATAGCCAGGTATGAGCTATGACATTTTATGTATTGACATTGTTTATTGGGCCTTATGTGCCACGCTATACCTTATTGCCTAGTATGAGGTAATAAGAGAAGTAATGGGCCTGAAGTGCCATGAGAAGATGTTTATGTAATAAGCATCATATTTACCTTGGTCAGGTGACCTGAAGGTGATAATTACCTGAAAAAGTGGTAATAATGCTCAATGATGAGCTAAGGGTTTGAATACCCAGAACCATATGATTATGGCATTGAGTTGCAAAGGAATGAAAATTCCCAGTATTGAAATGAGGGACTGAGATCCCCATGTCTTATAAAGACTGAGAAGTGATTAATGGAAATAGTACATGTTTTCTTTATAGCATTTTTCTTATTAAGTTATGTTTGGAAACTTGGCTGATGCTAAAAGAATATGATAATGTACTTAATTAATCAAGTGATACCATATAATGTAGTTGCCCTGATCACAGATCCATCAGCGTCAGAATTAGCTGAATGGTGAAACGAGTTTACTCGGAACGCATATTTTTGAATATGTGGGGGTAATTGGGCAATTATATCCTTATGCCCCATAGACATTGCTACGGGCTATGTCCTATGAACGTGATTGGTTACGGACCATACCCCAATAAGAGCATGGCTACGGGCCATGACTCCACAAAATAATACCGGGCATTGGCTACGGGCCATATCCTGAAGAGAGTATATGCTATGGGCTATAACTCTAATAGCGATGTTGCCAGTATACCCTGGAAAGCTATCTAGCAGAGACATAAGATGTCCTGCATGTTATCTCGTACTGACCAAGATAGTTGAGGTCATGGGAATCCGGCTCTTCCATTGACCTATGTGTGGTACCGATGCTTTACGTAACCGTGGTCGGTTGGAGTATGAGCGGTATACCTCATCTCCTCAGGGCATAAGTATGATTGTAAAATGTAATCAGGCGTGTAGCATATTTGCTTAGGGTTGAATTGCGAGAATCAATGGTTGATGATATATGGTCTATTATATCATAGTTGGATAAATGATATACATGTTCTTCATATTCCTTCTTAAATGAATGACTTGCTGCTTAATCAAGTTATAATTGAAATGATTGCATAGAGAATACTGCTCTGCATATCTTATTCAATGATTTACCTGCTGTTGAGTAAATATAATTCTACTGCTCAGTGTTATTCTATTATCGGCAATAACAATGTTTCTGGCGGAGAGTTATATCTCTCGCTGGGACAATTTTTATAATTGTCTCACCCCCGTGGGATTAAATTTTTAGGTAACCGCCGACGAAAAGGCAAGGAACCTATTACAGAGGAAGAGCAGCAGCAGCAGCAGTAGCAGGGACAGCAGTAAATCCCAGGTGGGGATATGAGCTGTCAAGTTATATATAGAAAGTCCTATGAGTCGTCTCTGTACTCTCGGGTCCTAGGAGTAATGTTTTGATGGATCGATCTGAGATTTTGGCTTTAAGCCTCGAGGGTTTTATACTACCTGTGTACAGTTAAGACAGAGTAGTTGATGTTTGTATTCCTCGAGAAGTAATAGTACATGAGATGTATATATGAACCAGGATGTAAGGTTTTACTTTGGTTCTGAATGAAAGAGTTTTCCTGTGAATGGATCTCTTTGCAAATGGTTTTAATTTTCACTGATTTTTGCTAATCCGCTGCAACTGATTTGCTTCCGTATGTTTTATTATTGTTAATGACACTTGTTATCTTAAATGATGGCGGGTGTCGTGACATATACTAGAGAGGAGAAGAACTGTATATGTGGGATTGAGGAGTGAGCTGGAAGATTTGGGGAACCATGAAATAAATATTGGTTTGTGAAGGAGCATGTGAATGGAGTGAATGGTCCCTCAGTCTAGTACATTTCAAGTATGTGATAAGTATGATAGGTTGTTGTCCTAGACTTCTTTTCTTAGTGACGACTTCAGCTTGTGAGTTTCATGCTTAGTGTTGATACATCGTTTGTCCTTCTCTCTTTTTAGATTTATAACATTTACAAGTACAATATTTATATTTTCATATTTATAACCATTGCAATGGAGGAACACATGATTATATATTATCAAAGAGAACATACATGGAGAAATGTGGACTTCCAAATGCAACTCAAGTCAAGAACTCCAATGTGGCTTGAGAAGAATAAGTCGTGATATTAGCCATCAAAACATACAAGGAAAGAGTCACAATTATCAATCTTGCATACAACAAGTTTTAGAGCCATATCCCTAAGGTAAATTTAGAAGTTGTTATCAATGTGTGTGATATTGTTTCTCAGTCAAGTATTTGGCAAATGATAAACCTCATGTTGCATAATTGTTCTAAGAGCATCATGCTAAAAAAATGAACAAAGTACTACCTTTTTGCCTACTCATGGATTCAAATGCTTGGCCATATATCTTGTTGGGTCCAACCCATATGAGTATGGTAAATGACCAATGAATGCATTTGCCCACAATTTTCAAACAAAACAAGATATTGTCCTATTCTTGTACTGGTAATAATAAATCTCAAGTAGAATTTGAAAAGAATAAGTCAAAAAAATTGTGTGAAAGGGGGCTTTCTACTGAAGATGAATGGAGAATGCATACCTTTCTTGTACAATGCTTAAGGAATGACATACATTGTTTTTTTTCTATATATCGCCATGAAGTTTGTTGTTGTTTCAAACTGTTTTGCTCACTAAGAATGTCCCATCAAATTTGTAAACGAACTTGGCAAAGTTACAAGTATGTATTAGAAATTCAAATTCATAAACCTAGTACATTGATAAAAGACATACTATTATCTTGAGGCATTTCATCCACCTATTCATAAATCAATATTTTCTAAGATGCATGCTAACTATATCCATTATAATTGAAATCAAGTAAGTAAATTTAACATGGTTATAATAGGATGTGGCAAGTGACATTCAAGATACTAGAAAAATAGGTTAGAACATGACATCCAAGCTACCGAGTTGTAGCCATAATCTCCACAAAAATAGCATTACATATAAAAAAATTTACATTCAGACCATCAGACTATATAAGACTTTCATATAGAGGTTGGTATATCATAAGCATCACTTTACAATACAAAAAAATAGATAAATATAATTTTTTTTAATCTAAAGGTTCTTTTATAATCTCATATTCATGTGTTTAGTATATTGATATTATAAAATCAAATGATATCATGGTGATGCACTTTGACATTAGAAAAGATGTTATCATTTTCTAGTAAAAATCAACTATAGCTACTCTTTTCTACTATAAAATTCATTCAATGTGTTGACCATAAAGCCATTGTTTCAACTAGTTGCGGAATTATAGAACTACACGATCATCTGATAGGAAAATATACTATTAGATGAGACTGTGCCTTCATTTCTATGACATTTTCACTAATAAGGAAATAATCCTCTAATCATAATTTTCATTCTAAGCCTACATGACATAGAAAATTGATAGATTGATTATAGGCATCTAAGAAGAATACACTTTTGAATTTTGCCTCAATGTTTTCATGTCTATAAAGTGTGTATAAAAAGGAAACATGTGATTTAGACATATGCAAATTAGCATATTAGGATTTGATTTTTTTTTTAAACCACATACCAAACACCTAAAATCCATAAGATGGAGTAGAGGACGGTGACAACACCATTTATTGGTGAATGATCAAGAAGGGAGAAGGGGCCTAGGAGGAGAATAAGAAAAATAGTGGACATACTTGTGGATCTAGCCGACAATGGAGTGACTCTGCCATGCAATAGAGGAGGATCAACTCTTTGGAGATAATGTTTGGGTGGAGCGCCCTTCCTGGAGACAGAGGCGAGCTGGTGATAGGTGATCGACAACCACGTCCTACCCAGAGATGGAGGCAGACAAGTGATCAGCAGCCCTGTAGGAGAGGAGGGGCGTTGGGCAAGAAAATGACCGTGAGGCGAGCAATCCTGCAGTGTACAAAATCAGAGGGCCGCCCTTCTTGGAGATGGAGAAAGCAGGAGAGGAGGGGTGTCAGACAAGAGCGTCGGGCATTAGGCAAGAGAATTGGGCGTGGGTCGGGTGTTGCTGGGCGTCGGCTAGGTGTCGGGAGTCGATGGGCATCAACGTCGTGTGTCGTGTGTCATGCCTCGAGCTTCGTTTGGGCGTCGGACATAGGCTGGGAGTTGGGCATCGACGGGCGTCAGGGGTAGTGCATTGGGCATTGGGTGTCGGATGGGCATCGAACATCATGTGTTGTGCATTGGGCATCAGCTAGGTGTCGGGCATCGATGGGCGTCAAGCGTCGGGCGTCGACGGGCATCAAGCCTCGTCTGGGTGTTGATTGGGTGTCGAGTGTCGGCTGGGAGTCGAGCGTCAATGGACGTCAGGTATCGATGGACGTCAGGCATCGTGCATTGGGCGTTAGCTGGGTGTCGGGTGTTGGGCGTCGATTGGGCATCGAGGCGTCATGAATTGGGTGTCGGCTAGGTGTTAGCCATGAACGAGCGTCATACATTGGGTGTCTGTTGGGCATCAAGCATCGGTTGGGCGTCAGGTGTCTAGCTAGAGAGTCACATGCGAGATGGGATGGAGTTTGGAGAAGGATGCGGCAACAGAGAGGAGGGGAATTGGGGGGCGTCAGGTGTAGGGTTAGGGCGTCGGGGGACAATGTGCGCTTGAGGGAAAGAAGATGTTCGCAAAACTGTTCGGGAAACCAGAGGGATATGCATGGGGATAATGAAGAGAAACTCCAGGAATTTTTTGCTCCAATTCATCTGATTACATTTATTATGGTTACAACTAAAAAGAAAGGAAATTTGTAGCTACATCTTATTTATTAAGTTAATTACAGTTATTTAGGTTACATAAATATATTTTATAAGTAACAATAGATCTCACTGCACATAAATTAAATGTAACTTAAATAAAATAGCTAAATCATCTTTTTTGTAGTGGGTGCAACTATTTCAAACATTATGTAGAGTGTTATGAAGCGCAACATGCATGTTTGAAAATTACAGACAAAACCCTAGAATGGAAAATTGCATAAAAGTCCCCAGAAGCACATATATTGCAAAAACTTAAGCAAACAAAGTCCAAACTAGACCAAACTTGAAACATAGGTTTATCATCTAATATCAAATCATAAACTAAGGTTTTATTAAGGAATTAAGCACCCAATTAACTTAATCCAACATGTTTAACCATATAGTTATGTCCAAGGGTCAGTAAGTCACATCTTCTACATTTTGTTCATTTGGATGTTTGTTGTCCGTTTGAGGTAGGGTTGGCAAAACAATACCCGAACCGAACCTAAAATTTTAAGCAAGTTTAGGGTCTAAGGTTTTTCGACCCGACCCAAAATTGACCCGAACCCAAAATTAATTTAGGGTCGGGTCCAGGTTTGGACTTTAGACCCGAATTGACCCGATTGACCCAAAATTCAGAATTATATTTTGAAATAAAATTACAAATACTATACTTTAAGACACCAAATGGCCCATTAATATACTAATCCATCAATCGTGAAGTTTATTTTGGAAATTCTACATGGTTTTGTATTGATTTGTATGATTTATTATACTAATTATATTAGGAATTTGTGTTTAAAAGTCTCAAACAAACTACAACATGCTTTATATGTGTTTCTTAATCACATTATAAGTTTATCACAATGAAATTTGTTAATTACAATTGGGAATTATCAATGACTAGACAAATCATAGCATTTTTTAAAAACTATTGTCTTGGTATTGGATTTACAGGTCAGACCCGATAGACCTGAAATTATTTGCGGGTCAGGTTAGGGTCAAGGTTTCAACCCGAAAATCCATCTTTTGCAAGTTTAGGGTCTAGCCAAAAAGTGTTGACACAAAATGACCCAAAAACCCGCTCAATCCGCACCTGATTGCCACCCCTAGTTTGAGGTGGCTTCACTGGGCGACATCATATATTTTGTCACATTTATTTATGATGCATCTAGGAAGGTGTGAGTCTACTTCTTGAAGACCAAGGATCATGCCTTTAAGTGTTTCTAAAAAATTCATGCCATGATGGAGTGGGAGACAGAGGAAAATCTAATATGTCTTTGCACAGATAATGGAGGAGAGTACACCTCTAGGGAATTCTAGGACTACTGAGAGGACAAAGCTCGACACACTGCAACACAATGGTATAGTTGAAAAGATGAACCATACCATAGTGGAGAAAATCAGATATATGTTGAAGACTACACATTTGCCAAAGACATTCTAAGGTGAGGTAGTGAATACTACCTGCTATTTGATTAATCGATCTCCATCAGTTCCTTTGGGGTTTGATATACCCAAGAAGGTATGGGCAGGAAAGGATGCTTCTTATGCTCATTTACGAGTATTAGGGTGCAATGCTTATGCACATGTTCCAAAGGAAAAGAGGCAAAAGCAGGATGATAAAGTAATACCATGTATCTTTCTTGGCTATAAAGATCAGCATTTTGGCTACAGGTTATGAGACCATGTGAGGAAGACTACAAGCAAAAATAGAGATGTGACATTATGTGAGAGTCAAACAATGACAAAGCCTGAGAGTGATGATGTAGAGTCTAATGATGAGTATGAGGATGCTTCAACTTCTCCACATGTACAGTCTTCAGATGATGAAGAAGGGTAAATTGATCACCCTGACTAGTAAAGTGCTAGCACATCCAGTGTTCCTATTTAAGATACACAATTGAGTGATTCATATTCACACTCTAAGACATTGGGGCAAGGGGAGTAAGATCATCACCAGACAAAGTCCTTAAAATAGTAGTTGAGGAGGTCTGACAGAGTTCATCATCCTTCATCCAGATATCCGACATCTCAGTATATCCTCCTAACTAATCAAGGGCGGGATAGAAACTTTTTAGGAGTCAAAAATTCATAGAGACAGAGCACAGTGGCATCAAGCAATGCAAGAGGAGATGTATTCTCTGCAAAAGAATGATACCTATGAGCTTATGGCGCTCCCAAGGGATGGAGAGAACTAAAGTACAAGTGGGTCCACATGATGAAGAGAGATGACAACACAACGACATCATATACAAAGCCAGACTAGTTGTCATGGGCTTTAGTCAAAGACCAAGGGAACATCATCAGAGGGTTTCTGAGCCTTGGTACAGAAGGCCAGAAATAAGGATTGATCGATCAGAGGGAGCCGACAAAGTTCCATATTTGGGCATGAAAATAGAAGCGGCGCTGCCAAAATACATCTTCTCATTTGCTTGGGAACAATGTGTATTCAGGATGGAACTTCAAGAAAATGGATGAAAACGATAGGATGTTGAAATATTTGAGGAGAATGGATCCATCACACGTGGTGGTAGGGTCCACAAGCTACTCCAGATGGTTGTTGAAGGCTATGTCTCCTTCATGGGACGGAGGGGGAGATTGTTGGGAAATGAAAATGGATCTGACATAAGTCCCAATTGTATTTGGACTTGAGTAGGGGTTGGCTTGTGTTGCCAATCCTAATAGGAGTTAATTTCAAAGAAAATAGTGGCTCCCTATGTGCAGCATGAAACTGAATTACAAATTGAAGTAGACTTTCTAGTTGCAACCACATGGCATGGAAGGATATAAATAAATATCCCGGGGGACATCCCACCTGTTAATGTGTGATCCCTCCAGTTGTTTGTTGGTGCCTTCTATAGTAGAAGTGCTACATATTAAGAATAATTGGAGGAGCTCTCTTGTGAATAAGAGAGGGTCAATGACTTTGCCTTGAAATAAAGTAGTGGCTGACACCAGTGGTATATTGGGTACATCGACAATGCAACTCTCTTATGAATTAGAGAAGACCAATGACTTTACCTTGAAGCAAAGTAGCAGTTGGCAGTTACATATACAATGTTGGCGTAGTTAGTTAAATACACATTAGGTGTGATTCTCTTCTTCTTGATCTTTATTCTCATGGTGGGGGCTACTCAGATTTATGGATAATTAAATAGTGCTAGTTGGCAGGTATTGTCCCATGTTTTTTCTCTTCTTGTCTTGAGAAGAGTTTTTTACGTTAAATTTGGTCTTTCTTCTTTTGATTTAAACACTTGTCAGTGATGTTTGTGCATCAAGTTCTCGTCACATCCACGACTGTATCCATACAACATCCCCCTCAATGATGTTTCTTCTTTTGATTTACACACTTGTCGGTAATGCTTCCGCAACAAGTTCTCGTTACATACATGACCATATAAGTACAACATTCCCCTCAATGATGTTGCACCATATAAAAAACATATCAACCATCCAACCAAAGTCCAAGAATGTCTCGACCTATTTTCGTCTCTCCCACTGCATCATAAATTAACTTTTGGTGGACTAGCTGAAAGAAACCACAGTCAAGGACTTGTTTAGTTGCATTTAATCTGCGATCAACCCAACCGAATCATCCCCCCCCCCCCCCCCCCCCCCAAAAAAAAAAAAACAAAAACAAAAAACAAAAAACAAAACAAAAAAACAAGCAAAACAAAATACACACACACAACAACAACAAAACGCGATGTGATCAAGTGGTCCTTTTGTAATGCATTGTTTGCATTTGATGTTATTGCGAAACTTTGTATGCCATTTTGAATGTTTATTAAATGGAGGATTAATTAGGAACAAAATGTTTGGTAACATCATTTTCGTTGGCTTTTATATGGAAAATTCAAATAGAAACCGAACTAAACACGGACAAGCATTGCCCGAGACCGGAGGCCGGTGGCGGGAACCTAACTGATGCTGCCAGCTGGATTCCTCTGGGGGAACAACACGTGCTGCGCCGATTAGAAGAGATTAGGGTCAGCAGGGCCAGAAGCCAACTGCGTCTGGGCTGGTCGCGAGCGAGAGTCTTTGATCGGAAAATCACAACAATTTAGATTCCTTTTTTGTATTTATCCAATCCATATCTGAGGATCCGTTTCCTGCTCGAATCCCGGGAACGGCGATTCCGGCACGTGACAGACTCCAGTGCGCCGATCCCATTCCCATCCACTCCACGTACAGGAAGGCTCCGATGCCATCCTTTCGTTTCCTTTCCCAGCCCCGGCGACCGCTCTGATCGCCGCACCGGACAACCTTCCATTCTCAGCTCCAAAACACAACTACCGTCCGTCCAGTCTTAAAGTGTTAATGTTACTTTTGAAACGTAATGGCTCCACTTGTTTTAATAAAGCTAATTCACAAAACGCTACCTTTTTCAAAGGAATGGTCATAATGTAGATGTTTGTCCCGTTCGACATAATTAGTCCGGGCAGAGAGTGCAATCATACCGGAAAATGTGTTGATGGAAGTGACCCTTTCCTTTCCCATTGCTTGGTTCGTAAATGGACCATGTCATTGATGAAGCAAAGCCATGCGGACGGAGAATCACTTTTTCTCGTAGACTTTCTTTTCACTGCGATAGCATGGGTACATAAACCCTTTGGTTTTACTTATTGTCTTATACATTATGTCAAATTTGCACTTTTATACCTATTCTTAGCACCCTTATAAAAGCTCCTCAAATTTTCATAAAACATAAGCATGATGTTAATTAATAATCACCCTATCATGTAGCTTTCCCTAATCTCATATGGTACTCCTAAACCCTCTCTCTTACCTATGTAGTAGTTGTCACTACACTCACTACGAGCCTTGCTTCTACAACTAGGAGCATCACCATTGAAGCCAAGGTTGTTTGTCACTCCAACCACCACCATCATCTCTTTCAACATCCCTTCCAGTGAGCCAATTTTTCAGATTGGTGGCAAATGAAGGAAGGGACAATGAGAAGTAAGAGCTAGAAAGATGTTTTTATTGCCCGCCCTTCAAATCCACATTTTCATAGTGAGATACAACGGATCACCAAAAAAGATATCCGGTAATTTGGTAAAATATTTCAAATATAGGGGTGCTTTTAGTATATGTGTAAGCATAAGGTTTAATTTCAAAATTTGGTTTTTTTTTTTTTATAATAGCTACATGAAAGATTCCAATCTAGAGCTAAAACTCCCAGCGAAAAAGAAAAAGAACTTTGTAGGAGGGATCACTGCATCACATCCAACACAACAGAACCGCGTCCTTGTATAAGTGCACAGTTGTTTTTTGGTCAAAGTTGCACAATCTAATGAACCGGTCTGTCTGTTGCTTGTTTGACGCAGGAAACCCGTGCTTTGTTTACGTTAGTTTAGTTCTGGTTTGCCTTTTGTATAAACAAAGTTTAGTTGCCAATTTCCATATATAATATTATTAATCAGGGATGCAGGCCGTTCATCTATGATCTATTATAAAAATACTCATGTATTGATCGGTCAATGATTAGCTAGGACAAACGTGCTGCCTTACCTGTGGTATCCGCCACACAAGCACGCTATGGAAATTGAGCTGATCTGTTCCATCATATTGGGTCGACTATCATAACCTCTTTGCATATTCTCAATAAGCTAGGTGGCCTATTGAAAAAAAATAAAATTTATCATACAAAGAAAGGAAGTATATGAAACCAATTTCTTTCACAACGTCTCCGGCGTGCAGTTACAACTAAGCTTGGGTAAAATCATGACGATTTCTCCCCCACAACCACGGACAAAGCAACTCGCCAAGGAAATTGACCCAATCTCTATCTCATTTGGTCAACCAAAACATGTACACGAGTAATGCTGATGTAAATAAGAAATAAAGAAACCGCACTGTCTAAGCCTTTTCTCCTCTCCTAATCCTGGGTGAAGGCCCTATATATATAAGATAATAGGTTTCGGCCGGACGAAAGCAGTTTCCTTGAAAAGTTTCCCTCTTTTATTCGAGAAGGAATTTTCGATAAGGTCAGGTAGCATCATGTCATTTTCATTACAAAAACAGAAAATCCCTCCCAATTCCTAACCCCCTTCTTGAAACGTCCGTTGAATCCCATTTTCTCTGTTTTTGCCTCCCCGTCTTCCAACTCTCGCACCCCCCACCGCCGAAAAAGCTCCCCCAGTCGTCCTCACCCTTCCGTTCCGAGTACACTGACTACTCCCCCCAGTTTCCTCTTCACCTTCAGACGGACCAGAACCCTAACCCTAATGCTTCTCTGACGCAAAACCAGCGTCATCGTCCCCTATACACCCCGCCCCCATTCCCCAGTGGAAGGAAAAACATGGGGGCGATGACATCTACTATGGCGGCGAAGTTCGCCTTCTTCCCGCCAGACCCGTCTTCATACACAGTCGAGTCCGACGAGGCCACGGGAAAGCTTGCCATCTCCGACAAACCCAAGATGGACAACGTCGACGTGCTCAGGCTGGGTACGCAGAGGGGCACCGAGATCGTCGCAGTGTACGTCAGGAACCCATCCGCCAAGCTCACGGTGCTGTACTCACACGGAAACGCCGCGGACATCGGACAGCTTTATGAACTCTTCACCGAGCTCAGCCATCACCTGAGGGTTAACCTCTTGGGGTGAGTGACTGTGTCTGGATTTCGCCGGTGTGTTCGTAAACTGTGCTCCTATCTGGTCGCTTGCGCTGGTGCCCAGTTGTCTGCCCTTATCATCCTGCGTCCGGTGATGGATTTCCGGTAGAAAAGTCCTTGACTTGACTGGTTATGATGGCGCCCATGTCCTAGTACTGTGTTCAACTCTCTTGTTGAGAACAATTTCCAAACTGACACATGCCTGCATCTAGAAGGTTGCGAAGATCCAACCTGAAGGAAACGCCTCTTGTGACTCAACTTGTCGAGTGACTGTGTCTGGATTTCGCCGGTGTGTTCGTAAACTGTGCTCCTATCTGGTCGCTTGCGCTGGTGCCCAGTTGTCTGCCCTTATCGTCCTGCGTCCGGTGATGGATTTCCGGTAGAAAAGTCCTTGACTTGACTGGTTATGATGGCGCCCATGTCCTAGTACTGTGTTCAACTCTCTTGTTGAGAACAATTTCCAAACTGACACATGCCTGCATCTAGAAGGTTGCGAAGATCCAACCTGAAGGAAACGCCTCTTGTGACTCAACTTGTCGACCCCTATTCGTGGCTACTACCCTTCTTTGGTTTATCTCACGTATCAAAAACCAATCCCGGATTCCCGATCAATGCGCAGTATTCACGATCCTTGTCGATGAACCTTCGGTCGCAGTATCTAAATTCACCACTCAATCTTACTACTACCTTTACTTTTTTTAGCTAATTACCTGGAAACGGGCAATTTTCCGGTCCCCACGTACTGACAAGTCATACTACATCTCAACTTTATATTATATTTTGGTGTTAAGTTTACCTAATCATGCTTTTTTGCTCTAGCTGTAAATCCTTTCCCATTGATTGTTCTTGCTGGCTTCTGACCAAAGACAATATTACTGATCCAACACAAGTTTGCATAAGACCAGGAGATTATTGTTTTTTTTGTTAGTTTTCGTTTTTGTCACACAATACTAGGACTTTTTCCCATATATTACTTTGCCTTATGTACAAAAATTTATCTAAGGTTCTGAAGTGCTTTTTGAACTTTACAAGGTAATGTAATGATCCTAAAACCAGGCTTCATAAAAGATTCTCACTATGCATTATGAATAATGCCTTCCAATGCAAATTTGAAGTTTACATTGCTGTTTTGCCACCTGTTATTTTCAAATTGGAAAACATGTTTCGCAGCCGATCCGAGGCTGTAAAACCACATGAGTACGGAATAATTACATGATCTAAAAGTCACACTGTTCAGTTTCTTTTATACTTTTATGCAGTAAGTAAAAAAGTGGTTCAGGAAAACTACTGATGAAAATTATCAAAATTCACATTTCTACAAAAAGATCTATGAATATGAAACGAATTATGTGTTGTCAGACATTTATGCCTTTTTCTTCTTATATTTTATTAATATGTTCGTCTATTCTACAGCTACGATTATTCTGGGTATGGACAATCTTCTGGAAAGGTTAGGAAAAATGCTTATTGCCATATAGGTTTCTTATTCAAAAACACTGCATATGACTCACCGCCAGTGATACTCATGTTCTTGTTGCAGCCAAGTGAGCAAAATACTTATGCTGACATAGAGGCTGCTTATAAATGCTTAGAAGAAACTTACAACACAAGGCAAGAGGATATTATTCTCTATGGTCAATCAGTTGGCAGTGGCCCTACTGTTGCTTTAGCAGCTCGTCTTCCACAATTAAGAGGGGTTATATTGCACAGTCCTATTTTGTCTGGTTTGCGAGTTATGTATCCTGTGAAGCGAACATACTGGTTTGACATCTATAAGGTACTTATTATAACTGTTGTATCCATCACAATTGTTTTTGTAAATCTTTTTTGTTCAGAGTCATCATTAATATGCAATTTTTCTTTGTTTCCCTGTGCAGAATATAGATAAGATACAACTGGTAGAATGTCCTGTTTTAGTTATACATGTGAGTATTTATTCAAGTTTTATACTCATCTATATCTTCTTGTTCATGAAGAAATAATTCAATATGCGTTGCATCCATTATACCAACAAGAAAAATATATGTTGTTTATTTTAATGTATCTTAATTATAATTTATTTTCCAATATCTGTTGCAAACTTCTATTCTTCTATTTGTTTCCCGTATACATATTATCTCATAGTATATGAGTCTATGAGAGCTTTCCTTTTCTACTGTTTATATAATCTGAAAACCATAAAGGAGAAGGTTTGTTATTCAAAATCCATTAAAAACTGGAATTTAGATAAACATTTACAGGTTCATGCCCCAGTTAGATGCAATACTTTACCCACTATCTAAAAGGTACTAGTTAATATAAATGTCATGCATCATAGCAGTTCATATTTTATTTACGTGGGCTTAGTGAAAACCTACATGATAGAAAAATACGTTGATCTATAACCATAACTCATGGATAATGTAACTAGTTTATGGATTGATATTGTACTAATTCTATAACTTGGTATTTTGAAACTTAATACATATCTCATGCTGGAACAGTATATTTATTGTAGTATGCTCCACTTTGCTCAACTACCATAGAGTGGGTAGGATGTAGAAAACCTAGGTATGTAGGATAGAAAACCCCTAACCGTACACTCTTTAGCAGAAACAGGGAAGCATCTGTTCCCATTTTGGATGCTTGGATCTTTCTTTCCTATTTTGGATCTGTTCCTCGCCATCTATAACTCATTCATAATAAAAACCAATTCCTTCATAATTAGTTTTTTCAGATCTCCTACATTGATGTCTCCCCTTCTAAGTCCTACCATCCTAAAAGGTATTAAATGCATGCCTATGTTGGACATGCCAAAACCATCTAAGATAAACCCTGTAGAAGTACACCATCGATGTTACTATGGTTTGCTTATTTTTCTCCGTTGATCTCTAGTGCTTCTTTGTATCTTCACATGCTCTCCTTAACATCTTCATTTTTTCCCCTCATATTTTCTTCCTTCCGATACTCCATTACGTCATAGCCAACATTCATTACCATGTAATTTTTATGCTATATATGGATGTGCTGTTGTTATATAATAATGTAAACTAGAAAATCATAGTTATCCAGGCGCCCAACTAGGCTGCCTGGTCGGTCACCTGGGCTCCAGATTCTTTGCGCCCATCCTAGTTAGGCTTCTGAGTGGACGCTTGGGCGTGATCAGGCGTTTTTTATTTTGATTTTTTTTGCTCTATCAGGTAGCAAAATTGCTGGACTTTTTTTGTGTTCTCACCTACCTACCTATTTTTTGTGTTCCTACTAGTTATGTTTTGCTGGATCCTTTCTCATAAAAGTTGTGTTGTGTTAGATCGTTTCTCATAAAAGTTGTGATGTGCTGGATCCTTTTACACCCCTTTTTTGGTCTATCAATCTATAACGATCCATTAGTAACTAATATGCATCTAGTTTTATTTTGAATTATGCTTTTGCCTCCCAGTATTCGAACCAAGTTTAAACGCACTACTACATATACAATTTGGACGAGCAATATATATATATATATATATATATATATATATATATATATATATATATATATATATATATATATATATATATATAGTCAGGCTAGAATACACTCGTGTGTACAGATCACACTGTACACCCCAATGGTGTTTGCCTATCTAGACCATATTTTTGCAAAATCTAATGCATTGATTTTCATTGTTACAATAGTAATAAACCCCATACAAAATTTGAGCCCATTTGGATGAGTTTAAGTCACTCATCCAAGGACAACAAAATAGGCACACATAATTAATTTGAAATGCATAATTTTTGCCTCCTTTAGATGCATGACCTATAAGTCTCCTAAAGAGCTTAAATTTATTATATAGTATGTTTTGAAAATACTTAAGAAAATCAACGGATTAGATTTTAGAAAAACATGGTCTAGATAGGCAAACACCATTGGGGTGTACAACGTGATATGTACACTCGAATGTATTCTAGCCTCTCTCTCTCTCTCTCTCTCTATATATATATATATATATATATATATATATATATATATATATATATATATATATAGTCAGGCTAGAATACACTCGAGTGTACAGATCGCACGAATACACTCAAGTGTGTTTGCATATTAAGACTATTTCTTACAAAATGTAAACCATTGATCTTCACCGTCATACTATAACTAGGCTACATACAAATTTTGAGCCCATTTGGATGAGTGTAAGTCACCCATCCAAAGGCAACAAAATCGACGCACAAAACTAATTTGAAATGCATAATTTTTGCGGTCTTTATAACATGACCTATAAATGTCCAATTGTGCTCAAATTTTGCGTATGAGCTATTCACAAGATGTTTAAGAAGATTAACAGATTAGATTTTTGGAAAAAACATTGCATCATGAAAAACTACTTGAGTGTATTTTGCTCCGAATACACTCGAGTGTATTCTAGCATGACTCTCTCTCCATATATATATATATATATATATATATATGGAGAGAGAGAGAGAGAGTCATGCTAGAATACACTCGAGTGTACAGATCGCACGAATACACTCAAGTGTGTTTGCATATCAAGACTATTTTTTGCAAAATGTAAACCATTGATCTTCACCATCATACTATAACTAGGCTACATACAAATTTTGAGCCTATTTGGATGAGTGTAAGTCACTCATCTAAGGGCAACAAAATCGACGCACGGAACTAATTTGAAATGTATAATTTTTGCGGTCTTTATAACATGACCTATAAATGTCCAAATGTGCTCAAATTTTGCGTATGAGCTATTCACAAGATGTTTAAGAAGATCAACGGATTAGATTTTTGAAAAAAATATTGCATCATAAAAAAATACTTGAGTGTATTGTGCTCCGAATACACTCGAGTGTATTCTAGCTTGACTCTCTCTCTCTCTCTCTCTCTATATATATATATATATATATATATATATGTTAATGATCTTGTGCGAGGCAATTAGCGTACGAGGTTGCGAGGAGTAAATAACAACCACTCATTTCAGTGGGTTGTGTGCGAGTTTTAGAAACCGCTCTTATGTAGTGATAAAATCATTTGGATCGTTAGCATGATTTGTACGTGTAATGCTTTAGTTTAGTTTTCTCGTCATCTTATCTAATAAAGTAGCAAACAGTTAGAAGGGAGCCGAAAAGGTGGACAGTGGAGCAACGAGGGATTAGATTATTTATTAATTGTGATGAATAGGAGGATGGGGACCAGAGGGGAGAGTAATAGGATTAAATAGGTTGTCTACCGTCAAATCAATTTTGCATACACGCAAGATGTCAGACGGTTTCTAAAACTCGCACACAGCCCACTGAAATGAGTGGTTGTTATTTACTCCTTGCAGCCTCATACGCTAGTTGCCTCGCACAAGATCATTACCCTATATATGTATATATATATAGAGAGAGAGAGTCAGGCTGGATTACACTCGAGTGTACAGATTGCATGCTACACTCAAGTCGTTTTTGCATATCAAGACTATTTTTTTACAAAATGTAAACCGTTGATCTTCACTGTCATACTATAATTAGGCTACATACGAATTTTGAGCTCATTTGGATGAGTGTAAGTCACTCATCCGAGGGTAACAAAATCGACGGACGAAACTAATTTGAAATGCATAATTTTTGTGGTCTTCATAACATGACCTATAAATGTCCAAATGGGCTCAAATTTTGTATAGGAGCTATTTACAAGATGTTTAAGAAGATCAACGGATTCGGTTTTTGAAAAAGATATTGCATCATGGAAAACTACTTGAGTGTATTCTGCTCCGAATACACTTGAGTGTATTCTAGCCTGACTCTCTCTCTCTCTCTCTCTATATATATATATATATATATATATATATAGAGAGAGAGAGAGAGAGAGAGAGAGAGAGAGAGAGAGAGAGAGAGAGAGAGAGAGCTTATCTTTAATACCCGCTCCAAAATTAGTTTTTTTTTTTTGCAATTTTTTACTTTACACATGTACAATACCTTTCAAACTGTTACATTACATGCATAGTAGTTACAATTGTAATGGATGTACAATTACACATTTATTCCAAATTTTTTACTGTGTATTCTCCCAGTTTTTACCTTTTTAGTCGAATAGTTACTTTTTTTGACAACGTAGTTACATTTTGTCCAAATATATACTTTTTGGACCAAATAGTTACTTTTCTGGGTGGACGAGTAGCGAAATCCAAATTAGCCGTGTGGACAACGAATGAATGCCCTATATATAATTGTATATTGTTATAAACGCTGTCCCAACCTAGGAACCATAGACATGCCTATGGACATGGACAATGCATTAAAGTTAACATGTCATTGTTTCAACAAATATATGTCATATGATAACATCGAAGATCTTAAAATTATAGATATTTGTTGGTGTTGGTGGCTGTTGATTGCCTAAGGGTTTAGATTGGGGAGGGTTTTTCTTTCGTTTTTAATTTCTTTTTATTTTACAGCCAGGCAATCATGTCCACAAGGAGTCTAATAACTTCCAGCCCATGCCTGCACATTGCTCGACGTCTGGCAACAAAGAAAAGTTGGGCACGCCTACAGCGTGTCCACATCAAACACATGCTAGACACCGCCACGACACCTCCCAGGAAGTTTCTGTGCCTCACTCCCTCCTAGATACAAGGATTTATGTCATTGGTAGAAATGATGCTAGGAACATCTCACATAGTTGTTGACCAAAAAACATCTCACATAGTCAACATAACTGATACCATGCCTGTGGTGACTTACTTAGAATGTGCTTGAGCAAAAGTGTCGTGTTGCTTCAAGGAGACACAGACTTCAAAGTGCCAGTCTGCCGCAACCTCTTATGTCAATCAACAACAACATTTGCAACATCCTCATTAAACACCGTTTACAATAACAAAGCTCGTCCAATGCTTCATTTTCTTAAGGTTTAGCATTTCTGAATGCAGTGCCCTAGTTGAGTGATGAGGACCACCACTGATGACAAAAATGATGACAAGGAGTATGAGGATGTTCTCTTTCTAGTGAAATGAATGATGAAGAAGAGGATACTAAAGATCAACAATAGTCCCACACTCTAGTTTTAATTGCTCAGAGACCTTCCAATCCATATCCATGTCGTTCTAACTTCTTTTGCTTTAAGATTGTTTGTGTGGTAATTATTTACACACTTATTTTTAATGCCACAACTTCACTAATCCCATCTCTACCTCAACTACTTACCCTTGGAGCATTAAGTTGATCACTATCATTGACCTGTCACGTGTTTTATTTTCTTATCCCGTCATGGTATCTATAGTGACATAATCTATTGTGATTCTCTACCGTTAGATGTGTTACACATCCTATTCAGGTGACCATGGAAACTTCTCCAATACATACCCATTTAAAAACTACATGCAAATTTTAGATGACTTCCCCAAGAGACTGCACTGCTATCTGAACCAGTTTGTTTAATGCCATCATCTACTATGTAAAGTGGGCGGTGCCCCTCTCCTGGCTCACTTGTGGCCCGATTTTTCTGAGCTACATGAGTTGACATAGAACGAGATGTTTAAGGTGCAGATTTAACCCATTTCCAGGCCCACGTGACACCAATGAAGACCAATTGGTCTTGTTTAATTATTTTAATAGGACTTACTATTTAATTACAATTTTTCTAGTTTAGGATATATTTCTAATTTAGGAACTTTTATGCTCTTGGTGATTAGATGCAATTATCCCAAGTCATCAAGGCTTCAAGTCCATCTAGTTCTATTAGTCAACCTTGAAGCTTTTTCTAGGCATTTGAATTGGTTTTAAAATTTCCCTATCCCCCCCTCTTATGCAGTGTACCACATCACATTGTTTATAGATTCACTTGACACATTCAAAAATCGGAAGATGACAAGTAGCAACTACAAACATCAATTGTTTAGTTGTAGACAGTACTAGTGCATACTTTACCAATAAAGATGAGACCTTATGCCTTTGAAGCCTTTGTATGATTTCTATATATGGAATCGAAGATATCCAACTAAAGATGACTACTTGGAATCACCTTGAATTATGTGGATATATTATAATTAGCACAAGCAAAGATATTATAGTCATATGAGGATACTATAATATATGTTATGGTTTTATAATTTATCATTGTTAATATACACAGACAAAAAAATTCCAACTAAAACAAGACTTATTTGGGATATGACATAAGTGCAAATCAGATTGGTTAGAAGCACCCTTGGAATGTGGGATGACCAATCTCTGTAGGTGGTCATACAATCCTTTAAGCGACTCATAACCATATGCGAATGGCATCGATAAGAGAATGATGAAGCTAGATTGCTGATCTAGATTGCTACATTCACATAAATATTCCTCAATATTTAGGCCTTTCCATACTTGATCGGAGTGTCTTTATTAAGATCTCCATAGTGGCAGAGGGTGGTGAACGTCATCTTACTGAGGTAGAATGATGCCTAGTTATTTCAAAGGGGGTTTTCAGCAGTGGGAAACCAAATCTTAATATCCCATGACATCGTTCTAAGCATTTGTGAATTCACACGCCCATTTATGCACTAGATTCTCCCTTATAGGATTTTTGGGGGACTTGGTGGATCATACCTCTTCACATGTTGATTCAAGACGAGTCTCTAATAGACGCCACTGAAGTGTTGAAGGTGGGTTTGGTAGTTTTGGTGTTTACATGCTCTATAGCAGATCCAACGGATGATTGATCGATGGAAGGATGATTGAAAGAGGATCTTCACAACAAGTGGTATCATACTGATAGTACGGAGGGTGCAGACTGGTACCGTGAGAGATTCCTTAGACCTAAAAGATGGAGAACCTCTTAGAGGTTCAACTGTTAAAGCTTGACTATGCTTGGTTGTTGACCGATATCTTGGTTTGTTTTCCTTGATTCTTTCGTTTGGCTCTTGCATTTGGTGATCCATATCTTGTTGTGAGGATGTAAGATCAAAGACTAGGTAGTTTGCTTTGGGTGGTAAGACTGTCGAGAATGGAAGAATAAGCTAGTGCGCCGTTCCTTCTTGTGGTTTGCTCACAACTAAATGCATTGGGTGTGTGACATTTTGCATGCTTTGATTACATGTGTTTTGATTAGGGCAATTATTGATAGGAATGGTGTTTGGGTGGTGTGTATGGTGCACCTTATTGACTGCTGCCGTTCCTTGTTGAGATTTGCTCACAATGGAATGCGTGTGGGTGACGCTTTGCATGCTTTGATTGCATGTGTGTTGATCAAGGCAGCTTTGATTGCATGTGTGTTGATCAAGGCAATTATTGGTAGGAATGATGTTCGAGTGTTGTGTGTATGGTGCACCTTGTTAACGACGTTTGGAGCAGAGGGGTGCAATAGTTTTTAATTTGAGTGATCAGTTTAAAGGTGCTGCTTAGACCTGTCAAAAGGTGGGTGGGCTGAGTCATAGCAGGTGTGGGTCAAAAGGGTGGGTAGGTTGTGTTTGGGTTGGGTCATTGTGGGTGCGGTCTCGCGGGTGCGGGTTTAAAAGACAATTTTGAACATATAGAAGAAAAGCACACCCAGACTCGACCCAGTGAGTTCCGGGTCGACCCACGGGTGCCCATCTCAAATGTGTATTTAATTAAATAAGTTGTGAGTTTCTTCTTATAATGTAAATAAAATAAAATTGAAAATCGTTTGATACCCCGTTTTTTGATATCAAATATCGTACAAAAAAGCAACTACTTATTATGTTTGACGTCAAACACAATAGATTAGTTGTCGACTTGCTTTACATGAATCTGAAAGAAAATAAACAGAAGCTAGCTGCTGTGTTTTGATGTAAAAAAGGGAAAATAATATATAGCTTATATAAATAAAATATCTCAAAAAGAAATACTAAATGAAGTCATTTAACATTAGACATTCCTAATATTACAAGTACTCGTAGTTGTCTACTAAACAATACAAGGTTAAAAATTACAAACGTAAAAAGGAAGCCCTAACTAAAGCTAAAGGAGATTCTATCTCTTAGCTCCCTGCTACTGGATACATTTCTATCATTGCAATTAAATGTAGAGCATTGACTTGTGCTAATTGACAACTCATCTCAATATGTGTACATGTACTATATTTATATTAATATATTAACTTTAGTTATTGGGTCACTCGTAAAATCCACTAACTAAAGTGGTGGGTATATGTTTGAGCGATTTTAAGCTGGTGGTAAAACCTGACCTAAACGGCTCAACCCATTGGTGCCTGTGGATTTTGACCTAGTTTGACAAGTTTAGGGCGATTATTGAATCAATGCAAATGTTCTGTCACAAAGTCTTAAATGCTTCTTCATGAATATTTTGGGTGGTCTGGCTCTTTAGGGAAAGCGATACAAGTTGAAGTGGTGATGATCTCTCTTTGTAACCCTGTGGTGGTTTTTACATCCTTTTAGTTTTTATATACAATATAGGGAAACATAAGATGGATAGATGGTGGTAAACATTGTTCAGTTTTCCTTTTCTCTTGATGTATTAGGTGGGATGGTTTTGTGGTTGATGTGGTGATGCTCTAGGTTGTGCAAGAGGATGTGGATTTGGTGGCGACTTGGCCAATGATGTATCTCTCTATGTTGATCCATTTTGTTTGCCTGCTTGTGGGGTGCAGGTTGAATGTGACTGACCACATAAAAAATATAAACTAGTCTGAGGATAAATTATGATGGGCTTTTCATCCAAGCACTTTTTATCAACTCACTCTTCTATATTAGTGTAAGGGATGTTTGATTCTAAACTACAAAGAATGTGTAATCCCATCTTAACGGTTTTCACTGACTCTGTCTTATATAGTAATTGAAGGGATATAATTGATTTTGAAATATGTAGTATATCTTTTCTTGTCTTGGAGCATATTCTCCCTGAGGAAAAACAACGTGAAGATACATAAATACACTTTCGTTAAGTTTCAACTCTTTTAGGGCCTATACAGTTTAGAGGCAATATGACGTTGCACATGTAGTTTATTTCTTCTTTGTGCAGCCTTATTGTAGTTAAGTATATAAAATAGTTTTCTTATGCCAAAACAACTTTTGCCTTCTTGTATTTGTTTGAGCCCCCCTCCCCCCGCGCTTAAAATGCTATAATTTTTATCCTAGAAGGAATTTAAATAATTAAGGTAGGCCATATTGCCTCGACCTTGTTATCAGAGCTGTGCATCCTTAATGCTTCCTACCCTTAAGTATGTAACATAGTTTTCTTATCCCAAAGCAACTTTTGTCTTCTAGTATGTGTTTGCTATAAGTAACGTATAGAAAACACGAAGCGAGAGGCGAGTGAACAAGACCTTGTAGCCGCTTAAGTGTCGGGCGGATGAGTGAACAAGACCTTGTAGCAACTTAAATGTTAGGTGGACACTTTTTAAAAAGGTGAATGATCAAAGTTTCTATATTTATTTACATGAATATTTAGATATTTATGAAATTTTATACACAATATAGTGATATAACCAAGTTCAATAATATACAACCTAAACATCAATATGAGCAATAACCATATAGTCGTATATTTGTATTGCACTACTACTAGGATCAATTATATATATACTTTAATACATAACCACATACCCTAGTTATATGCCACAATAGTAGATTAGCACTATCTTGAATACATAGTAATGTTTGATAGTTTAATATTATTACATACTTACGTATTGGTACATAATTGTGCAGTAGGTACCTAATATGATCAATATATAAGTGCATACTTATTTTAGAAAATATATTAGCATTATATAAATTACTTGGTACTAATAAAAGCATAATATTAAAAAGTATTACACTGTACCAGACTGTAGTCCAATAATAGGCAATAGTTAATAAGGATTGAACCACTAAACCCTAAACCAATTAAGTTTCAGTCGTTATCCCCTAAACCCCAACCTTGCATAGTCCAATAGTAAAATATTATATTAGTAATAGCTAGTATTATAATATTACATAGTATTATACATGTGGATTGAATTCCAACCAATTAAGTTTGGTATATATGACCTACATAGACATTGTCAAACTGGGTCAAAATCTGCAAGCACCCACCGGTCGACCCATTTAAGTCGAATTTGAGTGATAAAATTTGCCACCAGCTAAAAACCATCCAAACCCTTATCCACTTGTTTGGTGGGTTTAATGGGTGACCCGTGGACACTAGTGGGTACTCAAGTTAACATATAAATATACATATAATACATGTATACCTATTAAGATAAGTCATCAATCTATACAAGTTAATGTTTTACATATAATTGCAACAACAACAGACAACCACAAGTACTCGCAATACTAGGAATGTCTAAATTTTTAATGACATTATTAAGTGTTGTTCGTTTGTGATATTCTATTATAGCACTTATATTGTTTTCCCACATTTTACATTAAAGTGCAACAACTAGCTCCTGTCTTTTTTCTTTCAATTTCATGTAAAAACAAGACAACAACGAATCTATTGTGTTTGATGTCAAACATTAGTTGTCTGCTGTCTTTGTACTATATTTGACATAAAAAACAATATCGAACAAATTCCATTTAATTTTTAATATTAAAGCAGCAACTAGCAAGTTATATTTGATTAACAAATTTTATATGGGCAACCATGTGTCGACTTGCAGCCCACTGGGTCAGGTTTGAGTATGCTTTTATTTTACCCGTTTAAAACTGGGTTTTTTTTAACCCGTATCCGCAATGACCCAAATCTAACTCAACCCACCACCCTTTTGACAGGTTTAATCCTACTCCATGCTACTACAAAAAGCTGACCCAAACGGGTGTCCAATCTGAAGCAGAAGGCGGGTGCTTAAGCGCTCTTGGCGAGCCTTTGGTTGGCCTACTCAGACGGGCCAATTTTAGGCAACCAGAGGGCTGGACCGCTTGAGTGGGCTTAAGCGTCTGTCTAGATCGCTTTTAAAACACTGGTTTCAAGAAACAACATTGCCATCAACAAGAGAGTAGTTGTTTGAAATTTTAGCGTGAATGAGTTCATTCATTTAATGTACTGCAAACTCTGTTATAGACAACTGCTGACTTTGTCATCAAAAGGCTATGATATTCATTTGCACTAGAAACTATATACGCTTTCTAAAACACTGGTTTCAAATAAACAACACTCTGCCATCAACAAGAGAGTATTTGTTTGAAATTTAGCTTAAATGAGTCCTTCCATCTGATGTACTGCGAATCTTCTATAGGCAGCTGCGGACTTTGTCATCAAAAGACGGTGTAATATTGATTTGTGCCCGCACCATGGTTGTATAGGTGGCCAGGCGGCAGACAACCTAGGCGTCCAGGCGGAGGTCCAAGCATTTCTAGGCGTTTATATATATATATATATATATATATTATAGATTTATATAAATTTTTGAAAAATACAATCCTTAGTTCCTTACATATATAAATATACATGATAAATATGCAATCAATGTGCTAGCATCGTATGAAAAAAACAACAAAATCATTAGATATGGATTGAATTGTGGAAGTTTTACCTAAAAAAATTCATATAGAAGTCAGAAAGCTAAACATGTATTATGTTTGTAGCCAAAACATGTATAATACTATTATGTAGAATTTAGGTTAAATCAAAACTAACAAGACCTAAACTAGAATTGATTGGCCCTAATTTGAACTCATTTGATCCAAATTTGACCTATTTTACCCTAATTTTTGCCTAAACCAGACCTAATTTTGTATACCATGACCTAATAAACCCCAATTTTCATAATTTTTTCATATATTCACCTAAATGAGACAAAATTTGGCCAAATAAGACTTAGTCATCCAATTTAGAACAATTTCCTCCAAAGCATACTTGTTTCCACTAAATTAGACCTAATGTGTAACGACCCCACTTCTCGGTAATCCCCAATTAAGGAAGACCAAGAAGCCAGAGCCGCTATTCCAAAACAGGATCAATGGTTTGGCAAATAATAAAAAATAATTAATAAATTCTACCAAAGACTAAGCTTAAAGCAGGATAAAAATTTATTTTTCACATACCTTTCAAAAATAGGAATCTGGAACTTTACCCACTGTAGAGTTCTATCTAACTAAATCCTCCTTTAATAGATTAACTTTATTCTTCACACATGCCACTTTAATGTTTGTCCACTTTAGAATATTCCTAAAACCCGACAAACAAAACGTCAGTCAATATAAATGAATATACCGGTATGTGGTGACAACCAAAACATTGCACATATATTCTAACAACCTAATCACATCAAATAGTTGTCAACAATGCAAGATTATGTTTTTCAATGTGGCTTCCCAACCGCTTCTACTCATCCTCTGGGATACCCTCTCTTAGGGTTTAGTCCTTGCAAGTGACTTTAGGCTACCTTCTCCATCCTGAGCTTGGTGCCTGGTGGGTCACCTCTGTGGGTGCCTGATGGTCTTCCCTCCAGGGCTTGACCACCTCTGACCTTCCCTCCGGGGCTTGGTCTCATATCTTACATCCATAGATGGTATGTAGGTTCGGGCAAGTCATATGTATACTTAAATTGTGATAGTCATATTTGCTTTAAAGATTGCAGAAGTAAAATCATCCAAGCAGTTATTTCCATGCAATCAATGAAATGTCGGAAAACGCCGGGAAACTAAAGCGTGTAATCATAAATAACCACATACCTGATTTGAAGTCTCAAATATAAACAAGATATCCAATCCAATCAAGATGTCCAATCAAGCAAGTTTAGCAACCAATCAAGCAACATCTGAAAATATGTGTAACGCCTAACTGTTACCATCATATCCCCAAAAAACTTCTTATTGACTTCAGACACCTTTCTAAGGTTTCTAAGTCTCATTAGGATGCATTAGGGTTTCTTATATCAGTTTCTCGACATTTACCTTTTTAGGTCAAACCCTAAAACAACTTTCTTCTTCATAAAACCCTAGTTACATACATATCCACTTTAAGAGTCTTTATTCTCAAATTGGCCTTAGAACATAATATCTCTGTTTTAAACATGGATTTTCACAATCAAAACCATTAAAAGTCATTATTACCAAAATTAGGGTTTCTAAGTCTATTGATGCACTTTATGCATATGGAACCCTAAATTAAGCCAATTAAGCACAAAGATTCTCGTTTTAGGTCTTAAACATCCTTGTTTTTAAGAACAAGCTAATATCAACTTAACTGATCCAACGAACCTCATTAAAACCCATTAACATTAGACTTACGATTTCCTATTCATAGTTTCATTAAAGGTAACAACTTTAGATATTTTTCGAATTGTAAGCAAATTCAAGCTTCAAACATATTTTTATTGAATTCCTTGAGTTATCCTGATCAAAATTCATATATTACATGTCTTGATCTGAGTTACCATTAACTAGTTATGATTATCTCAACAACTTAATGGATCTTGACCAATCACTGGTCGACACATCAGCAATTAATGTTTTAAAACATTTTACCTTATTTGCTGGCTCGCGGATCTAGGACTGGGGTCCGTTGGGCCGGGAACCCGAATCCAGGCGGCCCTTCCCCCTCCTTCGCAGGTCTTGCGATGCGAGGCCCCTGTTTTCGCGTGAAACAAGATACCACCGCCCAGCGCAACTCCGGCCAGCCCTCACCATTGGTCGGGTCCTTCACATCATCCTCCAACTACCCCCCACACGTTCGTGGAGTACCGACACACCGGAGTGGCAACTTGTTTCGTGACTGCGAGCTCCAACAGCTTGAAACGTTCCTTGCCCCGCTGACTCGAGCTAAGGAAGACGAGCAACAAGCTCGACCTCGAGCGTCTGAGCGTGAGGGAAAACATGATGTTCCCTTCATTGTGTACCGGTCTCGATGCATCGTAGGTGATCTTATATAGGCAAGACTGTGAGGACATCTGCCTTTCAGGATTTCTGGTCTCCTGAACAAACTGGGATTTGGGGAAATCCCAATCCCACACGGAAGCAGGGGAAACCAGGGATCATCGGGCTCAGTTTCTTCCCCCAAAACTAAAGGAGCAATTCCCTGATTCGCACATGGATTGTGTGCCGAGAGAATCGATTAGGAAATCTCCCCCTACTGTTCCCTTTCCTGATCTTAAACGAAAAGCAGCCACCGTTGGATCAAGGATCCAACGACTATCATGCCACGTATTAAAACAAAAGTCAGAAATGATTTGTGACATTTAATGTTATCCTTCTCACTTTAGGAAAACTTACAAAGATCATTTCTCCTAAACGCTTATCCGTTTGATCCCAAATTTTAAAGGAAAGTCCATAATGACTTAAACTATTTGTGTGCCAAGTTTGGGACTCACATTCGAAAGTCTGAGAGGTTTTTTTCATATGCAAGTTATCTCTTAATAAGGCATATTTTATACATATTTTCTCTCTCTTACTCTTTTATTCTCTTTACTTGGATTCCTTTTACCATTAGAAACCTTGTGGATTTGAAATCTTATCCATAATGATCAATCATACAACTTTCCACACATTTCTCATATTTTTCATTATTATCCTGGTTTCTTTTCCTTTTTATGCATTATTAGATTTCCTTCAACTTTTCTTTCCTTTTTATCACATTGGACTCGCTAACTCATTAGGATCCACGAAATCATACATTTAAAGGAAATATTATCAAAGAAATCCATCCACTACACATAAATCATACAATTTCCATAATCATACATTTATTGGAGAAACTGAATTTCAAACCATACAAGCCCAAAAATTGGGGTTGTAACATGCTTCCCCTCTTATAGGAATTTTGCCCTCAAAATTCTACTAAACATACAAACAACTCAGGATAAGACCTTTCCGTGTCCATCATCAACTCCCATTTGGCTTCATCCTCTTCATTGTGCTTCTAAAGAACCTTTATCATCTTCTATTATTTACTCCTGAGCTCTCTCTCACCTTGGTATCTCGTACCCTCTTAGGTGACTCAGGGTAAGTTATCCTCCCTTGGAGCTCAATAGGTTCAATGCTCAACACATGGCTCGGGTACATCACATAGTGCTTTAGATCAGTCACATGGAACACATCATACATCACATTATCCTGAGGGGTAAGGCTTAAACAAAAGCAGCTCCACCAATCCATCTCAAACGAACCCATGTATCGGGGACTGAGCTTTTCTCTGATCTTAGCTATAGCTCGGAGGGTCTTTTTTTCAAAAACACATGCTCACCCACAGTGAACTGCAAGTCAGTCTGCTTCGCATCATCACGCAACTCCTGTCGATCCTGGGCTTTCTTAGCCGTTGCTCGATCAAAGCAAATTCATCTGCATACACTGTGGTTTTTCCGACCTTCACAAGGTCCTCTCATTGACATCATCCTAGTGAAGCGGTGACCGACACGACCTCAATTATAGAGCTTCATACATCCTGATACTGGCTTTGGGGGCTGTCATAGCAAGCAAGCTCTACTAGGGGCAAGAACTGCTCCCATGAATCACCACGAACGAGCACATATGCTCTCATCAGACCCGCTAATGTCTGGATCACACTCTCTTGACTGTCCATCAGTCAGGGGTGATAAGCTGTACTAAACTTCAACCTAGCATCGAGTTCTTCTTGTACCTACTTCCACAACATGGAAGTGAACTTGAGGTCATGCTCAAGATATTGAACTCGGATCACTGTGTAGTTGAACTATCTCTCTCTCATATATATATAGTTAAACTAGATCTGTCACACTAGCAGCTCTCTCTTAGGCAAGAGAATGTGTCGACTTGGTAAGGCGATCTACCATAAACCCATATTGCATCCTGACCTCTCTTGGTCTAGGGGAGACCCACCACAATGCTCATGGTGATATGCTCTCATTCCCTCTCGGGGACTCCTCATTATCTGTAGCAACTCACTGGGTTACCAGTGTTCGACCTTCACCCTCTGGCATGTATGACAACTAGCCACATGCAACTCTATATCCTTATTCATCATAGGTCTTCAAGGTACCACTGCAAACCTTAACCATCTTGGTAGTACCACGATGTACGGTGTACTTAAAATCATGAGCTTCTTGCATGACATGATTCCTCAAGGGTGTCTCCTCGGAAACCCTAAAACATTCTAGTCGTGGGTTTCACCACCTTCTTTTTTTGAGAGGTGTATTTGAGGTTCTTATAACAATCCTTTTATCTCATCAAGCTCTGGGTTGTCTAACTGGGCAACCACCAACTTGACTAACATGTCTGGTTGTATCTGGGTGTTAGCCACATAGGTCTAGTCCTCTAATGGTCGCAGAGTCCACCTAGCAACCTCTTTCAGCTCTCTCTACCGGCTAGACAAGACAACTGTTCACCTGAGCTGTGTCTTGGCTAAGAGTATCTGTTACCACATTAATTTCCTTATGTGCTAGGTGATGGTGAAAACATAAACCTTCATACTCCACCCATCATCCTTGTCTCGGGTTTAGGTCTATCTAAGTCAAGAAAACTTTGATTTCTTGCTTCCATCATCTCGGTTATCAAACCCAAACTTTAACTCGTGAAATTCAGACCGCTCCTGACGAGTATGTCCTCATGTGACCACTAATTTGGTCTTTAAGTGTCTTAATTGGGCCTAAAAGTCCTTAGGCATCCACTTTGATTATCTTAAAGCCGAGCGCCCGATTTTCGGCGGCCCACCTAGAGCATAGGGGGGTCTAGGCGGGAGCCTTGATAACAATGACTCTTACATGACTAGTTAGGGCGTAGACCACTAAATATACATATATACCTTGAATATATACATATACACATATATATACATGTATATATGTATATATATATACATGTATATATGTATATATATGTACGTGTATATACATACATACATACATACACACTCACACACACACACATATATGCCGACAAGGAGTGGCTCAAGTGGTCAAACACGGTGTCCCCTAACAAAGGGACCTGGGTTCGAATCCCAGTTGCCGCCTTGATTTACCACCCTAGCGGGCGTTCGGCCTCCACCACGGGCACGGGAGAGGGGGAGAGAATGCCTCTCTTAATCCCATATATATATATTATATATAGAGAGAGAAAGTAAGGCTACAATACACTGTATTGTGACCACAATTCTGATCTACAAATTTGCTCGCCCAAAAACAACCCAGGCTCTGCCACCTGCTCTCCTATGATCTCTCTCCTGCTCTCTCACATACTTTACGTAGTCCCCTTCTCTCCGCCTCTTCCATGCTTCTCCTCTCGCATCTTCACGGCCAACATGATTGCTATTTCTCCACTTTTCCCTCTGCTTCACTAGTTGCCATCTGGCAAGGACGACAACCAACAGCTTCCTTGTCGTCAAGGAGCAACCAACAAGGATGAGAACCAATCTGCCTGGCTGTCGTCTGTTGAAGTAATAAGCAAATCCATCATCGGCCGTGCATTCTTCTCCACAAGGTGCCAATCACGAATGCAGGCACAACTGATTCTGGGAAGAGTCGATCGTTATGTTTCAGACTATGAAGCACTTTGGGCTTAGCCGAGATGTCACTGAGTTCCACTCCTTTCTAGGTTAACTTTGCACTTGAGAGGGTGATCAAATGGGTAACACTAATGCACTGGAGGACATCATATGAGAGGATTTGAGGTATGCTACACTTTGTCAAGATTGTCTAATTATTGAACAACTTCACTGATTCGATCAGATCTGTGGGAACGTCATGTATGCAGATATGAACAACACAATGAATCTTATAGGATTGAGTTGGGTACATTATATCTTATAGGATTGCATTTCAAGCTTGAGAGAGTACTTGCAGTCATTGTTATACGAGCCTATTTTGTCAAGATCGTCAATTTCACTACTTTAACATATTAGTTATTATGATATATACTCAACTACAATTCACGAATTCAAGCTTTCAGAAACTAATCCAATAAATATTATACATGTAGCAGATTCGACACAACTAAATGTATGATCACTTATACTATTAGCAATTGCTTCTTCCTTCAGGAACCGTAGTCCGGTCAATAATTAAAAGAGGGGCAAAGAATTGAAAATGATTAACACGCAACACACAATTGCATGCTATAAATGGAGTTGCCTATACAGTAACAAAAGACATCCGTCGACCTTGCGCTTTAAAGATGAGGCAAGCATGCAAACTACTCTTGTAAAGCCTTTAACTAGTTGGGAGAGACCACTACATGCATTCTAGACATATTTTGGTGAGAATCCTCGTTAAGCCTATATCTAAAATTTGTACCCAAAACTTTCCTCTAGTCATGCTGTTGTTTGTTGAACCAAACGTACAGGATGGTTGGCATGCTGCCTCTCCTTCCCATCAAACCCTTCACAAATGAGTACATGTGCGCCAACACGTAGAAGCTGAAGAAGAGGCTACTGAAAGCTTGTTCCATTTTGGGATCTGGCTGTACACAATGTGCGACACCCTAATGATGATGACAATGACGTTGATGACGATGATAAAGATCATCTTGATGGCAATTCAGAGCTTGGTGACAAAATTCAGTTGTGGTGTAGCTTAGTCTAGCTGGATTTTCTTGCTCAATACAACACAGAAAACAATCACATCATGACGGAATTCACATTAGGTAAAATGATGTTAATTTACATAATCAACTGTACACCGCATGACGAAGAGGCTCGAGTTCCACAGGAAAATTATAAAGTCCATAAGGGCTTTGTGGATGTGGATGGACTCCGCTACGACTTCATCAACCACATTGTTAGCTTCACCGACGGTGTCCAACTAACTATTCACAGCAGAAGAAAAGTTGTGCCTGGACGTCCTTTTGGACCCACAGAGAGAATTGCTGCTGGTGCGTGGCGCTGGACGCGCTGTAGCTGCTGGCGGTAGAACAATTTCCGACCGCCTCCGGTGGTACTCATATGCTGGAGACCAATGGAGGGAGAACTGGGTTAAGGAGATAAGTGGATAAAGGGAGAGAGGAGAGTAGGGGGCGATTGTTGGCAATATACCTCCTTTTATGCTGCTTCTCGACGAGAAGGTGGCGGTAGTTGGTGTTAAAGTGTCTATATTAGTCTATTATTTAAATAGGCTAATTAGTTTAGTGGGCCTTTATATCCCGCCCCGCTTCCCTCTCTCTCCAAGCCGCCGCCGCTCCTTTCTCCAAGAGGACAACCAGACAAGCGCCCGCCTGCGGGCGGCCGCAACCGCCATCACCATGGCTTGGCCGGCTGCCCGCTAGGCATATCCCGGCCTCCATGGTCATCTCTATTTTTTATTCTTTCATTCTTTCCATACAACATCTCCGCTTCCTATCATAGCAGTCGTCCTCCATCATCGTCCGCAACAGTCACTGCCGTAGGCATCCGTCGCGGTAATCTCCTTCCGCCATCCGAAATCAGCAGCTCCGCATCCAACTCCGCACGATAGCAGCGCCGCCGCCACCATCATCAGCAGTAGCCGCCAACAGCCATCTCCGCAGTGTCGCCAGCCATTAGAAATTGTTTCCCATCTGCAAGGAGCAGCTATCTCCATTTGCCGCAGCAGCCTAGCCACCGCTGCGTCGATACTATCGACCCGAGCGTCGATAGTATCGAGATCAGTCCAGATGCAAAGAGCATTCCGTCGATACTATCGACAATTCCGTCGATACTATCGAGATCATTGCAGACGGAAAAAGACCGCCATTGCTACTATCAACATTTTCGTCGATGGTATCGAGATTTATTCAGTCGTTCGCTTAAAGCCTTCATCGCCGCTTTGGAGAGGCTCCGCCTTGGCTCCGCATGCAATTTCTCCAGAGTCACGCAGGAGACCCTTTGTCATCTCCTATGGTGCGACAAAGTGCTACACCAACGAACGTCATATTTGCCATCATCCGCAAGCTGTTCTTCCACTTCATCATCATCCCGACGATGTTCATATTCCATTTGCTGCTATTTGCATCATCATGCTACTGCTGTCCTTACACCATCACCTGTTGTCTTCATCATCATTACTCCATCGTCACCTCCCATATTCATTATGCTCTCTATTGCTATTCAGATCATTAATCGGTCCTATCTTTTGCTAATCAGATCCTATTTTGACCCTAATCGGATTTTTCGCGGGGGCTCCACCCGCAGATTCCTTTTCCACATTACGGGGGGGGGTCATATATCCATTTCTCCACACCAAACACTCACTTTCGTCGTATTTTGTGTGCGAGGGGGTGGATAGAGAGGAGAGAAAGAGAGAGAGAGCATATGAGAGAAAGAGTATGAGATGAGATGATGATATATGTATTCAAATTATATATATTCCAGTCTATCTCCATGGAGCTTCACATTGTTCAACACACTGGTTCTCTACTTGAGCCAGCAGTGAAGATCCGGCGTCGACACCATATCCGTTGTTGATGATGTATTCCTTTAGCTGCATTCACATGAGACAGATGGGTGCTTCTTAAGAAGCTCAGAGTTTTATCTTCACCGAGCTGCTTCATCACGTCTTCTCCGAGCCGCATCTGCTGTATCGACATCGCCTGTAGCTGATCCTCTTGGGACTTTCCTTGATGGATGATATCTACTTTCCTGTCAAGCCCCATGGTTTCTGCATCGTATCAAGTAGCAGATCGTTCGTGTCGCGTTAAGCGCGTATTCTAGTGGCGAGTTGCTGTAGTATCAGGTCCATTCGTCGACACTATATCCGCGTTCGTGCTGCGTTAAACATGTATTCCAGTGCCGCATTCTTCAGCCTACAGAGTATCTTCAGATGTCTTCATTTCAGATGCACTTCAACGAAGACCTTCTTCAAAGCTTGAGTATCTTCAGCCTGCAAAGTCATCATCACTATTTGATTTAGGGGGAGTATTAATTAAGGGGGAGTAACATATTTTGTATGGGAGTGTTTTTTATCTTCATCTTTCATTTATCATTTCTTTTTATCGAGTCCTGTAACTCTCCAAGCTTGGACATGTGTTTCACCCATGCTCTAGCTTGAGGGTGAGTGTTAAAGTGTCTATATTAGTCTATTAGTTAAATAGGCTAATTAGTTTAGTGGGCCTTTATATTCCAGCCCGTCTAGTTTAGATTACTTGGGCCCTAAGTAATAGTGCGTCTCTCCTCCTATATAAAGGAGAGGCCGTCAGTCTTTGTAATTATCAATTTCTATTCAATCAATCTCATATTTTACAGTTGGTAGCAACGTTTGTCAAGAGAGGGAGGGCTCTCGTCGGCAGCAACACAAAGGGAGGGAGAGAGTTAGGCGAGAGAAGCCACGGTAAAGCGATAGTAGAAAGAGAGTGAGAGAGAGTAGGGGAGAGATGTCACAAGACGGGAGGAGAGAGATTGCGTTGAGTGGTGGCGAGTCGGGGGAGAGAGGCCACGAGGTAGCGATTGCAGAAAGAGAGTGAGAGAGAGTAGGGGAGAGAGGTCACGAGACGGGGGAGAGATAATGCGTTGAGTGGTGGCGAGTGGGGTCAACGCACGATTGAGTGTTGAGTGGGGGAGTGTTTTTCCATCCATTGATCTAAAAAGCTGCTGATCCAAGGGTATAAAACTTGATTGTATTTTGAGCCAAATACACTTGAGTGTATTCTAGCCTCTCTCTCTCTCTCTATCTATATATATATATATAGAGAGAGAGAGAGAGTCAGGCTAGAATACACTCGAGTGTATCCGAAGCGGAATACACTCAAGTAGTTTTTCATGATGCAATATTTTTTTTGAAAATCTAATCCGTTGATCTTCTTAAACATCTCGTGAACAACTCATACGCAAAATTTGAGCACATTTGGATATGTATAGCTCATGTTATGAAGACCACAAAAATTATGCATTTCAAATTAGTTTCGCGCGTTGATTTTGTTACCCTTGGATGAGTGACTTACACTCATCCAAATGGGTTCAAAATTTGTATGTAACCTAGTTATAGTATGACGGTGAAGATCAATGGTTTACATTTTGCAAAAAATAGTCTTGATATACAAACACACTTGAGTGTATTCGTGCGATCCATACACTCGAGTGTATTCTAGCCTGACTCTATATATATAAATGCATAATATGAAAAATATGCCCTGTGTCCAGACGCCCAGCCAGGACAGGCTCCTGCCTGAATACCTTGTCAACTGTGTATATACTTTACATCCAAACTATCCAAAATGATATCTAAATGACTAATATAAAACACATTAAATCAATGGCATGAGTTGCGGATCAAGTTGATAAGCATACATCTTTAAATTGAGAAATTCATTGCCGGTAAGCCAACTTAATTTGGTCAACAAAGGCCAAGCTATCAACGCTTAACAAGCTTTTCCAAGGAAGGTCTAATATTGTAGAAAACTTTGTACATGGAAAGGAGGCCATCTATGTAGTCGAAAAGCGTGCAAAGTGGCCAAAGACGACAAGGCCAAAACATTATAACAACCGATTTCCCAGCATCCCCGAAACAACCGTACCACATATTCCTTAGCAGTGCTATTTGGTAGAAAATGGGAGTGAGAACGCTGTAGGGACGAGGTATACAACGATCTGAAGGGAGAAGAGGAGCGGATAAAGAGTAAGGAAGACAAAGGAAGACAAACTGAGAGCAAGAAAGGTGACACTTTGGCGTTAGAGCAAATCGTTGTGCTATGGCCAATCCTCATTATCATCATCAACTAAGCCTCAATCCCAACCATGTTGGGGTCGACTGCATGGATCCTTCTTTTCCAATCAGCTCTGTTATGCGTCATACTCTGATCAAGATGTAAAGATTCGAAATCTCTCTTTATAAGCTCTTCACAAGTTAATTTAGGTATGCCTATACTTCTTTTAGTTATGCTTGACTCAATAATCTTGCTTCGAATATGTGCATTTGTCGGTCTATGTTGCATATGTCCATACCATCTTAGACGACCTTCACACAACTTGTCCCCGATGATCACCACACCCACTTTGTTTCTAATATAGTCATTCCTCAAACGATCTTTTCTCGTCTTCCCGCACATCCATCTTAGCATACACATTTCGGCCACATTCATGTTGTTGAGACCTTGTTTCTTCATTGCCCAACATTCACTCCCATATAGCATGGTTGGCTGTATAGTTGTTCTGTAGAACTTGTATTTTAATCTGAGAGGGATCTTCTGGTCACATACTACTCCAGTTGCACTCCTGCACTTCAACCATCCTACTGTGATCCTGTCACAAACATCGTCTTGAACCTCACCGTCCTTTTCAATAATAAAGCCCAGTTATGCAATTTATCATATATTGGTACATCCATTCCATCCAACTTGAGCCCACCATTCACAATTCTAGATTAGCTAAAATTTCAATGCACATATTCAGTTTTGGTTCTACTGATCATAAATCCATTGGTTCCAAAGTATTTCTCCAAAGTTCACTATCATTCAATGTATCTTTTCTTTTGTCAATCAACACAATATCATCAACAAATAACATGCACCAAGGAATATTATCATGAACATGTTTTGTCAACTCATCCATTACAAGAACAAATATATACGCGTTGAGTGCCGCTCTTTGATGTACCCCAACGATGATGGGAAAAGTTTGTCTCTCCTCCAGGAGTCCCAACACTTACATTTGAGCAATTAATTAGGTCAATGTATTAGATAGGCACGCTTTTTCTATGCAAAATCCTCCATAGCACTTCTCTGGGTACTCGATCATAAGCCTTTTCCAAATCAATAAACACCATATGAAGATCTCTTTTGTTTTCTTTGTACTTCTCCATAAGCCTCCTTATCAGAAAAATAGCATCAATTGTTGATCTTCCTGGCATAAAATCAAACTGGTTGTCTGATATCTGTGTAATCAATCTTAGCCTTTGCTCAATAATCCTCTCCCAAAGCTTCATAGTGTGACTCATCAACTTGATACCTCTGTAGTTTGTGCAACTCTGAACATCTCCTTTGTTCTTGTAGATCGGGACTATAGTACTATTTCTCAATTCATTTGACATCTTTGTCTTCATAATCTTGTTAATGAAATTTGTTAACGATATAGCTCCTTGATCCCCCATACTCTTCCATACATCAATGGATATACTGTATGGACCACATGCCTTTTTCGTTTTCATCTTTTTCAAAGCATTCTTGACCTCAGATAGTGAAACTCGTCGTGTGTAAGTGATATTTCTTGCATTCATGTCACCCAAGTCTCTTATATTGTTCACAATATCTCCATTGAAAAGCTTATGAAAGTAGTTTCTCCATTGGTTTTTTATATCATCATCCTTCACCATTTTTCAGAAAAGCGCTATTCGGTGTACGAGCGGAGAGGGTACCGCATAGAGTATATGTGGTATGCGGGAGTATACAGGATTATATGCGGTTTTGGATTTTTTAAAAATTAATTATATAGTCATTAAATGATATATTGAGCATATAAATAAATAATATAAAAACATAGATTACAGACTTATATATATAGATATAAACATATTAACATTCTTGTATGATCTGATTATAATGTATATATGTCTATATATGGAATGTGTTTGTAATATATTTACAGATATTGAAATGTATGTATATAAATGTGTTTATATGTGTAGTGCGAGTGTAAAAATCAAAACATATACATATATTTAAAAAAATATATGTATGTATATGCAAGTATATTTTTTATGTATGTATACATATGAATATGTCAAAAGGTATTCATATAAATGTACAAATGTGTGTGAAAACTGTTGTATATATTACAATGCATACGTATATAAATTATTGACTACATATTTAAATTTTTATATATAATTAAATATGTGTGTATATTTATGCATGTATGTATGTAGTGCATGGACATAAGTTGTGGGCTTTTCAAAAAGTGGAGTTTAATTGGCCGCTTAATCGGCCAAGCGGGAGTATATGCGGCCCATGACCGCTTAGTGGACTGATTTGCAATATGCAGTGCGATAGGGTGACCGAATAGGCATAAACAAGAGTATATGCGGCCGTGCGGACCGATTTCCCGAACAATGTCCTTCACCAACACACTGCCATTTTCATTCCTCATGCATTTTACTTGACTCAAGTCTCTTCTTTTCCTTTCTCTTATATGGGCCATTTTATAAATATTTATTTCCCCTTCTCTAGTGTCCAACTTCTTATATATCTCATCAAATTGTCTGGACCTCAAAGTGCTCCGGCCAATAAAACTTGAAAGTGCAGCTATTAGGTAAATCTTTTAGCATTAGGTCAGTAGCCTCCCTTCATTGGAACAAACTCAACTCAATATTCTCCTCCCGTGGTACCTACAGAGAACATGATGGTTAGGGTTCCATTGCTCATTGCTATGGCACTCTCGCTCCCTTGCGAGAACGAGAAGTGGCAACCCGCAGGTCCCACACTAAACATGAAGCAAGAAAGCCCGGGTGACAGGAACGCCGGGAAAATATTGTGCCTGATCCATAAGTTGTGGTTAAAGCTGCTCCATCCACAAAATCAGAAAACTTTTGAATTCCTAGTTAAGTCAGGTCAGCTGAAATCACCAAGCCTAGTTCTCTATGATCTCAATCAGATAGGAAGTAATCGAGCTTTTGGAAAGACAAACCAAGGTGGATGAAGAAACCTCTACCATAATCGGTTCTAAGTTGCCCAAATCGACAATTGAAAATAGGCGTACCATGCGGTGCCTTGGGATTGAATCACCACCACAACAAGGTGGCACATATCGGTTTCAAGAAAATTAAAGCCTCAACATATTAACCACATTATTTAAGAACGTGATTGTGGAAAAATGATGTGATGGGGAAGTCCCCTTGTGTAGATTTTTCTTATTAATAGAAGGGCAACCTCATGTCCTATAAATAGGATAAGGGAGAAGCGTACATACTCAAGACAAAACCCTAATGGGCCAAGACACCATTGAGCCTATTTAACAAAGAGACTAAACTAAATAGTCTCTCTAACAGTGGTCTATTTATAGGAGACTAAACTAAGTAGTTTCTCTAAATAGACTAAGCTGCCACAGAAGATGCAGCATGTGCTAGTCACCGGACCACTACATGGCTGATAGTTTCAATGTAAGGCTTTTACGGAAGAGTCACTAGAGCAAGAGTTGAATCTTCATGGAAAAACGGGTTATACCTTCCTATGCCGTGGAACCACAATTCTACTACCTGAGGAATTCCATTACCCCTATATATGGCCCAACCAAGCTGACCATCAGTTATGCCCCCCTTAGTGCTGATTCATATTTGGCAACAAATATACCCAGAGTTGATGCATCTTGAGCGGATTCTTGTTTGTTTGCTTGGAAGTGCCAATCGGGTTGCCCCAGAAATAGTAGCTCAAATCTTGGAAAATATTTTTGCTGGGAATAGCTAACAACTTTGTTTCCAGGTAAATGGTGGGGAAACACATATACTACCCAAACAACCAATCTTTATTTTTCCTGCTGGAAATACCTGCTGCTTTCCTGCCCACCCAAGCTGACACCTTCAGTTATGGCCCTCTTAGTGCTCATTCATATTTGGAAACAAGTATATCCGGAATTCAAGGATCTTGGGCGGATTCTTGTTTGTCTGGTTGACCCAGAAATAGTAGCTCCAAATTGAAATATTTTTGTTGGGAACAGCTAACAATTTTATTTCCTGGTAAATGTTGAGAATCACAATTACTACTCAAACAACCAATCTTCATTTTTCCTGCTGGAAATACCTGCTGCTATCCTGCCCAAGCAAGTGTTTGTAGAACACAGGAGCCTTACCTTTCTTTTTGTGACGGGGTTGGTCAGGTTAATGCACATATATGCATGAACTGCCGCATCCATAGTAAATGTATTTTCTTGTGAGAAAACAGCTTCAGGCTCTTGTTTGCTTTACTATTGGAATATATACCTATATTCTACTTTTGAAGGTCATGCTTCATCGTCATTTGTAATTCACAATAGCCTCAAACCCGTCCATGCTGCAGTCAGCTACATGGATCCTATTTCCCTCTTCCCCTCTGTTTTGGGTCATATTCTTAGATGTAATAAACATAGTTCTCTTCCCGCGAGCTCCCCAAGTTAATTTAGGCCGATACAGGGAATGCCACTATTTAGCATGGTAAAGAATGTGATAGTTGCAAATGGCAAATTGTCCTGTTGCAATCTCCTAATCAATCAGAATTAAATGTATTTTTCTAAAAATGCATGGGAAATGTCGCCACCCCTACGCTCTCCTAGTTCTGTTTATTTACAAGAAATTATTACACAGAAAGGCTAATTCACCAACACTGATAGTACCCCGTTTTTGCTGTCGCAGAAAGTGACAGATTTTTTGCTTAAGCAACGGATTCAAAAAGTGCAATCAAGATAAGATGCCTTCTCTAATTCTCGTTTAGAAGTCTGGCTACAGGTCTTAGTAGTACTTCCTGGAATCACCGCATGTACTGCACATTCGTAATAATATTTTGATAGTTCAATTCGTTCCTTCATATAGTATTCCTGCAAGTTATTCTCTTATTTTATCTTTAATGCTTTACCTTCTATTAAAACACATAACTGAGCTTTCATATGTTTACAAATCTTGGTTTTCTCTTTGGAAGTTGTTAGTACTTTCATGGATGTAACTTGTGGATTTACTGGATGATAACGTAGGGAACAGCAGATAGCACTGTCGACTGCTCCCACGGAAAGCAGCTATACGAGCTATGTAAACAGAAGTATGATCCATTATGGATTGAGGGTGGGGATCATTGTAACTTGGAGCTATATCCTGACTATCTCAAACACTTGAAAAGATTCATCTCTGTGATGGAGAAATCTCCTCCAGACAGGACAGGATCTTTGGAAAACACAAATGCATCAGAGCCCAATGGCAGCTCTGCCCGATTTGAAGCTCCAAGAAGTAGCATGGACCGTAGAGATAGATCAGGTTCAGGTACATGCAAAAGAGACAAACAAAGAAAAAGCACTGACAAAAGAGAGAAGCTAAGAAAAAGTACAGATCGGAAGGAAAAAATAGAAAGCAGTTCAGACAGAAAGGAGAACCAAAGAACTAGTACTGATAAAAAGGAACACTCTCGAGATAGTGTTGATCGTTCTGAGAAGGGCAGTAATAGCAGCGACCAACCCGAGAAACCAAGGAAGAGCATTGACCGGTAAGATATTTGGACTCGATTTATGTATCGTTATCTTTGTGTTATTATGAATTTGCATCTTACATAATTTCTTATAGACTCTCTTGTCAATTGGTACAGCTTGGGTGGAATGATGAGATCAGTTGGCTTGTGCAATATTGATTGTTTTAAACCCACACCTGCTGCAGTCTGAAAAAGGATCAGCTGTTGCAGAAGGGTTGTATTTAGATTTTTGGGTTTATTGATTTCTTTAGATGGAAACCAAATACTTGTTTCCATTTTTATGGGGTGGTAAGTGGTGTTCATATGTATACATCATCACGGATTGATCGATCATGAGTTTTTGAAAGGTCATTGTGTTTTTCAATGAAGGGGTTGACATCAAATTGCTGACTGAGTTTCCAGGTTTTGTTACTACATTTCGAGGTTTGTTTTGGTGTCAATGAATTTTCGGCAAAGCCCAACTTTTGTATAATGATCTTGCTTGGCAACTTTGGTTGACCAGAATCCAGTCAACTCTGAAAGTATCGATATTGTGCATTGTCCGATAGAAACTGTATACAAGTTCGCGTGTCATGTCATGGCCACTTATATTTATATAAATAAGTTGTTTTGACATGTCGATCTTGTATAAGAGAATCGGTTCTTTGTACACAGGATGTGACCTCTTCGGTTACAATTTTTGGATTAAAATCCTGTGTTTATCATTTTGTTGCTTCGTAATCATGTTTATGTAACAGACGTGAATGCGACGTCATTGGCTACGGCTATTGGGTTGTAAAACTCGTTATTACAGACATGTTGCTAATACGCAAATAAAATAGTGCCCATGCGCGGTGAGGGTGAGGAATCTGGCGAGATGATTGTTTCGAATAGTTGGTATTCCAGATTTGGCCGTAATTGTGCAAATGTAGCTTTGCTCTATACTTATGTAAAGTACTAGCTTGAGAGTTGAGAGTACACAACTTTAGAGGTTATCTTGGTGGCGTTCACTGCATTGAACAACTTGATTTTGGGTTTACATTTTATAGCACACCGATAAAAATGGGGGAAAATGTGGTGGAAGAAGATGAGAATGGGACAAGAGCACAATAGTGACTATTGGTGAACGCGAAAGGGGCTAGCAAGCAATTGTGAAGGGTGTTTATTCATGTAGACGCTTCTAAAAGGTGCATCTGCTGTGGTAGAAATCCATTGCACAACTGTGGAGATTTTGAGGCTGCCTAGTTTGGTTGGCCGTTTTTAATGTTGGATCAACAATCCCTGCAAAATTTATTACCTGCATTTCTTTTTCATCATCATCATCTAAACCTCAATCCCAACGATGTTTAGTCAGCTACATGGATCATTCTTTTCCAATTAGCTCAATCGTAGGTCATACTCTGATCAAGATGTTTTCCAAGTTGATTGAGGCCTACATTTACTTCTTTGAATGTGCTTGACACAATACCTTTGCTTTGAATACGCATGTTTGTTGGTTTGCGTTGCACGTTTGCATATCATTTTAGACGGCTCTCACATGCCTTATCCTCAATGTTCACCGCTCTTACTTTATATTTGATATAGTCAGTCCTCAAATGATTTATCTTGTTTTTTCACACATCCGTTTTAGCATACACATTTTGACCACATTCATCTTGTTGAGATCTTATTTCTTTATTGTTCAACATTCACTCTCATATAGCATGACTGACAGTATAGTTGTTTATAAAACTTACTTTTTAGTGTGAAAGGTATCTTCTCGTCACATATCACTCCACTTGTACTCTTTCATTTCAACAATTTTGATGTTATCCCATGACAAACATTGTCTTGAAAATCACCCTTTCTGTCAACAATAAATCCCAAGTATGGAATCATATTATATTGTGGTACATCCATCCCATCCAATTTGATTCCACTATTGGTAGTTTTAGATTGGATGTGATGCATATATTCTATTATGCTTTTACTAATCATAAATCCATTAAATTTCAACATATTTTTTCAAAGTTTAACATTATCATTTGATATATTTTTTCTTTCATCAATCAATGCAATATCATTAGCAAATAACATGCACTAAGAAATCATCCTGAATATATTTTGTCAATTCATGCATTATTTGTTCGCTTGAACAAATTCAAAGATAAACTGCAATGACAACCTAGATTAAAACTCTTCTCAAGCCCATGTGATCAAAACATCATACTCACATGCACTTCATTAGTTTCTTTAGATTATCTACATTGTGAAGACTTGACACACACTTACCCGTGACCGGATGAAGATAAGGTCGAGACAATCAAGTTTCGGTTTTAGTAGGTCAATGTCTAAATTAGATTGTTAACTGGATCGTGGGTTGGGTCAAAACTGGAAAATGGTTGTAAACCTCGACATGTACTTGGTATTAGGGCCATGCAATAATCAGAACTTCAGTTGGGTTTGGGTTAGTGCGGACAATCATACACAAATGTTTCGTAATAGATTTGTAGACACATCCGTAGAGAGTTTTCTCTATATTTTATTTCCTATTTTCTACAAAACCGTCTTTCTATTTTAATCTATACTATATAAGGAAAGAATACAAGCGATATTGTATGCGTTTTTAATTAAGCCAGTCATGTGGAGTGGGTATGTTTGGCAGTAGTAGAGACGACCTAGGTCATGGTGGTGGCAACCATCACTTGGGGTTCCATTGGTTGGGGAGGTCGAGGATGAATGTGAGATACATGTTTCTGTGGAGATGGTAGTCGGTTAACACCTGAGGAAGGAGTGATGAGGAAGAAATGAGTCTACATGTCAAGGAAGCATGCTTGAACCTATCCTTCATCATGTGAGATGGGGTTCATAGAGGGAGACATAAAATGCAAGGCAACATATCAGGAGCTCAGAAAGGTCATTGAGGGATTCTAGCCTGGAATTTCCTCCGCTACAAATTGAAAATAAAGTCAACCTTGCAAGAAAGAATGGTTGAAACTGGCAACACATCAGATAGTGGAAAGTATTTGAAGCTTTTCAAAGATACCCCCACAAGGGGGAGGGATGAATAAACAAGGAAGATTCATTGTTGATGAACCAATGGAAGTAGTAAATATGGTGGATATTATGCTCGTGGAAGAGAGAGGGTTTCTTGAGATAGTGACCGCACAAAAAATATATGCATTCCTACAAAAAACATTGATGCTATGCAATCACGGGTGAAGCTAGTAGGGGAGTCAATTGGCTGGCTAACACTCATAGAAAAACAAAATAACTTTGGGGACTGTTGCGGAGATGCAACATTAATGAGCTAAGCATGAATCATTACACTATGCAACTATCATGTGTAGAAGATTATATGAAACACCTGATGTCGGGGAGAGGGGGTTGTGGTGGATCTTTGGGGCCCCACTTATGGTGTGGAATGAGGCCTTTCAATCGACAATAGGACTATCGTTGAAGATGGCGGCATGGTCCCTTATGTTGGATTTTCCATGACATCTATAAATGGGCACATCTTTGAGAAAATCAAGGATGTGTTGAGTAAATTGACAGGAGTGGATAATATATACTCTAACATGTACTTGGGGAAGATCCGCAAGACTTGCAGTGGAGGTCAACACAAAAATTCTAACACAACCTATAGTTGTAATCAATGGATGAGAGTATATGGTAGAATATGACACCACCATATATTTCTATGGGACACGAAAAGCTGGGGCATGATGTCAAAAACTACCAAGTAGCAAAAATGATTAACCGGAGAGAGTAACTAAAATCTCAATGAGATGAGTCTACGGTAGTCAGGTTGGATAAGAAAACACTAACAAACCTACTTATGGTCATAATATTCACATTAGGAGGAACACGGATCGAGAGGAATGACCGAGAAGAAGAGAAATATAGACGGGATAGGGGTGTAATTCGAATAAAATTATCACTCTGAAGGATGATGGTGAAGAAGATGGGATGACATAGATAGAAACCAGATGAGCTAAAAATGCACGTAAAGCCCAAAACAACCTGCTAGTAAGAAGATCTAGGAAAAAGAAAAAGAACTAACAGCCAATCAGGAACAAGAAAAGAATACCTCATAGGCGGATACATGCAACAATAATATTAAAGAAAGACAAAATCCATGACCAAAAAATACATGGAGGTCGACACTGTAACACCCTCCCTAAGCACACACATGCACATAGAGGAAGCAACACTGAGTTATCCATAACTCGTGCACTCAAGGAGGCATTACATAAAATTGGCCTTGATAGCAACAATATAATCAATCACACAAATTGAAAATAAGAAACATCCTCATAATTGTTGCATTACATGGAAAACTCATATAACATCCTGAGTCTCTACTTTAAAGTTCTAAACATAAAAACATGTAGTTCAATCTATAACCTGAGGATCATCTTATATATAGTTGGCACCCCACCAGATCTTATCATGTTCTATCCTTGAGCTTGAGTCTTTGAGATCCACTTCGCTCCTGTTTCTCACCTGCGGACATCTCATCCCCAACCATGCATTGGAAAAAAGGTTGTTAGCGTAAGTGGCATGAGTATCCTAATATACATATTACTAAATAGATAAAATGCTACAAAATATTTTCAAACATTACGAACATGAAACTAACATTAAACTTTGTATAAGATCTGAAACATAAATACATCTTCTTTCTTTAGCTTAGCTCTTATCTTTTTATTTTATCTTTCCCTAGAGATATGTACTCTGGTACATGGGTCTCATGACCTGCACATAGGTGCATGGGTCACATAACCTACACTTTGGGCCTGAGTTATGTATCTCTTATCTTGATCTCTTTCATAATACCTATAAATGAGATTATGTACATTCTCTAAACTAAGGCATCTTTTATTTATGACTTTTATCTAATTGTAGCCACCATTATACAATAAGTCCTCCTTTGTTGACACCGAAGTGTCCTCTATGGTGCAACACACCCTCTGTTGGCACAACATGCCCTCTGTAATGGAGTAAAAACTCCTCTGAATTGACAACAGATGCCTCTAAATCGTCCCGGGACTATCTGAATGAGGACTTATCATATAATATATTATGTGAAGGTTCTGTGTTAATTATCTTAAGTCTAAGCTTACAAAAATTTGAATCTAGACTTATATGAAAATGAATACTGAGTATTGAACATGTACTGCACTCTGAATCTAAATCTACATTTGAATATGAACAATCTCAATTACAAAACTGAGATTGGGTCTAAAACCCTTATCGTGTATCTCAAACAAATATCTGGCTACACACAATTGAGTAATCTAAATCTGAATCAAAACTTCCCAAAGCACCGCCAACCTTCTTCGAGCCTTTGAATTGCATAGCGCATGCAAGTACTACCCTTGCTTCCCTGGACATTGGAAAAGTTTCATACTATCTGTCTTATCTTGGTTCAACCCTTAATTTCACCTCTGCAACACCAAGCCTCGTTGACCTACTCCATCTCCCCCCTCACCGGCGCTCAGTTCCATTCAGATCCCATGTGCCACTCCCATCCAATCAAAGGATCCTATACCGTCATTAGGAAGGCATGAGTTCAAACACAACTCCAGTTTTAGCTGCGATTCACTGAGGTGATCTCCCGACAAGCCGTCTTAGAGCTTGGTGTGGAGCTTCGTCTAGCGTGTTGTTCCTTCCAGATCACGAATGAGATCCCTACCTATTAATACCTGGACATTGATCTTGACATGAGCTGCTAGTCCCAGCTTTGTGGATTTTTCATTTATGTTTATCTTTTATCTTTAAGATGATTGGTCAAATCATGAGTTTTATTTAAATAAATCCTAGTAAATAAACCCTACCTCAGAAAAGTATGAAATTGTAACCACCAACTATGAAAAATGTAATACACCCAATAAAACTGTCACCTTACCCTGACAATGGATCAATGATTGATTATTCATTGTATGTACATAATACTTTCATATTAATGTTATAATTCATGGGATTATTGATTCATTATATGTTTCCTAGTTCCAAGATTAATAATCCATTCTAAAATAGTAAGCCAAGCACCCTTTTTCTGATTAACTAGTTAATAAGATAATGATGATGCATGATCATACTAATAATGTGCTTTGCCTAATATCCCTAGACTTAGGAACTAATATATATCACTCAGGCACACATTAGGGTTAGAGATTAATAATCTAAGATAAAACATAAACCAGGATTTCTAATCATCCGGATTGAAGATAAGTATGCACTAATAGTGATGTTCAAATATCACATATCTAATGAATAATCCTATGGATGTATAATTTATGTAACAAGAACATACATAAATGTGTATATATATGATAAATAAGATCTAAATCAGAATGCTTCCATTTCTTTTGAGAACTCAAACACGAATCTGTGTATCTCTATGGTTACATACAATGGTTAGTATAGGTAAACCCTAAACCACCAAAGTTCAAGGAGTAGGGTTAGTAAAGTAAAGTAAAGATAAAGAGAAATGAATGTGACCGAAACCCTAATCCTAACAACTCACCCACTATAAATGGTAAGATAATACACCCTAGGAAACTTTAGAACATTAGACAATGTGTATGATCACGTAATTCACTTAAGAGTCAAATACATGCACTAAGAAACCCTAATCGAGAACCCTAATGACCCTAGAAAATGGGATTGTAAGAAAACACATGAAGACTGATAGACCCTTTGGTTTTTCAAGAGAATGTTAGAAGGTCTAGAAGCAGTGATTTCTTGATAAGACTAGGCATACAACATGTAAGTGGTTCATGCCCATGAGTATTCATATTTATCAAATTCAACATATTTTCATAAGACTTCATGCTTTATGTGATCTAGTGTTCTGATATTTTATGTTAAGATATGCAAGTAAGATTTTCATACATTCATGGATATGTCCTTACATGTTTCTAATATCTTGAGAAGAGATGTGTTATTAAGATTTATAAGAATGATAGAGACTCATGAAGCAGGTTCATGAGAAAATTAAAGGATCATGTTTCTATAAGAACTATTAGTAATGATTCATATTGATGGATAAGACTACAAGATAAGATATGCAACCAAGATAGTCATACATGATAATGTGGGATAATATTGTATTAAGATTTCAAGTAGAAATGTGTTATTAAGATGTCTTAATAGATTAATATCTAAGAACTAAGTATTATTTAGATTTCTTAGAATGGTTAAGACCTAAGAATCAAGTGCATGATAAGATTATATAAGTAGAATGTATTAAGTTATGATTAAGTTTGCAAGATAAGATTTTATAAGATGCATGTTTTAAGATTTAAGAGTTAAGCTCACATGAATGCATTATGATTCGTGTTAAGATAAGACTTCATGAGACTTTCAAGAGGTTGAGTTATCATGTCAGAAATCATATTTTAGATATTTACTACTTAAGTTACTTTTGTATACTTAGTATTCCTATATTCAGTTCAGATTATTTTTCTAAGCCTTTAGACTTACATGTCATAAATCTGATATCAGAATATAATTAAGTCATTCGGTCAAACAAGAGTTTCAGATTAAGATTTATCCAGATAATAAGAATACACTATTCTCCAACATATATCTATGTGTTTGGTTTAATATCACATATCATGACTGATGAGATTCTGGCATCAACCAACACACACTATAGTCTTATGTGTTAATACCTGTCTATCAGCCTTCCACAATAACATTCGACTAGGGACATGGCAAGAATGTATATACTCTTGGAATCTGTATGATCTCATTATTCAGGTCATCAACCCAAAGACAAATGTTACTGAGTAATATCATTCATTAGACATTTATTATGTTACATCATTACCTCATAATTGATAAAGCAGAATAAATTGGAACATTATCTTTATTAATAATTAAATCATTTACATGTCATGTTATTACAATGATCACATAATTGGCTCTCTAGGCATACATAGCATCAGACTCCCACTTGCACTTAGAGCCAATCACCCATGAAATTAATCCCAAGTGATCTAACATGACCATCATGCTTCTGTTGTGAAACTACTTTTGTGAAAGGGTCAACCGCATTGTTCTCAGTTGGTACTCTGCAAATCTTCACATATCCTCATTGTGCGATCTCTTGTATGAGATGTAACCACCTTTTTATATGCTTGGAACGTTTATGCGATCTAGGTTCCTTAGCTTGTATAATAGTTCCATTGTTGTCACAATATAGCTCAATTACATCACTAATGCCTGAAACCACCCCAAATTCTAAGACAAACTTGTTGACCCTAACAACCTTCTTTGCTGCATTTGATACAACAATATACTCGACTTCTATTGTAAAATCCACAACTGTCTCTTACTTGGAGCTCTTACAGCTCATAGCTCTATTGTTGAGGCAAAACACAAATCTTGATTGCGATTGATAATCATCTTTGTCAGTTTGGAAGCTTGCATCAATGTAACCCTTTACCACCAACTCTTCCTATCTGTCGTAGACCAAGAAATGATCCTTAGTTTTTCTCAAGTACTTAAGGATGTTATTCATGGCTGTCCAATGAACATCATCTGGATTTGATTGATATCTTCTCATCATGCTCAAGGCATATGAGACATTAGGACGAGTACATAACATTGTGTACATGATGGATCCAATTGCAGATGCATACGGAGTCCTACTCACGTGTCCCCTTTCTTCACAAGAACTGGGGTACTGAGATCTAGAGATGGCAACTCCATGAGACATGGGCAAGTTTCCTCTCTTTGAGTCCTCCATGTTGAACTTATTCAACACTTTTTCAATGTATGTGCTCTGACTTAGTCTAAGAAGCCTTCTAGATCTATCTCTATAGATCTAATTCCTAAGATGTAGGATGCTTTGCCTAAGTCCTTCATTGAGAATGTATTTTCAATCCATGTCATTCCCCATCAGTAGTATGTCATCTACATACAATATGAGGAATACAATCATGCTCCCACTAACCTTCTTGTACACACAAGGTCCATCTTCATTTTGAAAAAAGCCAAACTTTTGAAGATTTTGTCAAATTGAATATTCTAGCTCCTAGATGCTTGCTTCAGTCCATAGATTGACCTTTGTAGCTTATAGACTTTATTTGCATCCTTTGGATTTATAAAACCCTTAGGTTGTATCATGTATACATCCATAGGAAGATTCCCATTAAGGAATGTGATTTTGACATCCATCTACCAAATCCCATAGTCATGATAAGTTGCAATGGAAAGCATGATCCTGATGGACTTAACCATGGCAACATGAACAAAGGTTTTGTCACAGTCAACACCTTGAATTTGTCTCAAACCCTTTGCAACCAATATGCCCTTATATGTTTGTACTTTATCATACATTCTGGTCTTCTTATTGAAGACCCATTTACACCCTATGAGTTTTACCCCTTCAGGTGGATCCACCAAAGTACATACCTTGTTGGCGTACATGGATTCCATATCATATCTCATTGCCTCAAGCCATTTCTCAAACTCTAGTCCTTAGTAGCTTCTAGATAGGTTTTTGTCTCATCATCTATGAACAAATCACCACCTTCTTGAGTCACAAGATAACCATCATCTTTCAAGCTTGAGGTTGTCCTACCAGATCTACAAGGTTCCTGTGTTACTTGAGGAATTTGAGATTTCACAATGACTTGTGATTCTCCTTGTTCCTCTTGTACATCTACCAGTTCAATGTTTTCTTGTTGGCCTCAAACCTCTTCAAGTTCTACTTTCATCCCACTGATTCCTTTAGAAATAAGTTCCTTTGGTTTCCTTAGGATATCCAACAAAATAACATTTATCAGATTTGGGTCCAAGATTTTCGGGAAACTATTTTATCACATAAGCTTCACAACCCTAAATCTTCACAAAATACACATTGGGACACTTCCCATACCATATCGCATATGGTGTCTTTTGAAATGATTTAGAAGGTACACAGTTTAGTGTAAGCACGACAGTTTCAAGAGAAAAAAGCCATAAGGTACTCGAAAGTTCAATGAAACTCATCATTGATCGCACCATATCTAGCAATGTGTGATTCTTTTTTTCTGATACACCATTTTGTTGTGGTGTTCTAGGTGTAGTCCATTGTGATACAATACTAAGGGCTCACAGAAGGTACTCAAAATCTTGGCTTAAGTATTCTCCACCTCGATTAGAGAAAAGTACCTTAATACTTTTTCCAAGTTGGTTATGTACTTCATTCATAAAATCCTTGAACTTCTTCAAGGGTTCTAATTTATGTTTCATCATGTAAATATAACCATACTTACTGAAGTCATTAGTGAAGGTAATAAAGTATTGATACCCACCTATAGCAGTTATTCTAAAAGGACCGCATACATCATTAAGTATGAGTCCTAATAGATCACTAGCCCTCTCATTGTTACGAACAGAAGGAGTTTTTGTCATATTTCCCAACTAACAAGATTCGCATGTCTTTATTGATTTGAAATCAAAAGAGTCCAGATAACCATCTTCATGGAGTCTAGATATGTGATTCTCATTTATGTTCCCTAGACGACAATGCCAAAGATATGCTTTGTTTGAATTATTGAGTTTTAGTCTTTTGATATTTACTTTATAAATATATACATTTAGATGTAGAAAATAAAGACCATAAGACACCGGGGCACTACCATAAGAGATCCCATCTTTAGAAATAGAACATCGACCACTCTTAATATGAAACTCATATTAATCCTTGTCCATACAAGATACATAAATGATGTTTCTATTTATGGAAGGTACATAATAACAGTTCATCAAATCTATTAAAAGCCCAATGGATAGAGATAAATTATGGATTCCAAATGTAGTGGAAACAACTCTTGCTCCATTTACAACTCACAGTTGGACCTCACCCTTTCTTAAAGGCCTACTTCTTATCAGATCCTGCATATTTAAGCATATCTGAGATCCACATTTTGGTATCTAGTACCCAAGATGAAGAAGTAAATAAGTTTATCTCAATAACATATATAATTGAATTGGAAATCTCTATCCCCTCTTCTTCTTCCTAAATGCCTTCAAGTACAGATGACATATTCCTCTTGTACTTTTCTTTCTCCTTATCTTAAGTGTTGAAGATCTAGATTTATGCTTAGCCTCAAAACTCTTCATGGCATTGCTTTCATCCTTGGCCTTCATTGTGAGAACCTGTTACACTAAACGATATTACTCAAAACATAAAGCACAATCGATCACTATAATCACATACCCAAAAATATGGGTAAATTAAAACTGATTTCAACGTCAGCACCTTCAAAAAAATATTTGCATAAGAACCCAACATATTTCTTATATCTATATTATGCCAAGAATTTGATACAAATTGTTCTATCATCTTAGCCACAACATATATACACAAGAGAACAATATTTGTATATGCCACACAAACAAGCAATAATATGCTAACAAAAGTCTGATTCGTTTGAAACACCATATATAATTTTTTTCTCGCCTGGACTTGAGAGTGTTGGGTTTTAGGGGAGGCAGATAAGGCAGCGGAAACAAAAATTTTCTCCCCCAAACCCATAACAAGGAAACACGTCAACGTCTATACAATAGGAACGGATGGTTTGTGGAATCATACCTTGTCCCGAGGCTTGCTTGACGACAATACCTCGCGCCTTGCGCGGTCTTCACCTCCTGTCTTGGACGGTGTCTGTGCAGCTCCTGGTTGCACCGGGACTGAAGGGATTGAAGGTTGTCCTCCTAGCGGCAGAAACCTCCCTCCTCTGAAGTAGTCTACACGGACCACCTGGAACTCCAATCTCCTTGTCCCATAAGGAATTGGAAGGAGTAGCACCCTCCTGTCAGTGTACTAGTCGCCAACACACTCTCCTGCCACCAATTGCTTTCTACAGTTGTCTTTCCCTTGCTGTGCCTCCCTTATCGGTTAGCACTTTCTCGGGCTCTCTCTCGGTTACCAAAACCAGAGAGAACGACAACTTCACAGAGCAACTGGTTGCACTGAGTTGTACTTTGAGAAGCCCCCAATACCCCTATATATAGGAGGGTCATGGGATAGGGTTCTCCATCCCGGGCAATGCAGGACTAAAAGCAGGAGTAGAAGGGTTCAAGATTTTCCACAAAACAATCAACTCGCAACCTGAACCGATCGTTTCACAACCGAAACATTCGGTTGGGGACCTGAGCCAGTCGGTTGACACCTCAACCGATCGATTGGGACACCTCAACCGGTCAGTTCATTTCTGAATCGGTCGGTTCATGGTCCTGATCAGTTCCCGATTAACTTTCCATCTTTTGTTTCTAATTGGTATCGAATACCAATCCTTGTTCCAATCAAATTGGACAAGTGAAACGAAAGGAAAATTCTCTCCAATCTTACTTTCCCAACTTGCTCGGTTGCAATAGTTGAACCGATCATTTCAACACTTGAAGCGATTGTTTCACCCTGTCCATGAGCCGATCGACTCAACACTTGAGCCGACCGGTTCACCAAGATCAGCCGATCGGTTCATCACATGAGCCAATTGGTTGGGAGTGCAGATTGTGCAGAATCAATCAATTGTAGTTTCAATCAATCTGATACTCCAATCAATGTGTCCAACACCTTGAACATTATGACATTGAGCTATCAATTAATTGAGTGTTTAATTGAACTACTAAACTCCTTTAGTAATCAATCTAAACATTGTTTGTGGACAAAACTCCTCTTCTAGGTTAAATCCTATGTGTGTGACCCTGCAGGTCCTTTTCACGTTGGCAGTGAAAGTCCATAACATTTATGACTTCACAAGCAAAGAGCGGTGCCTAGTCACACATCAGTGCTACCCAAGTGAAATAGAAAGTTGGAGAACAACTTTCAATCCTACAATCCGTGAATGGTGTTATAGTGAATGTATAATTCCTTTGTCACTGATATCCCGAATGAACTCAAGGCATGGAACCGTCATCCTGTCAACGTTCATTCACTTTCTTGATCTCAGAGCAGATTGGAAGAGATATGTATGACATCAATATCACATACTGATTCACACATGTGTGCGCACGCCTATTTCAATCATACTCACCAAGTGGCTTTGGATATCAAACTCCCTTAGGAGGGACAAATCCCATATATATCACTCACCCCTCAAAAGCCCCATGTGTCAAAGCCACCCAATCATCACCTTTATAACAACCCATGTTTCAGGACTGCGTTTGATGATGTCAAAGTGTGCCCAACGACATGTGTTGAATGTAGTGATTTCAGGTCAAAGAATCACACTCACCACCATCACTTTGAGTACTGACTGTGACTACCATGTCATGGTTCCATGTGTCAAACTCACGGTGGGTCTGTACGGTACACTTGTTCTCTAACAAGTACCTATGTGTTTGGTTTGATATCTCTATATCATGACTAATGAGATTCTATCATCAACCAACATCACAATCTAGTCTTGTGTGTCATTGCCGTCTATCAACCTTCCACAATGACATCCGACTAGGGACATAACAAGAATGTACAAACTCTTAGCATCCGTATGATCTCATCGTTCATGTCCTCAACCTGAAAGCATACGTCATTGAGTACTGTCATTCTCTAGACATTCAATCTGTTCTGTCACTATCTTATATGACTGAACCAGAAAGAATTGGAAGCTTGCCTTTGATGTTTATCAAATCAATCTTAATGTATCCCACCAATCATCTCATGATTGGCTCTCAGGATATACATACCAACAGACTCCCACTTGCACTGTGAGCCAATCACCCTTGAATCATATTCATAGTGATCTTCAAACATGTCCCACATGTTACTGTGCTCTAGTGCGAACATAGTGAGTTATGGCAACACCTTGCCAAAGTCATTATTAATTGCATGTCTCACATCTCTTCATTGTACGTCACACGTATGAGATTGAGTTGTGGTAATATGCGATCTAGTATTCCTTTGCTAACCTTTAGCCACATTGCATGATCAAGGATTCCATACTTGTCATCAATGAGAGGAATATCTATAAGTTCATCTCATGAACTTCTAGATCCATATAGTATCCATTGCTGTTCTCTAACACATAGATACTCAGCATTTCCTTTTAAATGGTTTTATTGGAACACTTCCAATTATCAACAAACTTTCACTCATATATATTTTGCGATTAATTTTCTGTCCTTTCAGAAGTTCGCATCAATGTAACTCTTTACATTGAACTCTTCCTTATCTCCATAGAACTAGTACTTCACAAGTACTTATCAAGTTCTCATGGTATTCTAGTAACCCTTACTGGAAGTAGACATACATCTACTCGTCATGTCTCACATACGAGTTATCAGGATGAGCACATTAAATTATCATGTCCTACATACAAGATGATGAATGCATTTTGTTCTTGCCATGCAAGATTATGGGATGATTACATATATGATAGATCCATATCTATTCTTAGTGTTCCCATTCTTCATAAGAATTGGACACTTGGCCTTGGGATACTAACTCCATGTATCATGGACAAGTTTTCTCCCACTGAATCTATGTATACTGAACCCTTCAGTACATATTGCCAATGTATGCTCTCTCCTTTCCAAGTCAAGAGGTTTTCGAGAACTATCTCTATAGATCTCTATTCCTATCACATAGGAAACATCTCTATCTTCCTTAAAGATAATTTCCACTTTTGGATTTCCATTCTAGAACATTTCCATTTCACATCAATATGTGGAATGTGAATACACTCCCACTAATTCACATATCCCTTCTTTATTTTTTTTGACATATCAGTGAAACCCTTTGACTATATCATCAAAATGAAGATCCAATTCTGAGTTGCTTGTACTCAATCAATCACATTGATTAGTCCATTATAACTTATAGACTTCATTTGCATTAGTGGATTCATAAACCTTATAGGTTGTGTCACGTACACATCCTTGTTTTATTCCTCACAGGAATGCATTTTTAGTATCCATATGCCAAATGTCTTAGTCATTAAGTTGCAATCAACAAGCATCATCCTTCTCAAAATGTTATCCATGTGTCTTAACACTTAAGACTTATTCGCACTTATGGATTTCATCCCAATGAGTGCTACCATCAAGGTCAAACCTTACGGTTTACATGGAAGTCATTTAGGATGTAATGGTCATCTACCATAACTCAAAATTCGGTTCCTCTCATTCATCTAGATAGTTGACTCATCACATGACCAACTCATCATATAGATGATCGAGATGTATCTGTCAAGGATATAAGAACTCACAACCTTTGTGATTCTTAATGTCCTTTATTAGTGTGGGATATTCTTTATTTAAGAAGAATTTAGTTATTTGATAATCATTCTCTAACTCCTTAGAGTATGATTCCTTCTTGATTTAGACATCACCATGCCTTAATCATGAGTTCACTATGATACATTATCATAATCACTCATAAGGATTTCAAACATTTGGTCCAATTATTTCATTCATTGATCTCATCAAAAATTAACACTTTACCAAATTTGCACTTCATCTATGATATTCTTGAACCCTTCAAGATATTCATATTGGTATTTCTCTAAACACCATTTGAAGTATTAGCATTTGTTCCAATAGGTATGTAAATACATCACATGTATCATACCTAATAGGATAATCATTCTCCCACTACCATTAGTGAAGATTGATTAATCATGTCCAAGATATTCATGTCTCTTACTGGTTCTCTAACCAAAAGAGTCTAGATTTATCCATCACATGGAAACTAGAAATGAATTTCTTATGATTTATGCCAATTTGATTGTTTGAGTTATCAATAACTTTAGGTATCATTTTATCTTATGCATACCATGTATCACAAGATAAACAAGGCATTGCCACAAAGATCATATCTTTATAATTGAAACATCAACTTTATTAATTGCCATCATTGTCATACAATATGCAAAAATAAGGTGTTTCTATCTATTGGCAATATATGAAATAGCAGTTCTCAACTCTATTTCGTGCCCTTTAGGCTGAAATATATTGAAAGATGCTCCTATCTATGGTAGCAACACTTGCTCCAATGATGGGTACTTCTTTCTTGGTCCTTTCACAAAGGCCATCACTTCTTTGCGGATATTGCATATCATATATGATAGATCCATATCTTGGTATCATATACCTCAGATAAAGAAGCAGTTCATTTCATGATACCTTAGGTGGAGATCTCCATCCCCTCCTTCATCTTCTTTTGTTCTTCCAGATATAGAGGGCAATTCCCTCATACACCCTTTCCCCATGTGCCTTGAGGCTGAAGACGGCTTGGATGGCTGGCTAGTATCAGAACACTTCTTTGCTTTGCCCTTGTCCTTGCCCTTAAGAATTACCTTTTCTTTGATCATATCAAAGATTATGGTTTGTCTTTCTTCATATTTGCCTCTACTGTCCTCAACATTTCCAACAACTTTGTCAACACTTGTCAAAGTTGTTCATATTGTAGTTTATCATGAACTGTATGATTCTTGCAACATTTGCAGTATCATACCAATAGCCAACTCTTGGCCTGGAGGGAATCCTTCTTAGTCATGCCTTTCCACATACCCAATCATATTGAGTGTGTGAATACCTTACTGGATCTCCTTCTATCATGACATACTAGGACAATGTCTTGGAGACATCATATGTCTCATGTTGTTTCTGCAATTCATAGTTCAGAGAACACAACATCAAGCACTCCTCATCAATGTCTTCCTCGGTATACTTCCATAAGCATACTTTCAGCCATAGATGTGGTGGGATCGAGTTCATCTGGTTCTGGTATAACTAGGACTTAGAGCTTTCGCTCTTTGATTGAGAACACTTCTCATCATCCTAACCAGTCGTGGAATTATTCCCATTTAATTTGTTGGTCTCAAAGACCGATCGCAAATAAAGTGATTATTGTTGTTTAACCATTTATTTTAACAAAATGAAATATATGCAATTTTAGTCCAAAAACTCATTTTGACTTATTTGATTGATTTGAAAAATTGACGATAAAATTAGGCCTTTAATTAATTATCGCTCCCACTATTTTAGTTCAAATTGATAGCCCTCACCATCAATTCGGAAGATTGCAGCGTACAACCTTCTAGTGGGCAAGATCCATATTTCATCAAGTCATGAGTCAGCTTTGGTTGATCGCCCACAATCTTGACTAGTTAGGTAGGCCATCATGCCAATTGCATCATATGCAACTCTTGACGAATGAACATGCGCAACACCTTGCCATGAACATTCCTTGCCTCTGGGCTTAGACGCTCTAAGAATCACCAATTAAGTCTAACCCAAAAGCTGACACGGTAAACATGCACCCTGCTTTGGCAGAACCTACATGTATACCCTTCACACTTCCCCAAGATAGATGACGCACCACGCTTTGGCGTAACCTACGCTTAGTCGATCGAGTTTTTCATGTGTGCCGCTAATGGAAGGCATATAAGACTTAATATTTAATGAGGGATTTGGTTTTTATGTACATATACATATCCAATCACCACAATACATAGTACATATCATATACATGCTATATCCCACAGAAAACATGCAAAATGATAAAAGTGATGATTATGGCCATCCTAATGTGATTCCTCGAGCCAAGAGAAATCACGGCCATCTAGGTCTACATCACATGCAACCTGTACAAGATGAACTCTGTGCTTTGCCTTCCGAATAGATCAACTCATCACATGAGTGGCCTGCTGGATCTGGTCGGTCGTCTGGGTGCCACCAGCCGATCGGTTGGCTCCTCCAACCGTTCGATTCGCCTGGTTGTCATGCATCTCATCATGGCCGCCACCTTCTTGTCTTGCTCCTCGAACCGGTCATCAAACGATCGGCTCACTCCTTGAACCGATCGTCTGGAACGTCAACCGATCGGTTCACGCCTTGAACTGATCGTCTCAGCTGTCATCAGGATGTCCTCCGTTCTTTGACATAACATGAAATAAAATTCTATCCTATTTTACATTGTAAAAAGAGAAACCCCAAGTTACATTCGGGGGGAGCAAAGGTAGGAAAGAAATCTCAAATTATTTCAAGTTACATCAGGAATAGGAGAAGGAAGATCGGTGCGCAGACCGAGATGCAAACAACCACATACAACCATACACAAATAGGGTTTATTGGCCATAACCACGCTATACATCCACCATAAAACTTGTTTAAGGGCGACGCGTATCGAGTGCATTCATAATACATATCATATATGTAAATTTAGATTTGTGGATTTAGGATTGGATAGCATAAAGCTAATTTTATTCACATCGTATGTAATAAATAAAGGCGACAAACCAAAATCGATCATATCGATAATCCTAAAGTATAGAGCGGTTGACGTGGCTCTGATACCACTGTTGGGTTTTAGGGGAGGCAGATAAGGCAGCGGAAACAAAAATTTTCTCCCCCAAACCCAGAACAAGGAAACACATCAACATCTATACAATAGGAAAGGATGGTTTGTGGAATCATACCTTGTCCCGAGGCTTGCCCGACGACAATACCTTGCGCCTTGCACGGTCTTCACCTCCTGTCTTGGACGGTGTCTGTGCAGCTCCTGATCGCACCGGGACTGACGGGATTGAAGGCTGTCCTCCTAGCGGCAGAAACCTCCCGCCTCTGAAGTAGTCCACACGGACCACCTGGAACTCCAATCTCCTTGTCCCACAAGGAATTGGAAGGAGTCCCACCCTCCTGTCAGCGTACTAGTCGCCAACACACTCTCCTGCCACCAATTGCTTTCTGTAGTTGTCTTTCCCTTGCTATGCCTCCCTTATCAGGTAGTACTTGCTCGAGCTCTCTCTCGGTTACCAAAACAAGAGAGAACGACAACTTCACAGAACAACTGGTTGCACTGAGTTGTACTTTGAGAAGCCCCCAATACCCCTATATATATAGGAGGGTCATGGGACAAGGTTCTCCATCCCGGGCAATGCGGGACTAAAAGCAGGAATAGAAGGGTTCGAGATTTTCCACAAAACAATCAACTCGCAACCTGAACCGATCGGTTCACAACTGAAACGGTCGGTTGGGGACCTGAGCCGGTCGGTTGACACCTCAACCAATCGGTTGGGACACCTCAACCAGTCGGTTCATTTCTGAACCAGTCGGTTCGTGGTACTGATCAGTTCCCGATTGACTTTCCATCTTTTGTTTCTAATTGGTATCGAATACCAATCCTTGTTCCAATCAAATTGGACAAGTGAAACGAAAGGAAAATTCTCTCCAATCCTACTTTCCCAACTTGCTCGGTTGCAACTGTTGAACCGATCATTTCAACACTTGAAGCGATTGTTTCACCCTGTCCATGAGCCGATCGACTCAACACTTGAGCCGACCGGTTCACCAAGCTCAGCCGATCGGTTCATCACATGAGCCGATCGGTTGGGAGTGCAGATTGTGCAAAATCAGTCAATTGTAGTTTCAATCAATCCGATACTTCAATCAATGTGTCCAACACCTTGAACATTATGACATTGAGCTGTCAATTAATTGAGTGTTTAATTGAACTACTAAACTCCTTTAGTAATCAATCTAAACATTGTTTGTGGACAAAACTCCTCTTCCAGGTTAAATCCTATGTGTGTGACCCTGCAGGTCCTTTTCACGTTGGCAGTGAAAGTCCATAACATTTATGACTTCACAAGCAAAGAGCGGTGCCTAGTCACACATCAGTGCTACCCAAGTGAAATAGAAAGTTGGAGAACAACTTTCAATCCTACAATCCGTGAATGGTGTTATAGTGAATGTATAATTCCTTTGTCACTGATATCCCGAATGAACTCGAGGCATGGAACCGTCATCCTGTCAACGTTCATTCACTTTCTTGATCTCAGAGCAGATTGGAAGAGATATGTATGACATCAATATCACATACTGATTCACACATGTGTGCGCACGCCTATTTCAATCATACTCACCAAGTGGCTTTGGATATCAAACTCCCTTAGGAGGGACAAATCCCATATCTATCACTCACCCCTCAAAAGCCCCATGTGTCAAAGCCACCCAATCATCACCTTTATAACAACCCATGTTTCAGGACTGCGTTTGATGATGTCAAAGTGTGCCCAACGACATGTGTTGAATGTAGTGATTTCAGGTCAAAGAATCACACTCACCACCATCACTTTGAGTACTGACTGTGACTACCATGTCATGGTTCCATGTGTCAAACTCACGGTGGGTCTGTACGGTACACTTGTTCTCTAACAAGTACCTATGTGTTTGGTTTGATATCTCTATATCATGACTAATGAGATTCTGTCATCAACCAACATCACAATCTAGTCTTGTGTGTCATTGGCGTCTATCAACCTTCCACAATGACATCTGACTAGGGACATAACAAGAATGTACAAACTCTTAGCATCCGTATGATCTCATCGTTCAGCTCCTCAACCTGAAAGCATACGCCATTGAGTACTGTCATTCTCTAGACATTCAATCTGTTCTGTCACTATCTCATATGACTGAACCAGAAAGAATTGGAATCTTGCCTTTGATGTTTATCAAATCAATCTTAATGTATCCCACCAATCATCTCATGATTGGCTCTCAGGGCATACATACCAACAAAGAGTACATGGACGACTCTAGGACACACTAGATGTCTAATCAACTTTCTCAAAGATTCATTACTATAGCTCCTCTTTACTTCCACATGTTTGTTTTCGTCACATCTAATTACCTAAAAAAACGTGGCAAACCATAAGGGTGAGATCCATGTCCCAGCAAGATATATAACATCTGATGCAGCCCTATTTTAGGGCTCCATCTTGTTCCATTTTTCACTTTATTCACATCTAAACATAGTAGAATGCAAGTTAAATCCATCAATATGAGTATTATTATCAAATGCACTTATGAACATTCTTTGCACTATTTTCAGGTACTTGGACCATACTTTGGATGGATAAGAGAGAAGGAAGGAGTTCTAGGGTTACTCCACTCATGGAGGGGTCCAAAGAAGGCCCTAGGGCTCCCTCAACCTACCCCTAATGGCCAAAGTTCAACATCAAGCAAAGAAGTCCATGGATGATGAAAGTTGAAGTTCATTTAGCCACTTAAGACTCCAACACGGTCGTGGGCATCCACCACGGTTGTTTGAATTATTGTGAAGAATCAATAGGGATGTCAGGGTTTTGCACTAGAGACACCATGATCATAGCCACCAGAATGGTTGTGGCCCACTAAAGACACAACGACCATGGCCATCAGAAGGGAAAACTGTTGTGTCCTCCCACAACGGTCGTTTGAATTTCACACAAGGATCCCCAAAATCAACAGGAAGGTGACCAATTTTACACTTGAATGACCACAGCCGTGGAGACCACCTTGCCCGTGCTGCTCTCCACACTCATGACCTCCTCCAAAATGACCGTGGTACCCACCACGACTGTGGTGCCACTTACCCAACACGACCGTGGCACCCCGCCACGTCTATGGCCACCACCTATACTTAGCCTTTTCACCCCCTTTCACACCTTGTCCGTGTCCACTCCCCCATGACCGTTCCCTACTAGCCCCACCACGGCCGCGGTACATCAACACGACTGTGGTGAACAACCTACCCTACCCATTTTTTATACCACTTTTCCTATTCTACCCCTACTTACCGTAGTGCTTCCCCACCACCTATATATATAGGTGGTGGTTGGGGCATGAATGTTAGGCCCCTAGCCTCCATTACTCTCCCCTACCTACTCCTTGAGCATTCATTGCAATCTCCCTTACATTTATGCTCTCCATCCACCATTTCCACCTCATTTCCACCTTGTAAACCTAGTTTTCTAGGTTTTCTTCCATAATCTCCCATTTTCTCATGCCCATCTGCAGCATTGGAGGAGGAAGGACGTCCCCAAGCTGGTAGGAGGTGAAGAAGGAATATCTCCCCCAATTTCCATGGAGTCCTATCCCCTTCTTCCCCTTTCTTTTGCTATTTCTTTGATCATGTCTAGCTAAGCCCCTAGTGGTGGGCTGTTTGGGGTTCAAATGTGACTTTGATACCATGTTGGGGGAAAATAACTTGTAATGAACATGATTTCTATCTATGATGATTACTTCTTGCTTCTATATCATTTCCTATTTTATTGCATGTGATTTGTGCTTATAACATGGATTGCTTGCTTTGAGATGTTTGATGACACTTAGCCTCTAGAAGGAATTGGAATGCATATAACAATCTTAGGAATGGCTCCTATGTCCAATTAGTGGATCCCCATCTAGCCCCCTTTATTCCTACATACATATCCCTCCTTCTACAAGTGAGTGTGAGATCTAAGTGGCTAGTGTAAGTGTGATTAGTGCAATTACCTAGAGCTTTCTAAAGGCTAGATGGCTAGTGGCATGAGGTGAAAAACCCTCATCTCTACTCCCATTTCTACCATTGTCTCTCAATTTCCCTAATACCACTTACCCTAGAGACCTAGACTTGACAAGTCCTACTAGAATTACACCTAACCCTAGTTATCCAACTAGTAGTATAGGGTACATTCTAATAGCATTTGCCTTGTTGTTTGGTTTGGTAATCTAGATAGAATTATGATAATTGCTTTCTATTTTGAAACTTCCCAACTAATATCAAGTCACACCCCCAAAACGGCCCACCTACCTAATATCATTTCTTAAAACCCACTTTGCCTTCTTATCCTATTCATGCTAGTCTAGTTTAGTTGCTTTTGCTTAATCTAGTTAATTGATTAATCCTCTTCTTTAGGGTTGACTTAGGCTCTTTCTCTCTCTAGTGGTTATCTTAGCTCTTAGTTTATAATTGCTCTACTAGTGTAGTGTAGCTAATATTTGCTCTTGTTTGGCTAGTTGCTTAACCTAGTTCCTTAGACTTGCTTGCTTAGGATAATTTAGGGTTGTGATAACTTAGATTTCACAATTGCCTTTACTTGCTCATTCACCTAGTGTAACAATAAAATAAACCCTTTTTAAACCCTTCAACCCTAGTCTCCGTAATAGGAACATAGCCAATTCTAACCTAGCTCTAGTGCCCCTTCTCTCCCTGAGGATCGACCCCTACTCTTGCCTTTCACCTATGCTACAATAGTACCTGTGCGCTTGTGGGTGACCTATTTGGTTTTGTGATTGACTTTTGTTAGGGTCAATATAAATTTTGAAAGATCCACACATGTGTTTTCCTTTAGGGTTGCATCTAACCACCTTTAGTTGGCTAGTGTGTAGCCTTGATAAGAATCACACCAAGCTTTCTAGCACCGTTGCTGGGGATAGAGGCGCTCGACCTAGCTTTTTAGTGTAGCTTAGCCTTTTCCTATTGCCCTCAAAATTTCCATTCTTTATTCTTTGTTCAATTTTGCATATTGTCATTGTAACTTAGTTTCTTGTTGTTTGTTTGTGTATTGTGCAGGTGACAGTTGTGCATGCGCCACACACATTCTATTTGTACCGACTTGGTGTTGTACGGCCCTAAGATAGGTAGTAGGAGACGCCAAAGCCGCCGCAACCAACACCGATAAGTCGATATGGGTGACCACATGGCATACAACCCCCATGGGAAAGCTCAACAACCTCCACTGCAGCCCAACCACCCACTTCATGAGTATTTCACCCCGAGGAACTACAATTCTCGAATTGCCACCTTAGTTGACCAAATGTTGGGTCAACAGTTCTCCATTCCACCTACACTCCTTGGAATCCTCCCTACCTACTATGATATGAAGAATGAGAATCCCTACCATCACATTGACACATTCCTAGAGATGTGCTCCACCTTCTGTACCCCTGCCACTACTGATGACTCCATCTGGAGGACCCTCTTACCATTCTCTCTGAAGGAAAAAGATAAAGAATGGTACATTTCGAAGCCAGAGTTGGTGACTTGGAATGAGGTCAAGAATGAGTTTCTCAAAAAGTTCTTCCCAATTGCCAAAATGACTCACATGAGAAGGTGTATCACTACCTTTTCCTAGAAGGAAAACGAACCTTTCATGAGGTGTGGGAAAGGTTCCAAAAGCTCCTCCATGACTGCCCCCACCATGAAGTGCCATTATGGCAACTAGTCCAAGCCTTCTATACTGGGCTTGAAGAGTTGATCCAGAACAATATTGACTCATCATGTGGAGGCACATTCATGGCTAAGCCACCAGAGGAGTCATGGCCATTGTTTGAGCACCTTGTTGAAAATTCCCGCCATCGAGTTTCTACAAAAGGGGAACATTGCAGCTGAAACTATGTCCCTCCACCTTCTTCCATAGCTCCAGCCCACAATGTTGCCAACCCCGACATGATGAAGATGATGGCAGACATGATGAATATGATGAAGAACTAAGATGGTGGTTCTTCAACTCAATCCACCACGGCGGTAAGCCGAAGTAGAGGAAGTTCATGACTTACACTCTTTTGGAAACCGGAACAATCAAGGCCCCATGTCCAACACTTACACTCCTGAGTGGAGGAACCATCCCAATTTCTTATGGAAGCAAAAAAATGAAGATGGACAGGGACAAGGGCAACCAAGGCCACACTATAGCTCCAAGTTTGAAGATGAAGTGCTTGGAAGATTAAGAAGCCTAGATGAGGTGAAGAAGGATGTATCATCACATGGTCAGTCTATCAGTCATCTTGAGAAAAGACTAGATCAAATCTCTCTCTCAGTTGCTAGGAGGGAAGAAGGAAGACTTCCATGTCAACCAATGCCGAATCCAAACAATGATGGCACTTTCCTAGGAAACACTTAAAGTTCATATGCTCCTCCTTCATACCAAATACTTCCAAATCACTATGCTCCATCGCCTCCTCAAGCGCCTCTCAACTATCAATATGCTCCACCTCCACCTCAATCATACCAACATCCACCTCCGCAATACCACCCCCATCCACAAAAACAACAACCACCACAACAACCACAACTGCAATTCAACCTCCAAAACCAAAATTCACCTCATCAAAGGACACCACCACCCCAACAACAAAAACCACCTCCACAAGCCTCTTCTTCTACTACCCATGAGCATGTGAAGGCAGTGACTATTTTGAGGAGTGGCTGGACTTTGGAACACCCCCGTGATACTATTGTTGTTGATAGAGGTAATATTGTGACTAGACATGTTGATATTGAGATACAACTTGACGATACTGTGATGAGAGCCAGAGTTGATACTGTGACACCAGTGAGAACACGTTACACTAAACGAGATTACTCAAAACATAAAACACAATCAATCACCAATTAACCACATACCCAAAAATATGAGTAAATTAAAACCGATTTCAACATCAACACCTGCTCAGAAACATTTATGTAAGATCCCAACATCTTTCTTTTATCCATACTATGGAAAGAATTTGATACAAATTGTTCTATTGACTTAGCCACAACATATATACACAGGAGAACAATATTTGTATATGCCACACAAACAAGCATGAATATGCTAACAAAAGTTCGATTCATTTGAAACACCATATACAAACTTTTCCTGCCCAGACCTGAGAGTACAGGGACAACTCTAGGACACACTAAACATCTAATCAACTTTTTCAAGGATTCATTACTATAGCTCCTCTTTGCTGCCACATGTTTGTTTTCGTAACTTTTGATTACCTAACAAAGAATGTGGCGAACCACAAGGGTGATACCCATGTACCAGTAAGAGCTATAACCTCCAACAATGCTTATTGATTACAACATTTTAAATAGTAGATAACAAAGTAGTTGGAGTATTTAATAATCAATTGAACAGATTGAACAATTCAAGTATACTAAAAAGATTAAGCAAATCATCTTAGCAACAAGTATGATCATCAATGCATATATGGATAACAAATAAATCCATTTCTCTGGATAGATATCTACTCAAATATCATCAAATTGCATCTAATAACAATCATTATCATTAATCTGTCTATTATCATATTCCTTGCTAATAGAACAAGCAATCTAGTAGCATAAGCATCCCTGACATCATGAATATGTCTAGTAACATAACATGGCTATCAATATTGGCATCTCAAATAAAGGGAACAAATCTATATCATAAGTAGAACTAACATCACAACATAATTAAATGCATAGGAATGATTAGCAGTTTAAGCATCTATAATTACATAGGCATGGCTAGAAATATTAAACATAGCTAGAAGCATCCTCTTAACCATCAGTGTCAGTATATTTGACAACATAAGCATGTTTACAACATGAGCATAAATACAACATAAGCATATATATTATCTCTTATTATACTATACATGATCTCAATGAAAAAAGAAAACAAGGGTTATCATTCAATATGAAGCGCTATGTATAACCCTAAATAGATATGCTACACAACTATCTTACATCTTTTGTTATGCCCTGATGAATTTGAAGATTCCACTCAAAATCCAACTGACCATTGCTAAGTTGCAATCAGTGCCATACAAGATCTAGGAAGAGTCAGACTCCTAAAATCTTCTCTACCCTCGGTCAGTACGGGTCCACCACAGTGACACATAAGGTCAAGCTGCTAATAGCCTAGTCCGTCCTTGGTACAGGTCACGACACTAGTGAAAGGAGGTAGGTACGCATACTCTACCATCCGAGGTACAACCACATTTGTCCTCCAATCTTGTCACATATATAATCACCGAGACATGACCACAGCTGTTCTCATTCACATCAGATGTATGAGGCATGACCATATCCATCCTACACAACCTGCATTGTGGACGACAAGGATATATCCTCAACTTGCCACCCCCACATACTCAACAGTGTGCGCTCCGAGTTTCCCTTAGGAATACTTGTTTCATCATATGGCAAGTCCTGACACTCATATGGATCTATGGCACAAGGAACTACATGATTAGAGTTTCACTTGATTAGTTATGCCAATTGGGTGAATTAAGGCTACATCAAACAAGTGGACATACAAACCCTAATTCACTTCTAACAAGCATATAAATATCACAACTTCAAAAGATATAAAACGCGTGAAACATAATTTCTCATCTCATCATCACATGGTACTATTCACTTGCCATTCATGAGGCTACACTAGTCATCATACTATCACAAGATATAAACCCTTTTCACAATATCACACGATATCAACCCTTATCAACACAAGAGGATTACACCTCATTCAAGGCTCAACCATGACCAAAGGTCATTAAGACCATCATACTATCACAAGATATAAATCCTTTTCAAAATATCACAGGGTATCAACCCTTATCAACACGAGGATTACACCTCATTCCGGGCTCAACCATACCCAAAGGTCATTAAGACCATCATACTATTCCCTGTAAGATCATCATTATCTTTCCATACCTTATAACAAGGCTCAACAACATCACTTACATATAATACACCAGATCAACACAATATTGCATTAATGACCTAGGAGATATTCATAAACAATCATAGCAGGGTTATATTAACATTAAGAACATTCCTTTATTACATAAACATGAAAGGAATCTAGATATGATTAACCCTCATCATATTCATAATGCACATGTTTAGCATAAGAAAGTATCAACCATGTGGCTATGATAACCACCAATTAACACATTAAGGTTATGATCATGTTAAGGAGGTTATTCCACCATCATCCCATCATAAAAGAATGTTAAACATGAATACTCATCTTTATCTATTTGTATTAGAGTTAGGTTCAACAAGATAAATTATATTAATGTTACTAATCAACACTTATACCCAAACCCTAACTCACGACATCCCCATTGAATCATGGATGCATAAGGTGAAGCATCACCATCACATTCCATACTATTATCAAGTATGAACCCACACATGAATTAAGGTGTAACCATCGGGTTATAGCATACTAGGGTTTCAACAATAGTAACAGAGCACTCCATGATTGTATTAGTCATTCAAGGACTATTCATATCCAATTACCATCATTTAGTTATATTAAAGCTAGGTATAACAAGCTATACCTCATTAGGGTTACATATCAACACAATATGGTTATCATCCCTTCTATTCATATGAGTGAATAGGTAAGACTACCTTATTAAGGGTAACCCTCCATTTGTTCCATCATCATTCAACCCATATCACTATACCACAATGTCACCCAAAACCATTGGATGTTTAAAAGGTAATACCATTGGTTGTTTACATAAGTAAAGACCTTGGATAAACCACCTATAAAGTCCTTGATTTTTTCTATAGAAAGAGTCACCATATAACCCTAGACATCCCTTGATTAACAACACAAAAAGTTCCATTGAGAGTAGGGTAAAACCCAAAATTGATTGTTCATTTAAAACAAGCCATCCGTTGTCAACAAGTAAGCTCCTTAAGTTGATCATATAAAGGAAACCATATAAATCACATTATTAGAGCCAACATATTACATTAGGCTTCATTCCACTATATTGGAGGAATAAACATTAGATCTTGACCATTGGGTCAAGTTCATATGTTAAAACTGTCAATTACAGTATAGGTCCGACCATTGCATCTAGTGACCCAAGAAACCATTGGTCTAAGGCTTAATTGATGTTACAACTATATGATTAACTCACCATAGGTTTTGGAGACATGATCAACCATAATTAGTGACCATTAAGTCACCATTGGTTGTTCAATCAACACTATATTCATTAATCAACATCAAATATTAAGCTAATGTCATCATTAACTAATAACATCAGTAGGGTACTTAATGGTTGATCATTAAACTTCTAATTGATCCAAAAGCTGACCTAAGGGGGTGACCATAAGTTGTCACCATCATTTGAAACCTTTGATCCCGACCATCAGTTGTCATGAAGACAACCCATATGGTTGTTTCATCATCGGGTCATGGGTTTATAAAAGAAACCACCTTAAAACCCTAAAAATGACCATTGGTTGATAGGTGCTTAGCACCATAGGTTGTCAAACTAACCTGATCGAAGTCATATTATACCTTAGTAATAACATACACATGATCACAGGTTCATCTAGAACTGAAATAAGAATAGGGAACATTATAAAAATTGAAATCCAAGTCAAGCATAGCTTTTTAGTGCATGGATCATCATTAAAAATCAAGAACATGAGCTAGAAAGCTTATGGTAAGCAATAAACATGGAGCAAGTTATAAAACATGCCTCTAATTAGAAGATAAACTCCCAAACAAAAGAAAACATGAGCAGGTAGGGTAGGAAATCTAAGCATAAGCTGTGAACTCGTCCATCTAGCACCTTTCTTCATCAAATGAGCAAACCCTAAGCATAATGAGCAAGAAAGGTAGGGTTTTAGAGCTTTAGAGAAATTTATACCATGTAACAACAAGGTTCTGACTTGGAGAAAGGTAGGAGGAAGGATAAAAAAGAAATAAGCAGAGGAAATAAGGGGATTATTACTCTTTTAGGTCAAGATCACCAGAAGGAAGCCTTTTAAACCCTAAAAGGAAATCAATTGCAACCCTAGATTCTTTTTCCAACAGGATCCCTCCTTTCTTCTTCCTTGGACAGGAAATTCACAGCATAACAGAGGGATAACAAGGTTCATAGAAGGAGGGATGTTCTGGAGAGAAAACGACTCATTTTGATGCTTAGGGATAAGTATATGAAACTTTAAGATAAAGAAAAAGAAAAAGAAAAAGTTGAAGTTTTAGTATCTTTCCAATTGTCCATGGCCTTAAACTATTAAGAATATACAAGCACACACACAATAAGCTCCACCACCGTCCATAGAGACATATTTATCCCTAGTTTCTTGAATTTCAAAGCAAAATAAATAATTCATTAGTTGATAGCTACTAAAGGTAGCTCATCCATAAAGGGGTAAACCCTAAAATTCCCTTGGAGAAAATACATTCAAACCAAGGATTAAATAGGTGTACCATGGATAAAAAAGATCAATAATGATGATAGAGTATCCAAGGAACATAATGCAAGTGATAAATTGCAAAGAAAACCTCTCAATTGGGTAAATTGCATAAAAGTCCAAAATGTGCATAAAATTGCATAACTTACTCAAACAATGTCCAAATTGGACCAAATTTGAAAATTAAGATTGTATTATGATTTAAAAGAATATCACAAGGTTAAATTAGGGTTATAATAATTCAATTATCATAATTAATCTTATTCAACTCATTAAGCAAGTTTAGGGGCCTTACAACTATAAACCCCTAATAGGGATTTCGCCCCCGAAATCCAAGGTAAACAAAGATGGGTACTTCCTTTGCACCTCATCCTATTACCTTCACATGGTTACTTGCATATCATGGTGATGTCACATCATTCATACATATCTTATCTTGGGTCAGCACAAAAACTCCCAGTTAAGAAGACATTTGCAAATATTGAACATAGAAATTTGTTGTGCCACCTGTACAAATCTAATAGTAACTTTCAACTTTAAATTCTAGCTTGTTGGTATGTATGCCCTGAGAGCCAATCATGGGATGATTGGTGGGATACATTAAGATTGATTTGATAAACATCAAAGGCAAGCTTCCAATTCTTTCTGGTTCAGTCATATGAGATAGTGATAGAATAGATTGAATGTCTAGAGAATGACAGTACTAAATGACGTATGCTTTCAGGTTGAGGACCTGGACGATGAGATCATACAGATGCTAAGAGTTTGTACATTCTTGTTATGTCCCTAGTCGGATGTCATTGTGGAAGGTAGATAGACAACAATGACACACAAGGCTAGATTGTGGTGTTGGTTGATGAGAAAATCTCATTAGTCATGATATAGAGATATCAAACCAAACACATAAGTACTTGTTGGAGAACAAGTGTACTAGACAGACCCACCGTGAGTTTGACACATGGAACCATGACATGGTAGTCACAGTCAGTACTCACAGTGACGGTGGTGAGTGTGATTCTTTGACCTAAAATCACTACACTCAACACATGTCGTTGGGCACACTTTGACATCATCAAACGCAGTCCTGAAACATGGGTTGTTAAAAAGGTGATGATTGGGTGGCTTTGACACATGGGGCTTTTGAGGGGTGAGTGATAGATATGGGATTTGTCCCTCCCGAGGGAGTTTGATATCCAAGGCCACTTGATGAGTAGGATTGAGATAGGCGTGCACACGCATGTGTGAATCAGTATGTGATATTGATGTCATACATATCTCGTTCAATCTACTCTGAGATCAAGAAAGTGAATGAACATTGACAGGATGACTGTTCCATGCCTCGAGTTCATTCGGGATATTAGTGGCAAAGGAATTATACATTCGCTGTAACACCATTCACAGATTGTAGGATTGAAAGTTGTTCTCCAACTTTCTACTTTCACTTGGGTAGCACTGATGTGTGACTAGGCACCGCTCTTTGCTTGTGAAGTAATAAGTGTTATGGACTTTCACTGCCAATGTGAAATGGACCTACAGGGTCACACACACAAGATTTAACCTGGAAGAGGAGTTTTATCCACAAGCAATGTTTAGATTGATTACTAAAGGAGTTTAGTAGTTCAATTAAACACTCAATCAATTGATAGCTCAATGTCATAATGTTCAAGGTGTTGGACACATTGATTGAAGTATCAGATTGATTGAAATCACAATTGACTGATTTTGCACAATATGCACTCCCAACCGATCGGTTCATGTGATGAACCGGTCGGCTGAGCTTGGTGAACCGGTCGGCTCAAGTGTTGAGCCGATCGGCTCAAGATCAGGGTAAACTGATTGCTTCAAGTATTGAAATGATTGATTCAACTGGTGCAACCGAGCAACTTGGGAAAGTAGGATTGGTGAGAATTTTCCTTTCGTTTCAATTGCCCAATTTGATTGGGAAATAGGATTGGTATTCGATACCAATTAGAAACAAAAGAAGGAAAGTCAACCGAGAACCGACCAGGACCACCAACCGACTGGTTCACTTGTGAACCGACCAGTTGAGGGGTCCCAACCAATCGGTTGAGGTGTCAACTGACCAGTTCAGGTCCCCAACCGACCGTTGCAGTTGTGAAACAATTGGTTCAAGCTGCGAGTTGGTTGCTTTTGTGGAAAATCTTGAACCCTTCTACTCCTGCTTTTAGTCCCGCATTGCCCGGGATAGAGAACCCTGTCCCATGACCCTCCTATATATATAGGGGTATTGGGGGCTTCTCAAAATACAACTCGGTGCAAACCAGTTGCTCTGCAAAGTTGTCGTTCTCTCTGGTTTTGGTAATCAAGAGAGAACCCGAGCAAGTGCTACCTGAAAAGGGAGGCACAACAAGGGAAAGACAACTGCAGTTGCGACTGGTAGCAAGAGAGTGTGTTGGCGACTAGTACGCCAACATGAGGGTGCGACTCCTTCCAATTCCTTGTGGGACAAGGAGATTGGAGTTCCAGGTGGTCCGTGTGGACTACTTCAGAGTCGGGAGGTTACTGCCGCTCAGGAGGACAACTGTCAATCCCGACAGTCCCGGTGAGAGGAGGAGTCATCAATCCCGATGCGACCAATAGCTGCATAGACACCGTCCAATACCGGAGGTGAAGACCGCATAAGGCGTGAGGTATTTTCGCCGAGCAAGCCTCGAGACAAGGTATGATTCCATAAACCATCCCTTTCCTATTATATAGACGTTGATGCGTTTTCTTGTTCTGGGTTTGGGGAGAATTTTTTTTTGTTTCCGCTGCCTTCTCTGCCTCCCCTAAAACCCAACAGTGGTATCAGAGCCACGTCAACTGCTCTATATTTTAGAAATATCGATATGATCGATTTTGGTTTGTCGCCTTTATTTATTGCATACGATGCGAATAATATTGGCTTTATGTATGTCCAATCCTAAATACACAAATACCAAATTTACATATATGATATGTATTATTAATGCACTCGACACGCGTCGCCCTTAACGAGTTTTGTGGTGGATGTATAGTGTGGTTATGGCCAATAAACCCTATCTGTGTATGGTTGTATGTGGTTGCTTGCATCTCGGTCTGCGTACCGATCTTCCTTCTCCTATTCCTGATGTAACTTGAAATAATTTGAGATTTCTTTCCTACCTTTGCTCCCCCCGAATGTAACTCGGGGTTTATCCTTTTAACAATGTAAAATAGGATAGAATTTTATTTCTTGTTATGTCAAAGAACGGCAGACATCCTGACGACAGCTGAGACGATCGGTTCAAGGCGTGAACCGATCAGTTGACGTTCCAGACGATCGGTTCAAGGAGTGAGCCGATCGGTTGATGACCGATTCGAGGAGCGAGACGAGCGGTGGCGACCATGATGAGATGCACGACGACCAAGCGAACCGATCGGTTGGAGGAGCCAACCGATCGGATGGTGGCACCCAGACGACCGGGCCAGGATGAGCAAGTCAATCATGTGATGAGTTGATCTACTCGAAAGGCAAAGCACATATTTCATCTTGTACATGTTGCATGTGATGTAGACCTAGATGACCGTGATTCCTCTTGGCTCGAGGAATCACATTAGGATGGCCATAATCATCACTTTTATCGTTTTGCATATTTTCTGTGGGATATAGCATGTATATGATACGTACTATGTATTGTGGTGATTGGATATGTATATAAAAACCAAATCCCTCATTAAATATTAAGTTTTAGATGCCTTCCAAATGGAACACATGTGAAAAACTGGATCGACCAAGTGTGGGCATGCCCAAGCGTGGTGCACCGTCTATCTCGTGGAAGCGTGAAGGATGGATATGTGGGTCTGCCCAAGCAGGGTGCATATTCATCGTGTTGGCTTTGGGTCGGACTTAACAAGGTGACCTAGATAGGATCTAGCACCTTGAGGCATGGAGATGATCATGGCAAGGAGTTGCATATGACATCTTATCAAGAGTTGCATATGATGCAATTGGCAAGAGTTGCCTACCTGAGAGATCTAAGTTGTGGGTGACAGCCCAAGCTGGTCCATGACTTAGAGGATTTCAGGATCTTGCCCACTAGAAGGTTGTACGCTGCAATCTTCCGAATTTATGGTTAGGGCTATCAATTTGAAGTAAAATAGTGGGAGCGATAACTAATTAAAGGCCTAATTATATCGTCAAACTTTCAAATCAATCAAATTTTCAAAAATGAGTTTTTGGACTAAAATTGCATATTTTCTTTTGTAGTTCAAATGGCAACAAACAACCATCACTTTTCTTTGCGATTGGTCCTTGACAAGGACAAGCTAAATGGGGCAAACTTCCACGACTGGTATCAGACATTGAGAATTGTTCTCACTCAAGAGCGTAAGCTCTATGTCTTGGATACTCCAATTCTAGAGGAACCCGCTCCTAATGCACCAAAGATAGAAAGGGATGCTTACAAGAAGCATTCTGATGATGCCATTGATGAAAAGTGCTTGATGTTGTGTTCTATGAACCATGAGTTGTAGAGACAACATGAGAACATGGGTGTCATTGAGATGATTAAGCATCTCAAGGAACATGTATGAAGATCAGGCACGACAAGAGAGATACAATGGCTCAAGGGCACTGTTCAAGTGCGTCATGACAGAAGGAGATCCAGTTGGTCCTCACACACTCAAGATGATTGGGTATGTAGAGAACCTACAGAGACTGGGATTTCCACTGAGCCAAGAGTTGGCTACTGATGTGATACTGCAATCATTGCCAGAATCCTACAGTCAGTTTGTGATGAACTACAACATGAACAACTTTGATAGGCCACTATCAGAGTTGTTGGGCATGTTGAGGACAGCTGAGATACAGATGAAGAAGGACAAGCCTAAGTCTGTGATGGTGATCACGAACAAGAAAGGAAAGTCCAAGCGCAAGGGCAAGGGCAAGGGCAAGGGCAAGGGCAAAGCTAAGAAAGGTTCTGATGCTAGCCAGGAGCCCAAGACATCTTCATCTCTCAAGGCCAAGGGAGGCGTGACCAAGAAAGGAAATTGCCATCATTGTCAAAAGCCAGGACATTGGAAAAGGAATTGTCCTCTCTATTTGGAAGAACAAAAGAAGAAGGAGGCGACAGAAGTCTCTACTTAAAGGTGTCATGAAAGTAAACTTGTAACACTTTTGAGGTATATGATACCAAGATGTAAAGTGTAAAGCACTCATAATTGGGGCAAGTGTTGCTGCCATAGATAGGAGTACTTTAGTTTATTTTCAGCCTATAAGGCATGTAATACAGTTATGAACTGCTATTTCATATTTGCCAATAGATAGAAACACTTTATTTTTGCATATTGTATGACAATGATTGCAATCAATAAAGAGATGTTTCAATTTATAAAGATGTGATCTTTGTGGCAATGCCTTATTTATCTTGTGGTATTTGATATGCATAAGATAAAATGATACCTAAAAGTTATTGATAACTCAAACAATCAAATTAGCGTCAATCATGAGAAATCCATTTCTAGTTTCCATGTGATGTATAAATCTAGACTCTTTTGGTTAGAGAACCAGTAAGAGACATGAGTATCTTGGACATGATTAATCAATCTTCACTAAAGGTAGTGGGAGAATGATTATCCTATTAGGTATGATACATGTGATGTATTTACTTACCTATTGGAACAAATGCTAATACTTCAAATGGTGTTTAGAAGAAATACCAATATGAATATCTTGAAGTGTTTAAGATTATCATAGATGAAGTTCAAATTTGGTAAAGTGTTAATTCTTGATGAGATCAATGAATGAAATACTTGGACTAAATGTTTGAGATCCTTATGAGTGATTATGATAATGTATCATAGTGAACTGATGATTAAGGCATGGTGATGTCTAAATCAAGAAGGAATCATTCTCTAAGGAGATAGAGAATAATTATCAAATAACTGAATTCTTCTTAATAAAAGTATACCCCACAATAATAAAGGATATTAAGAATCACAAGGAGTTGTAAGTTCTTATATCCTTGACAGATACACCTTGATTATCTATGTGATGAGTTGTTCATGTGATGAGTCAACTATCTAGATGAATATGAGGAACCAAATTTTGAGTTATGGTTTATGACCATTACATCCTAAATGACATTCATGTGATCCATAAGGTATGACCTTGATGGTAGCACCCATTGGATGAAATCCATAAGTGCAATTGAGTCTTAAGTGTTAAGACACATGGATAACATTTTGAGAAGGATGATGCTTGTTGATTGTAACTTAATGACTAAGATATTTGGCATATGGATACTAAAACCGCATTCCTATGAGGAATAAAACAAGGATGTGTACGTGACACAACCTATAAGGTTTATGAATCCACTAATGCAAATGAAGTCTATAAGTTACAATGGACTAATCAATGTGATTGATTGAGTACAAGCAACTCAGAATTGGATCTTTACTTTGATGATATAGTCAAAGGGTTTGACTGATATGTCAAAGATAAAGAAGGGATCTGTGATTTAGTGGGAGCGTGTTCACATTCCACATATTGATGTGAAATGGAAATGTTCTAGAATGGAAATCCAAAAGTGGAAATTATCTTTAAGGAAGATAGAGATGTTTCCTATGTGATAGGAATAGAGATCTATAAAGATAGTTCTCAAAAATCTCTTGACCTGAAAAAAGAAAGCATACATTGGCAATCTTTACTGAAGGGTTCAGTATGCACAGATTCAGTGGGAGAAAACTTGTCCATGTTACATGGAGTTAGTATCCCAAGGCCAAGTGTCCAATTCTTATGAAGAATGGGAACACTAAGAATAGATATGGATCTATCATGTATGTAATCATCCCATTATCTTGCATGTATAGACATGGCAAGAATAAAATGCATTCATCATTTTGTATGTATGACATGACAATATGATATGCTCATCCTGATAACTCGTATGTGAGACATGACGAGTGGATGTCTATCTATTTCCAGTAAGGGTTACTGGAACACCATGAGAACTTGATAAGTAGTTGGGAAGTATTAGTTCTATGGAGATGAGGAAGATTTTAATGTAAAGAGTTACATTGATGCGAACTTCTGAAAGGACAGAAAATTAATCGCAAAATATATATAGGATATATAAAAGTGAAAGTTTGTTGATAATTGGAAGTGTTCCAATAAAACCATTTAAAAGGAAATGCTGAGTATCTGTGTGTTAGAGAACAACAGTGGATACTATATGGATCTGGAAGTTCATGAGATGAACTTATAGATATTCCGGTCATTGATGACATGTATGGAATCCTTGATCATGCAATGTGGCTAAAGGTTAGCAAAGGAATACTGGATCACATATTACGGCAACTCCATCTCGTACGTATGACGTACAACGAAGAGATGTAAGACATGCAATTTATACTGACTTTGGCAAGGTTTTGCCATAACTCACTATGTTGGCACAAGAGCACAGTAACATGTGGGACATGTTTGAAGATCACTATGAATATGATTCAAGGGTGATTGGCTCGCAGTGCAAGTGGGAGTCTGTTGGTATGTATGCCCTGAGAGCCAATCATGGGATGATTGGTGGGATACATTAAGATTGATTTGATAAACATCAAATGCACGCTTCCAATTCTTTCTAGTTCAGTCATATGAGATAGTGATAGAATAGATTGAATGTCTAGAGAATGACAGTACTCAATGACGTATGCTTTCAGGTTGAGAACCTGGACGATGAGATCATACAGATGGTAAGAGTTTGTACATTCTTGTTATGTCCCTAGTCGGATGTCATTTTGGAAGGTAGATAGACAACAATGACACACAAGACTAGATTGTGGTGTTGGTTGATGACAGAATCTCATTAGTCATGATATAGAGATATCAAACCAAACACATAGGTACTTGTTGGAGAACAAGTGTACCAGACAGACCCACCGTGAGTTTGACACATGGAACCATGACATGGTAGTCACAGTCAGTACTCATAGTGATGGTGGTGAGTGTGATTCTTTGACATGAAATCACGACACTCAACACATGTCGTTGGGCACACTTTGACATCATCAAACGCAGTCCTGAAACATGGGTTGTTATAAAGGTGATGATTGGGTGGCTTTGACACATGGGGCTTTTGAGGGGTGAGTGATAGATATGGGATTTGTCCCTCCTAAGGGAGTTTGATATCCAAGGCCACTTGATGAGTAGGATTGAGATAGGCGTGCGCACACATATGTGAATCAATATGTGATATTGATGTTGTACATATCTCGTTCAATCTACTCTGAGATCAAGAAAGTGAATGAACGTTGACAGGATGATTGTTGCATGCCTTGAGTTCATTCGGGATATCAGTGGCAAAGGAATTATACATTCGCTGTAACACCATTCACGGATTGTAGGATTGAAAGTTGTTCTCCAACGTTCTACTTTCACTTGGGTAGAACTGATGTGTGACTAGGCACCACTCTTTGCTTGTGAAGTCATAAGTGTTATGGACTTTCACTGCCAATGTGAAATGGACCTGCAGGGTCACACACATAGGATTTAACCTGGAAGAGGAGTTTTATCCACAAGCAATGTTTAGATTGATTACTAAAGGAGTTTAGTAGTTCAATTAAACACTCAATCAATTGATAGCTCAATGTCATAATGTTCAAGGTGTTGGACACATTGATTGGAGTATCAGATTGATTGAAATCGCAATTGACTGATTCTGCACAATCTACACTCCCAACCGATCGGTTCATGTGATGAACCGGTTGGCTGAGCTTGGTGAACCGGTTAACTCAAGTGTTGAGCCGATCGGCTCAAGATCAGGGTAAACCGATTGCTTCAAGTGTTGAAACGATCGATTCAACTGGTGCAACCGAGAAACTTGGGAAAGTAGGATTGGTGAGAATTTTCCTTTCGTTTCAATTGCCCAATTTGATTGGGAAATAGGATTGGTATTCGATACCAATTAGAAATAAAAGAAGGAAAGTCAATCGGGAACTGACCATGACCACCAACTGACCGGTTCACTTGTGAACCGACCGGGTGAGGGGTCCCAACCGATCCATTGAGGTGTCAACCGGCCGGTTCAGGTCCCCAACCGACCGTTTCAGTTGTGAAACGATCGGTTCAAGCTGTGAGTTGGTTGCTTTTGTGGAATATCTCGAACCCTTCTACTCTTGCTTTTAGTCCCGCACTGCCCGGGATAGAGAACCCTGTCCCATGACCCTCCTATATATATAGGGGTATTGGGGGCTTCTCAAAGTACAACTCAGTGCAAACCATTTGCTCTGCAAAGTTATCGTTCTCTCTGGTTTTGGTAACTGAGAGAGAGCCCGAGCAAGTGCTACCTGAAAAGGGAGGCACAGTAAGGGAAAGACAACTGCAGTTGCGACTGGTAGCAGGAGAGTGTGTTGGCGACTAGTATGCCAACAAGAGGGTATGACTCCTTCCAATTCCTTGTGGGACAAGGAGATTGGAGTTCTAGGTGGTCTGTGTGGACTACTTCAAAGGCGGGAGGTTACTACCTCTCAGGAGGACAACTGTCAATCCCGACAGTCCCGGTGAGAGGAGGAGTCATCGGTCCCAGTGCGACCAGGAGCTGCACAGACACCGTCCAATACCGGAGGTGAAGACCGCGCAAGGCGCGAGGTATTGTCGCCGAGCGAGCCTCGGGACAAGGTATGATTCCACAAACCATCCCTTTCCTATTATATAGACGTTGATGCGTTTCCTTGTTCTGGGTTTGGGGAGATTTTTTTTTTGTTTCTGCTGCCTTCTCTGCCTCTCCTAAAACCCAACATAGCTATCATCCTAAAATTATATCTATTGTATCAACAAACCATCTATCCTTGATAGAGGCATTGCCCAGCTATCACTAGACCATACACAACATTATAGAGTCACTTTTGTTTTTCCTTCCAAATAACATTTATAGGATCATCATCAACTCTCTCTCTCTCTCTCTCTCTCTCTATGGGAGAGGAATACTTGGAATGTTCATTTAATAAACATCTCTAACCTTCACATATTTCTCATACTATTGATACATCTTGAATACTAGGATTCATTACCTTGGTATCCACCTCATGTGCTATAAGGAACTCACATCATTATCTCATCCACTTTTGCCAACATAACAAATATCAAGACATATAAGAGGAGTCTTCCTAATTATTGAAAGGCTCAAAAGCAAAATCAGCACAAACTTTATGATCTTGGAACCATATTCCAAACAATCTTATGCTATAATAAGCTATCCACCCTCATGTTTACAAAGAATCCACACTTACCAAGTGGAAATGATCCACTTGAAAGCTGTGCCCTACAAAGGAAAAACACAAAAGGAAACATACTTCCCATATCATAGCAGCATTGTTCAAGGGTCACTAGCAAAAAGGTAACCAATTCTATTTTCATTATGCAGGTTACAACTTCTTATGTATCATTTTACCCTTTTCATTTTGGGTTCCTTGCCATTAGCATAGGAATCATCATGATTAACATATCTCATTACTCCTTCCTTGATGACTATTTATCACACTTGGGTATGTTGTCTTATTTTATTATGTTTTTCAACCACTTATCAACAAGTGAATCATCATATTCCATATTTTCTTCATTAAACATGGATCATCTACCTTAATTTCTTTCACATGTTGTGCTGATTTTACATTAACACTTTCTTACACACATAGGTTGGTCTGAGATTAACTCAGGTTCCACCTTATTCCTTTTTCATTGTTCCCATTTATCTTCTCATTTTGTACTTGTTATAGGAGTTATTTCCATCTTATGTGGATTCATACCTTGATTCACTTTATAAGTATAGACTTATCTATCTTTTACTTTATTATCTTATTGAATCAAATCTTCAAGAACTCCTCTTTTTCTAATTTGTATTCAGATTTAGATTTCATGGTGTTATATCTTTCTCTTATAGTTACCAACATTCAAGTTTTGATAGATTATGATGCAATTCTCATCTTCTTTAAGGTACGATTGAGATATTCATACCATGATTTCTTATTCATCATGCTCTTTAGATTATCTCAAAATGACTACTTGATCATATTATTCAGAAAGATAACAATCTAAGAATTATGTACTTACCTTTCTTCAATAACTGAATACCTGGCCAGGGCACCCAAACACTGAGATTAGGCAATATGCACCAAATTTTTATGTCATATTCGTAATTTTGACATCATCCTAGTCCTAAGTCCTAGTGTTCCTATAGACTCAGTGAACCTAAAACTTTGATACCAACTTGTGATAACTCCTTACACTAAACGAGATTACTCAAAAGATAAAACACAATCAATCACCAATTAACCACATACCAAAAAATATGGGTAAATTAAAACCGATTTCAACATCAACACCTGCTCAGAAACATTTGCATAAGAGCCTAACATCTTTCTTTTATCCATACTATGAAAAGAATTTGATACAAATCGTTGTATCACCTTAGCCACAACATATATATACAGGAGAACAATATTCGTATATGCCACACAAATAAGCATTAATATGCTAACAAAAGTTCGATTCGTTTGAAACACCATATACAAACTTTTCCTGCCTGGACCTGAGAGTACAGGGATGACTCTAGGACACACTAAACATCTAATCAACTTTTTCAAGGATTCATTACTATAGCTCCTCCTTGCTGCCACATGTTTGTTTTCCTCACTTCTGATTACCTAAAAAAATGTGGCGAACCACAAGGGTGAGACCCATGTCCAAGCAAGAGATATAACCTCCAACAACGCTTATTGATTACAAAATTTTAAATAGTAGATAACTAAGCAGTTGGAGTATTTAATAATCAATTGAACAGATTGAACAGTTCAAGTATACTAAATAGATTAAGAAAATCATCTTAGCAACAAGTATGATCATCAATGCATATATATAACAAATAAATCCATTTCTCTGGATAGATATCTACTCAAATACCATCAAATTGCATATAATAACAATCATTATCATTAATTTAACTATCATCATATTCCTTGCTAACAACACAAGCAATCTAGTAGCATAAGCATCCCTGACATCATGAATATGTCTAGTAACATAACATGTCTATCAATATTGGCATCTAAAATAAAGGAAACATATCTATATCATAAGTAGAACTAACATCATAGCACAATTAACTGCATAGGAATGGTTAGAAGTTTAAGCATCTATAATTACATAGGCATGGCTAGCAATATTAAACATAGCTAGCAACATCATCTTAACCATCAGTGTCAGTATATTTGATAACATAAGCATGTTTACAACATGAGAATAAATACAACATAAGCATATCTATCATCTCTTATTGTACTACACATGATCTCAGTGAAAAGAAAGCAAACAAGGGTTATCATCCAATATGAAGCGTTGTGTATAACCCTAAATAGATATGCTACACGATTATCTTACATCTTTTATTATGCCCTGAGGAATTTGAGGATATCACTCAAAATCCAACTGACCACTGCTAAGTCAAAATCAGTGACATACAAGATCTAGGAATAGTCAGACTCCTAAGATCTTCTCTGCCCCTGTCAGTACGGGTCCACCACAATGACACACAAGGTCAAGCGGCTAACAGCCTAGTTCGTCCTTTGTACAGGTCACGACACTAGTGAAAGGAGGTGGGTACACATACCCTACCATTCGAGGTACAACCACACTTGTCCTCCAATCTTGTCACATATATAATCATCGAGACATGACCACAACCATTCTCATTCACATCAGATGTATGAGGCATGACCATAGCCATCCTCCACAACTTGCATTTTGGATGACAAGGATATATCCTTAACTTGCCACCCCCACATACTCAACAGTATGCACTCCGAGTTTCCCTTAGGAATACTCGTTTCACCATCTGGAAAGTTCTAATACTCAGATGGATCTATGACACATGGCACTACATGATTAGAGTTTCACTTGATTAGTTATGCCAATTGGGTGAATTAAGGCTACATCAAACAAATGAGCATACAAACCCTAATTCACTTCTAACAAGCATATAAATATCACAACTTCAAACGATATAAAACGTGTGAAACATAATTTCTCATCTCATCATCACATGGTACTATTCACTTGCCATTCATGAGGATACACTAGTCATCATACTATCACAAGATATAAATCCTTTTCATAATATCACAGGGTATCAACCCTTATCAATACAAGAGGATTACACCTCATTCAAGGCTCAACCATGCCCAAAGGTCATTAAGACCATCATACTATTACATGATATACATACTTTTCACAATATCACATGGTATCAACCCTTATCAACACAAGAGGATTACACCTCATTCAGGGCTCAACCATGCCCAAAGGTCATTAAGACCATCATACTATTCCCTACATGATCATCATTATCTTTCCATGCCTTATAACAAGGCTCAACAACATCACTTACATATAATACACCAGATCAACACAATATTTTATTAATGTGCTAGGAGATACTCATAAGCAATCATAGCAGGGTTATATTAACATTAAGAACATTCCTTTATTACATCAACATGCAAGGAATCTAGATATGATTAACCCTCATAATATTCATAATGCACATGTTTAGCATAAGAAAGTATCAACCATGTGGCTATGGTAACCACCAATTAACACATTAAGGTTATGATCATGTTAAGGAGGTTATTCCACCATCATTCCATCATATAAGAATGTTAAACATGAATACTCATCTTTATCTATTTGTATTAGAGTTGGGTTCAACAAGATAAATTATATTAATGTTACTAATCAACACTTATACCCAAACCCTAACTCACGACATCCCCATTGGATCATGGATGCATAAGGTGAAGCATAAACATCACATTCCATACTATTCTCAAATATGAACCCACACATGAATCAAGGTGTAACCATTGGGTTATAGCATACTATGGTTTCAAAAATAGTAATAGAGTACTCCATGATTGTATTAGTCATTCAAGGACTATTCATACCCAATTACAATCATTTAGTTATATTAAAGCTAGGTATAACAAGCTATACCTCATTAGGGTTACATATCAACACAATATGGTTATCATCCCTTCTATTCATATGAGTGAATAGGTAAGACTACCTTATTAAGGGTAACCCTCCATTTGTTCCATCATCATTCAACCCATATCACTATGCCACAATGTCACCCAGAACCCTTGGATGTTTAAAAGGTAAGACCATTGGTTGTTTACATAAGTAAAAACCTTGGATAAACCACCTATGAAGTCTTTGATTTGTGCTCTAGAAAGAGTCACCATCTAACCCTAGACATCCCTTGATTAACAACACAAAAAGTTCCATTGAGAGTAGGTAAAACCCAAAATCGACTGCTCATTTAAAACAAGCCATCCGTTGTCAACAAGTAAGCTCCTTAAGGTGATCATATAAAGGAAACCATATAAATAATATTATTAGTACCAACATATTACATTAGACATAATTCCACTGTATTAGAGAAATAAACATTAGATCTTGACCATTGGGTCAAGTTCATATGTTAAAACCATCAATTACAGTATAGGTATGCCCATTGCATCAAGTGACCCAAGAAACCATTGGTCTAAGGCTTATTTGATGCTACAACTATATGATTAACTCACCATAGGTTTTGGAGACCTGATCCACCATCATTAGAGACCATTAAGTCACCATAGGTTGTTAGATCAACACTATATTCATTAATCGACAGTCAAATATTAAGCTAATGTCATCATTAATTAATAACATCAGTGGGGTACTTAATGGTTGATCATTAAACTTCTAATTGATCCCAAACCTAACCTAAGGGGGTGATCATAAATTGTCACTATCATCTAACACATTTGATCCCGACCATCAGTATTCATGAAGACAACCCATAGGGTTGTTGCAATGGTACCATCATCGGGTCATGGGTTTATAAAAGAAATCAACTTAAAACCCTAAAATTGATCGTTGGTTGATAGGTGCTTAGCACCATAGGTTGTCAAATCAACCTGATCCAAGTCATATTATACCTTAGGAATAATATACGAATAATCACAGGTTCATCTAGAACTGAAATCAGAATAGGGAACATTATAAAAATTGAAATCCAAGTCAAGCATAGCGTTTTAGTGCATGAATCATCATTTAAAAGCAAGAACATGATCTAGAAAGCTTATGGTAAGCAATAAATGTGGAGAAAGTTATAAAACTTGCTTCTTATTAGAATATAAACTCCCAAATAGAATAAAAGACAAGTAGGTAGGGTAGGAAATCTAACCATAAGCTGTGAACTCATCCATCTAGCACCTTTCTTCATCAAAAGAGCAAACCCTAAGCATAAGGAGCAAGAAAGGTAGGGTTTTAGAGATTTAGAGCAATTTCTACTATGGAAAGAAAGGTAAGAGGAAGGATAACAAAGAAATAAATGGAGGAAATAAGGGGATTCTTACTCTTTTATGTCAAGATCAGTAGAAGGAAGCCTTTTAAACCCTAAAAGGAAATCAATTGCAACCCTAGATTCTTTTTCCAAGAAGATCCCCACTTTCTTCTTCCTTGGATAGGAAATTTGTAGCATCATAAAGGGAGAACGAGGTTCATTGAAGGAGGGAAGTGGTGGAGAGAAAATGGCTCATTTTGGTGCTTAGGGATAAGTATATGATACTTTAAGATAAAGAAAAAGAAAAAGTTGAAGTTCTAGTATCTTTCCAAGTGTCCATGGCCTTAAACTATTAAGAATATACAAAAAAACACACAAGTAGCTCCCCCACCATCCATAGAGACATGCTAATCCCTGGTTTCTTGAATTTCCAAGAAAAAATAATAATTCATTAGTTGATAGCTACTAAAGGTAGCTCATCCATAAAGGGGTAAACCCTAAAATACCCTTGGAGAAAACACCTTCAAACTAAGGATTAAATAGGTGCTCCATGGCTCAAAAAGCTAAAGAATGATGAGAGAATATCCAAGGAACATAATGAAAGTGATAAACTGCAAATAAACCTCTCAATTGGGTAAATTGCAGAAAAGTCCAAAATATGCATAAAATTACATTACTTGCTCAAACAGTGTCCAAATTGGACCAAATTTGAAACTTCAGCTTGTCTTATGATTTGAAAGCATATCACAAGGTTAAATTAGGGTTATACAAATTCAATTATGATAATTAATCTTATTCAACTCATTAAGTGAGTATAGGGGCCTTACAACATCAGGCAGTGAAACTGTGATACAGAGTAGTGATACCATGATTCCTATGATTCCCGTTGATGATACTATTGATCTGAGCCATTTGGGAGCCCAAATACCCCCATTTCTTGATGATCTTAAGGATCCCTCTGTTGAGAGGAGAAGAAAGAAACATACTGAAGACATCCGAGAGACTTTCAAACAAGTGAAAATCAACATTCCTTTTCTTGATGCGGTCAAGAAATTCCTTCTTATGCTAAGTTCGTGAAAGATTTGTGCACCTTCAAGAGGAAGACAATGGGGATAAACCCAAATAAATTCAAGCTCACCGAGCAAGTGAGCTCAGTTTTGCAGCACACCATGCCAAGGAAGAGGAAAGATCTCGGTGCTCCCATCATTCATGCTACATTAGGGCACATCACATAGATCAAGCCCTTCTAGACTTAGGTTTTAGCATTAACCTAATGTTGTATGATAAGTTTGCTAAGCTCTAAATGGGGAAATTGAGTCCGGCTCATGGTACTTTACAGTTGGCCGACTGATCAGTAAAGACGCCTAGAGGGCATGTGGATGATGTGCTTGTGAGACTTGATGATGAGACTTCTACTTTCTTCCTTGCCAACTTCATTGTCTTAGACATGGAAAAGACACAAGAAGGGTGCCAATCATTTTGGGAAGGCCATTCCTAGCCACAACTGATGTAGTGATTCATGTTAGGACCGAGACTATGTATGTGACATTCATGCACATGAAGATCCGGTTGAACCTCTTAAATCTTCAGCCACAGCTGAGGTGATAGGGGCCATTGAAGAAGATGGATATCTCATCGAGTGCCTTTATGATATTGTCGAGGAATGCCTACATATGTGGATTCAGACTGCCACTCAAGGTAGAGGTTTAGAGCTAATAGTTGAGTTACCAGATGATGATGATGATGATGATGAAGAAGAAGAAGAAGAAGATGAAGAGAATGAGCTAGCCTTAGTGGCTGCAAGTGAAGACCTTCCATCTATTTCTAAACCATTAAAGAACTTCCTTGAAGAACCTCCCACTCTTGATCTGAAGTCACTTCCATAAGGATTGAAGTATGCTTTTATAGGATTAAATGGCACCCTCCCGATGATCATTTCTTCCATTCTCTCACCAGAACAAGAGGAGGCACTGATGAAAGTCCTAAAGAAGAACATCCAGGCCATTGTATGGTCTATAACTGATTTGAGGGGTATTGACCCATCCATCTGTGTACACATGTTCTATTTAGAGGATGATGCAAGGTCAGCCCGCCAAATGCAATGTCAGTTGAATCCAAATATGAAAGAAGTTGTAACTCAAGAGGTTGTGAAGTTTTTAGATGTTGGGATTATCTATCCTATTTTTGACAGCACATGGGTGAGTCCCATCCAGGTTGTACCTAAAAGGGTGGAATCACTGTGGCAAAAAATGTGGATGGTGAGCTTATTCCGGTTAGAGAACAATCAAAGTGGAGAATGTGTGTTGACTACCGGAAGCTCAATGAAAAGACCAAAAAGGATCACTATCCTCTCCCATTTCTTGACCAGATTCTAGAGAGGCTAGTAGGGCAAAGCTTCTATTATTTCCTTGATGGGTACTCTGGATACTTCCAAATTGTTGTGCACCCTGTGGATTAAGAGAAGACAACATTCACTTGCCTAAGTGGTACATTTGCCTACAGGAGAATGCCATTTGGGCTGTGTAATTCCCCTTCTACGTTTCAGATATGTGTGACTTCAATTTTTGTTTATATGCTTGATTCATCATTGGAAGTGTTCATGGATGATTTCTCAGTCTTTGGTAAAACCTTTGATGAATGCTTACTTCATTTGGTTGTTGTCCTTGAGAGATGCGTAAAGGTTCACCTAGTGCTATCTTGGGAGAAGAGCCATTTCATGGTACCCAAAGGCATTGTTTTGGGCCACCAAGTTTCAAAGGATGGGATTGAAGTTGATAGAGCCAAGGTGGGCCTCATTTCTACACTTACTATTCCTTCCACCGTAAGACATGTCTGATCTTTCTTGGGACATGCATGTTTCTACCGCCGCTTCATAAAAGACTTCAGTAAGATCTTGAGACCTCTATGTCACTTGCTTGAGAAGGATGTTGAGTTTCATTTCGATGACAAGTGCATTGAATCCTTCAACCACTTGAAGGAAAGACTATTTTTTGCTCCTATCATGTAGACCCCGGACTTCTCTTTTCCATTCGAGATTATGACTGATGCATCTGACATGGCAGTGGGGGCTGTGTTGGGCCAAAGAGTTGCCCGAATTCCACATGCTATCTACTACACAAGTAGAACTCTAGATGAAGCCCAAAGAAACTACACAACTATCGAGAAGGAGTTGCTTGCATTCATCTTCGCTCTTGACAAATTTAGATCATATCTTCTACAAAACAAGGTGATTGTCTATACAGATCATGCTACTCTAAAATATCTAATGGCAAAGAAAGACTCCAAGCCGAGGTTGATATGATGGATATTGCTGCTTCAAGAGTTCAATATCAAGATTGTAGATAAGAAGGAATTAGAGAATTCTATTGCCGATCATCTCTCCCAGATTGAAGCACCTTTTGATGAAACAAGTAGAATCAAAGAGACATTGCCACATGAGCAGCTGTTCCTACTCTCATCCACTCAAAGGATGTGGTACCAACACATAGCTAACTTATTAGCTAGTGGGAGGATACCAAACACTTGGACAAGAGAGGAAAGCTGAAGGTTATTATCTAAGGCCAAGGATTATGTTTAGGAAGATCCTCACTTGTTCAAGTACTACCCCGACCAACTTATCTGAAGAAGTGTTTTAGAGATGGAGCAGCAAGTAATTCTCTCTATGTGTCATTCTAAAGTTTGTGGAGGCCACTTTAGGGGAAAACGTACTGCTGCCAAGGTTCTTCAAAGCGGTTTCTATTGGCCTTTCTTATTTAAAGACTCTCATGAATTATACAAGTGTTGTTGGAAGTGCCAAAAGGTGGGTACTATCTCTAAGAGGGACATGATGCCGCTATCAACCATTCTAGTGGTGGATGTATTTGATGTTTGGGGGATTGACTTTATGGGCCCTTTTCCCCCTCTTTTGGATATGTCTATATTTTAGTTGCTATTGACTATGTATCAAAGTATTGAGGTTGTTGCAACAAGGACAAATGATCACAAGGTGGTGTGTGACTTCGTGAAATCTAACAACTTTAGTCATTTTGGTATTCCAAGAGCTATGATTAGTGATGGCAGAAGTCATTTCATCCACCACACCTTTGAAGTCTTGCTCAAGAAACATGGGGTGAACCATCGTGTAGCTACTCCTTACCACCCCCAAACAAGTGGTCAAGTTGAGTTGGACAATCGGGAGATAAAGTTCATTCTAGATAAGATGGTGAGACCAGACTGCAAGGATTGGTCACTTTGTCTCAATGAAGCTTTATGGGCATATAGGACTGCAAACAAAGCCCTGATTGACACTACACTGTTCAAGATTGTGTATGGCAAAAGATGCCATTTACCGGTTGAGATGCAACACAAGGCACTATGGGCTTTAAAAGCCATGGATTTTGACGGAGAGAATACTAGATTGAAAAGAAAGTTTCAGCTGAATGAGTTAGAGGAAATGCACCATTAAGCATATGAAATGTCCAAGAGCTACAAAGAGAGGACAGAGTTTCTTCATGATAAGATGATCAAGAAGGACTTTGAGCCCGTAAAGTGGGTGTGACTGTACAACTAAAGGATGAAGTTCTTTCCTGGAAAACTCTGGTCTAGATGAGAAGGACCTTATCTCATCAAGAAAGTGTATCCATCCAGGGTTGTGGTGATTTGTGAGAAAGAAGGATCTAGGGAATTCACAGTGAATGGACAAAGATTGAAATCGGTGGTGGAAGTAGGTCCAGACAAGGCAAACCAAAGTTTTGATATAGTGATGTTAGTGGAAGAACGTCAAGTTGACGAAGAGATGTGCTTGAATGCACACAAAAGAGACATTTATTTCAAAGATACTTTGAGGATCCTGTGGAAATGATGGAACTCAAGAATCAATAATCCTGACTAAAGGCATAAAATTTAGTGCTAGTGGGAGGCAACCCACTTAGGTTTGGGAGCTTTTACACCCAACCTTCTCTTTTTGATACTTTTGTTTTCTTTTCCAAAAAATACACACACATGTGTTTAATAGTTTTCTTTGAGTTTTGATGATATGATAGGTGGTAGGTACTAAAGAGAGGGGAATCAAAGGTGAATCATGGCCACTAAGATAAATTTGTGGCGAAATGTCAACGAAAAACAAAGTTCTGAATTTTGAGTTGAAAAAGTTGAAGGAATGACCCCATCACGGTTGTGGAGCCCAACCACGACCATGGCATAAGTTGCCCAAAATGGCCGTGACCCCTCACCATGTTCCTTGTAATTAATTTTTCAAGGGAGCCAAAGAAGTCAGGGTTTTTAGCCAAGTTCATGCATGAATGGCCACGACTGTGGCCACCAATCATGGTTGTGTCATGGACAGTTAGCCACGGCCGTGGCCCACTCACCACAGTCGTGTGAATTATTTTTTCAAAGTTGCCAAAGAAGTCAGGGATTTTGGCCGGATGGCCACGGCCGTGGCACCCCACCACGGGCGTGTTAAGGTGGATGCACGTGACCATGACCGTGGTAAGGGCGGGTGGGAGCACTCTTCATCTCAATACTACATAAATGACTTATAACATCACTTTTAACGGCGTCAGTTGTATAAATACACTGACACCTAAAACATACAATGTCGGTTAAAAAAAACCAACATCTATCTGTGAAGGGTGACCAGAAATGGGTATCACTTTTATTCAGTGTCGGTTCCTTATTAAAAACCAATGCCTAAAATTAACCGCCAAATACAAAATTTCTAGTGAAAAAAATTACCTCCAAAATTTAACATATGGCGTCGGTTATTAACTCTTAAACCGACGACGAACGTTTTTTCGCGAGACAGAAATTGGGCACATTTTGGTCGTCAGTTTTACTACAATAACCGATGCCTATGGGTTTTCCCACACCGTTCCCGGGAGAATTTTCACACCCCTTGGGCGTCAGTTTTCTAAAGAAACCGACGACTATGGTCATTAATCAAGAACAATCTTTTTAATCGGCATATGTAGATAGACATCTGTTTTTTTTCTAGTAAAACCCGAAGACTATCATTGAGAATAGGTGTCAGTGTGTTTGGAGAACCGACGCCTTTAGTTTTATGTGTCTATTTTTTTGAATAACCGATGCCTATTGTTAACATAACAACACCCGCGTGAGCCAGACTCTTCCCCTTTCTCTGTTTCATTCATTCTCACACTACTTTAGGGTTTGGTCCGGTGATTTCTCCTCTGCCCCCACCTCCACCGCTGCTTGCCCTCTGCCCCTAGCTTGCTGCCCCGGCGGCCTTCTCTCCTACTCCGGTGCCCTTCTCTCCTGCTCTGGTGACCTGCTCTTCCCGCACCGCCGCCGCTCGCTGCTGCTACTCTCCCCGCCGTCACCGCCGAAAGTACCTGCTATGCTCTTCTTCCTCCTCTTCTTCCTCTGCCCTCAAGCAGGTACCCTACTCCGCGACCGATGATGGTGTGTGAAATCGTAGGTTGGCACGGCCGTGCTGGGCAGCACAACCGTGTTGGGCAGCATGACCGTGTTGGTAGCACGGCTGTGTTGGCTGATTTTGTGCTATATTGCTTAATTATAATCAGATAGCTACATTTGTGTTTAATGATTATCTTGATGATGAACATGCATCTATATTTGTGTGCATTTGTGTTTTTTTAGGGGTTGCTGACTTGTTGTTGATTTGCATATATTTCTTCTTCAACCTTGAAGTGAGGTATAATATTCTCACTCTCCCAATGTTCTATTAGGCTCCATTTTGATTCAAATCTTTGATACATGGAATCATGGTTTATTTACTATTTATTATTTACTTACAAGCATGATTAAATGATGTTACACAAAACATAGGATATGAATGATGAAACTAGGAATGCAGGTATATGAATGACAGCACATGTATTTGTTGGCCTAGAAATCCGTCTAAGATTTACTCATTAGGAGTAACTTTTGGATAGTCCCCGGTTTGGAACTGTTCTTGAACACCTAATCTCACTTAGAATGTAAGTGTATAATGTGTATTGGGTTTTCAAGAAAATTTCGGCAGTATTTCCCCGTTTGTTCTCTAAGTACATATGTACTTAGAGAACAATGGGGAAATGTTGCCGAAATTTTCTTGAAAACCCAATACACATTATACACTTACTAGTGAGATTAGGTGTTCAAGAATGGGATAGGTGGTACACATTTATTATATATAAGAATGACAACACATGTATTTGTTGGCCTAGAAACCCGTCTAAGATTTACTCATTAGGAGTAAATATTGGATAGTCCCCAGTTTGGGACTGTTCTTGAACACCTAATCTCACTTAGGATGTAAGTGTATAATGTGTATTTGGTTTTCAAGAAAATTTTGGCAGCATTTCCCCATTTGTTCTCTAATTACATATGTACTTAGAGAACAATGGGAAAATGCTGCTGAAATTTTCTTGAAAACCCAATACACATTATACACTTACTAGTGAGATTAGGTGTTCAAGAATGGGATAGGTGGTACACATTTATTATATATAAGAATGACAACACATGTCCCTAGACCCTAATCTTGTTGTAATATATACTTGTTTTCTCTTTGATCATAGAATGGATAGATCATGGATGTCCATTCACAATCGTTGCACCCCAGAGTTTATTTCTGGTCTTGACCAGTTTATTAGATTTTCTGAGGAACATAGGAAACAACCTGGAGATAGGTTCTATTGTCCATGCAGGCATTGCGGTAACAACTTGAAAGTCAGCACTGGTGACAAAATCAAAAGTCATGTCATGTACAACGAGATTATACAAGGCTATACATAATGGCACTCGCATGGAGAGATTTTAAACCCGAAACCAGTGGATGTCGATAGAAGTGCTTGTGTGGAAGAAGAAATTGCCTCCGATGATGTAGATGTGAATGAACCAGTTCCAGTAGACATCGTTGATGCGATGGTGGATAGTTGTGGGGTAGAGCACACCGATCCACCTCCCATTTTTAGAAACATTGTGCATGATGCTGAGATATCATTATACACATGTTGTACTAAGTTTACGAAGCTTAGCATTGTGTTGAGATTGTATAAACTGAAAGCTAATAATAGATGGAGCGACAAAAGCTTCACGTCATTGTTGTCTTTGTTGAAAGAAATGCTTCCTGAAGGAAACGAGCTGCCAATCTCAACATACTAGGTAAAGAAATTGTTGTGCCCAATGGGAATGGATGCCAAGAAGATACACACATTCCCGAATGATTGTGTATTATTTCAAAAGGACTATGTGGATTTGAAAGATTGTCCAAAATGTGGTGCGTCACAATATAAATTGACGACTTAGGGGGAGTCCAAAACTGGTTCTCCTGTCAAGGTGATGTGGTATCTACCTATAATATCACGGTTTCAACGCTTGTTTGCCAATCTGATAGATGCGAAGAATTTGAGGTGGCATGCAGATGTTAAGAAAAATAATGATGGGATCCTACGACATCTGTCTGATTCCCCACAGTGGAAGAAGATTGATCTATTGTACCCTGAATTTGGTAAAGAAGTCAGGAATCTAAGACTTGGGCTTTGTACAGATGGGATGAATCCGTACGGGACATTGAGCAGCCAACATATCACTTGGCTAGTCATGCTTGTTATATACAATCTTCCTCCCTGGCTGTGTATGAAAAATAAGTACGTAATGTTGTCGTTGTTGATATCGGGCTCTAAACAACCTGGAAATGATATCAATGTTTATCTTGAACCTCTGATTGATGACTTAAAGAAACTCTGGGGTGAAGGTGTGATGACCTATGATGCTTCACGAAGAGAGACATTTCGTTTGCATGCTATGTTGTTTTGCACTATTAATGACTTTCTAGCATATGGGAATTTGTCTGGATATAGTGTCAAAGGAGCTAAAGCGTGTCCTATATGTGAAGAGAACACTGATTCAACAAGACTAAAACATGGTGGTAAGACTGTATATCTCAGTCATCGAAGGTTTCTTACAAAATTCCATCCGTATCATAGAAAGCGCAAAGCATTCAATGGATTGAATGAGGAACGGAGTGCACCTAAACCTATACCAGGGGAGGTTGTTTATGAAAGAGTAAAAGACTTTGTTAATGAATTTGGTAGGAGATCACAATGTACTATGGCCACACGGAGTGACAAATCTTTATTCAAGAAAAATTCAATATTTTAGGATCTTCCTTATTGGAGCTCTTTGACAATCAGGCATTGTATTGATGTCATGCACGTTGAGAAAAATGTTTGTGATAGTGTCATTGGTACTTTGTTGAATATACAAGGTAAGACTAAAGATGGGATAAAATCCATGCTGGACCTACGTGAAATGGGAATAAGGTAAGAATTAACAGAATTACATGAAATGGGAAATCAGAGAACATACTTACCTCCCGCTTGTTACACATTGTCTAGAAAGGAGAACATACTTCCCAGATTTTGAAACGCTTGGTAAGGCAGAAGGTGGAGTGATATTGTGGCCAAAAGCGGATGTCCTCTATACTAAAATTGTATGGTAAATATACATTACGTTAAATTGTTAGTGTGTGTATACGATGTCAATTGATCTGAAATTATATATATACAGGTTAAAAAGAAGACACCCAGAGCATCTAGGCCTCCACCTCCACCTCCTACATTACCAAGTTGGGTTCCACAGGACCTACCTGTCCTGTTAGGTCCTAATTGTAGGGGTATGGCAATATGGTTAGGCGAACATGATATAAATTGCCCTATAACTATGTCTATAGATGTGGATGCTGCAGGTCAATCATACGAAAGCAAACTATTTATACAAGATATTTTGGAGTTGTTTTGATATGATTGGCTGAATACATCTGTGATAGATCTATGGATAAGGTGAGATCTTCTTTATACATCCATATACCTTGTGTAGGATCTGGTGATCTGGTTTCTTATTTATTAATGCATATGTAATACATGTTTTGCAGCTACTTAGACAAGATATGTGCATATTTTTCATTTGAACATGTAGGATTTTTGATTCCATCTTTGATTAGTCTAGTAGCTAAAGACCCTCCGTCAGTTCAGCAATACTGCTGTGATGTTTTTACAAATTTTGCTCAAAATAAGAAGATGTTGATAATAGCTTCATTCAATGTGGAGTAAGTACTACTTTGCTTATAATTTGGACTTAAGAAAATTATATTTTTATTGTGGATTTTGAGTTATTAATTTTTAACTTTTTTACCTCTAGTGGTATGCATTGGGAGTTACTAGTTATTGTCCCCGAGACGTTCACTGTCTATTATCTAGATCCTAAGGGGACTAAATTGAATTCAAAATATGGACACAAAATGAAAATGGCCTTATTCCGGTGAGAAATATTTCATTTTCATATCAGTTAACATATGTTATTACATTACTATTTAATTATGCAATGTACTATGTTACATTAACATGTAGGGGTTTAGATGAGTTCAAAAAGGCTAGAGGAAAGGTTCCCCAGGAAAAAGAACCAACCAATAATTTGGAAGAACGTGGAAGTAAGTTCCCAACTGCAATGTATATATTATTTATGTGAACAATGCTTAATTAGTTGTATTTTTAAATATTTTGTATGTTTCAATTTATAGTGTGCTACACAAGACAACATATGGACATGTGCATACTATGTGATGCGATTTATGCACATGATTATCAAATATGCCGCAGTGGACATCGATACCATTCCTGAGGTATTATATATAGTCTCATTAGATAATATGAAATATATCAATCTTATTTATATATTATTAATTATATATATACATCATTCTCTTTGCAGGTGTTTAAAACTGACAACACTATAGGAAAGGCCTTACCAGATGTACATGCTCCCTATACGACGAAAGAATTAAATGATGTAAGAGAAGAATGGGCAACAACCATACAAGTAGTGGGGGTTTTAACATATAATTGGGATGTTGATAGCGAATAATGACTAAAGAATGATATTTTGTAAATGAATTTCTGAATTATAATATGTGTGAATGTTTCTACATGTCTGAATGTTTCTACATGTGTCTGAATGTTTATACATGTGTGAATGTGAAAATGAATGAAACTGTTGGCTGCTATATGAATGTTTCTACATGTGTGAATGAGAAAATGAATGGAACTGCAAATTGCTACATGAATGTTTTTACATGTATGAAAATCGAATGGAACTGTAGGTTGCTAAATGTGTGAAAATTAATGTTGTTAATTTTGCAGGTTTGTGGCATGTTGTTGGCTGATATCAATGGATGTCGTAAAACCTGCAGTTCATAATTGAACTGCAGGTTTCTCATCCTGCGACCAGCCACAGCAGGCCTGCAGATTGATAAGAAAAAAATGAAATAGGCGTCAGTTATTTGTTTAAAACCGACGACAAATGATTACAACGTTGGATAAACAATTATAATCAATGCCTAATGCATGTGATGTGGTGTCAGTTATCAATAATGAACTGACACTTATGGTTCTGGCGTCGGTTTCCCTACTAGTAACCGACGTCCATTTCCCTAATGAGGCCAGGCACCACGGCCGTGCTGGCCAGCACAGTCGTGGCAGTGGGCCAGACACCACGGTCGTGCTGGCCACATCGATCATGGCAGTGGACCAGACACCACGGCTGTGCTGGCCAGCACGGCCGTGGCAGTGGGCTAGACAACACAGCTGTGCTGGCTAGCACGACCGTGGCAATATGTGAGATGGCATCGGTTATCCCTCATAAACTGACGTTGATAATGCCCAAGATGGCGCCCTTTCTGTGGTGCGAAGGTTTATGGCGTCAGTTTCATAGCTAATAATCGATGCCTATACCCCCTGCTGGTGCATTTTTGGTGGCACACGAAGGGTTGTGGTGTTGGTTTGAGAACCGACGCCTAACAGTTGGCCTTTTAGTGGTGCCCACATAGGTTTCACATTAAAACCGACACTAAAGGCCTTAAATAACTAACACTAAAGGCCGGTTATGTACTAGTGTCTACAACACGACTGTGGCACCCCACCAGGGCCATGATACCAAACCTTGGCCATGACTGTGTCCACCTGCCACAGCCGTGGCGCACCCCGATCTCACAAAAAATATATATAACTTATACTCATCTTCAACCTTACCCCCTCATTCTACCACTTATATTCACGTGAAAACAGTCATGGCGGAACACATCACCTCCAAGCTCCATCTCCAAGCCCCCAAATCACCTCCAAATCACCACCAATCACCCCCCTACTATTCCCCTTCCATTTCCACACCAAATCATCCATTAATCCACCCTCTACCACCACTTTCTCTTCCATACTGCCCTACAACCACCCCACCTAAAACCTCCACCAAAACCTCCATTTCTTGCCTAAATCAAAGCCTAATCATTCACCCACCATCTAAACCCCCATATCCTTCCATTCCACCCCTCAATCCACCTGCATTTCATCATCTACCCAAAAATCCATTTTCCACGACCCTACCCTCCACATCCACAAAATGAAGGGGATCACCAAGGCAGTGAAGAAGGGGGCCCAAAAGAGTCTTGATGTTATCACCGGAGGAAAGGTGCGCACCAAGAGGGCCTCCTCCCAGGTCTCCATGCCTTCTCACACCCCTTCACCATCAAATTCCATCACCCAATCACTTCCCTAATCGATGTCCATGAATTCATCCCACACACGGTCATCCGATAGCCACCACATTACCGATGAGACGTATTGGGGAGAGGAGGAGGAATCCAAGGAGAACATGGACAACTTGATAGATGAGGTCGAGACGGTGGTTTCCAAAAGAAGCCAAAAATCAAAAGAAGCACTGTCCTCATCAAAGCGCTCGCCAAAGCCCACTCCAGCATGCCATTTGATGTCTCACATGGAAGCGGAGCATAGGGAGCAACCGCAACCTAGGTAGAAATTGCGTCCAAATGAAGAGCAGTTCGCACAATGGTGCCCCAAACAAAGGGTGCCAATCAATCTTGATATGAGTTCGGGGTCCCAATCGTACATGTTGGATGAGGAGGAGGAAGACAGTGAAGATGAGGAAATGCAGTTGTCAGTTGAGGTGGAGGACATTCTGGCTCAATTGGAGGAAGACATGTTGAAGGCTTTAGGAAATGCCCATGTTGGAGTGTCCTATGGAAGAGGGCACAGGCAAAAGAATATTACTCTCACATACCCATAATGCATGACAAGGCGAGTCGTTGCCACAAGGTATGGATGCAAGAAAGTTATTAATGAGCTCAGAATCAAGGTGGCTGTGGAAGAATGTTTGAAGAAAATGGGGTTGTGGGACATTCTTTTCACAAACACCCAAACTAATTACACCATAATGATGCAAGAATTTTTCACCACACTTGAGAAGACAAAGGTGAGAGGTAATGATGCCATCAAATGTGCCATGTTGGGCAACATGCACACTCTCACGATAGCTGAATTGAATGGTGTATTTGCTTCCAATCCTAAAGAGGCTGAGAAAATGAATGAAAACCTTCTTGAAAAAGAGGTAGATTTCAACTATGTACACTTTTGGAACCTTTTGACAGGGAGCAAGGACTACTTGGAAGGGAGATCAAAGACCTCAGCTATAAGCAACCCCCTATTTTTCTATGCATAAAAGGTCTTGGAAAACACCATTGTGGGCCGATATGACAATCAAGGTTCAATTTCTCATAAATATATGTTTGTCATGATGGCGATGCACCACAAAAGATATATAGACCTTAGAGTGTTGTTAATTGATCATATGAGGTCCATACCCTCCAAAAGTAAAACACCTTTTGTTATGGGAGGGTTTGTAACCTCAATCGCACTTGCTTTGGGGTATGATCTTTCTAGGTTGGAAGACACAAATGAAGTTGAGTTTGTTGACTAGAAATATCTTATTCGCTCGCACACTATTAATATGAAGGACCAAAGAATGATATATCATGCGAGTAGTGTGCCAAACTTTGAGCTTGATTTGCCATACCACGATGTGCCACTTCTCTCCATGTTGGGATTCCTCCATAAACGGGAGGCCAAATTGTTCGAATGGCAGCAAAACAACCCAAGAGAGACATACAACAGGGGAGCCACTGCCGCACAAGTAGAGATTGTTGAATATAATATGCAAGGGTAGGAGCAAGAAACTGAAGGATAAAGGTAGCCCCGAAAATCAAGGAGAAGGGATGAAGGAACATCCCAGCTGCAGCAGCCCTCAACAAATGCCTATGACATGTCCACCATCTAGGCACAGCTTGAGAGCATACAAAAGATACAGGGTAACATGTAATTGATCTAGCAATACATGTGGCAAGACCAACAACATATGCACCACCAGGTCAACCACTTGTATCACTACCACCATGCCCAAGTAGCAAGAAACCCCGAATGGGGTGGAGATTTTTGGGGTGGCATTGATGGATATTCAAAGACATACCCTCCACCCCAGGATGATTACTGGGGACATTACTACCAACATCCTCCTATAGGCTCAGCTTCTCCTCAAGATCCTCCTCACTTATCTGACCAGCCGCCACAACAGCCATGACACTTCCCCTGTCTACCCTAAGCTATAGTTTCATGTTGAGGACAACATGATTCTAAAGTTTGGGGTGGGTAGGGCGGTATGCACCACACTATCTCTCTTTTTGTGATCTTGTTCCACCTTTTCCACCTAGTTTAGTTTTCCACCTAGTTTAGTTTTCCTATTCTTGTTTTTTATTTGATTTCATCCTTGCATAGCATGTAGTTACTTTCATGCATTTTTGCCTATTTTTTCAAAAATTTTGCTCGTTTTTTCCATGCATTGCATATCATGTAGATTTTTGGTAGTTTTTTCATGTTTAGCTAGGATTTGCCTATTTTAGTGCTTTAAAGTTCAATAATGTAGGTTTAGATGTGATTGAAAGCAAATTGGCACCATTTTGGCCAATTTTGCCCAAATTTGAATATTCTTGCCTAAAAAGCATGTTTTGACTTAATCTCCACTATTTGAAATGAAATTTTTAGTCCTTTGACAAATGCATGTTGTTTCTTAGAGTTTATTTCTACATGTGCACCACTTGTCTCAAGTTTGTGAATGTTTTGGTTGTATTATGAATTGAGCAAGATACAAACGCTTAGAGCCTATGGAATCACTTGATAAAAATGTGAATGTCATGTTGTTCTATCATGTGGTGTGATATCATTTGATGAAGTGTTGGATTAGCTTTCATGCAAGGAATCTTATGTTGAAGACTACACTAATGACCCCTCTTTGATCCGACTATTCTTTCACCATCTTCATACCTCTCCGCCTCATGAAAGGATGCCCTAGTACACATAATCAGCCTTGGTCACCTCTAAAAGTTTGGGGTGGCTATATCTATATCTCCCCACTTCACTCTATACACCATATGCCCTATCTACACCAAGGGTAAAGAAAAGAAAGCAAAAATAAAATAAAAGGATGCTCTTGTTTAAGAGCATTCAAATAAAGAAAAGATGAGTGCTCTATGTAATAACACTCCAAAAAAATCTTTCCGCAACCCTTTCTTCTATTTTCATACCCACTGGACTAGAGAACATTAAATCTAGCTCACTTTACCCTTTTTTATAGCCATGTGAGTCATTTAGTGTAGTTTGAGGCATAAGATTGAATGCATAATAGTGAAACAACACTCCTAGTCATCTTTGATTAACACCAACATGAAACGGTTTACCCAGAATGATATGAAGGACATATGGACAACTTGTGTATTCTATGCTTTATATTTGAAGCTTGTGTGCTCAGTTCTCATTTCGTGATTGGTATGTGAAAGAGGGGAGGAGAGAGGTGGAATACATGCACTTAGTCACTCCCAAGACCATGTAGTCAATATTTTTTTGTTTCTATGCATTTGTCATTCTTGTTTATTGAAAGAAAACTGAAAAGAGAGATTAAGTTGGAGCATACTTGAGGACAAGTATGTTTTAAGTTTGGGGTGGTGATGCAGCCCTATTTTAGGGCTCCATCTTGTGCCATTTTTCACTTTATTCACATCTAAACATAGTAGAATGCAAGTTAAATCCCTTAATATAAGTATTACTATCAAATGCACCTATGGACATTCTTTGCACTATTTTCACGTACTTGGACCATGCTTTGGATGGATGAGAGAGAAAGAAGAAGTTACAGGGTTCATCTACTCATGGAGGGATCCAAAGAAGGCCCCAACCTACCCCTAATGGCCAAGGTTCGACATCAAGCAAAGAACTCCTTGGATGATGAAAGTTGAAGTTCATTTAGCCACTGAAGACTCCAACATGGCCGTGGGCATCCACCATGGTCGTTTAAATTATTGTGAAGAATCAACAGGGATGTCAAGGTTTTGCACCAGATACACCATGGACGTGGCCACCAGAACGGCCGTTGCCCACTGAAGACACCACGACCGTGTCCATCAGCACGGTCATGTCCAATAGAAGGGAAAACGGTCGTGGCCTCCCACAACTGTCATTTGAATTTCCCACAAGGATCCCTAAAATCAACAGGGAGGTGGCCAATTTTACACTTGAATGACCATGACCTGGGCCACTCACCATGGTCGTGGCCCTTGAAGATCACCTCGCCCATACTTCTCCCCACACTCAAGACCTCCTCCTCCAACACGGTTGTGGTACCCACCACAACCGTGGTGCCACTTACCCAACACGACTGTGGCACCCCGCCACGACCGTAGCCACCACCTATACTTAGCCTTTTCACCCCCCCTTTCACACCTTGGCCATGTCCACTCGCCCATGACTATTCCCTACTACCCTTACCACGACCGTGGTACATCAACACGCTCGTGGTGACCAACCTACCCTACCAATTTTTTACACTGCTTTTCCTATTCTACCCCTACTTACCCTAGTGCTTCCCCACCACCTATATATACATATTTAGTGTCTAGGGCATGAAGGTTAGACCCCCCCTAGCCTCCATTACTCCCCCTACCTACTCCTTGAGCATTCATTGCAATTTCCCTAGCATTTATGCTCTCCATCCACCATTTCCACCTCATTTCCACCTTGGAAACCTAGTTTTCTAAGTTTTCTTCCATAATCCCCCATATTCTAATGCCCATATGCACCATTGGAGGAGGAAGGACATCCCCAAGCTTCTAGGAGATGAAGAAGGAAGATCTCCCCTGAGCTCCATGGAGTCCTATCCCCTTCTTCCCCTTTCTTTTGCTATTTCTTTGATCATGTCTAGCTAAGCCCCTAGTGGTGGGCTGTTTGGGGTTAAAATGTGACTTTGATACCATGTTGGGGGAAAATAACTTGTAATGAACATGGTTTCTATCTATGATGATTGCTTCTTGCTTCTATCTCATTTCCTATTTTAATGCATGTGATTTGTGCTTATAACATGGATTACTTGCTTTGAGATGTTTGATGACACTTAGCCTCTAGAAGGAATTGGAATGCATATAGCAATCTTAGGAATGTCTCCTAGGTCCAATTAGTGGATCCCTAGATAGCCCCTTTGTTCCTACATACATATCCCTCCTTCTACAAGTGAGTGTGATATCTAAGTGGCTAGTGTAAGTGTGGTTAGTGCAATTGCCTAGAGCTTTCTAAAGGATAGATGGCTAATGGCATGAGGTGAAAAACCCTCATCTCTACTCCCATTTCTACCATTGGCTCTCAATTTCCCTAATACCACTTACCCTAGAGACCTAGACTTGACAAGTCCTACTAGAATTACACCTAACCCTAGTTCTCCAACTAGTGTTATAGGGTATATTCTAATAGCACTTGCCTTATTATTTGGTTTGGTAATCTAGATAGAATTATGATAATTGCTTGCTATGTTGAAACCCCCCAACTAATATCAAGTCACACCCCCAAACGGCCCACCTACCTAATCTCATTGCTTAAAACCCACTTTGCCTTCTTATCTTATTTATGCTAGTCTAGTTTAGTTACTTTTGCTTAAACTAGTTAATTGTGTAATCCTATTATTTAGGGTTGACTTAGGCTCTTACTCTCTCTAGTGGTTTACTTAGCTCTTAGTAGCTAATTGCTCTACTAGTATAGTGTAGCTAACCGTTTCTCTTGTTTGGCTAGTTGCTTAACCTAGTTCCTTAGACTTGCTTGCTTAGGATAATTTAGGGTTGTGATAACTTAGATTTCATGTTGCCTTTACTTGTGTGTTCACCTAGTTTAACAATCAAACGAACCCTTTTTAAACCCTTCAACCCTAGTCTCTACAATAGGAACATAGCCAACGCTAACCTAGCTCTAGTGCCCCCTCTGTCCTTGAGGATCGACCCCTACTCTTGCCTTTCAACTATGCTATAATAGTACCACGCGCGCTTGTGAGTGACCTATTTGGTTTTGTGATCGACTTTTGTTAGGGTTAATATAAATTTTGAAATATACACGTGTGTGTTTTCCTTTAGGGTTGCATCTAGACACCTTTAGTTGGCTAGTGTGTAGCCTTGATATGAATTGCACCAACCTCCAATAACATCTATTGATTCCAACATTTTTAGGTAATGAGACAGATTAAGAAGTTTAATCATATATAACAAATAAGCTCAACAACACTGATGATTAACAAAATACATAAAAGAGCAGATAATAACTATCTTCATTAGCCAGACTATTCTCATATCCCTATTAATAGTATAAGGAGTCTAGTAGCATGAGCATCTCTAACATCATGAATAAGTCTAGTATCATATGTATAGCTAACAACATCAGCATGTCTAACAGGTTAAACATATCAACATCATAAGAAGAGCTACAACATAAGCACAACTATCTGAATAAGCATGATTAGAAGTATATGCATCTCTAGTTAAAAAGGCATGGCTAGAATGCTAAACATCTAACAACGTGAGATAGCTAGCATCATGATTATAATCAGCAGTAGCAGTATAGTTATCAACATAAGCATAGCTACTGTATGTACACATCTACAATTTTAAGCATATCCACAACCTAAGTATATCTACTATCTCTTAATTGCACTAAGAATCATCTTTATGTAAAGATAACAAACAAGGGTTATCATCCAATGTGAAACGTTATAACCCTAAATAAATATGCTACACTGCTGTATTACATATTTGATTACGCCCTGGGGAGTTTGAGTTGTACCACTCAAAGTCCAACTGACCACCGCTTGGTTGCAATCAGTTCCACATAGGATCTAGGAAGAGTTGGACTTCAAGATCTTATCCATACTCGGTCAGTACGAGTCTGCACTGTAGTGACATATAGTCTTGTAACTAACCCACCTTGGTACAGGTCACATCACTAGCATCTAGGGTATTTAAACCCAATCACTGAGGTACAAACGCAGTTGTCCTCTAATCACATCATGTTATAATCATTGATACCCGACCAAAATCATTCTCAAAAAGCAGGCTAGGTATGACCGCAACCATCCTCCTAAAACACTTGGTGGTAGGATGATAAGCACCCCGCATACTCAATAGTATGCGCTCTGAGTTTCCCTTAGGAATACTCATTTCACCATCCAGTAAATTCTGACACTGAAGATGGTTCTATGGCACATGGCACTACATGATTAGAGTTTCACTTGATTAGTTATCTCCAATTGGGTGAATTAAGGCTGCATCAAATAAGTGGACACACAAACCCTAATTCACTTCTAGAAAATATTGCTATATAACAATTTGAGAAGATATAAAACATATGAGACATATTGTTCATCATCTCATCATTACATGATGCTATTTACTTGCCATTCATGAGACTGCACTTTTCATCATATTATCATAGGATATAAATCATTTTCATAATATCACAGGGTATCAACCCTTATCAACACAAGAGGAATACACCTCATTTAGGGCTCAACCATACCCAAAGGTCATTAAGACCATCATACTATTCCCTACAAGATCATCATTATCATTCCATGCCTTATAGCAAGGCTCAATAACATCACTTACATATAATACACCAAATCAGCACAATATTGCATTAATGAGCTAGGAGATATTCATAAACCATCATAGAAGGGTTATATTAGCATTAAGAATATTCCTTTATTACATCAACATGCAATGAATCTAGATATGTTTAACCCTCATCATATTCATAATGCACATGTTTAACATAAGAAAGTATCAACCATGTGGCTATGATAACCATCAATTAAAACATTAAGGTTATGATCATATTAAGGAGGTTATTTCACCATCATGCCATCATATAAGAAGGTTAAACATGAATACTCATCTTTATCTATTTGCATTAGAGTCAGGTCAACAAGATAAATTATATTAATGTTACTAATCAGCACTCATACCCCAAACCCTAACTCACGACATCCCCATTGGATCATGGATGCATAGGGTGAAGCATCACCATCACATTCCTTACTATTCTCAAGTATGAACCCACACATAAATTAAGGTGTAACCATCAGGTTATAGCATACTAGGGTTTCAACAACAATAAGAGAGTACTACATGATTGTATTAATCATTCAAGGACTATTCATACCCAATTACCATCATTTAGTCATATTAAAGCTAGGTATAAAAAGTTATACCTCATTAGGGTTACCCATTAATTCATTATGGTGATTAGAAATCATAATCATATGAGGGAAAGGGTAAGACTACAAGTTTAAGGCATTTAACCATCAAATTCTCATCATCGGAATCATAACATTACACTACACACTTCACCCAAAACAATGGGAATATCGAGGCATCAACTTCTAACCATTAAATGTTGAAAAGGTAAAGCCATTGGTCGTTTACATAAGTAAAGACCTTGAATGAATCATCTATGATGTTATTGAGTTGTGATCTATAAAAGTCACCATTTAACCCTAGATATCCTTTGATTAACAACAATAAGGGTTCTATTGAGAGTAGGGTAAAACCCACAATCGACTGTTCATTTAAAACAAGCCATCCATTGTCAAAAAGTAAGCTCTTTAAGTTGATCATATAAAGGAAACAATCTAAATCACATTATTAGGACCAACATATTACATTAGCCATCTTTCCACTTTATTGTAGGAATAAACATTAGATCTTGACCATTGGGTTTCATATGTTAAAACCATCAATTACAGTATAGGTCCGACCATTGCATCCAATGACCCAAGAAACCATTGGTCTAAGGCATAATTGATGCTACAACTATATGATTAACTCACCATAGGTTTTGGGCATCTATTCCATCATTATTAGTGACCATTAAGTCACCATAGGTTGTTAGATCAGCACTATATTCATTAATCAACATCAAATATCAAACAAATATCACCATTGATTGATAGCATCATTAGGGTACTTTGTTGTTAATCACTAGGCCACTAATTAGGCCAACACCTGACCTAAGGGGTGAACGTCAATTGACACCCTTTGTCACCACCATCAGTTTTCATGAAGACAACACCATCGATTGTTGCAATGGTACCACCATTGAGTCATGTGTTTATAGAAAAAAATCAGCTTTAAACCCTAAAATTGACCATTGGTTGATAGGTGCTTAGCACCATAGGTTGTCAAACCAACCTGATCCAAGTCATATTATACCTTAGGAATAATGCACACATGATCATAGGTTCATTTAGAACTGAAATAAGAATAAGGAACATTATAAAAATTGAAATCCAAGTCAAGCATAGCTTTTTAGTGCATGGATCATCATTTAAAAGCAAGAACATGAACTCACAAGCTTATGGTAAGAAATAAACGTGGAGAAAGTTATAAAACTTGACTCTAATGAGAAGATGAAATCCCAAATAGAATAAAAATCAAGCGGGTAGGGTAGAAAATCCCAGAATAAGCTGTGATCTCGTCGATCTAGCACCTTTCTTCGTCAAATGAGCAAACCCTAAGCATAAGGAGCAAGAAAGGTAGGGTTTTAGAGATTTAGAGCAATTTCTACCATGGAACAACAAGGTTCTGACCTGGAGAAAGGTAGGAGGAAGGATAACAAAGAAATAAATGGAGGAAAGAAGGGGATTCTTACTATTTTAGATCAAGATCACTAGAAGGAAGTTTTTTAAACCCTAAAGGAAGTCAATTGCAACCCTAAATTTTTTCCCAAGAAGATCCCCTCTTTCTTCTTCCTTGGATAGGAAATTCATAGCAGCACAGGGGGAGAATGAGGTTCATAGAAGGAGGGAAGTGGTGGAGAGAAAATGGCTCATTTGGGTGCTTAGGGATAAGTATATGAAACTTTAAGATAAAGAAAAAGAAAAAGTTGAAGTTCTAGTATCTTTCCAAACGTCCATGGCCTTAAGCTATTAAGAATAAACAAGCACACACATAAGCATCTCCCCCACCGTCCATAGAGACATGCTTATCCCTCATTTCTTGAATTTCCAAGAAAAACAAATAAATCATTAGTTGATAGCTCCTAAAGGTAGCTCATCCACAAAGGGGTAAACCCTAAAATACCCTTGGAGAAAACACCTTCAAACCAAAGTTTAAATTGGTTCCTTGTAATGTCCCAGGACTTTGAGGCCTCGGATAAGATGATCTTTAAATGAATGATTGGACTACCCATATCACCAAGGTGAACCTCCTTTTTAGGGAGCCCATCACTAAAGAACTCCATAGTTAAGCGTGCTCAGCTTGGAGTAGTACTAGGATGGGTGACCAATCAGTAAGTTGATCCTGGCTTGCACGTGAGTGAGGAAAAAGCAGTCAGTTAAGGCCAGTGGTGGTCTGTGGGGCCAGTCGTCATTCCTAAAACCTTACTAGAGCCTTGGGCAGTGGGACTGGGTGTTACAAATGGAATCAGAGCCAAAACCCCTCCAGTAGATGGGCCCACATGGACATGTGGCATGTCAGTCTTAAGTCGTGTGGTCCAGGCATGTTAGAAAGGGTTGTCCATGGTTGATGTAGCCACCCTTGCGCTGGTATTCTGCGATCAAGAGTTGGGTGTCCATGGGACATTATGGGTTTACACCGAAATGGGGAATGATTATGAGGCCTTATAGTTGGGCCTTGATGAGGACGTCAAGAGTCTAAGTGGGGGAGATTGTAACGTCCCAGGACTTGGAGGCCTCGGATAAGATGATCTTTAAAGGAATGATTGGACTACCCATATCACCAAGGTGCACCTCCTTTTCAGGGAGCCCATCACTAAAGAACTCCAAAGTTAAGCATGCTCATCATGGAGTAGTACTAGGATGGGTGACCAGTCGGGAAGTTGATCCTGGCTTGCGCGTGAGTGAGGAAAAAGCGGGCAGTTAAGGCTAGTGGTGGTCTGTGGGGCCAGTCATCATTCTTGAAATATTACTAGAGCCTTGAGCAGTGGGCCCGGGTGTTACATTCCTCATGGCTCAAAAAGATCAAGAATGATGAGAAATTATCCAAGGAACATAATGCAAGTGATAAATTGCAAAGAAAACCTCTCAAATCGGTAAATTGTAGAAAAGTCCAAAATGTGCATAAAATTGCATAACTTGCTCAAACAGTGTCCAAATTGGACCAAATTTGAAACTTAAGATTGTCTTATGATTTCAAAGCATATCATAAGGTTATATTAGGGTTATAAGAATTAAATTATGATAATTAAGCTTGTTCAACACTTTAAGCAAGGTTAGGGGTCTCACAACCATAAACCCTTAACAGGGATTTTGCCCCCGAAATCCAAGGTACACATAGATGGATACTTATCATGCACGTCATCCTCAATATTACACATGATTACTTCCATATTATGGTAATGTCACATCACTCTTATAGAGGTCATGTTCTTCTCTTTCAATTCATACATATCTTATCTTGGGTCAGCACAAAAACCCCCCACATAAGAAGACATTTGCAAATATGGAACATAGAAACTTGTTGTGCCACCTGTACAAATCTAATAGTATCTTTCAACTTTAAATTCTAGATATCATACTAAAATTATATCTATTGTATCAACACATTCCTGCAAGTGTGTAGCTTACTGGTGATCGGACCGTGAACACAGACAGAGGTCTCAGGTTCGAATCCTCATGGGGATGAACAAAACTGAGATTTATGTCTAACATGGTTTGTGCTGGAACTAATGGGTTGCACACTTGGTTTACCATACTCCTCCTGTGTCATGCCTCCACATGTCAATGAGGGGTCGGGGAGAGGAGGTCTCCATGATGACTCTTTTTTTAATTTTATCAACACATTACTCAAAAGTCATACTCGCTGGCTCTTATAAAACATAGAACATTATGTATCTCTTATCATATGTAGCTTTACAAGGTTTCATCTCTATACTCCTTTAATGATTGTTGTAATTAACAAATCCATCAACCATGCAGGCATCCCCTAATTTTCAAGAACTATGAGGAATATGTTTTTAGAGGATTCTCCAATCATCTCAATGGTGGACTGACCATATGTTTGGTTGAAGAATCATACACTTGTCTATAACTGTTAACAAATATGACTTCCCGATTGACATTGTTAGGGGTAGAGAAACGACATTGTCTTCATGTTATCAGGATTCACATAACATGCTTAACAGAGGTATGATAACTTCAAGAGGATACTTTAGTCAACCCTCAACTCATTCTTGCTAGACTTATCACACATGAGTACAACTGATTCAACATTCTTAAGGTTTAGCAAAGATGTTAACCATGTTAATGACCATATCTGAAATAATTTTAGATGTCAACATTCAAAGTTTTCTACAACTTGTAAGACATTACCTAAACACTCTGGTTCTCCTATTCATAAATTCTATTGGTATATTGGTTAGTCTAAAGGACATAACCCTAAACATATCATATTCATGTAACTTATGTCATCCATTCTAACTCTTATGCATTCATATTCTGATCCTAGGTTTATCTTAAAGGAACATCGTAACACATGTCTACTGATCAACAAACCATCTATCATTTATAGTGGTCTTGCCCAACTATCACTAGACCATATATAACATTATAGAATCACTTTTGTTTTTCCTTCCAAACAACATTTATAGGGTCATCATCAACTCTCTCTCTCTCACTAAGGGAGAAAAATACTTGAAATCTTCATTTAATAAATATCTCCAACCTTTACATACTTCCATACTATTGATACATCTTGGATACTAGGATTCATTACCTTGGTATCCACCTCATGCATTATAAGGAACTCACATCCTTATTTCATCTACTTTTACCAACATAACAATTCTCAAGACATATAAGAGGAGTCTTCCTAATTATTGGAAGGCTCAAAAGCAAACTCATCACAAACTTTATGATATTGGAACCATAGTCCAAGCAACTTTATGCTATAATAAGCTATCCACCTACATGTTTGCAGCAAATCCACACATACCAAGTAGCAATGATCCATTTGAAAGTTGTGACATAAAAAGGAAAGACACAAAGGGAAACACACTTCCCATATCACAGTAGTATTTTTCAAGGGTCACTAGCAGAAAGGTAACCAATCCTATTTTCGTTATGCAGGTTACAACTTTATATGTATCATTTTACCTTATTCATTTTGGGTTCCTTGCAATTAGCAAAGGAATCATCATGATTAACATATCTCATTACTCCTTCCTTGATGACTATTTATCCCACTAGGGTATTTTCTCTTTTTTTTTCAACCACTTATCAATAGGTAAATCATCATATTCCACAATTTCTTCATTAAAAATTGATCATCTCTCTTAATTTCTTTCACATGCCATGTTGATTTACATTAACATTTTCTTACACACATAGGTTGGTCTGAGATTAACTCAAGTTCCACCTTATTTCTTTGTCATTGTTCCCATTCATCTTCTCATTTTATACTTATCATAGTAGTTCTATCAATTTTATATGGATTTCATACCTTGAATCACTTTATAAGAACAAACTTATATATCGTTTACTTTATTATCCTGTTGAATTACATCTTCAAGAACTCCTCTTTTGCTTATTTGTTTATCGAATTTAGATTTCATGTTAATGTATCCTTCTCTTATAGTTACCAAACATTCAAGTTTTGATAGTTAATGATGTAATTCTCATCTTCTCTTGAAGTAATATTGAGTTATCTACACCATGAATTCTGATTCATTATGCTCTTTAGATTATTTCAAAATGACTATTTGATCAGAGTAATAAAAAAGATAACAATCTAAAAGTTCCATACTTACCTTTTCTTCAATAATTGAATACCTAGCCAGGGCACCCAAGTATTGAGATTAGGCAGTATGCACCATGTTTTTATGTCATATTCCATACTAAAACATCATCCTAAAACTAAGTCCTAGTGTCCCTATAGACGCAGTGAACCTAAAGCTGTAATACCAACTTGTGAGAACCCGTTAAACTAAATGAGATTACTCAAAACATAAAGCACAATCGATCACTATAATCACATACCCAAAAATATGGGTAAATGAAAACCGATTTCAACGTCAGCACCTTCTCAAAAACATTTGCATAAGAGCCCAACATATTTCTTATATCCATACTATGCCAAGAATTTGATACGAATTGTTCTATCATATTAGCCACAACATATATACACAGGAGAACAATATTCGTATATGCCACACAAACAAGCATTAATATGCTAACAAAAGTTCAATTCATTTGAAACACCATATATAAATTTTTTCTTGCCCAGACCTGAGAGTACATGGATGACTCTAGGACACAGTAGACATCTAATCAAATTTCTCAAAGATTTATTACTATAGCTCCTCTTTGCTGCCACATGTTTGTTTTTGTCACTTCCAATTACCTTAAAAATGTGGCAAACCACAAGGGTGAGAGCCATGTCCCAGCAAGAGATATAACCTCAACAATATTTATTGATTCCAACATTTTTTTGGTAATGAGACAGTGTAATAAGTTTAATCATATAAAACAAATAAGCTCAACAACATTGATGATTAACAAAATACATAAAGGAGAAAATAATAACTATCTTCATTATCCAGACTATTCTTATATCCCTATTAACAGTATAAGGAGTCTAGCAGCATGAGCATCTCTAACATCATGAATAAGTCTAGCATCATATGCATAGATAACAACATCAGCATGTCTAACAGGTTGAACATATCAACATCATAAGAAGAGATACAACATAGCACAACTATCTGGATAAGCATGATTAGCAGTATATGCATATCTACTTACAAAGGCATGGCTAGCATGCTAAACATAACTAACAACCTGAGAGAGATAGCATCATGATTATAATCAGTAGTAGTAGTAGTAGTATAGTTATCAACATAAGAATAGCTATTGTATGTACACATCTACAATCTTAAGCATATCCACAACCTAAGTATATCTACTATATGTTAATTGCACTAAGAATCATCTTTATGTAAAGATAACAAACAAGGGTTATCATCCAATTTGAAATGTTGTGTATAACCCTAAACAAATATGCTATACGGTTGTATTACATCTTTTATTACGCCCTGGGAAGTTTGAGTTGTACCACTCAAATTCCAACTGACCACCACTTGGTCGCAATCAGTTCCATATAGGATCTAGGAAGAGCCGGACTCCAAGATCTTCTCCATACTCAGTCAGTATGAGTCTGCACAGCAGTGACATATAGTCAAACTGCATAACAATGACATATAGTCCTATAACTAGCACACTTTGGTACATGTCACGACGCTAGCATCTAGGGTATTCAAACCCAATCACTGAGGTACAACTGTAGTTGTCCTCTAATCACATCATGTTATAATCACTGATACCTGACCAAAGTCATTCTCAAAAAGTGGGCTAGGTATGACCGCAACCATCCTCCTGAAACACTTGGTGTCAGGATGATAAGCACCCCACATACTCAATAGTATGTGCTCTAAGTTTCCCTTAGGAATACTCATTTCACCATCCGACAAGTTCTGACACTGAAGATGGTTCTATGGCACAGGGCACTACATGATTAGAGTTTTACTTGATTAGTTATCTCCAATTGGGTGAATTAAGGCTACGTCAAACAAGTGGACATACAAACCCTAATTCACTTCTAGCAAATATTTCTATATAACAATTTTAGAAGATATAAAACATACGAGACATATTGTTCGTCATCTCATCATTACATGATGCTATTCACTTGCCATTCATGAGACTGCACTTGTCATCATACTATCACAGGATATAAACCCTTTTCATAATATCACAGGGTATTAACCCTTACCAACGCAAGAGGACCACACCTCATTTAGGGCTCAACCATGCCCAAAGGTCATTAAGACCATCACACTATTCCCTACAGGATCCTCATTATCATTCCATGCCTTATAGCAAGGCTCAAAAACATCACTTACATATAATACACCATATCAACACAATATTGCATTGATGAGCTAGGAGATATTCATAAACCATCATAGAAGGGTTATATTAGCATTAAGAATATTCCGTTATTACATCAACATGCAAGGAATCTAGATATGAATAACCCCCATCATATTTATAATACACATGTTTAGCAGAAGAAAGTATCAACCATGTGGCTATGATAACCATCAATTAAAACATTAAGGTTTTGGTCATATTAAGGAGGTTATTTCACGATCATGCCATCATATAAGAAGTTTAAACATGAATACTCATCTTTATGTATTTGTATTAGAGTCATGTCAACAAGATAAATTACATTAATGTTACTAATAAGCACTCATACCCAAACCCTAACTCACGGCATCCCCATTGGATCATGGATGCATAGGGTGAAGCATCACCGTCACATTCCTTACTATTCTCAAGTATGAACCCAAAAATAAATCAAGGTGTAACAATTGGGTTATAGCATACTAGGTTTTCAACAACAATAAGAGAGTACTCCATGATTGCATCAATCATTCAAGGACTATTCATACCCAATTACCATCATTTAGTTATATTAAAGCTAGGTATAACAAGCTATACCTCATTAGGGTTACCCATTAATTCATTATGGTAATTAGAAATCATAATCATATGAGGGAAGGGTAATACTACAAGTTTAAGGCATTGAACCATCAAATTCTCATAATCAGAATCATAACAGTACACTACACGCTTTACCCAAAATAATGGGAATATTGAGGCATCAACTTCTAACCATTAAATGTTGAAAAGGTAAAGCCATTGGTCATTTACATAAGTAAACATATTGAATGAATCATATATGATGTTATTGAGTTGTGATCTATAAAAGTCACCATTTAACCCTATACATCCTTTTATTAACAACAATAAGGGTTCTGTTGAGAGTAGTGTAAAACCCACAATCGATTAGTCATTTAAAACAAACCATCCATTGTCAACAAGTAAGCTCCTTAAGTTGATCATATAAAGGAAACCATCTAAATCACATTATTAGGACCAATTTATTACATTAGCCATCATTCCACTTTATTGGAGGAATAAACATTAGATCTTGACCATTGGGTCAAGTTCATATGTTAAAACCATCAATTACAGTATAGGTCCTACCATTGCATCCAGTGACTCAAGAAACCATTGGTGTAAGGCTTAATTGATGCTACAACTATATTATTAACTCACCATAGGTTATGGAGACCTGATACACCATCATTAGCGACCAATAAGTCACCATAGGTTGTTAGATCAACACTATATTCATTAATCAACATCAAATATCAAACTAATATCACCATTGATTGGTAGCATCATTAGGGTACTTAGTTGTTAATCACTACACTTCTAATTAGGACAACACCTAAACTAAGGGGTGAACGTCAGATGACATGCTTTTTCACCAGTATCAGTTGTCATGAAGACAATACCATCAGTTGTCGCAATGGTACCACCATTGAGTCATGTGTTTATAGAAGAAATCAGCTTTAAACCCTAAAATTGACCATTGGTTTATAAGTGCTTAGCACCATAGGTTGTCAAACCAACCTGATCCAAGTCATATTATACCTTATTAATAATGTACACATGATCAAAGGTTCATCTAGAACTAAAATCATAACACGGAACATTATAAAAATCGAAATCCAAGTCCAACATAGCTTTTTAGTGCATGGATCATCATTTAAAAGCAAGAACATGAGCTAGCAAGCTTATGGTAAGCAATATACGTGGAGCAAGTTATAAAACTTGACTCTAATGAGAATATGAAATCCCAAACAGAAGAAAACTCAAGCGGGTAGGGTAGAAAATCCAAGCATAATCTATGAACTCATCCATCTAGCACCTTTCTTCATCAAATGAGCAGACCCTAAGCATAAGGAGAAAGAAAGGTAGGGTTTTAGAGCTTTAGAGCAATTTCTACCATGGAACAGCAAGGTTCCAACCTGGAGAAATGTAGGAGGAAGGATAACAAAGAAATGAATAGAGGAAAGAAGGGAATTCTTACTCTTTTAGGTCAAGATCACTAGAATGAAGCTTTTTAAACCCTAAAAGGAAGTCAATTGCAACCCTAGATTCTTTTTCCAAGAAGATCCCTTCTTTCTTCTTCCTTGGACAGAAAATTCATATATGAACAGAGGGAGAATGAGGTTCATAGAATTAGGAAAGTGGTGGAAAGAAAATGGCTCGTTTGGGTGCTTAGGGATAAGTATATGAAACTTTATGATAAAGAAAAAGAAAAGGTTGAAGTTCTAGTATCTTTCTAAGTGTCCATGGCCTTAAGCTATTTAGAATATACAAGAACACACATAAGCAGATCCCCCACCATAAATAGAGACATTCTTATCCCTCTTTTCTTTAATTTCCAAGAAAAACAAATAAATCATTAGTTGATAGCTCCTAAAGGTAGCTCATCCATAAAGGGGTAAACCCTAAAATACCCTCGGAGAAAACACCTTCAAACCAAGATTTAAATAGGTGACCCATGGATAAAAAAGCTCAATAATAATGAGAGAATGTCCAAGTAAAATAATGCAAGTGATAAATTGCAAAGAAAACCTCTCAATTGGGTAAATTGTAGAAAAGTCCAAAATGTACATAAAATTGCATAACTTGCTCAAACAGTGTCCAAATTGGACCAAATTTGAAACTTAAGCTTGTCTTATGATTTCAAAGAATATAACAAGGTTATATTAGGGTTATAAATTATATTATTATAATTAAGATTGTTCAACACTTTAAGAAAGGTTAGGGGTCTCACAACCATAAACCCCTAACATGGATTTCGCCCACAAAATCCAAGGTACACATAGATGGACATGACTTCTCATGCACGTCATCCTCAATATTACACATGGTTACTTCCATATTATGGCAATGTCACATCAGTCTTATAGAGGTCATGTTCTTATCTTTCAATTCATACATATCTTATCTTGGATCAGCACAAAAACCCCCACATAAGAAGACATTTGCAAATATGGAACATAGAAACTTGTTGTGCCACCTGTACAAATCTAATAGTAACTTTCAACTTTAAATTCTAGTTATCATACTAAAATTATATATATTGTATCAACACATGCCCATAATGGTGTAGCTCACTGGTGATCGGACTGTGAACGCAGACAGAGGTGTCAGGTTCGAATCCTCACGGGGATGAACAAAATTGAGATTTATGTATAAAATGGTTTGTGCCAGAACTGATGGATTACACACTTGGTTTACCATACTCCTCCTATGTCGGGCCTCCACGGGTCAATGAGGGATTAGGGAGAGGAAGTCTCCTTGATGACTCAATTTTTTTATTGTATCAACACATTACTCAAAAGTCATACTCGTTGTTATCAAACATAGAACATTAAGTATCTCTTATCATATGTAACTTTACAAGGTTTCATCTATATGCTCCTTTAATGGTTGTTGTAATTAACAACTCCATCAACCATGTAGGCATCCCCTAATTTTCAAGAACTATGAGTAATATGTTTTTAGAGGATTCTCCAATCATATCAATGGTGGACTGACCATCTGTTTGGTTGAAGAATCATGCACTTGTCTATAACTGTTAACAAATATAACTTCCCGATTGACATTGATAGGGTTAGAGAAATGACATTGTCTTCATCTTATCAGGATTCACATAACATGCTTAACTGAGGTATCATACTTCAAGAGGATACTTTAGTCAACCCTCAACTCATTCTTGCTAGACTTTTCAAACATGAGTATAGTAGCTTAAACATTCTTAAGGTTTAGCAAATATGTTAACCATATTAATGACCATCTCTAAAATATTTTGAGATGTCATCATTCAAAGCTTACTACAACTTGTAAGACGTGACCTGAACACTCTGGTTATCCTATTCATAAATTCTATTAGTACATTGGTTAGTCTAAAGGACATAACCCTAAACTTATCATGTTCATGTAACTTATGTCATCCGTTCTAACTCTTATTCATTGATATTCTGATCCTAGGTTTATCTTAAAGGAACATGGTAACACATGTCTACTGATCAACAAACCATCTATCCTTGATAGTGGTCTTGCCCGACTATCACTAGACCATACACAACATTATAGAGTCACTTTTGTTTTTCCTTCCAAACAACATTTATAGGGTCATCATCAACTCTCTCTCTAAGGGAGAGGAATACTTGGAATGTTCATTTAATAAACATCTCCAACCTTCACATACTTCCATATTGTTGATACATCTTGGATACTAGGATTCATTACCTTGGTATCCACCTCATGCACTATAAGGAACTCACATCCTTATCTCGTCTACTTTTACCAACATAACGAATCTCAAGACATATAAGAGGAGTCTTCCTAATTATTGGAAGGCTCAAAAGAAAACTCATCACAAACTTTATGATCTTGGAACCATAGTCCAAGCAACCTTATGCTATAATAAGCTATCCACCCGCATATTTGCAGCGAATCCACACATACCAAGTAGCAATGATCCACTTGAAAGTTGTGCCCTAAAAAGGAAAGACACAAAGAGAAACACACTTCCCATATCATAGTAGTATTTTTCAAGGGTCACCAACAGAAAGGTAACCAATCCTATTTTTCATTATGCAGGTTACAACTTCTTATGTATCATTTTACCTTTTTCATTTCATGTTCCTTGCCATTAGCATAGGAATATTCATGATTAACATATCTCATTACTCCTTCCTTGATGACTATTTATCCCACTAGGGTATGTTCTCTTATTTTATTATGTTTTTCAACCACTTATCAACATGTAAATCATCATATTCCACAATTTCTTCATTAAACATGGATCATCTCTCTTAATTTCCTTCACATGCCATGCTGATTTTACATTTAAATTTTCTTACACACATAGGTTGGTCTGAGATTAACTCAGGTTCCACCTTATTTCTTTGTCATTGTTCCTATTCATCTTCGAATTTTATACTTATCATAGGAGTTCTATCCATTTTATATGGATTTCATACCTTGAATCACTTTATAAGCACAAATTTATCTATCTTTTACTATATTATCTTGTTGAATTACATCTTCAAGAAATCCTCTTTTGCTTATTTGTATTCAGATTTAGATTTCATGTTATTGTATCTTTCTCTTATATTTACCAAACATTCAAGTTTTGATAGTTAATGATGTAATTCTCATCTTCTTTTGAGGTAATATTGAGTTGTCTGCACCATGAATTCTGATTCATTATGCTCTTTAGATTATTTCAAGATGACTACTTGATCAGAGTAATAAAAAAGATAACAATCTAAAAGTTCCATACTTACCTTTTCTTCAATAATTGAATATCTGGTCAGGGCACCCAAGTATTGAGATTAGGCATTATGTGCCATGTTTTTATGTCAAATTCCTTACTTAAACGTCATCCTAATCCTAAGTCCTGGTGTCCCTATAGACTCAGTGAAACTAAAGTTCTGATACCAACTTGTGAGAACCTATTAAACTAAATGAGATTACTCAAAGCATAAAGCACAATCGATCACTATAATCACATACCCAAAAATATGGGTAAATTAAAACTGATTTCAACGTCAACACCTTCTCAGAAACATTTACATAAGAGTCCAACATCTTTCTTATATCCATACTATACCAAGAATTTGATACAAATTGTTCTATCGTCTTAGCCACAACATATATACATATGAGAACAATATTTGTATATGCCACACAAAGAAGCATTAATATTCTAACAAAAGTCTGATTCGTTTGAAAGACCATATAAAAAAAATTCTCGCTCAGACATGAGAGTATAGGGACAACTCTAGGACACACTAGACATCTAATCAACTTTCTCAAAGATTCATTAGTATAGCTCCTCTCTTCTATCACTGTAGGGTTTTAGGGGAGGCAGAGAAGGCAGCGAAAACAAAAATTTTCCTCCCAAAACCCAGAACAAGGAAACGCGTCAACGTCTATACAATAGGAAAGGATGGTTTGTGGAATCATAACTTGTCCCGAGGCTTGCTCATCGACAATACCTCGCGCCTTGCACGGTCATCACCTCCGGTCTTGGATGGTGTCTGTGCAGCTACTAGTCGCACCGGGACTGATGGGATTGAAGGATGTCCTCCTAGCGGCAAAAACCTCCCGCCTCTGAAGTAGTCCACACGGACCACCTGGAACTCCAATCTCCTTGTCTCACAAGGAATTGGAAGGAGTCACACCCTCCTTTCAGTGTACTAGTCGCCGACACACTCTCCTGCCACCAGTCACTTTCTGTAGTTGTCTTTCCCTTGTTGTGCCTCCCTTATCGGGTAGCACTTGCTCGGGCTTTCTCTTGGTTACCAAAACCAGAGAGAACGACAACTTCACAGAGGAACTGGTTGCACTGAGTTGTACTTTGAGAAGCCCCCAATACCCCTATATATATAGGAGGGTCATGGGACAGGGTTCTCCATCCCGGGCAATGCGGGACTAAAAGCAAGGGTAGAAGGGTTTGAAATTTTCCACAAAACAACCAACTCACAACTTGAATCGATCGTTTCATTTTTGAAACGGTCAGTTGGGGACCTGAGCCGGTCGGTTGACACCTCAACCGATCGGTTGGGACACCTCAACCGGTCAGTTCATTTCTGAACCAGTTGGTTCGTGGTCCTGGTCAGTTCCTGATTGACTTTCCATCTTTTGTTTCTAATTGGTATCAAACACCAATCCTTGTTCCAATCAAATTGGGAAAGTGAAATGAAAGGAAATTTCTCACCAATCCTACATTCCCAACTTGCTCGGTTGCAACAGTTGAACCGATCGTTTCAACACTTGAAGCAATCGTATCACCCTATCCATGAGTCGATCGACTCACGACCTGAGCCGATCGGTTCACCAAACTGAGCCAATTGGTTCATCACATGAGTCGATCGATTGGGAGTGCAGATTGTGCAGAATCAGTCAATTGCAATTTCAATCAATCTGATACTCTAATCAATCAGTCCAACACCTTGAACACTATGATTTTGAGCTATCAATTAATTGAGTGTTTAATTGAACTACTAAACTCTTTTAGTAATCAATCTAAACATTGTTTGTGGACAAACGGTTGGGAGTGCAGATTGTGCAGAATCAGTCAATTGCAGTTTCAATCAATCTGATACTCTAATCAATCAGTCCAACACCTTGAACACTATGATTTTGAGCTATCAATTAATTGAGTGTTTAATTGAACTACTAAACTCTTTTAGTAATCAATCTAAACATTGTTTGTGGACAAAACTCCTCTTCTAGATTAAATCCTATGTGTGTGACCCTGCAGGTCCTTTTCACGTTGGCAGTGAAAGTCCATAACACTTATGACTTCACAAGCAAAGATTGGTGCCTAGTCACACATCATTGCTACCCAAGTGAAATAGAAATTTGGAGAACAACTTTCAATCCTACAATCCGTGAATGGTGTTATAGTGAATGTATAATTCCTTTGTCACTGATATCCCGAATGAACTCGAGGCATGGAATAGTCATCCTGTCAACGTTCATTCACTTTCTTGATCTCAGAGTAGATTGGAAGAGATATGTATGACATCAATATCACATACTGATTCACACATGCGTGTGCACGCCTATTTAAATCCTACTCATCAAGTGGCCTTGGATATCAAACTCCCTTAGGAGGGACAAATCCCATATCTATCACTCACCCCTCAAAAGCCCCATGTGTCAAAGCCACCCAATCATCACCTTTATAACAACCCATGTTTCAGGACTGTGTTTGATGATGTCAAAGTGTGCCCAATGACATGTGTTGAGTGTAGTAATTTCATGTCAAAGAATCACACTCACCACCATCACTGTGAGTACTGACTATGACTACCATGTCATGGTTCCATGTGTCAAACTCACGGTGGGTCTGCCCGGTACACTTGTTCTCTAACAAGTACCTATGTGTTTGGTTTGATATCTCTATATCATGACTAATGAGATTCTGTCATCAACCAACACCACAATCTAGTCTTGTGTGTCATTGTTGTCTATTTACCTTCCACAATGACATCCGACTAAGGACATAACAAGATTGTACAAACTCTTAGCATCCGTATGATCTCATCGTTCAGGTCCTCAACATGAAAGCATACGTCATTGAGTACTGTCATTCTCTAGACATTCAACCTATTCTATCATTATCTCATATGACTGAACCAGAAAGAATTGGAAGCTTGCCTTTGATGTTTATCAAATAAATCTTAATGTATCCCACCAATCATCCCGTGATTGGCTCTCAGGGCATACATACCAACAGACTCCCACTTGCACTGCGAGCCAATCACCCTTGAATCATATTCATAGTGATCTTCAAACATGTCCCACATGTTACTATGCTCTAGTGCGAACATAGTGAGTAATGGCAACACCTTGCCAAAGTCAGTATAAAATGCATGTCTCACATCTCTTCACTGTACGTATGAGATGGAGTTGCTGTAATATGCGATCTAGTATTCCTTTGCTAACTTTTAGCCACATTGCATGATCAAGGATTCCATACTTGTCATCAATGAGCGAAATATCTATAAGTTCATCTCATGAACTTCCAAATCCATATAGTATCCACTGATGTTCTCCAACACATAGATACTCGGCATTTCCTTTTAAATGGTTTTATTGGAACACTTCCAATTATCAACAAACTTTCACTTTTATATATATATCCTATATATATTTTTTGATTAATTTTCTGTCCTCTCGGAAGTTCGCATCAATGTAACTCTTTACATTGAACTCTTCCTTATTTCCATAGAATTAGTACTTCTCAAGTACTTATCAAGTTATCATGGTATTCCAGTAACCCTTACTGGAAGCAGACAGACATCCACTCGTCATGTCCCACATACGAGTTATCAGGATGAGCATATCATATTGCCATGTCATACATATAAGATGATGAATGCATTTTGTTCTTTCCATGCAAGATAATGGGATGATTACATACATGATAGATCCATATCTATTCTTAGTGTTCCCATTCTTCATAAGAATTGGACACTTGGCCTTGGGATACTAACTCCATGTAACATGGACAAGTTTTCTCCCACTAAATCTGTGCATACTTAACCCTTTAGTACATATTGCCAATGTATGCTTTCTCTTTTCAGGTCAAGAGGTTTTCGAGAACTATCTCTATAGATCTCTATTCCTGTCACATAGGAAACATGTCTATCTTCCTTAAGATAATTTCCACTTATGTATTTCCATTCTAGAACATTTCCATTTCACATCAACATGTGGAATATGAACACGCTCCCACTAAATCACAGATCCCTTCTTTATCTTTGACATATCAGTCAAACCCTTTGACTATATCATCAAAGTAAAGATCCAATTCTGAGTTGCTTGTACTCAATCATTCACATTGATTAGTCCATTGTAACTTACATACTTCATTTGGATTAGTGGATTCATAAACCTTATAGGTTGTGTCACGTACACATCCTTGTTTTATTCCTCATAGGAATGCGGTTTTAGTATCCATATGCCAAATGTCTTAGTCATTAAGTTGCATTCAACAAGCATCATCCTTCTCAAAATGTTATCCATGTTTCTTAACACTTAAGATTCATTTGCACTTATGGATTTCATCCAATGGGTGCTACCATCAAGGTCATACCTTATGGTTCACATGGATGTCATTTAGGATGAAATGGTCATAAACCATAACTCAAAATTTGGTTCCTCATATTCATCTAGATAGTTGACTCATCACATGAACAACTCATCACATAGATAATTGAGGTGTATCTGCCAAGTATATAAGAACTCACAACTCCTTGTGATTCTCAATGTCCTTTATTAGTGTGGTGTATTCTTTTAGTAAGAAGAATTCAGTTATTTGATAATCATTCTCTAACTCCTTAGAGTATGATTCCTTCTTGATTTAGACATCACCATGCCTTAATCATGAGTTTACTATGATACACTATCATAATCACTCATAAGGATCTCAAACATTTGGTCCAAGTATTTCATTCATTGATCTCATCAAGAATTAACGCTTTACCAAATTTGCACTTCATCTATGATAATCTTGAACACTTCAAGATATTCATATTGGCATTTCTCTAAACACCATTTGAAGTATTAGCATTTGTTCCAATAGGTATGTAAATATATCACATGTATCATACCTAACAGGATAATCATTCTCCCACTACCTTTAGTGAAGATTGATTAATCATGTCCAAGATATTCATGTCTCTTACTGGTTCTCTAACCAAAAGAGTCTAGATTTATCCATCACATGGAAACTAGAAATGAATTTCTCATGATTGATGCTAATTTGATTGTTTGAGTTATCTATAACTTTTAGGTATCATTTTATCTTATGCATATCAAATACCACAAGATAAATAAGGCATTTCCATAAGATCATATCTTTAGAAATTGAAACATCTCTTTATTCATTGCCATCATTGTCATACAATATGCAAAAATAAAGTGTTTCTATCTATTGGAAAATATGAAATAGCAGTTCTCAACTCTATTTTGTGCCCTTTAGGCTGAAATAAACTGAAAGGTACTCCTATCTATGGCAGCAACACTTGCTCCAATGATGGGTACTCCTTTCTTGGTCCTTTCACAAAGGCCATCACTTCTTTGTGGATATTGCATATCATATATGACATATCCATATCTTGGTATCATATACCTCAGATAAAGAAGTGGTTCATTTCATGATACCTTAGGTGGAGATCTCCATCTCCTCCTTCATCTTCTTTTGTTCTTCCAGATATAGAGGGCAATTCCCTCATACACCCTTTCCCCATGTGCCTTGAGGTTGAAGACGGCTTGGGCTGCTGGCTAGCATCAGAACACTTCTTTGCTTTGCCCTTGCCCTTGCCCTTATGACTTACCTTTCATTGATCTCATCGAAGATTAGGGTTAGTCTTTCTTCATATTTGCCTCTACTGTCCTCAACATGTCCAACAACTTTGTCAATGCTTGTCAAAGTTATTCATGTTGTAGTTTATCATGAACTATATGATTCTCGCAACATTTGTAGTATCATACCAATAGCCAACTCTTGGCTCAGAGGGAATCCTCCTTAGTCAGGTCTTTCCACATACCCAATCATATTGAGTGTGTGAATACCTTACTGGATCTCCTTCTGTCATGACATACTAGGACAATGTCTTGGAGACATCATATGTCTCATGTTGTCCCTGCAACTCATAGTTCAGGGAATACAACATCAAGCACTCCACATCAATGCCATCCTCGGTATGCTTCCATAAGCATACTTTCAGCCATTTGTGTGGTGGGATCGAGTTCATCTGGTTTTGGTATAACTAGTCCTTAGAGCTTTCACTCTTTGACTGAGAACACTTCTCGTCATCCTAACCAATCGTGGAATTATTCCCATTTAATTTGTTGGTCTCAAAGACTAATCGCAAATAAGTGATTATTGTTGATTAACCATTTATTGTACAAAAGGAAATATATGCAATTTCAGTCCAAAACTCCTTTTGACTTATTTGATTGATTTGAAAGGTTGACGATATAAATTAGGCCTTTAATTAATTATCGCTCCCACTATTTTAGTTCAAATTGATAGCCCTCACCATCAATTCGGAAGATTGCAGTGCACAACCTTCTAGTTGGCAAGATCCATATTTCATCAAGTCATGAGTCAACTTTGGCTGATCGCCCACAATCTTGACTATTTAGGTAGGCCATCATGCCAATTGCATCGTATGCAACTCTTGATAAATGAACATGCGCAACACCTTGCCATGAACATTCCTTGCCTCTGGGCTTAGACGCTCCACGGTAAACATGCACCCTACTTTGGAAGAACATACATGTCTACCCTTCACACTTCCACAAGATAGACGGTGCACCACGCTTTGGCATAACCTACGCTTGGTCGATCGAGTTTTTCATGTGTGCCGCTAATGGAAGGCATATAAGACTTAATATTTTAATGAGGGATTTGGTTTTTATATACACATACATATCCAATCACCACAATACATAGTACATATCATATACATGCTATATACCACAGAAAACATGCAAAATGATAAAAATGATGATTATGGCCATCCTAATGTGATTCCTCAAGCCAAGAGGAATCACGGCCATCTAGGTCTACATGAATGATCGACTCGCCATCAGACTGGTCGGTTGGGTGCCACCAGCCGATCGGTTGACTCCTCCAACCGATCGGTTCGCCTGGTCGTCGTGCATCTCATCATGGCTGCCACCCGCTCATCTCGCTCCTCGAACCGGTCATCAACCGATCGGCTCACTCCTTGAACCGATCATCTGGAACGTCAACCGATCGGTTCACGCCTTGAACTGATCGTCTCAGCTGTCGTCAGGATGTCCTCTGTTCTTTGACATAACATGAAATAAAATTCTATCCTATTTTACATTGAAAAAGGAGAAACCTCGAGTTACATTCGAGGGGAGCAAAGGTAGGAGAGAAATCTCGAATTATTTCGAGTTACATCAGGAATAGGAGAAGGAAGATCAGTGCACAGACCGAGATGCAAGAAACCACATACAACCATACACAGATAGGGTTTATTGGCCATAACCATGCTATACATCCACCACAAAACTCGTTTTAAGGGCGACGTGTATCGAGTGCATTCATAATACATATCATATATGTAAATTTGGATTTGTGGATTTAGGATTGGACATGCATAAAGCCAATTTTATTCGCATCGTATGCAATAAATAAAGGTGACAAACCAAAATCGATCATATCGATATTCCCAAAGTATAGAGCAGTTGACATGGCTCTGATACCACTGTAGGGTTTTAGGGGAGGCAGAGAAGGCAGAGGAAACAAAAAATTTCCTCCCAAAACCCAGAACAAGGAAACACGTCAATGTCTATACAATAGGAAAGGATGGTTTGTGGAATCATACCTTGTCCCGAGGCTTGCTCGGCGACAATACCTGACGCCTTGCGCGATCTTCACCTCCGGTCTTGGACGGTGTCTGTGCAGCTCCTGGTCACACCGGGACTGACGGGATTGAAGGCTGTCCTCCTAGCGGCAGAAACCTCCCGCCTCTGAAGTAGTCCACACGGACCACCTGGAACTCCAATCTCCTTGTCTCATAAGGAATTGGAAGGAGTCGCACCCTCCTGTCAGCGTACTAGTCGCCGATACACTCTCCTACCACCAGTCGCTTTCTGTAGTTGTCTTTCCCTTGTTGTGCCTCCCTTATCGGGTAGCACTTGCTCGAGCTCTCTCTTGGTTACCAAAACCAGAGAGAACGACAACTTCATAGAGCAACTGGTTGCACTGAGTTGTACTTTGAGAATCCCCCAATACCCCTATATATAGGAGGGTCATGGGACAGGGTTCTCCATCCCGGGCAATGCGGGACTAAAAGCAGGAGTAGAAGGGTTCGAGATTTTCCACAAAACAACCAACTCGCAACCTGAACCGATCGTTTCATTTCTAAAACAGTCGGTTGGGGACCTGAGCCGGTCGGTTGACACCTCAACCGGTCAGTTCATTTCTGAACCGGTCGGTTCGTGGTCCTGGTCAGTTCCCGATTGACTTTCCATCTTTTATTTCTAATTGGTATCAAATACCAATCCTTGTTCCAATCAAATTGGGCAAGTGAAAGGAAAGGAAAATTCTCACCAATCTTACTTTCCCAACTTGCTCGGTTGCAACAGTTGAACCGATCATTTCAACACTTGAAGCAATCGTATCACCCTATCCATGAGCCGATCGACTCACGACCTGAGCCGATCAGTTCACCAAGCTGAGCTTATCGATTGGGAGTGCAAATTGTGCAGAATCAGTCAATTGCAGTTTCAATCAATCTGATACTCTAATCAATCAGTCCAACACCTTGAACACTATGATTTTGAGCTATCAATTAATTGAGTGTTTAATTGAACTACTAAACTCTTTTAGTAATCAATCTAAACATTGTTTGTGGAAAAAACTCCTCTTCCAAGTTAAATCCTATGTGTGTGACCCTACAGGTCCTTTTCACATTGGCAGTGAAAGTCCATAACACTTATGACTTCAAAAGAAAAGAGCGGTGCCTAGTCACACATCAGTGCTACCCAAGTGAAATAGAAAGTTGGAGAACAACTTTCAATCCTACAATCCGTGAATGGTGTTACAGTGAATGTATAATTCCTTTTTCACTAATATCCTGAATGAACTCGAGGCATGGAACAGTCATCCTGTCAACGTTCATTCACTTTCTTGATCTCAGAGTAGATTGGAAGAGATATGTATGTCATCAATATCACATACTGATTCACACATGTGTGTGCACTCCTATTTCAATCCTACTCATCAAGTGGCCTTGGATATCAAACTCCCTCAGGAGGGATAAATCCCATATCTATCACTCACCCCTCAAAATCCCCATGTGTCAAAGCCACCCAATCATCACCTTTATAACAACCCATGTTTCAGGACTGTGTTTGATGATGTCAAAGTGTGCCCAACGACATGTGTTGAGTGTAGTGATTTCAGGTCAAAGAATCACACTCACCACCATCACTGTGAGTACTGACTGTGACTACCATGTCATGGTTCCATGTGTCAAACTCACAGTGGGTTTGTCCGGTACACTTGTTCTCTAACAAGTACCTATGTGTTTGGTTTGATATCTCTATATCATGACTAATGAGATTCTGTCATCAACCAACACCACAATCTAGTCTTGTGTGTCATTTCTGTCTATTTACCTTCCACAATGACATCCGATTAGGGACATAACAAGAATGTACAAACTCTTAGCATCTGTATGATCTCATCGTTCAGGTCCTCAACCTGAAAGCATACATCATTGAGTATTGTCATTCGCTAGACATTCAATCTGTTCTATCACTATCTCATATGACTGAACCAGAAAGAATTGGAAGCTTGCCTTTGATGTTTATCAAATCAATCTTAATGTATCCCACCAATCATCCCATGATTGTCTCTCAGGGCATACATACCAACAATCACATGTTTGTTTTCATCACTTCCAATTACCTTAAAAAATGTGGCGAACCACAAGGGTGAGACCCATGTCCTAGAAAGAGATATAACCTCCAACAAAAAAAATATTGATTCAAACATTTTCAGGAAATGAGACAGTTTAATCATATATAAGAAATAAGCTCAACAACACTGATGATTAACAAAATACATAAAGGAGCAGATAATAAATATCTCCATTATCCAGACTATTCGCTTATCCCTATTAATAGTATAAGGAGTCTAGCCGCATGAGCATCTCTAACATCATGAATAAGTCTAGTGTCATATGCATAGCTAACAACATCAACATGTCTAATAGGTTGAACATATCAACATCATAAGAAGAGCTACAACATAAGCACAACTATTTGGATAAGCATGATTAGCAGTATATGCATCTCTAGTTACAAAGGCATGGCTAGCATGCTAAACATAACTAACAACATGAGATAGCTAGCTTCATGATTATAATTAGCAGTAGCAGTATAGTTATCAACATAAGCATAGATATTGTATGTACGCATCTACAATCTTAATCATATCCACAACCTAAATATATCTACTATCTCTTAATTACACAAAGTATCATCTTTATGTAAAGATAATAAACAAGGGTTATCATCCAATGTCAAACGTCATATATAACCCTAAACAAATATGCTACACGGCTGTATTACATATTATGCCCTGGGGAGTTTGATTCGTACCACTCAAAGTCCAACTGACCACCTCTTAGTCGCAATTAGTTCCGTATAGGATCTAGGAAGAGTCAGACTCTAAGATCTTCTCCATACTCTGTCTGTACAAGTCTGCACCGCAGTGACATATAGTCAAACTACAAAAAAGTGACATATAATCCTGTAAGTAGCCCACCTTAGTACAGGTCACAGCACTAGCATCTAGGGTATTCAAACCCAATCACAGAGGTACAACCACAGTTTTCCTCTAATCACATCATGTTATAATCACTAAGACCCGACCAAAGTCATTCTCAAAAAGTGGGATAGGTATGACCGCAACCATCCTCTCGAAACACTTGGTGTCAGGATGACAACACCCCGCATACTCAATAGTATGTGCTCTGAGTTTCCCTTAGTAATACTCGTTTCACCATCCAACAAGTTCTGACACTGAAGATGGTTCTATGGCACATGGCACTACATGATTAGAGTTTCACTTGATTAGTTATCTCCAATTGGGTGAATTGAGGCTACATCAAACAAGTGGACATACAAACCCTAATTCACTTCTAGCAAATATTTCTATATAACAATTTCAAAATATATAAAAAATATGAGACATATTGTTCATCATCTCATCATTACATGATCTATTCACTTACCATTCATGAGACTGCACTTTTCATCATACTATCACAGGATATAAATCCTTTTCACAATATCACAGTGTATCAACCCTTATCAACGCAAGAAGAATACACCTCATTTAGGGCTCAACCATGCCCAAAGATCATTAAGACCATCATACTATTCCCTACAAGATCATCATTATCATTCCATGCCTTATAGCAAGGCTCAACAACACCACTTACATATAATACACCAGATCAACACAATATTGCATTAATGAGCTAGGAGATATTCATAAACCATCATACAAGGGTTATATTAGCATTAAGAATATTCCTTTATTACATCAACATGCAAGGAATCTAGATATGTTTAACCCTCATCATATTCATAATGCACATGTTTAGCATAAGAAAGTATCAACCATGTGGCTATGATAACCATCAATTAAAACATTAAGGTTATGATCATATTAAGAAGGTTATTTCACCATCATGTAATCATATAAGAAGGTTAAACATGAATACTCATCTTTATCTATTTGCATTAGAGTTAGGTCAACAAGATAAATTATATTAATGTTACTAATCAACACTCATACCCAAACCCTAACTCATGAAATCCCCATTGGATCATGGATGCATAGGGTGAAGCATCACCATCACATTCCTTACTATTCTCAAGTATGAACCCACACATAAATCAAGGTGTAACATTGGGTTATAGCATACTAGGGTTTCAACAACAATAAGAGAGTACTCTATGGTTGTATTAATCATTCAAGGACTATTCACACCCAATTACCATCATTTAGTTATATTAAAGCTAGGTATAACAAGTTATACCTCATTAGGGTTACCCATTAATTCATTACGGTGATTAGAAATCATAATCATACGAGGGAAAGGGTAAGACTACAAGTTTAAGACATTGAACCATCAAATTCTCATCATCGGAATCATAACATTACACTACACGCTTCACTGAAAACAATGAGAATATTGAGGCATCAACTTATAACCATTAAATGTTGAAAAGGTAAAGCCATTAGTCGTTTATATAAGTAAACACCTTCAATGAATCATATATGATGTTATTGAGTTGTGATCTATAAAAGTCACCATTTAACCCTAGACATCCTTTGATTAACAACAATAAGTGTTATGTTGAGAGTAGGGTAAAACCCACAATCGACTATTCATTTTAAACAAGCCATCCATTGTCAACAAGTAAGCTCCTTAAGTTGATCATATGAAGGAAACCATATAAATCACATTATTAGGACCAACATATTACATTAGACATCATTCCACTTTATTGGAGGAATAAACATTAGATCTTGACCATTGGGTCAAGTTCATATGTTAAAACCATCAATTATAGTATAGGTCCGACCATTGCATCCAGTGACCCAAGAAACCATTGGCCTAAGGCTTAATTGATGCTACAACTATATTATTAACTCACCATGGGTTTTGGAGACCTGATCCACCATCATTAGTGACCATTAAGTCACCATAGGTTGTTAGAACAACACTATATTCATCAATCAACATCAAATATCAAACTAATCTCACCATTGATTGATAGCGTCTTTAGGATACTTAGTTGTTAATCACTAGGCTTCTAATTAGGCCAACACCTGACCGAAGGGGTGAATGTCAGTTGACACCCTTTGTCACCACCATCAGTTGTCATGAAGACAACACCATCGGTTGTTGTAATGGTACCACCATTGAGTCATGTGTTTATAGAAGAAATCAACTTTAAACCCTAAAATTGACCATTGGTTGATAGGTGCTTAGTACCATGGGCTGTCAAGCCAACCTGATCCAAGTCATATTATACCTTATGAATAAAATACACATGATCACACATCTAGAACTGAAATCAGAATAGGGAACATTATAAAAATTGAAATCCAAGTCAAGCATAGCTTTTTAGTGCATGGATCATCATTTAAAAGCAAGAACATGAGCTAGAAAGCTTATGGTAAGCAATAAACGTGGAACAAGTTATAAAACTTGCCTCTAATGAGAAGATTAAATCCCAAACAGAAGAAAACTCGAGTAGGTAGGGTAGAAAATCCAAGCATAAGTTGTGAACTCGTCCATCTAGCACCTTTCTTCATCAAATGAGCAAACCCTAAGCATAAGGAGCAAGAAAGGTAGGGTTTTAGAGCTTTAGAGCAATTTCTACCATGGAAAAGCAAGGTTCCGACCTGGAGAAAGGTTTGACGAAGGATAAAAAAGAAATAAATGGAGGAAAGAAGGGGATTCTTACTCTTTTAGGTCAAGATCACTAGAAGGAAGCTTTTTAATCCCTAAAAGGAAGTCAATTGCAACCCTAGATTCTTTTTCCAAGAAGATCCCCTCTTTCTTCTTCCTTGGATAGGAAATTCATAGAAGCACATAGGGAGAATGAGGTTCATAGAAGGAGGGAAGTGGTAGAGATAAAATGGCTCGTTTGGGTGCTTAGGGATAAGTATATGAAACTTTAAGATAAAGAAAAATAAAAGGTTGAAGTTCTAGTATCTTTCTAATTATCCATGGCATGAAGCTATTAAGGATATATAAGCACACATGCAAGATCCCCCACCGTCCATAGAGACATGCTTATCTCTCATTTCTTGAATTTCCAAGAAAAACAAATAAATCATTAATTGATAGCTCCTAATGGTAGCTCATCCATAAAGGGGTAAACCCTAAAATACTCTTAGAGAAAACACCATCAAATCAAGGTTGAAATAGGTGCCCATGGCTCAAAAAGCTCAATAATGATGAGATAATATCCAAGGAACATAATGCAAGTCATAAATTGCAAAGAAAACCTCTCAATTGGGTAAATTGCAGAAAAATTCAAAATGTGCATAAAATTGCATAACTTGCTCAAACAATGTCCAAATTGGACCAGATTTGAAACTTAAGCTTGTATTACGATTTAAAAGAATATCACAAGGTTAGATTAGGGTTATTTTTTTTTTGAAGGCCCCATGTCTACTTTATTACTTGTCTAAAGAAGCATAAAAGGTAATGTTCGTCGGGATGTTAGTCATCCCAACCACGTCAACACAGCTACCTAACAAAGCATCCTTTGCTACCCTATGTGCTACCGAGTTGCAAGTGCGAGGAATATAATAAAAATAGCAAGAACTAAAATCCAAAGCTAAAACCTTAATATCATTAATAATGATTCCTAAAGGGTCTCTCCCGTCTTCCTGGGCGGAAATAGCACCCACCACAATCATGGAATCAGACTCCACTTCGACGTCCGCAAACTCCCATTCAGCCGCCTTCTTGAGAGCTCTCAGAACAGCCACTGCTTCAGCCAAGTCTGAATTCTAGTCCGCTGAAAAGGTTCCGCTTGCCGCCGCGATCACCCGTCCTTCATTGTTCCTGGCCACACAACCCCAGCTGCTAGTGGATCCTGGCAAAACACCGGCATCACAATTAATCTTCGTCCTTCCTCTTCTCGGTGGCATCCAGCTCTGCTTCCCTATATCCGCCCTCGTCGTGGTAGCGAGCTTGGACGTTCGGATCCGCTCATAGTCGTTGATGAGTGCCAGAAAGGTTTGAATTATATACTTCACTGGCTTGTGTTCATTGCCGAAAACTCTGTTATTTCTAGCTGTCCACAAACCCCACATAATAGCCATAGCTCTCTTGATGTTGTCCTCATCCAATCTATCATGAAACAGAAGGACCGCATCCTGGGTAGAGCATTCGGAGAGCTCCTGGAGAATTGACAGTGTCGGGCTGCACTCCCATGCCATCTTCACCTCCGGACACTCGAACAGCATATGTCCTATTGATTCAAAATCGGCATTGCATGCTACGTACTTCGTGTCCACATTACAGTGTCATTCCCATAGTCTTCCCATCGTTGCTAGGCCACCGGTACACAGTCTCCAAATGAAATGGGCCAGTTTGGGCGGCCATTTAGACCTCCAAACCAAACCCCATACCTTACTATTCGTCCTTGTCCTGGTTGCCATGTATTCCATCTTGCCCAAGTGAGCGAGCCAGTAAGCTGATCTTGATGAGAAGAACCCTTTCCTTTCTGGCCACCAAAAGACTGCATCCAACGGGCACCGCCAACTGATTGGGGTTGAAATAATACGCTTGCAGACCTCTTGGGGAAATAAAGCATGTAGAAGGTCAACATTCCAAGTATAGCCATCATCCAGGAACAGTTCTTTAACAAGATGAATATCGTAATGTGGAGTATACAGCGACTCGCCCAAGGGTACTGTCTCGCCCAATATCCAGTTGTCCCGTCAGATATCTACTTGCTCACCTGTCCCAACTCGCCAGTGAATCCCTTCCAGCAGTACTGGTTTCGCACCCCATATGCTCCGCCATGTGAAACTCGGGTTGTGCCCCCTAGATGCCTCTAGAATGGATGTCCGCAGGAAGTATTGTGCCTTCAAGACTTTGTATGCCAAGGAATTCGTGGACATGAGAAGGCGTCATAGTTGCTTGGCAAGGAGGGCTTGATTGAACACGTGCATATCCTGAAACCCCATGCCACCATCTTTCTTCGGTTTGCAAAGATTCTGCCAGCTGATCCATGATATCTTGCGCTCCCCATCCTTTGCAGCCCACCAGAAACGTGCAATACAGCTTTGAATTTTGTCTATAAGGCCCGCCGGAAGCTGAAAAATGTTCATCACGTAGGTCGGTATCGCTTGTGCTATCGCTTTGATGAGGACCTCCTTTCCCGGTCTTGATAGAAATTTCTCCTTCCATCCCTGTAGCTTCTTCCAGATCATGTCTTTCACATATCCAAACACTTGTTTTTTGGATCTACCCATGGCTGCAGGCAAACCCAGATACTTTGCATGCTTGTCAATTTCCTATACCTGCAATATTTCTTTCAGTTCATTCTTCTTGTGGAACGGCACCCCATTGCTAAAAGCAACTTCCGTCTTAGACATATTGATACGTTGACCCGAGGCTTGTTCATACTGGCTAATCACATTAGCTAATTCCAAGCACTCGTTGGTTGTTGCTATGGAAAATAGAATACTATCATCTACAAAGAAAAGATGAGAAATACGGGGTCCGCCTCTGCTGACCTTGATGTCATGAATAGAATTATTTTGGAGGGAGAGTGATAAAGCAGTAGAAAAAGCTTCAGCACATAAAATAAAGAGGTAGGGAGAGAGAGGGTCACCCTGATGCAGTCCCCGAGTAGGTAGAATCTTTGTGGAACGGTTCCCGTTGATGGTAAACATGAAGTTGACAGATGACACACACTCCATAACTTTGGATCTCCACTTCTCGCCAAAGCCCATCTTCCACTGCACGTGATCAAAGAAAGACCATTCAACTCTATCATAGGCCTTTGACATATCCAGTTTCAGAGCAATCGATCCCCTGGTATTTTTCCTTTCATTCTTCATTTTATGGAAGATTTCATACGCCACCAGTGCATTATCCGTTATCATCCTTCCCGGGATGAATGCACTCTGGTTTTCAGAAATAATACCATCCATGAAAGGCTTCAATCTATTGGAAAGGACTTTGGATGCAATTTTATATAGGACATTACACAGGCTGATTGGCCTATATTCAGCAAGTTCAGTAAGCTTCTTCACCTTGGGAATAAGTACCACCAAGGTGGAGTTGAGGGAGCCAAACTCCACCTCACCTCTCCACCAGCCTTTGACGTAGTTTGCAATGTCTGTACCAACCACGTGCCAGAATTTTTGGAAGAAAATTGGCTTAAAACCATCCGGTCCTGGAGCCTTGTGTGGGTGCATCTACTTTACTGCAGTATGAATTTCTTCGTCAGTGATATCTTTTTCCAACATGCCTTGGATACTGTCATCTACCTTGTTCTGGATGCCCTTGGACGCCACCTGAAAACCACCGGGATTGGATGTAGTAAAAAGATCCTCATAGAAGTCCAGAATGATTCTTTCTATATCTTCGTCATCCTCCTTCATTTCACCCTGGCTATCTTTTAAACTTTCAATCTGGTTTCTTTTCCTTCTGTGTGATGCCTTGTGATGAAAATAGGCAGTGTTTTTGTCTCCCGATCGCATCTCATTCACTCTTGCCCGAGCAAACCAGTACTCATCTTCCTTCCTGTGCCAGTATTGTAATGACTGTGCCAATTCTTCGCACCTGCGGAGAATCCTGTCATCAGGAGGTAGTTTTTGCACCCTTTCAAGCTCTTTTTCGATATGATTTTGTTCTTCATTTCTCCGAAAACTTCATTGGCCCACGCAGCAAGTTTTTCCCCGCATCCTTGTAGTTTTTCTGGAAGATTGCCGCCTCCCGGCCGTGCCCAAAAGTCTGAGATAACATTAGCACAGTCCTCATTATCAAGCCACATGGGTTCAAAATAGAAGAATTTTTCACGCTTTCTCCTCTTATTGCCCTTTTTACTAGCAGATATGACGATAGGCTTGTGATCTGAATCATATTTAGCCAAGTGAAAAACTTTGTAGAAAGAGTAGATGTTCGTCCAACTCAAGTTAGCCAGAAATCTGTCGAGACGTTCCCTCACCAAAGCCTCCATTGTAAGACCTCTCTCCCATGTGTATGGTGCTCCCGAGAAGCCCAAATCATGCAGTTCGCAGTCATCAATAGCATCTTTGAAGTCTTGCATCCAACGCTCAGTTCTGAGTGGTCCTCCCCACTTCTCCTCATTACTCACAATCTGATTAAAGTTGCCAAAATAAATTGTGGGTTCATTACTGTCATGACACAAGTTCCTCATAAGATCCCATGTGTGGAATTTGTTTTGTTGATCAGCCCAAGCGTAAATCCCAATAGCTCTCCACTGTTGCCTTCCTTCCTCTTCCTTCACTCTACATTCAATGTGATGTGCTGAGTAGGTGACAATATCCACAATTATGTTTTTCCACCATAGTCCTAGTCCACCTGACCTCCCCTCGCTTGGGATACACAAACCATCCGTAAAACCACAAAAATGTTTCACAACATCCTGTCTAACATCATCAATCATAGTTTCTGACAGAAAAACTAGATTGGGGCTTTCCCTCCAGCATAGAGATCGAAGGTTCTTCTACGAGTCGAGTTTGCCCAACCCTCGATAGTTCCAGCTTAGAATCTTCATTGTTGTTCACGAGTCTGACCCACGTCAGCACCCGCTACTTGAAGGGACTACTTACCCCCCTGTTCGGCCACACAAACGTTTGGAGTAACCTTCTACTTTTTCATAAATACCTGCTCGAAATCCTCATCTACTTCCATTGAGATATGCATATCTCTGCTTCGTTTTGCACCTGCCGAAAAAAGCTCTGATCCACTTGAAGTATCTCCTGCGGTTATCTCTTCTTTCTCCTGCCGTCGCAAGATAACATGATTTCATTTTTTCTTTCCATCTCTGCCGTTCATCTTCTGTATACCAGTCTTTTCTCCTTGCTTCTGCTTCAGGCCTCTGGTTTGTCTTCTCAATTCAGTAGTACCATACGCAAAATGGACGCTTGTGGTTCGTATTGGTATTTCCTGGGTTTCGATAGGTGTGCTATTTTGGACCTGACAGGGCTCCGCTTCATTCCGATTGGCTCCCTTCCCTCTCCCCAGTGTAGTTTCATCTGGTTCCTCCGCCATGCTCACTGCTAGTTCAGAATGTACGCTGCTGTTGTTCACATTTGAGGAAATTGCCCTCCCTTCCGTCCCTTGGTCCCTATTCTCCCATGCTGGTTCCAGGACCCCCTGTCGTTCTGGGAATATAGAAAGGATTGTCTTCGTTAAGAAAGTATCTGTCACTTTTCCACCTTTGTTGGCCCGGTCGTTGCTCCCCCTCTCCCGTCCGAGGCGAGTAAAGTTCTGTGAACCTCGCATCCCTTCCGTCGTGAGAGCCTCTTTCTCTCCCCTCCTGCCAACCCCCCTGTCAGATTGCGCCTCCCCATCTTCAACCTCACGATCCTCCCTCCGTTGCTGGTTTCTACCCATCTCAGTAGTAGATTGGCTTGCTACTTCCCTCGCCTTGGGTTTGGTATAGAATATCGATCTTCTCTCAGTACTTGTAGGTCCCTGTTCGTTGTCTCTTACAGACGCATGAGCCTTTCTTGGGGATGCCCGCAGCCACGCTCCCCAACCCCTCTGTCGTACTTCCTCCTCTTCCTCTGTCGGGCAGTCTTTATCCAGGTGATCCAACATGCCGCACAGGTAACAAAAGCTAGGCAATCTTTCATATTTGATGTCAACATTGAAGATCTCTTCATTCTTTCCTCTAATCTTCTGAACTCGTTTAATTGGTTTTGAGACATCCAGTCCAATGCGGACTCTTGTGGATGTTTCCCACCCCAGTTCATCTCTATCAATTTCCATCACTCGCCCTATCCGACCTGCAATCGCCATTATAGCCGCCTCTGATCTCTGCCCTAGCGGCAAGCCGTAAAGTCTTGCCCACATCAAAGATTCCCGGAACAGAATCCGTCCTGGTACATCACTTTCATTCACTTCCTTCATTAGGAGTAATCTGTTATCGAAGTGCCATGGTCCTCCTTCTTCAACCTTTCTCTTATCTTTCCAGTGAGTAAATTGGATAATGAAGACCACCGGGTCGATAGGTTTAAACACCACTTCGTGTCGCAAGGCCCATGCCTGTGTAAGAGTTCTTTGCATCGCCCGCAAATTATATGGGCGGTCTGTCAGCAGTTTCACCGTGAGGGCGAGAGATACGTGTTCCTCCACCTCAGCCTATGCGTCGTCCCCCAGATCCAGGACCTCGTCCTCCTCATCTGCTATCTCCAGCCTGGCGCATCTGTCAACTATCTCGTCTGCCATCTGATCGGAAAACCGAGCCCACAAGGAGCTATCCCACCCTTGAACCTGCAAGAAAAGGGAACTACGAGGGAGAAGAAAGAACCCACCACCGATCGCCCTAGTCGCCAGAGCGCTTAGGGTTTTGCACGAGGGAGAGAAAATTAGGTTAGATTAGGGTTATAAGAATAAATTATGATAATTAATCTTATTCAATACTTTAAGCAAGGTTAGGGGTCTCACATTCACTCTGCTAATTATCATCATGAATTTATCCTTCTTCATTCTTGCTTCGGCATTAATAAGCATGTCAAGAAAATCTGACAACAGTTTGGTCATATTATTCAAGTGGTGACACTTAATAAATGGCTATATTATTATGGAAATGATTGCAGAATCATATTCATGGACAACTCTTGGCTCAAAGAGAATCTCAGTTTTTCTAGATGTTCCACATGTCCAATCACATTGAGCACATGGGTCTCTACCGAGTCTCCCTCTGTCATCTTGCACTCAAAGACCACCTTTGAGACATTGTACCTTTCTTTATTTGTATGATTATGGTTCATCTCCTTAAGATGTGTTATCATATCAAGGATCCCCATGTCCTCACACTGCTCATGAAACTCATAGCTCATGCAACTTAGCATAACACACTTTATGTCCAAGGCATCACTGGCATGCTTCCAGTAAGCATCCACCTTAGACCTAGGTGCATCAGGAGTAGGTATTTTTGGCACTTATATTTCTAGTTCATAGAGCTTATGCTCATCATTATGAACCCTTCTCAAAGTCCAAAACCACCTGTGGAAATTTGTCATGTTAAGTTTGTCCTTCCTAAGGATAGATTCCAATGATGATTTGATTGTCATTTGATTCTATAAGAGAAAGTTTGCATTTAGTCAAATTGATACCCCTCACATATAAATTTGGAAGATTGCATTGTACAATCTTCTAGTGATCCAAGATCCAAAACAATTGAATTGTTACTAGGACAACGCCAGTGTCCATAACCAATCATTAAGGCATGCAACATCTTCTGATTGCATATTATGTAACTCTTAGATTGGTGACATGTGCAACTCTTTGCCACTGCATGCTTCTAGGTGCTTAATCTCATTAAGGACATCCAATTAAGACTGATGCAAAATCCAACATGATAGAAATGCACCCCTCTTGGCAGGCCCACATAACTACCATCACACTTCCATGAGATGGACAACACACCATGCTTGGTGTGCCCACACATAGTGAATTAAGATTTTGATGTATGTTGCTAATGGAAAGCATCTTAGACTTAATATATTATTAAAGGAGTTTGTATTTATAAATACATATACATATCCAGTCACCACACACTTATAGTATATATCATATACATGCTATATCCCACAAATGAAAACATGTAATAAAACATAATCGATGGTTATGGACATTCTATTATAATTTCTTGGAGCCACAAGGAACTACCACCACCTAGGGTATACATCTCATGTAGAAACCTGCTATTGATAAAAATTTGTGCTTGCCAACTAGTGTTAATAGGTTCAACCCTTAAATTGATCAGCTCGCCTCCTAGCCGGTCGATTGGTCATCTCCCCAGTCGCATGGTCTCTGGTCCAACATCTTCTAGATCCTCCAGTTGATTGGTTGACCCTCCAGTCCATCGATTTGGCTTCTAAAATGGGTGGCTCATTTTCTTTATCGTTACAAGAAATCAAACTATACTTATTCTATTACATGATAATAGAGAAACCTCGAGTTACATTCAAGGGGAGAAAATGTAGGAGCGAATAATACTTTTACAATTGAAATAGAAGGTAGAGACTCAATATGCAAACTAAGATAAAACATGAATAAACAAGCATAACCACTATGCACAAATATTTAGGGTTATTAGACATAACCACACTACACATCCACCATCAAAACCAGTTTTTAGGGCATCGCGTGTAAATTGCATATTATCACACACACACACACACACACACACACACACACATATATATATATATATATATAATTTAGGGATAGTATGTGGTAATTAATCAGATATGCACATTAATCAGTTTAATCCTTCACATCGTATGTAATAAATAAATGAAAATAAAAAAAATCTAATCATATTGATTATCCCAAACATAGTAATTGATGCAGTTCGGATACCACTGTAGGGAAATATGGCGGCAGCGCAAGCAACAGAAACAACAATTTAACTGCCACATTCCCCTTATAACTGTGTATCATGTCAATAACTATATAATGGGAGAATGGTTTTGAGGATATACCTGGTCATGGAGCAAGTTTAGTGACAATCTCCTCGTCGTAGTATGCACCTTTCTTCAAGTCACACTCAAACAACGTATGCAACATCTCTTAGTTGATCACCACAGACTGTAGCTTGATGTTGTCCTCCTAGTGGGAAAAGTTCCTCGCCTCTAGAGTAGTCCACACAGACCACTTGTAACTCCTGTCGTTCTAGAAGAACGGACAAGGAGGAGTTGTCCCTTCATGTTGGTGTACTAGCACCAACTTTCTCTCCCACAATTATTCTCCCTTGTTATCACTCCCTTTATTAGGTAGGGCTTGCTTGGGTTCTCTTAGTTACCACAATTGGAGAAGAGAACAATTATCAGAGGCAAATGATTTGTGTCTCTAGGAAGCCCCCAATACCCCTCTATTTATAGAAGAAGAGTTAGGGTTAGGGTTCCTAGTCTGTGCAAGAGTAGAAGGGACTAAAATTTCACAAATTTTTGCAACCTACGAGCAGCGAGACAATCGGTTCATAGGTGAATAGTTTGGTTGGCATGTGAGATGATCAGTTTAACCCTTGAACCAGTAGTTTTATCATGTTTCCCAATCACAATTGTATTGGAAATTATAATCCAATTAATACACAACATGACATCAACACTAATCCTTGATGCACTCAGATTGATCCATGAACTGGGCAGTTCATCACACAAACTGGTCATTTGATGACCTTGAGTCGATGTATTCACTTAGTGAACCGGTCAGTTCATGCTCTAGTTCATCCAGAATTCAGCCAAACAATCAACCTGACACTCCAATAGATACTTTAAACACTTGAACCGATCGGTTTAGAGTCAGTCAGTTGATTATTTTTTAAATTGAAAACCTAAACACTTTAGTAATCAATTTAAACATCATTCATGAACAAACTCCTATTCCAAATGCATCTAAGTGTGTGACCCTATAGGCTCCATATTACGTTGGAAGTGAATGTCATAACCATTTTATGTCATTACAAGTGAAGAGCGGTATATAGCAACACACGTTGCTACCCAAGTAATTGGAAAGTTGGATAACAACTTCAACCTACAATTTGTCATTGGTGTTATAGTGTTTGTATAGTTCCTTTACCACTTATGTCCAAATTGAACTCGAGGCATGGAATAGTCTTCCTCTTCAACATTCAATCTTTGTTCCTTGATTAGAGCAGACTGTTTGAGATATATGTAAGATAAATATTACATATTGATTCACATGTGCATGGCCATACATTTCTTAGTCTCGCTAATAAAGTGGCCAGGATATCATACTCCTATAGGACGGACAAATCTCATCTACATCACTCACAATCATTCCCATGTGTCATAGTATATCCAGTCATCACCTTCATGACAACCCTTGTTCAAGGTCATAGTGGATGATGTCAAAGTACACCAAACGACATGTGATGAGTGTAGTGATTTCAAGTCTATGAAACCACAATCACCACAACACTATTAGAGAGGATTTTGACAACCATGTAATGGTTTTCATGTGTCACTCTCATGGTGGTTCTGTCTGATACATTATTCTCCAACAAATATCTATGTGTTTGGTTTGATATCCCATATCATGAGTGATGAGATTCTGTCATCAACCAACACACACTCTAGTGTTATGTGTTATTGATGTCTATCAGCCTTTCACAATAACATCCAACTAGGGATATGACAAGAATGTATATATTGTTAGCATATGTATCATCTCATTGTTCAGGTCATCAACCCAAAGACATACATCATTGAGTAATATCATTCTTTAGACATTTATTATGTTACATAATTATCTCATAACTGAATAAAACAAAATAAATTGGAAGATTGCCTTCATTAATAATCAAATCATTTACTAGTTATGCCATTACAATCATCATATGATTGGCTCTCTGGGCATACATGCCTCATATTGGGGTATAAGGAATATCCCATAGTATGTATTTTATATTAGTTGTATTTGAATCCAATATTTTTATTAATAGATGTGTTTTCATCTGATCTTATTCCTTGACTAATGAACTAATTGCTGATTTTTCTTTTGTATGTTATAATCCATGGTAATGAGATCACCGGATCCATGGGTTGGAGCACTGGTCGAAACATGTAAGGTCTTGATGAGATCCCTGATAGAACCTTGCTAGAAAATTGAACAATGATCCATAAATGTCGAGATCCTGAGTTTGTGAAAAGGTCAACCCTTGCTAGATTTGTGTTCTACAAGGACACAAATATGCAAAATCCTAATATAATTAATAAAAATTAAAGAGTTAACTTGATTAAGGTTAATACATGGTATACGATGGTACACCCGGACCCCCAATATTTCTTAATGTTGATTGGTTCTTAAATTTGATTAGTTTTTACTACTGCAATTCTTAATTCTTATTATAGTTAATATCTCTCTTCAAAACCTGATTTTAGATATTTCTCTTAGCAATTGGTTCAAATAAAACTCTTAAACATGTTGTTCCATGGGATATACTCTTTATACTACCACAATTAACTTATTTGTTTACGGGTGAGTTGATTTCCCCTTAAATGGATAAAGTTTCAAGAATAATTTTTTGGGTGAATTTTTTTGTGTAAACGACACATATCAAGTTTTTGAGCCATTTCCAGGGACAATATAGTTGCTTTTAAACCCCATTGCATGGAATAATTAGGACTTTTTCTTTTCAATTGATAACACTCCTATCTGCTTGAAGTTTTTCCTTACTCAAAAACTATAAAGTTGTCTGATCTTTTTTTCATGTACTAACAGTTTATGTGGCACTCTTGAAGCATTGATTCAACTGTTTCTACACCATTTGTGTTTGACACTGAGATTAACATAACCTTTTATCACCTAAACCGGACCCAACGATACAACATGGATGAAGAGGAATTCAACAAGTAGATAAAACATGCCCTTGCCACACAAAGAGAGACCATTTCTTTCAAGTCAAGGGAAGACGTAGCCACAGAACAAGAATCCTGAGATGTTGCGCTACAAGAAGCAGAGAGTATGAAACAACTTAAGGACTTCTCAATCCCTAAGTCCACCAATGCACAACATCCAATTGTATCTCCTACCATCACCACACCTCAATTTGAGATCCACACAAAATAGATCACCATGCTTCATCACAACATGTTCATTGGTAAAAAAGGTGATAGTTGTTAAGATCACCTTTGGTGGTTCTCTGACTTATGTGCCTTGCATGAAATACCTGACATCTCTGAAGACGCCATCAAGTTGTAGATATTTAAGTATTCCCTGACCAATCAAGCCAGAAACTGGTATAATGCTATGGAGGGAGACTTCATCACCACCTGGGAAGCCCTCCAGACCAAGTTCCTTTAAAAAATACTCCCCCCATCCCTCACCTATCAAATTTGGGGGTAGATCACCCAGTTTTCTATGGTTCTAGGCAAAACCTTGGGTGAAGCTTGGGAGAGATTTAAGGACATCCTTTGTTGTTTTCCACATCATGACATCTCTCCTATCTAGTTGATTGAGACATTCTACCAGGGTGTTGTCGATAATACCAACATTTACCTTGACACCTCATTTGGAGTTAACTTAATGTTTCAAAATTTCAATAGCGCCTTACAGCTCACAAAAAGAAACTTAAAAACCTAAGCATAAGTCAATCAGGGAAAAGGTGGAGTTCTTAAAGTACCTAAGGCCAAAGATAGTTCTAAAATAAAATCTATTTCCAAATGCCTCAAGATGCTCATCTTAAAGCAAGACCATATGTAGTCCTCTTTCAATGCCTATGAAAGAAGGGGATGGCCACAACAACCTCAGTATCTACAACAACAAGTCAAATCAGACAAATTTCTTTATGGAATCTGCCAAGGGTATGATCATCCCACCCAGCAGTGCCAACTCCTTTGCAATGTTCACATGTAACCTGAAGATGGACAACATATGGGGGATATCAACTCCATCAGTAACATTCCCGGCCAAGCCTATTACGATCCAAACCAAACTAGAAATCATCATGGTTTCCAGTATGGCAACCCATCCTCTGTAGAGAATGCAACACAACAACGACCTTCTCAAATGAACAACCAAGGTTGTCCACCCCCAAGGTTCCAATATAATAATCAGCAAAATTTTAGGAATCAAGACAACTACTGTGGTAATTTCCAAAATCACAGGCAAAAATTCTAAAACCTTAATCAAGCACCACAAATGCAGCAATCCACCCCCATTTCCTCCACAAATGAAAATATTGCTAAGCTACATTAATTAATCTAGTCTCAGATGAACCATTAAGAAGAAAAAAATATATTTGGATCAACTTATAGCCAACCAACGTCCTCCTGCAAGATCCTTTGTTGGACAAGTCGAGAATAACTCCAAGCATCTCGAGTAGCTAAAGGTCATCTTCACACGTTCTGGAAATGTATATGCAACACCTTCCCCTCTAGAGAATTCATATGCCTTTCCCATATACTTCGACGATGACAATATTGTGACGGTTGAGAAAGAGTAAATACATGAAGCAGTTGTCAATCCTAGTTCAATGAAGACTCCCAATTTTGAGGCTCCACAAGTTGAGGCTAGGATAGCAATGTTCTAGTCTACAAGGTGTGCCCTCCCTGCCAAGATTGTCTTAAGAAAACAAGGCTAGACACTAGATTCATGAGATTTAAGGAAGGCATGGAGAAGCTTCAGGTGGACATCCCTTTCCTGGATGCCCTTTTTGAAATTCTTGCATGGTCAAAATACCTGAAGACTCTATTGACTAGGAAATGTACCACTGAAGAATATGAAACCATGGAGCTTTTGATAACTACTTCTGATATTATTCTAAACAAAGTGCCTATGAAGAATAAGGATTCCAGTTCCCTTGGGATTAGTTGTTATCTAGGAAACAAAACTTGTAGACTTAGGAGCAAGTATTTCCATCATGCCTTACAATATATGCAATAGTTTGGACTTTGTAGATACGTTGCCGATGACAATGACCATTCAACTTGCAAATTCATCTATGAAAAAACCCATGGGCATCATGACGGATGTCCTTGTGAGAGTAGGAAAGGAAGCCTATGTCCCTTGCAACTTTGTAATAGAATATATCAAGAAGACCTATACTATCCTATTATTTTAGTCATATGTTGTTAGCTACTACCTGTGCCTTTACCAACGTGAAGGCTAGTACCATTCTCTTACAACTAGGAAGGCAAACTCTAGAGTTCCATGTTTTGAAAGCATTAGGGCCCAAGAATCCTTGAGGAAGCTTACCCGCTCAAATGCATACACAAGCTCTCCCCACTTAGACAAGAGTGGGAACTATCATAATATCCACTACATACAACCATCATAGCTCTGACCGAGTCAGATTTTGATGACGAGATGATTTGTTAGTGCAGGGTCCATCTAAACACCTTTGTGACTGCATCCCACACCAAATTCAAAGACCCTACAATGATCTCTGGTGTTGAAAAAGCTAAACGACCAAAGGATCCAACAATGAAGGCCCTATCTGAAGGGATCCAATACATTTTCCTTGATGAATAAGAGACTTGCCCAGTTATCATCAACTCCGACCTTACACCCGAACAAGAAGACAAGCTAATGACTAAGTTGAAGAAAAGAAGAGTTTCCTTGAATATAAAATGGCTGACCTAATAGGGGCCAGTCAAGCTATCTACATGCACAAGATCCCCATGGTTGAGGATTACAAGTGGCTGCTAAGATAATAGCTATCACTCGCAGTCATACAAAATGCATGCCTTGGACCAGGAAAGGCGGTCAGAGGCGCCGAGGGAGAATCCCTCCACGACTAGAATATTTAGTTAGTCCCAAAAAAGAGTGTCGAGGGAACCTTATTGCAAGCTAACTCCAAATACGAAGGAGGTTGTCCACCTACACGTCATCAAACTTCTCACTTTTGGGGGTCATTTACCCAATCTTTGACTTTCCTTGGGTCACCCCCGTTCAAGTCATGCCCAAGAAAGGAGGCACCCCAATGGTAAAAAATGATAACAACGAGTTCATCCACACCCCACTGTCATGTGATGGAGGATGTGCATGGATTATAGGAAGTTGAATAAGGACACAAGGAAATACCACTTCCATCTCCTCTTTGGATTGCCTCACACATCAAGAATACTTTATCTACCTTGATGGCTACTCGGGATTCTACCTGATTCCTATCCAACCCGAAGATCAAGAAAGACCACTTCAATCTTCCATTTTGACACTTATGCCTTTAAGAGGATGCCTTTTGGCCTCTACAATGCTCCAACTACCTTCCATTGATGCACACGTCGGGTTGGCATAGATAATGATGCAAATTTTCATAGATGACTTCTCTGTCTATGGAGATTGTTTTGATCTTTCTTACATTACTTATATGTCGTATTAGAAAAATGTGAAGAAGCACATTTGGTGTTGAACTGGGACAAATGTCATTTAATGGTAAGAGAAGGCATTGTTCTTGGCCACAGGGTGAGCTCTAGAGGAATAGATGTTTATAGACAAAACTTGAAGAAGAATAGAGGTTGATAGAGAAAAACTTGAAGTCATCACCAAACTTCCACCTTCCTCCTCTGTCAGGGAAGTCTGAGCATTCCTTGGGCATGCCACAAAATATTCATTCGAGACTTCTCTAAAATTTTCAAGCCTCTTACTAATCCTTTGTTGAAGGAGGTCATTTATGATTTTAATCTAGCTTGCATGACTAGCTTCAATAGCCTAAAAATAGCACTCACCTTCACTCCAGTCATTCACGCACCATATTGGTCCCTACCATTTGAGATCATGTGTGACACAAGTGACTACACGGTAGGAGCTATACTCGAATGAACCATAATGTTATCTACTATGCTTCAAAGACTTTAGATAATGCACGATAAAACTACACCACGACTGAGAAAGAGATGTTAGCAATCATTTACACCTTCAATAAGTTCCGATCTTACTTAGTGGGTTCCCAGGTGATAGTGTATGTGGTTATATAACCATCTATTAACTAATGACGAACAGAGATGCCAAGCCTAGGCTTATCCAATGGATACTACTGCTATAGGAGCTTGATCTGGAGATCTGTGATAAAAAGGGTTCTGACAATGCGGTAGCTGACCAACTCATCTTCTTTCTTCTACTAATAATAAAGAGATTCCAATTGATGATTCCTTTCTAGAAAGTCAACCACTAAAATCCGAGTCTCATATTCCATGGTTTGCTGATTATGTTAACTACCTTGCATCCAGTACATTCTAAGTACAAAGGACATTCAAAGATAAAGTTCTTGCATGACATCACGAATTTCTATTAGGATGATGCCTATCTATTCAATTTGTATGCAGATGGCCTTTACCATAGGTGTGTCACCGAAGAAGAAGCTCATGCAATTCTAGAGCAATGTCACTTGGGTCCGACAGCTGGACACTTGAGCTCACAAAAGACAACCACGAAGGTGATTCAATGTGGATTCTTTTAACCTGTAATATATAAAGATTCCTATGATTTATTATTGCATGCAACCAATGCAAGATAAACATATCCAAGAGGGATCGAATGCCTATGACTTCAGTGTAGGAATTAAATTTTTTTGACATTTGGGGAGTTGACTACATGGCATCCTTTCCCACTTCTTACAGGTTCACCTACATTCTTGTGTCTATGGACTGTGCATCCAAGTGGGAGAAATCCATCCCCACAAAAACCAACAACTCAAAATCTATGATGAAGATCTTTAAACTCATTATTTTCCCTATGTTCGGGGTCCCTTGCACTATGATAACAGATGGGGGATCACACTTTATAGAAAAGAATTTTGAAGCACTACTAAGGAAATATGGCATTCACCACAATGTCACTTCCCCGTATCATCCTCATACTAGCGGTCAAGTGGAAGTCTCCAACCGTCAATCAAATCTATCTTAGAGAAGACCATGAATCACATCAGGAAGGATTGGGCCTTGAAGCTGAATGATGCATTATGGGCATATAGAACCGCCTTCAGGACACCTCTGGAAACCATACCCTTTCGATTGATCTATGGAAAATATTTTTGCCTCCCAGTAGAGATGGAGCATAAGGCCAGATGGGACATAAAGAATCCCAACTTTGATCTATCTACAACTTGTGACAAATGTTTCCTACAAATGTAAGAACTTGAGGAATTTAGAATGGCCACCAATGAGAGTGCAATAATCTATATATACATGATGAAAATGTGGTATGATGGCCACCTGACAATAAATATATCAAAGAGGTCAATCAAGTTCTAATATACAACTCTAGACTGAGACTATTCCGTGGGAATTAATCTGGGTGGTATGGGCCTTACCTAGTAAAACATGCCTATCACATGGCACCTTCCTCCCGTGGGACAAGTTCAAGGTGAATTTTTAGTGAATGGACATAAAATCAAGCATTACCTTGCAACCAATGATTTTATGGTGCAAGGAGTGAAGCGTCACCCTACCACCAAAGATCTAGAGCTAAGACCCACCACTCTTGCCCCCTTCCACACTAGAACCAACAATAACTTGATCACAGGCGTTAGGCTTCCGATGTTGAAATAAGGTGCTTGGTTGGGAGGCAACCCAACATTCCACTCTTCCTTGAACTTTTGTTTTTGTTTTATTTCTTCTTTGTTTTATATCTAGTTTCTCCATTTTAAAATTACTAATTATTGTTTCCTTTGTCTTGCAAACTTAAAAACTAAAAGATTAAAATTTGAACCAATCGACTGGTCATCCAAGCAGTCAACTAGTAATAGCGGGAAAATTTTGCAATTGAGCGGTTATCCCCCTTCAACACTAGTTGAGTCAATTGATTGGGTCACGGGTATACCAACTGGAAGACTATAACTCACTTATTTAACTCATCCACATAGGGGAGGTTGAATCATCCTTTCCAACCCTAGACACCCCCTTGAGTAGCAGCATTCAATAGTGCCTCGGTTGCATGCCGACCATCTAACTCACCAACACTACTCGTCGATCCGTCGCCAACTGCCAACTCACTGGTGCGCTCCCGCTAGAGGCTTACAACACTGGCCAACTAGGGTGGCCGAGTGCAATCCACGAGGTTGGGAGGCACGGGATGATGGGATCTTTGCTTTCAAAAATTTGTGAGACCTACACTAACTACCTACGTCTACTAAGACACTACGCCCACAAGCACACGGGGTCATGTCGTAGTATAGGTGAGGCAGTAAGTACAGGGTCGATCCACAGAGATAGAGGGGGCTATAGAGTTAGACTGAGTGAGCTATGTTCCTTTTGCGGAGATTAAGGTTTTTAGGGTTTAAAGGTTGGTTGGTTGTTGATTAAGCTAAGTGAGAAAGTAGGAAAAGCAATATGAAACTAAGTTATCAAAAGACTAAATTAGCAATCTAAGTCAACAAGCTATCTAAACAAGACCAAGAACAAACTACACTAGACTAAGCAAGTAACTAGCAATTGAGAGCCTAAGTTAACCACTAATCAAGATCAAAGACCTAAATTAACACTTAGCTAGAAAAACTAGGCAATTAACTAAGTTAACTAAAGTAAATGAACTACACTAACATTAACAAGCAAACTAGGCAATTAAGGTTTTAAGCAATTAGATGAAGGAGGTGGGCCGTTTGGTAATGTGACCTTGACATTAATTGGGGGATGTCACCATAATAAGTAATAAGCATATTTCATTCTAGACTACCAAACCAAACAACAAGGTGGGTGCTATGAGGATGTACCCTATGCTACTATTTGGAGAACTAGGGCTAGGTGTAATTCTCATAGGAATTACCAAGTCTAGGTCTCTAGGATAAGTGGTATTAGTCAATTGAGGACCAAGGGTAAGGATGGGAGTAGATATGAGGATATTTGACCTCATGCCACTAGCCACCTCAGCCTTTAGGAAATCCTAGGAAATTGCACTAATCACACTTATACTAGTCACTTAGAACTCACATTTGCATGTAGGAAGAAGGTGATTATGTAGGAAGATAGGGGGCTAGCTAGGGATCCGAATTAGGGACCTAGGAGCCAATCCTATGATAGCTACATAGAAACCAACACCCTAGAGGCAAATGTCTTCAAACACCACAAGGCAAGCAATTAATGTAATTAAACAACAATCACATGCACAAGTAATGGGAAATGAGATACAAGCAAAGGTAATCATCATAGAAGTGAAATATGTTCATTACAAATTATATTCCCCCAACATGGTATCAAAGTCACATTTTTATCCCAAACAGCCCACCCAAGGGGGGATTAGCTATACATGATCAAAACAGAAACAAAGGAGAAGGGAAAGAGAGTAGGAAACGCCATGGATGCTTGATGAAGCTTGACTTCTTCACCTCCTTGCTGCCAGCCATGATCCTCCTCCTCCAATGGTGCCTAAGAGCATGGAAATGGTGGAATGGATGGATAGAAACCTAGAGAAACTAGGTTTCTATGGTGGAAATAAGTGGAAAGTGGGTGGAAATGGGATTAAATGCAAGGAAGTAGGTAGATGGGAGTAATGGAGGCAAGGGAGCAGCTAGGTTGCGGCTAGGGAGTGCTCTCTCCCGAGCCCTAGAAGCAACTAGTGCTTATATAGGATCTAGGGCTAAGTGGGGGTATAATAGGAAAAATAGTGGAAAAGTCTGCTGCAAAGAGGGCCACCACGACCGTGGTGAAGGGCCACAGCCGTGGTGAAGACGGTATAACATGGTCGTGGTCAGGTGGTACGGCCATGGTGAAGGGAAACTGGAAATGAATGGAGTGGATCAATACGACCGTGGTGAGGAGCCACGGCCGTGGTGAAGACGTCTGGGCCACGGGCGTGGTGTGTGGCCACAGGCGTGGCATCTGGCGAACATTCTCCTGTTGATTTCTTGGCAATAAACATAACGGCCGTGGTGACTCTGGCTTGTTATGGTTGTGGCTGAGGGTCATGCCCGTGGTGATTCTGGCCATTTCTCCTGTTGGAATTGCTGCTCCTTGGCAATAAACATAACGGCCATGGGCAGTGGCCACGGCCGTGGTGACGGCTTGAGCAGGCTGATGGACTTCAAACTTTGTCAATTTCAGATGTCCTTGCTTGGTGATGACTCTTTGACCACTAGGGTAGGTTGGGGAGCTTTGGGGCCTTCTTTGGGCTCCTCCATCACACTCGTCCATCCATTGTGGTCCAAATACCTGAAAATAGTGCAAAGAACATCCATAAGCACAAATTCCATTGATATTCATATTAGGGGGAATAACATGTAATTCTATTACATTTGAATGTGATAAATGTACAAAATGACACAAGATACATCCCTAGAATAGGGTTGGATCCCCACCCCCAAACTTGAAACATACTTGTCCTCAAGTATGCTCCAACTCAATCTCTTTTCCATTTTCCACAATTAAAAGATATGACAAATGCAATATGATGGGTGACAAATGCTAAATGGGATCAATGGTGACTAGGTACATGCAAATCACTTCCCTCCTCTTCTACTTTCACAAACCAACCATGAAGAGAGCACAAAGCACATGAACTTCGCATATAATGCATGGGGTGCACAAGTTATCAATATCTCATCCATAAGGTTCTCGGTAGACCGTTTCATGATGATGTTAATCGCCGATGACTAGGAGTGTTGTTTCACCTTCATGCGTTCAACCTTATGCTTCAAGTCATGCCAAATGACCCACATGGCTGCAGAAAGGGATAAAGTGAGCTAGGTTTAGTGTTTCCTAGCTCCATGGGTATGAAAGAATGAAGAAAGGGTTGCGGTAAGATTTGGAGTGCTATTACATAGAGCACTCATCTTTTCTTTATTTGAATGCTCTTAAACAGGAGCATCCTTTTATTTATTTATTTTTGTTTTTGCCCTTGGTGTAGGTAGGTAATATGGTGGATAGAGTGAAGTGGAGAGATAGATATGTAGCCACCCCAAACTTTTGGAGGTGGCCACATCTAATATGTGCACTTTGGCATCTTTTTATGAGGCGGAGAGGTATGAAGATGATGAAAGAGTGGTCGGGTCAAAGAGGGATCACTTGGCATGATCTTCCACATAAGGTCTCCTGCATGAAAACTAGTCTAACACTTCACCATAGATATCACATCACATGAATGGCCCAAATGAAATCCATATATCAATCATGTAACTCCACAAACATTAAACGTTCTATGCTTGCTCAGATCATAATTCAATCAAACCAACACATTCCCAAGAGAGGTGATGAGCATGTAATAAGTCACTCGTTGATACCACATAGCACTCCATCATAGCATATCATATTTTATTTGTCAAAGATAAGCAATTTCATTCAATATGGTAAAGATTGAGTCAAAACACACTTTTTGGACAAGAAACATCAAATCTAGGCAAAATTGGCCAAAAAGGTGTCAAATTGCACTAAATCACATTCAAACACAATTTTAGGTAAAAATCAAGTAAATCCTAGCTAAAACATGCAAAAATTAGCAAAAACCTACATGAGATGCAATGCATGGCTGAAATTTTGAAAAATTACGTAGAAATGACGAGAATGAAAACTACATGACATGCATGGATATGACAGAAAAAGCAATAAAATGAAAACTAAACTCAATGGCAAGATGTAGAACAAAAATCACTAGATAGAGAGAAGGGAGGTGTGTACCGCCCTACCCACCCCAAACTTTAGAATCATGTTGTCCTCAGCATGAAACTATAGCTTAGGGTAGATAGGGAAGTGTCAGTGCTGCTGCGAGGACTGGTCCGGCCCCTGGGGGTGATCTGGAGGAGGGACGGTGCCTATCGGAGGATGCTGGTTCTGGTAGTACTGTCCCCAGTATGTGTCCTGGGGCGGAGGGTAGGCTGCTGGATATTCCTCTACACCACCCCAAAAATCTTCACCCCATTCGGGGTTCCTTACTGCCTGGGCGTGGTTGTAGTGGTACATGTGGTTGACCTGGTAGTGTAATTGTTGTTGGTCTTGCCACATGTGCTGCTGGGTGAGCTGCTCCTACTGTTGTATCTAATAAAAATCCTCAAGTTATGCCTAGATGTGTGACATGTCATAGGCATTGCTCGAGGGCTGCTGCAGCTGGGATGTTCCCTCATCCCTCCTTCATCTTCGTCAGGGTTGCTCTTGTTCTTCAAGTGGCTGTTCCTGCCCCTGCACATTTGACTCTGTCATTTCTTCATGTGCGGCAGCAGCTCCCCTGACGTAGGTCTCTCTAGGGTGATCTCTCTCCCATTTTGCTATTTTGTCTCTCAGCTTGTAGTAGATTCCCAACACAGATAGAAGAGGCACCGCGTGGTATGGGATCTCCAACTTGAGATCCGGCAGACTGGTAGTAAGATAAATCAGCCTATTGCCATCCTTCTTGATGGTGAGTGAGCGGATGAGATAATCCATATCAACATAATCTATAGGACACCCATCTTCGAGCCCAGAGAGATCATGGCCCAACCCGAGTGCAATTGAAGTGACCAACCCTCCCATGACAAATGGAGTCTTGCTCTTGTAGGGTATGGACTTCATATGGTCAATAAGTAGCACTCCTAGGTTGACATGTTGCTTTTCCGTCATGGCTTTCAGGACAAACATTTCTTTTTGTGAGATCGTGCCCTGATTGTCATATCTTCCCACGATGGTATTAGCAAGGACTTTTTGCGTGTAGCGGATGAGAGGGTTGCTTAGAGCTAAAGTTTTCACCCTCCCTACATAATACCCATCTCTGCCTGTCATTTGTTTCCAGAAAATCACGTAATCATACTTCGAATCTTTTTCCAACAAGCCATCATCAAGTTCCTTGGCTTCCTCCGGACTTGCCGCAAAAATGTTGTTCAAGTCCTTCGATCTGAGAGTATAGAAATGGCCTAAGATGGCAAACTTCAAAACATCTTTTCCTCTCACTCTTGTCTTTTCCAGCGTAGCAAAGAACTCCTTAGTCATCTGGGCATATGATATTTAGGGTGTGAAGAGAACATGCCACAACCCCACGGTCTTCAAGCTCTCTTCTACAGCCTCCTTGATGCCCAAGGTATCAAGTATCTTCTCACTGCCATACCTCGTGGCGACTATTCACCTCATCAAGCACTCCGGGTATTTGTGAGAGATATACCTTTGCCTCAGCCCCCTCCCATATGAAGTTCCCTCGGGCACCTTGCCCATGATTTTTAGTCATTCCTCCTCCATCTTTTCCAGAACATTATCATCCTCCATGGACAGTTCCATATCCTCATCTTCACTATTTTCATCGTCCGTTGGCGTGTAGGTTTTCGAACCCGAAGTGGTATCCAGATTGTACCACTGTGCAAGTTGCTCCTCTCCGAGCTGCAATTGCCGCACTGACTGCGACTTCTCATCCTGGCCCTCTGACGCACGGGATGTGGATAGGCATGATGTGGATGGCCCCGCTTTTGTTCGTTGAGTTCTCGAGGTAGCTTCTGGTACCACTTCGTCAACTAATTGAGCGGGGGTAGCCTCCTCGGACTCCTCCTCTTCTTCTTCCTCTCCTCCCGCATAGGTCTCGTTGCTGAGGTGGATGTCGTCGGATGAGTGGGATGCGGAGGTGAGTGGAGATGGTGTGTGGGATGGTGAGGTGACGTCGGTGGAGGAATTTTTGGAACGCCACCCTCCAGTGATGACGTTGAGGGTTGCCTTCGCCCCACTCTTCACCATCTTCCCTGCCTTCTTCATGATTTAGGTTGGAATTTCGAAAATGAGTAGGGAGTTGTATGGGAGTGGATTGGGGGTGGAATGGAGAGGTAGGAAGGTTAGGAAGGTGATTGGGGGGTTAATTTGGGTTTGGTGGATGAAAAGTGGGATTTCGTGGAGGTTTTAGGTAGGGGATGTGGCTGGGCGGTTTTGAGAAGAAGGTGGAGAAGGAGGTTCGATTGGGGGTGGATTTGCGGTGGAAAAGGGAGGAGGATGGCTGGGGAGAGATATGGTGGAGAAAGGAGGGTGATTGGGGGTGTTTTGGAGGGCTGGAGGTGGAGGACGAGTGCCCACGGTGGTGCTGACAGCGTCACGGCTGGTGCTCTGCGCGGGGAAGAATAAGAAAAGAAGAAGAGTGGTTCGGAGAGTTTATATAGAGTTTTGCTGAACCCGGTTCGGCCACGGTCGTGACCGATGGCCACGGTCGTGGTAATTCCCTCAAAGAACGGGCGTGGCGTCAGCCCACAGGCATGTTGTCGCTGAAGGAGCCTCGTCTGTCCTCAACACGGTTGTGGCCGAAGGACACGGTCATATTTCTATGAGTTTGCCACAGTCGTGGAAGATGGCCACGGTCGTGGGCCAAATCTCTAAAATTCTTGTTGGCTCATGTAACTTTCGACCAATAAACATTACGGTCGTGGCCTTGTGCCACGTCCGTGTTGGGCTCTTGGACAGCCTCAACTCAGCAGCATTTCATTTTTTTCTTCGATATTTCTCTCCTTAGTGCGTATCATCTTCCATTTCATCAAAAACTCAAACAAAAACATCAAGCACAAATGTGCGTGTGTGTATTGGTGTAAAAGAAAACTAAAGTATTGAAAAGGAGAAGGTTCGAGAATCTCAAACCATGTGGGTTGCCTCCCACAAGCGCTAAATTTAACGCCTTCAGCTAGGCTTAATGATTGTTGGACTTTTTCACTTTTTCAGAATCTTCAAAAGATCCTTATAGTAAATCCCTTTCTCATCCTCGTCCAAGCATTCTTCTTCCTCAGATTCTTCTTCTATAAGCATAACAATATCAAAATCTTGATTGGCCCTGTCTGGGCCAACTTCCACAACAGATTTCAATCTTTGCCCATTGACGGCAAATTCCTTAGCTCCTTCTTTTGCACATATAACCACTGCCCCGGATGGGTACACCTTCTTGACAAGGTAAGGACCTTCCCATCTAGACCGAAGCTTTCTGGGAAAGAACTTCATTCTTGAATTGTATAGCCATACCCATTTGCTGGGCTCAAACTCTTTCTTTTGTATGATCTTGTCATGTAGAAACTTGGTTCTTTCCTTGTAGCTCTTTGACATTTCATATGCTTCATGCCGCATTTCTTCTAGCTCATGCAATTGAAACTTTCTTTTCATTCCGACTTTCTCTTCATCAAGTCCATCTTCTTCAGGGCCCAAAGTGCCTTGTGTTGTATCTCAACCGGCAAATGGCAACTCTTACCATAGACAAGCTTGAACGATGTAGTGCCAATCGGGGCTTTGTATGCAGTCCTATATGCCCATAAAGCTTCATTGAGGCGAAGTGACCAATCCTTGCGGTCCGGTCACACCATCTTCTCCAAGATGAGCTTTATCTCCCGATTTGCCAACTCAACTTGACCACTCATTTGAGGGTGGTAAGGAGTAGCTACACGATGGTTCACTCCATGTCTCTTTATCAGCCCTTCAAATGTGCGGTGGATGAAATGACTCCCGCCATCACTAATCATAGCCCTTGGAACACCAAAACGGCTAAAGATTTTGGATTTCATGAAATCACACACCACCTTGTGATCATTTGTCCTTGTTGCCACAGCCTCAATCCATTTTGATACATAGTCTACGGCGACCAATATGTAGACATACCCAAAAGAAGGAGGGAAAGGACCCATAAAGTCAATCCCACAAACATCAAACACTTCTACCACAAGGATAGATGATAGAGGCATCATGTCCCTCTTTGAGATGGTGCCCACTTTTTGGCACTTGAAGCAACTCTTGCAAAAGTCATGAGCATCTTTGAACAATGTTGGCCAATAGAAACCACATTGAAGAACTTTGGCGGACGTGCGTTTCCCTCCAAAATGACCTCCACACACTCCGGAATGGCACATAGATAAGACTTCTTGCTGCTCCATCTCCGCAATACACCTCCTAATGAGTTGGTCCGGGCAATACTTAAAGAGGTGAGGGTCATCCCAAATGTAGTTCTTTACCATAGCAAACAATCTCTTGGTTTCCTCTCTTGTCCACATGCTCGGTATCCTCCCACTGGTTAGGAAATTCGCTATGTGCTTGTTCCATGGCTTTTGGGCAGATGAGATTAAGAGGAGTTGTTCATGTGACATTGTCTCTTTGATTGGACTTGTCATATAAAAAGGTCCATCAAGGCGAGAGAGATGATCTGCTGCACCATTTTCTACTCCTTTCTTATCCACAATTTCTATGTCAAATTCCTGTAGCAACAAAATCCATCGGATCAGCCTTGGTTTTGAGTCTTTCTTGGACATGAGATACTTCAACGCAGCATGGTCCGTGTAGATTGTCAGTTTGTTTTGCAAGAGATACGGTCGGAACTTGTCAAGAGCGAAGATCACCGCAAGCAACTCCTTCTCGGTAGTCATATAGTTTCTTTGAGCATCGTCTAATGTTTTGCTTGCATAATAGATAGCATGAGGAATTCGGCCGATGCGTTGACCCAGCACAGCCCCCACCGCCATATCGGATGCATCCGTCATGATCTCAAATGGCAGAGAAAAATCCGGGGGCTGCATGATAGGAGCAGAGATAAGCCTTTCTTTTAAATGATTGAAGGCTTCAACACATTTTTCATCAAATTGAAATTCAACATCTTTCTCAAGTAATCGATAGAGTGGTCTTGAGATTTTACTAAAGTCCTTGATAAAGCGGCGGTAGAAACCTGCATGTCCCAAGAAAGATCGAACATGTCTTACGGTGGAAGGAAGGTCGAGTGTAGAAATAAGGCCCACCTTGGCCTTGTCAACTTCAATCCCATCTTTAGAAACTCGGTGTCCCAGAACTATACCCTCAGGTATCATGAAATGGCTCTTCTCCCACGATAAAACTAAGCAAACTTTCACACATCTTTCCAGAATAGCAGCTAGATGTAGCAAGCACTCATCAAAGGTTTTCCCGAAAACTGAAAAATCATCCATGAAAACTTCAAGTGACGAATCAAGCATGTCAGCGAAGATTGAGGTTACACATCTCTAGAAAGTGGAAGGGGCATTGCACAATCCAAATGGCATTCTCCGGTAGGCAAATGTGCCACTTGGACAAGTGAATGTCATATTTTCCTGATCTGTCGGATGCACAGCAATCTGAAAATATCCTGAGTATCCGTCAAGAAAATAGTAGAAGCTCTGCCCAGCCAATCTCTCTAAAATCTGATCAAGAAATGGAAGTGGGTAGTGATCCTTCTTTGTCTTTTCATTGAGCTTCTGGTAATCAACGCACATTCTCCACCTGGATTGCTCTCTCACCGGCATAAGCTCACCATCGGCATTTTCTGAAACCGTAATCCCGCCCTTCTTGGGCACAACTTGGATGGGACTCACCCACGTACTATCAGAAATGGGATAGATGATCCCTGCATCAAGCAACTTTACAACCTCTTGAGTTACAACATCCTTCAACTTTGGATTTAGCCTTCTTTGCATTTGGCGGGTCGGCCTCGCATCTTCTTCTAAGTATATCCGATGCACACAAATAGAGGGGTCAATCCCTCTCAAGTCAGCAATAGACCATCCAATGGCTTGGATGTTCTTCCTCAAGACTTCCATCAAGGCATCTTCTTGCTCAGGAGAGAGAATGGAGGAAATGATCACCGGGAGGGTGTCATTTGAGCCAAGGAAAGTGTACTTCAATCCTTCAGGAAGTTTCTTCAACTCAAGAACGGGGGGTGCTTCAAGGGAGTTCTTCAGTGGTGCAGAAATAGAAGGAAGGTCCTCACTTGCAGCCACTAAGGCCAACTCACCCTCTTCACTTTCTTCATCATCATCCTCAGGGAATTCGACAATTGGTTCAAGACCTCTAACTTGGGTGGCAGTCTCAATCCACGCAGGTAGGCACTCTTCAACAATCTCTTCTAGGCATTCCACCAAATAACAATCTTCTTCGGTGGCCCCTATCACTTCAGCTTTAGTAGAAGACTTGAAGATGTTCAACCGGATCTTCATGTGCATGAATGTAACATACATGGTCCCAGTCCTCACATGGATCACGGCATCAGCTGTGGCTAGGAAAGGTCTCCCCAAGATGATTGGCACCTTTCTAGCCTCTTTTTCCATATCAAGAATGATAAAATCGGCTGGGAAGAAGGCAGAAGTATCCTCATCAAGACGGACCAGCACATCATCCACACACCCTCTATGCATCTTCACAGATCGGTCGGCCAACTGTAGAGTGTAATGGGCTGGCCTCAATTCCCCCATTTGGAGCTCAGAGAACAGATCATACAACATCAAGTTTATGCTAGACCCTAAGTCAAGAAGAGTCTGGTCTATGCGATGTGCCCTAATGTAGCATGAGATGATGGGAGCACCGGGGTCTTTTCTTTTCCGGGGAATGGTGTGTTGGAGAATGGAGCTCACTTTCTCAGTGAGCTTGATCTTCTTAGGCGTCCTCCCTGTTGTCTTTCTTTTGAAGGTGCACAACTCTTTAAGGAACTTTGCATAGGATGGAATTTGCTTGACTGCATCTATAAGAGGTACGTTGATTTTCACTTGCTTGAAGATCTCCAGAATATCTTCCGCATGCTTCTTTTTTTTCTTTGCAATAGAAGGCTCCTCGAGTGCATCAGGATATGGAGGGAGTTGGGACCCCAATCGGTCCAAATCAACAGTATCATCCACTGGTATCACTGGAATCACAGTATCACGGCACGGTATCATAGTATCAATGCTCAGCGTCACGGTATCAACACTGCCTCTTATTACAGTATCATCCATCTGCATCTCAGTATCAACCTGCTCAGCCTCAGTGTCATCTCTGCCAACAACTGTACCATGGGGGCTCTCCAAAGTCCTGCCACTCCTCAACGTAGTCACCGCCTTCACATGCTCATGGGTGGTAGGAGAGGGAGCTTGTGGAGGTGGTTGTGGCTGTTGGGGTGGTGGAGGCCTTTGGTGAGGAGAGTTGGGATTTTGAAGAATGAATTGGGGTTGCGGTTGTTGTTGTGGTGGGAGGTGGTATTGTGGAGATGGTTGTTGGTAGGTGTGTGGTGGAGGTGGAGCATATTGATAATTGAGTGGCGCTTGAGGAGGCGGAGGAGCATAGGGGTTTGGTGGGGCTTGGTAAGATGGTGGAACATAAGCACTCAAAGTGTTCCCTAGAAAAACCCCATCATTGTTCTGATTTGGTAGTGGTTGAGATGGAAGTCTACCTTCTTCCCTTCTAGCCAAAGAGAGAGAAATTTGATCCAACCTCTGCTAAAGACGGTTTATAGACTGCCCATGTGCATTGACATCTTTTTTTACTTCATCTAGGCTCCTTAGCCTTCCTAGTACCTCGTTCTCAAACTTGGAGTTGTAGCGTGGCTTTTGCTGCCCCTGTCCTTGCCCATCCTCGTTCTGTTGTTTCCAGGAGAAGTTGGGGTGGTTCCTCCACTCGGGAGTGTAGGAGCTGGACATTGGGCCCTGGTTGTTGCGGCCACCAAAGGAATGTAAAGCGTTGACTTCCTCGTCTACAGTATCCACATCCATTGCGGGTTGGCTAGAAGAGCCACCCACTTGATTCTTCATCATTCGCATCATATCGGCCATCATTTGCATCATGTCGGGGTCGGTGGCATTGCATGCGGGAGCCACGGAGGAGGGTGGAGGAGTGTAGTTTCGGCCGCAATGCCCCCCTTTAGTGGAAGCTCGGTGGTGAGAATTCTCGACGAGATGCTCAAACAGCGGCCATGATTCCTCGGGCGGCTTTGCCATGAATGTGCCCCCGCAAGAAGAATCTACGTTGTTTTGGCTTTGCTCTTCAAGCCCGGTGTAGAAGGCCTAAACTAGCTGCCAAAGAGGAACCTCATGATGAGGGAAGTCACGAAGCAACTTCTGGAACCTCTCCCACGCCTCGTGGAAGGGCTCGTTCTCTTTCGAGGCGAACGATGTGATGCACCTTCTCATGTAGGATAACTTGGCGATGGGGAAGAACTTCTTGAGAAACTCATTCTTCACCTCATTCCAAGTGACCAACTCTGGCCTCGAGATGTACCACTCCTTGGCCTTCTCTTTGAGAGAGAAGGGAAAGAGTGTCCTCTTGATTGAGTTGTCGGTGACGGCTGGCGTGCGGAAGGTAGAGCACGTTTCAAGGAATGCGTCGATGTGGTGGTAAGGATTCTTGTTCTCCATTCCGTAGTAAGTGGGGAGAAGTCCCAAGAGTGCCGACAGGATGGAGAACGGATGACAAGGCATCTGGTCAACTAGAGTGGCGATGGGGGAGTTGTAGTTCCCCGGCGTGAAGTACTCGTGAAGCGGGCGATGTGGCGGTGGAGGTGGAACATCCGGTGGTGGGTTGTTCTCAGCCATCTCGGCCTCTCGATGTAGGTTGCGGCGAGCTTGACGCCTTCTTCTCCCAATCTCGAGGTCGTAAACTGCCAAGTCGGTACAATTCGAACGCGTGCTACGCATGCACAGCTATCACCTGCGCAAGTCACAAACAAACAACAAGGAGCCAAGTTAGCGAACCAATATGCAAGAGTAACACAAAGAATAAATAATAGCAATTGTGAGGGCAAAAGGAAAGGCTAAGCTACACTATCTAACTAGGTCGAGCGCCTCTATCCCTGGCAACAGTGCCAGAAAGCTTGGTGTGCTCCCGCTAGAGGCTTACAACACCGGCCAACTAGGGTGGCCGAGTGAAATCCACGAGATTGGGAGGCACGGGATGATGGGATCTTTGCTTTCGAAATTTTGTGAGACCTACACTAACTACCTTCGTCTACTAAGACACTACGCCCGCAAGCGCATGGGGTCGTGTCGTAGTATAGGTGAGGCGGTAAGTACAGGGTCGATCCACGGAGATAGAGGGGCCTCTAGAGTTAGACGGCATGAGCTATGTTCCTTTTGCGGAGATTAAGGTTTTTAGGGTTTAAAGGTTGGTTGGTTGTTGATTAAGCTAAGTGATCAAGTAGAAAAGTAATATGAAACTAAGTTATCAAATGACTAAATTAGCAATCTAAGTCAACAAGCTATCTAAACAAGAGTAAGAACAAACTACACTAGACTAAGAAAGTAACTAGCAATTGAGAGCCTAAGTTAACCACTAATCAAGATCAAAGACCTAAATTAACACTTAGCTAGCAAAACTAGGCAATTAACTAAGTTAACTAAAGTAAATGAACTACACTAACATTAATAAGCAAACTAGGCAATTAAGGTTTTAAGCAATTAGATGAAGGAGGTGGGCCGTTTGGGAATGTGACCTTGACATTAATTGGGGGATGTCACCATAATAAGCAATAAGCATATTTCATTCTAGACTACCAAACCAAACAACAAGGTGGGTGCTATGAGGATGTACCGTATGCTACTATTTGGAGAACTAGGGCTAGGTGTAATTCTCATAGGACTTACCAAGTCTAGGTCTCTAGGATAAGTGGTATTAGTCAATTGAGGACCAAGGGTAAGGATGGGAGTAGAGATGAGGATATTTGACCTCATGCCACTAGCCACCTCAGCCTTTAGGAAATCCTAGGCAATTGCACTAATCACACTTATACTAGTCACTTAGAACTCACATTTGCATGTAGGAAGAAGGTGATTATGTAGGAAGATATGGGGCTAGCTAGGGATCTGAATTAGGGACCTAGGAGCTAATCCTATGATAGCTACATAGAAACCAACACCCTAGAGGCAAATGTCTTCAAGCACCACAAGACAAGCAATTAATGTAATTAAACAACAATCACATGCACAAGTAATGGGAAATGAGATACAAGCAAAGGTAATCATCATAGAAGTGAAATATGTTCATTACAAATTATATTCCCCCATCATGGTATCAAAGTCACATTTTTATCCCAAACATCCCACCCAAGGGGGGCTTAGCTATACATGATCAAAACAGAAACAAAGGAGAAGGGAAAGAGAGTAGGAAACGCCATGGATGCTTGATGAAGCTTGACTTCTTCACCTCCTTACTGCCAGCCACGATCCTCCTCCTCCAATGGTGCCCAAGAGCATGGAAATGGTGGAATGGATGGATAGAAACCTAGAGAAACTAGGTTTCTATGGTGGAAATAAGTGGAAAGTGGGTGGAAATGGGATTAAATGCAAGGAAGTAGGTAGATGGGAGTAATGGAGGCAAGGGAGCAGCTAGGTTGCGGCTAGGGGGTGCTCTCTCCCGAGCCCTAGAAGCAACTAGTGCTTATATAGGAGCTAGGGATAAGTGGGGGTATAATAGGAAAAACATTGGAAAAGTCTGCTGGAAAGAGGGCCACCACGACCGTGGTGAAGGGCCACGGCCGTGGTGAAGATGGTATAACATGGTCATGGTCAGGTGGTACGGCCATGGTGAAGGGAAACTGGAAATGAATGGAGTGGATCAATATGATCGTGGCGAGGAGCCACGGCCTTGGTGAAGACGGCTGGGCCACGGGCGTGGCATCTGGCGAACATTCTCATGTTGATTCCTTGGCAATAAACATAACGGCCGTGGCCAGTGGCCACGGCCGTGGTGACTCTGGCTTGTTATGGTCGTGGCCGAGGGTCATGTCTGTGGTGATTCTGGCCATTTCTCCTGTTGGAATTGTTGCTCCTTGGCAATAAACATAATGGCCGTGGGCAGTGGCCACGGCCGTGGTGAGGGCTTGAGCAGGCTGATGAACTTCAAACTTTGTCAATTTCAGATGTCCTTGCTTGGTGATGACTCATTGGCCACTAGGGTAGGTTGGGGGAGCTTTGGGGCCTTCTTTGGGCCCCTCCATCACACTCATCCATCCATTGTGGTCCAAATACCTGAAAATAGTGAAAAGAACATCCATAAGCACAAATTGTATTGATATTCATATTAGGGGGAATAACATGTAATTCTATTACATTTGAATGTGATAAATGTGCAAAATGACACAGGATACAGCCCTAGAATAGGGTTGGATCACTCGCCAATTGCCATGCAATATGACAGCCTACTTTTGATTGATTGATTGATGGTCGATCACTTATCCTCCTCCAGTGGGTGAACCGGCCACTCTCCTTTGCCTCCTTGCTAGTGAGTCCTCTGATGCCATCCGATATCCTCGACATAATGCATCTACAAGTCGGATGACCATACCACCTCCATAATTGCAGTGCCTGAGCCACTAGCTCTACCGTGACTTCACCGTTGCTAACTTGCCACTCAAAAACCCCACCCTTGCTCCAGATGAGTTGATCAACTAGGCCAACCAACCATTCAGTTGGCTAACATGATAACCATCCCCTCTCCCATCCAAGTTGATCGACTGACACTCCTAGTTGATTGGTTGGTGCCCCACCGCCAGAAGCACTCAGTTGCCTTGATTCGATTGGCTCACTCCCATTTGTCTAGTTGGTACCATCACAACAACAACTACAATGTCCCAGGAGGGATATGGAAGGGATTTTTTCAACCAACTTTGTAAGGGGAAGGGTAAGGAGAAAGCACAAAAATCCACCCCCTTAACCTTCAACACCATCATGTTTGAGGGTGTGCTTCACATTGAGGAGCCTAGAGACACGACCCACTCTCCCATCCTTGATGATATGGTAGCCGTCATCGACATGCTTGATGAGATTATTGACCATGATGAGGAAAGACATCCCAACTGCCTAAATTCTATGCCATCTCCTCTACCGGGAAACATATTGCCCCCTTCTAGGAAAATATCTACAATTCACAGATGACGACCACTTCAAGCACTTTGAGGACATGGAAATAGTGGGAATTACACTTCCTAAATGGGCATGTAGATACACCCTCTTTTCTTGGGGTTACACAACTCCATCGACAACATTTAGTTCATCAATCACATCTTATGATTCCCCTACCTGATCCCTCCCATCCCAATCTGACACTAGAGCAATTGTTCTTTCCAGATCTTCTAAAAGAACTATCACTTCATTGCCACCCAGATAACCACTCTCATCCTTGATGTCCAGAACCCATCTTAGTATGATGACTACTTGGCACATGATCATCAAATAATTCCTTGCAAGCATGTTGATGGAAAATTCTAGGAAGAACTCACTGGCCGTCCAGTCTCCTTCCCCAGGGGAGAAGGCCTCACAACTTCATAAACTGGTGGTTCTCTACCTACACAAGATCCTAACTTGCACCATCTATAGCCAAGCCAGCATGTAGGGAACCATTACCACCACAAATCTATATACTTTGTGGTGCCTTCTGAAAAATGAGCCTTTCAACTAGGTGAGTACCATTCTTGACCATTTTCACCTCTAGACGGTCCATAACACCAACTCTCCATTCAGTCTGGGCCACATCATCACAACCATCATCGTATCTCTGGGTTATACCCACATCCCCTTCCAAGTACTTCCACTTAAGGGGATCCAACACCTTATTGATCTATTTTACCTCCATGCCTGCCATATTATGCACCCTAGAATACAAGTAGAGAATTATTCTCTTATCTTTTGCAAAATCACAATTCATATGACACTCCCCCTTTAGGATAGGTTTGTAGAGGCAACCCTCTATTATGATCTTCAAACTTGTCATTCTAAATACAAGGCTTCAACAATGAGACTCCACTCTCAGCAGATGACATTCCCAAGCCCACAAATCATCACCATAGTGTGTCCTTGGAGGCCAATGATGAGAACATAGGACCTCCCCTGCCACCACATTCTGCACTAGGAGGTAGACCACCAAGGATACATGTCATGGCGACCCCTATGGCTTCAACGAGATCTAGCAACATCTAGATCACATTGATCATTCTCAGGTATGTATGGAGAACAAGCAATAGCGGTAGGGTCATCGACTAAATTATATATACCATAGGTATCATTCTAATGAGATATGGTATGTCAACTACAATGACTACAACCCCACCATGACTTAATATGACAAATATAGGGCTAATCATACTTATCCTAGCCTCTCTTCCCATTATTGGGAATGAGATTATGCTGATCCCTCCCATGAGAACTGGTCCCTATGGACATCTGTGACCACCACCCCACCTACTCTCCTCTGACCTCCATCTATACCATAACCTCCCAACGACCATGGTGCATGGTGGCCATGGTAGTAGATATCTTCCTTCAATCCTAGATTTAGGATTTTCTCAAGATGAGCAAAATTCTAATTCCACCCACTCTATCTTCCCTTTTTCTTATAAGCATTCCTAGTTTGATATCTTTTTTGAATGTGGTTTTAGTTGGATTTTTTTTTATATCTTTCTCTTTTCTTTTATGCATTATGTCCTTTATGTAGTCTGCCATTTGTCTCATATGCATGGTTATTAATGAAGTAAATGTTCTTGCAATAGTTTCATAATCTGCCATTTCTAGAAATCATCTGTCACTTAAGAATTTAAGTAGAACTACTCCTTGGAAAAGTTGGGCAGCCATAATGGATAGATAGGAATCAAACACGATGTTTCTTCACTCGGTTTCTAAAAATAGCTTGTAAAATTTATTAATTTTTGTTTGTTATAGAATTATTTGAACTTATGTTATGATGCTCCCCAAGAGCTAAAATAAAAAAAGAGTTGCACAAGTTTAGCCTCTTCTCATTTCTTATGCCACCTTTTTATTTCCCCATTAACCAAAAACAAAATCAAAAGCCAAAAAATGTGCCAAACTCTAAGTTCTTTCCCTACCACTTCGTCCATACCCCTTGTATTTAATAGGGGCACACCATCAAGAAAAGATGTCAATACACACACAAAAATGCAATTAATTTAATTGAAACAAAGAAAATAAAAATATCATGAGTCTAATAGAGGAGAGATCGCCTTCTTCCATACCTCCTTTCACTCTATTTTTCTACCTAGGGGAATCTACATACCCCCAATTCACCCAATCAATAAACATTGTTCTTGTACAAAAACTCATGAGAATATGTGGGAGTAGCAAAAATAGAAGAGATATTACATCTGTTTCTTTGCAAGTCTTGCAATGGAAACAAGTCTGAAACAATTTCAAGTGGAGACTGTGAAAAGATTGTGTTTTGTGATTTTAGTAAATCAGGGTCTTTTGGCCATTAAAGGTGGTAAGGACAAAGTAGAGCCATGCAAGTGAGGATGATAAGATCAGTGTATGTTTGTTATTTTGTGTTGCTTGAGGATGAGAAACATTCAAGTTCGGGGAATTTTGATGAATGCATATCATCAGTTTCTACCCATTTTTTATATCATTTATTTTTAGGACATTTTGTTACTATTTCATATTTTTAGAAATTAATTGAATTACTTTTTCTTTTGTCTCCTCAAATAGAATTTTAATTAGTTTTGGTCGTTATTTGCAAAAGAACAACTCAAATTTTCTCCCTCAATCCCAAAGATCAAAAACCCTCAATGATTACTCAAAGTATCATAAGATCAAGTGGCTTTGAACACATGTTTTTAGCATTCCAAAAGATCATTCAATCGATTGCCCCCCCTCCGATCGGCCGACTCAGAAGCCTGAGTTGGAAGGAGCCACAATGCAAATCGGTCTATCGGTCACCCAGTAAACCAACTTAACCCAATCAAGAAGGGGCATTTTCATAGATGAACCATTCAACTCACCTCGAGTCAGTTGACTGACCTTCCTTTAGGCTAAAGTATCATTCAACTTAACCAGCCAATTGATTCCCAATTGGTCAAATGATATGCATAAAAGCAACCATCAAATTCATCCCATTTGACTGTTGGGCCACCAAATGACCAACTGGAGTGCTAGATCCAAACTTTACAGCCACCCCAAAAGCGTTCTAGAATTTTTTGGGCACTTCCTTCTTTATAATAGGAGGGGGAGTGCCAAAAAAACCCATCACCCCCATATCATCTTAGAGCCCTTTTTGGGAGAAAGGATCAAGGAAAGAAGAGGATTCACATTCTTCCTCACAAAGTCTGCGAAAGTGATGATAGTTCCTAGCAACATTATTTATCCTTTCCCTATCTTTGTCTTTGTTTCTATTTTGAAAAATATGGAGTGGTCTCTTTCATAATGGGGCATGGGGAATATCCCCATATCATGTATTTTATCTTAGTTGTATTTGTCTCCAAGATTTATATTAATAGATGTGTTTCATCTGATCTTATTACTTGACTGACGAACCGATCCCTCATTTTTTTCATCCATTATAATCCATGGTGATGAGATCACCAGATACATGGGTTGGAAAACCAGTTGGAACATGTAAGCTCTTGACGAGATCCCTTATGCTACAAACAACAATGAGCACAGTGGCTATCCTGAATTGACTCTACAAGCCGAAGCTGCCATTCAGAGGTTTGAAATCAAGCATAATGTTAGACTCCTTAAAGATATATGTGAAGCAAACTACAATAAACAATATTTTAGGGGATATTATGAAGATTTGTTCTATAAAGATGATTTTCATGAAGAGGCAGACTAAAATCAGTAATGTTTTGGGATTTATGGTGAAGAGCCTTACTATATATATTATTACCCACATGATAGAGATGAGTGGATGATGCCCTCCAGAAGATGTTTGTTGACCAACAAGCAATACTAGATAACCAACAAGCAATTCTAGTTGATGAAGAAGCATGGGGCAAATGATTGAAGGTATAACTTGCTCATATGATAGAATAACTCTCCCAGTCAGTCACATCACTTGAAGGTCAATTAAATAGCTCCCTAGGAAAGATGTAGTAGCCCACATTTATGATCAATGATGATGATGACACCTATGTCTCCCTACATATGACAATGGGTGATTCAGAGACAATGACAAAACCTAAAGAACTGGATATGAAGTTGGATTTGTACACTTGTGTCCCATCCTTCTCCGCATTAGGGGCCTTAAAATTTCAAATATGAAAAGAGTCAGCAAGAGAGTCCCCATAGCATGGTTGTAGTTATATATGTTCCACTGTCTTTTCCTTTTATAGGATCACATCCAGACAATTAATATGATCAACCACCCTTAGTTGAATCTATTCTGGAAGATAAACTACTGACTTCCATTACATATCTGATTGTTTCATATGAGGAGGTACAGTCCCAGTAGGATGTATACATTCCACCACCACCTAATTTATATAGATTCTCTACAATTCTATTTCCTGTGAATCCTATGAAGGAGTTGGACATCTTTTGTATGGAGGATCCAGAGCTACATGTTCACATTGTGAATGACCACGTTATTTCTATTGCTTTTTATGTTGATTGTGGAGCATATTATCAGGAACAGTTACACAAAATTATTTTAAAAGGAAGGTTTTATAGATCAGACAATTCCTCCTACGCCAACACTAAATCTTCTATATGCAGATATGGGTGATGAGATGAAGTCGGAGCAAGATCGTCAACCTGATTTAACAAAGTTGGCAACACAATTTATAAAATGTTTACATCCTACCTTAGCCACATAAGAACATAGTTCGCCTCCAACATCCACATATGAGCAGATCTTGAGTCCACCAGATGGGCATCAATCCTATATTGCGCCTTTTACTATAGATCCACACGCACCTACTGCACTATATCTAACAATGGAGGAGTATTTATGGATCTTGTTTGATGGATTTTGGGGTGAAAAACAACATCAATTCAAGAATCCTCAAAGTCCATTTGAGCTACCACAGTCACATGATCACATTTTGCACCATGGAGCTCAAATGTCCATGGTTCCAACCCTTGTTCATATTCTTTTCAGCTAGACCTTCTTCAAATTTCCAGGGCCTCCTGAATGAGCATAGATGATTCCTTTCCCTCCACCTTGGATTTAGTGTTTGCTCAGGGATGAGTAAATTTTTGAAGATCGAGTTGGAGGGTGGAAGGTATGTACTCTTTTCCACCCACACATAACTCTTTTTCTTTTCTTGTTTTATTTTAGAAATTTTAGCTTTGCATGCATCCATTGCATTTATTTTACTTACTTTGTATTTAGCTTAATGTAATGTTAGTTGAAGTCATTATCTAGTCCACTTAGCTTACATTCATCTTTAGCATTACATATTGAATATGTCATACAACCCCCTTGTTCAAAGTAAGTCCATGACGTTAATTATATTTCTAAAAACATTTCAATGGTTAGAAATCACTTTTTTTAGTCAATGAATATAAACATGTTATTCCCTGAATGATGACAAGTCATATGGGATTGAGCGAAATCAAATACACATGTCTCTTTAGTGACTAACATAGCATGCTTGTGAAATGTCTTAATCTTGCATGTGCATGATTTGTTTGTGTAAGATTGTCCATGTGCTCTCAATTCTAAATTATGTGATGCACAAGTTCATCCCTCTTCTATATATTTTTTTGTCACCATCTTACTTCACCATTCGCAGAATTAGAAAAACCATAATGTGTGCCAAACTCTAAGTTTGGGGTGGCACACTTTTCTTGTCCCTCTATAATCACTTCTTCCGTGCCCCTCTCTATGTAACAGGGACATATTAAAAGAATAAAGAAAAGATGCCAATACGTACACAAAAATAGAATCAATATAATTACATCAAAATAATGTAATCTCGAATCAAATAGAGGAGAGAATCATAATTCTTCTTTCATACCCCCATTCACCCCATTTTCCACTCAGGGGAAGCAAAATACCCACAAAATGACCATTCATGACAAAACATTATAATTCTATTCTATATTGTAAATGAAATAGTATGACGGTTAATGTATGCAATTTTTTTCTATTTTTTAGCTATCAACTAATCTTTTATTCTAATAAGGCAGTCGCGTAAGAGCACAGAAAAGTTTGCATGCAATTTTTCTTTAGAAAAGTTAGCTTGTTATATTTCTTTAGAAAAGTTTGCACGATTTTTTTAGTTTTCTAATTACATATTGGTCATTATGTATTCTAACAAGGCTATATAAAAACCCATAGAGGGGTTGAATGTAATTACAGGAAGGATTGATACACTTATTACGTTTAGCATTTTTAACTACTAACTGTTCTATATGTATTCTAAAAAAATTGTATATATCATAGTAATGAGGGACAGAGATATTGGCCATCGATTAGCAGAGCTGGAAAGGCAAGGCGAGGTGACCGTTGGGAGAAAGGCGCATTTGTGGCGCATTGGGAGGGTAAGACTCTACCCTTACCCTTACCCTCCAGAGGGTAGCGGGTAATTACCCTTCTTAGTAATCCCCTTACCCTCTCCTTACCCTTACCCTCTTCCCCGCAGGGTAAACGATGAGGATTAAGGGTAAAAAGGTGATTTGATATAAAATAAATTTTATAAAAAGCTAACATAGTTTAAGGTGGTGTTAGGGTGATAAAGATAAAGTCACATTTTCCTAACTTGCACGTGAAAATGTGAATATAAGCATGACAATGTTGTGCTTGAGTAATATGTTTACATTGATCCAAGAATGACTTATTTTAAGGTGACACTGTCATCCTTTTCCCATTGTTCCACAGCTCTATCAAGTGGTTCAATATTTAATAATAATATACTACAAGTATTTGAGTGTGAGTGGGGGTGGAAAGTAAGGAAAAAAAACTGAAATGCACGAGTTTAGACAATTTATTGACCAAACTAGACTAGTTTGGTATAAATTGTCCACAATAGACGACTTTGGAAGAGAGAAACTGGTGAAAACGCCAAACGAAACGGCGTCTCCATTCCGATTGGACGAGGAAAAACGACCGGCGCCCCGCCCCAACGGCACCCTGGGGTCGCCGCGCCATGTGGCGGCCCCAGGATGAAGACGCCAGTCAGAATGGCGTCTTCATCCTGGGGCCGCCACGTGGCGCGGCGACCCCAGGGTGCCGTTGGCGCAGGATCAACATTTTTTTATATTTTTTTATACTTTGATACCATGTATTTAGTTAATGTGCAATATTTACATTTAAATTAATATATATTATTTTACAATAATTAATTATTACATTTAAGTAAAAATATCACATTAATATTAATTATAAAATATTTATATTTGATATTAAATAATATGTTATATTTCAATATATTGATTTATAAATCCATTTAATAATAACATATTTAACTACATATGTATTTAATTATTGTCTATAGATATATTTACGAGTTGAATACAAATTTTTAACGTAAACTTTCAAACTACATGATAAAAAATATTATTCAAATGTAGTATTTAAAATATTATATTACACATAAAATTAATTACTATATTAATCAGATAATATCTGTATGTATATTAAATAATATAAAAATTCAATGTAATATAGCACTATATATACACTCATTATATACATAATATTGTTTTAGATATTATATCATATATTATACTATGCATAATAATAATAATAATTAATATATGATATTAGATTAAAATGGTATGTCTACTATATGTTCATATTTGTATATTTATTTATTAATGATATATTAAAGATATATATATATATATATATATATACTATTATTATATCATTAATAAGTAAATATAGTTTGCATATACATAACGTTTTAATCTAATATCATATGTTATGTCTACTATGCATACTAATATTAATAATTAATATATGTATATTTGTATATTTATTTATTAATGATATATTAAAGATATATACATACTATTATTATATAATTAATAAATAAATATAGTTTGCATATACATAACGTTTTAATCATTATATTCATAATATTGTTTTAGATATTATATCATATTTGTGTATTTATTTATTAATGAATAATAATAGTAGACATAACGTTATGTATATGCAAACTATATTTAATTTGTATATGCAAACTATATGCAAACTGTACATAATTTTGTTTTAGATATTATATCATATTTGTATATTTATTTATTAATGAATAATAATAGTAGACATAATGTTATGAATAATATGTATATATATTTAATATATCATTAATAAATAAATATACAAATATGAACATATAGTAGACATAACATTTTAATGTAATATCATATATCAATTATTAATATTAATATGCATAGTATAATATATGATATAATATCTAAAACAATATTATGTATATAATGAGTGTATATATAGTGCTATATTACATTGAATTTTATATTATTTAATATACATACAAATATTATGTGATTAATATAGTAATTACTTTTATGTGTAATGTAATATTTTACATACTACATTTGAATAATATTTTTTATCATGTAGTTTGAAAGTTTACGTTAAAAATCTGTATTCAACTCGTAAATATATCTATAGACAATAATTAAATGCATATGTAGTTAAATATGTTATTATTAAATGGATTTATAAATCAATATATTGAAATATAACATATTATTTAATATCAAATATAAATATTTTATAATTAATATTAATGTGATATTTTTACTTAGATGCAATAATTAATTATTGTAAAATAATATATATTAATTTAAATGTAAATATTGCACATTAACTAAATACATGGTATCAAAGTATAAAAAAAATATAAAAAAATGTTGATCCTGCGCCAACGGCACCCTGAGGTCGCCGCGCCACGTGGCGGCCCCAGGATGAAGACGCCATTCTGACTGGCGTCTTCATCCTGGGGCCGCCACGTGGCGCGGCAACCCCAGGGTGCCGTTGGGGCGGGGCGCCGGTCGCTTTTTCTCATCCAATCGGAATGGAGACGCCGTTTCGTTTGGCGTTTTCACCAGTTTCTCTCTCCCAAAGTCGTCTATTGTGGACAATTTATACCAAACTCGTCTAGTTTGGTCAATAAATTGTCTAAACTCGTGTATTTCAGTTGGAGTAGAAGCTTCTATATAGTTATATATCTTTGTTTAAAAAAATACGGATAAAAAGGTATGAGCAATGTACATACCTTACCCTCCCATTGGATAAATGGGTCTTTACCCTTACCCTTACCCTACAGGGGTATGGATAAAAGGTAAATGAGTAATAACCTCCCCATTGACAGCTTACCGGGTGGTTTCTACCTCAATCGGCCCTTCAGCTTTACGCTGAGGGGTTGCTACATCCTATCGCCCCTCAGCTCTCCAAAGATCTTAGCTTTATTATCCCATTAGACCGGGATCGTGGCCTACCTTGCCAACGAGCGATCAACACCATCCACGAGGCCCATGGTTGGAAGAGCAGCAGGCCTTCATCACCAGCTGCAGCATGCTTCAAGTCGGAGCTATCACGCGAGGGCGGCGAGGAGCTACATACACCTCAATAGGTCGGGGATGGGGCCGAACAAATAGCGACTTCACCAACCCGCCAGAAGTCGAGGTTGTGGGCGATGCACAACCAAAAGGCCATAAAGCAGCGGCTGAAGAGACGGATACGCAGACGGAAACGAAACAGAGGATGTAAGTCACGCCCTACCACTGGAAACGATTCCAAACCAAGACACACCGCATTGGCCTCCAGAAACACCAAACCTTGCATTTCGGAGGGTACCCATTGTTGAACGGGAAGAAACCCGCAGACGACCTAATGGCCCAGGGCCGACAAAAGAATATTGCCACCTCTGCCTTGAGAGGAGGCACTGTAAGGATAGATGCGACTGCGACCTAGGGGACGTTTGTTTTGAAGTATTCCATCTGGATTAAGGTGAATCCAGTATTTTGATCATCCAAGTAACAGGAGTTCTCAGTTTTACAAATGCAGAATGACAATATTTTAGGTTTAGTTTAACTGTATCTATACAAATATCTTTTATAACCCTTTCATTCGCAAACGCGTAGTAATTGAAAGTGTTTAGCAAGAAGAAGAAAAAAGAGATGATGACCGGGCATTGCGGGGAAGCTAGCTGTCCGCGATAAGTCTTGACCGGGAAAAAAGCAGCCTTTCCAGTTACCACGTGATCTACAACCTGATGGTTCACCTTTGGGTACTCGAGAAAGAAAGCACGCATTGCTGGACGGCGGCGGCGTCCGGCACATTTGAGATGTAAACGATCAACTAAACAAACGTAACATTTGATAAGATAATTCCGTTGCATGTTTATCCTTAATTAAATTCTGTTTTGCTTAGCTGGATAAGCAGTCATACAGCGTGCATATGCCCACGCCTTGACTGATTCTGTTTGTTATTTCAGTTAGCTAAATAGGCTCACCCTGATTGCGTCATGGGATTACACGAAGGCTATCATGGCAGCATAGATATCGCGCTCGTGGAGCGGACGTGGGCTGGCATGGCCGGCAAGCACGGCGAGCATGAGACCAGTTCTCTTCAGACTTTAGACTGTAATCGTGTAGTTCTGATGAGACTATAAATAAGAAACAAAACCAGAAAAACTGCAACGCTTCACGCAGCACCAAAATCTGTTGTGTTTACCGTGTTCTTGTGTTCTTCGTTCACGCGTCTGAGTGTGTGTCCAGGTGATAGCGTTGAGTCTGTGATCCGGCAACGACAAGTGGTATCAGAGTTGTTTGTTGTTCGATCCAACTCTCTGCAACCGCACAGTGTTCGATCTGCTGCGGTGAATACCGAGAATTGTCCATCTATACTCATGGCTAATCCATCCGGTGACGCCACAGGGGAGCTACGCGTAGTGGAACACGTTATCCGGGAGAACAACGATGCATTGCACCCGCCGCAGCTCACGAGGACGAACTACACTGACTGGGCACTTATCATGAAAGTGCAACTACAGGCGCAAGGCCTGTGTGACGTGGTGAACGAGGGCGTCGACGAGCACCGGGATGACCGACGCGCACTGGCAGCAATCTTGAAAGGTGTGCCGCCGGAGCTGGTGCGGACACTGGCAGTCAAGGAGACTGCCAAACTTGCATGGGACACGATCAAGACCATGCGGATTGGCGTGGAGCGTGTTAGGGAGGCGAAGGCGCAGACGCGACGCTCTCAATTCGACAACTTGGCGTTCAAAGACGGTGAAGGGATTGAGTCGTTCACCATGAGGCTCAGTGCGATCGTCAACGACCTCGAGGTACTTGGCGACCCAATCACAGAGCACAAGGTTGTGCTCAAACTGCTGCGGACTGTGCCGCGGCGGTACAAACAGATGGCTCTTGCCATCGAATCGTTGGTGGACACCAAGACGATGTCATTGGAGGAGCTGTGCAGACGGTTGCTCGTCGTTGAGGAACGGAATGAATTGGAAGATTCTAGCTCCTCCAGCGGCCGCCTGCTCCTCACTGAGGAGGAGTGGAAGGCTCGACACAAGCAGCGCGAGCGTGGCTCGGGATCGTCCGGTGGCAGCGACAAGAAATGCAAAGGCGGCCACAAGCAGAAGGCGTCCGGTGGAGAAAAGTCGTCATCACAAGTGGTGGTGGCAACTCCCACGAACGACGCAAAGGAGAATGTCGCTACTTGGCATCCCTGGACACTGGGCCAAGGAGTGCCGGAAGGCCAAGCGTGACCGTGAGTGTAAGGAGGCCGAGGCGCACGTGGCACAAGCGGAGGAGGAGCAACCAGCACTGCTTCTCGCTGTAGGCGGCGACAACATGGGCACCACAGACGACACACTGGGCGTGCACAGTGTGGCCGACGCCCATGAAACAACGTGCACGGGGGTGCAACGTGTGTTCTTAAATGAGGAACGTGTGGTGCCTGTGGCCACGGACGACGACCGCTGGTAGCTCGACACGGGGGTAAGCAATCACATGACGGGCTGCCGGAAAATGCTGACCGAGATTGATAAATCAGTGTGAGGTACGGTAAGGTTTGGTGATGGTTCTGTTGTTTATATTCATGGGCGTGGTGTCGTGCTATTCACCTGTAGGAACAAAGAACAACGGGTTCTCACAGATGTATACTACGTACCTCGACTACGCACCAACATCGTCAGTTTGGGCCAACTAGACGAGGTCGGATGCAAGACCGTCATTGAGAATGGTGAGTTGTGCTTGTACGATCGGCAGCGGATTCTATTGGCACAGGTGCAGCGGATTCTATTGGCACAGGTGCAGCGGATGAACAACCGACTCTACACGGTGGCTTTGAACTTGGCCACACCCATGTGCCTTCCAAAATCTCGGTACTTAACACAGTAAGTGACGGCTAGTCACGTTATAAACGGAACTCGTAAATACTCTCCAATAATTAAATCAACGGTGACGGCAGGCTTTGCCGAGCACGCCGAATTGTTAGGTAGTGAGAAAGCCCGCCTCCTGTCTGATCTTCTGTCACATTTCATCTTTGTTTCCTTCAGGTTCACCGGAGAAGTCCGCACGTGTGTACAACTCATCGCTCATGCCAAACTACCGGATTTACAATGTTGGCGACCAAACTGGGCCTTATTCTGCTGGATTAAAGAATACAATCAAAAATCCAAGAAACCAAACGTGCCCCTAGTGTACTTCTTCTGTGGAGGGCGGGGCCATTCCTGCTGTGACTGCTTGTTGGTAGCCCTCATCAACACCCGATGAGCCCTTCCGCTTCTACTTCCACAACCACAATGGCTTCAACTTAAGGGATGGAAATTTTCCACTGCTTAGTCCACCGCGAGGTTGGCCTATGCCTCCGAGCGGCGTACACCTACAAAGGTGGCCAACACCTCCCAACAATGGACCCCCAAATCCCCAACCAGTCCAGTTGATATCAACAAGAGAGGATGTTGAGACACCCAATGTCTGTAAGTGGGCAGACTTTCACTTGGACACCTTCACCAGACTGGTGGCGAGCAGAGATGGCGATTTGGAATGCCTACCCAGTGGCTCTCAAGATCTTCAGCACAGGGCCATCAGAGTTCTGTGACCGGGGTGACAAAGCAACGAGCATATATCCTAGCATGGGAGAGGGGTCTCCTTCATGGCATGACCATGGTCCCCCAACACTAGCCACACCCCACACAACTAGCTGTGGGTGCTGGTGGAGGGCTTTCCTCTTCACCTTAGGCATAGATCCAACCTGGAAGACATAGCAGGGGTCACAGGATCCTTTAGGGGGTTTCAACATGGAGGAGATCACCGACGGAGGTGTCAGAGGTGATTCTCCAAGTGTGTGACCCCATGGACAATCCTCCTACTTCCATCTCCATTTTCTCTAAGGTTGGTGCGGTGATTATTGGGATCTATCCATTAGCATGGATCAGCAAGGAAGGAGCCTTATACATACATGAAGAGGCTAGGCGATGATGTATTCCTGAAGTGGCATTCAAGAAGGCCACCCCAGATCCAAAACCTAAACTAGAATTGTACATTGGTTCATACCCAGACTGGACCTGCTTAGACTGAACCGGACCGAGACCCGGTTAACAAAAAATATATGGACCGAGGACCGGACCGAATAAGAACCGTTCCGGTCTTGGATCAAATCGAAAAAAATCATGGACCGGACCAAGATCGGACCAGGACCAGACCGGATAATTTATATTCATACACTCTTGACTAAAAAATTTAAAACAACTATGATATAGAAATTATAAAACACCATTTGACTTTGGTAACACAAACCCAATTACACAATTAAATCTTTTCAACTCAAGAGAGTAAACCATTATACAACCATTGGAAACATAACTGATATAATACTTACACATAATAACATATTTGAGACTAATAGTAATAAATTTGTAGCACACAAAAAAATAATACTTGCAATTATTATAAAATTGAATTATGTGATAGTTAGCACGCAATATACTAATTTATCAATAATTCAATTTAATGTGTAACGTCCTTTAATTTTTTTTCATCACAATGTATTGAAATATTTAAATTTATTTAGTGGCTACTCAGTACTTTTACAAGTACAATGGCCAATTCGACTATTGACATTTATTGATATAATGACATCATTGTGTAGACCATAATATTAATGTACATATTGGAAAGTTCTAGAGAGTCACTAATAATATACTCTATATCCGCACTATCCTTTATTAATATTAGATTTGATTAACATGTATAAGAAGTTTTTTATATTATTCGGTCCAACCGATCCAGGCCGGTTTCTACCAATTTTGGACCGGAACGGACCGAGGATCAAAATCGGGAGAAATTAAGGACCGAGGACCGGACCGAAAGTCAAGTCAATCTATGACAGGACCAGATCGAATAACTGGTCTGATCTGGTCCACTAGTCTGGATGAAGAAATGTACAACCCTAACCTAAACACATCAACGGTGATAACTTCAACCATCTCATCACTGTCGAGCTGGCTAGGTGCAGAGCTCATATGGAGGCATATTTGGGTCCCTTGATGACAATGGCAGACGCAATCCGATTGCCAGCGTACATCCGAAAGGATCTCATAGATCAATTCGATGCATTTGCACCGTCTTGGGTTCTCTACAACGCCAATGACCCACTGCCATGCCGTGTTTGGCCCATCACAGACGCCGAAGGGAACCTGTTGGTAGGTGAAGTGGTGCCCAACCCTCACTTGGTGATCCTATCTCATGGGTCCCAACGGGAGACACCTCCCCACGATGTTAGATAGGAGAGGTAGGAGACACGCAAGGCGATGGATTGCTTTCATCTCCTAGGCATCCCTGCATCCAGGTGGGGGTGCACAAGGCCAAACACCGAAGATATTAGTGAATGAACCCATTCGTGTTGCCTCAGAATCAGGGACGACAATATCAATGACTACCACAGATCTAATCTTGCCACTAGTGATGACCATGGGGAAGCGGCGTGCAGAGGATAACAGAGAAAGCGACAATGAGCCCTCTAATGCGGATGACGAGAGGGTCAAAGCTAGAGATAAGGAGATTGCTAGCCAAAAGGAAGGATTAAAGTTGAGGGTGTGGTGGCTTTTGTTGGTATGTATGCCCTGAGAGACAATCATGGGATGATTGAAGGGATACATTAAGATTGATTTGATAAACATCAAAGGCAAGCTTCCAATTCTTTCTGATTCAGTCATATGAGATAGTGATAGAACAGATTGAATGTCTAGAGAATGACAGTACTCAATGACGTTTGCCTTCAGGTTCAGGACCTGAATGATGAGATCATACGGATGCTAAGAGTTTGTACATTCTTGTTATGTCCCTAGTCAGATGTCATTGTGGAAGGTAGATAGATAGCAATGACACACAAGGCTAGATTGTGGTGTTGGTTGATGATAGAATCTCATTAGTCATGATATAGAGATATCAAACCAAACACATAGGTACTTATTAGAGAACAAGTGTACCGGACAGACCCACCGTGAGTTTGACACATGGAACCATGACATGGTAGTCACAGTCAGTACTCACAGTGATGGTGGTGAGTGTGATTCTTTGACCTGAAATCACTACACTCAACACATGTCGTTGGGCACACTTTGACATCATCAAACGCAGTCCTGAAACATGGGTTGTTATAAAGGTGATGATTGGTTGGCTTTGACACATGGGGCTTTTGAGGGGTGAGGGATAGATATGGGATTTTTCCCTCCTGAGGGAGTTTGATATCCAAGGCCACTTGATGAGTAGGATTGAAATAGGTGTGCGCACGCATGTGTGAATCAGTATGTGATATTGATGTCATACATATCTCTTCCAATCTATTCCGAGATCAAGAAAGTGAATGAACGTTGACAGGATGACTGTTCCATGCCTCGAGTTCATTCGGGATATCAGTGACAAAGGAATTATACATTCGCTGTAACACCATTCACGGATTGTAGGATTGAAAGTTGTTCTCCAACTTTCTACTTTCACTTGGGTAGCATTGATGTGTGACTAGGCACCGCTCTTTGCTTGTGAAGTCATAAGTGTTATGGACTTTCACTGCCAACGTGAAATGGACCTGCAGGGTCACACACATAGCATTTAACCTGGAAGAGGACTTTTATCCACAAACAATGTTTAGATTGATTACTAAAGGAGTTTAGTAGTTCAATTAAACACTCAATTGATTGATAGCTCAAAATCATAGGTTCAAGGTGTTGGATAGATTGATTAGAGTATCCAATTGATTGAAATCACAATTGACTGATTCTGCACAATCTGCACTCCCAACCGATCGGCTCATGTGATGAACCGATCGGCTGACCTTGGTGAACTGGTCGGATCAAGTGTTGAGCCAATCGGCTCCAGATCAGGGTGAACCGATTGCTTCAAGTGTTGAAACGATCGGTTCAACTGGTGCAATCGAGCAACTTGGGAAAATAGGATTGGTGAGAATTTTCCTTTCATTTCACTTGCCCAATTTGATTGGAACAAGGATCGGTATTTGATACCAATTAGAAACAAAAGTTGAAAAGTCAATCGGGAACTGGTCAGGACCACGAACAGATCGGTTCATAAAGTGAACCGACCGGCTCATGGGTCCCAACCGATCGGTTGAGTGTCAACCGACCGGCTCAGATCCCCAACCGACTGTTTCAGAAATGAAATGATCGGTTCAGGTTGCGAGTTGGTTGTTTTTGTGGAAAATCTCGAACCCTTCTACTCCTGCTTTTAGTCCCGCATTGCCCGTGATGGAGAACCCTATCCCATGACCCTCCTATATATAGGGGTATTAGGGGCTTCTCAAAGTACAACTCAGTGCAACTAGTTGCTCTGCAAAGTTGTCGTTCTCTATGGTTTTGGTAACCGAGAGAAAGCCCGAGCAAGTGCTACCCGCAAAGGGAGGTGCAGCAAGGGAAAAACAACTGCAGTTGCAAATGGCAGTAGGAGAGTGTGTTGGCGACTAGTACGTCAATAGGAGGGTGTGACTCCTTCCAACTCCTTGTGGGACAAGGAGTGTGGAGTTCCAGGTGGTCCGTGTGGACTACTTCAGAGGCGGGAGGTTTCTACCGCTCAGGAGGACAACTGTCAATCCCGACAGTCCCGGTGAGAGGAGGAGTTGTCAGTCCCGGTGCGACCATGAGCTGTACAGACACCGTCCAAGACCGGAGTTGAAGACTACGTAAGACGCAAGGTATTGTCGCCAAGCAAGCCTCGGGACAAGGTATGATTCCACAAACCATCCTTTCCTAATATATAGACGTTGACGCGTTTCCTTGTTCTGGGTTTGGGGAAGAAATTTTTTGTTTCCTCTTCCTTCCCTGCCTCCCCTAAAACCCAACAGTGGTATCAGAGCCACGTCAACTACTCTATATTTTAGGAATATCGATATGATCAATTTTGGTTTGTCGCCTTTATTTATTGCATACGATGCGAATAAAATTGGCTTTATGCATGTCCAATCCTAAATCCACAAATCCCAATTACATATATGATATGTATTATTAATGCACTCGATACGCGTCTCCCTTAAACGAGTTTTGTGGTGGATGTATAGCGTGGTTATGGCCAATAAACCCTATCTGTGTATGGTTGTATGTGGTTGCTTGCATCTCGGTCTACGCACCAATCTTCCCTCTCCTATTCCTGATGTAACTCGAAATAATTCGAGATTCTTTCCTACCTTTGCTCCCCCCGAATGTAACTCGGGGTTTCCCTTTTAAGCAATGTAAAATTAGGATAGATTTTATTTCCTGTTATGTCAAAGAACGGCGGACATCCAGACGATAGATGAGACGATCGGTTCAAGTCATGAACCGATCGGTTGACGTTCCAGATGATCGGCTCAAGGAGTGAGCCGATCGGTTGATGCCCAGTTCGAGGAGCGAGACGAGCGGGTAGCGGCCATGATGAGATGCATGACGACCAGGAAAATCGATCGGTTGGAGGAGCCAACCGATCGGCTGGTGGCACCTAGACGACCGGGCCAGAACGAGCAAGTCATTCATGTGATGAATTGATCTACTCAGAAGGCAAAGCACAGAGTTCATCTTGTACAGGTTGCATGTGATGTAGACCTAGATGACCGTGATTCCTCTTGGCTCGAGGAATCACATTAGGATGGACATAATCATCTCTTTTATCGGTTTGCATGTTTTCTGTGGGATATAGCATGTATATGATACGTACTATGTATTGTGGTGATTGGATATGTATATGTATATAAAAAAACCAAATCCCTCATTAAATATTAAGTTTTAGATGCCTTCCAAATGTGACACACATGAAAAGCTTGATCGACCAAGTGTGGGAACGCCATAGCGTGGTGCACCGTCTATCTCATGGAAGTGTGAAGGATGAATGTGTGGGTCTGCCCTAGCAGGGTGCATATTCATCGTGTTTGCTTTGGGTCAGACTTAACAAGGTGACCTAGATAGGATCTAGCACCTTGAGGCATGGAGATTCTTATGGCAAGGAGTTGCATATGACATCTTATCAAGAGTTGCATATGATGCAATTGGCAAGTGTTGCCTACCTGAGAGATCTAAGTTGTGGGTGACAGCCCTAGCTGGTCCATGACTTATAGGATTTCAAGATCTTGCCCACTAGAAGGTTGTACGCTACAATCTTCCAAATTGATGGTGAGGGCTATCAATTTGAAGTAAAATAGTGGGAGAGATAATTAATTAAAGGCCTAATTATATCGTCAACTTTTCAAATCAATCAAATAAGTCAAAAAATGATTTTTTGGACTAAAATTGCATATTTCCTTTTGTAGTTCAAATGGCAATAAACAACAATCACTTTTCTTTGCGATCGGTCCTTGAAAAGGACAAGCTAAATGGGACAAACTTCCACGACTGGTATCGGACATTGAGAATTGTTCTCACTCAAGAGCGTAAACTCTATGTCCTGGATACTCCAATACCAGAGGAACCCACTCCTAATGCACCAAAGACAGAAAGGGATGCTTACAAGAAGCATTCTGATGATGCCATTGATGCAAAGTGATTGATGTTATGTTCTATGAAACATGAGTTGCAGAGGCAGCATGAGAACATGGGTGTCATTGAGATGATTCAGCATCTCAGGAACATGTATGATAATAAGGCACGACAAGAGAGATATAATGTCTCAAGGGCACTATTCAAGTGCATCATGACAGAAGGAGATCCAGTTGGTCCTCACACACTCAAGATGATTGGGTATGTGGAGAACCTGTAGAGACTGGGATTTCCACTGAGCCAAGAGTTGGCTACTGACGTGATACTGCAATCGTTGCCAGAATCCTACAGTCAGTTTGTGATGAACTACAACATGAACAACTTTGATAGGCCACTGTCAGAGTTGTTGGGCATGTTGAGGACAGCTGAGATACAGATGAAGAAGGACAAGCCCAAGCCTGTGATGGTGATCACAAGCAAGAAGGGCAAGTCCAAGCGCAAGGGCAAAGGAAAAGCTAAGAAAGGTTCTGATGCTAGCCAAGAGCCCAAGTCGACTTCAGCTCTCAAGGCCAAGGGAGGCGTGACCAAGAAAGGAAATTGCCACCATTGTCAAAAGCCAGGACATTGGAAAAGGAATTTTCCTCTCTATCTGGAAGAACAAAAGAAGAAGGAGACAACTGAAGTCTCCAGTTGAAGGTGTCATGAAAATAAACTTGTAACACTTTTGAGGTATATGATACCAAGATGTAAAGTGTAAAGCACTCATGATTGGGGCAAGTGTTGCCGCCATAGATAGGAGTACTTTAGTTTATTTTCAGCCTATAAGGCATGTAATACAGTTATGAACTTCTATTTCATATTTGTCAATAGATAGAAACACGTTATTTTTGCATATTGTATGACAATGATGGCAATCAATAAATTTGATGTTTCAATCTTTTAAAGATATGATCTTTGTGGAAATGCCTTGTTTATCTTGTGGTATTTGATATGCATAAGATAAAATGATACCTAAAAGTTATAAGATAACTCAAACAATCAAATTAGCATCAATCATGAGAAATTCATTTCTAGTTTCCATGTGATGGATAAATCTAGACTCTTTTGGTTAGAGAACCAGTAAGAGACATGAATATCTTGGACATGATTAATCAATCTTCATTAAAGGTAGTGGGAGAATGATTATCCTATTAGGTGTAATACATGTGATGTATTTACATACCTATTGGAACAACTACTAATACTTCATATGGTGTTAAGAGAAATACCAATATGAATATCTTGAAGTGTTCAAGATTATCATAGATGAAGTGCAAATTTGGTAAAGTGTTGATTCTTGATGAGAACAATGAAATACTTGGACCAAATGTTTGAGATCCTTATGAGTGATTATGATAGTGTATCATAGTGAACTCATGATTAAGGCATGGTGATGTCTAAATCAAGAAGGAATCATACTCTGAGGAGTTAGAGAATGATTATCAAATAACTGAATTCTTATTAAATAAAGAATACGCTTCACTAATAAAGGACATTAAGAATCACAAGGAGTTGTGAGTTCTTATATCCTTGACAGATACACCTCAATTATCTATGTGATGAGTTGTTCATGTGATGAGTCAACTATCTAGATAAATATGAGGAACCGAATTTTGAGTCATGGTTTATCACCATCACATCCTAAATGACATCCATGTGAACCATAAGGTATGACCTTGATGGTAGCACTCATTGGATCAAATCCATAAGTGCAAATGAGTCTTAAGTGTTAAGACACATGGATAACATTTTGAGAAGGATGATGCTTGTTGATTGCAACTTAATGACTCAAACGTTTGGCATATGGATACAAAAAACCGCATTCCTGTGAGGAATAAAACAAGGATGTGTATGTGACACAACCTATAAGGTTTATGAATCCACTAATGCAAATGAAGTCTATAAGTTACAATGGACTAATCAATGTGATTGATTGAGTACAAGCAACTCGGAATTAGATCTTTACTTTGATGATATAGTCAAAGGGTTTGACTGATATGTCAAAGATAAAGAAGGGATATGTGATTTAGTGGGAGCGTGTTCACATTCCACATGTTGATGTGAAATGGAAATGTTCTAGAATGGAAATCCAAAAGTGGAAATTATCTTTAAGGAAGATAGAGATGTTTCCTATGTGATAGGAATAGAGATCTATAGAGATAGTTCTCAAAAACCTCTTGACCTGTAAAATGAAAGCATACATTGGCAATCTGTATTGAAGGGTTCAATATGCACAGATTAAGTAGGAGAAAACTTGTCCATGTTACATGGAGTTAGTATCCCAAGGCCAAGTGTTCAATTCTTATGAAGAATGGAAACACTAAGAATAGATATGGATCTATCATGTATGTAATCATCCCATTATCTTACATGTATCGACATGGAAATAACAAAATGCATTCATCATCTTGTATGTAGGACATGGCAATATGATGTGCTCATCCTGATAGTGCGTATGTGAGACATGACGAGTGGATGTATGTCTACTTCCAGTAAGGGTTACTGGAATACCATGAGAACTTGATAAGTACTTGAGAAGTGCTGGTTCTATGGAGATAAGGAAGAGTTCAATGTAAAGAGTTACATTGATGCGAACTTCTGAAAGGACACAAAATTAATCGCAAAATATATATAGGATATATAAAAGTGAAAGTTTGTTGATAATTGGAAGTGTTCCAATAAAGCCGTTTGAAAGGAAATGTCGAGTATCTATGTGTTAGAGAATAGCATTGGATACCATATGGATCTGGAAGTTCATGAGATGAACTTATATTCCACTCATTGATGACAAGTATGGAATTTTTGATCATGCAATGTGGCTAAAGGTTAGTAAAGGAATAGTAGATCGCATATTACGGCACCTCCATCTCATACGTGTGACGTACAGTGAAGAGATGTGAGACATGCAATTTATACTGACTTTGGCAAGGTGTTTCCATAACTCACTATGTTGGCACAAGAGCACAGTAACATGTGGGACATGTTTGAAGATCACTATGAATATGATTCAAGGGTGATTGGCTCGCAGTGCAAGTGGGAGTCTGTTGGTATGTATGCCCTGAGAGCCAATCATGGGATGATTGAAGGGATACATTAAGATTGATTTGATAAACATCAAAGGCAAGCTTCCAATTCTTTCTGATTCAGTCATATGAGATAGTGATAGAACAGATTGAATGTCTAGAGAATGACAGTACTCAATGATGTATGCCTTCAGGTTCAGGACCTGAACGATGAGATCATACAGATGCTAAGAGTTTGTACATTCTTGTTATGTCCCTAGTCGAATGTCATTGTGGAAGGTAGATAGACAGCAATGACACACAAGACTAGATTGTGGTGTTGGTTGATGACTAAATCTCATTAGTCATGATATAGAGATATCAAACCAAACACATATGTACTTGTTAGAGAACAAGTGTACCGGACAGACCCACTATGAGTTTTACACATGGAACCATGGCATGGTAGTCACAGTCAGTACTCACAGTGATGGTGGTGAGTGTGATTCTTTGACCTAAAATCACTACACTCAACACATGTCGTTGGCACACTTTGACATCATCAAATGCAGTCCTGAAACATGGGTTGTTATAAAGGTGATGATTGGGTGGCTTTGACACATGGGGCTTCTGAGGGGTGAGTGATAGATATGGGATTTATCCTTCCTGAGGGAGTTTGATATCCAAGGCCACTTGATGAGTAGGGTTGAAATAGGCGTGCGCGCATGTGTGAATCAGTATGTGATATTGATGTCATACATATCTCTTCCAATCTACTCTGAGATCAAGAAAGTGAATGAACGTTGACAGGATGACTGTTCCATGCCTCGAGTTCATTCGGGATATCATTGATAAAGGAATTATACATTCGCTATAACACCATTCACGGATTGTAGGATTGAAAGTTGTTCTCCAACTTTCTACTTTCACTTGGGTAGCACTGATGTGTGACTAGGCACCGCTCTTTTCTTGTGAAGTCATAAGAGTTATGGACTTTCACTGCCAACGTGAAATGGACCTACAGGGTCACACACATAGGATTTAACTTGGAAGAGGAGTTTTGTCCACAAATAATGTTTAGATTGATTACTAAAGGAGTTTAGTATTTCAATTAAACACTCAATTGATTGATAGCTCAAAATCATAGGTTCGAGGTGTTGGATAGATTGATTAGAGTATCGAATTGATTGAAATCACAATTGACTGATTCTGCACAATCTGCACTCCCAACCGATCGGCTCATGTGATGAACCGATCGGTTGAGCTTGGTGAACCGGTCGGCTCAAGTGTTGAGCCAATCAGCTCAAGATCAGGGTGAACCGATTGCTTTAAGTGTTGAAATGATCGATTCAACTGGTGCAACCGAGCAACTTGGGAAAATAGGATTGGTGAGAATTTTCCTTTCGTTTCACTTGCCCAATTTGATTGGAACAAGGATTGGTATTTGATACCAATTAGAAACAAAAGTTGGAAAGTCAATCGGGAACTGGTCAGGACCACAAACCGATCGGTTCAAAAAGTGAACCAACCGGCTCATGGGTCCCAACCGATCGGTTGAGTGTCAACCGACCAGCTCAGATCCCCAACCGACCGTTTCAGAAATGAAACGATCGGTTCAGGTTGCGAGTTGGTTGTTTTTGTGGAAAATCTTGAACCCTTCTACTCTTGCTTTTAGTCCCGCATTGCCCGGGATGGAGAACCATGTCCCATGACCCTCCTATATATATAGGGGTATTGGGGGCTTCTCAAAGTACAACTCAGTGCAACCAGTTGCTCTACAAAGTTGTCGTTCTCTCTGGTTTTGGTAACCGAGAGAGAGCTCGAGCAAGTGCTACCCACAAAGGGAGGTACAGCAAGGGAAAGACAACTGCAGTTGCAACTGGAAGTAGGAGAGTGTGTTGGCAACTAGTACATCAACAGGAGGGTATGACTCCTTCCAACTCCTTGTGGGACAAGGAGTGTGGAGTTCTAGGTGGTCCGTGTGGACTACTTCAGAGGCGGGAGGTTTCTATCACTTAGGAGGACAACTGTCAATCCCGACAGTCCTGGTGAGAGGAGGAGTCATCAGTCCCGGTGTGACCAGGAGTTGCACAGACACCGTCTAAGACCAGAGTTGAAGACTGTGCAAGGCGCAAGGTATTGTTGTTGAGAAAGCCTCGGGACAAGGTATGATTCCACAAACCATCCTTTCCTATTATATAGACGTTGACGCGTTTCCTTGTTCTGGGTTTGGGGAAGAAATTTTTTGTTTCTACTGCCTTCTCTGCCTCCCCTAAAACCCAACAGCTTTGAGATGTCATGAAGGGAATATGTGAGCCACAGAACATGGGTGACCAAATACAACAAAGGAGCAGAAACTCAGAGAAAGTTAGGGAGGAAGGTAACTCATCTTGGTGTTGTTTTCCACCGCTTGCATCTTTCTACCGCATACCAATGTTGTGGTTTCTCCGACCATTTCATATGAGGTGGATGAAATTGGGGAGAGGAGATCAACATCATATAAGAATCAAGGGGTGGGTATCGCATCTTGTGAGGACTCAATGGAGAGAGTAACTGACACATTTGGGGCACCCAAAGTAAATAGAATGGGGATGGGGTGGTCGAAGGATGACCTTTACATGGGCTCCTCTTGGCCCTCAGGCAGGGAGGATGACGTCTTTTCTGGTGAGTCGGGGAGATTTAGGTAAACTGAGTTGGGGGGAGTAGCAAACCAGAGGATCGCCTTCATGGAGGATGACATTGTTGAGGAGGGGGGTGGAGCTTGGGGGACCATAGGATAGAGTTAGGTGGGATATCTTTTGGAGAAACCAGTCGCAATGGACAAGTTTACTATCTGGAATGTGTAGGGTGTAGCCAATGACATGACCATAGAAAGGGTTAAGAGTTTAGCACAAATGAGAGGTCTTATTCTTTTTGGTATTCTAGAACCTTTCCAGAACATGGATAGGGAAGACATGTACCACATAGTCACATGTTTTGACTGGATTTGTATGAATGGGGATCTTGGGGGGAAGGTTTGGATTTTCTCCATGTCTTTGTTGTCACTGCAATTAGTGACAAAGTAAAAGCAACACATAACCATTGAGATGAACTTTAAGGACTATAGAACCCAGGTTTCTATTATATATGCTCTATATAATAGGATAGAGCAATGATACCTCCAGGACGAATTGTTAAGTCTAAATGATGATGCTGAGGAGATACCATGGATCATATCTAGTGACTCTAATGGATATCGAGTGATAGAGGAAAGGGTGGGGTGAGGAACCTTTTCATATGTCCATAAGAGAGTTTGATGATTGGATATTGTCCATGGGTCTTTTAGAAATCCCCTTCATGGGTAACAAGTTCACATGGGTTGACAAACAAGAAGGCAACCCAACCATGTGGGATAGGTTAGGTAGGGAGTTTTTCAATTCATATTGGCTAGACTCACATCATATTGTCGAGGATCATTTAGTCAAAACCAGAGAATCATATCATTTCCCCCTTTTATACACATTAACACCTAGGGAAACCACCAAATACCCCTCTAGCTTTAGATTTATGAAGATGTGGCTCATGCATAAGGATTTTATAGAGGTTGTTAAAGTTAACTAAAACTTTAGACTCACAGGGTGATCCGTCATACAGACTTTTTGAGAAGCAGAAATTTATTAAATGAGAATTAAAAGTGTGGAACAAATAAACAATTGGTAACATTTTTGACAAAGTTAGGTCCTGTGAGGATAGGGTTAGGACGTTACAAGAATTAGGAGATGTGTCAGGAGATCCAACCATAAGTTTTGAGATTAGTGAATCTGAAGATAGATTAGAGGAACTGCTAAGACAAGAGGAGATTTATTGGAAAGAAAAATCTAGCATTATTTGGTTGAAGGATGGTGATAAAAATACTTGATTATTTCATGGACATGTCAAGTCCCAAAGAAAGAAGGAAGGAATAAGTAAGCTTAAGAAGGAGGACGGATCTTAGGCAATAGGGGATGAGCATGTGTTATAAGAGGGAATAGGTTACTATAGTCAACTCTTTACTGGAGAGGGGTGAGAAGAGTTGGAAGGGTACACATGCATTTTGGAGAGGGTGGTGAGTGACGAGGAAAATCATAGCATTACTTGAGAGGTCTCCAAGGAAGAGGTGTTGGGGATCCTAAAGGAAATGGATGAGGACAATGACGTGGGTCCGAATGGCTTTACCATGTCCTTCTACAAGGAAGCCTGGAGCATAGTCAAAGACGATCTGATCGAGTTTTTTTATCATTGCGTGAAAGGTTATGAGTTGCATAGAGGGTTGAAGTGTGTACGTATTGTTCTGATTCCTAAGATAGAATCACTTGAAGCCCCTTTGTAGTTTCAGACCTATTGGTATTAGGAATGTGGCCATGAGATTGGAATCGAGACTCCTACTATCTAGAATATCATCTTTATTGTCTATATTAATCTCATTTGAACAAGAAAATTTTGTCACAGATAGAAACATTAAACATAACATTAGATTGGCACATGAGCTAATGCATGATTTGAACAAAGGAGGGGACATGAGGGGGACTGTAGTGCATAAAGTAGATATCTCCAAAGCATTTGATAGAGTCAACTAGGATTTCTTGGTAAAAGTCCTAAGAGTAGTTGGTTTTGATAGTCATGTGGAGAGATGCAACATTAATGTCATGTGGGGATCTTGGTTCTCAATTTCCATGAACAAAAAACTAGGTTTTTTTATAGCTTCTAGGGGGTGAGACAAGGGAACCCGCTATCACCTGTTCTATTCATCCTAGCACAATAAGCATTCCAATACTGAAGGATATCATCTCAACTAGGCATTAAGCCCTTGCCAGGTCCTAAGACCCATCACATCATACTTGTGATTCATTGTTATCTCATCATGCTTCATTGGGCATATAAGCATTACTCATACCAATCATTATTTGTGCCACATCACATATACACACCATAGCAGTCTTTAGCTATTACATTCAGAGAGAGGATACACTTCAGCACATTAAACACCTTTAAATAAGGCAAGCAAGTTCTCTAATTTAGGATTAGACTTCATGATTATTCCACACAAGATTCTCAAGCATCATTTTATTTTAGATCCCTGACTTTCACTACTTCCCACGAGTTAGAGTGTACTAAGATAAGAACTAGACAATATAACCAAGTATGCACATTCACATATTCATACTTTCCATGTTCCTTATCGAGGCTTACAGCCAAAGCCTGGTATTATTTAACCATCTTCGTAGTATTCATTAATTATAACACCTGATTAACTGACAAGGTTAAAGTCATGTAGTTTAAGAGAGAGAGTAAAATATCTTTCTTTCCATTCATACACACTCAATAATATGACCTACCCTTAGAATTAGGGTCAAGCTTTTTACATATAGCTGATTAGGGTTTTACATCATGGTTATTATCACCAAACCCTAACCACACCATTTCTACCTTCTTGGAACTGATTTAAGTTTGATCAACACTATTTAGGTATGACTAGCTCATTGTGTCATCAACACTAGGTAAAGACATGTGTGTATTACCTCGTTAAGTTATGTGTGGGTTACAACAATGCATTAGGTAACACGTTGACTATCGCACCAACATGAAGTTTCATTATTAAGTGATCCATATGTCACTACCCTGCACAAATTATTAACCACATATCATACTAAGGAAATTCAAACCTATATTCAAAGGATTTTACATCAAATTATACACAAGGCACTTATTAGATCATTAGACTTGTCATATGCAAAAGTTGTCACTTTTTATTCCAATAAGGCTTATCATCACCACCATATACATTCACATAGTTGTGTCATTGACCTCAGTTCACAAGATAAGATTATATGAAAAGGAAATATATTAAACACTTGTCATGGATTATAATCTTTCATTAAGATGAGCACATGGGTCGTATTCTTCCATGATTAAGGTTATCACATGGATACTCAACTATTGAACCCTACATCCATTACTTCCCACATTGTTGGAGAGTTTAGGGCTAAGCTCTTAGTTAAGGATTAACCATTCATAGTCACGACATCTTAGATAAATCATCACGCTTTGTATTGATTATATCCATACACAAGAGTATAGGTGAAACAACCCTTCATTACACATGTATCAACTACTTAATTGCATGGCATCTCAGTCTATCCCTTAACCCTAGATGTCAATTTCACCTTCAACTTAAGGCATTGGTTTAATATCAACCCTAGGTACCGATTTCATCCCTTCCAAGGTGTGTCATCTTGACATCCACATTACAACATGGTATTAACACCCACTAGGTGTAACGGTCTACCTCATCAATGTGTGTCTCAGTTTGCAACATTTTGGGTCAGACTTGATGTATCAGTTTCATATGGTTAGGGAGATCCCAATTTCATCATCCTCATGCATCGGCCTGACCACATCAAGGTGTGTCGGGAAAGCTCACCTTAGGGTGTATCGGTTTAACACTCATGGTGTCGGATGGTACTTGACATTGGGAGTCAACTTGTCACCACCATAACATGACGACTACCTCTATGTAAGGCACAAGGGGTTAACCTCCCAAGGTGTGTCAGGTTAGCTCTTTTTAAAAGTGTTTTGGATTAAACATTGTCATGTCGGTCTCTTACTCAAACAAGGCATCACGGTTTGGCACTTTACTTGTGTCGACCAAGAAACTTATGTTGGCCATGACACTTGTGTTAGCCTAAGCACCTCCCTTAGTGTCGCCCTATGCATATCAACATGTGTGTGTCGGCCATATCACATTCTAGTGTATCATCCACACTATCATCTAGGGTATCAACCCCAAGTGTGTTGTCCCTCACATGTGTGTCAATTTAAGCACCACTTAGGCGTCATAGTTTATACATCATTTGGACGTCACAGTTCAAGCATCACAAAGCATGTCAGATTAGCACCCTCAAAGCATGTCGGGTTAGCACCCTTAAGGCATGTCGATTTAGTCATCTCCAACCTTAGGATATTGGCCCCTAGCTCATTTATTGTCATGGCAGGTATGTGCAAGATATGGATAGCAACTAAACAAGGTTCCATCATCAAATCAGTTCTCAAAACCAACAACAACTACTAGTATATATATATGAGATAAACGATCTAGAGATGAGAAGCAACATAAGCACATGAAAGAGTGAAAATAACAAAGAAGGCTAAGAGTTATATAACCCACCTCAAGAAGGTCTCCATCAAGTATTCAAGATCCATGACCAAAGCTCCAAAGCATACGTTCTCAAGGTGGAAGATAGTCCATCAAGAGTCCCATCTCGACCTCAACATCACCTCAAAAAAAAGAAGGTGTCGAGGTTATGATAGATCAAGAAGAAAGGAAAGAGAGAGAACCACGTCCTAATCAACTTTCATCCAAGGTATGATCCATGGCTGAGAGAGGAATAAGAATAAGAGAGCTCAAGGAAATGTCCATTAATGAAACATAACTCACCAAGATGGAAGCTAAACCAAGAATCACTGTGAGAAAGGATTTTGACCTCCCAAGATCCATGGAGACTACCTCTATCTCTTTATGCTTCAAGCTCATCCACCAAGAAGATAAGAACAAGAATGGATGAAAGGGTTTACTTTTGTGAAGAGGAAGGGGGTTATATACTTGAAGGAAGAGAGAAATGAAAGATATAGAGGGGGGTGAATAGAGTTTTTTTGGAGTTTTTAAAGTTAATTAAAAACCATTGAACACTTGAACAAAAAGTAGAAGGAAACAAGGAAGACACAAGGATGTAGAGTGGTTCCTACCTTAGAAATCTAAGATAGTCAGTCCACTACCCGATTGTTTCCAACCGGGATTTTGAAAGTGATTTATTTTATTACCTCGCAAGGATGTTACATAAAACACAATCACCTTCCCAGACCCTTGAAGTAGCCTTCACCTGAATTAGTCTCAATCCCCCTAGAAGCATCCTTATGAAGTAACTCCAAGCTCACCCTTGAAGTAGCCTTCACCCGAAGTAGCTTCAATCCTTGGGGCAGCCTTCTAAAGTAACTTCAAGTCCACAGAGTAGCCTTCACCTCCTTGAAGTAGCTCCACCCCTTGAAGAAGCCTTCTCCACCAAGAAGTATCTCCAAGAACCTCCTTTCAACAGCCTCCAACCTAGGAGTAGTAAAGGAGAACAAAATACAATAACAAAGGAACAAGATTGGAAGAAAGAGACAATGTTACCAATAAGTACAATGCTTTGATCCTATATCAAGTGTATTGATCTCCTATCCACTATAGATGAACGTGGTAGTGTGGTGTCTAGGAGATTCTAGGCTATAAGACACTAATGTAGATCTCAAAGAAACAAATTGCAAGTGTAGCTTTGCTTGTTGCTCACTAAGAATGAATCTCAAGTGTAATTGTATGCACAAGTGATATTTTGGGTGTCCTAAGGCTCTCTATTTATAGGAATAGGTTACAAGTGCTTAGGGACGTTCTAGACACTTTCTAGGATGTTCTTAGTGCTCAACTATCCATTATGTGTCATTAAATTATATTGCAACAGCTAGTTGTTTAGTGCTGAAAAGTGCAGTCCAGAAGTTCTCTCAGTCGAGAAGTTTGTCGACCAAGTTTGTCTCAGTCGAGCTTTTCTTCGATCGAGTGGGAGTTTGAGGTAAAAGTGTTGCAACGTTCATTTTCAACTCCCAACTACTTTTTCACCTTAGTCTAACGGCTATAAAGCTTGTTGGAAGGTCTATTCTCGATCGAGAGTATTGTCGACCGAGAGTGTCTCGGTCGAGAACTTTGTCGATCGAGAAAGTCCCTGTTTTAATGTGTTGAGCCATCTACTAAGTGTGTGTATCAATGTATAATTGTATTTCTATCTTAGGGGAGGATATATCTAAGTGTTGTGAGCGGATAGAGAACATCTAACGCTTGATTTACATGATGTCTAAGTACTTGTATATTATATACTTGTACAAGTTTTTACATTGAGTACAATCATGAAAATAAAAGTAATTTAGGCATGTTGATCTTCCAATTTGTATTGATCTTCAATTATCCACTTCCTTATTTATTTATCCCTGAAACACTCAAATAACAAGTTAGATCCACAAGAATGAAATGTTTGTCATCATCAAAACAAAGGGTATAATAATGTCCAATTTAGCCAACAATCTCCCCCTTTTTTAAGATGACAAACATTCCTATTATCCAACAATCTCCCCCATTTTGAAGATCACAAACATTCCTAATATAAATCAAGGGAATTTAAAAAGCATGAGTTTCATACCTGAGATTTACCTTTTATAGATATTCTCTTGTTTATTCAAGGAGTGTGTGCTAGTTATTCCCAAAGAGGTATAGAGCATAATATCCAACTCTTAGGGAATATAGCAACAATTTATGTAAAGTCAAGAGATTATGAAACTCAGATAATTTTGGAAAATTGTTTTTGTTTCTGATTTATATTACTTCTCCCCCTTTGTCATTTCAAAAAGATAACCATATAACCAATTTGCTCCCCCTGAATGGGGTACTCCCCCTTAATTTTATAATATAACACGAATGTCAAATTTAGCCATAGTTCAAGAATCATGATTTATTTCTCAATCATTTGCAAGGGATGTTAAGCCTTGAAATGACATGAGAATCCTTTAGGCTCATGAGTATATTTTAATAGTTTCTCAACCATTTACAAGGGATGTTAAGCCCTGAAATGATATGAGATTCTTTTAAGCTCATAGTGGAATCAATGAATGTATCTCTAAACAAATACAAGGGATGTTAAGCCCTAATTTGTTTAGAGAATTCAATTAAAAGCAAGATATACATCATGTTCAAGAATGTTGTAAACTTCCAATATGACTTTAAGGATACGAAGGTCATAACTAGCTTTGAATTTTAATCGAATAAGTAAATGAATAAATCAATTTGCTTTTAACATGCTAAGAAAATATACTAAGGTTGGGTGCAGGTGAATGATTTACAAATAAGCATTTTGTCAGGCTTATTTTAGGTCGACCTTGACTTCGACCATGGCACCCCTCGATCAAACTCTTTTTCGACTGAGAGGCAGTTCTGTAGATATCCAATATATGCATTTTCATGAGTTATCCAATGAACCACTTCTAGAATATGACTTGATCTTTTTGTGTATGATCATTATTAGTTATTCATTTTGCTCATATAAGAAGTTGTGAATGTTGAATGATCTAAGATAAAACCTTAAGATTTTGCTTTTTAGATCTTAATTTATGTGAGAAAGATTATCTTGTCATAATTTCTTAGAATGATTAAACCTTTAATTTTCTCACAAAATGGTGATGATTATTTTTTAACCAAGTTCCTTGTATGATCACTTCTTTTGTTTTCAAATTTGATTATATTAATGTTGAACAAAGTCTCCTATGCCAAAAGATTTTCCATTAGTACTTTTCTTGAATAAAACCAATCTTTTCCTCTTGTATGCTTGTTTGGGACAATTTAATTCATGAAAAGTATAAAGTTTTGATGCCCATATATTCTTCCTTTTGATTAGGGTCATTCAATCATTTAAAGCATTGTAATATGTAAAGTTCATTACATATTTGAGTCACTAAAGTTAATTGCAATTTGAAATATCTTATTCTTATTAAACTATTCAGACAGAGTTTCCCTCGATCGACAAAGTTCTCGACCGAGTGATATTCAGTCGACGTATTTGTTAGCCGGATGTTTCTTAGGTTTTTGTAGGCTTAAGATAGTAACCCTCTCGGTCGACTATTTCCTCGACCAAAATGTTATTGGTCGACAACGTTCTCGACCGATAATGATACTGTTTCTCCATAAAATATTGATTTGAGATAGAAACTACTTTGGTCGACAACTTTCTCGACCGAAGAGTGTCTCGGTCGAAGTTGTTGTCGAGCGAGATTGTTTCTATTTTGTTTTTAGTAGTTATTTTCAAGGAAAACATAGGTTACTTCCAATACAATTTTATAGAAATATGCAAATTAAAGCTCAGTTTAGTTCAGATAGGACATTTTAAGTATCATAGGAAAGTTTTAGGTCAAATCTCAACTAATCATGTTCAATATTTCTAAGGTTGGGGTTTTGGAACCCAAACTAGATCAACATCTTTTTTCTTGTACAGGAAAGAGAATGAATAATGTCCAAGACGTAAATAGTAATGATAACAGATAGAATTGATTACATTTCTCTTCTTAACTAGATTGTCTTTAGGCACATACATGACTTTAGTCTTGGGTACTTGTGTCCTTCTAGCTCTAGGTTTTTTATAGGATTTATCTTTTAGCACATAACCTATCCCTCTTCTTCCAACTTGACTAGAAGAATCTTTTAGAATTTTATCAAGGATATCTTTATTTTTCAAGCTACTAATATCTTTTTGTAACTTAGCAATTTCATCCATTCTCCTTTTAATGTCTAACTTTGCTTGATCTAGATTAGATAACAAACTATCTCTCTCTTTGACAATAGCATCATAATCTAGATGAGTACACAAGATAGGTTGAGTTTGAAGATCATTCAATTTTGCAAGCAATTCAATCTTTTCTTGAAAAAGAAAATTGTAGTTTGTTTCTAGAGTAAGAAACTTCATATTGCAATCATTAAAAGATGATTTCAAGGTAGAATTTTCAGAAATAATACTTTCTTTTTCAGAATCAAGATCATTTAATTGAGCATACAATTCCTCATTAGTTTTAGTAACTCTTTTTAGTTTCTTTTTACAATAAATATACTTATCATGCAATTCGTCAATGCTAGCAACTAACTCTTCTTTAGATAAATCAAAAATACTTACCTCGTCTTCTTCTTCATTTGTTGTAGTAATAAGACACTCCACTTCTTCTTCTCCATCCTCACTATCATCACTTGAGTCATCCCATGCAGCTTTGTAGGCTTTTTCCTTCTTCTTGTGAGATGATTTCTTTCCCTTCTTGAGTTTGGGACAATCACCTTTTAAGTGTCCCTTTTTACCACATTCAAAGCACCTGGAGGAAGAAGAAACACTAGAAGTTTTGTTAGTTTTAAATCTTCTATACTGCTTACCATTTACAATGAGAGTTTCTTCTTCACTGTCTTCTTCACTTGTATCATGACTAATTTTAGTTGTTTCCTTGAATGCAATGTCCTTTCTTTTCTCCTTCTTCTGTTCAGACGCCAATCTTTCTTCCTCTTCAAGGGTGACTTCATGAGTCTCCAAATTGCCAATGAGTTGTTCCATCCTCAATCTTGTGAGATCATTGGATTCTTCAATGGTCATCACCTATAGTTTGTACTTTGGAGGCAAACACCTAAGAATCTTGGATACTTGATCTTCTTCACTTATGAATTTTCCTAATACACTCAAACCATTAATGATAGTAGAGAATCTTGCATACATTTCACTAATGGACTCATTTGGTTCCATATGAAATTGTTCAAACTTTTGTTTAAGCATACTAATCTTAGAATTTTTAACTTGTACGGTTCCTTCATGTGTAATGGAAAGTCTATGCCATATGTCATATGCAGTTTCACATGAAGAAATTCTATTGAATTCACTTACCGATATAGAACAATATAAAATACTTACAGCCTTGGCATTAAGTTGAGCTTGTTTTACCGTATTGGCATCCCATGTAACATACTCAGTTTCCGAAAGCATGTATGGAGTAGACACCATCCTCCAAAGCTCCCAACTAATGCCTTGAAAATAAAATTGCATCCTTCTCTTCTAATAGTTGTAATTGCTTCCATCGAACAGTGGTGGTCGAGCTACGTAGGTTCCCTCCAAGTTCAGGTTGTTGAGCACACCATCCCCCATACTTCAAGACCTGTTAAGTCTCCTTGAAGACCTGCTCTGATACTAATTGAAAGATCTAGATGGGGGTGAATAGAGCTTTCTGGAGTTTTTAAAGTTAATTAAAAACAATTGAACACTTGAACAAAAAGTAGAAGGAAACAAGGAAGACACAAGGATGTAGAGTGATTCCTACCTTAGAAATCTAAGGTAGTCAGTCCACTACCCGATTGTTTCCAACCGGGATTTTGAAAGTGATTTATTTTATTATCTTGCAAGGATGTTACATAAAATACAATCACCTTATCACACCCTTTAAGTAGCCTTCACCTGAAGTAGCCTCAATCCCCCTAGAAGCAGCCTTCTGAAGTAACTCCAAGCTCACCCTTGAAGTAGCCTTCACCCGAAGTAGCTTCAATCCTTAAGGCAGCCTTCTGAAGTAACTTCAAGTCCACAGAGTATCCTTCACCTCCCTGAAGTAGCTCCACCCCTTGAAGTAGCCTTCTCCACCAATAAGTATCTCCAATAACCTCTTTTCAACAGCCTCCAACCTAAGAGTAGTCAAGGAGAAAAAAATACAATAATAAAGGAACAAGATTGGAAGAAAGAGACAATGTTACCAATAAGTACAACGCTTTGATCCTATATCAAGCATATTGATCTCCTATCCACTATAGATGAACGTGGTAGTGTGGTGGCTAGAAGATGCTAGGCTATAGGACACTAATGTAGAGCTCAAAGAAACAAATTGCAAGTGTAGCTTTGCTTGTTGCTCACTAAGAATGAATCTCAAGTGTAATTGTATACACAAGTGATGTTTTGGGTGTCCTAAGGCCTCTCTTATTTATAGGAATAGGTTACAGGTGCTTAGGGACGTTCTATACACTTTCTAGGATATTCTTAGTGCTCAACTAGCCATTATGTGTCCTTAAATTATATTACAACGGCTAGTTGTTTAGTGCTGAAAAGTGCAGTCCAGAACTTCTCTCGGTCGAGAAGTTTGTCGACCGAGTTTGTCTCGGTCGAGATTTTCTTCGACCGAGTGGGAGTTTGAGGTAAAAGTGTTGCAATGTTCATTTTCAACACCCAACTACTTTTTCACCTTAGTCTAATGGCTATAGAGCTTGTTGGAAGGTCTATTCTCGGTCGAGAATATTGTCGACCGAGAGTATCTCGATCGAGGACTTTGTCGACCGAGAAAGTCATTGTTTTAATGTGTTGAGCTATCTACTAAGTGTGTGTATCAATGTATAATTGTATTTTATCTTAGGGGAGGATCTATCTAAGTGTTGTGAGTGGATAGGGAAGATCTAATGCTTGATTTACATGATGTCTACGTACTTGTACGTTATATACTTGTACAAGTTTTTACATTGAGTACAATCATGAAAATAAAAGTAATTTAGGCATGTTGATCATCCAATTTGTATTGATCTTCAACTATCCACTTCCTTATTTGTTTATCCCTAAAACACTCAAATAACAAGTTAGATCCACAAGAATGAAATGTTTGTCATCGTCAAAACAAAGGGTATAATAATGTCCAATTTAGCCAACAATCTCCTTCTTTTTGAAGATGACAAACATTCCTAATATAAATCAAGGGAATTTAAAAAGCATGAGTTTCATACCTGAGATTAACCTTTTATAGATATTCTCTTGTTTATTCAAGGAGTGTGTGCTAGTTATTCCCAAAGAGGTATAGAACATAATATCCAACTCTTAGGGAATATAGCAACAATTTATGTAAAGCCAAGAGATTATGAAACTCAAATAATTTTGGAAAATTATTTTTGTTTATGATTTATATTACTTCTCCCCCTTTGTCATTTCAAAAAGATAACCATATAACCAATTTGCTCCCCCTGAATGGGGTACTCCCCCTTAATTTTATACTATAACACGAATGTCAAATTTAGCCATAGTTCAAGAATCATGATTTATTTCTCAATCATTTGCAAGGGATGTTAAGCCCTGAAATGACATGAGAATCCTTTAGGCTCATGAGTATATTTTAATAGTTTTTCAACCATTTACAAGGTATGTTAAGACCTGAAATGATATGAGATTCTTTTAAGCTCATAGTGGAATCAATTAATGTATCTCTAAACAAATACAAGGGATGTTAAGCCCTAATTTGTTTAGAGAATTCAATTAAAAGCAAGATATACATCATGTTCAAGAATGTTGTAAACTTCCAATATTATTTTAAGGATACGAAGGTCATAACTAGCTTTGAAGTTTAATTGAATAAGTAAAGTAATAAATCAATTTTCTTTTAACATGCTTAGAAAATATACTAAGGTTGAGTGCATGTGAATGATTTATAAATAAGCATTTTGTCAGGCTTATTTTAGGTCGACCTTGACTTTGACCATGGCGCCCCTTGGTCAAACTCTTTTTCGACCGAGAGGCAGTCCTGTAGATATCCAATATATGCATTTTCATGAGTTATCCAATGAACCACTTCTAGAATATGACTTGATCTTGTTGTGTATGATCATTATTAGTTCTTCATTTTGCTCATATAAGAACTTGTGAATGTTGAATGATCTAAGATAAAACCTTAAGATTTTTCTTTTTAGATCTTAATTTATGTGAGCAAGATTATCTTGTCATAATTTCGTAGAATGCTTAAACCTTTAATTTTCTCACCAAATGGTGATGATTATTTTTTAACCAAGTTCCTTGTATGATCACTTCTTTTGTTTTCAATTTTGATTATATTAATGTTGAACAAAGTCTCATATGCCAAAAGATTTTCCATTAGTACTTTTCTTGAATAAAATCAATCTTTTCCTCTTGTATGCTTATTTGGGACAATTTAATTCATGCAAAGTATAAAGTTTTGATGCCCATATATTCTTTTTTTTTATTAGGGTCATTCAATCATTTAAAGCAATGTAATATGTAAAGTTCATTACATATTTGAGTCACTAAAGTTAATTGCAATTTGAAATATCTTATTCTTATTAAACAATTCTAACAGAGTTTCCCTCGATCGACAAAGTTCTCGACCGAGTGAGATTCGGTCGACATATTTGTCAGCCGGGCATTTCTCAGGTTTTTGTAGGCTTAAGACAGTACCCCTCTCGGTCGACTATTTCCTCGACAGAAATGTTCTCAGTTGACAACGTTATCGATCGATAATGGTACTACTTCTCCAGAAAATACCGATTTGAGACAGAAACTACTTTGGTCAACAACTTTCTCGACCAAAGAGTGTCTCAGTCGAAGTTTTGTCAATTGAGATTGTTTCTATTTTGTTTTCAGTAGTTATTTTCAAGGAAAACATAGGTCACTTCCAATACAATTTTATAGAAATATGCAAATTAAAGCTCAATTTAGTTGAGATAGGACATTTTGAGTATCAGAGTAAATTTTTAGGTCAAATCTCAACTAATCATGTTCAATATTTCTAAGGTTGGGGTTTTGGAACCCAAACTGGATCAACATCCTTTTTCTTATATGGGAAAGAGAATGAATAATGTCCAAGACATAAACAGTAATGACAACATATAGAATCAATTTCATTTCTCTTCTTAACTAGATTGTCTTTAGCCACATACATGACTTTAGTCTTGGGTACTTGTGTCCTTCTAGCTATAGGTTTTTGATAGGATTTATCTTTTGGCACATAATCTAGTCCTCTTCTTCCAACTTGACCAGAAGAATCTTTTAGAATTTTATCAAGGATATCTTTATTTTTCAAGCTACTAATATATTTTTTTAACTTAGCAATTTCATCCATTCTCCTTTTAATGTCTAACTTTGTTTGATCTAGATTAGATAACAAACTATCTCTCTCTTTGATAATAGCATCATAATCTAGATGAGTACACAAAATAGGTTGACTTTGAAGATCATTCAATTTTGCAAGCAATTCAGTCTTTTCTTGAGAAAGAAAATTGTAGTTTGTTTCTAGAGCAAGCAAGTTCATATTGCAATCATTAAAAGATGATTTCAAGGTAGAATTTTCATAAATAATACTTTATTTTTCAGAAGCAAGATCATTTAATCGAGCATACAATTCCTCATTAGTTTTTGTAACTCTTTTTAGTTTCTTTTTACAATCAATATACTTGGCATGCAATTCGTCAATGCTAGCAACTAACTTTTCTTTAGATAAATCAAAAAGACTTACCTCAACTTCTTCATTTGTTGTAGCAATAAGACACTCCACTTCTTCTTCTCCATCCTCACTATCATCACTTGAGTCATCCCATGTAGCTTTGTAGGCTTTTTCCTTCTTCTTGTGAGATGATTTCTTTCCCTTATTGAGTTTGGGACAATCACCTTTTAAGTGTCCCTTTTTACCACATTCAAAGCACCTGGAGGAAGAAAAAACACTATAAGTTTTGTTAGTTTTAAATCTTCTATACCGCTTACTGTTTACAATGAGAGTTTCTTCTTCATTGTCTTCTTCACTAGTATCATGACTAATTTTAGTTGTTGCCTTGAATGTAATGTCCTTTCTTTTCTCCTTCGTGTGTTCAGCTGCCAATCTTTCTTCTTCTTCAAGGGTGACTTCATGAGTCTCCAAATTGCCAATGAGTTGTTCCGTCCTCAATCTTGTGAGATCATTGGCTTCTTCAATGGTCGTCACCTTTGGTTTGTACTTTGCAGGCAAACACCTAAGAATCTTGGATACTTGATCTTCTTTACTTATGAATTTTCCTAATGCACTCAAACCATTAATGATAGTAGAGAATCTTGCATACATTTCACTAATGGACTCATTTGGTTCCATACGAAATTGTTCAAACTTTTGTTTAAGCATACTAATCTTAGAATTTTTAATTTGTAAAGTTCCTTCATGTGTAATGGAAAGTCTATGTCATATGTCATATGTAGTTTCACATGAAGAAATTCTATTGAATTCACTTACCGATATAGAACAATATAAAATACTTACATCCTTGGCATTAAGTTGAGCTTGTTTTATCGTATTGGCATCCCATGTAACATACTCGGTCTCTGGAAGAATGTATGGAGTAGACACCATTCTCCAAAGCTCCCAACTGATGCCTTGAAAATAAAATTGCATCCTTCTCTTCCAATAGTTGTAATTGCTTCCATCGAACGGTGGTGGTCGATCTACATAGGTTCCCTCCAAGTTCAGGTTGTTGAGCACACCATCCCCCATGCTTCAAGACCTATTAAGGCTCCTTGAAGACCTGCTCTGATACCAATTGAAAGATCTAGAGGGGGGTGAATAGAGCTTTTTGGAGTTTTTAAAGTTAATTAAAAATAATTGAACACTTGAACAAAAAGTAGAAGGAAACAAGGAAGACACAAGGATGTAGAGTGGTTCCTACCTTAGAAATCTAAGGTAGTCGGTCCACTACCCGATTGTTTCCAACTGGGATTTTGAAAGTGATTTATTTTATTACCTCGCAAGGATGTTACATAAAATACAATCACCTTCCCACATCCTTGAAGTAGCCTTCACCTGAAGTAGCCTCAATCCCCCTAGAAGTAGCCTTCTGAAGTAACTCCAAGCTCTCCCTTGAAGTAGCCTTCACCCAAAGTAGCTTTGATCCTTGAGGCAGCCTTCTGAAGTAACTTCAAGTCCACAGAGCAGCCTTCACCTCCCTGAAGTAGCTCCACCCCTTGAAGCAGCCTTATCCACCAAGAAGTATCTCCAAGAACCTCCTTTCAACAGCCTCCAACCTAGGAGTAGTCATGGAGAACAAAATACAATAACAAAGGAACAAGATTGGAAGAAAGAGACAATGTTACCAATAAGTACAATGCTTTGATCCTATATCAAGCGTATTGATCTCCTATCCACTATAGATGAACGTGGTAGTGTGGTGGCTAGGAGATTCTAGGCTATAGGACACTAATGTAGAGCTCAAAGAAACAAATTCCAAGTGTAGCTTTGCTTGTTGCTCACTAAGAATGAATCTCAAGTGTAATCGTATGCACAAGTGATGTTTTGGGTGTCCTAAGGCCTCTCTTATTTATAGGAATAGGTTACAAGTGCTTAGGTATGTTCTAGACACTTTCTAGGATGTTCTTAGTGCTTAACTAGCCATTATGTGTCCTTAAATTATATTGCAATGGCTAGTTGTTTAGTGCTAAAAAGTGCAGTCTAGAACTTCTCTCGGTCGAGAAGTTTGTCGACCGAGTTTGTCTCGGTCAAGCTTTTCTTTGACCAAGTGGGAGTTTGAGGTAAAAGTGTTGCAATGTTCATTTTGAACTCCCAACTACTTTTTCACCTTAGTCTAACAGATATAGAGTTGTTGGAAGGTATATTCTCGGTTGAGAATATTGTCGACCGAGAGTGTCTCAGTCGAGGACTTTGTCGACCGAGAAAGTCCATGTTTCAATGTGTTGAGCCATCTACTAAGTGTGTGTATCAATGTATAATTGTATTTCTATCTTAGGAGAGAATCTATCTAATTGTTGTGAGTGGATAGGGAAGATCTAAAGCTTGATTTACATGATGTCTAAGTACTGGTACATTATATACTTGTACAAGTTTTTACATTGAGTACAATCATGAAAATAAAAGTAATTTAGGCATGTTGATCTTCCAATTTGTATTGATCTTCAACCATCCACTTCCTTATTTGTTTATCCCTGAAACACTCAAATAACAAGTTAGATATACAAGAATGAAATGTTTGTCATCATCAAAACAAAGGGTATAACGATGTCCAATTTAGCCAACAAGAAAGACCAAAAGAAGGGTGTCATCACCTTAAGAGTCTAGGTGACACTTTTCCACGTACAAAGGCCACATGCAACCTTTATAGCTCAACATGCACACCATGGTGATATAATCTAGGTAGAGTATCGACCTATTGGCCTCCTACCAAGGGCACCACTTCTCCCAAACTGATACACCATACTACCATAAACTGATACACTATATTCCAAGGTCAAAACACACATGATTCATAGAACTTTATCATTATGTGGATGCCACTCCTTGCCCGATATCCAAATAAGGCTCCCAACTCTTCCTTTATACTCTAGATGATATAAAACAAGAAAAGTGACGCTATAGGGATGGAAAATTGCATGTTAACCCCCAACTATGGGTAATTTGCAATTTGCACCAAAACTAGCACATAAAGTACAAGTATCAACCATACAAGCTCAACTTAGAACTTAGGATTTCCAAAAGGCTCCACTAGCATCATTCTCTCTTTTATGATGCTAAAGCACCAAGGTAATTCTCATCATGTGACATATTGCAAGATAACTCCTTATCTTGGGTAAATTGCACTTTGGTCCAAAATAAGCAATCATTGCTCAAACAAGATTCAAATAGAACCAAACTTGAAACATAAGTGTGTCACATGATCACAAAACACCTAAAGGGATTATATTAAAGTTCTAAGCAACTTACTTAAGAAAAACAAATAGGGTTAGCCCAAAACCCAGGTCAGGGTCCTTACAAGCCATAAACCCCTAATAAGGATTTCATCCCTGAAATCCCAGGCGGAGGGAGGCGGATGTTACTCATGCATCACACCTTCTAACTCCCACATAGACACTATTGTCTGTAGAGTCAACCCTATGCCTAGTGATACTTTCTTAGTCATAGAATTATTATACATACTTATCCAACTCAGGTGCCAACTCTTTCTTATGTATCACCTTCTCAACTTATAACATTACATGGTAAGATTCTTGATTATGAAGTTTACCATACCCTCCTCAACCTTAGCATGCTTTTCCAAAGAAATACTATAGATATAGAGATACATTTTGTCATCCACATGGAACTTAAAAACTTATCATGCTTCTACTACGCTACTCTGATCTGCTATCTCAACACTAGTCTTACTTTTACCAACTATTCTGCCAACATACTCACTCTCAGTTGTACATTCTCATGCCATAAGAAGAGGCCACTTATCTAAGGAAAACTATCTTAGAGGTAACTCAAGATGTTATATGTCACCTTAACTGACCTAGATAGGGATTGGAAACCCTACTTATCCATCTATAGCCAATGCACAATCTTCTTGGAACCTTTCTTACTTGCAAGCCTGATAGGAGTACTCCAAGGGATTATACTCAGCCTGATGAACTTTTCCTAAGACGATCTTACAACTATCTCTTCAAATTATGAATCCTTCTAATGTTATATTTATGTGGAGCATAAACCCCTAACATGTGATATCCATACTATAGGTTGGGTACTTGTAACCATATTGATCCAAAGTCAACCTTTCTATGTAGCCACACATTTAATCATCCTAGCAAGAGACATGTCCTCACTCTCCCATACAATTGGCACTACTTGGATACTGGGATTCCTTACCTTGGTATCCATTACATGTGTCAGAATCACATCACATCCTTATAACATCTATCTTCTGTTGTTTTTACCAAAACTAAACATCTCAAACGGATCTTTCTTTCATCTCGAGACATCACCAATCACAGATATCCCTATCTTGGAACAAAAATCCAAGACCAATTGATACTTTTCAAAGTATCCATCTAAGGATCATTCTAACCCATGCACATCAAGTGGCATAAGACCCACTTGACTGTCACATCCTTCAAAGGAAAGAACTCAAGGGAACATATTCCTATTATCACTACATCATTACCCAGGGTTTGCTTATCAAGGTGAAGGGATTATCACTTTATTTGATTATTCCACGGGTTTTTAATTGTTCACATGTCATTTTAACTTGTCTCATATTGGTTTCTTTGCCCTCATCACAGGAATTATAAAGATGATTGCATGTTATTACTCCCTTCTTTGTTAATGTCTATCATGTTCATGCACATTTCCTTATTTTACCACATTTTTCATCTTTACATCATGAAAACGATCATTATTATTTACATATTCTTTATTGAGAAGGGATCATCTTCCTTGTTCCTTTTAACATATAATGAGGATTACACTTTACATCTTTTCATAATCGTAGGTTTGTCTGAGATTAACTCAGGTTCCATCTTATTTATTTATAATTCGTTCTTATTTGTCTTCTCACTTCATCCTTGTTTCAGTAATTTTCTCCATCTTATGTGAATTTTACACCTTGACTTACTTTATTAGCACAAGTTCATATGTCTTTTCCTTCATACATTTCTTGGAATTATAACTTCAAGAACTTTTCTTATCACATTCATACTTAGGTTTAGGTTTCATGGAGATGTATCTTTCTCTTTTAATCACCAAATATTCAAGTTTTAGTAGGTTATGGTGTATTTTTTTATCTCTTTTTATAGTATGATGGAAGTATTAGCATCATGATTCCTGATTTTTTATGCTCTTTAGATTGTTCCCAAATGATTACTTGATCAAAGTAATCAAAGAGAATCAATCTAAGAGTTTCATACACACTTTTTCTTCAATATTTGAATACATGACCATGGCACTCAAGTACTGAGATTAGGTAGTATGTACCATATTTTATATCATGTTCTTATCTTAGACACCATCCTAATCCTAGTCCTAGTGTCCCTATAGACTCGGTGAACCTAGATCTCTTATACCACCAAATGTGACACTCTTTGCCACACAAACCGAGATTACTCAAAACTTAATCATGATCAACCACTAATCAGTGAATTACCAAAAATTATAGGAAACTAAAACGGATTTTCAACAAGAACTATGAGCTTAGATTTATTACACAAGAGTCAACACTTGCATTTCATAACATATATTAAAGGTGCTACACCATCATTTTCCAATCAACCTATTACATAAAATTATAAACTCTTCCACATGTATGTACATACCACCAAAGGCACACAAGCCAAAAACCACATGTCGATCATCATGTCATCAAAACACATCGAGAATACCCCCAAGGACATGAGTGTACAAGGATGACACTAAGGACTCTATTACTAGACACTATACATATGCCATGATCCACCTAGTGTAGTTCCTCTTCATGTTATGTTCTCAACTATCCTATTTTTAGCTTGGCATGCACGTCCACATAAAAGATATGTAACCAATGGAGTGGGATAAAAGTCCCAGCGAGAGATATAACTCTCCGCCAGCTCTATTATTATCACATATAACTAAGTAAATAGACTCACATATCGATCGGGTTGAAGAGAATTAACTGAATGACATATACCTCTTGAATAAAGTAAGTAGAGCAGTAGTATGCACTTGCCACTGAGTAGTAGAACAATTAATAAAGGAATATGAAGAACATGTATATCTTTTATAAACTAAATAATATAAAAGCAAGGCAAGGCTTCAACCAATGTTCTTGTATTTGATACTAAATGAATATGCTACACGGTTGTTTATGAGTTTATTATGCCCTGAGGATTTGAGTCGTACCACCCAAATCCAATCAACCACTGCTAAGTCGAAATCGGTGCCATACAAGGTCTAGTGGAAGAGCTGAAATCCATAACCTCACCACCTTGTGGTCAGTACAAGAGTCAACCTACAGTGACATCACGAGTCAAGTTCTTCCAGCGACATATAGTCCAACTGTACAAAACCTAACCTGCCTTAGTACAGGTCACGACACTAGTGAAACTCAGCTACGGCCCGCGACCGCACTCTTCCAGGGTATGGCCCACAACCAATCTTATGAAATCTCATAAACATAATATCAATGAGCTTCGGCCCGAAGCTGCACTTTTCTAGGGTATGGCCCACAACCAATGTTGTGTCACATATCCTGGACATAAGGGGATATTCATCCTCACCCCTGCATATTCAAAAATATGCACTCTGAGTTAAACTTGTTTCACCATCCAGCAGATGCTGACACTGAATGGATCTATGGCACATGGCAAGCTACATGATTAGATTTCACTTAATTAATTAGACCAATGAAAGTGTCTTTAGCATCAATCAAGTTACAACGTATAAAATCATAACAAATTCTATAAAGATAAGGGCATATCACACTTTCAATAGATGTAAACATATAGGGTGTGAGCTTGTCACGCTATCACCACAAAAAGTTTGTACCATTGTCATTCACAATACCATCACCACTGTTACATAGCCTCTCAAGGCTATCACCAATGTCACATCATTATGGGATATCAATCCCTCATTCTAATACCAAAGGATATCATCTCAACTAGGCACTAAGCCCTTGCCAGGTCCTAAGACCCATCACATTATACTTATGATTCATTGTTATCTCATCATGCTTCATTGGGCATATAATCATTACTCATACCAATCATTATTTGTGCCACATCACAAATACACACCATAGAAATATTAATATGTTACATTCAAAGAGAGGATACGCTTCATCACATTAAACACCTTTAAATAAGGCAAGCAATGCACCATAAGTTCTCTAATTTAGGATTAGACTTCATGCTTATTCCACATAGGATTCTCAAGCATCATTATATTTTAGATCTCTGAATTTCACTACTTCCCATAAGTTGGAGTGTATGAAGCTAAGAATTAGACAATATAACCAAGTATGCACATTTACATATTCATACTTCCATGTTCCTTATCAAGGCTTATAGCCAAAGCCTGGTATTATTTAACCATCTTCATAGTATTCATGAATTATAACACCCAATTAACTCACAAGGTTAAAATCATGTAATTTAAGAGAGAGAGAGAGAGAGAGTACAATATCATGCTTTCCATTCATACACACTCGATAATATGACCTACCCTTAGAATCAGGGTCAAGCTTTTCACATAGCCGATTAGGGTTTTACATCATGGTTATTATCACCAAACCCTAAAGACACCATTTATACCTTCTTGGAACCGATTTAAGTTTGATAAACATTATTTAGGTATGACTAGTTCATTGTGTCATCAACACAAGGTATCACCACTTCATAAAGACATGTGTGTATTACCTCGTTAAGTTATGTGTGGGTTAAAACAATGCATTATGTAAGCATGTTGACTATCGCACCAACATGATGTTTCATCATTAAGTGATCCATATGTCATTACCCTTCACAAATTATTAACCACATATCATACTAAGGAAAGTCAAACCTTAGATTACATATCCAGAGGATTTTACGTCAAATTATACACAAGGCACTTATTAGATCATTAGACTTGTTCATATGATTTCTACACAAATGTTGTCACCTTTTATTCCAACAAGGCTTATCATCACCATCATATATATTCACATAGTTTTGTCATTAACCTCACTTCCAAAGTTAATATTATATGAAAATGAAATATAGTAAACACTTGTCATGGATTATAATCTTTCATTAAGATGAGCACATGGGTCATATTCTTCCATGATTAAGGTTATCACATGGATACTCAACCATTGAACCCTACATCCATTATTTCCCACATTGTTGGAGAGTTTAGGGATAAGATCTTAGTTAAGGATTAGCCATTCATAGTCACAATATCTTAGATAAATCATCACACTTTGTATTGATTATATCCATACACAAGAGTATAGGTGAAACAATCCTTCATTACACATGTATCAACTAATCAATTGCATGGCATCTCAGTCTATCCCTTAACCCTAGATGTCAGTTTCACCTTCAACTTAAGGCATCGGTTTATCATCAACCCTAGGTACTGATTTCATCCCTCCCAAGGTGTGTCATCTTGACATCCACATTACAATGTGGTCTTAACACCCACTAGGTGTAACGGTCTACCTCATCAAGGTGTGTCTCGATTTGCAACATCTTGCGTCAACCTTGATGTGTCAGTTTCATATGGTTAGGGAGATCCCAATTTCATTATCCTCATGTATTGGTCTGACCACATCAAGGTGTGTTAGGAAAGATCACATTAGTGTGTATCAGTTTAGCACTCATGGTATCGGATGATACTTGACATTGGGTGTCGACTTGTCACCACCACAACATGTCGACTACCTCTATGCAAGGAACAAGGGGTTAACCTCCCAAGGTGTGTCGGGTTAGCCCTTTTTGAAAGTGCTTTGGATTAAGAATTGTCATTTCGACCTCTTACTCAACCAAGGCATCATGGTTTGGCACTTCACTTGTGTCATCCTAGACACTTATGTCGGCCATGACACTTGTTTTAGCCTAAGCACCTCCCTTAGTGTCGCCCTATGCATATCAACATGTGTGTCGTCCATAGAACATTCTAGTGTATCAGCCACACTATCATATAGGGTATCGGCCTCAAGTGTGTTGTCCCTCGCATGTGTGTTGGTTTAAGCACCACTTAGGCGTCAGGGTTTATGCATGAGTTGGGCGTCACAGTTCAAACATCACAAAGCATGTCGGATTAGCACCCTCAAAGCATGTCGGGTTAGCACCCTCAAGGCATGTCGATTTAGTCATCTTCAACCTTAGGATATTGGCCCCTAGCTCATCTATTGTCATGGAAGGTATCTTTAAGATATGGAAAGAAAATAAACAAGGTTCCATCATCAAATCAGTTCTCAAAACCAACAACAACTACCAGTATATATGAGATAAGCGATCTAGAGATGAAAAGCAACATAAGCACATGAAAGAGTGAAAATAACAAAGAAGGATAAGAGTTATATAACCTTCCTTAAGAAGGTCTCCATAAGGGATTCAATCTCCATGATCAAAGCTCCAAAGCACACGTTATCAAGGTGGAAGATAGTCCATCAAGAGTCCCATCTTGACCTCAACATCACCTTAAGAAAGAAGAAGGTGACAAGGTTATGATAGCTCAAGAAGAAAGGAAAGAGAGAGAGCCACGTCCTAATCAACATTCATCCAAGGTATGATCCATTTATGAGAGAGGAAGAAGAAGAAGATATCTCAAGGAAATGTCCATTAAAGAAACATAACTCACCAAGATAGATGTTAAACCAAGAATCACCATGAGTAAGGAACTCTACCTCCCAAGCTCCATGGAGACTTCCTCAAGCTCCTTAAGCTTCCAAGATCGTCTACTAAGAAGAGAAGAACAAGAATGGATGAAAGTATTTACTTGCATGAAGAGGGAGGGGGTTATATACTTGAATAAAGAGAGAAAGACTAAAAGAAAGGTGTCATCACCTTAAGAGTCTAGGTGACACTTGTCCACGTACAAAGGCCACATGCAACATTTCTAGCTCAACATGCACGCCATGGTGATATACTATAGGTAGAATCTCGGCCTCTTGGACTCCTACCAAGGGCACCACTTCTCCCAAACTGATACACCACACTACCCTAAACCGATACACTATATTCCAAGGTCAAACACACACATGATTCATAGAACTTTATCATTATGAGGATGCCACTCCTTGCCCGATATCAAAAAAAAGGAGAACACCTCTTCCTTTATCCTATAGATGATATCAGACAAGAAAAGGGACGCTCTAGAGATGGTAAATTGCATGTTAACCCCCAAGTGTGGGTAATTTGCAATTTGCACTAAAACTAGCACATAAAGCACAAGCATCAACCATACAAGCTCAACTTGGAACTTATGCTTTACACAAGGAGCCCCTAGAATCATTCTCTCTTTTATGATGCTAAAGCACTAAGAGAAATCTCATCATGTGACATATTACAAGATAACTCCTTATCTTGGGTAAATTGCACTTTGGTCCAAAACAAGCAATCATTGCTCAAACAACAATCAAATAGAACCAAACTTGAATCGTAAGCATGTCACATGATCAAAAAACACCTCAAGGGATTAGATTAAAGTTATAGGCAACTTACTTAAGCAAAACAAATAGTGTTAGCCCAAAACCCATGTGAGGGTCCTTACAATCACGAGAAGGATGTCAGCTTGGGCAGGAAAGATGTTATCATTTTTTAGACAATTAACCTTGACTACATCAGTCCTTACCTCTGTACCACTCCACTACCTAGGTGCTTGTATGGTTCCATTGACTACCTTAAAACACATTGAGAGGATAATAGTAAGATTCTTATGGAATCTTAGATATGGAGCTAAAAGGAGACATTGGGTAACTTGGGATAAAGTGGCAACCCCACTTGAGATGGGTAGACTAGGGGTCAATAGGATGAGAGATAAACACAAGGCACTCACAATGAAATTTTCAAGTGGAAATTTAAAAGGTGAATCTCTTTGGGTGAAATTTTTTATGGAGTGTTATGGGGGAAGGTCTTGGAACCTTAGGAGTGAACACCTGTGCTTTTTGAAGAAGAGTATTGGAGCCTCTATTTATTGGAGAAAGGTATGGGATACTTTCCCTCTACTTATGAAAGACACTAGATGGGAATTAGGTGAGGGGGACATACCCTTTTGGGTAGCATCCTGTAGTTCAAGAGATATTCTTATTTACTAAAGAGTAGGGGTGTTGGTTGACCTGAGACTAAGAATCAAGCAACTCACAAACATGGATGGGGAGTAAGATCAGGGTCTAGTTGAACAACTTATTCAGTCAAAAGGTGGAGATGTTTTTGTTGCTAGTAAGGTGGTTAGTTGGGGCAGCATTGGAAAACCAATCTAGACTCAATGTGAGGATGGAAGGTTCAACCTCAAGATAGTTGTGGAGGTGATTAGAAGATCAGATCACATGAGGAGTGAGCTCAGAGCTAGATCGGGATGGATCTTGTAACATCCCTAACCTGGGTTTAGGGCTAACCCTATTTGTTTGGCTTAAATAAGTTTATTAGAACTTTAATATAATTCTCTAAAGTGTTTTGTTATTAGGTGACAAACTTATGTTTTAAGTTTGGTCGTGTTTAAATGATGTTTGAGCATTGTTCTCTTGTTTTGGACCAAAATGCAATTTACCCAAGATAAGGGGTTATATTGAAATATGTCACATGTTGAACGTTCCTTAAGTGTTTTATCATCATAATATAGAGAATGATGCTATGTGGTGGCTTGTGGAAAGCCTAAATTCCAAGTTTGAGCTTGTTTGAAGAATGCAAGTGCCTTGTGTATCAATTTTGGTACAAATTGTAATTTACCCAAAATGTAGGGTTGATATGAAAATTACCACCTCTAGAGTGTCCATACTCCCTCTATGTATCATTTAGAGGATATATAAAGAAGTAGACACCATGTTTGAATCATCTTTGAGTGATGGTACTCTTAATGATGAAAAGACTAAGAAAGGGTTGAATGGGAAGCCCTTATATGAGTTGTATCGAGTTGTAGACTTGATATGGGAGTGCCTATTGGCCAAGGATTCATAGATGGGATCCCATATCAGTTTTTGGACTCTTGTAAAAGGCCATGAAGGCCTAATCACCTCAAGGAGGTGAAGTGTATCGGTTTGCAATTTCCTTGAAAAAGTTGTATTGGGTTATGAATAAAGTGGTGATTGAGTTGATATATCCTATCCAAAGAGATAAGTAATGGCCGATATATTATCTTCCTCAAGTGTTTTAAATGTCAAGATAAATATGATTTCATTAATGTACACTTATCAACAATGCATGTACACATGGCACCTAGTAGCTTAAAGTGATGACACCTCATATTCACTCTTTTTCATGAACCTCAACTATATATATCATTCCTTTCACCTAGTAGTGAAACTTTTCGAATATTACCACCCTATTCCTTTTAGGTATCATGCACAGAGTCTTGGTATCGTGCATAAGTTAAGGGGGAATCATTCATAGAGCCTTGATATCACCCATTTCAAGGTGATATCGGCCATAGCAAGGTGGTACCAGCCATAGCAAGGTGATATCAACCAAGTGAAGAGATATTGGACACAAGTGAAGTGATATCGACCACAAGTGAGGGTATATCATGTATGATAGGTGAGATATCATGCATGGTTCTAAGTAGCAAGAAGGAGCTCAAGTCTTAACCCTAAGGTGAAGCCATGATCATCTTCAACCTTGGATTAAAGCATGGATCTAAGGTTGTGATCTTCCCTTCTTTTCTTCTTCACCAAATACTTATCCATGGTGATTCCTTACCTATAGAGGAGTTTTGAATCTCATATTCAATCTTGGGAACGTGAATCTTTTGATCTTGGATCTTTGAAGTTGTTCTTGAGGCGGATTATATAACTTGAACCCAATTATGTTATTATTCACCTTCAATTCTGTTGTAATTGTTGATCTACTTTCAATTTCAAATTCTCTTGACTAATTGATGATCCTATGAGTTCTAAAAATTGTTTAGGACTGTTTTCCATGAACTAGAACAGTAAGAACAAGAGTCTAGAGGTTGATTATGATGACATCATCAAGGTCCAACCCGATATCGGGTTGAAGCACCTCTAAACCCAATATGATGGGGTGAACATACCACTAGCACGATATGGTGATGAGTATGTACCTCTTGCACATTATGATGATGAATTGCACACCTTGTGCACGATATCATGTCAAGAATACACCATGTGCACAATAGGACGTCAAGTATACACCCTATGCACGACATGGTATCAAATATACACCCTAACCAATATGGTGTTGAAACCATAGATGATGATATGAAACCCAACATACCTTGGAAACCCACACCCCTATCATTTTGTAAAATGGGTTGATTGTGAAGGGTTCAACCAGTTGTCTAGCCTGTCACTCAGCACATGATAGGATTGATCCCTTGAAGGTATGAAATGGTATGAGCATAAGGGTCTAACCTGATATGGTGAGGTGAATATACCATTAACATAATACCATGATGAAGCATATACCTTATGCACGATATGATGATGAAGTGCACACCTTGTGCATGATATGGTATCAAGTATACACCTTATACACAATATGAGGTCAAGCACTCACCTCATACACGATATGGAGCTGAGTACCTCTAACTTGAGATGACAAACCCTAAAGGTTGGGCAACTCGATATGGGTGCACGATATGGTAATGGGGGATACACCTTATACACGATATGGTGATGAGGATACACCACAATCACGGTATGGAAGCATGATATGGTGTCAAGTACACACCTTTATACCCAATATGGTGGAAGCACCTTAATTCAATGTATTTGATGGAGTAACACATAGGTTGTGTTATGACAAGTAATACATTAAGATATAAAAAGTTTAACGCAGCGTGTTAAGTGTAGGCCAATGTATCTTGAGAGAAGGATTGAGCCAACCTAATAGAGTATGATGTAATCAACATCCTAATGAGGATGAGAGAGATACTTATACTTACATGATAATCATGTAATGAGCATACATTGATACTCCTAATATGAGTTTAGTATGAATTAGGGTTTGATTCTTAATAATATGATCTTGAATTCCTAGTTGGTTAATAAGGGGAAAACCCTAACCCTAATGAAGGGTAATGATATGATTTGAAATCCTAATTGGTTAATAAGAGGAAACCCTAACCCTAATGAAGGGTGATGGTATGCACTTGAAATCCTAATCAGTTAGAATGAGAAACCCTAACCCTAAGAATGGGAAGGTTGTATTACTCTATAATTGCATGGTGATGTCATATACAACTAATGTTTTTATCATGAAGTGCTAACCATGCAGGAATCATGAGATGATGAGCATAGCCAGGTATGAGCTATGATGTTTTATATGATACAGATTTAAATGGGACTTGTGAGCCATGTTAAATACTTGTACAATAAGTATAATGCTTATAGGATTTGATGGACTAAAAAGATAGTTGTTGCCTAGTGAAAGGTGATAAGATATTAAATGGGCCTTTTGTGTTGTGTGAAATACTTGTGCAACAAGTATAATGTATACCTTTGTCTAAGGACCTAGAGGTAACATTTACCTGATAAGAGGTAACAATGTTCAGTGATGAGCTAAGGGTTTGAATACCCAGATCTAGTAATCATGATGAGGATAATGTTAAGAGATGAGAATTTCTAGTACTGTGATAAGGGACTGAGATCTTGAGTGTTATGCATTCAATGTGTTCCAAAGATTATAAAAGTACTTGATAAATATATTACACCTTTCTTTGTAGCATCTGTTATAATTCATGTTTGTAACTTGGTTGATGCTAAAAGATATTGTAATGCACCTAATTAATCAAAGGGAATCTCATCATGTAGCTGCCCTGACCATAGATCCATTTAGTGTCAGAATTTACTGAATGGTGAAATGAGTTTAACTCAGAGAGCATATTTTGAATATGCGGGAGTGAAGGACGAAGTATATCCATGCGTCCTGATGAAGAATTGATGTAGCACCTTCCTCATTTATTTTATATTGGGATGACGTGAATCTCCTGACCAAATGAGGAATTGATGTGTAAATCCTTCTTCATTCTGTGTATCAGGATTGATGTATAAATCTCCCAACCAGCTGAGGAATTAATGTATAATTTTCCTTATCCTTTATAATCTGGGAAAGCTAAGTGGTCTTCTCCCAAAGAGAGTGCATGTTGCAGATGTAACTCTAAAGCGAAGATACCAATATACCCTGGTAAGCTAATTGCAGTTGATACAAGATGTCTTGTCAATTGTCTCGTACTGACCGAAATGGGTGAGGTATTGGCAACCGACTCTTCCATTGACCTTGTATGGTACCGATCTCGACTAAGTGGTGGTTGGTGGAGTATGAGTGCTATACCTCATCTCCTCAGGGCATAAGTGTGATTGTAAATATGTAACATCTATGTAGCGTATTTGCTTAAGGATCGAATACGGAAAACATTGGTTGATGTACACTTCTTTTATACATCTTAAATGAATAGATTTTATATGTGTTCTTCATATTCTTTATAAAGTGAATAGATGATTTATTTCTCTATCATAGATAGTTGCAATGCTTCAAAGATGATATTGCTCTGTTTTGCTTATAAACAGTGATGAATCTTGCTTATTAATCTAAAAGAACCTCTGCTAAGTTTTATATTGTTTACCTATGATAATAACATTGTTGGTAGAGAGTTATATCTCTCGCTGGGACAATTGTCTCACCCCACGGGATCCACAATTTTTAGGTGGACGCAGATGACGAGGTAGAGACTATACTACAGAGGGAGAACAACAACAGCAGAAGTAGCAGTAACAACTCAAGTTGAGTGTACTGTCTATCGTGTCTTGTAGACAGAAGTCCTATGTGTCGTCTATGTACTCTCAAGTCCTTGGAGTCAGTACGTCATGGTTTTATGAACGATCCGAGATTTTGGCTTGATTGCCTCGAGGTTTTATGTTGCTTATGTATAGGTTTTGGCAAAGCAACTGTTATGTGTTGTCCTCGAGATGAGATGATACATTGTATGTAAATGTGAACCATGATATGTATAAAGTTTTGGATCTTTCAGTAAGAGTTTCCTGGTAATGGATATCTTTGCAAAATGATTTTAATTTTTAGTGATTTTCGTTAATCCGCTGCTTATGGTTATTCCACAATTATTATTGGTGGTGATTTGGCTTGATTTGATGTTGGGTTGTCACAGATCTGGAACCATAGGTTACCGTTGAAGATTAGCACATTCATTTGAAAGTTGAGAAATAGGGCCCTTCCCACATATGATGATATCATATCATGCAATGTTCAAATTGCTTCAAAATGTGAATGTTGTAGTGTGGGGAAGATGGAGACTTTAGATCACCTTTTTTAAAAGGAGATGCAGTGAGATTGACCTAGCTAGAGGAAGAAATCATTTTGGACGCTAACTAATTTTCCAGATATCTGGGGCTAGAGGCTACAATGGGTGTTTGTTGGAAGTGTTGAGCATGAATACATGGCTAGGGGTAGTGAGGGGTTGGCTCCCTCTCATCATCTTTTGGTGCCTCTAGGTAGGCAGATATGCTAGTAGGTATGATTATAAAAAGATGTGCCACTTAATAATCTGGAAGAAGGCTAAGGATATTCTTAGAATCTTTGTTAATGTCCTAGCCTTGGAAGGGGTGGGGAAACCTAGGGATATAATAGAGATTTGGAAAGAGAAAGGACTATTCAGAGAGATCAAACTTAAAAGGTGATATTTTAGAGATACTAGATGGACTCACCCTCACGCCTTGACACTAAATCTCAACATTGGTGTGGTGTCCTCAAGGAATGATATATGGGACGAAGGGGTGGGGAGTTGGGGGTATCCTATGAGATGATAGAGGTCAGATAGTGATGGGCTCACTAGGCCTTTTGTAGGAGAGAACCTAATGGGGAGATATCTAGGGGTGCTAGAATTGGACCTATAATTTTGTATGGAGATACCTTGGGTGGGTTTGAAAATAGATGTTGACTTTATTCATCTAGTTAGGGTGTTAAAAGGTTATACAAAATACCTTGGCCACACAAACAACAACTGGTAGAATTTCTTCTTTTTTGGGTGATCATGATTGGCCGTGTACATATATATATATATATATATATATATATATATATATATATATATATATATATAAGGAGGCCAACTGGTTGGCACATAGGCTTGCTGAATATGGGTTGGGACTGGTCAAGTTATACTGATTTACTACTCTGGATGGTATGCCCCCTATATAAGGGGGTATACCAGTTGGAAGGCCTATGTATGTCCTATATTTGGAATCTTTTTAATCCAATCAAGAATGTTTTGCATCTTAGTGGGTAAATACAACACAAATTTACTATTTTATGAGGTATGTTAAGAGATAGAGTCATGAGTCAAATTTTTTTGAGGTTTTGTGAGGCCTTTGTGGGCCTTGAATTCTGACGTCATAGGGTGAGGGGATGTAGGGTGAGTGGGTTTGTTGTGAATTGTGTCATTTTTGTAGAATTCAGACAACAAAACTATGTATGTCTTTATTTTTTGTGAAAAGTAAATATCTTTTCCATGATATGAATGTAGATAAAATCGGAAAATGTTCATGAACATACTAGACAATAACAAAGAAAGGAATGATGACATGTAATCATCTTTATAATTCCTATGTTGGTGGCAAGGAACCTAAGATGAAACAAGATTGAATGACATATGAACAGTTGAAAGTTCATGTAATAATCAAAGAAGGTGACCATCTCTTTTCTTTGATAAATAACCCTGGATAATGATGGGGTGATAAAAAGTAATATGTTTCCTTGTGTTCTTTCCTTTTAGGAACATGACAATTAAGTAAGTCTTATGACACGATGTGCATAGATTAGAAGTAATCTATAGATGGGTACTTTGAAAAGTATCAGCTAGTCCTGGATTTTGGTTCCAAGGAAAAGATTATATGTGATAAGTATGTCCCAAGATGAAAGAAAGATCCTACTATATGTTTGGCTTTGGTAATAATAACAGAGAGATGGAAATGATGAGGAGGTGATGTGTTTTGGCACATGTAATGGATACCAAGGTAAGGAATCCTAGTATCCAAGAACTTTTAATGGTATGAGAAAATGAGAACATGACTCCTGATAAGATGATTAATGTTTGGTTACCTAGAAGGGCAAACTTTGAAATAACTATAGTATGGATATCATATGTTAGGTGTTTATGATCTACATAAACATAACATCGATAAGGATGTATCAATTTAAGGATCAGTTGTAGAATCGTGTTAGAAAAAAAAGATCTTATCAAGCTAAATATAATTCCTTAGAATATTCCTATCTAGATCTATTGAGGCAACTTATATATAACATCTAGAGATACCTCTGAGATAAGTTCTTCTTTGGTAAGTATCCTCTCCTTATGATAAGAAAATAAACAGCTAACGAGATAGTTGGTACAAGTCATAAGAAAGTTTAGTGTTGTGTCAGCAGATTAGAGTGGCACAACAAAAGTATGATAAGACTTGTAGTCCCAAGAGGGTGACAGAACATAACTCTGGTCTTTCCTTGGAGGTGAAATTCTAAACTAAGTGAGGAGTATGGAAGACTCCCAAAGTCAAGAATCTTATTACATAAAATATGTAAGTTGAGAAGGTGATAAGTCAATAAGGTTTGACACCTGAATTATTCAAAGTATGAATAGTACTTCTCTGACTTAGAAAGTGTTACCTAACATAGAATTGACACTGCAGTCATGAATGAAAAGGACAGTTGAGTATGTGTCATGTATGACAGATTCTATGATGACCCTGAATGGAAAGACTTTATGCTGGTCAAAGTTCTATGGCATCTCCATGACATCAAGATGTTATGTGGAGGCTTGATGCTATGATGCATGAATAACAATTGTCTCCCTTTATGTGGGATTTCACAGATGAAATCCTTATTAGGGGTTTATAATTGTAACATCCCTAACCTGGGTTTAGGGCTTACCCTATTTGTTTGGCTTAAATAAGTTGCTTAGAACTTTAATATATTTCTCTAAATAATTTTGTTATCATGTGACAAACTTATGTTTTAAGTTTGGTCATGTTTGAATGATGTTTGAGCATTATTCTCTTATTTTGGACCAAAACGCAATTTACCCAAGATAAGGGGTTATATTTCAATATGTCACATGTTGAACGTGCCTTAAGTGTTTTAGCATCATAAGAGAGAGAATGATGCTAAGTGGTGGCTTGTGGAATGCCTAAATTCCAAGTTTGAGCTTGTTTGAAGAATGCTAGTGCCTTGTGTACCAATTTTGGTAAAAATTGTAATTTACCCAAAATGTAGGGTTGATATAAAAATTACCACATCTATAGTGTCCCTACTCCCTCTATGTATCATTTATAGGAGATAGAAATAAGGATACACCATGTTTGAATCATATTTGAGTGATGGTACTCTTGGTGATGAAAAGACCAAGAAAGGGTTGAATGTGAAGCCCTTATATGAGTTGTATCGAGTTGTAGAATTGATATGGGAGTGCCTATCGGCCAAGGAGACATAGAGGGGATCCCATATCGGTTTTTGGACTCTTGTAAAAGGCCATGATGGCCTAAGCACCTCAAGGAGGTGAAGTGTATCTGTTTACAACTTCCTTGGAAAAGTTGTATCGAGTTATGAATAAAGTGGTGATTGGGTTGATATATCTTATCCAAAGAGATAAGTAATGGCCAAGATATTATCTATAGATTATCCTCAAGTGTTTTGTATTACAAGATAAATAAGATTTCATCCATTTACATGTGTCAACCATGCATGGACATGTGGAACCTAGTAGCTTAAAGTGATGACACCTCATATTCACTCGTTTTCATGAACCTCAACTATATATACCATTCCTTTCACCTATTAGTGAAAATTTTCAAATCTTACCACCCTATTGCTCTTATATATCATGCACAAAGTCTTGGTATCATGCATAAGTGAAGGGGGTATCGTTCATAGAGCCTTGATATCAGCCATGGCAAGGTGATATCGGCCATACCAAGGTGGTACCAGCCATAACAAGGTGATATCAGACAAGTGAAGAGATATTGGCCACAAGTGAAGTGATATCAGACACAAGTGAGGGTATATAGTGTATTAGAGGTGAGATATCGTGCATGGTGCTAAGGAGCAAGAAGGAGCTCAAGTCTTAACCCTAAGGTGAAGCCATGATCATCTTCAACCTTGGATTAAAGCATGGATCTAAGGTTGTGATCTTCCTTTCTTTTCTTCTTCACCAAATACTTATCCATGATGATTCTTTGCCTATAGAGGAGTTGTGAATATCATCTTCAATCTTGGGAATGTGAAGCTTTGGAGCTTGGAGCTTTGAAGTTGTTCTTGAGGTGGGTTATATAACTTGAACCCAATTATGTTATTATTCACCTTCAATTCTGTTTTAATTGTTGATCTACTTTCAATTTCGAATTCTCTTGAATAATTGATGATCCTATGAGTTCTAAAAGTTGTTTAGAACTGTTTTCCATGAACTAGAACAGTAATAACAAGAGTCTATAGGTTTATGAAGGTCCAACACAATATCGGGTTGAAGCACCTCTAAACCCGATATGGTGGGGTGAACACACCACTAGCACGATATGGTGATGAGTATGTACCTCTTGCACATTATGATGATTAAGTGTGCACCTTGTTCACGATATCGTATCAAGCATACACCATGTGCATGATATGAGGTCAAGTATACACCCTATGCACGACATGGTGTCAATTATACACCCTAACCGATATGATGTTGAAACCCTAGATGATGATATGAAACCCGACATACCTTGGAACCCCACACCCCTATCGTTTTGTAAAATGGATTGATTGTGAAGGGTTCAACCAGTTTTCTAGCCTATCACTCAACACATGATAGGATTGATCCCTTAAAGTTATGAAAATGTATGAGCATAAGGGTCTAACCCGATATGCTAAACTGATAATGATAACCCAATATGGTGAGGTGAATATACCATTAACACGATACCATGATGAAGCATATACCTTATGCATGATATGATGATGAAGTGCACACCTTGTGCATCATATGGTATCAAGTATACACCTTATACACGATATGAGGTCAAGCACTCACCTCATACACAATATGGAGCTAAGTACCTCTAACTTGAGATGAAAAACCCTAAACGTTGGGCAACCCAATATGGGTGCACGATATGGTAATGGGGGATACACCTTATACACGATATGGTGATGATAATACACTACAAGCACAGTATGGAAGCATGATATGGTGTCAATTACACACCTTTATACCCAATATGGTGGAAGCACCTTAATTCAATGTATTTGATGGAGTAACACATAAGTTGTGTTATGACAAGTAATACATTAAGATATAAAAAGTTTAATGCAGTGTGTTAAGTGTAGGCCAATGCACCTTGAGAGAAGGATTGAGCCGAGTATGATGTAATCAACATCCTAATGAGGATGAGAGAGAAACTTATACTTATATGATAATCATGTAATGAGCATACATTGATACTCCTAATATGAGTGGAGTATGAATTAGGGTTTGATTCTTGATAATATGATCTTGAATTCCTAATTGGTTAATAAGGGGAAAACCCTAACCATAATGAAGGGTAATGATATGATTTGAAATCCTAATTGGTTAATAAGAGGAAACCCTAACCCTAATGAAGGGTGATGGTATGCACTTGAAATCCCAATCGGTTAGAATGAGAAACCCTAACCCTAAGAATGGGAAAGTTGTATTTCTCTAAAATTGCATGGTGATGTCATATACTGCTAGTGTTTTTATCATGAAGTGCTAACCATGCAAGAATCATGAGATGATGAGCATAGACAGGTATGAGCTATGATGTTTTATATGATACAAATTTAAATGGGCCTTGTGAGCCATGTTAAATACTTGTACAACAAGTATAATGCTTATAGGGTCTGATGACCTAAAAAGATAGTTGTTGCCTAGTGAAAGGTGACAAGATATTAAATGGGCCTTGTGAGCTATGTGAAATACTTGTGAAACAAGTATAATGTATACCTTTGTCTGAGGACCTAGAGGTAACATTTATCCAATAAGAGGTAACAATGTTCAGTGATGAACTAAGGGTTTGAATACCCAGATCTAGTAATCATGATGATGATAATGTTAAAAGATGAGAATTTCCAGTAATGTGATAAGGGACTGAGATCCCGAGTGTTATGCATTAAATGTGTTCCAAAGATAATAAAAGTACTTGATAAATGTATTACACCTTTGATAATACCAAATTTTGTGATGTTTTTGGCCCATATTTCATTGTTAAATCTGCCCTTTTAAACTGGTTTCCTATCCTTTTTGTCATGTTTTTGAATAAACAGGCCATGCTACGCTCTTAACTCAATTCTATCATCTTTTGCAGGGTTTCCTGGAATTTCAACTCATTTATCAACAAAAAGGCCCGTCCCGGCCCACGAACGTGTTCCAATTGCATCGGCCTTCCTACCAACCGGCCGACACGCTCGCTGCCTGACATAGGGCAGCACGATACACTACTGCGTGACACGGGGGTGCCGCGCAAGAAGGAGCTGACGAGCGATACGCCATTTACCCGACAGGGAGCTGGACTCACCACGACTACTGAAGCGTGTCGTGCGATACAAGCCACCCACCGGCAGGCGCCCACTCGTCATGACACCCGGCAATGCTTACAGCCAGACACCCTTGTGTTGGGCGACACACATATCGGGCATCTCTGAATCTGCAATGGTAGTGTTGATGGAGGACATGTGGCGCCCGGAGAACCACAACTTCTCCCAATCGCTGCTTATAAATAGCAGCAACAGGACTCCGATGGGACGGGTCGGAATTTCATAAAAGCTAACTTGGGAAAGCACCTGGAGCTAGCGTGTCACATCCCAGAGGTGTACCGGGCGATACTAGGTGAGCACTTCTCCAACCCAAGAGGGCGGGAATGGTTCACTTAGAATCCGCCCCGGTCACCACAGCAGCCCGATATCGGCCAACAAGGGCACTCGATACGAGTAAATCGACACCCTAAGCAGTCTCTAGCCCGACACGATACCAAGCCCGATACAAATCACCCGTCACAGCGTGTCGCCCGAGAGGGTGGCACCCCGTCCGACCGTATTGGGCACGAGTGTCTCGTACGATACGCCACCCGTCACGGCGTGTCTCCCGACAGGGAGTGCCGCCCGACACATGCGTATCAGGCAAGGCTCCCGTCCGGTATCGGGCTGGAGGAATCTTAGGGATCTGCTACTGCTTGTCGCTCTTCTAAATCAAGGAGGCGATGCTTATCTTTACCTTTTCCAGTCATTTACCTTTCTTTACTTATGCAATGTAATCCAAACCCTTTTATATAAATGATTATGCTAGTGGAATCAGAGGAGCTTTAAATATCTGTTGTTTTATGTGTGGTTCCTTTTTGTTGAATGATTTCTTTGTTTAGCATCCGAACTCTAGCTTGTATGCTTGGATCATGTTTTGACTAGCTATCGAATCGTGTTTCCCATTGCAGCAACCTCGAGAGAGGTGTTGTGGCTCTAGTGTTTGGTCCGATGTGGGAGTATGAGAGTACCCAAGATCGGAGTTGCTTTAGTGATCTTTCCACTCTAACCAAAGACCAGCAACCTCGAGAGAGGTGTTGATCATTAGTTATAGGTACCCTCTTTGAAAGAAGGGGTGCTGGAAGTTCCTACTGCTGCTTGTTTTACCGAAGCTTCCTCCTTCGTTCCTTACTAAAGTAATAGTGTTATCCTCTCTGTTTTCGTTGCGCAAATACCCTAAAAATTGATAAGTGTTTAAAACCTTATATTTTTCCTTGTAGCTCCAGTTGGAGATAGTTTCCTTTTATTTTATCGATCTTTGCATGTTGTTCCCTTGTGGGAACTTTATCCTCGCTTGGCTTCTACCGGAGTGTAATGTGTTGATTCCGAGTTCTCAACACTACCGCCCTTGTCCCTGTGGTTCAACCCCGATCACTACTTCGGACCCCGTCATCATTGTGGGCACCTAAGAGTCAGGTAATTTAAAAGTCCGACTACTTCAAATCCGCTCCTTTTGGACGTGCGATTTAGGCCGATCAACTTTTTGGCACCGTTGTCGGGGATAAGGCAAAATGGTACTATTGACGAACCCGAGTCCGCTAACTACACTCATGTGCCTCAAGCTTAGAAATGAGTTTGACAGCACTCTCTTTTCCTTTTTAATATTCTAACCTAAAATGAGTATGGAGTAGTTCGTATTATTAATACAAGTTTTTTAACTTGATTATATGTGCTATTCAAGTACTCGGTAGGGAAGCATTCTGCTCATCTGAGCACTGACATCACTAGACATGCCACCTCGCGTTGAACCACCTCTTTCAGAGGGTGAGCAAAATGTGAGAGTTAGACCTCACTCGCCTCTGCATGAAGACAATGACCGTTATGATGACAACCCTCAACATGAAGATCCTGAAACAGAACAATTCGAGGATGGTCATCACCATGAGAGACGTCGTCATCACTGAAGATGCAGAAGAAATCAAAATAACTAAGAACAGAACAAGGGAGACAATGACAGTGAAGATTCTAACGAAGAAGAAAAGACCCTCAGGGAGTTAGCTGCCACCAAGGCCAATAATTCAAGATGTCATGTTGTCATCCCAAGGTTCAACGCAACAAACTTTGAGCTAAAACCATTTGTCATCTCTATGATCTAGAACAAGAGCTTCAGAGGGAATTCAAAGAATGATAACCCATACCATCATCTAGATGCTTTTAAAAACATTTGTGACACCATTAAAATGCGGGGAGTTCCACAGGAGGTGATTTATTACAAGGGTTTCATCTTTTCTTTAGAAAACAAGGCTCTATCATGGTACCTCGGGTTACCACACCAAGCTCTTAACGGATGGAATGCACTGGTGGATGCTTTTGTAAACAAGTTTTACCCTACGAAGAAAACCATCAGGAATAGACAGAGGATAACGTCTTTCATGCAAAAGTCGAATGAGAATCTACATGAAGCCTGGGAACGATATCAAGAATATCATAGGGACTTCCCTCATCACAACTATAAAAATGGTTTCTTGATAACCACCTTCTACAATGGTCTGACCCCTGAGGTAAGGGTTTCGCTGAATGCGGCTGCAGGCAGTGACTTTCTGGGGAAGAAGCCTAGCAGATCCAAAACGATCATCGAGAACATGGTCGAGTTACAAGTCGGCACCGACTACAACAGATCTGATAGAAGACATGCTAAGAAGGCGGCTAGTGAAGGACCTTCAGTTGAATCCAAAGCTTTGGAAGCTATTACCACTCAGATCCAGAAGATAGCCACCGATGTTAGGCAACTGAAAGAATCAGGTGGAAAAGGGAAGAAACAAGTTGAGATAGTCATGAAATGTGTCACCTGCGGAGAAGGTGGACACAGGGTTGATAACTGTGTTTAAACCCGACCTGACGAGTCAATTGAAAGTGAGTCCGAGACAGAGGAAGCTGAGAACGTCTCCTTTGTCAACTTTAAGAGACCGGATCACCCCGGTTTTAACTATGGCAATAAGGATGCGGCCAAAAACTCGCATCAGCTGAATAACCCCACCAAGCAACCCCAAGGTTTTGAGAAAAGAGGGGGACAAGGTCAGTTCACCAGAACTACTTCTTTCCAATCGAATAAGGCAAACTTCTAAGGACAATGAAAGTACCAAGGTCGCCAAGCGGCTAACCCTAGTCAAGGCCAAGGTCAAGCTAAGGAACAAAGTCAGGGTAAGAATTTGAACCCACCAGACTTGGTAGGCCAATTGTTTGATTTTGTCAAAAGACAAGATACCATCAACAACCAGTTGGCGCAAAGCGCGCTGTCAAATTCAGGAGTTCTGAACATGATGCAAGTTCAGATGGTGGACATGCAGACGCACAAATGCCAAATGATCAGTAGTTGGCTCAGATGGCCGAGTTGATAAAGAATCCCTCAGGTAAGATACCCTCCAACACCGAATCTACCAAAATGGCAGTGCTGAGGTCAGGGAAGACAGTTGAACACCCTGAAGAAGCCAGACCCGAGGAACCTGAATCAAGGACTGTAGCTGATAATCCCGCAGAAGAAGACAATCAACAAGCTCATGTCAGAGAACTTGAACCAAGATCCTTTGGGGAACTATTTGGTAAGAGAAGTCCTTACTCTCCCAAGTTGCCTTTCCCTTACAAACTAATAAAGGCACACCTTAAAAAGTGTTATGAGAAGTTTATGGAATCAGTAAAGAAGCTTCACCTCGAAGTACCTTTTCTGGACGCTTTAGAGGAAATGCCGACCTACACTAAGTTTTTCAAAGATTTGATCACCAAGAAGAAAAGAGGAGGAAGAATCGAGATTGTGCATCTTGCTAGTATGACCTCGGCTTTTGTCAAAGCAGATTTACCCAACAAGAAGAAAGATCCAGGGGCTTTCACCATTCCTTTCGCCATTGGAGATAATGTTGAACGAAAAGGTCTTGCTGATTTAGGGGCTAGCATCAGCCTTATGCCCCTAAGCTTCGCACAACGATTAGGTTTGACTGATATGGTCAAGACCAACATGAGGATTGAATTGGCAGACCATACCTTTAAAAGACCTGTAGGTGTTGTTGAGGATGTACCAATCCGAGTAGGAAGTTTCTTCATTCCTTGCGATGTAGTAGTCAATGATACTGTGGAAGACCATGGTTGTCCTATCATCTTTGGACGCCCTTTCTTGGCTATAGGAAGGGCGTTGATTGATGTTGTGGAGGGAATAATCACTCTAAGGGTCGGAAACGATCACTTAGACTTCAAGGTAAAGGATGCAATGAAAGGACCCTCCCTCCTAGAGTCTGCTTGCTTTACAAAAAGCTAAAACTAGTTTTGTGAAGAGGTGGAAGAGGATATCCTAATGGTAGACCCTCTTGTAAGAGCAATAAGAAATCAAGAATATGATCCTGAAAGTCCAGAAATTGTCAAGTTTCTCAACTATCTTAATCATACTAATGAAGATCTGAGTGACGAAGAGTAGGTAATAGAAACAGTTAAGTTTGCCTCTCTAGAGGAGGCGCCAGAAGAAAAGGAACCCAAGGCTAAACCCGAGTTGAAGCAGCTACCTAAAGGGTTAAGGTATGAGTTTCTAGATCAAGAGGAGAGAAATCATGTCATCGTGAATGCCCATCTTACGAAGGATCAATTGGACAAACTTCTTGAGGAGTTGAGACTCCACAGGCAGGCTATAGGATACTCGGTAGAGGATATCAAAGGCCTTATCCCTGCATTATGTATGCATCGCATTAATCTGGAAGAGTCTGCTAAGCCTCTGTCTCAACCCCAGAGAAAATTGAATCAGATGCTAAAAGAAGTTGTGAAGAAAAAAGTAATCAAATTGAGGGATGCTGGGATCATTTACCCGATCATTGACAGTAACTGGGTGAGCCCGATCCATGTAGTACCGAAGAAAGGAGGTATAACAATAGTTAAAGGAGATAAAGGTGATGAAGTGGCGATTCGGACTGTCACGGGATGGAGGATGTGTATTGACTACCAGAAACTGAACCAAGCCACACAAAAAGATCATTATCCGCTTCCTTTCATTGATCAAGTTCTTGAAAGATTAGCACATCATGACTATTTCTGTTTTCTGGATGGTTTTTCAGGTTTTTATCAAGTCCCCATCTTACCAGATGACAAGGAAAAGACTACTTTTACCTGTCTCTATGGGACTTACACCTTCGTAAGAATGCCTTTCGGCCTATGCAATGCTCCTGCAATGTTTCAGCGTTGCATAATTTCGATGTTCTCAAATTTTCTGGAAGATATCGTGGAGGTTTTCATGGACGACTTTTCTGTCTATGGGAAGGACTTCGATGCCTGCCTGAAAAACCTTTCTCTGGTCTTGCAACGCTGCGAAGAAAAGAGTTTGGTCTTGAACTGGGAGAAGTGCCCTTTTATGGTACGAGAAGGCATCGTGCTAGGGCATAAAGTCTTGAGGCGTGGCATCGAGATAGACGTTAACAAGGTTGAATCCATCTCCAAACTTCCCCCACCGAAGTCTGTAATGGGAGTGAGGAGTTTCCTCAGGCACATCGGCTACTACCGAAGATTTATAAAAGACTTCTCAAAGATCTCAAAACTGTTGTCCAACCTTCTGGTAAAGGATATTGAATTCAATTTCTCTGACGATTGTCTAATCGCTTTTCAGGCCTTAAAGGATGCTCTTGTCTCACCGCCTATACTTCAAGCTCTAGATTGGGAGCTACCTTTCGAGCTTATGTGTGACGCCAGTGACTATGATGTAGGAATAGTCTTGGGGTAGAAAAAGGACAAGAAGCACCATGTAATTTGCTATGCCAGTCGCACTCTGGATGAAGCTCAGATGAATTATACGACTACAGAAAAGGAGTTTCTCGCGATAGTCTTCACTTTTGACAAATTCAGATCGTATCTTATCGGAGCAAAGGTTAAAGTCTACACCGACCATGGGGGCAATAAGATATCTCATGCAGAAGAAGGATGCCAAGCCCAGACTGTTGAGGTGGGCTTTGTTACTATAAGAGTTCGACCACGAGATTGTTAATAAGAAGGGTGTGGAGAATGTGGTCGCCGACCACTTATCAAGGATCATGGTGGAAAGGCAGAAGGAACTACCTATTAATGATAACTATGCCGATGAAGCTTTGCTGATGATTGAAACCAAAGATGAGAATTTACCTTTGTTTGTAGATATTTGTAATTATCTTGCCTGCGGAGAATTGCCTCCTGATATAACCTATAATCAAAAGAAGAAGCTCTTTGCGGATGTAAAAAACTACTACTGGGACGATCCTCTCCTCTTTAGAAGATGTGCAGATAGCCTGTACAGAAGATGTATCCCTGAAGAAGAAGTCCCAAACATTCTAAAAGAATGCCATGCCTCTCCATATGGAGGGCACCTGGGGAGCGAAAGGACCGCCACAAAAGTACTGCAATCGGGTTTTTACTGGCCCTCCTTGTTCAAGGACGCTGCAAATTATGTAAAAATTTGTAAAGAATGTCAATCAATGGGAAACATTGGAAGAAGAAATGAGATGCCTATGGCCAATTGGGTCGAATTCGAGATCTTTGATGTATGGGAGATTGACTACATGGGTTTGTTTCCCCCATCGAAAGGGTACCAATACATTCTAGTGGCAGTGGATTATGTGTCTAAATGGGTGGAAGTTGTTGCCACCTAAACGTGCGACTCTAAATCAGTGATCAAGTTGTTCGAGAAGACTATTTTCCCTCATTTTGGAGTACCTCATAATGTAATAAACGACGGTGGATCACATTTCGGAGAAAAATAGTTTGAAGTTGTGGGCTCTGATCTCCAAACCATGATATAATCACGATTTAAACTTAGCGGAAGCGATTCGATAAACAGCAGAAGACAAAAATCACGGGAAATTAAAACTTTTCGAGACAAGAGCTTGAATCCTTAAAAGCTTCTTTCATAACAAGAGATAAACTGTTTACATCTCATGATAATTACTTCTTGAGTAATTATATACATCAAGATACAAAATCTCAAGAACTCATAACAAAAGACTCCAAGACTTGAGAGTACAGAGGACACATAGGACTGACTCTAACTACACCACATGGCAGGCTAAATCTCCACCTGAGATTTATTGCTGCTCCTGGTGCTGCTGTTGCTGGGACTGGTCACCTGTAGACCGGTTCCTCCATCTTCGACGTCCACCTAAAAGTTGAAGTCTACGGGGTGAGACAATTTTACATAATTGTCCCAGCGAGAGTTATAACTCTCCGCCAGAAGCTTTATTATAACATAAAAGAATATCTTAAGCAGTAAAGCTTTCAAAGTATTCAATAGCAGTTGCAGCTATAGACAAGAGCTCAACATTTATGAGACATGAAGAATATAAGCACTATTACAGAGTATCATCAATCAACTAACTCGTAGTTATCTCTAACAGGTTTACTACGCGGTTGATTATGTTTTACAAACAATATTATGCCCTGTGGAGATGAGGCATACCACTCATACTCCAACTGATCGCTAAGAAGTCACATCAATATCATACATAGGTCATTAAGAGAGCTGGATTCTCATGACCTTCACCTTCCTCAGTCAGTAAGAGGATCACTTGTAGGACATCTTGTGTCTCTACTATTATAGCTCACCAGGGTAAACTGGTCCTTCGCTATTTTAGAGTTATAGTGGCGTTCTGTACTCTCTTCATCATCAGGAGATTTCATGTTTATCTCCACTGATACGGATATCTATATTTTCTTCGTCATCAGGAGGTTTCATGTTTACCTACTACTGATACAGTATGGGATTGTAGTGAAGGATTGACAGATTAAACATCTACATCAAATTCCTACACTAGGATGTAAGGTTCTACACATCCATGTACCCCACATACTCAACAGTATGTGATCCAGGAGTTCCCGTAGGAAAACCTGTTTCACCATCATTTGATCTCTGAAAATGATGGGTCTATGATCAGGGCTCTACATTATACTTGATTAGTTAGGTACATTCAGTATTCATTTAACATCACACATTGTTCTTCAAACAATAACAGTAGCATAACAGCTATAAAAGGAGAATACTAAATGTAACAAGCCTAACTCACATCAAACATCATTTCTCATTATACTCATCACAAGTCATATCTAAAGCATGACCTTGATGGTATTCATGGCTCTCACAGCCCATTACTATCATAGAATGCCACTGACAAGGCATCAAGATACTTTACTTATTCATAAAGCTATTAATATGCCTTTAATGAATATAGTATCATCATCCATACCTGGATATGATCACCTCCATATCAGAACTTGCATGGTTAATTCAACTAATAAAGGTAATTCAAAACAATGATTATACTTTCCACTCTTGTCATAAGAGCTAAGTTCTTTGATTCTTATCAAATAGAGTTTAATACTCATATAACATGTCATCACCTTTGAATTAGGGTTTACTATTCACATCACATGTCATTACCCTTGAATTAGGGTTTACTATTCACATCACATGTCATTACCCTTGAATTAGGGTTTACTATTCACATCACATGTCATTACCCTTGAATTAGGGTTTACTATTCACATCACATGTCATTACCCTTGAATTAGGGTTTACTATTCACATCACATGTCATTACCCTTGAATTAGGGTTTACTATTCACATCACATGTCATTACCCTTGAATTAGGGTTTACTATTCACATCACATGGTGAGTTGAACTCATAACATCATCATGTATGAGGAACATCATCATTGATGCTCTCAGATTAGCTTAAGATTCATCATATATCATAATTAGGGTTTCCGTGATCTCACATAGGTGGATCATACCCTAATCATACACATTCATGTGTATTGAAGGTTCTTTACTTGAGTTTCCACCCTAAAAGGGTACTTTCTCTCTCTTAAGGTACTTTCTCTCTCTTAAGATACTTTCTCTCTCCTTATACTAGTAGATGGTGATAACACCACTCTAGATCAGGTTGGGTTAAGTCCTCATGGGCTAACATAAGCCAAAACATCACTATTATGTGATTAGGGTTTGATTTGAACAAGGTATTACTCAATTGAACCCATCAAGGTATTTTGGTAATTCACCCCATTGATCACCATCATGGTTCAATTCATTAGTCACTTAATCCCTTAATATCCTAGGTTATCATTAGGGTTTAGATTAGAGCATCATTGAACCATTTACACCTTCAACTGATTAAGTGAAATCAACCTTTGAAAACCTCAAACGGTTTCAACCTTCAACCTCCAAACAGTTTGAGACCGTTTGGATGAGTTGACTGTTTTCTAGGGTTGACTCCAAGACCGTGTGACCTTCAAGGTCGTTTTCCCAAACCGTGTGAGGGTGTAGACCATTTAACAAGTTTGACTTCAAGACCGATAGGGCTTACACGGTTTGAGACCGTTTGGTGTCTCTCGATCTTGAGATCGTTTGAGTCCAAATGGTCTTGAGACCGTGAGGCCTCACACGGTCTTGAGACCGTGTGACCTCAAACGGTCTTGAGACCGTGAAGTCTCAAATGGTCTTGAGACCGTGAGGCCTCAAACGGTCTTGAGACCGTTTGGTCCACTTGGTCTCAAACCGTTTGGACCTCCAACATGGTTCAATGATTTCAATCGTTTATGATTATCAATGTTGAAGCCTCCAAATGGTCAAAGCCATGGTAACCACTTATAGATTGAGTTAATTAGGGTTATGCTTAACCAATTGGTCACTCAATTGACCCTCAATTGTTATCCAATTAGGGTTGAAGTTGGTTCAATTAAGGTCCATCAACGTTCAACCATCAACAGTCAACAATGTGAATCAACACAAGGTTGAACCCTTCAATTGAGCTCCAATTGGGCCCAAACTTGGCCCAAACGGTCTTGAGATCGTGTGGATGAACTCCACACGGTCTTGAGACCGTTTGCCCAAGATTTCATCAAAATCTAATGTGATTTGATAGGAGTTGAACCTTGATTGAGTCTCAAATCAGTATTTTTGATTAATTCAATAACCCATTGCAATTGGGCCCTCAATTGATCAAATTACCTTAACCCTAGACCTCCAAACGGTATTGGGTTGTCACCACACGGTCTTGAGACCGTTTGGATGAGTTACAAACGGTCTTGAGACCGTTTGCCCATCCAACTTTTGTATTCTAATGTAAATTCTTCAAGGTTGGATCCATTGAGTTGATTATCATATTAATACTTAATTGCAATGTAATTTGGTATCTTTGTACTTTCAATTGGTCAACTATACTTGACCCCAGACCTCCACACGGTCTTGGGTGATTCCCCACACGGTCTTTAGACCGTTTTATTGATCCCCAAACGGTCTTGAGACCGTTTAGGTTAATCAACCCAAAAACACTTAATCAAATCATTGAGATTTCAGTACTGATTTCAATTAGGGTTTGCCCTAGTAATCATCCTTCAACTCTTAGCTCGTTTGGAATTAGTCCATCAAATTTGGTGAGTTGTTAATCAACATTATTTTGAACAGTAATCTCATATGGTCAATGCTTGGTCAACGTTCTTACACGGTCTTGAGACCGTTTGCCCAAAAAGGGCGATTTCAACAGATTGGAAATCAGGAGTAAATTCAATTAAAGTTGTTGATTAAAAAGGCCATATCTCACGATTACTTTGGAGTTATCATCTCAAATTTTGTGGGTGATTAGCCTACATAATTATGAACAGAAATCTTATACGATCCACGCTCGGTCAACACGGCTAAATGGTCTTGAAGACCGTTTGCCCTTACACTGTCCTGAGACCGTTTGCTCACTACACGGTTTTGCAAACCGAGAGAGCAATTTGTGGAGACCGTTTAATAAAGTGAAAAGTAGTGGATTAACTTTGGAAATAAAGTCTTCATCTCCTAGATCAAGAACAGAAAGGATTTCTCACGGATTTTCTTGCAAGGTAGCAAAGGAAGGTAGAGAAGAAGAAGAACTATCATCTAAAAGCATAAATGAGATGTATATAACAAAGCATAGGTTTAGAGTTATAAAACCCACCTAAAGCTTGCTCCTTGAGCTCCAAGATTTTAATGGCGTCCTTGAGTTTCCACAGGTCGGCCAAGGTGATCCCTTCCAAGGAAATTCGAGAAGAGATGGCTAGAAAGGTAGAGCTATGTGAGCTAGCCATCAATTTGACCTTGAATTCGAGTTCTAACCATGAACTTAAGCAAAAGGGAGGATTCAAACCTACCTTGCCCTCCTTGGTCGTCCTCCTGAGCTCCAAAGCTCCTCTTTAGTCGGTTTGGGTGAATAGAACAGTGAAAGGAATGAAGGGAGGGTTTCCTTGCTAAGTGAAGTGGAGAGTATATATACTTGGGGTGAGATTTTCAACATAAGCTCATAAGTTCTCCATATTTTCAACTAAGTCCCTCCATCCTTCTATGCTCGTCCCTTCATATTAATTCTAAGGACAAACCTTCTTCTAAGGTCAAGAAATGAAGGCAAAGAAGATCAACCTATAACTTAAGCATACACATAAAAGGCTATTGTACATACACCTTGATTATTCAATCACAAAGGTGTTTTTCATTATATGATTATTCAATTAAAGTGACCTCTTCATAATTTCTTCTCTAAATGATGACAAGAGTCTTAATAAATACTTTTGATGGTGTAAATTACAAGTTACACCCCTCAAATTGGGTAAATTGCACTTTACTCCAATTTAGGGTTTTCAAGCACAGGGATTGCTTCCACAACTGCACCTTGGTGCTCAAGCTTGGGAAATCCCTCAAACTTTACCATAATCATTCTTATGATGTCTCAACATCAGAGGAACATCTCAACATGTGCAAATTGCAAGTTAACCCTTCTATCTGGGTAAATTGCACATAGGTCCCTGTATAACAAAACAATGCTACAATTTTATATAAAAAGGAGCAAAATCTGAAATATATGTTTCTGAGAAACTTAATTACATGCCCTAAATTAATCACAAGGATTTAATTACATATTTAGGCAAAGCACCTAGGGTTAACTCATAACCCAGGTCAGGGATGTTACAGAAGCGATCATGTGAAAGTATGGAGTTAAACACAAGGTCGCTACGCCCTACCACCCACAAACTTCTGGGTAGGTAGAGGTTTCGAATAGACAGATCAAGCAGATTTTAGAGAAGACGGTCAACCGCACGAGGAAAGATTGGTCTCAAAGCTTGACGACACACTTTGGGCCTACAGAACTGCATATAAAGCACCCATTGGAACTACTCCTTACAAGTTGATTTATGGGGAATCATGTCATCTACCCTTAGAGCTTGAACACAAGGCCCTTTGGGCAATTAAGTTCTTGAATATGGATCTGAAGAAGGTAGGAGAGAAGAGATATCTGCAGTTGCAGGAACTCGAGGAGTTGAGAATGCATGCCTATGAGAATGCAAGGATCTACAAGCAGAGGACAAAGGTGTGGCATGATGCCCACCTGAGGAAGAAGGATGTAAGTGAAGGTGACAAAGTTTTATTATTAAATCTTCCATTCGTCTTTTTCCAGGTAAGCTGCAAACAAGATGGTCTGAACCCTTCACCGTAGCAAAGATATACCCGTCCAGAATGATGGAGCTGTATGATAAAGATGATCCATCCAAAGTTTTTCAAGTGAACGGGCACAGGGTAAAAAGGTTCTATGAAGATGAAGCGTTCGTGAGAAGTACAGAGATCAATTTGCAAGATGTGGAAATAGCTGAAGGTGAAAAGTGAAGGATCTGGAGCTTTCGAGATGACGACGCTAACTACAGCGCTCCTCAGAAGGCAGCCCGAGTTTTACTTTTCTTAGAATAGGATGTTATTTCCTTTCCTGCAAGAAAAACATTATGAACATTATGATTGTAATAAGGCTCGAGTCAGTGCATGCGTCACATGCTCTGAATCTTCTATTTTATGGGCCACCGCTCTGTTTTATGAGCATTGATGAGTAATACTATATGAGGCTGGGAACTTCTCTTTAGGCCAATGATGTTTTACCCATCAATTGCTTTTTCCTTTGCTTTGTTTTTTATTTTTCATCATAAATCTTGTTCTGAAGCCTTGTATCGGGCAAGTATACCATGTTCCCTGACCGTATCGGGCAAAAAGACTCAGCGACACGCAAGATGTGCATGTATCAGATGATGTCGTATCGGGCGTCGCATCCTAGCTATGAGTTGTGTCGGATGACACACCCAGATGGTGAGCACCCGTATCGGGCGGGATGAGTAATTACCCTTGATTAGACGGATGGGACTGCTCATCTCGGGAATGATTTGTCTCATAGGTCGACACGCACCCCGGATTTACCCGTTTTCCCCCGCTTTGGATTGCTATATATAGTACATAAGTTTAACTGTGTCGGGCTACTACATTTACTTTTCACCTACTCCCGTATCGTGCAGTAATTTCTCTCATTGCTCTCGTGTCGTGCAACCTTGTTTCTTCTCTCGTATCGCACACGATAACTTAAGCAAAGGTATAGCCCGACAGCCATATCATTTTTCTTGCCCGACATGGCCCTCATATCGCGTACCATCGTATCAAACCTACGACTTAGTTGATTTTCTTGTATCGCCTGACACATGTGTCACGCGACACACCTTTGACGCGTTTGACCGATACCCTGCCGGGCAAAACCTGTGTCGCCCAACCCGTGTTGCCTTGATTAGTTTTTGTTGTTGTCGGGCGACATGATTTTCGTCAGAACGACCCTATCGGGCACCTCTCATCACGTGGCAGTGTCGCCCGACACAGCTTGAACATGGAGTGTATCGGGCACTAGCTATATCGTCCAGTCTTGTATCACCCAGTGGTGGGCGACACCTTCTTAAGGACGGTCGTATCGGGCATGAGCCTATGTCAATTTTTGAAAGTTTTGTATCGCCCGACACAGGCATATCGGGCAAGCATGATATCGCTCAGTTTTGAAGCCCAATACAGATGTGTCAGATAGATTTTTGTATCGGGTTGAACTTGTCTTATTGTTCTATCAGTTTTTGAACACTGATATCGACTTTAAGTTTTTACCTACCTAATATCAGGACATTCAGATGCTTAATTAACTTGTCTTATGATAAAATAAATGGCCCGTACAAAGCAAACCATTGTTCAAGTTGATGAACACGGTCGGAGGATCGACACATAGGCCACGGAAGTCGGGCAGAAATGCCCAAGTCCTGAGGCAGTTGGGCCATCCACAGCTGAGAAGAGAGCAAGGACGGAAGAAGTAACGGCTCCAACAATAACAATAGAGTCTTTGAATTATATTCCAGGCAGGTTCATGCCCCGAGACGACGAGCATGGATGTCTTTACTCAGAATTGGCAACAAAACTCTACAGGCTGAGCAGGTTCTGCCACCAGTCGTCCTTCCTTCAGCTAGGCATATTCGACAGACTCGAAAATGTCCTAGCTGCAGTGGGACTGTGGAAGATCTGCTTCAGCCACTCCGCCTCCTACACTGAACTCACCAGGGAGTTCATGTCATCTCTCTGTCGGGTGCAGAATAGACCCAAAGAGATCAAAGAATACAGTGGAGCAGATAGACTGCAGGGGCGGCTATACAACTCAGAGCACGTCATCTCCGAAAAGCTGCTCAATGAGATCTTCTCTTCCAACGAGGAGGAGAAGGAACAACTTAATAACGGTGCGAGGATCACCGAAGGAGACAGGTTCAACCCCGTGGAGCTCTGGAGGAGGCTGACCGGCGAGTCATCATTCAAGCCAGGAAGCAAGGTGGTGGCGGTGCACTCCTGCTTCTGGAGAATAGTGCACAAGCCGGTGGCATGCCTGCTCTTCAGCAAAAACGAGTCCAGTAACGTCTATACCGAAGAACTCCATCTCATGTGGCATGTGATGGAGGGTAGGGTGATCAACCTGGGGTACTTTTTTCTGAATAGGCTGCTCCCAATAAAGGATGTTGTAAGGACCCTGACCTCCGTTCAGGGCTTATCCTGTTTGCTTTGCTTAACCCTGGTGCTTATTTGCTTTCTAATCACCTTTAGTGGTGATTAGGGTTTGTTTGTGCTTTGTTGAGAATTGGAGGTGCTACTTGCAATTAACCCAAATCTAGAGTTTGTGGGAAAGTTTGTCATCTTGTGAGGTGTTCCTCCCTCTCCTTGCTTCCTCTAGTGTTGAGAGGAAGGGTTGGACTCGTTGCTTGAGTTCCTTTGGGCTTGGTTGAGCTTGTTGGGCCTTGTGGTGCGTTGCCTTTGCTTCTTTGGACCTTGTGATGGGCAAGAGTGCCCTATGTCAGCCTAGGTGTGTCGACCTGTGCTTGTGTCGGCCTGTGGTGTGTCGCCCAGGGTGTGTGTCGGCCATGGTATGGGTGTGTCGGCCATGGTGTGGAGGTGTCTCGCCCATGGACCCTTTGACCCTCTTTGACCTCGTTTGTGTCACCACTAGTGGACACTTGGTGCTTGATGCTTGCATGTGGCAATGGCCTTGGACATGTGTTTAGGGCATGCTAGAGTGGTGGCATTGCCCATGGACAAGTGTCCCTAGGTGGGCGACACCTTGCTTTGTCTTTCCTTAGTTTTTCCTCCATCCTCTTCTATATATGTGTTCCCTTTCTCTTGCTAAGGATCCCTTTAGTTCCTTTATTTCCCCTCTCCCTTGGTGCATGACATCTCCTTCCTTTGCAAGCTTGGTGGCCGATCCTTCTTGGAGTATCCTTCTTCCTCTAGTGGTGGTCGAACCCTAGAGTGTCTTTCTCTCCTTCTTGTGGTGGTACTTGGATCTTGGAGCTAGGAGCTTGCTTAAGGTGGGTCACATAACTCCTAACCCTAACTATACTACCTCTCTTATGTTCTTATATGTTTCTTGTGATCATAATCGGCTATATATGTTACTAGTTTAGTTTCTTGCTTAGTTTCTTCTTGTTGGCCGAACCATGTTCTAGGGTTTCTTGGTGAGCAACACCCCTTTCTCTCCTAGGTCTAGAGGAGTGATCTTGAGTTCTGGTATCATGGGCAATACCCCTCTCTCGTTGAGAGGTGAGCTTGTGTTCTAATTGCTTGAGCAACACCCTCCTCTCACCAAGGACTTGAAAGGTGAGCTATGTAGTGGTTGTGGACCTTGGTTGTGGTTGTTCCTTGTGTTGCCCGATTGGTGATGAGAAGTGTGCAAGACCCCTCTCTCTTGGTTGTTGAGAGGTGAGCATCTTCTTGATCCATTAGGGTTGTGGTGCCCTTGTGCTTGAGGTCGATGACGATCTTGTGGAGTTGCATCTTGGCCGATATGGCTTGGGGTTGGTGTCGCCTGATATCCCTCTTTGACCTAGGGCCTTGGTCGACATGATGTGGTGTTGTGTCAGGCGTCACACTCTTGGTTGCTGACCATTGTGTGTCGGGCATTACACCTGGTTGAGTTCCCTGCCCGATACCTTTAGCTCAGATGGTTGTGTGGTACGTTCTCACCTTGGACGTTTGAGCGTGGTGATCTGGTCTTGTGTCGGCCGTCACACCTCAATCCTTGCCTTGTGTTGGTCGATAGATATAGACTAGGCTAGTTGAGCGTCGGGCTGAGTCACATCCTTTGGGCGTTATGCTTTGTGGTGAATGCTGACCGATATACCTTGTGCACAGCACACTTGATGCACGACGCTTGATGGGCGTTGCACGATACCTTTTTGCACGTTACACCTTGCACGGCATGCCCATAGGCTCAGCTACCCTACATACCTTGTGGCCGTTGTTCCTATGTTGCACGATGCGCCATTGTATGACACGCTTCTTTGGCTGAGCTGCACACTTGGTTGCCCATTACCAGAATTGTACGACACAATGTTGCACGATACATGTGCGGCACAACACACGTTGCATGTTATGTTTGTGCACGGTACGGATTGGTTCCCTGTTATACGATACAACTTGGGAAGGTAGCCCGACACCCTTGTTGGTTGCTTGACCGAGATGAGGCTAGAGTACCTTGGATGAGATGAGGGAAGTTTCCTACCCGATATCACCTTTGGTGAGGGTAGTGGGCGCTTCTAATGAGGGTCTCGTTCCTTATAGATAACCGATATGCTAGACCTTGTTTATATAGTCATTATTGGGTTGTATTGGTGATCCTTGATATGCCTGATGATAACCACGATGGTAGCTCACATCTATGTAACTTGATATGATATTACATCTACTTATGATCATCTTAAATCCTCTGTATAATGCTAAATGGTAAGCATATAAGATGCTTTGCTTGATGATATGACCTATGTCTTGGGTCACAGGTTGAGGCATGGATGACAAAGTATATAATCATCAATATTGCCTTATGTTTGATAATACGATCTTTCTATACTAACCATGCAAGTGATGCATAGCCAGGTAAAGTGCTATGAGGTATATAAGTTGAGTAACATTGCTTTAATGGTTACTCTTGATGATGAGATGATATATGTGTTTTGGTATGAGGACGTGAGTTTGGCTAAAGTGTTGGGATTGCTATTCCATGGTGATGATGTAAGCCTTGAGAGACAGTGACATTATGTAATGAGGGATTGAGATCCCATGGCAATATGATAATCCTTGAGATGGATCTAGATGATTGGAAAGAGGCGAAGTGGTAACATGTAATGTTGGATCCTTGTAATGGATCAGGATGATGTTGATTTTAGTAAAAGCATAATATTGAGTTTCATGTTGTTTATTCTTGTTATAAGTTTGCATGTTACACAACTTGACTGAATCTTGCAATCCACTTAAAATACATTAAATAATCACAGTGGAACATATCATGTAGTTTGCCCTGGCCATAGATCCATCATCGTCAGGAGCTGGTGATGGTGAAACGGGTTCTCTTGCGGGTTAACTTGGAGCGCATATTGTTGAAGCTGTGGTTGCAGACTCGGGATATGTATAGAGCATGGTGAATAGGCCCATGGCTCAGGATATGTGATATGGGAGCATGAATGTGTTCATGGCTCAGAGCATGGTGGACAGGCCCGTGGCTCGGTTTCACTAGCGCCGAGACCTATACCAAGGTGGGCTAGGCATAGGGTAGCATGCGAGAGCTGACCCTGTGGCTGAGGCCACTTAAGCATGAGACTGCGGTCCTGCTTGTGTTGTACTCATGCACTGACCACGAGGTGGGAGGTTGTGGAGTCCGGCTCTTCCATTGACCTTGTATGGCACCGACTTGGGTTTCGCAACCGAAGGTTGGATTTGAGCGGTACGGCTCACTTCCTCAGGGCATAATAATACGTAATCTAGCTGTATAGTATTTACTGCTTAAGTCAAAACATGAAACATTGATTGAGGCCTTGCTTGTGTAGTTAATCTCGTTATACTTGCAGTTACTTATACGTTCCTTATGTTATGTGGTAAGATCTTATAAATCTTATCTTGTTAATCATGTTCCATAAAGAGATAATTGGTGGTATGCCTTCCGTACATCCGGTAAGCTTGATGGTATGAATAACCTTGCTATATAGACTGCTCTTGTTATACCTTTTACCAGTTATCTACTACTATTGCTTTAATCTTCTTTTGGTTTTATAGTTTTTGCGGGGAGTTATGTTTCTCACTGGGACTGTGTGTCTCACCCCACTAGTTTATAACCTTTTTAGGTGCTCACGCTAGATGTGGTGGTGGTCACGGAGTTGCGGCCAAGCAGCAAGACGAGCAGTAGAAGGCAAGAGATGGATATGTTGTTGTTTTGGTTGTTTTGTAGTAGAGTCTTAGAGTCATCCCTGTACTCTCAGGTCCTTGGGAGAGTTTTGACGTTGTTTCACGATGTATAGCCAATGACGTTTTGTATATCCTGCTGCTGGCCAGATGTGGGCCGTTCTGTATGTATAACAGGTGATGAACTCATGTGATGGCTAGACAGCTGATCTCCTAAGCTGTGGACACACTTCAAGACTTGTAAATATTTATATAACATGTTTCCTTGCAGGAGGAGGACCTAAATGTAATATTTTCTTAATTATTCCACTTTCTGCAATCAGTTTTAATTAACCTGTGTTTTTGGTAATTAGTGGTTTATGGTGATTTCCGCACGTTTTCGCGTAACACCTCGTTGTCTATGTGATAGTGGGATGTGTTGCCACAAGTTTTGGTATCAGAGCCCTAGGTTGGCTGAGTCTACAGGGATCTAGGACTAGGTTGTGTCTGTTCTTGTGAGTTTTCCAGATTTTCTTACAATCATCTTCTGCCCTCAGCAGAAGAAAAGCCAAGATGTCTGAAAACCATGAAGAACATGCTGCTGAGAACAGTGATGCTGCATCAGTTGATGGAGCTATAGGTCAGGCACATGATGATCGGGTGCCTGAGGTCCCCCAACCTGACCCAGCCATTCTTGAACACCCTGCCTATCAACAGCTTATGGGGCAGATGATGGCTACGATGAATCTCATGGTAGAAAGATTTCCAGTTCCTCAGCCGAGAGCACATGCTCCCCATGATGAAACATCGGGTATTGGGAAGACCTTTGAGTGGCTTCACTGAGTCGGAGCTTCGGATTATGCTGGGACGGTTGATCCAGCAGATGTAGATCTTTGGCTGACAAGTCTTGAGAAGGCTTTCCGGATCCTTGACATCCCCGAAGCAGATAAAGTAAAGCACGCTATCTACCTTTTGAAGGGTAGTGTTGGTCACTGGTGGACCATCGAGGAGGAGAAGCATCCCGGTGAGGTGATCAGTTGGGAAGTTTTCCAGCATGAGTTCGTCAGCAGATACTCTCTGAAGACGTATCTAGATGAGAAGATCAGTCTGTTTGAGCGCCTACACCAAGGAACGATGAACATCACCTAGTATGAGGCCAAGTTCATGGACTTATTGAGGTTTTGTCCTCACATGGCAGCGACAGATGAAGAGCAGATTAGACGTTTTGAGAAAGGCATGAGTGCTGAGCTGACGACACCTGCTTCTGCATTGGAGAACAGAGAGCGGTTTGCTATGTTTGTGGAATCCATCCAGAGAAGCAAACGGTTTGTTAGGGAGAAAATAGAATCCATGTCTAAGAAGAGGCCTGCTCAGTTCCAGGGACAAAGGTTTGGTGGCTTCAAGAAGTCAAGGTTTTCAGCACCTTCTGTGATGAGAGGTTCCAGTGTACCATCACAGTGGTCTCCGAGTAAGGGAAGAGGTTATGTTTCTTCACCCTCAAAAGCACATAGTACATCTTCTGTGGCAGTGACAGGGCCAGCTAGGCCACAGTTTGAAGATAGGTCATGCCATCTTTGTGGTCAGATTGGGCATTTCAGGTTCAACTGCTCGAATAGAGATGTTGAAGTGACACAGCAGCCAAGGCAGAATCAACGAGGGTCAGATAGACAACAGCCCAGTGGTAACAGAGCGTGAGGACACGGTCAAGCGTCGCAAGCGGGATCGTATGCTCAAGTAAGCAGAGGACGTGGACAGCAAGCAACGGCTCGATTCTATGCTATGAGTCAGCCGGAGGCGATAGTCAACCCGCGAGTGGTGGCAGGTCAGATGGAGTTATTTCATTCTGATATGTCTTCTTCTTGCCTTATATCTGTTTTAGTTGACCCGGGTGCTACACACTCTTTTATCACCTATAGTATGCTTGAGAACTGTCGTTTACCTGTTAGCTGTAAGAAAGATAGCTTGTTGTTAGAAACCCCTCTTGATGGTTCCTTGATGCTTCGAGAAGAGTGTCCATCTTGTGTCTTATCTTTTTTGGGACACAACATACAAGTGGATCTTATACCACTTGATATGCATGGTTTCGATGTTATCCTTGGGATGGATACGTTAGAGAAGTATAAGGTTGTTTTGAACTATGGTTCCAAGCAGGTTGTGTTTGATGATGGTGGTAGGAAGTGGATCTTACAAGGAGATAGGAAGATTCTTCCGACGTGTCTGGTATCAGCTATGGTGGCAGAGAAGTTGCTACGACAAGGATGTGAGGCGTTCTTAGCTCACATTTTGGATACCGTTGTAGATACCAAGGTGAAATATTCTAGCCTTGAGGAGGTGTCAGTTGTCCGAGAGTTTGCCGATGTGTTTCCTAATGAGTTTCCTGGTGTTCTTCCACCCCGAGAGATTGATTTCAAGACCAATCTGGTTCCAGGAACGCAACCAGTCGCACAGACACCATATAGGATGGCTCTAGTAGAGATGGCAGAACTTAAGAAACAATTACGAGAGTTGTTGGAGAAAGGTTTCATCCGACCAAGTATGTCGCCTTGGGGTGCTCCAGTATTGTTCGTGAAGAAGAAGGACGGATCGATGTGGTTATGTATAGATTACTGACAGTTGAACAAAGTCACGATCAAGAACAAGTACCCGTTGCCAAGGATAGATGATATGTTCGATCAGTTACGTGGCGCTACAATGTTTTCAAAGATCGATCTACGGTCTGGATATCATCAGTTGAGGATTAAGGTGGATGACATACCAAAGTCAGCTTTTAGGATGAGGTATGGTCACTTCGAGTTTGCGGTTATGCCATTTGGGCTAACCAATGCGCCTGCTGCTTTCATGGTTTTGATGAACAGAGTGTTCCGTCCATTTTTAGATCAGTTTGTTGTAGTCTTTATAGACAACATCTTGATCTATAGTCGGGACATGCAAGAGCATGAGCGACATCTTCGGCTAGCGTTGACTCTTCTTCGCCAACATCAGTTGTATGCCAAGTTCAGTAAGTGTGAGTTCTAGTTGGAGGAAGTGACTTTCTTGGGTCATGTGATATCTGCGGAAGGAGTCAAAGTGGACCTGAAGAAGGTGGAATTTGTGGCAGAATGGGAACAACCGAAGACACCGACAGAAGTTCGTAGTTTCCTGGGTTTGGCAGGATACTACCGGAAGTTTATCAAGGACTTCAGTACGATTGCGGTGCCGATGACAAAGTTGAATAGGAAGGATGTACGGTTTCTCTGGGATGATCGTTGTCAGCAAGCTTTCCAAAGTTTGTAAGCAAAGCTGACTAGTGCTCCCGTGTTAATCCTGCCAGAGCCTGGAAAGGGCTATGTTGTTTTCTGTGATGCTTCCAAGAAAGGTTTAGGTTGTGTGCTGATGCAGGAGGATCATAGGGTTTCTTTTGCTTCGCGACAGCTTAAGAAACACGAGGAGAACTATCCGACTCATGATTTAGAGTTGGAAGCAGTGGTTCATGCGTTAAAGATTTGGAGACACTATCTTTACGGGGAAGTATGTCAGATCTTTACAGATCATAAGAATCTGAAGTACATCTTTTCACAGCATGAGTTAAACATGTGACAACGTCAATGGATGGAGTTAATCAATGATTATGACTGCACCATCGAGTGTCATCTTGGTAAGGCGAATGTGGTAGCTGATGCGCTTAGCCGAAAGTCTTCTTCTCTTTCTTCAAAGAAGGCACAGTTGAGTTCCCTGATATGCCATAGACGGGACATGCTTGTTTCCTTGCGGCAGATGAATGTGCAGATGGAAGTTTCCTTGTTAGCTGGACTTTTAGCACATATGCAAGTCAAGCCTACGCTAAGACAGTAGATCAAAGATGCACATCAAACTGATGATACAATATAGTTGATCAGATCAGAGTTTGGCAGTGAAAGGCGTGATGGGTTCTATGAGTCAGAGGATGGACTAGTTTGCTATCATGATAGGATGGTGGTCCCCAATGTTGATGATCTGAGGAAGTTAGTGCTCGCGGAAGCACACACGTCGATGTATGCTATGCATCCAAGAGTCACCAAGATGTATCATAATCTGAAGGACTTGTATTGGTGGCCCAGTTTGAAGAAAGATGTAGCCGAGTATGTGGCTAGATGTGCGGTATGTCAGCAAGTTAAGGCTGAGCATCAAAAGCCGGCAGGTACGTTACAACCCCTACCGATACCGCAGTGGAAATGGGATCATATAACCATGGATTTCGTAGTTGGTCTTCCCAGGACAACTAGGAATCATGATTCCATTTTGGTAATAGTGGACAGATTGACGAAGTATACCCATTTCATACCTATGAAGACCATGTGTAAAGCTGAGAAGCTCGCTCGGGTATATGTAGATGAGATAGTACGTTTGCACGGTGTGCCAGCGACGATAGTTTCCGACAGAGGCCCCCAGTTCACGAGTCATTTCTAGGAACAGTTGCACAAAGTGTTGGGAACACAGTTGAGGTTCAGTACCGCTTTCCACCCACAGACAGATGGACAGTCTGAGAGGACTATTCAGACTTTGGAGGATCTCCTTCAGGCTTGTGTTTTGCAGTTCCTAGACAGTTGGGACACACATCTCAGTTTGATAGAGTTTGCCTACAACAACAGTTATCAGCGGAGCATTGACATGGCTCCTTATTAGGCCTTATATGGCAGGAAGTGCAGATCTCCATTATGTTGGTATGAGTCTGGTGAATATTAGCTTTTGGGTCCTAAGTTAGTACAACAGATGACAGAAAAGATCAAGGTGATACATCAACAGTTGAAAGCGGCACAGGATAGGTAGAAGTCTTACACAGACAATCGACGATGACCTTTGGAGTTCCAGATAGGAGACAAAGTGTATCTTAAAGTCTCGTTGTAGAAAGGTGTGCTAAGGTTTGGCCGGAAGGGTAAGCTTGCACCCAGATATATGGGGCCATACCCGGTCATAGCACGAGTTGGCAAGGTAGCTTATGAGTTAGAGCTGCCGCCAGAGTTGCACAGGTTACATCTAGTGTTCCATGTCAGTATGCTGAAGAAAATTCATCCGGATACAAGGATAGTGATATAGCCATACGAAGTTGAGCTTGATGAAGATGTGACCTACGAGGAAGGTCCTATGATGATCCTTGACAGGAGAGTTAAGAAGATGAAGAGGACGGACCTGGTTCTTGTAAAGGTTCTTTGACATCATCGTGGCGTTGAGGAAGCCACGTGGGAGCTTGAGGAAGAGATGAGGAAGAAGTATCCCTCACTTTTTCCTTCGGATTTTGGGGACGAAATCCCTTTGTAAGGGGTTAGCTTGTAAGGACACTGACCTCTGTTCAGGGCTTATCCTGTTTGCTTTGATTAACCCTGGTGCTTAGTTGCTTGCTAATCACCTTTAGTGGTGATTAGGGTTTGTTTGTGCTTTGTTGAGAGTTGGAGGTGCTACTTGCAATTAACCCAAGTCTAGGGTTTGTGGGCAAGTTTGTCATCTTGTGAGGTGTTCCTCCCTCTCCTTGCTTCCTCTAGTGTTGAGAGGAAGGGTTGGACTCGTTGCTTGAGTTCCTTTGGGCTTGGTTGAGCTTGTTGGGCCTTGTGGTGCATTGCCTTTGCTTCTTTCGACCTTGTGACGGGCAAGAGTGCCATGTGTCGGCCTAGGTGTGTCGGCATGTGCTTGTGTCGGCCTATGGTGTGTCGCTCAGGGTGTGTGTCAGCCATGGTATGGGTGTGTCGGCCATTGTGTGGAGGTGTGTCGCCCATGGACCCTTTGACCCTATTTGACCTCGTTTGTGTCACCACTAGTGGACACTTGGTGCTTGATGCTTGCATGTGGAAATGGCCTTGGACATGTGTTTAGGGCATGCTAGAGTGGTGGCATTGCCCATGGACAAGTGTCCCTAGGTGGGCGACACCTTGCTTTGTCTTTCCTTGGTTTTTCCTCCATCCTCTTCTATATATGTGTTCCCTTTCTCTTGCTAAGGATCCCTTTAGTTCCTTTGTTTCCCCTCTCCCTTGGTGCACAACATCTCCTTCCTTTGTAAGCTTGGTGGCCGATCCTTCTTGGAGTCTCCTTCTTCCTCTAATGGTGGCCGAACCCTAGAGTGCCTTTCTCTCCTTCTTGTGGTGGTGCTTGGAGCTTGGAGCTAGGAGCTTGCTTAAGGCGGGTCACATAACTCCTAACCCTAACTATATTGCCTCTCTTATGTTCTTATATGTTTCTTGTGATCATAATCGGCTATATATGCTACTAGTTTAGTTTCTTGCTTAGTTTCTTCTTGTTGGTCGAACCATGTTCTAGGGTTTCTTGGTGAGCAACACTCCTTTCTCTCCTAAGTCTAGAGGAGTGAGCTTGAGTTCTAGTATCATGGGCAATACCCCTCTCTCGTTTAAGTTGAGAGGTGAGCTTGTGTTCTAGTTGTTTGAGCAACACCCTCCTCTCACCATGGACTTGAAAGGTGAGCTATGTAGTGGTTGTGGACCTTAGTTGTGGTTGTTCCTTGTGTTGCCCGATTGGTGATGAGAAGTGTGCAAGACCCCTCTCTCTTGGTTGTTGAGAGGTGAGCATCTTCTTGATCCATTAGGGTTGTGGTGCCCTTGTGCTTGAGGTTGATGACGATCTTGTGGAGTTGCATCTTGGCCGATATGGCTTGGGGTTGGTGTCGCCTGATATCCCTCTTTGACCTAGGGCCTTGGTCAACATGATGTGGTGTTGTGTCGGGCGTCACACTCTTGGTTGCTGACCTTTGTGTCCCGGGCGTTACACCTGGTTGAGTTCCCTGCCTGATACATTTAGCTCAGATGGTTGTGTGGTGCGTTCTCACCTTGGACGTTTGAGCGTGATGATCTGGTCTTGTGTCAGCCGTCACACCTCAGTCCTTGCCTTGTGTTGGTCAATAGATATAGACTAGGCTGGTTGAGCGTCGGGCTGAGTCACATCCTTTGGGCGTTATGCTTTGTGGTGAATGCTGACCAATATACCTTGTGCACGACACACTTGATGCATGATGCTTGATGGGCGTTGCACGATACACCTTGCACGGCATGCCCATAGGCTCAGCTGCCCGGCAGGCCTTGTGGTCGTTGTTCCTATGTTGCACGACACGCCGTTGTCCAACATGCTTCTTTGGCTGAGCTGCACGCTTGGTTGCCCGTTACCAGAAGTGCACGACACGGCGTTGCACGATACCTGTGCGACACGACACACGTTGCATGTTATGTTTGTGCATGGTATGGCTTGGTTCCCTGTTGTACGATACAGCTTGGGAAGGTAGCCCGACACCCTTGCTGGTTGCTTGACCGAGATGAGGCTAGAGTACGTTGGATGAGATGAGGGAAGTTTCCTGCCCGATATCACCTTTGGTGAGGGTAGTGGGCGCTTCTAGTGTGGGTCTCATTCCTTATAGATAACTGATATGCTAGACCTGGTTTATATAGTCATGATTGGGTTGTATTGGTGATCCTTGATATGCCCGATGATAACCAAGATGGTAGCTCACATCTATGTAACTTGATATGATATTACATCTGCTTATGATCATCTTGAATCCTCTGTATAATGCTAAATGGTAAGCATATAAGATGCTTTGCTTAATGATATGACCTATGTCTAGGGTCACAGGTTGAGGCATGGATGACAAAGTATATAATCATCAATATTGCCCTATGTTTGATAATACGATCTTTCTGTACTAACCATGCAGGTGATGCATAGCCAGGTAAAGGGCTATGAGGTATATATGTTGAGTAACATTGCTTTAATGGTTACTCTTGATGATGAGATGATATATGTGTTTTGGTCTGAGGACCTGATTTTGGCTAAACTGTTGGGATTGCTATTCCATGGTGATGATGTAAGCCTTGAGAGGTAGTGACATTATGTAATGAGGGATTGAGATCCCATGGCAATATGATAATCCTTGAGATGGATCTAGATGATTGGCAAGAGGCTAAGTGGTAACATGTAATGTTGGATCCTTGTGATGGATCAGGATGATGTTGATTTCAGTAAAAGCATAATATTGAGTTTCATGTTGTTTATTCTTGTTATAAGTTTGCATGTTATACAACTTGACTGAATCTTGCAATCCACTTAAAATACATTACATAATCATAGTGGAACATATCATGTAGTTTGCCCTGGCCATAGATCCATCATCGTCAGGAGCTGGTGATGGTGAAATGGGTTCTCTTGCGGGTTAACCTGGAGCGCATATTGTTGAATATGCGAGGTTTCTCCTAGCCTAAAATAGTGAGGATTTGACTACAGCTGGGTTGCAGACTCGGGATATGTATAGAGCATGGTGAATAGGCCCATGGCTCAGGATATGTGATATGGGAGCATGAATGCGTTCATGGCTCAGAGCATGCTGGACAGGCCCGTGGCTCAGTTTCACTAGCACCGAGACCTGTACCAAGGTGGGCTAGGCAGAGGGTAGCCTGCGGGAGCTGACCCTATTGCTGAGGCCACTTAAGCATGAGAATGCGGTCCTACTTGTGTTGTACTCGTGCACTGACCACGAGGTGGGAGGTTGTGGAGTCCGGCTCTTCCATTGACCTTGTATGGCACCTTCTTGGGTTTCGCAACCGAAGGTTGGATTTGAGCGGTATGGCTCACTTCCTCAGGGCATAATAATACGTAATCCAGTCGTATAGTATTTACTGCTCAAGGCAAAACAAGGAACATTGATTGAGGCCTTGCTTGTGTAATTAATCTCGTTATACTTGCATTTACTTATACGTTCCTTATGTTATGTGGTAAGATCTTATAAATCTTATCTTGTTAATCATGTTCCATAAAAAGATAATTGGTGGTATGCCTTCCGTACATCTGATAAGCTTGATGGTATGAATAACCTTGCTATATAGACTGCTCTTGTTATACCTTTTACCAGTTATCTACTGCTATTGTTTTAATCTTCTTTTGGTTTTATAGTTTTGGCGGGGAGTTATGTTTCTCGTTGGGACTGTGTGTCTCACCCCGCCGGTTTATAACCTTTTTAAGTGCTCGCACTAGACGTGGTGGTGGTCACAGAGTTGCGACCGAGCAGCAAGACGAGTATTAGAAGGCAAGAGATGGATATGATGTTGTTTTGGTTGTTTTGTAGTAGAGTCTCAGAGTCATCCATGTACTCTCAGGTCCTTGGGAGAGTTTTTACGTTGTTTCATGATGTATAGCCAATGACGTTTTGTATATCCTGCTATTGGATGGATGTGGGTCGTTCTGTATGTATAATAGGTGATGAACTCATGTGATGGCTAGACAACTGATCTCCTAAGCTGTGGACACGCTTCAAGACTTGTAAATGTTTATATAACCTGTTTCCTTGCAGGAGGAGGACCTAAATGTAATAGTTTCTCAGTTATTCCACTTTCTGCAATCGATTTTAATTAACCTGTGTTTTTGGTAATTAGTGGTTTATGGTGATTTCCGCACGTTTTCGTGTAACACCTCGCTGTCTATGTGATAGTGGGATGTGTTGCGAGCCCTAGGTTCGCTGAGTCTATAGGGATCTAGGACTAGGCTGTGTCTGTTCTTGTGAGTTTTCAAGATTTTCTTACAATCATCTTCTGCCCTCAGCGGAAGAAAAGCCAAGATGTCTGGAAACCATGAAGAACATATTGCTGAGAACAACGATGCTGCATCAGTTGATGGAGCTATAGGTCAGGCACATGATGATCGGGTTCCTGAGGTCCCCAACCTGACCCAACCATTCTTGAACACCCTGCCTATCAACATCTTATGGGGTAGATGATGGCTACGATGAATCTCATGGTAGAAAGATTGACAGTGCCTCAGCCGAGAGCACATGCTCCCCATGATGAAACATCAGGTATTGGGAAGACCTTTGAGCGGCTTCGCCGAGTCAGAGCTTCAGATTATGCTGGGATGGCTGGTCCAGTGGATGTAGATCTATGGTTGACAAGTCTTGAGAAGGCTTTCCAGATCCTCGACATCCCCGAAGCAGACAAAGTAAAGCACGTTGTCTACCTTTTGAAGGGTAGTGATGGTCATTGGTGGACCATCAAGGAGGAGAAGCATCCCGGTGAGGTGATCGGTTGGGAAGTTTTTCGATGCGAGTTCGTCAGTAGATACTTTCCAAAGACGTATCTGGATGAGAAGATCAGTTAGTTTGAGCGCCTGTGCCAAGGAACGATGAACATCACCGTGTATGAGGCCAAGTTCATGGACTTGTTGAGGTTTTGTCCTCACATGGCAGCGACAGATGAAGAGCAGATTAGACATTTTGAGAAAGGCCTAAGTGCTGAGCTGGCGGCACCTGCTTCTGCATTGGAGAACAGAGAGCGGTTTGCTGCGTTTGTGGAATCTGTCTGGAGAATCGAACGGTCTGTTAGGGAGAAAAGAGAATCCATGTCTAAGAAGAGGCATGCTCAGTTCCAGGGACAAAGGTTTGGTGGCTTCAAGAAGTCAAGGTTTTCAACACCTTCCGTGATGAGAGGTTCGAGTGTACCATCACAGTGGTCTCCGAGTAAGGGAAGAGGTTATGTTTCTTCACCGTCAAAGGTACATAGTACAGCTTCTGTGGCAGTGACAGGGCCAACTAGGCCATCTTTGTGGTCAGATCGGGCATTTCAGGTTCAACTGCCCGAATAGAGATGTTGAAAGTGACACAGCAGCCAAGGCAGAATCAACGAGGGTCAGATAGACAACAGCCCAGTGGTAGCAGAGGGTGAGGATGCGGTCAAGCGTCACAAGCGGGATCGTCTGCTCAAGGAAGCAGAGGACATGGACAACAAGCAACGGCTCAATTCTATGCTATGAGTCAACCAGAGGCGATAGTCAACCCGCGAGTGGTGGCAGGTCTGATGGAGTTATTTCATTCTGATATGTCATCTTCTTGCCTTATATCTGTTTTGGTTGACCCGGGTGCTACACACTCTTTTATCGCCTATAGTATGCTTGAGAACTGTCATTTACCTGTTAGCTGTAAGAAAGATAGCTTGTTGTTAGAAACCCCTCTTGATGGTTCCTCGATGCTTCGAGAAGAGTGTCCATCTTGTGTCTTATCTTTTTTAGGACACAACATACAAGTGGATCTTATACCACTTGATATGCATGGTTTCGATGTTATCCTTGGGATGGATATGTTAGAGAAGTATAAGGTTGTTTTGAACAGTGGTTCCAAGCAGGCTGTGTTTGATGATTGCGGTAGGAAGTGGATCTTCCAAGGAGATAGGAAGATTCTTCCGACGTGTCTGGTATTAGATATGGTGGCAGAGAAGTTGCTACGATAAGGATGTGAGGCATTCTTAGCTCACGTTGTGGATACCGTTGAAGATACCAAGGCAAAAGGTCCTAGCCTTGAGGAGGTGTCGGATGTCCAAGAGTTTGCCGATGTGTTTCCTGATGAGTTTCCTGGTGTTCCTCCACCCGAGAGATTGATTTCGAGATCAATCTGGTTCCAGGAACGCAACCAGTCGCACAGACACCGTATAGGATGGCTCCAGTAGAGATGGCAGAACTTAAGAAGCAGTTACGAGAGTTGTTGGAGAAAGGTTTCATTCAACCAAGTATGTCACCTTGGGGTGCTCCAGTATTGTTCGTGAAGGAGAAGGACAGATCGATGCAGTTATGTATAGATTACCGACAGTTGAACAAAGTCACGATCAAGAACAAGTACCCATTGCCAAGGATAGATGATATGTTCGATCAGTTACGTGGCGCTATAGTGTTTTCAAATATCGATCTATGGTTCAGATATCATAAATTGAGGATTAAGGCGGATGACATACCAAAGTCATCTTTTAGGATGAGGTATGGTCACTTCGAGTTTGCGGTTATGCCTTTTGGGCTAATCAATGCACCTGCTGCTTTCATGGATTTGATGAACAGAGTGTTCCGTCCATTTTTAGATCAGTTTGTTGTAGTCTTTATAGACAACATCTTGATCTATAGTCGAGACAAGCAAGAGCATGAGCGACATCTTCGGCTAGCATTGATTCTTCATCGCCAACATCAGTTGTATGCCAAGTTCAGTAAGTGTGAGTTCTGGTTGGAGGAAGTGACTTTCTTGGGTCATGTGATATCTGCGGAAGGAGTCAAAGTGGACCCGAAGAAGGTGGAATCCATTGCAGAATGGGAACAGCCGAAGACGCCGACAAAAGTTCGTTGTTTCCTGGGTTTGGAAGGATACTACCGGAGGTTTATCAAGGACTTCAGTACGATTGCATTGCCGATGACAAAGTTGACTAGGAAGGATGTACCGTTTGTCTGGGATGATCATTTTCAGTAAGCTTTCCAAAGTTTGAAGGAAAAGCTGACCAGTGCTCTCGTGTTAATCCTGCCAGAGCCTGGAAAAGGCTATGTTGTTTTTTGTGATGCTTCCAAGAAAGGTTTAGGTTGTGTGCTGATGCAGGAGGATCATGTGGTTTCTTTTGCTTCGCGACAGCTTAAGAAACACGAGTAGAACTATCAGACTCATGATTTGGAGTTGGCAGCAGTGGTTCATGCGTTAAAGATTTGGAGACACTATCTTTACGGGGAAGTATGTCAGATCTTTACGGATCATAAGAATCTGAAGTATAACTTTTCACAGCATGATTTAAACATGCGACAACGTCGATGGATGGAGTTAATCAATGATTACGACTACACCGTCGAGTATCATCATGGTAAGGCGAATGTGGTAGCTGATGCGCTTAGCCAAAAGTCTTCTTCTCTTTCTTCAAAGAAGGCACAGTTGAGTTCCCTAATATGCCATAGACGGGACATGCTTGTTTCCTTACGGCAGATGAATGTGCATATGGAAGTTTCCTTGTTAGCTGGACTTTTAGTACATATGCAAGTCAAGCCTACGCTGAGACAGCAGATCAAAGATGCACAATAAACCGATGATACAGTACAGTTGATCATATCAGAGTTTGGCAGCGAAAGGCGTGATGGGTTCCATGAGTCCGAGGATGGACTAGTTTGCTATCATGATAGGATGGTGGTCCCTTATGTTGATGATCTAAGGAAGTTAGTGCTCGAGGAAGCACACACGTCGATGTATGATATGCATCCAGGAGTCACTAAGATGTATCATAATCTGAAGGACTTATATTGGTGGCCCAGTTTGAAGAAAGATGTAGCCGAGTATGTGGCTAGATGTGTGGTATGTCAGCAAGTTAAGGTTGAGCATCAAAAGTCGGTAGGTACGTTACAACCCCTACCGATATCACAGTGCAAATGGGATCATATAACCATGGATTTCATAGTTGGTCTGCCCAGGACAACTAGGAATCATGATTCTATTTGGGTAATAGTGGACAGATTGATGAAGTCTGCCCATTTCATACCTGTGAAGACCACGTATACAACTGAGAAGCTCACTCGGGTATATGTAGATGAGATAGTACATTTGCACGGTGTGCCAGCGACGATAGTTTCCAACAGAGGCCCCCAGTTCACGAGTTGTTTCTGGGAATAGTTGCACAAAGTGTTGGGAACACAGTTGAGGTTCAGCACCGCTTTCCATCCACAGACAGATGGACAGTCTGAGAGGAATATTCAAACTTTGGAGGATCTCCTTCAGGCTTGTGTTTTGCAGTTCCTAGACAGTTGGGACATACATCTCAGTTTGATAGAGTTTGCCTACAACAACAGTTATCAGCGGAGCATTGACATGGCTCCTTATGAGGCCTTATATGGCAAGAAGTGCAGATCTTTGTTATGTTGGTATGAGTATGGTGAATATCAGCTTTTGGGTCCTGAGTTAGTACAACAGACGACAGAAAAGATCAAGGTGATACAGCAACAGTTGAAAGCGGCGCAGGACAGGCAGAAGTCTTACACAGACAATCGACGACGACCTTTGGAGTTCCAGATAGGAGACAAAGTGTATCTTAAAATCTCGTCGTGGAAAGGTGTGCTAAGATTTGGCCGAAAGGGTAAGCTCGCACCCAGATATATGGGGCCATACCTGGTCATAGCACGAGTTGGCAAGGTAGCTTATGAGTTAGAGCTTCCGCCAGAGTTGCACAGGTTACATCTAGTGTTCCATGTCAGTATGCTAAAGAAAAGTCATCTGGATACAAGGACAGTGATACAGCCAGATGAAGTTGAGCTTTATGAAGATGTGACCTACGAGGAAGGTCCTGTGATGATCCTTGACAGGAGAGTTAAGAAGTTGAAGAGGAAGGACCTAGTTTTTGTAAAGGTTCTTTGGCATCATCGTGGCGTTGAGGAAGCCACGTGGGAGCTTGAGGAAGAGATGAGGAGGAAGTATACCTCGCTTTTTCCTTCGGATTTCGGGGACAAAATCCCTTTGTAGGGGGTTAGCTTGTAAGGACCATGACCTCCGTTCAGGGCTTATCTTGTTTTCTTTGCTTAACCCTGGTGCTTAGTTGCTTGCTAATCACCTTTAGTGGTGATTAAGGTTTGTTTGTGCTTTGTTGAGAGTTGGAGGTGCTACTTGCAATTAACCCAAGTCTAGAGTTTGTGGGCAAGTTTGTCATCTAATGAGGTGTTCCTCCCTCTCCTTGCTTCCTCTAGTGTTGAGAGGAAGGGTTGGACTCGTTGCTTGAGTTCCTTTGGGCTTGGTTGAGCTTGTTGGGCCTTGTGGTGTGTTGTCTTTGCTTCTTTGGACCTTGTGATGGGCAAGAGTGCCCTGTGTCGGCCTAGGTGTGTTGTCCTGTGCTTGTGTCGGCCTATGGTGTGTCGCCCAGGGTGTGTGTCGGCCATGGTATGGGTGTGTCGGCCATGGTGTGGAGGTGTGTCGCCCATGGACCCTTTGACCCTCTTTGACCTCGTTTGTGTCACCACTAGTGGACACCTGGTGCTTGATGCTTGCATGTGGCAATGGCCTTAGACATGTGTTTAGGGCATGCTAGAGTGGTGGCATTGCCCATGGACAAGTGTCCCTAGGTGGGTGACACCTTGCTTTGTCTTTCCTTGGTTTTTCCTCCATCCTCTTCTATATATGTGTTCCCTTTCTCTTGCTAAGGATCCCTTTAGTTCCTTTGTTTCCCCTCTCCCTTGGTGCATGACATCTCCTTCCTTTACAAGCTTGGTGGGTGATCCTTCTTGGAGTCTCCTTCTTCCTCTAGTGGTGGGCGAACCCTAGAGTGCCTTGCTCTCCTTCTTTTGGTGGTGCTTGGAGCTTGGAGCTAGGAGCTTGCTTAAGGCGGGTCACATAACTCCTAACCCTAACTGTACTACCTCTCTTATGTTCTTATATGTTTCTTGTGATCATAATCGACTATATATGTTACTAGTTTAGTTTCTTGCTTAGTTTCTTCTTGTTGGCCGAACCATGTTCTAGGGTTTCTTGGTGAGCAACACCCCTTTCTCTCCTAGGTCTAGATGAGTGAGCTTGAGTTCTAGTATCATGGGAAATACCCCTCTCTCATTTAAGTTGAGAGGTGAGATTGTGTTCTAGTTGCTTGAGCAACACCCTCCTCTCACCATGGACTTGAAAGGTGAGCTATGTAGTGGTTGTGGACCTTGGTTGTGGTTGTTCCTTGTGTTTCCCGATTGGTGATGAGAAGTGTGCAAGACCCCTCTCTCTTGGTTGTTGAGAGGTGAGCATCTTCTTGATCCATTAGGGTTGTGGTGCCCTTGTGCTTGAGGTTGATGACGATCTTGTGGAGTTGCATCTTGGCCGATATGGCTTGGGGTTGGTGTCACCCGATATCCCTCTTTGACCTAGGGCCTTGGTCGACATGATGTGGTGTTGTGTCGGGCGTCACACTCTTGGTTGTTGACCTTTGTGTGTTGGGCATTACACCTAGTTGAGTTCCCTACCCGATACCTTTAGCTCAGATGGTTGTGTGGTACGTTCTCACCTTGGACGTTTGAGCGTGGTGATCTGGTCTTGTGTCAGCCGTCACACCTCAGTCCTTGCCTTGTGTTGGCCGATAGATATAGACTAGGCTGGTTGAGCATCGGGATGAGTCACATCCTTTGGGCGTTATTCTTTGTGGTGAATGCTGACCGATATACCTTGTGCATGGCACACTTGATGCACGACGCTTGATGGGAGTTGCACGATACCCTGTTGCACGTTACACCTTGCACGGCATGCCCATAGGCTTAGTTGCCCGATAGGCCTTGTGGTTGTTGTTCCTATGTTGCACGACGTGCCAATGTCCGACACGCTTCTTTGGCTGAGCTGCACGCTTGGTTTCCCGTTACCAGAAGTGCACGACACAGCGTTGCACGATACCTGTGCAGCACGACACACGTTGCATGTTATGTTTGTGCACGGTATGGCTTGGTTCCCTGTTGTACGATACAACTTGGGAAGGTAGCCTGACATCCTTACTGGTTGCTTGACTGAGATGAGGCTAGAGTACCTTGGATGAGATGAGGGAAGTTTCCTACTCGATATCACCTTTGGTGAGGGTAGTGGGCGCTTCTAGTTAGGGTCTCATTCCTTATAGATAACTGATATGCTAGACCTGGTTTATATAGTCATGATTGGGTTGTATTGGTGATCCTTGATATGCCTGATGATAACCAAGATGGTAGCTCACATCTATGTAACTTGATATGATATTACATCTGCTTATGATCATCTTGAATCCTCTATATAATGCTAAATGGTAAGCATATAAGATGCTTTGCTTAATGATATGACCTATGTCTAGGGTCACACGTTGAGGCATGGATGACAAAGTATATAATCATCAATATTGCCCTATGTTTGATAATACGATCTTTCTGTACTAACCATGCAGGTGATGCATAGCCATGTAAAGGGCTATGAGGTATATATGTTGAGTAACATTGCTTTAATGGTTACTCTTGATGATGAGATGATATATGTTTTTTGGTCTGAGGACATGAGTTTGGCTAAAGTGCTGGGATTGCTATTCCATGGTGATGATGTAAGCCTTGAGAGGCAGTGACATTATGTAATGAGGGATTGAGATCCCATGGCAATATGATAATCCTTGAGATGGATCTAGATGATTGGCAAGAGGCCAAGTGGTAACATGTAATGTTGGATCCTTGTGATGGATCATGATTATGTTGATTTTAGTAAAAGCATAATATTGAGTTTCATGTTGTTTATTCTTGTTATAAGTTTGCATGTTATACAACTTGACTTAATCTTGCAATCCACTTAAAATACATTAAATAATCATAGTGGAACATATCATGTAGTTTGCCCTGGCCATAGATCCATCATCGTCAGGAGCTGGTGATGGTGGAACGGGTTCTCCTGCGGGTTAACCCGGAGCGCATATTGTTGAATATGTGAGGTTTCTCCTAGCCTAAAATAGTGAGGATTTGAGTGCAGCTGCGGTTACAGACTCGGGATATGTATAGAGCACGATGAACAGGCCCATGGCTCAGGATATGTGATATGGGAGCATGAATGCGTTCATGGCTCAGAGCACGGTGGACATGCCCGTGGCTCAGTTTCACTAGCGCCGAGACATGTACCAAGGTGGGCTAGGCAGAGGGTAGCCTGCGGGAGCTGACCCTGTGGCTGAGGCCACTTAAGCATGAGACTACGATCCTGCTTGTGTTGTACTTGTGCACTGACCACGAGGTGGGAGGTCGTGGAGTATGACTTTTCCATTGACCTTGTATGGCACCGGCTTGGGTTTCGCAACCGAAGGTTGGATTTGAGCAATACAGCTCACTTCCTCAGGGCATAATAATATGTAATCCAGCCGTATAGTATTTACTGCTTAAGGCAAAACAAGGAACATTGATTGAGGCCTTGCTTGTGTAGTTAATCTCGTTATACTTGTAGTTACTTATATGTTCCTTATGTTATGTGGTAAGATCTTATAAATCTTATCTTGTTAATCATGTTCCATAAAGAGATAATTGGTGGTATGCCTTCCGTACATCCGGTAAGCTTGATGGTATGAATAACCTTGCTATATGGACTGCTCTTGTTATACCTTTTACCAGTTATCTGCTGCTATTGTTTTAATCTTCTTTTGGTTTTATAGTTTTGGCGGGGAGTTATGTTTCTCGCTGGGACTATGTGTCTCACCCCGCTGGTTTATAACCTTTTTAGGTGCTCGCGCTAGATGTGGTGGTGGTCACAGAGTTGCGGCCGAGCAGCAAGATGAGCAGTAGAAGGCAAGAGATGGATATGTTGATGTTTTGGTTGTTTTGTAGTAGAGTCTTAGAGTCATCCATGTACTCTCAGGTCCTTGGGAGCGTTTTGACGTTGTTTCACGATGTATAGCCAATGACGTTTTGTATATCCTGCTGCTGGCCAGACGTGGGCCGTTCTGTATGTATAAGAGGTGATGAACTCATGTGATGGCTAGACAGTTGATCTCCTAAGCTGTGGACACGCTTCAAGACTTGTAAATGTTTATATAACATGTTTCCTTGCAGGAGGAGGACCTAAATGTAATAGTTTCTCAGTTATTCCACTTTCTGCAATCGGTTTTAATTAACCCGTGTTTTTGGTAATTAGCGGTTTACGGTGATTTCTGCACGTTTTCGCGTAACACCTCGCCCTTTATGTGATAGTGGAATGTGTTGCCACAGATTCCACCAAGGAGTACTGCATGGGTGGCATCATCAATCTGATCGCGGTTGGGTTAGGATACCCACGGGAGCCGCACAGTCTCTCAAGGACAAGGGTGACGACAAGATCGACCTCAAGTTCCTCATGAGAGCCGGCATCATCAAGAAGGAGGGGCGAAGCTACTTCTACAAATTCGCAAGAACAAGCACCCTCCTTTTGCTTCCCAGCTATGCCAACTACGACGCAGAAAAAATGGTCTTCACCAGCGCAGAGATCGAAGCGGTGGCAGTCGAACCCGTTTACGCCGCCACCACTAGAATACAATAGAGGGTAGCTGCAAGAGGAGAACTGATTCCTCTTGACACTCGGCAGGACAAATCTTCCACAGCTCCTGCCGAGCCGCCCACTGCTCTAGAGCCACCGATGACAGCAATTGATAGAGTTGTCGTCGCTCCTACCATCCCAGCCACGATTACGATAATATCTACCATGGCTGAAGAAGAATCGACAATCGTCGAGGTCGTCGAAATGACTGGGGCAGAAACAACCGTACAAGCCCCGAGGGAAGCTGTCACAGAAGAGACAGCCGCAGCTTCAGAACCTTTTGTGATGCCCTTAAAGGCAGAGGAAGAAGCATAGCCGGACACCAGTAATGGGGTGTTCTCTGAGATCCTAGAGATGGAACTTGGAACTGCACAACTTATGCCAACACCGATGTCGGTGTCTTCTGTAGCAGCTGCTGAGGAGGTCGCTGACAACAGAGAAGTGGAGCAGCATCTACCCACACTGCGACCTTCTCCACCACAATAATAGGGCGAGGCAGAGACGGCCGCAAAAGTGTCGATGCCTCGCCCCGAAGCATCCACCACGTGAACATTGCAGATCGACACTACCCCGAGTGAGGCGGCACACTCGTCGGGTAGATCTTCACATGGGAGGAGTGTCGCGAGTATGTGAGGGAGATCTACAGGAGCCCCTCCGTCGCTCGGACAGATGTTGGGATACAAACTCGATAACTTGTGGGAGGTAACAGGAAGCCACTATGCTACTTTTTCTTCGTTCACCCGCAAGTTTTCCATTTTCCAGTAGAGGTTGAACAACCAGGAGTGGCAACTTCTGACTCTAGTTGGGCTTCCCGGCCAACTAGAGGCACTCAACACCACACTTCAGCAGGCCCTCCAGCGCCGTGACGTGATCAAGGAGAGGCTGAACAGGGGGGACGACCATCCGCGCCCAAGGCAGCCAAGAAGGTCTCCATCGCCCCCTGGCTCAAGCTCTCAACCCTCCTCGTCAGCATCCTCATCAAGATCATCGTCCACTTCCTCCTCCAGCGGGCCATCCCCAACACCCGAGGAAGGGACGCCACAAAGGTTAGCCAACGGAGCTCCAGCGGGATAGGTGAGCTCCTGCGGTCTGGAAGAAGCAGCTCCCTCAGTCCCCCTGGATGAAGCTGAGGATGACAACGAAGAAATCAACGTCAGGGAGGACCTTTCTGACAAATCTGAGGGAGAGGGGGGGACATATGTGTCGCCAATGAAAGACACCCCCCCAGAGGAAGACGCTCGATGGCAGATGAATTCTCTGCGCCATCAGAGATACCTTCCTTCGAGATGGCCGACTTCGACAGAAGGGTCATCGGCTACCTATCGATCAGGGACCAGAAGCTGCTAAAAAAGGTCCTAAGGTCGCAGTCTGATGAGGAAGACGTTGTCTGGAGCGACGACTACTTCTTTGTACGACGGGGAGCACTAAGAAACATATTCCGCTCGCCAGCCGTCGTTGGAAAGAGGTTGTTCAGGGTCCTAGAAGGTGCAGTAATAGAGAATATCATCACCGGGACAGGTCGGAGAACAATATACAATGCCACCCCGACCTTGGCAAGAAGATTGATGATGGGAGTACTAGACTCCGTGGCGGTGACCAACATGCTGTGACACATTGAAGAGCACAACACGAACATCGTGTTGACCCCGTACAAGCACTGCAACATGTGGTTCATGTGTGTAGCAGACCTCCAGAACCACGACGTCCAGCTTCTCAACTACTGCAACAAGGAGGTGCCACGCTCAGGCCTTATTTTCAGTCGCCCGGAGGACAAACATCTCATGCTTCTACTGCTACGTCTTCTCCGAGCCATCAAGCAAGGAGTCCAACGTCATAGCGGTGTTTGGAACTTCTTCTCTATCGGAGACTTCCCCGTCCAAGCAGAAGAGGGAAGTGGAAGCAGCGCCTTTATCGTCTTGCGCGCCATGGAGTTGATCAACATATTCAGATACATAAGGCATCTCCAGAGCCAAAATTTCTACCAACTCAGAAGCATATATGCGTTGCTGCTGATCAAAGACATGCGTTATTTCCAAGATGCAGGAGTACCAGAGAGGCTGCTGGACAATGATCAAGCAGACAAATCTTCGCAACCCAGCAGCACTCCAGAGAAGGAAGCTGAGATAGAAGCAGACATCTACAGGGGAGGCAAGCAGTTAGAGATCCTACGGGAAGTGCACAGAATCGAAGACCCGGCTTCGCCTGAAACACCAGAAGAAATGATCAACAATTTCGACCACTTCTCGTACTCTACACTCACACAGGAACAAGTCAATGAAGTTCTTCTGAAGTTAGCTGACTCTACCCCGACAGATGTTATCTATGAGGAAGGCAGCGTCATAGTCCCGGTTGATGACTTGAGGGACATGGTAAAAGAAGGAGGATGTCTGGCGATATCTGTGGCGGCCGCCTACGTCCAGACACTATAGAAGAAGTTTGAACATGCATACATAGCTCATCCAATGTTGTTCAATGACATCTGCCTTACCGATGAATCAGGAGCGAAGCAATCATTTCTGGTAGAGTTGTAGCGTAGGGTTCCATGCACAATCTTCCTACCCATCCTACACTACAACCACTGGATGCTCCTGACGATGTACACTCGCCAACGAGCAGGAATTTTCTACAACAACTCGGATAGCAACAAAGATCATCCGGTGCAGTGTACATCAACATCGTTGGCACCCCTAGAGCGCTTAGTACGAAAATATTATGAGGAGGTGGCGGCGTTGACACAACCATTCCTAGAGACGGCAGCGAGCAAATGGCACGAACTCCAATTCTACCACAGCAGTCCACAACAAATTCCTTTATCCAATGACTGTGACATCTTTGTACTGGAATGGATATCAAATAAAGAGACGCCTGACCAGCTCCACCACATCGACTACCACAGCAAATGAGGAGAATATGAGTGGGAGCTTCTATCAGGAAAAGGCGTGCTCACCAGCTAACCCTCACTGAGTTAACATTACCCTACCTTATCTACCTCACAACTCTGGGACAGAGTGTAGAGTAAGTTTTTTGGGGGGGTACCATGTACCAGTGAGGGAGGTATAAAAAAATTCTTCAAACTCCACCCCTTTTTGTTCTTCCTGTTCTTTTTCTATAACATGTGTACATATACATATACATGCTCATACAAAAATTTGCTAATTTTTTTTCTTATTTTGTCTCCACATATATGTACAAAGACACTATATAGTAAAAACCTGATATGACTTCTTGCCAGTTTGTTTTCTATGTGTCCAAGGAGATGCAGGTTTTGTTATGTCTTTCTGATAATGCAGCCTCAAACAACAAAAGACTACGAATTTCCACGCCAAAAAAATTTCGAAAAATAATCTCGCAACAGCTAAGAGACGTGTATGCAGAAGGAAAAAGCTGCCCAAACAGAAGAAAAAAATTCTCTTGTTTTCCCTTACCCAACAAAAATCCCAAAAAGAGAGAATAGCCTTATGAGAGTGAATAAAAGCATGAGCGTTGTGCCAAATGAAAAAAGATATATATATATATATATATATATATATATATATATATATATATATATATATATATATATATATATATATATACTTGTGCTCCAAAAGTACCCATCTTTAGGCATGGTAGATCCGGGGCAGTGGTACGTAGGATGTGAAATCACTACTCTAAAGCCAACTGGCTTGGACTGCAGGGACCACTCGCCCGCTAACGGACCCGTACCTGGATGGACTGATGGAAAATAAGAAAAACCCAAAAATCCTTAAGCCTACCCAAACACACAACTTTCTATTCCCAAAAGTTGTTTGGTGTGAAAGCTAACTTTGAAATCATGCACCCAAGTCTCGCCGAAGCTGTGGAGAAATTTTTTGCTTAAATAAGGCGGGAAAAGTAAAGTATGTTGTTCGTGGTCAGGCAGTATTCTCTGTAAGACATCTCAATGCTCGCTCAAACCCTTTGTCTGAAAACCATACCGGTCAAGAAGAAGCATCACAAACAAAGTTTAAAGATTGATTGAGGACAATCAAAATGCTAAGTTTGGGGGAGTTGATAACACCAAATTTTGTGATGTTTTTGCCCTTATTTCGTTGTCAAATCTGCCCTTTAAACTGTTTTCCTTCCTTTTTGTCATGTTTTTGAATAAACAGTCCACGCTACGCTCTTAACTCAATTCTATCATCTTTTGCATGTTTTCCCTCAAATTTCGACTCATTTATCAGCAAAAAGGCCCATCCCGGCCCACGAACGTGTTCTACCTGCATCGGTCTTCCTACCAGCCGTCCGACACGCTTGCTGCCCGACATAGGGCAGCACGATACACTACCGTGCGACACGGGGGTGTCGTGCAAGAAGGAACTGATGAGAGATATGCCATTTACCCGACAGAGAGTTGGACTCGCCATGACTACTGAAGCGTGTCGCGCGATACAAGCCACCCACCGGCAGGCGCCCACTCGTCACGACACTCGGCAACGCTTACAGCCCGACACCCTTGTGCCAGGCGACATGCATATTGGGCATCTCTGAATCTGCAATGGTAGTGCTGATGGAGGACACGTGGGGCCCAGAGAACCACAACTTCTCCCAACTGCTGCATATAAATAGAAGCTACATGACTCTGATGGGACGGGTCGGAATTTCATGAAAGCTAACTTGGGAAAGCATCTGGAGCTAGCGTGTCACATCCCAGAGGTGTATCGGGCGATACTAGGTGAGCACTTCTCCGACCCAAGAGGGCGGGAATGGTTCACTTAGAATCTTCCCCGGTCACCGCAGCAGCCCGATATCGGCCAATAAGGGCACTCGATATGAGTAACCTGACACCCTAAGCAGTCTCTATCCCGACACGATACCAAGCCCGATACAAATCACCCATCACGACGTGTCGCCCGAGAGGGTGGCACCCCGTCCGACCGTATCGGGTATGAGTGCCTCGCACGATACGCCACCCGTCACAGCGTGTCACCCGACACAGGTGTATCGGGCAAAGCTCCCACCCGGTATCGGGCTGGAGGAATCTTAGGGATCTGCTACTGCTTGTCGCTCTTCTAAATCAAGGAGGCGATGCTTATCTTTACCTTTTCCAGTCATTTACCTTTCTTTACTTATGCAATGTAATCCAAACCCTTTTATATGAATGATTATGCTAGTGGAATCAGAGGAGCTTTAAATATCTGTTGCTTTATGTGTGGTTCCTTTTTGTTGAATGATTGCTTTGTTTAGCATCCGAACTCTAGCTGTATGCTTGGATCATGTTTTGACTAGCTATCGAATCGTGTTTCCCGTAGCAGCAACCTCGAGAGAGGTGTTGTGGCTCTAGTGTTTGGTCCGATACAGGAGTGCGAGAGTACCCAGGATCGGAGTTTCTTTAGTGATCTTTCCACTCTAACCAAAGACCAGTAACCTCGAGAGAGGTGCTGGTGATTAGTTAGAGGTACCCTCTTTGAGAGAAGGGGTGCTGGAAGTTCCTGCTGCCGCTTGTTTTACCGAAGCTTCCTCCTTCATTCCTTACTAAAGTAATAGTGTTATCCTCTCTGTTTTCGTTGCTCAAATACCCTAAAAACTAATAAGAATTTAAAACCTTATATTTTTCCTTGTAGCTCCAGTTGGAGATAGTTTCCTTTTATTTTATCGATCTTCGCCTGTTGTTCCCTTTTGGGAACTTTATCCTCGCTTGGCTTCTATCAGAGTGTAACATGTTGATTCCTAGTTCTCAACACTACCACCCTTGTCCCTGTGGTTCGACCCCGATCGCTACTTCGGACCCCGTCATCGTTGCGGGGGCCTAAGAGCCGGGTAATTTAAAAGTCTGACTACTTCAAATATACTCCTTTTGGACGTGCGATTTAGGCCAGTCAACCTTTCTTTGTAGCATCTGTTATAATTCATGTTTGTAACTTGGTTGATTCTAAAAGATACTATAATGCACCTAATTAATCAAAGGGAATCTCATCATGTAGCTGCCTTGACCATAGATCCATTCAGTGTTAGAATTTGTTGAATGGTGAAACGAGTTTAACTCGGAGAGCATATTTTGAATATGCGGGGGGTGAAGGATGAAGTATATCCATACGTCCTGATGAAGAATTGATGTATCACCTTCCTCATTTATTTTATATTGGGATGATGTGAATCTCCCGACCAAATGAGGAATTGATGTGTAAATCCTTCTTCATTCTGTGTGTATCGGGATTGATGTATAAATCTCTCGACCATGTGAGGAATTGATGTATAATCTTCCTTATCCTTATAATCTGGGAAAGCTCAATGGTCTTCTCTCGAAGAGAGTACATGTTGCGGTGGTAACTCTAAAGTGAAGATACTAGTATACCCTGGTAAGCTAATTGCAGTTGACACAAGATGTCCTACCAGTTGTCTCGTACTGACCGAGACGGGTGACGTCTTGGTAGTCAGCTCTTCCATTGACCTTGTATGGTACCTATTTTGACTTAGCAGTGGTTGGTTGGAGTATGAGCGGTATGCCTCATCTCCTCAGGGCATAAGTGTGATTGTAAATATGTAATCAGCCGTGTAGCGTATTTACTTAAGGATCGAATACGGAAAGCATTGGCTGATGTACACTTCTTTTATACATCTTAAATAGATAGATGTTATATGTGTTCTTCGTATTCTTATAAAGTGAATATATGCTTTATTGCTCTATCATAGATAGTTGCAATGCTTCAAAAGATGATATTGCTCTATTTTGCTTATAAATAGTGATTAATCTTGCTTATTAATCTAAAAGAACCTTTGCTCAGTTTTATACTATTTACCTATGATAATAACATTGTTGGTGGAGAGTTATATCTCTCAGTGGGACAATTGTCTCACCCCGTGGGATCCACAATTTTTAGGTGGACGCATACGAGGAGGTAGAGACCTTACTATAGAGGGAGAACAACAGCAGTAGGGGCAGCAGTAATAGCTCAGGTTGAGTGTACTGTCTGTCGTGTCTTGTAGATAGAATTCTTATGTGTCTTCTCTATACTCTCAGGTCCTTGGAGTCAGTACGTAATGGTTTGATGAATGGTCTGAGATTTTGTCTTGATTGCCTCGAGGTTTTATGTTGCTTATATATAGGTTTTGGCAAAGCAACTATTATGTGTTGTCCTCGATATGAGATGATACAGTGTATGCACAATGTGAACCATGATATGTATAAAGTTTTGGATCTTTCAATAAGAGTTTCCTAGTAATGGATATCTTTGTAAAGTGATTTTAATTTTTAGTAATTTTTGTTAATCCACTGCTTATGTTTATTCCGTAATTATTACTGGTGGAGATTTGGCTTGATTCGATGTCGGGTCATCACAAATCTGGAACCATATGTTACCGTTGAAGATTAGCACATTCATTTGAAAGTTGAGAAATAGGGCTCTTCCCACATATGATGATATCATATCATGCAATGTTCAAATTGTTTCAAAATGTGAATGTTGTAGTGTGGGGAAGATGGAGACTTTAGATCACCTTTTTTAAAAGGAGATGCGGTGAGATTGACTTGGCTAGAGGAAGAAATCATTTTGGATGCTAACTAATTTTCCAGATATCTGGGGCTACAGGCTACAATGGGTGTTTATTGGAAGTGCTGAGCATGAATACATGGCTAGGGGTAGTGAGTGGTCGGCTCCCTCCCATCATCTTTTGGTGCCTCTAGGTAGGTAGATATGCTAGTAGGTATAATCATAAAAAGATGTGCCACTTAAAAATCTGGAAGAAGTCTAAGGATATTCTTAGAATCTTTCTTAATGTCCTAGCCTTGGAAGGGGTGGGGGACCCCAGGGATATAATAGATATTTATAAAGAGAAAAGACTATTCAGAGAGATCAAACTTAAAAGGTGATATTTTAGAGATACTAGATGGACTCACCCTCACGCCTTGACACTAAAGTTCAACATTGGCGTGGTGTACTCGAGAAATGATATATGGGATGAAGGGGTGGGGAGTTGGGGGTATCCTACGATATGATAGAGGTCAAATAGTGATGTGCTTCACAAGGCCTTTTGTAGGAGAGAACCTAATGGGGAGATATCTAGGGATACTAGAATTGGATCTGTAATTTTGTATGGAGATACCTTGGGTGGGTTTGAAACTAGAAGCTGACTTTATTCATCTAGTTAGGGTCTTAAACGGTTCGGACAAAATTTCTTGGCCACACAAACAACAACTGGTAGAATCTCTTCTTTTTTGGGTGATCATGACTGGTCGTGTACATCTATACTTAGGGAGGCCAACTGATTGGCACGTAGGCTTGTTGAATATGGGTCAGGACTGGTCGAGTTATATTGATTCACTACTCTGGCTAGTATGCCCCCTATAAGGGGGGGGGGGTATACCAGTTGGAAGGCCTAGGTATGTCCTATATTTGGAATCTTTTTAATCTAATCGAGAATGTTTTGCATCTTAATGGGTAAATACAACACAAATTTACTATTTTATGAGGTCTGTTAAGAGATAGAGTCGTGAGTCAATTTTTTTTAGGTTTTTTGAGGCCTTTGTGGGCCTTGAGTTCAGATGTTACAGGGTGAACGGATGTAGGGTGAGTGGGTTTGTTGTGAATTGTGCCTTTTGTAGAATTCATACAATACAACTATGTATGTCTTTATTTTTTGCCTACTGGGGAACAATATGAATAGGATTCCCCACATTTAATGAAAAAATATACTGTAGCAATGAGAGTTAACTCCTACCGGTCTGACAATCTTTTTATAATTGCTAGGATTGAGGAGTGTGGCACGACTAAGACTATAGGATGTGGAGGACGTGATCACTCCAAAGTGACACCAAGAAAGATTCAAATAATGATGTTGACGACACATGGAAGAAATTATTATTCTGTTTATCCATTGCTTCTGTTTTTAGTGTTCTTCTTCCTTAAAATTTTGTCTTGTACGACATTAGCCAAAAAAAATCAACCTATGTATTTTCCTTGCATCTTATCACCGTGAGCGTAATTGTTCATTAACTCTAACCATATCTCTATATTTTCTTAGCTAGATGAGGAAATGCAACACTAATTTTATGATCTTTATGGTAATTTAATATTATCAAATATTTACAATGCATGTCATTTGCCTAGTATCTTTTTAGTCATGATGGTTCAATAGTCAACCCTAAACTTATATGAAAATTATTGCAAACATTACCACCAAACAGCGGTACATTGCTTTTTGGTAATTCATGAAATAATGATTCTAGTCAAGTTTTTTTTAAAAAAAGTTCCAAAATCATAATACTTATCTTTATTTTTAAGTTAGTAAACAATAGAGCATAATAGACACTGCAATAACTGCTAAATCATAATATGGGTGTCAATCAAAGTTATCAAACTTCTTGGTTCAAGTCAGTTGTAGGTCAAGGAAAAGCTAATTAAATTTTTTCAACAAGCAAATCGAAAACTAACATAGACTTAGATTTAAGTTGCTCTGCTCATATATGAAAAAACTCAAACTATTAAATCTGGAACATGAAAGGATCTAATTTGTGTGGTATAGAAGACCTAAATTCGTAACCTATATACTAGGTGTGTCAAAATATATAGTCGATATTATGAGCTAGACTTGAGTGAAATTGAACCGGGCCTCTTTGTCTTAATCCTAAACTCTAACTTAAATTGTGAATATAAGAACCCAGAGCTGAGACACACCTAAAATTCAATATATTAAGCCAAGAGAAATGGCTGAGAAACTAATATGTATCTTTTTTAGTCGAAGAAAACTAGGTTCATAATGAAAGAGGTTTTCACATCTATATGTATCTAACTCACCCTAATAGGTCACTATAGTGGTATAGAAACATCAAGTAGTTGGATCTTGAGAGAGAAAGCTCATACTTCTCTCTAGAAAACATCCTCCTTTCCATCCACACCGGAGATCACCGCCTACTACACCAGAGACCTTCTATGCCACTTCCTCCCCTCTTTTGCTACACCACCACACTACTGCCACCATCTAGGAGGTGATACATCAAGCTTGTCCCCCACAATTACAACATACGATATTCAACAGTTATTATAGTCAAGGCACCAACTATTCTCTATGTCGATCTAAAACATCCCAGTCACAACCTGTAAGTGTACCTCACATATTTCAACTACCAGAGTTTCTATAATATCAACTCCATAGTCACTACTACTATGAAAGCTCTAGATCCTACCATCCTAGTGGTGATACTGACTTCAAGTGATATTGACTTCCAGACGATGCTTGCTGCTCTAGAGTCAACTTGCCAACCCAACACTGCTCCCCAACATGAGAACAATGGGACACATTAGTACCAAATTGAGCAAGAAGAAGACAGTAGACACGCCCCTATACACCATTCCAGCCTATAAAACCAAACATAACACTCCAAAATTATATAAATAGAAGCATATTGCTCACAAAATCAACACTCCAGATATGGCTCCCAGATATCACTTCATGGACTACCCCCTCGACTATGAAAATACATAATCATTGATGCTACCTAGAGAATGGAAATACCATCAGTTCGACATCCTGCCTGGAAAAAATAAGATATAGATCAACAACAGGGAGGTCAAGATTGTCATCACCACAAATAAGGAATCTAACTTTCACATTGTCAAAGGATGGACTCAGATGATTGAAGAACTCAAACTTAGAAGTCAGTGGACCATATGTCTTTGTACCATTAAAGACCACACACTTCTAGCATGGATTACAAACTTCTACTCTGAAATGCCTACAGAACTTATGTCCTTGTTTATAATTCCAAGAGATTTAAATTATGAAGGAGCGGATTTAGGGGACTAGCACTTCATCCAGAGAAACATCAATCCGAACCAGGCACTTTTGCAAATCCAACAGAGATCAACACCTCAACTTAAACATCTACACCGAAAGATAACCTTCAAGAAGATAGGTAAGTCTCCTCAAAACCATCCTTTCTAGATATCAGTTCAAATATTTGAGCACCTAGACTAGATTATAGCATAACATCTGACTTTTATTCTAGATCATCATCCTACTCTAAATTTTCCACCACTCCAGTCTTCTTCAGAAAATGACTTAGTCATGTACACCTTCTCTCATTATTCAAATTCATATGAATGGATTTTTGTCACCTAACAACGAAGCCACCGACCTCCTATCTACGTTGTTATAGATGCAACATATGAGGACACTATAAGTCCCAATGCACTTCCCTACCATGGTGCTTCACCTGCAACATGCATGACCACCTCTCTTACCACTGCCCGAACAAACATTGTCATTCCCTAGAACACAACATGTCTCAAAATAGGAGAAAATACACCTCTCATGCAAAATATATGACTACTGATAGATTAAGGTGGAATAAAGGAGTTGTCTTATCACCAAAAAGACCTTGATCGGATACATACACAACTGTTGATCATAACCCTTTTTCATGTCTCCATATCCCTGACATAGACTATACTTCTCCATCTTCCCCCTCTGACCCTCCACTGATACATTCCTCTTATAGACCCCCTCATGAGGGACACCCCCCCAAAACCCTACATATAAAGGTACCTCGACCCATCCCTGTCCTAGTTGCGCCATCCAAGCATAGTTTCCATTCGGCCTCGTCTCCATCCACCCCCTCCCTAATTTTTCATGGATCCCACGATTCTCCTTGAGAAAGAATTTCCCATCGACCTCCCTGCAAACTCCATGAGCCTTTTACGAGTCTTCACTAGCCGCATCATCCTTGTTTCTATCACCAATAACGTCGACAAAAACACTGTCAACATCATGGATGTTAGATGGGCTATCACGCTTCTTCTCTCAAGACATAATGTTCTTAAATCGAAGATTTTCTCCCCATCACAACTTCTATGCTCAGTACCTAAAGGCACTAAACTTGACCATCTTTTTGGACAAGTCATGACTACTCCATGTGGTACTAATTTTGTACAATCCAACATCATAAAGTGTTCACCAGAACAAGAGTCTTCTTTTGTTGTCTCGGGGGGTTCGGGGTGGGTTTCCATCTCTGACCTCCCTCCACACTTGTGGGAAGTTGAGATCTTCAGGGAGATCACACATTATATAGGCACTACCCTCTAGTTTGTTAACCATGACACCCTCCATCCTACTAACTACATCAAAGCTTTTTGTGTCTTCTCTATGAAACAAGACATCACCCTACCCACTTCTATCAAGATTAGACTCGTGACAACCCGACATCAAATCAAGCCATCACCGATAATAAATGTGGAATTACCATAAGTAGTGGATTAACGAAAATCACAAAAATTAACATTATTTTGCAAGGAGATCCTCTTTCAGGAAACTCTTACTGAAAGATCCAAAACTTTATACATATCATGGTTCATATTGTACATACACTGTTTCATCTCATATTGAGGACAACATATAACAGTTGCTTTGCCAAAACCTATATATAAGCAACGTAAAACCTCGAGGCATACAAACTAAAATCTCAGATCTTTCATAAAACCATTACGTACTGACTCCAAGGACCTGAGAGTATAGAGAAGACACATAGGGCTTCTATCTACAAGACATGACAGACAGTACACTCAACCTGAGCTTTTACTGCTGCCCCAGCTATTGTTGTTCACCATGTGAAGAACGGTCTCTACCTCCTCGTGTACGTCCACCTAAAAATTGTAGATCCCATAGGGTGAGACTATTGTCCCAGCAAGAGATATAACTCTCCGCCAACAATATTATTATCATAGGTAAGTAGTATAAAACTGAGCAGATGTTCTTTTATATTAACAAGCAGGATTAATCACTCTTATAAGCAGAACAAAGTAATCTCTTCTCTTAAAATACTGCATCTATCTATAATAGAGCGATAAACCATCTATTCACTTTACAAGGAATATAAAGAAACATGAATAACATCTATCCAACTAAGATGTATAAAAGGAGTGTACATCAACCAATGTCTTCCATATTTGATCCTTAAGCAAATACGCTACATTGCTGATTACATATTACAATCACATTTATGCCCTGAGGAGATGAAGTATACCGTTCATACTCCAACCGACCACAACTAAGTTCAAATTGGTACCATACAAGGTCAATGGCAGAGCCGACTGTCAAGACCTCACTCGTCTTGGTCAGTACGAGACAACTTAGCAGGACATCTCATGTCAGTTGTTGGTAGGACATCTTGTGTCAACTGCAAATAGCATGCTGGGGTATAGTGGCATCTTCGCTATAGAGTTACAACCATAACATGCACTCACTTTGGGAGAAGACCACGTAGATTTATCATATTATAAGGAAAAGGAAAATTATACATCAATTCCTCACATGGTCATGAGATTATCATCAATCCCAACAACACATAATAATAATGAAGAAGGATTTACACATCAATTCCTCATTTGGTCGAGAGATTCACATCATCTCGTGATAAATAAGGAAGGTGCTACATCAGTTCTTCATTAGTACGTATGGATATACTTCGTCCTTCACCCCCGCATATTCAAAAATATGCTCTCCGAGTTAAACTCATTTCACCATCAGCAATTTATGACACTGAATGGATCTATGGTCAGGGCAACTACATTATGAGATTTCACTTGATTAATTAGGTTCATTATAGTATCTTTTAACATCAACCAAGTTTTAAACATGATTTATAACAGATGTTATAAAGAAAGGTGTAGTACTTTTATAATCTTTGGAACACTTTGAATGTATAACACTCAGGATCTCAGTCCCTTATTACAATACTGGGAATTATCATCCCTGCACATCATCATCATCATGATTAATGGATCTGGGTTTTCAAACCCTTAGATCATCACTGAACATTGTTACCTCTATAACAGGTAACTATTACCTCTAGGTCCTCAGACCAAGGTATTCATCACACTTATTATACAAGTATTTCACATAGCTCACATGGACCATTAAATATCTTGTCACCTCTCACTAGGCAACAACTATCTTTTAAGATATAAGATTGTATAAACATTATACTTGTACAAATATTTAACATGGCTCACAAGGCTCATTTAAATCTATACCATATAAAACATCATAGCTCATACCTGGCTATGCTCATCATCTCATGATTCTTGAATAGTTTGCACTTCATGATAAAAACTCTAGTAGTATATGATATCATTATGCAATTCAAGAGGAATACATCCTTCCCATTATTAAGTTTAGGATTGCCTATTTTAACCAAATAGGGTTTTAAATTCACATCATCACTATGTGATATAAGAGAAACAAATCCTTCCCATGATTAGGGTTATGGTTTCTCAATCTAACCAATTAGGGTTGTAAGTGCATACCATCACCCTTCATTAGGATTAGGTTTTCCCCTTATTATCAAATTAAGGATTCAAGATCATATTATCAAGAATCAAATCCTAATTCATACTCTACTCATTTTAGGAGTATCAATGCATGCTTATTAACATGATTTATCACACATGTAAAAGTTTCTCTCAGGGTACATTGGCCTACTTTAACACACTACATTAAACTCTTTATTTCTTAATGTGTTACTTTACATAACACAATTCATATTTTACTCCATTAATTATGTGGAATTGAGATGCTTCCATCATATTGGGTATCAAGGTGCGTACTTGACACCATATCATACTTTCATATCGGGCTTGATGTGTAACCTCATCACTATATCGTGCATCTATATCAGGCATGTGGTATTGCCTCATCATCATATCATGTTTAGGGTGTATCCCCTATTACCATAATGTGTACCCATATCTGGTTGTCTATCATTTAGGTTTTATCACCTCAAGTTAGAGATATTTAGCTTCATATCATGTATGAGCTAAATACTTGACCTCATACCGGGTATAAGGGTATACTTGTTGCCATATCGTGCACAACGTGTGCACCGTATCGGGAATAGAGTATATGCCTCATAATGGTATCGTTCAAGTAATATATACACAATACTATATCGGGTTACCACCTTGGATTGGTATATCAGATTATCATATTGATTAACATATCGGGTTAGCATATTGGGTAGACCATTATGCTCATAACTTTTCATGCCTTCAAGGAATCAGTTCTATAATATTTTTGAATGACAACTAGATATCAGGTTGAGCTATTTCACAACAATCCTTTGCACAACACGATAGGGTGTGTCGGGTTTCATTCCATCACCTAGGGTTTCAACACCATATCGGTTAAAGTATACACTTGACAACATATCGTCCATGAAGTATGTACTTGACTTCATATCGTGCACAAGGTCTATGTAGGTATCACTCATATCATTCATGGGGTATCACTCATCTCCATATCGAGTTACCCATCATCTTGGTTTTGACATATCAGGTTTCATATCATCAACTAGGGTTTCAACCCATATCGGGTTAGGGTATAATCCTAACATCATATCGTGTAGGAGGTGAATACTTGACCCCATATCATGCTTATGGTGTGTATATGTTTCACTCATATCACCCATGAGGTACACACTTCTCACCATATCGTATTTATAGTGTATGCATATCAACATGTCGGATTACTTATCACCTAGGGTTTGATATATCAGATTGGAGTATATGCTTGACTCCATGTCGTGCATAGGGTGTATATTTGACCTTATATCATGCACATGGTGTTTACTTAACAACATATCATGCACAAGGTGTGCACTTCATAATCATAACATGAAAGAGGTACCTACTCATTACCATATCGTGTTAATGGTGTATTCACTCCATCATATCGGGCTAGAGGTACTCCAACCCAATATCGGGTTGAACCTTGATGATGTCATCATCATCAACCTCTAGATTCTTATTTTTACTATTCTAGTTCCTGGACAACAGTTCTAAGTTACTAATAGAACTCATGGATTCATCAATATGCAAGAGAATTTGTAATTGGTAGTAGATCAAGAAGTATAACAAAATTGAATGTGAATAATAACATAGTTGGGTTCAAGTTATATAACCCGCCTTAAGAACAACTTCAAAGCTCGAAGCTCCAAAGATTTACATTCCTAAGGTTGAAGATGATCTTATCCAAGGTCCAAGTCTCGTTCACAACTCCTCCATATACAAGGAATAACCATAGTTAAGAACTTGGTGAAGAAGAAAAGAGAGGAATAACTATAACCCAAAAATCATGCTTCAACCAAGGTTGAAGATGACCATGGCCTTACCTTAAGATTGGTGCTCGAGATCCCCTTTCTCCTTAAGCTACTATGCATGATATCTGATAGGGTATGCACAATATCTCAAAGTAAGAGAGTTGTGGGGTTCATAAACTTCCATTAGTAGGTGAAAGGAGAGGTATATATACTTGGGGTTCATGAGAAAGAGTGTATAAAAGGTGTCTTCACCATATGCTACTAGGTGACACGTGGACATGCATGGTTGACACATGTCCATGCATGAAATCACATTTATCTTGACATACAAAAGTGTATAGGATAAACTAGAGATGATATTTCAGCCATCCCTTATCTTGTTGGACAAGATATCTCATATTTATCTCACAAATTATGCAAACCGATACAACTTTTTGCAAGGATCATATAACTCGTCATAGATCACCTCCTTGAGGTGCTTATGCCATCATGGACTTTGTCAAGAGTTCACAAACCGATATGAGATCCCCTCTATGGCTCTTTGGCCGATAGGCACTCCCATATCAAGTCTACAACTCGTTATAACTCAAGTAAGGGCTTCAACTATACGTCATCTCTTGGTTTTTCCATCTCCAAGATTACCATTATTCAAAGATGATTCAAACATGGTGTCTCCTTCTTTATCTATCCTCTAAAGGATACATATAATGAGTAGGGACACTCTAGAGGTGGTAATTTGCATATCAATCCTATATTTTAGGTAAATTGCAATTTGTACCAAAATTGGTACACAAGGCACTAGCTTTATTCAAACAAGCTCAAACTTGGAATTTAGGCTTTCCACAAGCCACCACTTAGCATAATACTCTCTATTATGATGTAAAAAAAATACTTCAGGCACATTCAACATGTGACATATTGCAATATAACCCCTCATCTTGGGTAAATTGCACTTTACACTCAGACTATCATATAATGCACAAATAGTTTACAATTAAGCTCACACTTGAAAATAAACTTCGCAAAGAGTTTTAATTACTTTTCAAAAGATTAGAACAAGTTTGTAAATAACTTACTTAAGCAAAACTTCTAAGGTTAAGCCATAACCTAGGTCAGGGATGTTACAAGACTAGGTGAGAAGATTTATAAGATCAAACTGATCGTTGAAAGCCCTACTTGTTCTACTACGCCCTTCTCATATATCGTACTACATCCCCCATACTGGTACTGCCCCATCAACGCCAAATTTTCTTTTCCCGCCATAGAAAACCAAATGATAAGAAAATTGTTTGGGAAACAAAAATACTTCTATCCTCTCACATACCAACTCCAACCCTAATAGTCTAAACAAAAGACCCAGAATGTCTTCATGATCAATAGATGGCAATAACAACTCTATCCAAGACTCCTTCAAACCCTTCCCATTTCATAAAAACCCAACCACTAGTACAAACATTAACCCAGACACTGTCCAGAAGCTTAAAATAGCAATCATGGAGGAGATTAGATCATCCCAGAGTCCAAAATAGAAGAACAAAGGAAAGGCTACTATCACGGTTCCAACTAACAACTCGCTTATGACCACACCTGAAGGACCGACCAAGAAGAACTTCTTTGCTACAGAAAATCAATGTAACAACCTTAATTTTCAAAATATTGCACATCTTCATGAATTGCCTTCTTTTTTCTGAATCTCTGGTAGATAAAGAACATGGTTATCTGATAGACAACATAGAATACATTACCTCTTGGCCCGACATTCATACCTTCTACCTCTTTGTAGACAAATTAGGTAGTAGTTTTGAATCAAATGACGCATCTAACTCAATTTTAGATGATGTAGAAAAATACATTAAATAGCATAATCAAAGACAAATACACAATGCCTACGTTCATCTAGAGAACCTCCGTACTGTTTATAAACTCTTATCAGTCTCACTTTTCATTATATGTTTTCTCAATCTTCATCACTATGAAGATCTAATCATGGAATGTCTATGAAGTGTCTAATCTTAAGAGAAGAAAATGCATTCAACGTCACATTTACAAAAACAACATCAACATCATTACCATTCAGGAAACAAAAACTACCCTGACCCCATTTGCTTTGAAAATCATAGGAGGAAAGCACATCAATACTTGGTTCCAAATACCACCAAACGACTTCAAATGAGGTATTCTTATAGGCATCAACAACACCATGTTTAATATTTCACATATCGAATATCGTGATTATAGTATCACTTTGCACATCACAAACTTACTAGATGCTTGTGATTGGGTCTTAACTGGAATTTATGGTGAACCTAGCTCAGACAAATCCCATTACTTTAGTGAGATAGATCATATCCTCATATTGTACTCACACAAACCTTAGCTTATGGGGGTGACTTCAACCTAACCACTCAACCATGTGATAGACGAAACCATCTTAGCCCTGTAGGATCACTGACTCTAGTAGACAAAAAAATTAGAGACCTCATCATCAGAAATAACTTGATCACATAATTCCTTCCAACACCAACTACACATGGAACAAAAACCATTGAAGGGCCAAAATCTACCATTTCATGTGCTCTCTAAATTGGAAGGACCTCTTTCCACACTCCTTCGTCTCTTTCGCTCATAGAGCTATCTTAGACCACTTCCCTATCATATTAGGTACCAAAAACCTAATATGGGGCCATAAATATTTCAGAATAGAAAATTCTGGCCACTGGACCCATCTTGCTTAGAAACCTGTAAACAACACTAGTCTAAGATCCACCATACCTCTACAGAGACATGATATCATATACTTAACAACACTGAAAGAATCAAAATGACCCTCAAAACCTGACAAAAACATAGATTCAGAAACATCATGCACAAATTGGCTGGTCTTGAACAACAACATCTCTTCGTGGATAGTAACCCAAATGCTGACCCAACCATCATTCTAGCCATCAAAGCAGAAATAGAGCACATCCATCACTACGTTGACACCATTTGGAAGCAAACAACCAATATCAAATGGGTGATAGATGCTGACAAGAACAACAAATACTTCCACAAGTGTTGCAATAATAACGCATGTGCCAACATTATACCTAGACTAAATGTCAATGGTACCAACACATGTAACATAACCATCATCACCAACCATATTGTGAATCATTTCAGACAAATTTTCAACGTAGTTCACAAGCCAATCATTCTAAACTCCATAAATTGAGCTTACATTTGTAAAAGAACCATACCCTCTTCACACAAATTATTAGAGATTTTACCATTGAAGAACTCAAGGATGTTGTATCATCATTAGGAAAAAGCAAATCCACTGGACCAGACGGTCTTAACATTGAATTTAACATCTCTATGTGGGAACACATCAAGGGGGACTTCATGCATCTTCTCCTTTACATCGAAAAAGATGAGGACATCCACAAACACATCAAGGTCCTAAACCACATCAACATAGCTTTGATTAAAAAAGTGGAACAACCCGATTTGATAAAACGATTCCGACCTATCAACCTTATCAACACATCATACAAAATTTTGACCAACATTCTCAATAAAAACCACAGTTGGAAAACATCATTGACCACGACCAAAATGCTTTCCAGAAACATAGAAACATCCATGATGCTTATATAATGGTCAATGAAACACTTCTTTTTTGCTACAAAAATAAAACACCATTGTTAGCCATCAAACACGATTTTGAGAAATCCTTTGACTTAATGAATTGGAACTGCATACTCAATACTATGAAAGGACATGGCTTCCCAACAAAATGGATAAAATGGATTAGAACTTGCATCTCTACCAACACTTTCTTCACCATCATTAACGGATCACCTTTTGGATATATACTTCCATAACACGAATGGCATTAAACAAGGTGACCCCTTATCTCCCTACCTCTTCACCATGGCCACTTCTTTTCTCACAAATATGATCAAGATGGGCACCACTCATGGTCTCATTGCTTCATCATTCAATATGCATATGATACCATGATTTTAGTTAAACTTGAAGACAACACCATTCTTAATACCATTTGCATCATTGGACTCTTCTCTTACATCTCTGAACTCAGAATAAATCTTGGAAAATCTTCCATCTTCGATGTCAACACATCACCAGAGACCATTCACAAATATCAAACCATCCTACAATGCAAGATTGAGAAATTTCTGGTCATGTACCTTGGACTACCCATATCTCCACATCCCACACACCACTGCTCATGGGTCCCCCCATTATAGACAAAATTAATCTCAAAGTTTCATCCTGGAAACAACTTCCTTAGTCTGGTTGGTCGTATTACTCTCCTCAACAACTCCATCACTTCCATCACCACCCACTATCTTAGTTGTATACCTTTACCAACTAAAAGTAGCCAACATATTAACTCTATAAGGAGGAAATTCTTATGGACCCACTATTCCACTAACTCTGATAAAAATAGAATACATTGGGTCATATGGGATACCATTTGTGCTCCCATAGAATATGGTGACTGGGGCATCATTGATATTCACATGCATGCTATCTGTCTCAATACCAAAATCATCCAAGCTCTCACCTCGAACACTATTAAGATTAGAAAACCTTTCATACTACATAAATACTACAAACAATTAAATTCATGGAACACAACAAAAAACAATATATCTTCACCTCTCTGGAAATTCAACAACAAAAATTTGAATACCATCTTTCAGATGATCAACACACCTCCTCATGCCTTACGCCAACATAAACGTTTGCTCTGACGCTTGGTACCACAACAACATGATTCAAAACATAAGTTACAACCTCAGTATACCCCGAAACCTGAAATATATTAACACAACCTAATTTCTTCACCTGCTTACCAGCAATAGACAAATCACTTTTAAAACACATCTTTCACAAAACCTCAACTACAACACCGTTCAGGACATTATCCACAATCTAGAAAACAACACCTCAAATCGCATATCATGGAAATGGGGCAACACCTATTCACCAAACAAAGCCTACCATTATCTCACATACAGAGGGCACATATCGAATCCTAAGTCTATTTGAAAGATGAAATGACCACAGAAGTTCAAAATCTTCTTTTGGCTCATTACAAAAAGCAGGATCTTTACAGACCACAACCTTCCAAGGAGGGGCTTCCCACGACCAACTAGATGTTATCTATGTCATGGTGAAGACAAAACCACATTTCATCTCTTCACTCATTGTTCTATCACGGTTCTATTTCTTCACCATTACTTCCAACCAAACTCCCTCACAAACTTTCTACACTCACCCACATATATTAGGAGTTTCAAACCGTCTCAAACCAACCATGAACCCCACACTTTGATCATTTCTATACTATAGAACATTTGATAGAGAGGAATAATAGGAAACATAACAACACTTCACGTCCTATTGCACAGATACTAAATAAGATTGAATACTCTTTATCTATCATTTTGCATTGCATGTCTGACTTCCACATCAACACATGTGACGGTAGATGAAGACACTCAGATGGCGATCTTTGGAGACCACAATGTTGATGGACATTACACCCCTGGAGGATATCTCAGTTGACAACACTGCTAGACTTAACGTCACTGGACTAGTCTACCTTTTTACTTGTTTCGATATGCATCTGAGGCTCATTGTTCAAGGGGCGTCTCTCTCAATTTGTTTCATTTCACCCTTTTATGTTTTCCAACATGTTTATAGACTTTGGGCAACAACTCTTACATTGACTACACACCATTGGTGTTGTGAGTCTTTGTTAATTATCCTGTATCCTGAACTGTAAATGTTTACAGATGTTTTATGTTTATAAACATTATCTATATATTTGACCATTTATAAAAAGAAAACTCGCCCCTACACATATAACTTCAATGAGAGAATAAAATATAGAAATTTTGACTTCCATGTACTCGATTTAATAGAAATTATAATATTGCAAATGAATATGCTAATCTACTAATGTTTTAGGCGTGGCTTCTCATTTTCTGGAATCTTCCCACGCCCCGTCCGCTCTTTGTCGTAACGTGCGACACTCCCTCTTTAAACCCCATCCCACCCCGGAGAGGTTTTCTCCGCCTTGCACCCTATCCATAGCCGCGCTATACTCATTTCTCACCCGACCTCCCCTAGCAAAAGCAAGGGCCATGGCGCCGGTCCTGAGCAGGAGCTTGGGCGCTCCCTCCTTGTCGACTCCTCGCCTAGGCTCGGCCCCTTCCGCTTCTTCCAGTAACAGGGTCTCCTTAAGACTTCGGAGTTCGCTTTTCCAGCGCCCGCTTGTGCGAGCAGCCTTCTCAGCTTCCGGTTTAAGCTGGAAGCTCGAAACAAGGAAGAACACGGTGCTAATCCGGTGCCAAGCGGCGACTGCGGAGAAGGCAGAAGAAGCTGAAGAAGTCGTTGGAGAGAAGTTTGAATACCAGGCGGAGGTGTGTGTGCTCCTGATGTAGAAATAAGTTAACACGTTTTCTGAATTCTGACATGGGTTTCACTTCTAAGGATAGTTTGGATGAAGTTATTTTGATATGGCAGATTTCTTTGTTGATTTCTTTATTTTATTGTTACTGGATTTTCCACGCTCCCATTATACTGCACTAAGCCGGAACAGAGACGAAAAAGTGAGAGGTTTGGGTTTGATATCAGATAGTGAAATTAACTCATATTAAATACGAGTTATACAAAACCTACTGCAAACTTGACGTAAGAAAGTGGACAGGTGAAAGTGGAACAGTGATGATACTGCTATTGCTATTTTGCATTTCATTGCCAATTATTTACGATATGTCAACCGCAGTTTGTTTTTACCTACGTATGAGTTCCATCTTAAATGGGTGCTTTTAGATTATTGTTCAACTTGATGTCTGTCTTTAACATTCCCATTCCTTTTACGTGACACATTAATTATTGATGCGTTTTCTTTCTTTCCATCGGTACTGATGCAATCCCACTAAAAACCTGATCGAATTTCTATTGCCCTTGGCCAACTCCATATGAAGCGGACCTCAACCATGGAACGTTAGGCATTCTCTAGTCAAAATAGTGATAGACGACTGTTTCTGTATCGATAATTGTAATTGAAGTACTTGTTTGCATTTTTGAATATCCATTCCTTCCAAAACTGTTATCATTACTTACAGGGATACGGTTTATTTACCTAGCTCAGTCACCTTAGTTGGTCAATCTTAATTTATAGAACATATCTGTTGCTTTGTATGCAATGATTATGTGATGGAGAATTAGTAGTTGTTTCTTTGGGAAATGAACACCTGAGTCTGACTTGGCTTCCTTTTACCCCATCTTGCGGTGAGTGTATATTCCTATACATGTGGCCTTTTTGGTTTGAAGGGTATGGGCTACAAGATGTAATAATTAGTGTTCCTTGTGGGTGTCAGTTCTCCAAATTGATTACTATATGTGGTAGTCTTTCCATATTTTGTGCAAAAGGAATGGACACAATAATCTTGCATGCTCTTTATATAATCTGTTTGTCCTCTTTCTTTATGACTTGTACTGCATCCTGAGATTTTGTTTTTTCTTGAAAAGAGCTCAATTTCGATTGCACTCAATGTCCTTGCTTATCATGAACCTAGAACATTTCTTGACTCTGTGTTTTTCTTTTCTGGGTTCTCTTTATTTAGCCCACAGTTCTATGTCGTTATACCTCATAGCTGACACTTCTGTTAACTATAGGTCAGCCGCCTTCTGGATCTGATAGTTCACAGTCTTTATAGTCACAAGGAAGTCTTCCTTCGTGAGCTTGTCAGGTTGGTGTGAACATTGATAATTTTATTTTTGTACAGTTATATAAGTTATAGATTCATAGGCAATATCAACTGGTGCACTGCAAGCCTCACTAGGATTCTTATTTGAATGATGATATAGCTGTTTAATACAAATTGAATTTTTTTGAGAAACCTTAGATTTTGACAAAAGCTTGTGGAATTCTCAGGAAAAATGAAATCCTCTGAATTATATTGGGGAACATTATACAACAATCACTGCTTTTACGAACAACAGATGTCACACACCAACTTCCAAGTATATAGCTTAGAGAAACAAATTGTTTATTTTGAGTTTTGAATAGTATCATCAGACGAATGCGGTTGTAATTGTAGTGCTCAGAAAGTATTATTTTCTTATGCTAAATAACCCTCCATAGGTATATACACGCTAACTTAAAAAAAGATTGACCTTGGGCCTAGGTTAATCCATCATTTTATTTATTTATTTATTTATTTCTATCTAGCCTATGTACTGAATGGTTATGCAAGTCTACCATGATTTCTTTGATTATAATCTGCTTTGCTTTCATATCCTTTTACGGTCCCCCTTCCCCTTGTTCTCCCTCTAGCTGACCCCTCTTATCTCCTGCACGTTAGCAGCAGTGTTGTCATCAGCCCCAAAGTCACACACACACCACCCCCCTATGAAGCATAAACACTTCAAAACAGTTTTGGTGTCCGTATCTGAAACCAATTTTAGAGACTCCTGGATATATCCATACGGGAAACCTCCCTAGTCATGTCCATAATATATTATCCAAGTTTTGGTTGTTGGATATGTATTGGATACATCTTCAACCATGTCGCCATTTTCTTTCCTCTTTCGTAGTGGGAAGACCATGAGACAAGCGGCGGCTAGGGGAACATAGAGGAGATAGGATGGTCCCACTTGTCTCTTTGGATTTTTTGGTTGATACTTCCATTACAAATGTAGGACCTAATTTCTTCCTGATCACCTCCTATTGTACTTTGTTGCTCTCCCGCTAAGTTAAACTCCAATGGCCTTGTACAAGGCACAGCCTGATGAAAGGTAACTCGAATATTCTACTGTGTAGGCGGGAAGGTACAAGTGCAAGTGCAACCCTAAGTAGGTGCAACTAACTCCCATGTTTATAGACGTTGTTGCTACACAACTGTGTCTTCTTCTTATCTTTGATTTTCCATCTTATCCTGCTCATTCTCCTCTTTTTCGGTTTAAAAGCTATTGTTTCTTTTTTAGCATTTCTTGCTGCTTGTTGAATTCTGATTTTATATCCATTTAGTTACGTATATGAAAAAGAATATGGAAGTGTGTGAGATTTCATGCTATGATGCACAATCCCATTGCCACATGATGGCCCTGGTGGGCGCGTGATCCACCCAGCTTTCGAAACGATATTCTGATTGGTATGTAATCAGTTGAATATGACAGAAAAATATGTACATGTGTCTTACCTTGATACAAATTTAGACCCTCAGTTTACCTTGTGCCCTCTTCCTGAATAATTTGTCCTTCGTCCACCGAATACATGTTGCATTTCTGTTCAACATTTGAAAATATAAACCCACTAACATGGAGTCGAAATTGGATGCTGCGACATGCACAATTAAAATTATTAAATTTTGGTTGGTTTCAATCCCTCTACCCATGTCTTGTATTTTCAAAATTGTCTTGTCTCATTTTTGACATTTGTGTCCATACTTCCTAGCTGCCTCCTTTATCCCTCTTCCACCTCCCTACACCCCAGTTCCCACTAAGATAGGTGCTTTTATGTTCTCTTGTTACGAGTTCAATCGTCCTCATCTAGAACTAGCCTAGGAAGCACGGACACTTCTAGACAGCCCCCGTGTCAGTGCCAGACACGTTTTGGACGCGACACGGCCCAAAACGTTTTGGACACGGCTGGGACGTGTCTAGTTCATTTTGGTCTTTTTCTGCGCCCGGACACAACTGGACACTGCCCAGACACTTCTTGGACACATCACTGTAGCTGCTGCTGCTGCAATAGCATATTTCAGAGTGCAAATATTGAATATACAACTATTGTTTGTCTTATTACTGAGAAAATGTAACATACAACTGAGGTCTAATCAAAAGTACAAACAAATCTGCTGAATCGGATATTATGAATCCAATTATAGTCAAATAAGTTGGTTAAATGAGTAGTACGAACATATATATATTCTGTAATATATTACGATCACAAAAAGCACACGTTTAGTTTTCTACTTAATATTGTTTATACTACACACGCGAAGACACACTTCTACATGCATATAAGATTATACATGTATAGATACATTAATCCGGACAAATTTTAAAGTAAATTTCAGTTCATGCATTACATATATGTATATTGAAAAAATATTTTCACCTTATTCAATGCCGTGTCCGTGTCCTACATTTTAGAAATTTGTCGTGTCCGTGTATAAAAATGTGTCTGTGCTTCCTTGGAAGTAGCCAATCGTCCATTTCCACTTCTTATGATTTCGTTCTCCCTTCCACAGAAACTCATTTATCTGCGCTCCCTAGTAGTCTTGTAGGTCATTGTAGCTAAGCCTAAAGTTGGGGAGCGCTGCATCTGGTTTAGTCTTGCATCGCTAGTGGATGAAGCCACAAAAGGCTATGTGAATGTGCGTTCTTACTAATCAACCCTCAAGCTTAAGAATTTATGATAAGCAAGCCAGATTGTTGAATCTTCATGTTGTTGGAGGTTAATGGACCCACATGCTCGATAACCAGTAGGGCCAAAGCTCTTGGAACCATGGTGTAGGACTTCGACTTCGTGTTGACTTCGCCAAGTGTGGAAGTGGAAGTTTGTGGAAAATTTGAGGAAGTTTAAATGCAAACTTCGATAAACTTTGATATCGATTTTTGAAGAAAATGATGTGATTGAAGGAAACTTTGATTGAAAACTTCTATGTTATCTCTATCTTATATATGTTAATTCAACACAAAAACACGATTCATGACTCTAGTTCTAGGTAGTTCTGTGTTGCTTGCAAGGGTTAAATGTGCTATACACATACAAATACAGTTCACCATATGTATTATACACAATATACAACCAAACAGTAGTTACAACATCCTCTAGGAAAGAGTGGCAACTGCAATCATAGGAGTTGATATTAGAAGTTGTGAAGAGGGTTAACGGAGACACTTATGCCTCATACAGTCTTCAAACTAGTCGGGATTAAAGTTCTGGACCGTCTCAACTTCGCCGATTTCAGGGAATTTCAACAACTTCGGAGAAGTTGAAATGAAAATACACAAAAAAGTCAGCTTCGACGAATACATTGAAACTTTGCCACGAAGTTGAGACTTCCACAAAGTATTTGGTATTCAACTATGCTTAAGGTCGAATCTTGAAATTTTGGTGAAACATGTTGAAGTTATGTTCCATGCTTGGAACTTAGGTTTGGTTCAATGCAAATTGCATTTGGAGCTATATTTGTCTATTAGGCATGGAGCCCCTATGGACGAATAACACCTTAGTAATGGTACAATAAAAAAAACACCTTAGTTATGAGCTACGTCGTTTAGATTTGGCATGAGGAAGAAAATTCCCTTTGAGCAAGTAACATGTAGCTACTCTTGTACTTGGAATTGTGAATGGTAACTAGGGTGTATGTGGCCCTATATAGAAAGGCTTGATGAAGATGTCAAACAATCCAGTGGAGGAGATTGTGATACCTGACAGTTAAGCCAAAGTAAGGAAGACCCAAGAAATCTTAAGGATATTGTTTGGAACAAATTGGTCTCTAGAATCCGAATTGAGTTAATTTGATTGATGGGACATGCATAGTCTGGATGGAGATAAATTCGTATTTGGCAACGTAATTTCTTTCAATATGGTGATGTTCATAATATTCTGTTTCATCAATGTTACAACATAGAAGCCAATTCTGACTGAACTTTCCAATCTTAGGAAAAACATGATTTTATAAGTTGGGTTGAACCTGAACAAGGGATTAAAATTGGACTGAGAACCCGTCAATCTGGTTTCAAGTTAGTTTCACATCTTTATTGCCAAATGTTGAACGCAATCATATCACAGTTTGAACGCTACATTTATTAACAAAAGACAAACCTAAATTTCCATTTGGAATTCGGATACAAGGGTATGGAGTTATACAAGGATATATGAGCATGAGTGCCTATTACACAAGTATGTTGCGGTTAAACAATTTACAGAAAGATGCTTATGCTTATTGGGCCTAATGGGTGTACATGCTTGGTAACTAGTCGAGCTAGAGTACTTGTGACTTAGGTTTGGTTTGATACGTGTCTTGCATCCAAGAATTTGCTTCCATCTTGGGGCCCTAATTCATTGTTTGAAATGAGCATATGCTAAACTCGTAATGTCTCACCACGATTTGGAGGTCTTGATAAGGGCATTCTAGTCTCCGCTACTCCCTCTCCTACACCCTTTAAACCATCACCACAAGCAATTTTAAGATCTTACTACTGACTTTTCCTCTTTGGATCTATACCACTCTTGCTTTGTCACCCTCTCCCTTTGCCTACCTACCACCCCTTGCTTTGTCGTGATTCACATGAAGCTTGTAGCGTGCCAATACTACCACATCTTAATTGTACTGTTGACTTCAAATCACAATCGCACATGACTTGCTAAGAGATGCTGGGAAGGAGCCACCGAGCCGGCCAATCTTTAGGGGTCGTTCGGGTGAACCTATTATAACTATTGCAATCATTCACATATTATGGGATTTTAACTACCCAATCAACAAAGTTCGTAATTGTTAATTGCGTTGTTTGGGTGACAACAAACTTGGAAATACAACAATTAAAATTGTTATCATTTAATTACTTTGTTTGGTAAATATGTACAAGTATTTGGATTTATCTTATCATTTACATAACTAATCTATTACATGGGTATACAAAACAAAAATGCATCAAAATGTTGTTGTGGGCATTTAGACAATATATTGATGCTACACACAATGAAATTTAACGTTTTTTGTGACTGTCAACCAAGCATTCAATTGCTCCTTGGTGAAGGAAACAAGCAATTTGTTTCCAAATTTTTGTTTGGGGGCAACCCCCTCGGCCTTTTGCAATTTGTTTGTACGCTTTGTTGTTGCCAATTGTTGCTGGGTGGGTGGGTGGATTAGGCGAAACCGCAATAGTCTGAAGCTGGGAGCAAGAGACAAAACGTTGCTGCTGATGATGATGATGCAAAGTAGTTTTTTTTTTCTCATCTCCCCTCGCATACCAACTAAGAAGAACATCAATTGACAAGTGTTCGACTGAAGAGGCCAATGTAGATGAGTTTGAGGGTGAAGGAAGAGGAAAAGCTAGAGAAGCAACGTGGGCAAGTGGGTTCAACCTGTCGACACCTGATTCCTGTGCAATAATCAAGAAGAGCTTGGAGAGCAGAGATGAAGGCAACGAGTGACAAACTATGTCGGAAGGAAAAAGCGCATGCCTATTGCCCGGAGCTTTCTCGTGTGTGCTGACTGGAGATTTGGGTGAATCCACAGAGAAGCAAAAGCGAATCTAAACGATTCCACCAAGTCATGACTAGTGATTTGGGCGAATGTCTGTGATGGATCAACAATGATGGATCTGGGTGAATCCATAAAGCAATGATGCCTCAACAACAAATTGTGAAAGGATCACAACAACGAGTCATTAGGAACTCACTGCCCCAATGTCATTGGTGGTGCCATTGGTAGAGAAGAGGATGACGGGGTGGAACCCTAGTGAACCAAAGGAATATTTGGGCAACAGGGAAAATGGGGGGATGGACACGGAGGAGTGGCGGTGGAGGAGACAATGGAGGGAAGAGAAGTGAGGGGTTGGGAGGGGAAACCGAGGAGAAGCGAGGAATCAGAAGAGAAATGAGGCTCAAAGGCAGATGCCGCATGGAGTTAGAGAAGACAGGGATCGAGGGATCCCAAAATCTTGCTAGTTTGGCGTCTTTTGGGAGGGTCGTGAATGAAAGGGGAAATAATACTACAGTTGGACTACCACAATGGATAATAAGACCTATTCGTATCCATACGATTTAATTGAAAATGTGGTACTTATAATACCAGAATGAAATGGAATACTGCCTCCAATTACTTCACTCAAACGACCCCTTAAAGCGGTCCCCTACATCCTTATCAACGTATGCCAATTTCCATCAACTTACTATGGGTGTGTGAATTCCGCTATAAAAGGATGGCACACTCGTCTCCACTACTATCATGTTGAAACCTTAGGGGTGTCAACATCCTTTGCATCTTAATAGTCATAGTAAAAAAAGCAAAATTGGGATTCATTAGTTGAGACGAAACATCGGGTTTAGGAATTGTGTTGGAAATTGGTGAACATGTTGGTAAATGTTTGTTCAACTTTTTGGGAAGTCTAATACAAACAAAATTCATATACGTGCAAGTGTCTTTATGTGTATATATGTTAATGTTTGTGTCAAAAAGCTTGTATAGGCGGCCAGGCGTTCCAGGGGGACGCCCAGACAGCCTAGGCGCCCACGCGGTGGCCCAGGTGTTTCCAGACGTTTTTATTTATTTTTATTTTAACAATTATACATAAAATTCCTGAAAAATACAATCCTTACACATAAATATACATGATAAATATGCATTCAATGTGCTAGCATCATATGAAGAAAGCAACAAAATCATTAGATATGGATTAAATTGTGGAAGTTTTACCTAAAAAAATTGATATAGAAATCAGAAAGCTAAACATGTATTATGTTTGTTGCCAAAACATGTATAATACTAGTATGTAGAATTTAGGCTAAGTTAAAACTAACAAGACCTAAACTAGAACTGATTGGCCCTAATTTGAACTCATTTGATCCAAATTTGATCAAATTTGACCTAATTTACCCTAATTTTTGTCTAAACCAGACCTAATTTTGTATACCATGACCTAATCAATCCCAATTTCCCCAAAAAAATTCATATATTCAAGTAAATGAGACAAAATTTGGCCAAACAAGATCTAGTCATCTAATTTCAAACAATTTCCCCCAAATCATACTTGTTTCCCCTAAATTAGACCTAAGTGCCCAATTTTGACATGATTTGGCCTAAATAAATCAAATTTTGTATATTATGATCCAATCAGACCTAATTTCCCCAAATTTTCCTTATATTGACCTAAAAAATAACCAAATTGGCCAAATTAGACCTTATCTCACCATATCAGACCATTCCCCAAAGGCAGACTTGTTTTCCCCAAATCAGACCTAATCTGCTCAAATTTGACATAATTTGGCCCAAAATCAAACCTAATTTGCATAACATGACCAAATCAAACCTAACTAACCCTAAATTTCCCTATGTTGATCTAAATGAGGACTTACATGACCCAATCAGACCTAATTCCCCCGAATCAGAAATTTTCCCCCCAAATCAGACCTAATTTACCCTAAATTGACCTTGTTTGGGAAAAATCAGACCCAATTTAACCATAAAATGACCCAATTTGATCAAATTCAGATCTAATTTATCCTAAATTAGCCTTGAATTGGCTTAATTTGGGCCTCAAAAGGCCTTAGGCGACAAGTTAGGTCAATTAGGGGGCTGGGCGCCCAGTTTGAGGCGGGCTGACTTAAGCCTAGGCGCCCAGGCGGGCGCCTGTACAACACAACTTCCAACAACAAACAACAATTAAATGGTACTATCAATGAAATTAAATAACAATATATACCTATTGAAATGGAGACATGTAAAAGTAAACACTTATATACTGATGTGTTAGCTTCAAACAAAAAAATGAGAACGTAGAGCTCAATAGCTAAAAACACTTTTTCATGAAACATAATTTAAAATGTCAATTTTGATGTCGTTTATGATGGTCCAGAAATAGAATTTTGTAGTATTCTTTTTGTTGAGATAATTAGTTAAGTGGTTATTGGGCTTGGCCTAATTAGATCCATATATCCCTGTAATCCTCTCTCCCTCTATAAATAGGAGAGGGGTCTTATTGTTCTCTTAATTAAAGAGAACTCTTTCCTTTACGTGATTTCCTCAATTTTCTTATGAAACTGAGACTTTGGGACACTTCTATGAACCTTAAGCTAGGCGTGTTCAGAATGAGGTAAATTCAAAGATATTAAAAAATATATATATCCCTGTAATCCTCTCTCCCTCTATAAATAGGAGAGTGGTCTTATTATTTTATTAATTAAAGAGAACTCTTTCCTTTACGTGATTTCCTCATGGTATCAAGAGCGTAACCGGTCTGACGGAAGAAAAAAACGTTGCGCACGTTTGCGCTCCTTCTGCCTCTGCTACCTTCCGCAAACCCCTCACCCCCGTTCCCCCCCTCCCCTTCTCCAGCGACTGTCTCTCGGATGGGCTAGCAGCCAGTCGGCAGGATGAGCACGCAAGGACAAGACATTTGCCGCAAGGAATACTTCCGATGTTCTAAATCCCTATTCAGTTCTTCTTTTCCATGCTGCTTGCTTATTGTAGTTGCGTTTTGAAAAAAAAAGCAAAAAGAAGACAAGACCCCCTGCTGTTCTTATAAAGCAAAAAAAAAAGAGGGGCACCACTTCTTCATTCCTCACCATGTGGATCCCCTAAACCACATGGTTGAGTGTATTTTTCTAATTTTTTAGGGGATCTATGCTTTTACATCACAGTGCTACATTCCTGTGATTGCATTCCTACTGTGCAAAACATTCCAGTAGCGCTTTCTTGTTATTCCTACCGTGCTTCTATTACCGGTAGTGACGTTCTTTCCTTTTTTGTTTGTATCATGCCTTTATTCCGGTACCATTGTCTATCTTAATGGCTGAAAATAAGGCCCCTTCCACCGTCATTTACAATGACATGCCACAGATTTCTGCAATTAAATTCAATTGCGACAATTTTTTTGCTCTGGATGAATGCCGTACAGCCTTTTCTAGAGTCACGAAGCAAATTAAAATACATGAAAGATGCAACGCCAACAGCACCTGATGACGCTTGGGTCACCGGGAACAACCAAGTCCTGTCTTGCCTCTGGGCATGGATGGAACCAGATATTGCAGTCAAATACATGTGGCATCAGAATGCAAAAACAATGTGGGACGAGAAGAAACAATTTTACACACAGGAAGATAACTGCCTCTGCCTCTACAACGCCATGGACAAGATCTTCACCGAGCAGCAGGGTGACCGCCCACTCTCCAAGTACTTTGACTCGATGAAGGCACTTGCCAACCAACTCAACTTCTTATCGCCCACTACATCTGCTGAGGTTACCAAAGAAAGGGAGTCTCTTATCACCGGACGCTTTTTGCACAGACTCAATCCCTGGTATGCTGCAGTCCGACAACTCCTGCTTGTTGGTTCCACACTTCCCTCCATGGATCAGGTGTATCGTTTGTCCCAGTCTGATATGGCGACGACCCGCATCTCCAACAATGATGTCTATGAAACTCAAGCCGCGATTGTTGCTACAACTCGTGGACGTGGACGTGGACGAGGAAGAGGACAACGCCCTAAATGTACCTATTGTGGCAAGCTGGGCCACACTGAAGATGTCTGCCATTCCAAACATGGTATCCGGCCCATTATGGACGAGGACGTGGCAGAGGTACTGCGCATGTTGTGCAGACTACGCCTACCCCTATCGGTAAAAGTCAAGCTCCAATGTCCGCTTCTCCTGCACCCTCTATTGGGAACTCCTCTCATGTCTCCTTGACAAACGAGGAATATGCACGCCTTCTATAATCTTCACAACAAGTTGGTGATTCCCCACTGCACTCTCAGTCGGGACTTCCTGCGACTTATCATGCACAAACAGATTGGCAGATTGGTGATTCTCCTGTGTATCCCTAACATGCTTCGTCTTCTCACCTCGCAGCTACACACCAAGGTAGCTCTGGGTCAACCATGATTGCAATACACCTTGATTGGATTGTTGACTCAGGTGCTACACAACACATGACGGGTATGCAACATATTCTTCAAACAATTGTCTCTCATATTCCTCACTCGTCTGTCACCTTGGCAGATGGGTCTACCAAAAAGGTCATCAAATGTGGCTCTGTCCCACTAACTTCTTCCATAAAACTACAATCTGTTAATTATGTTCCACAATTTCCTTTCAATTTACTTTCTGTTGCCAAACTCGTTGATTCTTTGAAATGTTACGTAACTTTTGGCCCTACTGGTGTTGTGTTACAGGATTTGTTGAATATGACGACAATTGGACGGGGGGCATGCTCTGGTGACCTATATTACCTATCTTCTCAGCCGACTTCTTTTGCTGCCTTCATCGTAAATTCTCCGCTACACCAACATCTTCATTTTGGTCATCCGTCTGTCGAAAAATTAAAAGTTTTAGATCCAACTTTATCTTCTGTTTCGTCATTATCATGTGATGCATGTCAGTTAGGCAAGCACCATAGGGTGTCTTTTCCTGCATCTAAAAACAAGCAAAACCGCCACTTGCTTGATGTTACTTGGTCTTTGGCAATCCATGCACATCTACTAAAACGTCTTTGGTCTGAGGCAATTTTAACAACATGTTTTTTGATAAATCGACAACCATCTTCTGTCCTCAAGGGTAAAACACCTTTTTTCATTCTCCATCCTAACAAACAACCGTTTGCTCTTCTGGCTCGAATTTTTGGATGCACCACTTTTGTGCACAACTTTGATCTAAAAGCAGACAAACTTTCTCCCAGATCTATTAGGTCTGTCTTCGTAGGATATTCACAAGTCCAAAAAGGCTATAAGTGTTTTGACCCAAAAACCCAAAGGGTATATGTCTCTGTAGATGTAACTTTTCATGAACATGAAATGTTTTATATGTCCACTATCGCAACTCCGCCCACTTCTCCGTCGGAGTTTGTTTCATTACCGTTGGATTGTCATTTACCTTCACCTCCCTCTTCAGATAATTCATCTACACCACCAACACCAACACCACCAGCACCACAATTTTATCCTAAAGTATATCAACGTAGGATAGTCACTGATTCATCAAGTGTTGCTCCCCCATCATCGTCTACTTCAACAGATTTTGACAAACCGATGGCCCTTCGACGAGCTCCTTGTACATGCAACAATAAATATCGTATTTCTAACATTTGTTGTCTTACTCGTATAACCTTCGGCACACACTTTTGCTGTTTCTCTTGATTCAACCACTGTCCCTAAAAATCATGTGGCTGCCCTTAGTCATCCTGGGTGGAAATCTGCGATGGATGATGAGATGGAGGCCCTCCGCGAGAATCACACATGGGAATTAGTCGATCTGCCTCCTGGAAAAAATATTGTTGGGTGTCGTTGGGTCTTCTCCATTAAGCACATTCAGACGAAACTGTTGAACGCCTAAAAGCACGTCTAGTCGCCAAAGGGTACACCCAAACATTTGGGGTGGAATTCTTCGACACCTTCTCCCCTGTCACTTGCATTGCCTCAGTACACATATTGATATCTCTGGCAACTACCTTTGATTGGACTTTACACCAACTCGATATCAAGAATGCCTTCTTGCATGGTGATCTCTCTAAGGAAGTGTATATGCAGCAACCTCCCGGTTATGTTGCTGAGGGGGAGTATGGTACCAAAGTTTGTCGCCTAAGACGTTCTCTGTACGGCCTAAAGCAATCTCCCCGTGTTTGGTTCAATAAACTCAGTGGTGTTCTAGAACAATTGGGATTCCAGAGATCTGCAAGTGATCACTCACTGGTTTCCTCCAATTTCAACCAGGGACATGTCTTGGTTGCAGTCTATGTTGATGATATTTTGATCATTGGGAAATAATACACAAGGAATATCTGATTTGAAGAAGGCTCTCCAACTCAATTTTCATACTAAAGATTTGGGGAATCTTCGGTATTTCCTTGGCATTGAAGTCCTTAGATCCAAGCAAGGGATCAATCTGTCTCAAAGACGATATGTACTTGATCTATTGAAAGAGACAGGCATGACAGACTCAAAGCCGGTATCGACTCCAATGGACTACCATGTGAAGATGCCAAATGAGGGGGAGATCTATCCTGATGCTGAGAAGTATAGACAGATATTTGGAAAACTAATTTATTTAACTATTACACGATCAGATATATCCTATGCAGTTGGGGTTGTTAGTCAACACATGAGCACACCTCTTCAGGCTCATTGGGCTACTATACAACGCATACTGAACATAAATCAACGACTATTACAAGTTATGCTGATGCAGACTGGGCAGGTGATCCTTAAGATAGAAGATCTACCTCGGGATATTGTATCCTACTGGGTAATCACCCAGTTGCTTGGAGAAGTAAGAAACAAACAGTTGTTGCCCGATCAAGCACTGAAGCCGAGTGTCGTGCCATGGCACATGCATGTTGTGACTTGCAGCGGGTCCAATCCATTCTATTTGAATTTGGAATTCATATTCAACAACCAACATCACTGTATTGTGATAACTAGGCTGCCATTCATATTGCCAACAACTTGGTCTTCCATGAACGCACAAAACATGTTGAAGTTGATTGTCACTTTGTACGTGATCTTATCAAAGAAAAGAAGATTGTTACGCCCTATGTGAAGACGGGAGAGCAATTGGCGGATATCCTCACAAAACCACTACCTCCTAGCCTTTTTCAGTATATGAATAACAAGCTAGGATTATATGATGTATACTCTCCAGCTTGAGGGGGAGTGTTGAGATAATTAGTTAAGTGGTTATTGGGCTTGGCCCAATTAGATCCATATATCCCTGTAATCCTCTCTCCCTCTATAAATAGGAGAGGGGTCTTATTGTTTTATTAATTAAAGAGAACTCTTTCCTTTACGTGATTTCCTCACTTTTATCATGAGTTTACTCTTTTGGACACAAGATCTCAACACACTTTTTGACAACCAAATAAAGGAATTAGGTCATGGGATTTTACTAGGATGATCTACATACATAAATACACCTAATTATGCAATAATATCATATGTTGGTAATTTGGTATTTAGTGGGGGGTGCTCCTACGTGTGAGTGAAAAGATATAACATTGTCTTGATGGGGATTCCGATTAGGGTTAATTTCATAATAAGATGTAATGTTTGCATTTTATTACAAATGTATCATAATATTTTGGTAATTACAGAGTTGTTCATGGTTTAGCTACTTTAGTTTCAAATCTAGCCAATATTAACATCATGACCTTCTGCTTGCCCTCTTGCAGCCCATTAAAAAGCACATATGCATCCTGATACAGTTTGTGAATATTAGACTAGTTAATCAAAGGTTAACTTGCAAGATTCAAAGTGTTAATTAAAGGTTGACTATGTCATTCGAGTAATTAAGTAATCATGATACAATAAATTGAACGTTCTACGTATCTCAAGTCACATTGTAGGCAAGATTCAAAAGTAGCAAAGAATAAGTAGCTTGATAGTAATTAGCACTATCAAGAAACGTCCAAAAGTAGTAAATTACTGTTGAATCATTACTGTAGAATCGTTACTTGTGTTGGAATAAATAATTACTTGCTACTTATGAATAATTAACGACACCTAAAATGTTGGAAAAACAGACTTGAGAACTTTTTATGTTAATTATTCAGTAGTGATGTAATTATTCAGTAGTAATTAATGTATCTAGAGTAGACTACCAACAATGATTAATGAGACATATTAGCATTCTAAAGGAATCATAAATTGTTGGGTGAAACAGATGTATAATACATCTAATACATGATGTCTTATTAGGTTGTTGTTTGTTTATGGTAGATTGCAACAATATGGTGAGAGGCAGACTGAATTTTTAACAATATAATTACAGTTCCTGGTAAAAGTCATTACTTTTTGATGGCATAAGGCATAAGCAGTTGTATTTGGTAGCATTTAATATCAGTAATTAGTAGTACCGCTAAAAGGAATCGAGAGAGTATGGGTATCACTTACTGATTGTACAACAATCATTGTTGTATTGTCGGCCTAACAACTTTTCTAACAAAAGTGCACTTAAAGCGCCACCTAAGCGGGCTGCTTTAGCTGTCAAAGCGGGACAAAGCGGTCCAAAGCGGCCCAAAGTGGCCGCTTCACTGCAATTTGCTCAGTAGGCTGCTTCAACTATAATTCCTACGGAGCTACTTGGCTGACCGATTAAGCGGCCGCTTAAGCGCTAAGCAGACCACTTTTTTAAATCAATGTTTATAATCTTGATTCGCATATGACTGAATTCTAACTTCTAATTCTTGAACAACCTTGAAACCCATGGTCGGGTTGTCCGATGAATCCAAGATCGACTTGTGAATAAACTCCAGGGTATTATTGATTATATTATTAGTCTTTTCGATATTGGGCTGCTCGCGCAAGTGTGACTAGGGAAGGCGCAGAGTGGCTTGGTAGGCTGCTTCCAGACTCTTTTTTAAGGATCCCACATTGCGGTTCAAGTATTACTGATGATGCAGACCTGAATCGTGTCGTCTTCATCACTAGCATGTTTAGTGTATCGGAGGAGGGTTCTAGTCAACTCTGGTTGGGGCATTGTCAACAACTTTGTTTCTCATCATGTTGCTATTCTAGTTTGGAATGTAAGTGGGTTGAATAACGTCGACACCTTGCTATTGGCTATGAGTCATCATGTGCATCTAGTGGGCTAGCCTTGTGGTTGGAACCACTGGTTATGCAAAGCAGGCGGTGGTGGTGGCGGAACAACTCAACTTTGACTGCTCAACAGTGAGTGACACATGCAAGATTTGGATTATGGCCCATAATTCCTTCTCCTTCTCATTATCACTTTTGAAATTCAACACCTCATAGTCAAGGCTTTAAACCATGAGGATTCACTTCTCGTTCACCCCTATTGATTGGCCATTGACGTTACTAGTTTGATCGTTGTCACAAGCAGCTTCTGTGTCGGATGATCGCCTTCAACGACGCCGAAGCCTTGGAAGCGTGGGGTTAGGTCCTATTGATTGATTCACTGACTCCTGCTTTCTGCAATTCTAATCCACAGAAACACAAACATGACTGCATGTTTCTTCTACCAAGCAGACCAGGAAGCTGCTTTTTTGTAGTGGGCGTCGTTTCTAGTCCATGCAAGCTGTAGAGTTGCTTATGAAATGTTGAGGGTGACACCAAGGCTAGATTGAAGATAAATGACCTAGGACGTTGTGCCCATCTAGCAGAAATTGGACGAGGTTTCCGTTCTCTTTTCAGCATAAAAAATCCACACCTACTCACAATAGTTGCATCATATTCAGAACTAAATTCTCTTAAACTATCTCAATACCATAAACACTTTTTGCTAGGGGTCGTGCAATTTGCTGGATCCACACTTGCAAATTATTCCACGAACTTGGTGTAGAACAACAATGAGGAAGGAGAACAAGTAAACCACACTTGCAAATTATTCCACAAACTTGGTGTAGAACAACAATGAGGAAGGAGAACAAGTAAACAACCATGACTTTGTGAACGGTAAGGGAGGTTCCAATGTATCCAACAACCAGTGGTCAATGTAGTAGCAATTATCACAGCCTTAGAGTGGCTAGACGTTCTTGATCTGATATGAGAAAAGGGAGTTTGGGTGCTGAAGTTGGGCTTCCGTAGCACACAAAAAGGAATCACGGAGGGGATCGGTTGCAATGCGCGATTAATGAGGTATGTATAACGGCGTTAGTATTTGTTAGATATGCAAGGAAAGCGGTGGACTGTGTATGTATATGTATTCTTTTTGAAAGTAACCCTTTTGATTATGTAATGTAGACGTACATATTTCTACGAAGCATGTTATATCTTATATTTTGCATTCAATAAGTGGAGTCTCCTGCATTTTTAGATTTTACAATTTTATAATGAAATTACATATCAGAAATTTTAGTATTTGGGGTGTTGATTTCAATGTGTAGTAGCCGTTGAAATCAAAATTTATTGAAAATTTCACTTTCAACCAAAGTTTTATTCATGCATGAAATCATACGAGTCCCAAGGAGAATGCATCGGGAAGAAGATGGACAAAGAAGATTTATGAAATGTCAATTTGTCAAATCATATTCAATTTCTTGGGACAAGCCCTTAAGGATGGTATCTATAACCGAAGATGTGAAACTGTAGACCTATGATGGTTGCGTTAATTACCAAATAAAAATATAAAATTAAAACAAAATTATCAATACGTGCAACTAAGTACAACAATTTGATAAATCACTTAGTCCCTAGTAATGATTGTAAAGCTAAAACAAGTAGAATAATGTCGCATGCATTCTGAATCAACTCCCCTGACTTTCGATAGACGAGCCATTGGAGGTGAATCAGGTACATACACTACGTGGGTTCTTCCATTAGTGGCCGATGGTAGGACAAATGGATTAGGTGTCATCGGGCGACCAAAGTCGGGGTATTGTCAACTTCAAGTAGGTAGTAGGGTGAATTAGTGGTACTTGTTTTCTCCTTGGAGCATTTGCAAGTGTCGGGGACACAAGGGTGATGGTGTAGGCATCTTCATTTGGAGAGAGATTAATGTTGTCATGACACATGATGGGTGGGGCTATCGACAAGCGACAAGGTAGGGTTGATGCAACCATTCTGCAACCATTCTGCTAAGAGTATGCATTGGCTGCAAAGAAGCTTGTTCATCAACTGGAAAAAAATCGATGTTGTCATGGCACGTGATGATTGGGGCCATCAATGAGCGACATGGTGCAGGGTTGATGCCACCATCTGCTAAAAGAAGCATAGAGTATGCATTGGCATCTTGTCAATGCTGCGAGGATCACTAGCACCATCAGCTGCTGGTGGCTGCAAAGAAGCTTGCTTGTCCGCATCAGTTCTTAGAACACAATGAGGGAGCACATTTTCATCGTCGTCCTCATCGTTGCGAGGCTCGTTGGAAAGGAGTGCATCCCCAGACACGTCATCTTCAAGCATAATGTCATACACAGGATCAATGTGATCCTCCTTGGTATGGGTGGCTGTAGTCAGGACATGGTTGGATTATGAAGTAGGCTGAATTCTGATGCTATGCAAGTATTGATCAAGGAGCTGGGTAACTGCTGGAACTTTTTATCAGGACACACGTTAGTGCCATCTCAGTTGGGCCTAGATAGGTGAAAATAACATGCTGCATTGGGCATGGCATTCTGGTGTGACAGGGAGAAGGGTCAGAAGCAAGCTGGTCATGAGAGAAAGGGCCCTAACGGTCTTGTGTGAGTGTTCTTGGGAAAGAAAGATAAAAATTTAAAATATACTCATGTAGAATTGTGAGGATGGGAACAAGAGAAAAAAAGGAGCAGGCCGGGGTGAGAAAGCAGCGGCTGGGGTAGCTGGTTTGCTGGGGGTGGGGAGCTGCAAGGGATCAAGATGGGGTGTTGGCGTCAGGATAAGGAGGCAACGGGTTAGTAGTGGACTACCGTTCTAAGCGGGTACCTTTGCCAGATCTGTTTAGATAGGCGCCCAAGGCCTGTTTGAGCCAGTGGGCTGGACTGCTTAAGTGGCCGCGCAGCTCATTTTTGAAAACGTTGTAGATACCCCACAGGTATGAATTTACCCATATTTTGTGTGGTCATATAACTCGCATACCATTTTCCAATGGTACATATTACCTCTTGATAGTCTGATTGAGCTCACTGGAGGTCCCCTCCGTAGAATGGAATTTGTTTAATCTTCTTCCGCCATTCTGTCATTCCTTTTTCTTGGTTTAAGACAACTGATACATGATTGGGTCTCTCCACTGTCTCTCTGTCCAGTTACATTTTTATATTATTTTGATTGATTCTCCATTGAAAAATTGTGCTATTTTTCTTTCAGTAATGCAAGTGATGCTTTGGACAAATTGCGATTCTTAAGTGTGACTGATCCTTCTCTTCTTGGGGATGCTGGTGAACTAGAAATACGAATCAAACCTGATCTGGAAAATGGGACTATTACCATCACGTAAACTCTTTTGCTCTTGTTCATCTGGCACTATGCAACTACTTTCCTTTTTGACGAAAAACAATATGATTTAAGTTTGATGAGGCTTTTTACCACAGGGATTCTGGAATAGGAATGACAAGAGAAGAGCTTATTGATTGCCTTGGAACTATTGCTCAGAGTGGAACTTCAAAATTTCTGAAAGCACTTAAGGTACATCCTTTGATTGTATTTTTATACTTTTTCCGCTTCTGTGGCTTATTCAATCCAAATCTATTCAGGAAAACAAGGACGTTGGAGCTGACAATGGTTTGATTGGTCAATTCGGTGTTGGCTTTTACTCAGCTTTCCTTGTTGCAGAAAAAGTATAATCTCACCCTTGCACAATTTAAAAAAAAATATGTTTCTGGAATTGTTGTGATTGATGTCATTGGATTCTGGATTAAATTCTTTAATAATTCAGGTAGCAGTCTCAACAAAGAGTCCAAAATCTGACAAGCAATATGTTTGGGAAGCAGTAGCTGACAATAGCTCCTACACAATTAAAGAGGAATCTGATCCTGCAAAAATGCTTCGGCGTGGAACAGAGATTACACTTTACTTAAGAGTATGAAAGTTTATGCAGTTTCATGTTTATTATGCAAATTCTTCATATTTTTCATATGTTTCTAATTTGTTTCTCTTGCAGCCGGATGACAAGTTTGAATACGCAGATCCAACTAAGATTCAGGCATTAGTGAAGAATTACTCGCAATTTGTATCTTTCCCTATATTTACATGGCAAGAAAAATCGAGGACTGTAGAGGTTTGTGTCTGTTTGTCTTACTTGATAATTCTTTGCTGTCTTGTACTCCGGTTCTTACAGGGTTGCTTTATTCATAAAAAAATAGGTAGAAGAGGAGGAAGAAAGTAAAGAGGGTGAAGAACAGACAGAGGTTTGTGTAATACCGCAACTTATCTTAAAGATTTGTGTCGGTCTCTTGTATAAATTGATTATTTACAGGGTGAGAAAAAGAAGAAAAAGAAATCAGTGACAGAAAAATACTGGGACTGGGAGTTGGCAAATGAAACGAAGCCTATTTGGGTTTGTCCCTTTTCCTTCTACATTTCACGAAGTTCATGATAATTCTACAGGAAGTAAATTTGTTGTACATTTAAGGACTACTGATCCATCTCTTGATTTAAACTTTGTTTTTCTGAAATGACTAATTAACCTTTTTGGCTCATGTAATTGATCCCAAGTGTCTTACTGGTACTAATCTGAGCTCTGTAACCTAAATTTGTAAGCTTATCTCTCCAGAGTGATTCTGGAAATGTTGTGGTTTTCTATTTTCGTGAAATGTAATTGTCAATCCTGATCTAGATGATAAATGAATTGTTCTCTGCTCTGGGCCTGTTTGACCAAAATTTAGGATTTCCTAGAGCCTAGCAGTGTAAAGCAGGCGTCTTTAAGAACGGATTCCTATCGTTACTTTGAAGAAGTGATAGTCTTCTATTGATGTTGGCAAATTAAATGCGGTGCATACTGCAAATTGTAACTTTTTTTTCAAACAGATGCGTAGCCCAAAAGAGGTGGAGACAGAAGAGTACAACGAGTTCTACAAGAAGACCTTCAATGACTTCTTGGATCCTCTTGGACATGCCCATTTCACAACAGAGGTGTGCAATGTTCCTTTCTCAGGGATGTAGCCTATAGCTGGTATCTCTTACCTTTATTGACTATTTAATCTAAATTAGGGGGAGGTGGAATTCCGAAGCGTTCTTTACATTCCTGGAATGGCACCGCTAAACAACGAGGACATTGTTAACCCGAAGACAAAGAATATACGGTTATATGTGAAACGTGTTTTCATTTCTGATGACTTTGATGGGGAGCTGGTAAGCATCATATATGATGCATGACTTTGTTTGGGGGTATTACCACGCTATATATTATAATGACATATTCCATATGGCATGTTTTTGGCAGTTCCCTCGTTATTTAAGCTTTGTGAAGGGGGTGGTCGACTCCAATGATTTGCCTCTTAATGTCTCTCGTGAGATCCTTCAAGAAAGTCGAATTGTAAGTGTGTGCTTTACAAGTGTGTTTTTATGTATGATATTCCATTTTGAGTTTAAAGCTAGGCACCTCTTTGTTTGTATAACCTCACCTGTTTGCTGCAGGTAAGAATCATGCGCAAGAGACTTGTGAGGAAGACTTTTGATATGATTGAGGATATCTCCAAGAGTGAAAACAAAGAGGTAACATGGGAAGTGCCGCATATAGAACTGATAATGGTGCTTCACCAAATAATTTCTGATTACCATTGGCGCTGATCATCTAAGTTCTTTTCCAGGATTACAAGAAATTCTGGGAGAACTTTGGTAAGCTCATAAAACTCGGCTGTATTGAAGATCAAGGGAACCACAAGCGTCTCAGTCCTTTGTTACGGTTTCACTCCTCAAAAAGTGAGGACGAGATGATAAGCCTGGATGATTACCTTGATAACATGTCTGAAAGTCAGAAAGGCATCTATTATCTAGCAAGTGACAGCTTGAAAAGTGCAAAGTCTGCCCCTTTCTTAGAGAAGTTGGTCCAGAAGGACATTGAAGTACGACAGTACAACTGTTCGAGTTAGATTTTATTTAATATATGTAGGATAAGCTTTATTGTTTGCATAGGTTGTTTATAAATGCTGTGCACACGTTCTACTCTTGGTACAACTTGCCTTTTTCCTGAGAGCTTTTACTGCACAGATCGGTGGTTCCTGAGATCCATTTTTATTTTGCAGGTGCTGTACCTAGTTGAACCTATTGATGAAGTTGCTATTCAGAATCTGCAGACCTACAAAGAAAAGAAGTTTGTTGACATCAGTAAGGAAGATTTGGAACTAGGTTAGTAAGTTGTTCTGGTTTTAGTTGGTGTACCAGTCAGGATAGTACGTTGCATCTTCTCCTCATTTATTTGAATGGTTCTCTATTTGGAAAACGTAATTCAGGTGATGAAGATGAGGTGAAAGAAAGGGAGGACAAGCAAGAATTCAACCTTCTGTGTGATTGGATAAAGCAATCTCTTGGTGATAGAGTTGCTAAAGTCCAAATATCAAATAGATTAAGTTCATCACCTTGTGTTCTCGTTTCTGGCAAGTTTGGATGGTCTGCTAACATGGAAAGGCAAGTTGTTTCCACCTTTACAATCCTGTTGACAGTCAAGCTGTCATACATGCGTTTTGCGTTTCTTTTGACTTCATGTTATATGGGAAATATCCCTAAATCAATTGTAATCGATGCTGCTTGCAGGCTCATGAAAGCACAGACCCTTGGGGACACATCAAGCTTGGAGTTCATGAGAGGGAGGAGAATATTAGAGATCAACCCAGATCATCCTATCATCAAAGATTTAAACGTAAGAGACTGTTCAGAATCGGTTCTTATATCGAATATGCTGAGAAGTGTCTCCGCAGCTCCCTCTTGAGTCTTGAGTTTTACCAGGACTGAAAAGTGAAACGCTACCGTCTTTTACTCTGATATAAAGCTATTGGCTAGTTTGTAAATATAACCTAAATCTTACAGCATACTAGACCCTGTTGGGGGTGAACTTCTGATAGGAGGTTGTCCAACACTGTCAGATTTGACTTACTAATTAATGGGTTATTCAGCAGAACTACAAAGTTCCAGCAAAATTGGGTCTACGAGTCTACATAATATGACACTCGGAGGGGTTGTGAATGGGTGGATTTCGGGGGTGAATTCTATGATTTGCTTGGTAATTGATCATTTGTTCTTGCAGGCTGCTTGCAAGAATGAACCAGAAAGCACTGAGGCGAAAAGGGCAGTTGATTTGTTGTATGACACTGCTCTTATATCTAGTGGATACACAGTAAGTTCTTCTCTTTAACCTAGTAAGCAGTTTTACGTGTTAACTAGTCGCCCAATACCATCGTCCTTACTACTGTTCCTTGTGTAACGCAGCCCGATAGTCCTGCTGAGCTGGGAGGGAAGATATATGAGATGATGGCCATTGCTCTAGGTGGAAGATGGGGCAGGTCAGATGCTCAAGAAGCTGATTTGAATGGCGACCAAGACTCTGCAGAGACTACGGAGGCTGAAGTAGTGGAGCCAACGGAGGTCAGATCAGAGGATGACCCGTGGAATTAGATTTCCTGTTGCCGGGACATATAATTTTTTGTTTGTTTAGATGATTAGTTTTCATAAAAAGTAGCGATGTTCAGTGATGATTTAGAGAGGTGAAGAGTTTTGGTCATGGCCCTACGACGAAGAGTTCGGTAGGAATTGTAGGTGGAGTCAGCTATTTCTGTACACACCAAACTAGAAGCAGCCTGACAGATTTTATAGCGTTTTACAAGCCTTCATTGTTCCTTTTGATATCTGTTGGTTTATCCTTGATACTTTTGTAAGTACTTTTTCTTTTTAAAATATGGGATAATTCTGGTTAGCCATCTTTGTAATTGCCCTTGGAAAAAACACTACGTTGGGTATGCCCTAAGATGCGAGGGAAGCTTGAGATGTTCTTCCTGAAGAAAGAACGCCCACCGTCCAATCTATGGTCTTGGTACGTTGAGGAGACAATATGCATAGGTATTGTGTTGATAGAATATGCAAAGGTGGATTGGAAGGGTGTTTGCAAGGCAGCCAGTTTAATTAATAGATACTAAAGCCTTCCATGGGATAGCCGACGAGTTGTCCTGGTTCCTGAGTTGATGGTGTGGCTGTACATTTAGCGGTCATAGATGGACTAATTGGTCTGGTCCAGTTTTGGAGTGGATATAACTTTGGCGCAGTCTTTGGTGGTGGTAGTCTTTGTCGTTCGTAATTCGCTCTGACAGGGCGCAACCTGCTGTAAACTGGTGAGGACTCGAAACTTTTATTCGAATACATGTGTGTGTGTGTGTATCTATCTGATTCAAATATCTAAGGAGGGGTTTTAAATAATTCTAGATGTGTGACGTTGCTAGATGATAGTTGGATCGTAATTCGTATGCAGTGATAAATTGAAACTGGGTACTGTATGTGTGCATATTCTTGTTTTCGGTGGCAAATAAGCCATGGTGCTTCGCAGCAGGAATTATTTCTTCCGATTCCTCACAATCGTCGCTTATCCATAGTTTTTCTTAACGTTAGATGGTGATATTTCTATTACTCTTAGCATTTTCCACAACCTTGTGCCATCAACTTTTCTGGGAGCGTCGTGGATCTTGAAGAAGGTTTTTATGTTGTGCAATTGTCGAATCAAGTAGATTATGATACAGTTCTTACTGAGAGACCGTGGACTGTGTTTGGAGCTTATCTAACAGTTGGACCATGGGAGTAGGGTTTGATCCTTTTGACAAAGAATATAATTCGGCTGTGGTTTGGTTGAGGACCATTGGAACTGTATGAGGAAACTGTATTGCACGGGATCGGAAATACTTTCGGGAAAACCATGAAAGTTGAACACCAAAGAGCAGCAGAGAGGCAAATTTGCAAGAGTAGCTGTATAGGTGAATCTGAATAACCCTCTCGAAGCAAGAATTTGTATTGAAGGAAAGGAGTACACCATAATGTATGAGAATATACCGCGAGTTTGGATTAGCCACGAGTTCATAAATTGTCCACTGAAGTCACAGGCCACGGAGGATGATATGGAGCACGCAGGGGGAAAGATGAGGCGAAAACATTGAGGAATAACAAGAAACTCAAGGTGACAATGGAAAAGGAACAACATACTTCCCCGCGGAGACGATAAAGAATTGTTTCTAAATGGAAGAAGGAAGTTTTCGGCAAGGGGGAGACAAATTAGTGATAATATCATTATTGCACAAGAGGTCATAGATTCCATGAGGAAGAGGAGGTCTGGGAAGGGTTTAATGGCTATCAAAGTTGATCTTGAGAAAGCCTATGGTAAACTTAGCTGGCAGTTCATTGAAGAAACTCTCGTTGACATTGGCCTTCCTCACAAGCTCATCAATCTCATTATGTCAACTCTACATTGACTTGTAAGATTCTTTGGAATGAAAGTACTACAGTGGAGATTCAACCAAACAGAGGTGTGAGCCAAGGAGATCCGTTGGCTCCATATATTTTTATTCTTTGAATGGAGATGTTATCCCAACTCATTGAGAATTTTACCGAACAAGGAAGATGGAAACCTATTTCCATATCTAGAGGAGGTCCCAAAATCTCTCACTTTTTTTTTTGCTGATGACATTATGTTGTTTGCTGAAGCTTCTACAACTCAATTGGAGCATATTATTGATTTGTATGTCGCGCTTTGGGAGGTGTTCTGGACAGATTGTCTAAAGAAAAGTCTTGCATATACTTCTTTGCTAAAGTCAGTTCCGCTATGAGAAAAAGTATTAGAGAAATGGCTGATCTTAAGGTTACTAATGATTTGGGAAAATATCTTGGAGTCCCACATCCATTCTAGAGTCAATGAAAAGTACATATGCTTTTCTAACTGACAAGTTCAAAAGTCAGCAAGTGGAAAACCAAGCACCTTTCTTGGCTGGTCGTATAACCATGGCTAAGAGTGCTCTCTGCTCCACACCTTACTATGCGATGCAAGCTGCTAAACTGCCTCAGTCGGTTTGTAGTGATATTGACATAATAACCAGGAAGTTCATATGGGGCAACACGGACGAGCAAAGGAAGATCCATTTAGTTAATTGGGACATTATGTGCCTTCCTAAAGGTAAATGAGGACTGGGAATAAGAGCAGCTAAGGAAATGAGCACAACTTTTATCATGAAGGTAGGTTGGAGGCTCTTGACTGAACCATGTACTTTATGGGCTAAGAGTGATGAGAGGAAATACTACCATAATTTTAAAAACTGGATGGAAGCTGATGGAAAAAAGGGATCAACCTTATGGAATTCTATTTGGGGTCTGAAGGATGAAGGGCCTTCTCTGGAGTGTAGGTAAATGGAATTTCATTAAGTTTTGGAGTGATCCTTGGGTAGAGCATGGTAGTTGCCTCATGGACCATTACCTGGGCAATGCTAATGATATTGATCATCTACAACTCATTAATCAATTTGTAAGGGAAGATGGATCTTGGGATTGGTCTAAGTTTAGTGATAAACTTTCTGCCTCGAACCTCCTCAAGATATCTGGTATCCTGCCTCCTAGTAATCTGCTAAAGGATGATGAACTATGCTGGGCCTTGACTAATGATGGGTGTTATACCACAAGTTCAGTTTACACTGAGATTATCCATAATTGTGATCACATCTCGTCGGTTAAGATATGGAACCACATTTGGAACTGGTGAGGTCCGGAGAGAATTAAGGCCTTCATGTGGTCTGCTTCATCAGAAAATTCTGACAAATAAGGAACGTAAAAGGTGGCACTTAAGTCCTGATGATATTTTCCCAATCTATTTGCATGAGGTGGAGGATACTATTCACGTTGTCAGCGATTGTGAGGAGGCCAACAAAGTGTGGAAGAGTCTGAATGCGGAGGAATACCACATCGATTTCTTCAAATGTGACATTACTATTTGGATTACCATTAACATAAAACACACCAAGGAGAACTGGTCTATTATCTTTGGTGTGACATTATGGAGGTTATGGTGCAACCGCAACAACCGGGTTTTTCAAGAAGTTAGACAAGATACAAACCAACTGTTGGGGATCATTAAAAACAGAGTAAAGGATATCATTACTGCGAGTGAGTTGGAGGTCAAGACTAAACGGGCTTAGTCTGTTCTTATGATTGGATGGAATCCTCCCCGGGACCAATGGATTAAGGTCCATGTTAACGGAATTTTCAATAGGACCAGTCAACTTGCTGCAGCAGCAAGTCTTATAAGAAACCACAATGATGAATGGATTGAAGGCTTCATTCTCAACATTTGAAAATGTTCGGTCTCGAAGGCTAAACTGTGAAGTATCATTGAGGGGATTAACATGGATTGGAGACAAAGATTCAGAAGAGTGATCATTGAGACAAATTCCAAAATTGCAACTGAGGCGATTAATGGGATTAAAAATCTTCACAATGATTGCAAACCTTTGCACGTTTATTAGAAATCACATCTGTAGTGATTGGATCATCCAAATCAATCACATATATAGAGAAGCCAATCGTTATGCTGACGAACTGACCAAGACCGCTCAAAGTGCTAACCTTAGCCTGCTTATTCTAAAAGAGCCCCCTCCTGAAATTTCTGAAATCCTTACTATGGATGTGGCGGGCGTCAAAACAAAACGTATTGTCACTGAAACTGCTGCTTAACCAGGCTGCTGAAGTTTTTTCTCTCTGTTTAATTGTTTTTGAGATCGTTAGCTAAATATGTAAGACTTTATTTACCTGCAAGGAGAGGGCGAGATGAATAAGAGACCTCTCGACTTTCCTTAAAAAAGAACTTTTCTGGGAGCGATCTTACCTTAATATGATGACTTTCCATTTCAAGAGCTGTTGTAGCCAATGTTTACAAAATTCTAGAAACATGTCGAAAGGAAAAGGGAACAAAAGAGTTCATTGCTATTAAACCATTTGACCTTGTCTACTGTTTCCTTCCTGTATAGTTGCTTGAATCTTTCGTCTTGAGTCCCGAAAGGGAGCACCCAAACCTGTTCTGCCCTCTTGCAGTATGATTGATGCATGCAAACACGTCCCGTCCTCCTTGATTGATGCACCGCCAATTTACCTCTTCAGCCCCACGACTGGTGGTTTCCATTTTGCCGGTGTAGGTATGAGAGCCTGCATGGTAAAGAGCTCGTCCCCAATTGGAAAAGCTAGTAATCCCAGATAATGCTGATATAGTTACGTTTCATGATGGTGATGTACCTGTTCTCCCCAAGAGAGGCAATATTGTTCCTCACAGTCAATGCAGCCCATATTTACCGGCTCCGCTTCTTGTTCTGAAAGATTGATCCTGTAGTACTTCAAAATTACTGTCAGTGTTTCATATGGTAGGTCATCAATGGTTAAACTCAAACTGGTAATGGACCATGCTTCCTCCGCCAGCTTGCGACTGGAAAGGTACGTGTTACTGATTCGTATTGTGCATCACAGATCAGGCATTTTGTGTCTGCGGTACAATGACGATCGTATAACCTAATATTCTGGGTAGCCAGACATCCTGGCTGCACACCGCACAAAGTGGTAAAACTTTCAGCGACTGTAAAAGTGTGAAACTTTTAGCGGCCGCTGAGATTTTCCACCTAAGTTTTGGTGACGTTCATGCTTACTGGAAGAGTTAAATTTATGTGACGCTCACTCTTGCTGACGCGCATTTTGACACAATGGGGAAATCACCCCACAGCCACCTGTCAGCCTTTTGCCACCCACCTACCAACGTGTCAGATTTTTTTTTTTTTTTTGCTTTTTTGTTTGTTTTGCATTAGAAGATTTTTTTTGATGAAATAAAATACATTATACTCCTTATAAAAAATACATTCCAATAGGACCAATATTGACATATTTTTATATGAAAAAAGAAGAGGAAAATATGGAGGGAATAAAAGGAGAGAGGAGGGAAGTAAAAAAAAGAGATAAAATTGATGAATATGAAAAGGAAAAGAGGGAAGTAAGGAAGAATGTAAATGAAGAAGAGGAGGGAAGCAATGAATTTTTGCTTGAATACGCCCACAATAGACCTCAATACACGTATTTTTACTAAATGTGCATACTATTTACTTCAATGCACCCATTTTTACTTGAATGCACCCACTATATCCTGAATGCGCCTACTATTGCGTTAATACACTCATTTTTGTTTGAATGTGTCCACCATTACTTGAATATGTTCACTATTACTTCAATTGCACCGACTTTTACATGAATGCACCCACTATTATTCTGAATGCGCCCACTTTTACTTGAGTGCGCCCACTACAGCTCAATGCGCCCACTTTTACGTGAATGCGTAAATTATTAGCCTGAATGCGCCTATTTTTGCTTGAATGCGCCTACTATAGCCTCAGTGCGCCCAATTTTGTGAGAATGCATCCATTATTGTACTGAATGCGCCTTCTTTTACTTGAATGTGCCTAATGCAACTCTTAATGTGCCCACTATTGTTTGAATGCGACCACTGTTTGAATGCACCACTATTGTTTGAATGCATCCACTTTTGTTTGAATGCACACACTATTGTCCAAAATGTGCCCAATATTGCTTGAATGCACCCACTTTTGTTTGAATGCGTCCATTATTGTCCAAAATAGCCCCACTATTGCTTGAATGCACCCACTAGAATGCCCACTATTGTTTGAATGCGCCCACTGGTTGAATGCACCACTATTATTTGAATGCGTCTACTTTTGCTTGAATGCACACACTATTGTCCAAAACAGTGTTCAGAAAAACGCTATTCGGTGTACGGACGGACGGGGCACTGAATAGAGTATATGCGGTATGCGGGAGTATATGCGGTTTTGGATTTTTTAATAAATTAATATATCTATGTATATTTATATATCAGTCATATAGAATTATATATCACATTGAACAATTACATACAAGGACAACATAGAATGATTAATTAGAAGAAAGGGAGCAGCAATATCATATAAATATTTAATTAGAAACAACAAAAATATCATATAAATTTCATTTCTTCAATTCCATATATGTGTGTTTGGAAAAGCGGTGATTAAGCGGCCGCATAAGCAGATAATCGTCCGCATAATCGGGCCTGGACCGATTATTGGTCCGCTTTGACATATGCGGTGCGGTCCCCTGTCCGAACCGCTTAAGCGGCCACATATGCGGCCGCGCAGACCGATTTCCTGAACACTGGTCCAAAATGTGCCCAATATTGCTTGAATGCACCCACTTTTATTTGAATGCGCCCATTATTATCCAAAATAGCCCCACTATTGCTTGAATGCACCTACTAGAATCCTCTTGCGCACATTACTTGAATGCGTCCAATTTGCTAATGCGCCTACTACAACCCTCAATGCATCCAATTTTGCTAGAATACAACCACTATTACTTGAATGCACTCACTATTGCATGAAAGCACCCACAATTGCTTCAATACGCCAACTTTTATTTGAATGCTCTCACTATTGTCCTCAATGCACCCACTTTTAATGGAATGCACCACGATTATCTTCAATGCACCCGCTATTGTCCTTAATGCGTCTGCTTTTGATTGAATTCGCCCACTACATCACCAACTACTCCCACTACTTCCCTCCTCACTTCTTTCCTATCCTCTCTTCACTTCCTTCCTATTTTTACTTCTCACATGTATTTTTTTCATTTGTTTTCTCACTTCTCTTACTTCCCTCCTCATACTGATGTGTATTGCTTTCTAAAAAATATGATAATATTGGTTTTGTTGAAATGCAATTTTATAACAAATCCAACAATTTTTATTTCATCAAAAAGTTCATTACGGATAAAAAATTATACAAAATAAAATTTACTTTTTATTTCCTCTTAATATACATGTATATTATTTTCTCAAAAGTATGTTAACATTGGTCTTATTGGAATGTATTTTTTACAAAAAATCCAAAAGTTTTTATTTCGTAAAAAAATTTCATTGTAGATCAAAAGTTATACACAAAACAAATTTTCCTTTGTATTTCTCTCTTAATCACACTCTATAGACCTATCAAAACACTCCACTTGTCCCCTTTATCTACCCCATGCCAACTCACCCCCAAACCACTCATCTGTCTAAAACCACCCGCCCTGAGCCTCGTGCGCTAGGAAACCACCCACAGGGGACACATGAAATGAGCGTCCCCCTGCAGAGCACGTCACATACACATTTTTCTTACCAAACCACCTAGCCAAACCAATTGTCCCTCACCTGTCAGCGATCATATCTTCTGCTATCTTTGACCCCCCACTTACCCCACCTCTCCTACCACCTTCCCTACTGTTGCCGTGTTTTCTATTTTTTTAGAAAGAGAAAGAAAAGAGGGGGATGTGAGGAGAGAGAAGAGGGAAGTGAGGAAGAAAGTAGAGAACAAATACGACATGTCGAAATGGTAAAGGCGGGCGTTACAATAACAAAATTAGGCGTCAAATGATCAACAATGGGTACCTTTTCTTAATCAACAACAACTAACACATAAAATGATGCCGCAAAATTAATGAACTTATCAGTGCCCAATATCACATAAAATGACGTCTATGAATGAGTAAGTACACCCAAACACGAGTAATTGACACTAAAACAAGTTATTGGCGCACAAAACTTAATGAACTTTATCAATGCCTAGTGACACATGAAGTGGCATCTACTGATGGATAAGTGCATCCAAACATGTGTAATTGACATCCAAAACAAGTTAACAACGCCCAAAATTTAATTAACACCCAATTATGCTTGAAATGACGCCAAATGAATGTATAACTAAGCCTAAAAGTGAAAAATTGACACTTAAAACAAGATAACAACACTCAAAACTTAATGAACTTACTCAACATCCAGTAGCACATAAAATGACGTCAATGAATGAATAAGTGCACCCAAATATGAGTAATTGACATCCAAAATAAGTTATTGGCGCTCAAAACTTAATCAAAGTCTAGCGGCACATGAAATGGCGCACAATGATGGGTAAGTGCGCCCCAACATGAGTAGTTGACACCTAAAATAATTTAATGCCGCCTAAAATTTAATCAATTTCCAATAGTGCATGAAATGACACCCAATGAATGGGTAACTACACCAAAAAATGGGTGATTGACATCTAAAACAAGACAATGACACACGGACTTAATGAACTTAGTAATATCTAGTAACTCATTTCTGAGTAAGTGCACCCAAACATGAGTAATTGACACCCAAAATAAGTTATTGGTGCCCAAATTTGATGAACTTAATCAACGACTAGTGGCACATAAAATAACACCTAGTGATGGAATAAGTACGCCCAAACATGGATAATTGACACCCGAAACAAGTTGATAACGCCTAAAACTTTATCAATGCCCAATAGTGCATGAAATGACGCCTAATGAATATATAACTGCGTCTAAAAAAGGATAATTGACACTTAAAATAAGATAACACTCAAAACTTATTGAACTTAATTAACGTCCACTAGCACATGAAATGTCACCAATGAATGAGAAAATATGCTCAAACATGAGTAGTTGACACCCAAAATAAGTTATTGACACCCAAAAATTACTTAACTTAATCAAAGCCCAGTGACACATAAAATGACACCCTTTGAATGAGTAAGTGTACCAAACATGAGTAACTGATACCCAAACAAGATAATGACACTCAAAACTTAATGAACTTAATGGACGTCCAATGGCTTCCCACATATCTTTTCTTTTATATATTTATCACCAATATACAATAATCATTTTTATATTTTGTCTCAAAACTTATCGATATTAGTCTTATTAAAATGCATTTTTTTGTAAAGAATCTAACATTTTTTATTTCGTTAAAAAATTCAACACAGAATAAAAGTTACAAACAAAATAAAACTTTTTTCTCATCACATCATATGCACCTGCCACCCAATGATGCTCATGTTTGTGTTGTGTAACATTTTTTTATCAAAAGTAGATCAATATTTGTCTTGTTGGAAAGTATTTTTTATAAGGAGTCCAATGATTTTTTTCATCAAAAAGTTCATCATTGATTAAAAGTTATATGCAAAATAAGTTTCTCTCTCACCCAATAAATACCCTCCACATTAGCCGAAAATACCCTCCACATTAGCCAAAAATACCCTGACATTCTAGTGCCACCTCACGTCTGCCAGCCTGGAAAAACAACCTTCTAAAAAGGTAAAACTTCTCAATTCTCCGAAACCACCTTTTCCCCTGGGCGTAACCAACACGTGACGAGTTTTTGCGCTTGATGGAATCATGCTGAGGCCGTTCGCCCCCACCTTTTGTGAATCCCAATATATGTAAGGTGTAACCGTTTATAATTCTGAAACCAACTGAGGCATGGAGAAAGAACTTTGTGTTGTGGAACCATGAATGAGCAACCCCAACATTAGAAAGGGGCATCATCAAGCCCATTTCCACTACCGCCGTATGCCGTACACAGTGTGATTCTGCGTCGTGGATCCGTGTTGAGTGAGATATGGGTTTTCAACACATGCTGAAAACCAATCCCAACCGTTCAACCCTTAAACCTTCGTAGAGATCCGCGTGTATAGTGAAACACACGTACACACAGATCTCCAAGCGGATTTTTGGGGCTGAACGGTTGGGATGTTTTCAATAGGTGCTGAAAATCTTCTTTTGAGCACCGGATCCCAACTGTTGATTCTAAAGCGCACACATTTATTCTGAAACCTTTGGCCTAATCATTTATTTGCATATAACCACTGGTACTTTAGAAGTCGGTACGGTTCTACATGGGATGATTTTAAATCATGTTTATCTATTAATGCAACTACTAGATAAAATGCATGACTGCATCTTTCCTCAAATAATATATAACCTATAATTTATGTATAAATACATGTACTCAGGAAAAGGTGACCAAATGGCTCTTTGTTCTACATTCCTTCTACTTTCCCTCCAAACGTTCTGTGTATTTTCAACTTACACTATGTTTGATACGTGGAAAATAAAAGGAAAGGAAAGGGCAAAGTAGGGGAAGCGAGGGGAGGAGAGGGAAGGGGACACTATGTTTTGGTTAGAATAGAAAGGGGAAGGGAAGGAAAATAAAAAATAATTAAATAACAAGAGATTACGACTATGATGCAAAAAGCAATCTCCCTAAATTGACTATTGATGCCTTTTACAATCTCGATTTTGATATGATGAGCATGGACCTAAATCATGCACCTATTTTCAAATTATATCTTGATCATGAAAGAAAGAGAATATAATTATGACCTCGGTCTTGAAAATTCTTGAACTAGTTGCCCTATTATGATCTTGAATTTTGATCTTATGACCTTGTAGAATACAGTTTGATCATTGATACTCTTCCTATTTGAATAAGCTCAATGGATAATGAATAATGTAGGTAATGTACTAGATTAGGATGGTAGTTGACTCATGACTCCCCTAACCTAAGTCACATCCCTATTATGACTACCTCTAAGTTTTCACCTTGTTGATTATTTAGAGTTTGGAAAGGTATCTCCTTTCACCCAATTTGGATTGGTTGACCTAAGCCTAATAGGTTAAACACATGGTTGATACTCGATCTTGAATATTGATAATGACCTGGATATATGACAATGTTGACTATATCTTGTGGTTGACTCCCTAGATAAACCTAGGTCTAGATCATTCATCAAACTTGATAATGAAATCTTGAAAATATTGCTCAAATACTGCTCGATTGTTGTATATAGATGAACGATCACCCCTAAGGTCTAAGGTGGGAATTTAGACCCTAGCTCCAAATTTTGACCTATGATGTTTAAAAATCTCGACTCTTGATATTGATTAATAGGATTGTCACTCACAATTATCAATATGAATAATGATACAAATCCTATGTTCACATTATTTGGATCTAGATATCACCCTAAATATATGACTAATGGCTTCGAAATCCCAAATCTTGATTTTTTTTGAAATGATGACTGTTTTGACTCTCTCGATTTTTGACTTATGGTTTAGCACTCATTAGGACTAGGGTGGGACCTCCCATTGATATTAAACTCAAAAAGCATGATATTGAAAGTATGATGTTGTCTCGAAATTGTTGAAATATGAAATCTCAAATCATGGGTGTATAACCCCACCTAGGCCAATGTAGAAGCTAGGACCCTAAGATATTGGGATTGAAAGTCACCTTATACACTTGATTTAAGAACTCTATTTGTTTGACCTAAAATATGATCTCCCCAAATTTGTGATCAATAGGATGCTTTCCATATTTGTGACTCATATGATGACTTTGAACAACATATGCATTGACCTTGATACTCAATTGCTCGTTGATGGAATGATGTTAGTACCAAGTTGGTTATGATATGGAACATGGAATCCCAATTATGATTATTGGACTATTTGAACTTTGAGGACATGATTTTGATTATATAGTTGAGAAATGTTCTAGTATTTAAGGATATGATCTGGATTTTGGATAATCCAAATTTTGAAGATATTTTTGAATTTTGGGGACCAAATTCCTTTTTAAGGAGGGAAGGATGTGACAAAGTGAAATTTAGCATTATTATGAATTAATTCCAATTTTACCCTCATTTTGTTTACTCTTGACCCCAATATATTTTTCTTAGCTTCTAAATCAATATTGTTACTCAAATTCAAAATATGGTGATCAATGAGAACTTTATACACGTTATAACACCACAAATTGGATTCATTCATCACTTCAACCAAAGAAGCAAATTGATCCGTCAAAATTTATCATATGGTTCTCAAACTTTTTTAAATATTCTAAACATTATTTTGAACCTATGGTTCAAATTTCATCTCATTTGGACATTCATACAACTGTCTATGAATTCTTGAAGTTTATATGTAGAAAACCCATGTATTTCCCTTTTATTTGCTCTTTTTATTGGCTTTGCCATGTCAGCAATCTAGGCAAAGGAGCAGGGGAAAACCCCAACCCTTGGATCTACCTCTCGTGGATCCAATATCGATCCAATGGCCACAAGGTCATCATCAACCTCCTACTGATTGCGGGGAGGTGTTAATATGACCAAAACGATCAACCCACCATTCTACACCACGATTCGAATTTCCAAGCGAGCCAAAATGATCCCCTCACAAATTTGAACTTGACAAGGCCTAGTTTGACCAACATTCATGCACCTTTGCACTGCTAAATTTTTTCCCTTATTTTCCTTTCTCACTCCGGCGACCACGGCTAAGGTTAAAACCTCGTTTAACCCTAAATCCACCCCCCTCGACGCTATAAAAGCACCCCTAGAACGAACATCATTCCACATTGCTCAAAAGCTCGTTCTTTCTCCCCTTCTTGGCCTTCTGGATGCCCCATTTGCCTCGTCTTCCTTCTAATGTCAGTGCGGTGCCACCGTACAATCCTTTTGGGCATCTCCTCCTCGCAGCACCGGGCCACCACCTAAGATCTTTGGCTAACTCTCGAGGTCTAGGCGAACGTGGACGACACCTCTGCTCCCTCTATCCGCCCCTCCTGCTCCAATTTCCCCTCCACACTGACAAACTCCTCTACCTGCCTTCATGGCTAGCACGAGGCCAGTGTGAGGAGAATAAATCCCCAAACCACCGGTTCAGAGGGTCCAAAGGACCCATCCGAACCGCAATTGAACCGAGAAATGAAGTATTGAACTGAAAAAATAAAGGACTGAACCAAACCCCTATGCAAGTGAACCACCTTGCCTACATGGCTTGATCCTGACCATCAATTGCACATCGGATGGTCCTCACTTTTTCGTATTAAAGGTATTTTGCTCCCTCTCTAACAAATAATCATATAAATAACCAAATCTTGGTTAAATCATAGAAAATGCACCCTAGCTCCAACAATTACAAATAAATAGTCAATCTTGATCAGAAAAATTAAACAAACCTTTTAAAAACACTTTTGGAGTCTAATTCCATATAGTTTTCACTATTATCCCTGAATTTAATCTCTTGCCTATATGATTTGTCAAATGGTTCACTAATGATGATTAATCCTTTAGAAACCCTAATTTTGACACTAATGATAATCTTGAAACCAAACTAGACCAAATATGAGTTTATATCTGATCTTGTAACTTCTATACCCTAGAATATGAATCATGCACCTTGAGCTAAGGATTAACCTTAATATTATGATAATGGATCTAAGTGTTATGAAATCCTTGATCATATGTATGATCCATGACTCTACTTTCATCAAACTAATCTTGAATTCCAATGATGTTATTTATCATGATGATAATGTAGAAATGTGATGATGACTTAGATAATGATCATAAAGTTAGGGTTAACACATATGATCCTAGAAAACCTAGGTAAGTTATTCACACTAAAAATGCTTGACACTTGAAATAATGTTGGACATATTGAAATATTGATTGATTATGAGTGGATGACCTAACCCTAAGGTTGACATAGGACAGTGTAACCCTAATCTCAAATATTAAAACTTGATCTTCAAATATCATGATATTGACCCTTGACCTAAATATTGTGATTTAGGACCTGACTCAAAGGATTGACCTATTGACTTGTTGAGATTTGTACTCTAAATCTTCAGTGAAAGGTACACTATTATATATCCTCCTAGGTTGTATTGAAGATACCTTTTATGTATCTCTTGATTGTATACTTGGCTATATAATTGGTTGAGATACTGTTCCCTATTGATTGGTCTTCCGTTTTCCCTATATTATATTTTAAGAAAAACATGAGAGCATAAATGATATTGCCCATTATGACTGCCCATATATTGATGATGATGATGATGTTGATAATGTTGATATTGAGTGCAACCAACCTCCTCATTCAGAGGTGGAACTTATACATTGGCCTCTTACCTCATATGGAGAGGAGCCTGGTGACCTCCCCCATCGCATTGGGGTGATAGAGTCACACAAAACATATAAGCATGCTTCTCGATTACAACATAATGGGAACTCATAATAAAAATTGAATTGTTTGGAATAACATCTTGTCGAATAAATATTGGATTTTGGAAAATCAGTTGTTATACTTTTTGAATATAAGTCTTTCCAAGTATACTCTTTTGCTATAAACCATTTTACTTGATTTTGATAGCGTACCGTGCAATTGCATGATTGTGTCCAATTTTCTTGATTTTTGGCAAAATAAATGGAACACTGACTAGATCGCTTCCACACTCAATGTACTCTAATGTCAAGGATAAAACAGCAAAATCTCATAATTGGGTTAGTTTGTTCTTAAATATTCTATTTTTGAGTTATTATTTCTTTTTTTATATGCCAGTGTGTGAGATCCTATTGGGCCACTCAGGGATAGGCACTTCAATCCTTTTACCACTTTATAGGCAGTGGGATTGGGATTGGGGTAGGAATGGTTATGTGACAACAATAGTATGAATGGTAAAGACAAAACCTACACTAATATTAGTAGAAATAGATTAACTAGACCATTCATTTGTCCCCGACAATGACCCCAAAATTTGATGTGGAGATTTCCGCACAAAAAAAAACCAATGATGTAAATATCTAATTTTTTTACCAAAACAACCACACAATAATGCCGCCCACAAGTGGACGGGTCATATCAAAATACTGTTAAGGACCAAATCATAAGGGGCAACCTTTTTAAAAATCTTTCTAGTTTGTATACATTTTGGACTAAGGCTAACATTTAGAACCAATATTAATTAGGTTGAGTTTAAACTAACTACGCAAATTAAAAGCTCACAATAAAAATGGGTCTGTATCTGCACATTCATTCGATCCAAACTTGTATGGAGAAATAATTGGAGCTATGCAAAATTCCCGTTTCGGTATTAGAAACTTGTACAAGCGGATATCATTGTAAGCTTGATGTATTGATATGTATAAATCATACATCTACTACTCCAGAGACTTCCCATCAAAAGTTCTTATCAGGCGATCAACCAAAACCAATTGATATTGAAATCTTAAACACTGGAGTTCTTGTGGCATAAGATTATTAGAAATCACATAGAGCTGTGATCAATCCACAAAATGTGTGTTAAACAATTGGTAATGTATTAAAAGAGTTCATATAAAAATAGAATAAGAATGAAATTGCAAGAAATGGGTAGTGGGTCTAGTTCCCACAACCCATTGAAAGGACTACTTGTTCCTCATAGTGAGATTTTTACAACCAGCTGAAGAAGAGGGGGAATCTTAGACATCACTAAAGACAAACAGTAGTTGGTCTAGTCGACTAAAGGAGGTCGATCAACCTACTGGGTTGGAGATTGATCGCTTTTGGTCGAAAACAACTCAAACTAGAGGTTGATTTCTCTTACGTTGTAGAGGTTGATTCCAGAGGCCGTTTCACAGAGAGATCAAGCAGTGATAGGTTGATAGATGTGGAGTTGCTGATGATAGATCATCGTTGAACTGTTGGAGGTCGATTGCTCTTTTGGTGGAGAGGTCGATCACTCCTAGAAAGAAGGTAGGTTGATTGCCCAAAAACCTTATGAGGTTGATAGATCTAGCTAGATAGATCGATTTCTCTCATCAATACAAGGTTGAAAACTTGTCCTCTCATGGAGAAACCCGTGTGACTTGACTAGCACGAGGTCTGAAAGAACCTTTTTTTGGATATGATGGATTTTTGTATGAATCTGTACTCGGAAGTCAATAGCCATATTTACACCACATGGATGGTTGAGACCATTGCTTGACAAAGAAGGAATTTGGGTAAGGTCGACAGGTGAATGGTCAATGAGTTGCCACTCATGCTGAAGGTCGATCAGTAAAGGTCGATTGAAAGTACGTGAAGATCTAGGTATCGACATAGGAGGACGATAGGAAGGTCAACCAAAAGAGGTCAATTGGTATGGAGATCAATCAATACTTGCATAGTTCTATTGACTTGGAGGTTGACAAATCTTGATTGACCAAATAGGTTGAACATCTCAGCTTGATAGATGGTTGTTTTTGAAGATCGATTAGTAGGTCAATCAACAGGTTAATTGTGTCCTTGGACACAAAAAAGTTGATCGATCTACCTTTTAGAAGTGCCCAAAATCCATTTCGGGCTAGGCGCTACCCCGCACCTCCGGAGAGACACCCTCCTCTCAACTCCCACCTACAAAAGGGAAGTGGGACCCCATGTCACACTGGTTTGGCTAGTATGAGTAGATAAGACTCCAAATATGCAAGGAGGGTCGAAAAAAGTATCAAAATTCTAACAAGTTAACGTAAAATCTAATTAGATTGAATTGAAGCTATTTCTAATGAAAACTAAGATAATTTGAGTGCAAAACTAGGCCAAAATAGCCACTAAAACTAGGATGAATGTGTATTCATTAGTGTAACTTCATGGCAAAGAAGGGAACATTATTCAATAACCTCATGAGATGTAGAGGCATCAAAGTCGACAAGGCTATGCCAGAAGTGATATCCAAGCTAATGACTCTACCCACTTTCAGAGAAATCTAAGATTTCTCAGGATAAAAAAGCTTATAAAATAGGTTTATTCGTGACTTCAAAAAGATTTCTAAGCATCTTACAAATCTTATTTTGAAGGATGCTTACTTTATCTTTGGTCCCAACTACATGGAGAGATTCACATGTCTGAAGGAAGCTCTCATCTCCAATTGAGTATATTTGCACCTGACAGTCACATCCTTTTGAGATCATGTGTGATGCTAATAACTATGTCATGGGCTCAATTATGAGGAAGCACGTCAAATAAGCATTGTTTCATTTATTATGCCAGATTGACACTAGAAGACACATAAATAAACTATGAAACTGGTGAGAAGGAGCTTCTAGTGTTGTTTGTGCATTTAAAAGATTCTACTCTTATGTAGTGGGTTCTCAAGTGATAGTGTACATTGACCAATGCCAAAAGACCGAACAATATTGCCAAGAGGGATGATATTCCCTAAAAAAATTGATACCTTTGATGTAAAGATCCTTATCCTAATAATCTCTAAGGAATGTCGACAAGAGGGAAATAATATCTACACACAATTCTATGACCAATATACTACAAAAAACCTAAATAGAAAAACATGTATTTCAAATCAAATATGAATGATTGTCACAGTCATAAAAAAACCTCCCTAAGGAGTTACATAACAATTTTTGAAAGGAAATAAACTTCAATTTCTGTGAAAATAAAATTGAATATTGGAAAGAGACTTTATAATTACTCAATAGTGCTTTAAGATCCATATTTATTTGTCTTTCTCCTTTCCTTTTTCATGGGTTATGTTTTCAAATTAAAACGTCAAAGGCCAAGTGTCAACATAGTTCTATGTTGTTATATCGGGAAAGAACATATTCTAATTCCATGCGAAATAGTAGTCACAACTGTATTTGGTAAACAAATATCTTCTGATTTGATATATTTGTTTAATGACTATACTTCATGCAACACAAATTTTATTCCTTTTTGGTTCATGTTCAAGTGTCTATCAATTTTAGTTACCCTTTTGCTCCAAAACTTTTCTAGGGGTTTGAGGTGGATTTATTAACACTATAGGGAGTGAATTTCTTCCTAAAAAAGTCATAGGATTGACTAATATTATCAACATATTATGCTTTTAGAATCAAACTATAACTGAAGGAAAGCATTTTAAAATCTTAACATACCCCAATATAGTGAGGAAATACCAAAAGCTCAACTATCATGATAATTAATATATAACCCACATCAACATTTGATGTAAAGATTGTCCAAGAACAATCTCAAGTCAAATAATCTAATATGAATGAAAAATAACCATTAAAGTATTAATGTATGTCCATTCAACTATTCTAGAGTTTTTAGGTCAAGCATGGGTCTCAAGGGTCTTGAATATGAATATTTCTAGGGTTGAGATAAATCCTAGGTTTTCACATTATTAGTACCACTTCTGGAGGAATCCCTAATTAATCAAATCTCAACCCTAATTTTCTATATGCATCCACATAACTACTTATGCCATTATTGATAAGGAAATTGTTATTATTATTCAAGATACTCTTTTCTAAACCGACATCTTGTTTTTTATGATTTAAAAGATGCAAAAAAATATAAAATCAACATTAGGTTTTTTAAATTTAAATTTTTATTTAATAAAGACATTAAAAGTTATTTTTGAATTGGAGGCAATAACGTGTCATGAATTCATTTTATCTAAATTATACATGTTGTTAAGAGTATTTTGACATATATATACTATATTTTAATCAATCGATAATTTCTTACATTTAGAGAGAATTTAATATTTCTGAGCCAATCAAAACCTACCACATCACCCAACGTATTTTCTTTTTAAATAGCATAAATTGACTTTTAATCTAGGGGAAAAGACCCTATTGCCTTTACACAATGAAAATGTTAATTACATAAGATGAGGTCTAGTAGGTAACATACACACATGGATTTTCACCCCCATGTGGCTCGAACAAGAAGCAACAACTTTGGATTCAGCCAGGGAGTTGAACCTAGACACTACACGCTGGAAGCCACAAGTAATATTGTGTATGACTTCTGCAAACCTCAAGTCATCAAGCCTTCTTAGGTGTTGTGAGGTGTCTAGAGAAGATAGTTCCTAGATCAGATCTATGGGTAGAATAAGTAGATTAGGAGAGAGGGAACTACCTCAATTGGCACATTATTGATGTATTATTAGCGATCTCAAGAGTTTGCCTGCCTTGTCAGGGTATACAATGGTAGGAAATAGCATGCGAAGGATATCCTCTCTCACAGAGTGTCCCAGGGTTTGGTGTCAAAAGGGGAGTCTTACTATGAGAAAACACACTCATAATCACCTTCTCAGGCCTCCCATGATGCTTTAGCTTTGCAAATTTGACCAAAATGGTTTATTTTAGGAGGAGTAGGGTGGTGCTTGTTGGAAAAGAAGCCAATTTAGGTAGGCTAAATTGATATATGAAAGGTAAATTAGGTCATGGGCTTGTTTGTGGGAGTGGAGGCAATTTTTCCTATGCTCTTATATAGGCACTGGAGCCAAGGGTGTAGCGGTTGTCATCCTCCCAAGAGACTTTTTTTTGGAATTTGGTGTTATCCCAATTCACTACAATTATGCCAACTTAGGGGTTTGTTGGGTTTGTCTCAACCATCAAAAGCCACAGGAGTAAGAATTCCATGTTATAATCAACTAGGGAGAGAGAGTGGTTTCAGGATTAGAGGTCTTGTGTGCTTGGTTTTTCATAGAGTTTGGGTGAGGGATACATAGTCCTCATTCATTGGGAGTCTAGATCCGAATGGGACCCTCCCCTAAGCAATTAAAAAAAAATATTTATTAAAATCCTAATCTTAAAGTTAGTGTTGTAGTTCACAAATTCAAGCCAAACTAATCCATAACTAGTAATGTAGTTCACATATTTAAGCAAAACTATTCCAAACTCATGATTATCTTTATTTAGCAATTACCCAACTTTAAACCAAAGTTCAAGTAATAACATATTCATAACAACATTGAACTTACTTTTTAACCAATACTTGATTAGTTAATTAAAGTAATCACATTTGTCACAAACGAACTCATATTTATCTCAAATTTCGTCCATGCCATTGAATTACATAAATAACCCCAAATAAAATTATCATTTATCATAAATTAGGTATGACATATTGAATTTATAATCTACTTTCTAAGGGATCACTTATAAACCCAAAAAAAAAATAGAAACTTAGGGTTTCTAATATCAACAAGGAAAAGGATCGACATATCAAAGAAAATCAAGAAAAACCATGATGTGGCACATTCCCTCCTTGTTAGATTTCCCCCCTTAAATTTGGCCTAGCTAGTTAAAAGATGGGGTTGTGCTTTATTTATGTCCACTTTCAGATCCCTTGGTACATCATCCTAGCCATGTTTCTTCCACAACACCTTAACCATCTCCGTCCTCTTGTTGTACACCACCTTTGCCTTTGAATGTATGATTCTGACTGGTGCTCCATGTCATATTATGCTTCATCTTTATAGACTATAAAGTCAACACATGAGTGGGTCATGTACATATCTCATAAGGTTGGATTATGGAACATGCCATGCAATACATTGAACCACATAGGTGGTTATCTAATATGCACTCTCACTAATCTAGTTACAGATCTAAAATGAACCTTTATATTGATAACTCAACTTCTTGTGATTTTTAGCAATAGCAAAAAGAGGTTGGATATTTATAAAAACATGACATTTTACAAAAAGTATAAGTCCATTCTCTTATAATCTTCATATGACTTGTGTTGGCCCTGGGCTCTTTTCATCCTTTTCTTGATCAAAGCAACTTTATATGATTTCAACTGTCACTCTTCTAATTTCAGCTATGTCTTTTTACCTACATCATCCCAATGAAGAGATGAATGACCTAGAGTACCATATACAACCTTGTATGGGGTCATCCAAATGCTAGCTTGGAAGCTATTACTTCTTTCCAACTCACCTAGTGGAAGATACTGGTTCCATGATCCACTTGTTGGTAAGGTATGCCCAGAGAGCCAATCATATAATGATTGACATGACATATAAAATAAAGGATTTGATTAATAATCATAAAGGCAAGATTCGAATTCATTCTATATCACTCAGTTATGAGATAATGAAGAAACATTATGAAGTCTAGAGAATGACAATACTCAATGATGTATGTCTTCAAGTACGTGACTTGAACAATGTGATCATACAGATGTTAAGAGTATGTACATTCTTGTTATGTCCGTAGTCGGTTGTTACTGTGGAAGGTAGATAGACATCAGTAACACACAAGACCAGAGTGTGGGTTGACATAATCTCACAAGTCATGATATGTGATATTAAACCAAGCACATAGATACTTGTTAGGGAATAGTGTACCGAACAGATCCACCTTGAGATTGACGCATGGAAACCATCATTGGTGGTCATAGTCATATCTCATAGTGGAGGTGGTGATTGTTGTTCTTAGACCTGAAGTCACTACGCTCATCACATGTTGTTCGGTATACTTTGACATCATCAACCGCTCCTACTTCCTACGATGATCCTGTCTTTACCAATAGTGGTATCAGAGCCACATCAATTTACTATGTTTTGGGATAATCAATAGGATTGGATTTTTAGTTTTCATCATTTCTTTATTACATACGATGAGAATATTTAAACTAATTCATATGCGTATCCGATCAAACACCATATAATGCCAAACTAATACTCTCTCACACACATTATATATATATATATATATATATATATAGAGAGAGAGAGAGAGAGAGAGAGAGAGTCAGGCTAGTGTACACTTGAGTGTACCGGAGGCACCGTACACCTCAGTCATTTTTAAAGATGCAGTCACTTTTTGAAAATTCTAAACCATTGATCTTCTTAAATATCTTAAGAGCATACTATATAATAAATTTTAGCTCATTTGGCAAGAATCATGCATTTCAAATTAGTTTTGTGCGTCGGTTTTGTTGTCCTTGGATGAGTGACTTACACTCATCCAAATGAGCTCAAATTTTGTATGTGGCCTATTATTATTGTAACCATGAAGATCAATGGATTGGATTTTAGAAAGACAAGGTCCAGATAGGCAAACACCATTGAGATGTAAGGCGTAATCTGTACACTCGAATGTATTCTAGCCTGACTATATATATATACACACACACACACACACACACACACATATATATATATATATATATATATATATATATATATATATATATATATATATAGAGAGAGAGAGAGAGAGAGAGAGAGAGAGTTAGTCTATAATACACTCGAGTGTACAGATCACGTCGTACACCCCAATGGTGTTTGCCTATCTAGACCATGTTTTTACAAAATATAATCCATTGATCTTCATGGTTACAATAATAATAGGTCACAAACAAAATTTGAACTCATTTGGATAAGTGTAAGTCACTCATCCAAGGACAAAAAAATCGACGCACAAAACTAATTTGAAATACATGATTTTTGCCTCCTTTAGATGCACGACCTATAAGTGTCCAAATCAGCTAAAATTTATTATATAGTATGTTCTTACGATAATTAAGAAGATCAATGGTTTAAATTTTTCAAAAATTTATTGCATCGTAAAAAATGACTGAGGTGTACGGTGCCTCCGGTACACTCGAGTGTACACTAGCCTAACTCTCTCTCTCTCTCTCTCTCTATATATATATATATATATATATATATATATATACTTTACATGCGTCACCCTAAAATCAGTTTGATGGTGGCTGTGTAACATGGTTATGGCTAATAACCCAATATCTATGTATGGTTGGATTGGTTGGTTTTATTCCTGTTATATCTCGATTTGCATACCAAGCCTCTATGTTACACCCCGATCTCACAATTTCCTCAAATCATGAGATTAGGGCATAAGATAGGACTTATATGTAACACAAAGAACACCCTTAACTTTTTTTTCTTTTCTTTAAAACTCTTGTTTCCCCGCATTGAACCACATAACATCTTAACAAAGGAATCTGAACATTTCTTTTACTAATCAGACTTCAATAGTAAAGGTACATGTATAAACATTCATGATGTCTCTCACACCTTATGCACATAAAACTTGCTAATTAGCATACATATCAAAAGAGGAACAATATTACACATCGTAATTACAACACTCTCTCTTATCTCTTACTGAGGACCTAGAGTGACAAGGACCGACTGACTCAACTAATCTTGCACTTAACTCTTGTAGTAGATCTACACTGATGCTCTGACCATCTTCAAGTCCACGCGGTTAACCCTAAAATGTTTGAGTAGAGGGGTGAGCCTACTCGCTCAGTGAATGAGTACTTCAAGGAAATAGTCTAAGGCACTAATGTGATTACAGGTATAACTTTGAATAAACGTTATGAAATTTAACAACAATAAATACTACACTTAGCAGTTCTAAAACAATATAATTGAAATAACAAAGAATGTAAATATTGCATCCAAAGAATAACTACTAGAAGACTATGCTCTAGTCTTCCTTAACTCTTTCATTTATAAGGAACTCTGTGAACCTATATGATCATATTTTAGCTTATGCCCTGATCTTATGCAGTGTACTCTGCATAAGAGACTTGCAGTGCACTACGGACACACCGTACAAGACTTAGCGACACACCCGGGAAATGCTAAGTCTGACGCCAGCCCTGTTCTGCCACAGGACCACAGGATCTCCGGCCTCAATGCACTACTCCAAGTGCTCTAGACTCCTCCTCTAACCTGAGTACACAGGCGGAGAGTCTCACGGGGTTACCTCCATGACTCCGCACGGATCTTGTTGCAATAACCCCTATTTTCTCCAGTGCCACCGTGACTCCGCACGGATTATTGTTGAACACTGTCTCTCTGTCCTCGTGCCACCATGACTCCGCACGGTTAATGTTGCAACACGAGTTTCAGCCCTAAGAAGCACATCTCTCGAAGGGGTTCTACGGTGTTCAGGGCACCTAAGTCTAACATTAATATTATAGATACATGTAAAACAGAAATCATAACTCATTTTACATTTCTCACAAGGCTCACACGGCCTGCCATATCATATCATAAGAAACATCATAACTCATATATTCAACATATATCATGTCTCAGTAACATCCCTTTCTAGGGCATGTCATATCTCATCACCTGCAATTTATGAGATATGTACTGAAAATAAGAACCCCTGCAGTATGTAGATATCAACTCAGAGAGAACAAGCATATAAAGTTAAATGCACTAGAAACATACAATTCAACAGTTAAGTATCACCACATCTCATATCGAGACCTTTCATATCACCATAACATGATTCATTGAACACCCTATCCTTAGGGTTTCATTTGCCTTATTCATTCATCACATGCCAACACCCTGCTCTTAGGGTTTCATTTGCCTCATTCACTTATCACATGGCTCTCATAAAGATTTCACACGATATAAACATCCACAAATTAAAGACTGCTTTCAACAACCATATATAATCAATATATGTATGAAACCATGGAAATTGAACTAAATTTAGGTTTCCATGCTATTCACTGAGATATCATGCACCAAGAATAAAATTCAAATAAGGTAACCCATGAGGTACATCCTAACCACTTATAAGATTACTAGTCCTCTTCATTTAACTTTGACCTTTAAGTATTCATTTAGGGTTTGCTTCAACACGGTCGTGGTGTCACCCCACGGCCGTGGCACAGTTACCTCACCACGGTCATGGCTCTTCCCCACGGTCGTGGTGTATAGAGATCAGAGTTTCAAAAGCATTCAGTACGGTCGTTCTACCTAGCACGCCCGTGGCACAGACCCTTCACCACGGTCGTGGTCACCCACCACGGCCGTGCCACAGCTCGATTGAACTTCAACTTAGCGAAATCAAAAGTCATAGACTTAATGGTGAATCCAAATGGGCTTGGATATTGAAATATGTTAGACATGCGCTTTATTAGGAGCATTAAGATCTAGACTTAGTTCAAGACTAAATGTCTCTTCACTAAGGTTGAAACTCTAGTGATATCTCAATTAGGTTAAACCCTAATTACATCATATGGTATAAATCTGAAAAACATTCTTACTAGGATGTGTTGTATACGTTTCTGATGTGAATCTACCATCAAAGAGTCATTCAAATAGAGAAGGAATCCATATCATATCAATTTGCAACAACTTAAATCAAACGAACATTTCAGGGTTTAGAATCACATACTAAGCAATTAGAGATTTGGATGCTATAATCAAATTTCGTGCATTACACTGTTTGAAGGAAGAACCCACTCACCCTAAGGTGTGAAAAAACCCCAAAACTACAGCTCAACTCAGGGAATCTCGAACTCATATCAAATCCCTAGCAAATCTCCCAATTCTTCTTCCATTCAACTCGGAAACCTTGAAAATGAGAGATTATGAAGAAAGAGTGAGAAAAGGGGAAATTTTGATACCATTTCGGATCAAATCAGGGGAGGGATGGAATCTTGACATGTGAGAGAAGGTTCACCATGAAAGTCTATACAAAGAAGCTAAACTTACTTGATTTCACCATTCCTCGGACCGCAAAACCCTAATTCAGCAATTCCACCACTTTCTCCTCTCAAACCCTAACTCTCCCTCTCTCTCTAGGAGCTAGTTTCTCTGGAATGAATTGCAAATTATGAGAGCTTCTAGTGTGTGTGTTCGAACATATAGAGCAATTGAGCTGCTTGGGTCAATTGCATATTGACCCTACACTCAACTTTTATTATATTGGCTGAATATTCAGTTATACAAATGTTACTGTAATTCGTTTATTTCAGAGATCAAACCTTCTCCAAAAATTATGGGAATTTAGCACGTTGTTTATAATTGATCTATAAAGCTTCAATTAAAATTTGAGATCATTTGGAGTTACCAATAAATAATTAAAAATAGAACAGTGCACTGCTATCTAGAAATCTACAGAAATATCATTTGAAGCAAAAATGCCTCAGAACGGCCGTGCTAGATGCCACGGCCGTGCAAGATGGACCCAGCACGGCCGTGCTACCTACCACGGCCGTGGTGCATTGTTTTCAGCAGATTTGAGTATAAAAGTTGGTTAATAGTTCAATTCTTTCAAAACGACCGTGTGGCCTTGCATGCCCGTGCCACCAATGACCTAGCACGACCGTGCTACCCACCATGGCCGTGCTACCCACCATGGCCGTGCTACCCAAGCATCCAACTATCATTTCTATTTTTCTATGCCTAACTCTATCATTCCTTCCCAAATGAGCTTATTTGTTGAAAACCCTAATTCAACCGACTAGAGATTATATATCTCAAACCCTAATTATACAAAGAGATAACATGCTTGGGGTTCTCATTAGGTTTAACATATTATAATTGAGATATCATCATTAATTAGATTTAAGCAATGATCAATCCAATTAAATATGAAATCATCCAGGTAAACCCTAGTTTACCAATTAAGCTCAGATGGGGTTGTAACAACTCTCCCCCCCTTAGAATGTTTCGTCCTCGAAACATAAGCCTACAAGAAAGATACATTCAAGGTTATTCTAAGCTTCTAAAGCCTTCCATGTCATTATATTCTTGTATTTCATACCTAAATGTAGTTTTCAACATTATATCTTTTAATTCTTTACTAAATCACAACATATTTCAAATAGTTCTCAATGATATCAAGCAAATTCTTTATGCCACAGTCAAACATAGAATGCAAAGATAAACCACCACGCTTTCGCTGCGCAACTCTGATACTCTGATACAACTATCTCAACTTATGCGGCTCAGAAAGTTCTATTGTTCTAGTATCACCTTTAAGTGACAAAAGCGAGTTCACCATGCTGTTTTAAACTTTAATAAAGTGCTATTCAAATAGCAAAACAGTCTTGAATTAAAAGGCTAGATTCAACAATCAATTGCACAATACTACTCTTGGCATCCCCATTGGGTCATGGAAGCATTACTATCGCATTCCATACTATCCTCAGTATGAACCCACACATAAGTCAAGGTGTAACTATCAGGTATATCATACTAGGGTTTCAACAACAGTAACAAAGTAATCCACGATTGTATTAGTCATTCAAGCTTTGTTGATACCCAGTTACCATCACTTAGTTAGATTAAAGCTAGGTATAACAAGCTACACCTCATTAGGGTTACTTGTCCAGACAATCTGATTAACATCCCTTCTATTAATATGAGTGAGTAGGTATAACTACCTTATTCAGGATATCCCTCCATGTCTTCCGTCATCATCCAAACTGTATCACCATATCACAACTACACAATACTAGGATGCATATCTAGTATGAATTACTACAACTATCATACACCTTTAATTAACATATAGCTTGCACAACTACACTGAAATCATACATAGAACCAACTTAAATACCTTAGTATGCCTTCAACAAAGCATACCTCTAAAAACGAGTTCACATATTACACAAAGTTAGTATTTTCCTTTATCTCTCTCCTCATTTCTTATTACTTATGTTTTGCTACCTCTCCTTCTCATTTTGATCATATACAATAAACATCCCTAATATTAAAACATTCAAGGTAAGAATAGATTATTCATCATTCTTGCTATCACATAAGAATTTATTTCTTATCGCACTTCATCGTAATGTATGTCACTATTACATTCACTAGATGACCCTACCAAGGTAGTTATGCATCATATATGATTCATTTTCTTATCATTTCATTCCCACCTTGCTATTGTTAAGGAATATATGAAAGAGAAGATGATTTTAAGACTTGGAATACTTGTATTCAAACATTCCCTTAATACATTCTCGTATGTAGATTTACTTAGTTATTAATAGAGATATTTGATTAATTAGCACTTGCTTGAATCTCACAACCTCTTTATTTTATAACTTCTCCATCATATTTCAAACCCTTTCTTACGTTTCATAGTCCTCTTACCATATACTACTCTTTAACCCGTCATCTTTAATTCTAAATTTTTCTCTTATGACCATGTTGCTTATTCATATGTATGGTCATGTATACCATGTTGCACATATTTCCTCCTTTATCTTTATACTATTGTGAAGTTAACGTTCTAAATTAATAGTCCTTCTATTAGTTTTTCCTCATGTTGAATACATTACATATTCTTCATTTTTAATTCAAGTGGATCATGCATGGGTCAAACATAGTTTCTCTTTCAATCTAGTTTTTCTCTCCTGAATACAGTCTACCTTTGTATGACTTATTCATTCGTTAAACTACACCTATTTTCTTCACTTAGGAACTAGTTTGTTGTTCTAGTCTTATGAATTACATGTTCATACGATTCTCTTTACTTTTACTCTTTTGAAAACTCTTCACTTCTATGGACCTATTGAATGCTCAACTCTATTCTTCTACTCAGCCTTTGCTTTAGAGTTCATAAAAGCATTATACTCAATTATATGATCCATTCTTCATGATCGATTCTTGCTATCTAGAACCATACATACATTTCACATATCTTTTCTATATTTCATATGTATAGTTCATATAATATTAATCAATAAACTGATCATGAACTTCATATCAGGTTCTATTATTCCCAAGTAAGGGTTTCACATTTGAGACCCCAAAATTGAACCTCAGATATCAGTTTCAACTAATTCTTAGTTGTTCTGATCTTGCCCATATGTTTCAACATCTTACTGTATGTACATTCTTACTCCGATGTGGGTCTAATTATTCAAATTCTATTTTTATTATACTATTGATAGGATTCATTAGATCCTAGTAACGCATCCTGCCAGCCGGACCAGGCCAAACCTGAAGTCCTGAAGCCAAAAACTACAAGGGATTACTCAACTCCTATTCATATCAGAAGTGTGGAAGAAAACTTATCCAGTAACAAAAGCTCATTCAAAGGTCAATTCTAGTCTACTTGTTACAAAGAATGAAATCAATAAATGCTACAACTGCATAGTGTACAACAGATATTAAAGACCCATATTTCAAAGATTGAATATTTCAATTCAAACATATAAGAGCATTTCTATACATTTCCAACAAAAACAACATTATGAAATGTAAGTTCTATCTCCTTTTACATTTATGCTCTTAATTCTTGTTTCTTTTCTCATTTTCTAACCCTAACATTTCTAGGGTTCCTCTCTAGCCCATTCTTCCACTGTATACCTGGCCAGGGTATACGTGAGAGAATAGACAGAGTAGCTTATACTGGTTGATCCAAGTACTCAGATATTGGGCCAGGATATTCAAATACTCAAATCCCCAAAGCTAACATCAAACATCCCCTATCTGCCACACATAGGACTCTAACTTACTAACTTAATGGTCCTTGAAAACTCACCCTAAGCTCTGATACCAAGCTGTTACACCCCGATCTCACAATTTCCTCAAATCATGAGATTAGGGCATAAGATAGGACTTATATGTAACACAAAGAACACCCTTAACTTTTTTTTCTTTTCTTTAAAACTCTTGTTTCCCCGCATTGAACCACATAACATCTTAACAAAGGAATCTGAACATTTCTTTTACTAATCAGACTTCAATAGTAAAGGTACATGTATAAACATTCATGATGTCTCTCACACCTTATGCACATAAAACTTGCTAATTAGCATACATATCAAAAGAGGAACAATATTACACATCATAATTACAACGCTCTCTCTTATCTCTTACTGAGGACCTAGAGTGACAAGGACCGACTGACTCAACTAATCTTGCACTTAACTCTTGTAGTAGATCTACACTGATGCTCTGACTATCTTCAAGTCCACGCGGTTAACCCTAAAATGTTTGAGTAGAGGGGTGAGCCTACTCGCTCAGTGAATGAGTACTTCAAGGAAACAGTCTAAGGCACTAATGTGATTACAGGTATAACTTTGAATAAACGTTATGAAATTTAACAACAATAAATACTACACTGAACAGTTCTAAAACAATATAATTGAAATAACAAAGAATGTAAATATTGCATCCAAAGAATAACTAATAGAAGACTATGCTCTAGTCTTCCTTATCTCTTTCATTTATAAGGAACTCTGTGAACCTATATGATCATATTTTAGCTTATGCCCTGATCTTATGCAGTGTACTCTGCATAAGAGACTCACAGTGCACTACGGCCACACCGTATAAGACTTAGCGACACACCCGGGAGATGCTAAGTCTGACGCCAGCCCTGTTCTGCCACAGGACCACAGGCTCTTCGGCCTCAATGCACTACTCCGAGTGCTCTAGACTCCTCCTCTAACCTGAGTACACAGGCGGAGAGTCTCACGGGGTCACCTCCATGACTCCGCACGGATCTTGTTGCAATAACCCCTATTTTCTCCAGTGCCACCGTGACTCCGCACGGATTATTGTTGAACACTGTCTCTCTGTCCTCGTGCCACCATGACTCCACACAGTTAATGTTGCAACACGAGTTTCACCCCTAAGAAGCAGATCTCTCGAAGGGGTTCTACGGTGTTCAGGGCACCTAAGTCTAACATTAATATTATAGATACATGTAAAACAGAAATCATAACTCATCTTACATTTCTCACAAGGCTCACACAGCCTGCCATATCATATCATAAGAAACATCATAACACATATATTCAACATATATCATGTCTCAGTAACATCCCTTTCTAGGGCATGTCATATCTCATCACCTGCAATTTACGAGATATGTACTGAAAATAAGAACCCCTGCAGTATGTAGATATCAACTCAGAGAGAAAAAGCATATAAAGTTAAATGCACTAGAAACATACAATTCAACAGTTAAGTATCACCACATCTCATATCGAGACCTTTCATATCACCATAACATGATTCATTGAACACCCTATCCTTAGGGTTTCATTTGCCTTATTCATTCATCACATGCCAACACCCTGCTCTTAGGGTTTCATTTGCCTCATTCACTTATCACATGGCTCTCATAAAGATTTCACACGATATAAACATCCAAAAATTAAAGACTGCTTTCAACAACCATATATAATCAATATATGTATGAAACCATGGAAATTGAACTAAATTTAGGTTTCCATGCTATTCACTGAGATATCATGCACCAAGAATAAAATTCAAATAAGGTAACCCATGAGGTACATCCTAACCACTTATAAGATTACTAGTCCTCTTCATTTAACTTTGACCTTTAAGTATTCATTTAGGGTTTGCTTCAACACGGTCGTGGTGTCACCCCACGGCCGTGGCACAGTTACCTCACCACGGTCATGGCTCTTCCCCACGGTCGTGGTGTATAGAGATCAGAGTTTCAAAAGCATTCAGTACGGTCATGCTACCTAGCACGCCCGTGGCACAGACCCTTCACCACGGTCGTGGTCACCCACCACGGCCGTGCCACAGCTCGATTGAACTTCAACTTAGCGAAATCAAAAGTCATAGACTTAATGGTGAATCCAAATGGGCTTGGATATTGAAATATGTTAGACATGCGCTTTATTAGGAGCATTAAGATCTAGACTTAGTTCAAGACTAAATGTCTCTTCACTAAGGTTGAAACTCTAGTGATATCTCAATTAGGTTAAACCCTAATTACATCATATGGTATAAATCTGAAAAACATTCTTACTAAGATGTGTTGTATACGTTTCTGATGTGAATATACCATCAAAGAGTCATTCAAACAGAGAAGGAATCCATATCATATCAATTTGCAACAACTTAAATCAAACGGACATTTCAGGGTTTAGAATCACATACTAAGCAATTAGAGATTTGGATGCTATAATCAAATTTCGTGCATTACACTGTTTGAAGGAAGAACCCACTCATCCTAAGGTGTGAAAACACCCCAAAACTGCAGATCAACTTAGGGAATCTCGAAATCATATCAAATCCCTAGCAAATCTCCCAATTCTTCTTCCATTCAACTCGGAAACCTTGAAAATGAGAGATTATGAAGAAAGAGTGAGAAAAGGGGAAATTTTGATACCATTTCGGATCAAATCAGGGGAGGGACGGAATCTTGACATGTGAGAGAAGGTTCACCATGAAAGGCTATACAAAGAAGCTAAACTTACTTGATTTCACCATTCCTCGGACCGCAAAACCCTAATTCAGCAATTCCACCACTTTCTCCTCTCAAACCCTAACTCTCCCTCTCTCTCTAGGAGCTCGTTTCTCTGGAATGAATTGCGAATTATGAGAGCTTCTAGTGTGTGTGTTCGAACATATAGAGCAATTGAGCTGCTTGGGTCAATTGCATATTGACCCTACACTCAACTTTTATTATATTGGCTGAATATTCAGTTAAACAAATGTTACTGTAATGCGCTTATTTCAGAGATCAAACCTTCTACAAAAATTATGGGAATTTAGCACGTTGTTTATAATTAATCTATAAAGCTTCAGTTAAAATTTGAGATCATTTGGAGTTACCAATAAATAATTAAAATAGAAAAGTGCACTTCTATCCAGAAATCTGCAGAAATGTCATTTGAAGCAAAAATGCCTCAGAACGGCCGTGCTAGCTGCCACGGCCGTGCAAGATGGACCCAGCGCGGCCGTACTACCTACCACAGCTGTGGTCCATGTTTTCAGCAGATTTGAGTATAAAAGTTGGTTAATAGTTCAATTCTTTCAAAACGACCGTGTGGCCTTGCATGCCCGTGCCACCAATGACCTAGCACGACCGTGCTACCCACCATGGCCGTGCTACCCAAGCATCCAACTATCATTTCTATTTTTCTATGCCTAACTCTATCATTCCTTCCCAAATGAGCTTATTTGTTGAAAACCCTTATTCAACCGACTAGAGATTATATATATCAAACCCTAATTATACAAAGAGATAGCATGCTTGGGGTTCTCATTAGGTTTAACATATTATAATTGAGATATCATCATTAATTAGATTTAAGCAATGATCAATCCAATTAAATATGAAATCATCCAGGTAAACCCTAGTTTACCAATTAAGCTCAGATGGGGTCGTAACACTCTACCTCCTCCTTCCCAATGTAAAGGTAATTCTTTCCTACCTTTGCTCCCCTCGAATGTAACTCAAGGTTTCTCTTTACTATGTAATAAGATTAATAAGAAATATGATAGTTTCTTTTCTTGCAATGACGAAGATGATGATCAACATCAAAGCCGACCGGCTAGAGGACCAAGGAGGGATGACCACATAAGTGAACCGACCGACTGGTGGACCCAATTGACCATCTGGAGGTGTCCAAACATCATGGACAAGAGGCCAATTGACTATTTTAGAGGACTAACCAATTGACCATGAGGTGAAATAATGGGGTCAAGGGTTGAACTGATCGACCTGGATTGGCAAGCATAGATCTACATCAACAATAGGTTTATACATGTGATGTGATGATTGACCTAGGTGATAATAATTCCTTGTGGCTCTAAGGAATTATAGTAGACATGGCCATAACCATCACCTTTTGTTTTATATTGCATGTTTATGTTGTGGGATATAGCATGTATATGATACATACTATATATGTGGTGATTGCATACAATATATGTATATGTATATATATGGGTTCATCTTTAATACTCGCGTGGGTAGCTACCCACACACCCTTCCTTTCACTTTTTTAATTATTTTTTTGCAATTGTAGAGGAGCATTTTATCTAGATCCCCAAAAAAATTTCATCCAAAAATAATATCATTTGCCCCACCAAAATTAAAAAATACATCCATATATTTACTAACTGTATATTTTCTACGCAGTTACATTTTTAGTCATATAGTTACTTTTTTATCAATATAGTTACTCTTTTGATCTTAGAGTTACTTTTGTGTACCATATAGTTACACTTTTGGATGTGCGGGTAGCGAAAAATTAGGCTACCCGCACATGTATTGAATGAACACCCAATATATATATATATGTATATATATGTATATATATGTGTATATATATATATACATATATATACATATATATACATATACATATATATATATATATATATATATATATATATATATATATATATATATATATTGGGTGTTCATTCAATTGAATGAACACCCAATATATATATATGTATATATATATATGTATATATTGGGTGTTCATTCAATTGAATGAACACCCAATATATATATGTATATATATATATGTATATATATGTATATATATGTGTGTATATATATATATATATATATATATATATATATATATATATATATATATATATATATATATATATATATATATATATATATATATATATGGGCGTTCATTCAATACCCACACGGGTAGCCTAGATTTCGCTACACATCAACCTAGAAAGTAAGTATACAGTTAAAAAAGTAACTCACTGGACAAAAAAGTAACTATGATGATAAAAAGTAACGATATGACTATAAAAGTAAATCTCAACAGAATACATAGCATATATATATTTATTATAGATGTTGCAAATGTAACTATCTATGTATGAAAAGTAATAGTTTGTAAGGTAAAGTAAACCTCTACATGTCAAAATTAAGAAACTCCAAAAAAAAAACTGAAATAGGGGGTGGGTAGCTACCCGCGCGGGTATCAAATATATGGCATACATATATGATATATATAAAATCCCTCAATCAAACATATTAAGTCAAAGATGCTTTCCATTAGTGGCACAAATGAAAAGCATGATCAACTAAGTGTGGGAATCCCAGGGATGGTGCACTGTCTATCTCGTGGAAGTGTGATGGTAATAATGTGCCCCCCCCAAGAGGGGTGCATCATTATCATGTCAGCTTTTGGTTCAGGCTTAACTGTGTGGTCTTAATGAGATTAAGTACCAAACGCATACAAATAATTATGGAAAAGAGTTGTTCATATTATCTATCTAAGAATTGCATATGATACAAGACAGACATTGTCTACCTTAATGATTGACTATGAATGTTGGCATATTGAGGTTGATAATTGAATTATTTTGGATCTTGGCTCATCACAAAATGTTTCACTACAATTTTCTGAATTGATACATGAGGGTTTTTAGTTTGATCAAAATAATGAGAGCGATAGTAATTAAAGACCTAATTAATATAGTTAAATTTTAATCAAATCATATTAAATCAAAATTTGTGTTTTTGAGAAAACTACAAAATCTTTTGTAGAATCAAATGGAAACAAACAACAACTATTTTTCTCTGTGATCGATCCTTGAGAAGGACAAGCTAAACGGGAAGAACTTCTACAACCGGTTCAAGACATTGAGAATCATTCTCACAGGAGTGCAAGCTCTATGTCATGGAGACATCAGAGGTAAATGAACCCCTTCCCAATGCACCAAGGGCAGACAGAGATGCTTACAAGAAGCATACTAAACATGTCATAGATGGTCACACATCTCAAGAACATGTTCCAAGATCAAACAAGACAAGAGAGATACAATGTCTCCAAGGCATTGTTCAAGTGCAACATGGCAGCAGGAGATCTAATAGGTCCTCATGTACTCAAGCTCATTGGGGATGTGGAGAACCTAGATAGACTAGGATTCCCCTTGGGTCAAGAGTTGGCCACCAACGTGATTTTGTAGTCCCTGCCAGAATCGTACAGTCAGTTTGTCATGAACTACAACATGAATGACTTTGACAAGCCGTTAACAGAGTTGTTGGGCATGTTGAGAACATCTGAGACATAAATGAAGAAAGACAAACCCATGTCTGTGGTGGTGATAAACAAGACAAAGGGGAAGTCTAAAGGCAAAGGCAAAGCTAAGAAGAGTTCTAAAGCTGTCCAGAAGCCCAAGTCTTCAGATCTCAAGGCAATGGGAGGAGTAAAGAAAAGAGGTGTTTGTCACCATTGTCACCGGTCTGGACATTAGAAAAGAAATTGCCCACTCTGGTTAGAGGAATTAAAGAAGAAGAAGGAAGATGTTGAGGCCTCCACTTTAGGTATAGACATTACGAGATAAATTTGATTACTTCTTCATCTTGATATGTGATACCGGATATAGATATGACATATGTGATGTACAAGATCTGACAAGAAGTAAAGCCTTCATGAAAGGACCTAGATGGACAAGGCAGAGCAATAGTTGCTGAATCTATAGTCTATATTTAAATTTATCTTGGCCCAATGGGCATGTAATGGAGTTAGTTGAACTGCTATTTCATTATGCTAATAAATAGAAACATTTAATTTACACATCTTGTATGACAAGGACGGTAAATCAATAAAGTGAGTTGTTAATGTTTCTATTTTAAAAGATGTGATCTTATATATCAATGCCCAACCATATTATCTGAAAGAATATTAAGATGAATGATTATAACGTAAATACCAAATGATTATAATTTATAACTCAAACAATCTTTAGTATAGTCATCCAATACACATATGTAATAAGTACATTACTAGAATCTATATTGATGGTTATCCAAAGTCTTTTGATTATTGAACCAATAAGAGACATGCAAATATTAAATATGAGCAATATGACACAACACCCTTCACTAGAGGTAGTGGGATGATTAAATTTGTATTAAATCTTATACATATTGATGTATGAAGATCTTATGGAATAAATGCTAAAGGTGACTGATAATATTTCATTATATTAACTGATAATCTTAGTTGATATGTGGGTTTGTATTTGGTGAAATATGATCATAAATCTCTTGAAGTGTTAAACAAGATTATAAATGAAGTATAAATTTGATAAAAGTATTAAGAAACTTTGATATGATCAAATGTTGAAATACTTTATATCAATAGTTTGAGGACCTTTTGAAAAGGACTATGATAATATATCACAAAGTCAAATCCATCTGAACATGATGATGTGTCAGGATGAATGAAGTTCATCATTATGGGTCATGATATGATTTTCATAATAATATAATCTTATAATTTCCTCATAGATGTATATTTTACACCAAAACAATGTACCATCAAAATGGTTTAAAAGACATCATATATGATATGAAATGGGAATGTCACAATGTCTTAAGGATAGAAATCTATATAAAGAAAGAAGTTTCTGGAAAAGGTTTATCCACAAATCATTATTGCTTAATAGTTCTATTAATCCCAATCCAATAACAAAGTGTTTGTTTCTAGGATAACTGAATTCCAAAAGAATCAATGGGAGCAAAATTAGAACTAAAAAATGTTTAAGGCCAACAAAGAGGTATCATGAGAACTAAAGAGAATCACAAGTTGTTGTGGACTCTCAAGTTCATCGTGTAACATAAAACCTCACAGTTCTAGTAGAACACATATGAAATTGGAGGATTGTGAATCCAACAACTCAGATGGGTTGGTCATAAGATGATGAGCCAACAAATCAACTAGAAGCTATTGAGAACCAAAATCTGAGAAATAGCTTAATACCATTATGGAATCCATGTACACTAACAAGGTATGACCTTACTAGTACTACCTAAAGGGGTGAGACCCAAAGGGTTCCGAAGGGTTTTGTTGCAAAATTTACATGGATAACATGAGAAGACATATTAGTTGGAAAGGTTTTCAAATTAGTTCAAGTCGCTGAACATGAAAGAACTCCTTTACCAATAGTCATGCTTGTTGATGCTACTAGAATAGACTATGAGATTTGATATGTGAATATTAAAGCCATATTATTTAAAAGGAATATGAGAGAGGATGTGTATGTGATACAACCTAAAGGTTTATAACTTCATTAATGCTAATAAGGACTATATGCTACAAAGTTCAATTTGGGATTGAAGCAAGCATCTCAGAGATAACATCTTTTGATTTGACAAGATAGTCAAAGAGTTTGACTTGAAAAGATGAAATCTGTGATTATAAAAGATTTGATGGGAGCACATATAAATATTACACATGTGATGGGAATAACATCTCCATATTGTGAGTACTAAGAATTGTCATGGAAAACATCTTTAACAATGAAGGATTAGGTGAAACATCCTATGTGATAGGAATTGAGATCTATGAGATAGAATCAGAGAGCTTCATGACCTAAATGTGAGCACATATGATAGCAAGATACTGAAAGAGTCCAACAGGAAGGATTCATTAAGAGAGAATCCATATTAGTCTCTCATGAACCCTATATTCCAATTCCGGTGAAGAATGGAAATGACATGAGTGGGATGTCATACTTTGTATCAATGGATCTATCTTGATTGCTATACATATACTTATCCCATATAATTGTGTATGTATTGGACATGACAAGATGATATTAATTTCCAATAAGGGTTATTGGAATTTCATTTAAAGACATCCATTAGTACTTGTGAAGTACTTAAGGATAAGTTGCTAGTTAATAGCAACAAGGAAGAGTTGGGTGTAAAGGGGTCATGAGTTGGAAGGGTTCCGAACTACAAGCCATTAATTCTATTCTACAATAGAATCTAAGTATCCTAGTGTTGTGAACATGGGAGTGGATACTATATGAATCTAGAAGTTTATATAGATGAACTTAAAGATGTTCTAAATCATTGATGACTCAGTAGAGATACTGTGACAACAATGGAGCTCCTTTTTAGGAAAGGAATATCAGATAACATATTAAATCAGTTTCATCTCATAGTGAAGAGATAAGAAACATGCAATATACCAACTAATAGCAAAATGTTGCTAACTCACGGGATTAGCACTTGTACAGTAGAAACATGATGGACATGTTTAGATCACTAACAATGAGATTCATGGGTGATTGTCTCTAAGTGCAAGTGGGAGTATATTGACAAGGTATGCCCAAAGAGCCAATCATATGATGATTGACATGGAATATAATGTAAAGGATTTGATTAATAATCATAAAGGCTAGCTTCCAATTCATTATGTTTCATTCAATTATGAGATATTTAGGAAATATTATGAAAGTCTAGAGAATGACAATACTCAATGACGTATGTCTTCAAGTACATGACTTGAACAATGAGATCATGCAGATGTTAAGAGTATTTACATCCTTGTTATGTCCCTAGTCATTTGTTACTGTGGAAGGTAGATAGAAAATAGTAATACACAAGACCAGAGTGTGGGTTGGTTGATGATAGAATTTCATTAGTCATGATGTGATATCAGACTAAGTACACAAATACTTGCTAGTGAACAATGTATCAAATAGACCCACCTTGAGATTGACACATGGAATCCATTATTGGTGGTCATAGTCATCTCTCATAGTGAAGGTAGTGATTGTGGTTCTCAGACCTAAAGTCACTACGCTCATCACATGCCGTTCAATATACTTTGACATCATCAAACGTAACCCTGAATAAGGATTGCCATAAAAGTGATGATTGGGTAGTTGTGACACATGGGGACTGACTACAAGTGATGTAGATGGGATTTGTCCCTCCTACTGGAGTTTTATATCCTGGTCACTTGATAAGAGAGATTGAGAAATGCATGTGCATGCACGTGAGAATTAGTATATGATATTGAGGTCCCATATATCTTAGACATGCTCTTGGTTCAAGGAACATGGATTGAACAATGAGAGGATGATGATTCCATGCCTCAAGTTCATTCTGGATATCAGAGACAAAGGAATTATACAATTACTATAACACCTTACACAAATTGTACGTTGAAGTTTCTCACCAACTTTCCATTAACTTGGGCAACACTGATGTGTGACTAGGCACTGCTCTTTTCTCGTGATCTCATAAACTAGTTATGGACATTCACTGCAACATGATATGGGACCTATAGGGTCACACACATAGGAACTCATTTAGGAGAGGAGTTTAATCATGAATGATGATTGGATTGATTACTAAAGTTTTTAGGTATTCATTTCAAGCAAAAAATCATCTGACTAAACTGCCAACTGATCAGCTCAAGAGTTGAGACGACCCTTTGGAGTGTCATGTTGATTAAAATTGAATTGGCTGAGTTCTGTATGAATCAGGGCACCAACCGATTGGCTCACTGAGTGAACTGATCAGCTCAGGTTGGGTGAGACAACATGTTCACCTAGTGAACCAATCGACTCGGTCATGCCAACCCAAGGTTCTGGTGGCTTTCCTGAATTCGTGAGAAAAGTTAACCATTCCACTTGTTCAATTGGATTGGTACAAGAATTAATGTTTAGCATTAATTGAAAACAAATTGCCAATTCATGCACGATTGGGAAACATGAAAAAACGAACAGTTTAGGCTTCAAACCGATTGACTTGCATGTGAACCGACCATTTCAAGATTTGTAGGTTGCGAAAATTCATGATCTTTTGGTCCCTTCCACTCCCACACAGATTGATAGACCAGAACCTAACCCCTTTTATAAAAATAGGGGTACTGGGGGTTTCCTGGAACACAACACAATTGCCTTTGACAATTGTTGTCCTCTCTGGTTATGGTAACCAATAGAGAGTCTGTGCAAGTCCTACCCTCTAAAGAGAGGGATAGAGGTGGAGAAACAATCGTGGGAGATCAAGTTTGTGACTAGTACACCAATGCAAGCAACAACTCCTTCCTATCTATTCTACTAGAACATTAGGAGTTCTAGTTGGTCTGTGTGCACTTCTCTAGAGACGAGGAGTCTTTTTCCCTTTGCTAGGAGTGAAACCTCAACTTGCAGTTTGTGGTGAGACCGCAGGAGTTGCTGCAGACGCCATTTGAGTCTGTTGTCAGTGGTGAAGACCAGGAGCTGTACATACACCGTCCAAGAGCAACTAGAATATAGTTGTACTGTAATGAGTTGTAATCACTAGACTTGCTCCAAGACTAGGTATAAACTCGTTAAACCATTTTTCCTATTTCATAGTTATTGATGCGACCTTAATGTTATGGGAATACAAATAGATAATAAAATTTGTTTTCACTGCCTACTCTGATCTGGTATTTCCAACACCACCCTAGTCTAGGACACATTCTCTAAGTAAGTCCTATATGGTTTAGATCATCCTCTTTGGCTGGAAATCCTTTTGAGGATGATAAGTGGTGCCAAAGTTCAATATCTTATACCTAGTTCTTATGCAATTCTCCATAACTTTAATGTGAACATTAGATCATGATTAGAGAGAACTGAGATCAAAAATCCATGTAGACACAAGATCTTCTAGATGTATAGTTTGGTTCAAGTCAGAAAGTTAAGTAGGATTTTTCATGCTAGAAAGTGTTCATATTTGGTTAGTGATCAACTATGACCCAAACACCATCATATATCTTCCTATTCCTGTGAAGAACTACCACAAAGTACATGTGATCTAGACAACCTTCTACTTTGGGATTTTGAGGGGTTGAAGTAACCACCTAATCATGGTGCTTTTCTATCACCTATTGGAAAATAAGTTAGCTAACCATGATTAGAGATGCTCCATGCTTCATTCCTTTCCACTTGAAGTATCACTATAGGTCCTTGTACATCTTTGTATTCATGTACTTATAATGTACTTTGATCCATGCATCTTTGTGGTGCAAGCCTTCAGTTAGGAATCCTCTTGAACCCAAATATAGGATTTATACCAAATTACTCCATTAACACCAACTAAAAGGTGGGTATTTAGATTATCAAGGAGAGATTTCATTCTTCTAAAGGAGGGATCATACTTCTGATATGAGATTAACTTTGCAAGGATATCAAAGAAAATTTGAATGTTATCTAAAAACCAATCCTAAGAGGAGTTTTAGGTTCCATATGGAGAACTCCTCAAATCATTTCCATTGGGGGTCCCATCCTAAGTCACACATGAGTTTCTCTTGACTAAGAACATAGACCACCACACTAGACTTATTGGGATTTATACTATCATGAAATTAAAATACTTCAAATATTCTATTCATAGCCATTGATGTTGATTTAGGTCATTCTTAGTCATCAATTACTTCAAGATCTAATGGTCGGTGTAGATATCAAACATTCTCCACACACATAATGTCACCATATATTTAGGGAATATATGATTGTCAAGAATTATAGATCATACTTTGAATAATTCATCATGTTGGGTTTGAGATGTCCACGGTAAATGTGGCATCCAACTTATAAAACACAAGATTAATTAAGCAGAAGCGAATCATTTGCAGCGGATTACTGAAAATCACTAAAAATTTAAAACTTTTTGCAAAGAGATCCAAACATAGGAAACTCTTCCATTAATAGCCAAAGTAGAATATTTACATTCTGATCCACTAGTACACAACCTATACTATCTTTTCTTGAGGATTACAACATCAATTGCCCTATTCAACATTATATACAGATGGCATAAAAACCTCGAGGCATCAAGACAAAATCTCAGATCGATTCATTAAAACACTAACTATAAACTCCGAGGATCTGAGAGTACAAAGACAACACATAGGACTTTCTAACTATACAACACTTGGCAGCCAGTGCCTCCACCTGAGTTATCACTACTGTCCCTGATACTGTTGCTTGATGCGATGATTTTGAGTCGCATTTATAGACTTGTTTGATATGTGTTTTATGTATTTATTAGTCATTTTCATGGTTAATGTTGCATAATTCATCTACTTTGGTCTATGCTACTTCTTTATGTCAAATTTCCCTTATTTCAACATTTTGAGTATTAATTATCAAAAGAATACATTTTGTGTAGACTTATGTGGTTTCGTGTGTTAATTTCAGGAAAAACAAGTATCTGCTACTGTCGATACCATCGACAGTGGTCGATACCATCGACCAGACCACAGGTTGCCAGCCGCAAGGACCAGAAGAAAGTCAATACTATCGACAGTGATGTCGATGGTATCGAGAGACCATCAGGTTGCTGGCGAGAGGTGAGTCGATACTATTGACTCATATGTCGATACTATTGACTAGTGGAGCTACAACAACGGTAAAAGGACAAAACCGACGCCTAAGAATGTCGATACCATTGACGCGGGTCGATGGTATCGAGATAGCATCAGGCGCAAAGACAAAAGGAAAGAAGAACTGCCGATATCGCGCTAGGTCGATACCATCGACCCGCGTCGATGGTATCGACACCGTCATATATGAGTTTGCTTCAGATTGATCTTAATCCGATGGCTGCGATTAATTGGCAACCTAACTTGGGAAATATACCTAATGACAGCGGCCAAGAGGAGATAATCACGTCATTAGCTGCTGCACACGTCCTGAGAAGGTGTTGAGAGAAGAACGGAGCCCAGAAGCACGCCCCAGCCGACCCGGACACCGAAGAAGACGATTTCCACCACCGAAAGGTGGGAGAACGCGTGTTCCGTGCCAAGGATCGCTTGGATCTTCTCCGTTCAGGGGTTTCACCACTCAATCACATTTTTTTTCTCCATGTTTCCCTTTTTCTACTCCACGTTTTTCTCTGAGATGAACATGTAGGGCTAATTCCCTTTGTCTTTAGGACCGGCAGTAGCCCGGGAATTCATTGTATGACAATTTTATCATAGTAATTCATATCTTATCTCTTAGATCTGTGGTATAATTTCGTTTTCTCAATTATATTGTTATGCTTGATCACCATAATAATAATCTAGTGCCCTTAATTGCTTTGAAAGAAGAATTAATGGTTGAAAAGGTGTAAGATTAATGGTGGATACCGAGGGATCGTTTTTAATGCACCTAGTTTAGGGTATAGGTTACTACGACGGTGGAACCGACCTAGACGTAGGTAGTGAATTGTACCACGACAGTGGGCAATTTTGATTTCAGGCCACTACCCGGATAGAGAGATAAGATTGAGTGATTGTATAGAATTTAATACAATGAAAACCCGTAGTGAAACCGCAATCCTAAAGACCTCATTTTGAATTGATTAAACTAAACATTTAATCGATTGCTTTGTTTTGTTTTATTTTTATTTTCTTTTAATTTTAACAACAACTCTCAACTATTTAATCGATCTAGCTGATCACGAGTAGTTAGTAGGAGTCTCTGACAATTTCACGTATCCCTGAGTTCGACTCGGGCCTCACAAAGGCCTATATTACATTGACGGGTACACTTGCATTTCTACGCACGGTAAATTCGTGTCAAGTTTTTGGCGCCGTTGCCGGGGATACGGCAAGTTGTCGGCACTACGAGTGCTGCAAGTGGCCACTCTAGGCCACATTTTATTTTTTTAATTATCATTTTAAAAATTCATAGTCTATTTTCTAAATATTTGCAATCGTCAAGCACTGTACTGAAATTAAATTTTTCTATTTGCAGGTACTGTGCATGGTGCAGACGCGTAGTACCGACTATACACAACAAGCACTAGAGGTTCCACTGACGGGACCTGATGATGAGGAATGCCACAATCAAGACCATTTAGAAGAAACAGATTCAAAATCCAAACAAGAAGAAATGGAAGAGCCACAGACAATATGGGAGAAGATTAAGGCTTCTTCCTCATCCGCTTCCAAGGGGCCGATCAAGAAGCAGGCGGTTAATATTCCGACATACAAGATTGATCCGGCTTTAATCAACTTGGTGAATTCGAATGCTTTCCATGGGCTCAAGAATGAAGACCCCGTTGCGCATATAAGTCAATTTGTGGAGAATTGTGATATGATAAAAATAGACAGATTTCCACAAGATGTGCTCTACTTGAATCTCTTCCCGAGTTCTCTAGCGGGAAACACGCGAGAGTGGTTACATAACCTGGACGATGAATATGTGGAATCTTGGGACCACATGGTGGAGGTTTTCTTTGAACAGTTCTTCCCGCCCGAGAAGACCAATGACATGATCAGGAAGATCCACAACTTCACCCAAAAAGCAGGAGAGACCTACTCTGAGACCTGGGAAAGGTTTCAGATCATGCTCAGGCGGTGCCCGCATCACGAGCTTGACAAGGAGACACATGTCAAGATCATCTATTTTGCTCTCTCCGAGCATGATAGAAGCAACCTCGATTCAGCCGGCTCAGGATTCTTCTTGAACAACACGTACACCAGGTGTTGAGAAATCCCAAAGAACATGGCCAAGAAGCAATCGTGGGGTGAAAGAGACGCTGTGGAGCATGTTCGAGTGGCAGGGGAATCTAAAGCAATCAAAGAGCTGAATGAGAAGGTGGATCTTCTCGCGAAGAAACTGCTTGCAAAGGAGGATACTGAGTCCGAGGATGAGGCTCAAGTTAAATTCATGAGGCAGCAGCAAGGCTACATGAATAATGACTATTCATGGAGGAAAGACAAGAAGTTCTCTTGGAAGGATCCAAACAACTTCTTGCAGGATCCAGATGCAAAACCCTAGCCGATAGCGGAGGATAAGAGCACAGAGCTGCTCAATCAGGTGATAAAGCAAAATCAAGAACTCATGACTACTTTTGGCCAGCAAATAAAGCAACAAGGGGAGTTTATGAACCAATTTGGGCAGACACTGTAGAGCCATGGGGCTCAAATGAGGACAATAGAGACGTCCATGGCACAAATGGCAGTGGTGATAGCCAATTTGAAGAAGCCGGCGCACCCAGGTTTCCCGGGTAATACTAATGTTCTAGGAGGAAACCAGCAAGCGAAGGCCATCTTGATAAGAAGTGGCAAGAAACTGTTAAACCCCAGAGCCGATGAACCAAGCAAACCCCAAGCAAAATTTGAAGGTGAGGCCACTGAGGAGCTGCCCATACCGGTCGCAGAACCAGTTGCGGACATAGCAGTGGATGCTACTGACAATCCTATTTCAGAGAAGAAGGAGCCTCAGAGAAGGATACCTTATGTGCCACCGCATCAAAGGGCACAGGATGTCCCGGTCCCATATCTGAACAGTGCCAAGGCAAAGAAAGTGGATGATCAATTTAAAAAGTTTCTAGACAGTTTTAGAAAACTTTCAGTCAACATCCCTTTATTGGAAGCTATTGAGAAAATCCCTTCTTATGGGAAATTTCTGAAAGACATCATCACCAAGAAGAGAAAAATTCCAGACACAGAGGTTGTTGTGCTTAAGGAGCATGTGAGTGCCTTCATCATGGGCACATTGCCACCAAAGAGGCAAGATCCGGGCTGTTTCAACATCTCATGTTACATTGGGAAAGTTAAGTTTGGTGAAGCACTATATGACTCAGGGGTGAGAATTAACTTGATGCCTCTCTCTACATTCAAGAAGCTGGGATTAAAAGAGTCACGACCGAGAAACATGACAATCCAGTTGGAAGACAATTCAGTGGTAAAGCCATATGGGATTTGTGAAGATGTGCTAGTGAAAGTAGATCGATTTGTATTTCCAGTAGATTTTGTCGTCATGGAGATGCAAGATGAACAAGGCAATGAGCTACTTCTCGGACGACCCTTCCAAGCTACGGCCGACATGATACTTGAGATGGGGAGAGGTCGTTTGACCTTAGGTATAGCCGATGACCGATTTGAGATGGTCATGCCTTCCAGCGCCACTTCACCTAAATCTAAAGAGCAATGCCACATGATAAAACATTTTGATAACAATATATCACTTTGTCTAGGGAAGCCATTTTTAGATATGGCCCATGTAATGACCAAGGTGGAAAAAGGGACTTTGGCTGTGGACATCATGGAGCAGACCAAGGTGGTATCCCTTTGTAAGGCTGTAGATTTTCCGAACGATGAGGATGAGGACATTCCTCCCTCTACTGAAGATGAGGCTATAGCAAATTCAGTTTTTGATGCATATCCAGAATTACCACTTGAGGCCTGTTTAGTCAATATCACTCATGATTGGATGAGAAGCAAATCACTGAAGGAGTGCGCCAAGATGCTTCAGATGTTGCCGTGCTTCTATGCGAGGCACTATGAGGATTTAGGCGAACTACCACCTCCGCTCCAATCATCCTTAATAAGCCCGCCGGAATTGGAGTTGAAGCCGTTGCCACCGCACCTCAAGTACACATTTCTAGCTGAGAAAGAAAAGTTGCCTGTGATTATTTCTGCTTATTTGAGTGTTGAGGAGGAGGACCAGTTGCTGATAGTGCTGAAGAACCACCGGGGAGCATTTGGGTGGTCTGTTGCAGATATCCAGGGGATTTCCCCTACTTTGTGCCAGCATAAGATTCAGCTCGAGGAGGGAGCCAAGCCGGTGATTCAACCACAACGTCGACTAAATCCGAGCATGATGGAGGTTGTGAAGAAGGAGGTGATTAAGCTTCTTTCCACAGGTATCATCTATGCAATTTCAGACTCGACTTGGGTGAGTCCCACGCATGTAGTCCCTAAAAAGGGGGGAATAACTGTTACTCATAATCTCTTAAATGAACCTGTCACCACCCGCTTGGTAACCGGGTGGCGAGTTTGTATAGATTACCGACGACTAAATGCCTCTACGCTAAAGGATCACTTTCCTCTTCTGTTTATTGATCAAATTCTAGAGCGCTTAGCCGGCCGATCACATTTCTATTTTCTGGATGGGTATTCGGGGTACAATCAGATTTCGATTGGTCCTAAGGACCAAGAGAAGTCCACCTTCACTTGTCCCTATGGAACGTTTGCGTACCACCGCATGCCCTTTGGATTATGTAACACACCGGCGACCTTTCAGCGTTGTATGCTCGCCATTTTTTCTGATATGGTAGAACGCTGTCTAGAGGTCTTTATGGATGATTTCTCAGTTTATGGTGCATCGTTTGATGAATGCCTTTACAATCTGGATAAGGTGTTACAACGTTACGAGGACACACATTTGGTCCTCAACTGGGAAAAATGTCATATGATGGTGAGTGAAGGGATAGTGCTAGGACATAAAGTGTCTAGCAAAGGTTTGGAGGTAGATCTGGTAAAAATTGAAGTAATTTCCAAATTGCCCCCACCAAATTCGGTGAAAGGGGTAAGAAGTTTCTTAGGTCACGCCGGTTTCTATTGTCGTTTCATAAAAACTTTTCAAAAATCGCCAAACCTTTATCTGAGCTTCTAGAAAAGGATGTTGTTTTTTATTTCAATGAAAAATGTTTACACGCGTTCAATGTGCTGAAGGAAAAATTAATTTCCGCACCGGTAGTGTAAACGTCGGATTGGACCAAGCCATTTGAACTCATGTGTGATGCATCTGATTTTGCTGTTGGAGCTGTGTTGGGACAGTGGGTGGACAATAAACCCGCTGTGATTTTTTATGCCTCTAAGACTTTGAACGATGCCCAACTTTATTACATGACTATCGAAAAAGAATTGCTGGCCGTTGTTTTCACTTTTGAAAAATTTCGGCAATATCTAGTTGGATCGAAAGTCGTAGTTTGGACTGACCACACCGCTATTAAGTATTTGATGGAGAAAAAAGATGCCAAACCTAGATTGATTAGGTGGATCTTGCTTTTACAAGAATTTGATATCGAAATCAAAGACAAGGCAGGGATTGAAAATTTTGTAGTGGATCATTTGTATAGGTTAGAGAGGGTAGATGAAAAAGATTTACACATACCCATTAGCGAGACATTTCCGGATGAACAACTTTTGAAAGTGAATTCTAAAGATCCGTGGTTTTCATATATTGTGAACTATCTTGCTTGTAGGATCATCCCGGATGATTGGACGTATCAAGAGAAGAAGAAATTCTTCCATTCTCTGTGATATTATTTTTGGGATGACCCTATTCTCTTGAAGTAATGCAGGGATGGTGTCCTACGTAGGTGTGTACCTAAGGTGGAATACGAGAGTGTTCTTCGTCATTGCCACACACTACCGACGGGCGGACACCATGCAAGCTCTCGTACAACAACTAAAGTACTGGAAAGTGGCATGTACTGGCCTACCTTGTTTCGGGACGCTTATGAGTTCGTGAGGCAATGTGATTCCTGCTAAAGGGCGGGTAACATTTCAAAGAGACAAGAGATGCCTATAAATGTTTTCCAGGAGGTTGAGGTATTTGATTTATGGGGTATAGATTTTATGGGACCCTTTGTGTCCTCAAATTCTAATTTGTATATCCTTTTAGCTGTTGACTATGTGTCGAAGTGGGTGGAGGCAATACCCACGAGGACTAACGATTCCACTGTAGTGTGTAGGTTCATTAAGGAAAATATCTTCTGCAGGTTTGGTGTGCCGCGAATGATCATTAGTGATGGGGGTACGTACTTTTGGAATCAAAATTTCTCGGCATTATTGAGAAAATACGGGGTCAAACATAATATTGGTACCCCGTATCACCCGCAAACTCAAGGACAAGTGGAGGTCTCCAATTGAGAACTTGAAAAGATCTTGGAGCGTACTGTGGCTTCCACGAGGAAGAATTGGAGTGCCTTACTACCAGATGCGTTGTGGGCATACATGATGGCATACAAGACACCCATAGGCACCATGCCTTTTAAGTTGGCGTACGGTCGGGCCTGTCACTTACCGGTGGAATTAGAGCACAAAGCACATTGGACGCTAAGAAAGCTCAACTTGAGTTATGATGAAGCGGGGAAGAAGAGATTACTTGAACTAAATGAACTGGATGAGCTGCAAATGAATGCATATGAGAACTCTCGGATCTACAAGGAGTGCACAAAATTGATCCACGATCGCCACATTCAGATGCACACCTTCAAGAAAGGAGATCGCGTGCTTTTGTTCAATTCGAGGCTGAAGTTGCATCCCGGGAAGCTAAAATCCCGATGGAGTGGACCATTCACAGTAGAAGAGGTCAGACCACATGGCGCAATCATGGTGCGCGATGGGGAGACTACATTTTTGGTGAATGGACAGAGGTTGAAGTTGTATTTTGGTGAAGAGTACATGAAGAAGGTGAATGAGGTCAAACTCATTTCACTTTCGGATGCATGACGTGCTTCAAGTCGTCTAGCCTAAGACGTTAAATAAGGGCGTTTGTTGGGAGGCAACCCAACCATTGGTACTTTAGTTTAGTTCCTTTACATTCGTAGTTTGATTTGTTTTAACCTAGTTTTTAGTGTAAAAAAGATACAGTGATCGTTTGCTCATTGTGCAGGACTGAGGCAGAGTCGATACCATCGACCCTTGTCGATGGTATCGACTGTGGTACAGGTTGGCGACTGTAGAAATCGCACTGCGTCGATAGTATCGACACACCAACAGGTTGATCGTTAAGTCAAGGTCGATAGTATCGACATTCCAGTCGATACCATCGAGATCTCTGGAGATATTCAGAAGAAATCATCTCAGTAAAGTCGATACCATCGACGGGCATGTCGATAGTATCGACGCGTCACATCAACAATCCGCGAGGAAAGATCTACGGTGATCGCAGGAACCAGGAAGTCGATCCGGGGGACGAGTCGATAGTATCGACGCGTCAACAATTCGGGCCGCGCAGATCCAGCCATCGGCGACCGTCGATACTCGCAGCAGTACAGATTGTGCTACCCGTATCGATACCATCAAATCGCGTCGATGGTATCAATGGGTATGCAGTAGCGTCGGCCACATCTACATATGAGAAGGATTTGCGTCAGATGACATCACAACTCTAGAGCAATCCTCCTCCACCTGTGCCGAGCGTATTACAGAGTGATTCGAGCCCGACGACGAGCAACACCGAGAACGTTCTTCATCGAGCGGAGATTTCTTTCTCCTATCTTCACCAAGCTCTCTCTCTATTCCTCTTTCTGTCGTGATCATGGTGCATGTTGCTGGTGCATTGTCATCACACACCGACCCGATGGAAATCCCAGAATTCGTGCCACCACCTACCGCATCGATTGCACGCCCGCGGCTGATTCATCCATCTGCGTAGGTTAAGAAGATCTATGAGGAGATCTTAAAGAGAAAGATCGAGTCGACCCGTTATGTTGAACGGGAAACCATCCGCAACTTGGGGTTCGAAGCTAACCTCGACTACGTTATGAAGGGACAGGCCCGACACACGGGAAGACGGCCTGACGAGCTGGAGTTTCATGCAGATGAGCAGCCGTTCTTCGGCGAGTGGCCTACGTACAAGGAGCTGGTGGCTGAGTTTATGGCATCGCTTAACGTCTGTGTCGTACCCAATGATGTCATAGCCACCGATCGCGAGTGGATCAAGGGTCGGGTGTCTTTCTGGCTGTACAACAACGGCTACACCATTACACTCCGGCAGTTCAACAAGATCTTCAACTGGAATCATTCGCGGTCTGACTACCGACAACCGGACAACCGCACCCACTACGATGCAATCTTTTCTGAGCTTGTGACGGTGCCACCGGGCAAGTCAGTGAGTTACCACAATGCTGCAGTAGCCGACTTTGAGCATCCATTTGTTCAGATACTCCACCGGATGCTGAGTTCTACGTTGTTTGCTAGGGGTGATCTGGCTCTCAGCAAGTTTCAGGAGACAGACCTATTTTTCTTGTATAAACTCCTGAAGCGCCAAGAATGCAACTGGGGAGATTTCTTTTTGCAGCGGGTTTTGGCGGTGAAGAGGAGTACACAGAAAGCTCCAATTCACTTTGGCGGGCTTATCACCAAGCTGGCCTCCTACCTTGGGTTGAATTTCCAGCAGCTTACTCCTCTCTCCAATAGGAGCAAGGTGAACTTGCAACATCTGCACCGCTCCAACCTCATCCTTCTTCGAGTTGGTTTGGCGTATGCACACTGCCACGTCAATCATGCTTACCAAGAATGCTCGCTTCCCGATCCGGTCTTCAACATCGAAGGGGCGCAACACTTCCGATGGCCTATCATAGCCATTGCTGACTCTGATGAAGACGGCGACAACGACGACGATGACAACAATGAAGATGAGGCTGAAGAGGAAGAGGAGGCCTACACCCCTCTTCGGGCACGAGTGGCACCACGGAAGCGTCCTCGCATGCATCCGAGTGCATCTTCATCTTCACAGCCTCCACCACCACCACCGCCCTCACAGCCAAATGAGGATGTCTATTTGATGCAGGGGATGCATGCTATGCTGCACGACATACAACAGACGCATCAACATCACTCGATGATGTACACCGGTATTCAAGGGACTACAAACCGACTACTGGAAAATCAAAGGGCAATCTTTGAGAACGAGCGTCTTCTCCTCGACAACCAACAACAGATTCATGACCGGTTGCATAGGATGGAGATGCAACAACAACCCTTTTACGATCACTATTGGAGCCAAAATTACTTTGGAGGCTATCCGCAACCTCCACCTAGGGTTCAGTTTGATCCGAGCTTCCAGGGGGAGTATCCATCTTGGGACACCACGGCTCCACAGTACCCGCCTCCGCCTGAAGAGTAAATCGGTATCTCTGTTCCAACCTTTAAGATTGTTTTTGACTATGAGGCCATAGTCGAATTCAATCTTGGGGGGGGGGTAGTTGGAACAGCTCTATCTTTTATTTTCTCTATTTTTAGTTTTAAGTCTTTTGTTCTTGTCATTTGTTTCTTGCAATCTTAGTTGTTTGTAGGATCCACATTCTATCTAGTGTAATCGTGGATGTCTTAAGTCTTGTGTCATCTCAGTTGCATGTACATGGGAATTAAGGGGAAATTAAAATTTTTTGAGTGTTCGCAAGCTTGAGTGTAGTTCAACTTTGATCACTTAACTTAAGAAAAAGATTGGTTTTGTCAACTTTAAAATAGAAAATCACAACTGTACATTCCTAATGATTCATGAAAGTGGACAGAATTGGTTGTTTGAGCCTAAACTGATCAAATGATAATGAGACTCTAATTTGAAGTAAGAGAGAGTAACCTCTTAACTAATACCCAGGTCAGTAAGGAGGGACAAATAATACTTTTCAAAGGTTCAGTCAATTAGTCTTGTGATATGTCCACCGCATTGTTTTTTACAATCCACCACAAGATTTGGAAGTAAAGTACAGTTTCAACCTTTTTGATTGCATGTCATGTAGACAGGACTTGCATTGCAACCACTTTCATATGTTTTGCATGAAAAAAAATAGAACAGTTATACATGCACATTACCCTTAGGTGCATGTCATTTAGTTGCATTCATAACTTTTATGCATAGAGTATATCATGTACCTCATTTCTTCCTTAATGGTGAATTAAATTGTTCCATACCTTCTAAATAGTTCAAATATTCGAGTTATGCAGAAAAAGTAAGTCCAATACAATATTCATTGGCAATTATGGATATAAGGGCTTGGAAAAAAAAGAAAAAAAAATCTGAAAAAAAAAATGAAATTGAAAAAAAAAGAAAGTTATTTAGAAGCAACTAGAATAAGAAGGAGAAAGGAACATAATCTCACCTGCATTTTTAGATGAGTGAGTACATGATGTAGCTCAATTAGATATCCATTTCATTTTGAGATGGGATGTTAGTGCATGCATCATTCCACCCAATCTTAGGCATTAGGGCATTTTTCATGTGCATTTGCATCATTTAGGGCATTTTTGTTTTATGCATGTTGAAATTGTATAATGCTTCAACTTCTTCCATTAGCCACCCATTCCATCCACCCGTTGCTCGAATTGGTAGGCTACCGTGATTTTCTCCTCACTTGTGAATATCGGGAGAACTGCTTCCATGTAGATGGTAATTAGGGCGAGCAACGTAGTATAGAAGATCGCAAGATGCATTAAGTCTGGACTGGCAAATTTTATTATGTTGACTTCCTTATGTGATAGTGTTCATCAGTTTTGAGGTAGACATCTTTTATGGATGATTACTGTCGCCTTTAGGGTAATTATCATTCTGTGGTTAGCGAGGGCCGGTATGCAAATGTCCGGTGGGAGTCATATGGGATATTTGTTGTGATGCTTTGTTCTTTAGTTGACTCTGGCAATTCTATTCTAAGGTTTAGTTGCTCGAGGGCAAGCAATGTTCAATCTTAGGGGAGTTTGATGCGATGATTTTGAGTCGCATTTATAGACTTGTTTAATATGTGTTTTATGCATTTATTAGTCATTTTCATGGTTAATGTTGCATAATTCATCTACTTTGGTCTATCCTACTTCTTTATGTCAAATTTCCCTTATTTCAGCATTTTGAGTATTAATTATCAAAAGAATATGTTTTTTGTAGACTTATGTGGTTTTGTGTGTTAATTTCAGGAAAAAAAAGTATCTGCTACTGTCGATACCATCGACAGTGGTCGATACCATCGACCAGACCACAGGTTGCCAGCCGCAAGGACCAGAAGAAAGTCGATACTATTGACAGGGATGTCGATGGTATCGAGAGACCATCAGGTTGCTGGCGAGAGGTGAGTCGATACTATTGACTCATATGTCGATACTATCGACTAGTGGAGCTACAACGACGGTAAAAGGACAAAACCGAAGCCTAAGAATGTCGATACCATCGACGCGGGTCGATGGTATCGAGATAGCATCAGGAGCAAAGATAAAAGGAAAGAAGAACTGCCGATATCGCGCTAGGTCGATACCATCGACCCGCGTCGATGGTATCGACACCGTCATATATGAGTTTGCTTTAGATTGATCTTATTCCGATGGCTGCGATTAATTGGCGACCTAACTTGGGAAATATACCTAATGACGGCGGCCAAGAGGAGATAATCACGTCATTAGCTGCTGCACACATCCCGAGAAGGTGTGGAGAGAAGAACGGAGCCCAGAAGCACGCCCCAGCTGATCCGGACGCTGAAGAAGACGATTTCCACCACCGAAAGGTGAGAGAACACGTGTTCCGCGCCAAGGATCTCTTGGATCTTCTCCGTTCAGGGGTTTCACCACTCAATCACGTTTTTTCTCCATGTTTCCCTTTTTCTACTCCACGTTTTGCTCTGAGATGAACATGCAGGGCTAATTCCCTTTGTCTTTAGGACCAGGAGTAGCCCGGGAATTCATTGTATGACAATTTTATCATAGTAATTCATATCTTATCTCTTAAATCCGTGGTATAATTTCATTTTCTCAATTATATTGTTATGCTTGATCACCATAATAATAATCTAATGCCCTTAATTGCTTTGAAAGAAGAATTAATGGCTGAAAAGAGACGGAATTTACATTAATTGACAAATCCCTTGAATAAGGTGGTGTAAGATTAATGGTGGATACTGATGGATCGTTTTTAATGCACCTAGTTTAGGGTATAGGTTACTACGACGGTGGAACCGACCTAGACGTAGGTAGTGAATTGTACCACGACAGTGGACAATTATGATTTCAGGCCACTACCCGAATAGAGAGATAAGATTGAGTGACTGCATAGAATTTAATACAATGAAAACCCGCGGTGAAACCACAATCCTAAAGATCTCATTTTGAATTGATTTTACTAAACATTTAATTGATTGCTTTGTTTTGTTTTATTTTTATTTTCTTTTAATTTCAACAACAAATCTCAAATATTTAATCAGTCTAGCTGATCGCGAGTAGTTAGTAGGAGTCTTCGACAATTTCACGTATCCCTGAGTTCGACTCGGGCATCACAAAGGCATATATTACATTGATTCGTACACTTGCGTTTCTACGCACGATAAATTCGCGTCACTGCTGCTATTAATTCTCTGCTAAAGGTTTCCTGCTTCTTCTTCTGCGTTGACCTAAAAACATTGGATCCCACGAGGGTGAGACAATTGTAAATTACCCCAGAAGGAGATATAACTCTCCGCTAAAACATTGTTATAGCAGTTTACTATAATTAAAACTAAATAGGAGTTCTTATAAATTAACAACAACATTAATCATTGAATAAACAAAGTAAAGTAATATCTTTTCCTAAGGAGATCATTGTATCTACTCATGGTAGATTCATAATTCACATATCTACTTGCATTGAATGTAAAGAGATATGAATAACATTTATCGACTAGGGATGCACAACAAAAATATAACATCAGCCAATGAATTTCCGTATTCAATACTTAAGCAAACATGCTATACGACTGATTACATTTTGCAATCACATTTATGCCCTGAGGGGATGAGGTATACCTCCCATACTCCAACCGACCATTGCGAAGTCGAAATCGGTACCATACAAGGTCAAAGGTAGAGCCGGCTACCAAGACTTCCCATATCTCGGTCAGCGCGAGATCACATGCAGGACATCTTGTGTCTCTGCTACATATATAGCTTTCCAGGGTATACTGGCAACTTTTCTATTAAAGTTATAGTGGCGTGCTGCACTCTCTTCGTGATCGTGAGATTTCATGTTTATCTCCATCGATCCGACATTAACATTATTGGGAGATGTGTACTGCATCTGTCCCAATCTTTGGGAGATTCATGATACATCCATCCCGGTGCAAGTAATGAAGGATTGAGAGTTTTGTTATTTACCTTTCCTCAATTCCCTCATTAGGACGTCAGGATATATTCGCCCATTACCCCCACATATTCAAAATATGCATTCCGGGTTTTGCCGCGGAGCACCCATTTTACCATCACCTATTGCTGACGATGATGGATCTATGGCCAGGGCTCTACATGATATGATTTTACTTAATTAATTAAGTACATTAGCATATTCTTTTAGCATCAGTCAAGTTCTCAAACATAACTTATTCAAACAAATGCTATAAGGAAACATGTACTATTTTCACCAATCACTTTCTCAGTCCTTATAGGACATTGGGATCTCAGTCCCTTATTTCATTTCTTTTGGAAGTTCACATCCCTCAACTACATCATTATCATACTTATCAACTTTGGGTATTCATACCCTCAATTCATCACTATCACTGTTACCACTTGTTAGGTAACCATTACCTCCATGTCCTCAGACTGAGGTATGCATAATACTTGTTACACAAGTATCTCACATGGCTCTCAAAGCCTATTAAATGTTTTGCCACCCTTCACTAGGCAACAACTTACTCATGGAACTCATAAGGTTCATGCACATTTTTGTTACTTTTACTAAGCAACAACAACATTAGGCACATAAGGCCATACAACATGTTTATTATATGAAAGTCATAGCTCATATCTAGCTATATTCATCATCTCATGATGTCTACATGATTAATAGACATGATAACAGTCATGTAAGTCATTTGTCACATCATATGAAACATTAGTAACACCACCATCCTTTATCAGGATTAGGGTTATCTATCAATTAGGGCTTTTCATTCCCTTTACCCAAAATTAGGTTTAGGGTTTCCCATCATGCTTTAATTAGGGTTTCATGCTTAGATTATTAGTTCAACCCTAATGTATTTCTCCACACCTCTGGGAGTATTTAAAGATATCATAAGTATTTGCTTATGATCAATATTCTCATCATATATCATTAATGATTATCAATTCAAGGTATGAGTTCATTTCTCATCCTTGTCATGGTATGATTGCATCACACTCATTGATTTGGCTTAGTCCCATTCTCAAGGTTTATTAATCAACATTTATCAAAGTACATTGAGTTCATTACATCTTTATTGTAACAATAATATATATTACACACTCCATGTGTTTCTTATCCAAGGATATTGGATTAGAAGTTCATCAAGGAATGTCTACCCTGAAAAACTGAATGTGATATCTATCATGTCATAATGTATCACTTTCTTCTCATTTACATCTTACTTAAATAGATCAACTAACCTTGTATTAAGGTATTTCCCTCTTAATACTTTATCCTCTAACTTGTTACTTTCTTCATATGGTGTATATATATTACTCATTTGAATTGTCCAACTATCTTTAATGATATGGACTTATCCAATGGTTAGGCATTGTTTATATAGAATAAATCATTATCAACCACTTTAAGTATCTCAACCCATAGGATGTTATTCACTCCATTGTATAATATTGCGTACATCACTCCTAAGAGTTTCATATCCTTATCTTTGTAAGATGTATAGGATTGTTACACATACATGAAATTAGATATATAATGATCTAGGCATCATCTTGTCCTTTAGAACCTTATTCATTAGGGTATCAACACTATCATTCATGTAGTTCATCAACTTTACCCTTCATGGTTATGACATCCTCATCTTACTTGATTATAAATACCACTTCCTACTTTAGTATATTGGCCATTATACCATGACTATGGTTGCACATATCACTATATGGCAACATCCTAGATTTAAGTCTCACTTCACATCATTCTTTAGGGTTTCCATAATATTACTCTTAATTAGGGTTTCACATAACATTACCCTAGATTAAGGTTTCTCATAACATTAATCTTAATTAAGGATTCTCATAGCATTACCCTCAATTAGGATTTATCATTGATTCACCCTCAATTAGGGTTTATATTCAATGACCCACGATTAGGGTTTACTATTCACATCACTTCACCCTAGATTAGGGTTTATTACCAACATTCCATATTTAAGGTTTACTATTCACGTTACATCACCCTAGAATAGGGTTTATTACCAACAACCCATAATTAGGGTTTACTATTCACCCCAAGTAGGAGTGATCATCAAAGTACCTTGAATTAAGGTTTGTCATGTCATCACTATGAATTAGGATCATACCATCATCATGTATTGGGATTACTTCCATTAATTCCCTCAGTTAGGGTTATGATTCATTATCCTTCTTAATTAGGGTTTCATGATCTCACTATCATGGATCATACCCTAATTAGACATTCATCTATAATAGAAGTCCATTACATGATTAACATTCATGTAGGAAGTCCTTTCTCTCTCATCCTCTATAAGATGATGTTTACTTCAACCTTGATTAGGCTAAGTCAACTCAATCTTGAACAAGAATTGACATCATGGGTTATGTCATCATCACCATGACCATTAATGCTTAATTATTTAAAGGGTACTAATCACCCTATCTTATTAGGATACAAACACTATAATCATATTTGATTACATAATGTATTAGTCAATTGATCAACTTGTCCTTTGACCTCTTTAAGTACTCATGCAGTTATGGTTGATTATCCACCAAACGGTCTTGGCTACATAGACCCCAAACGGTCTTGCTCAAAAAGCCTCCAAACGGTCTAAGACCATTTAGACCTCCAAACGGTCTTGCACAAACCACTGAGATCGTTTGCCAAAGCTGAGGTTGAAACCGTTTAGTAAAGTAGGTGGTGAAGATCGTTTGCCCAAAGTTGACTTTTGAAACCACATGAACTCAATCGGTTTTGAAACCACATGCACCTAAATGGTTTGGGATCATTTGGTCCCAAACGGTCTTGGGACCGTTTGGTCCAAATTTCCTCAAAACTGCAAGGACCAAAAAGGGTCTCAACCATTCCAATTAAATTAGGGTTTCCAAGATCGATTCCTTCATTGATTGTAATAATGTTATCACTCATCAAATGGACCTATCACCATACCTCAATTGAGTTAATTAGGTCAACCTTAAAGTGATTTGACCCTCAATTGACCCTCAATTGATCATCAATTATGGTTTGAATCAATTGGTTTAGGGTTTGGAATCGTTGATCCTTGAACATTAATCAATGTGAGATTGGTTACTTTGAAACCATTGAACCTTCATCCAAATTGGGCATGACCTGACCCCAAACGGTATTGAGGTCATTTGGATGACCTCCAAACGGTCTTGAGACCATTTGCCAATGTCAACATCAAAATTCAAGTCAACCCATTAGGGTTTGGACCATTGGATTGATCACCAAATCAGCCATTGATTGTACTTCAACTTAGTACCTTTAGATCTTCAAACACCTAACCATAGTCAACCCTATACCTCCAAACGGTCTTGGGTGACCCCCAAACGGTCTTGGGATCATTTGGATGACCTCCAAACGGTCTTGATACCGTTTTCCCATCACATCATCATTAACCATGTCATCCAATTAGGGTTTGGATCCTAGGATTGGTTACCAAATCAGCAATTGATTACATTTCAACTTAATATCTTTGGACCTTCAATTGCTCAACCATACCTAACCCTAGACATCCAAACGGTATTGGGTGATAACCAAATGGTCTTGAGACCGTTTCGGTGATCCCCAAATGGTTTTGAAACCGTTTGGGTCAATCAACCCAAAGCATCAACTTATTCAAGTGCAAAATCACCACTTAGCCGATTAGGGTTTATACCATATGTTTGAATCTTTAAATACCTAACCATATTCAACCCTAGACCTCCAAACGGTCTTGGTTGACCTCCAAACGGTCTTGAGACCGTTTGGGTGATTCCCAAATGCTTTTGAAACCATTTGGGTCGATCAACCCAAGTTTCAAACTCAATCACTTATGAAATCAGCACTCAACCCGATTAGGGTTTAGGTGATTGATGGACCTTCAATTCATGAACCAATTGGATTTAATCAATAATAATTGATGGGTCATTAACCTAGTTCATTATGAACAAATCCCCAAATGGTCAAACCTGGTCAACATCACCAAACGGTCTTAAACCGTTTGCTTCTATGCGGTTTAGTGAAACCATTTAATTCCAAACGGGTTGAAATCGTTTGCTCCCAAACGGTTTGTGAAACCGTTTGGACATTTGATTGAAACCGTTTGGTCCAGATATTTGGGGAGGTGTGTGCTTATGATTATGTCATCATCATCAAGCTCTAGACCCATGAAACCTACTGTGATTTCTATGGAGATAGCATCACTCAACCAAATCAATGATTGTAAATAGAGAAATGATCATTATTTGATGGGGAATTGAATGCAATAACAAAATTAGGGTTTCAAGTTATAAAATGCGCCTCCAATTGAGCTACAAAGCTCCAAGCTCACGCCAACAATGGTGGATGAAGCTTTTGCAATTCCCCTTAGGCTCGTCGTCAAGCTTTTGGTTGAAAAGTTTGGCTAGGGTTGAAGAGGAGATCGAATTAAGAAGAAATCCATGATTTATTTTCGATTTCCACTATGGAATCAAGGTGAAAGGGATCAAAAACCTTACCAACAGGTTGGGGGTCGTCCTCCAGGTCCTCCCTAACTCCCTTGGTCGGTTTCCAAGCAAAGAGAAGAAGTGGAAACAAAAAAGCCTTTCATTTGGCTTGAAAAAGGTGCTTTTATAAGAAATTTCATGAGAGAGAAAATACTTTATAAAAGTCTTTTAATTCCAAAATTATTGCCACCTTCTCCCCCTTGGTTTCTTGCATACAAAGTCATATCTATCCCCACCTATCTCCCTTCCATTATCCAAGGATAAAGGGAAAAGAAATTAAGCACCTTAACCCTTATAATATTAATATCCATTTTTGAGTGGAATTTCTTTTTCTTATAATAATGGTGAGTGGAATTTCACATCCTTAGGATATGCTCGTGCATTTGAAAGGCTTACACTCGTCCACACACATATGAATCCAACCATATTAATTCTAATTGAAGGTCCTTCAATTTATTTTATTTATTCTTGCATTAAATCGAATTAGGGTTTCAATTAGGCTTAAATCTTGATTATTTTAATATCAAGATTCTCTCTCCTCCAACTTAATTCAAATGAGGCGCCCCTCTCATTTTATTTTCTCTAAATGATGTCAAGAAACATTAGGGACCTTATGAAAGTGGTCATTTGCATATTGAACCCTAGGTTTTGGGTAAATTACACTTTACACCAAAACTAGGTTTTTATGCACAAACATTGCTCTACAAGCTTTATCTTGGTGCCCAAGCTTGTGGAAACCATACCACTACATCATATTCATTCTTATGATGTCTAAACATAATAGGAACATATTTTTATGTAACATTTCCAAGTTAACCCCTTAATTTAGGTAATTTGCACATTAGTCCAAAATAAGCGAACATTGCTTCAACATTATTGAATCAGGACCAAAATTGAAACATAAGCTCCTCTTGAGCCTTAATTACTTTTCACCAATTAAGATTAAGCATATAACCATCTTTCTGAATCAAAACTCCTAGGGTTAAAGCATAACCCAGGTCAGGGATGTTACAAATTATAAACCCCTAATAAGGATTTCGTCCCCGAAATCCCAGATAAAGGGAAACATATATTATTCATGCATCATATCATCATGTCATCACATAATATCTCATTATTATGGAGACATTATAGAGTTTTGATCAATACAAAGTTATCCCACACAAGGTTTTCACAGAATCTTTTATACAGGACACTTACTCCGTAGTTCTTTATTATTGACTGTGGAGTAAATTCTGTGTCAGGTAACACTTTCCTTATTACTTGTACTAACTGTTTCATTAGTTGTATATTTTATTATCATAAGGAGATGTTAGTTATCAATTAAGAACTTATCTCAAAGACATCATTAATTGTTATGTTTGTACAAAGCATAAAACCCTAACGTGTGAGGTTCATAATATTTTGCATGATCAATCTGATTTCATAGTTCACCATTCCAGATAGTCAACAAAGATCATCTGATATTTCTTCAGATACCAGGATTTCTTTACTTTGATACCTATTAAATGTGCTGAAAACACATCACATCTTTATCTTCCTTTCCTCTTGGGACATTACTTGTCACATATATCTTCATCTTGGAGCCAAAGTCCAAGATAAACTGATACCTTTCTAAGTATTCATCACATAAACATCTTTATATTATACACATCAAGTGTCCTAAGACCCACTTGATTGCCATGTTCCTGAAAGTAAAGAGAATCAAGGAATCATATTACTCTTATTATTTCATGTATTTTCATCTATTCATGAATCATTACTCTTTTATCTCATCCTAGGTTCCTTGCCCTCAACATAGGAATCCATAAGGATGATTACATAACATTATTCTCTTCCTTATTGTTATCTAGAATGTTTATGATCATCTCATGATCTCGTCATATTTTTCCCATTTCTTCGTTATGGAAAAGATCTTTATTATACTTACATCTTTATTGGACAGGGATCATCTCCCTTGGTCCCATTCTTGTCTTATGAGGAATATACTTTTATTTCCTCATACAAACATGCTCATATGAGATTATCTCAGATTTCTCTTTCTTATGCTTAGGACATGACACATTTATTTATTCCATATTTCTTATTTCATGATACTCATTAGATTGTATCAAAATGACTACTTGATCAGAGCAATCAAAAGATTACAATCTAAGAGTTTCCATACCCGCTTTATCATCAATAGTAGTATACCTGACCAGGGTATATAAATACTGAGATAAGGTAGTATGCACTTATATACTGTCATATTCCTTCCTTTTCATATTATCACAAGTATAAGACTTGACATTACTGGATTTTATCCAGACATCTCTTCAATACCTCATCTTCTTCTCATAGAGGTAAGAGCAACATGAAACATCTATAATGTTTATTATGCAAAATATAAGTCCTCATAGGACTAATCAAAGAAAACTCAGTTAATTACCTTCTCATTTTAACTCAAGAAACCATAAAGGACATATTAAAATGACATTTATTTTGTCTAACCTGTCATGATTCGTGGATTATTCATTGCCTCAGGCTGACTCTACCTCAGAGGTTGATTCACCATAACATTTCTAGCTGAGCAATTTCTTGCCCGATGTCCTTCCTGTCTACATTGGTAGCAAATCCTGGGTGCTAGATGTGGTTTAGAGGCTTCTTTCCCCTTTCTAGATAACCATTGCCTTGGTTCACTAGGCCCTGGTTGTACTGGCGGTACCAAAAACTTCTTCTTTTTGGAACTACCAGGCCTCTGTTCCTGGATTTGGATAGGCCTTTTCTCAATTCTTACTTTATATTACTTTTCTGGACAATTAGGTCTGATATGTCCAAGCTTCCTACACATATGGAAGATCCTAGTTTCATATTGTATCCTATTCCTTTCATCATTATTCATTGTTTCAACAGGTTGAGGCTGAGCAGGAAACCTATTGGAGTTCAATACTTCATCATTGGGGGTTGGTATTGTGGGTTGCATTGCTAATGCACGATCTACTATATGTATCATAGCTGTCCTAAATTGCTCAAACATGGCAAGGAAAGCTAGGCTCTCTATCATGGCTAGGTCAAACTGGGGATGTGCAGGTGTATGTTCTTCTCTGCTCTGATTCCCCTACATCCCTCCTAGATGTAACATTGCTGCTTTCTGCAGCAAACTCCTCATGTGACCCAGTCATCTTCAAGTTCTTCTCCTCCTATATGAGCAGAAGACACTATCAGATACACTGGAAGACACTAGAACAAACTCTACCACCTTAGTCCTGTGTCTCTGTAGACTCAGCGAACCTAGTGCTCTGATACCACTAAATTGTGGCATCCAACTTATAAAACACAAGATTAATTAAGCAGAAGCAAATCATTTGCAGCGGATTACTGAAAATCACTAAAAATTTAAAACTTTTTGCAAAGAGATACAAACATAAGAAACTCTTCCATTAAGAGCCAAAGTATAATATTTACATTCTGATCCACTAGTACACAACCTGTACTATCTTTTCTTGAGGATTACAATATCAGCTGCCCTATTCAACATTATATACAGACATCATAAAAACCTCGAGGCATCAAGGAAAAATCTCAGATCGATTCATTAAAACACTAACTATAAACTCCGAGGACCTGAGAGTACATAGACGACACATAGGACTTTTTAACTATACAACACTTGGCAGCCAGTGTGTAACATACTGAAATTCAGGGTCTTCCCTGCAATTTACCCACTTTTGAGCTTTTCTTGGCCTTCTAGTCCATTTGGACCTTTTTCATAAATTTCCCTTGTTTTATATTCTTTTTGGACTCCTTGTGCAATTTGAGCACAATTCAATGTTTAAGATTACCTTTTTCCCTCATTTATATATATGGAGTGGTGTTTGCACAAATAACCCAATTAAGGAGATAAGTGAAGGTTAATAATGTAATTTGGTCATTTAGGATGAATATAAGTAGATAATATTAATTTGGAGCTTTTTGGATAAATATATTAGCAATAATAAGTATTTGAATTAATTAATGAGAGTATTAACCTCTTTATTTTCTCTCTCCTCTTAAGTGGATAAAATGTGTGAAAATGGGATGATATGGTGAGTTATTTCTCTTGAAATAATTAGGAGATGATTGCCTCAAAATATCACTCCCATATTTCAATTAATTAGTTTTCCATATTATTTCACCTCTTTTAATATATTAATACATGTAATAATGGACAACATATGAGTTATGAGCCTTAGTGAGCTTAAATATGAAATCTAATTATATAGCATGATGCTACACCTTAATGTGAACATGTGGTTAAAACTTGGTGGTTTTGGACTTCGTTTGACCCCTCAAATTGATTTTATAAGCTTTTACTATAGTGTGATTATATTAGTTGAATCGATTTCATTTATATCTTAGTTTCGGTTCATTTTTCCATCACACGCTTTGAGAGACGCCTGAGGACCATCGATCTGGGATCTAACGACTCTCCCGTCGTCTTCTACCTCTGACCATCTGAACAAACGGGCCGCTCTAGCTCCTTCGACTCGTTCTTCCTCTCCTCTCAACCATTTTGCGCGATTCTGGTCTTGTTGGATTCGTCTCCCGCCTCCGATTCGTTTGAACCCTTGCTCACTTCGTCTCCTCCACCACAGACGAAACACCCTACCTGGGCCGCCTCCTCCTCTCCACCATGGAGTAGAAGAGTAGGCACTGACCATCCCCATGCCTACTTAAGGGGTCGTGGAGCACCCCCGGGCTTCAAGTCTTCTTTCTCTCCCAACAATTTCTCCCCATCTTTCCTGGATGTCGTGGACCTACTCATCCTTATCCCTCAGCGACGGTGAACCGTATCTCATAGATCCGGCTGCCTCAGTCAAATTGCGGGCTAGGTAACCATCCTTAGCCTCTCTTCTTTCTTTTCATGTCTCTACTTTGACTCGAGCAACCCCCTATCACCGTACCCTGTAACTCGCAGAAAAAGCTCTGCCGACGCTTACCAATTTTAGGTTCCAGTGCTCCTCCGCCGTCGCTGACTCTTTCCTTTGGCTCGTATCACCTCCGTGAGGGTGAAGAAGGCCCCAGTTGATGGTTTCACGTTCGTTTACCGAGTTTTACCTTTCTTAGCGATCTCCCCTGCTCCAGTCAGGTTCTGACGACCTAGGCTATGGATGGCCTTATTGTGGAGATCGTTGAGTCCGCGGGAAGCTAGGTAACTCATTCCCTATGGCCGCTCTCAGTTGCGCACCCTAAAAGGAAAGATGCGTCATGGAGCCGAGCTCTAGGCTGTGCTGCTCGCGCCATGGCCTAGATAAGGAAGAAGCCAGGTCAGTAAATGACCGAGGCGCCCTTGCTCCTACCATTGGACAATTTTTCGGGTATGGGCATTATCATAATTTCGCCCCTGGTTATCTCTCGCTAACGCAAACAATCGAATTTTGCAAATGACTAGCGTGCCCCTGCGGCTGTGATAGATTTGTTTAACCCACAAGGGTATTTTAGTCATTGCATCTACTAATTACAACGACACTCTATAGTTTTCTTGCATTCTGATTGGTCGATTTTACTTAATTCATAGTAAATCAACCATTGGTCATAAAAATACAAATAAATACTCGTTGGAAAGCTAAAAATATGTAGAATCCGAATTTATAAGTTTTAAGTCCTATTTCCAAATGCTTTTTTGAGGTTTATCTTAAATATCATTCTAATCATATTAAATGATCTAAAATGTGTAATTAATTCATTTTAACTCCAATTTGTAAAATAAAATATGTTTTATTAACCAAGAGAATATGAATAATCGTTTGGTCAAGGTTTTGAGTCACAAATCGAGTTTTGGCTTTGAAGGTAGAAAATTAGGGTTTTCCTATGCTTTATGTCTTTATATATACTAATACTTATGTAATGGTTATAACTAGGGAAATATGGAAGGTGATGCAATCAGTTTGGTGAATATGATGGTAATTAATTAAAACAGGTATGTGGAACCTATTTTTGTATGTGGCTCCTATGTATGTGGAACCTATTTTAGTATGTGATCCCTATGTATGTGAATCCTATTATTTATCAGTGAATGATTTATGTGGAATGTATAATGTGCAAATAATACCTATCCTTATGTTGGGCTTTTATCCATCCCTACCTTCATTATGTGCTAGCCTTGATCTCCTCCTAAAATACCTTTTATTTGGCTCTTTACTTATTTGATGCTTTTTTTGCCATTATGACTCATCTATTTGGATTATGTGAACCTTGCTATTGCCTATGTTGGCTCATCTTTTTGAAATACTTGGAAACATTGTATATTGTTGTTGCTTATGTTGGCTCCTTTATTTCTTGGGTTTTATTCCAATGCTATGTTGCAATCTTGTTATATTTCTCAATACTGCCAAGTGACTATTTAAGCATGATGTATTTTAGGCCAAATGACAATGTAGTGTACATGAGTACAAACCACCCATAGGGCACTGGGGTTTTAGTCCCCCTGCCGTAGGCACTGGGGTTTCAGTCCCCCTGCCATTTTATACATTAGGCACTGGGGTTTTAGTCCCCCTGCCACTTTTTAGGCACTGGGGTTTTAGTCCCCCTACCATTGGTGAGGTCCGGTAGGTGCCTCACCCTACATTGAGATGATTTTGAGTCATAATTTATATTCATGAAAATGTGATAATTGTTGATATTTAAATGTGGCAGTTTTCTATAATCTTATTTACTCAATTGCTTCTCACTTCTTGAAATTCCTTAGTGGAATCTTTTGTTATGAAATGCTTAGCTTTATGATTTCCTTTATCCTATGATTGACACATACCTTTATCCTTCTCTTACTGGATGAACCCAACCATCCAGGCTAGGATCAGAGTGCGCATGGAAGCTTGGTGAACCTATGGCTAAGGATAAGGACAAGAAGAAAAGGAACATATAGCTTGCATGATCATAGTTGCTTTTATGTTATAAGTTTTTTTGTTTGGAGACAATGTTGTATTAGTCTAAGTCTTCCTCTACCTATATCTTAGTTCCTTGTATAAAGATGTACCCCTTTTGGGAAAATTTTTTAATGTACTCTTTATACATTTTGAATAAAGTCAAGATTTAAATTTCCACTGCTACACAATTGATGTATTTGTTTATCATGTTTTATAGTAGAGACTTGGTCTTTACAACATGGTATCAGAGCTCAAAGTAGTCAGATTCTTGACTAATTCAAAATTGTCTCCTAGATAGAACCCTTATCATATATAGTTTCCCTTTAGTTAGTTTTTCACCTTAGAGTTGACCTAGCATAAAAGTTTCATTTAGTATCAAAATAATAATTAATTAAAAATAAAATTTGTCAACTTTTTGGTGAATTGTCTATTGAGAAGCTACTAGAGCAAGAAGTTGAAAGTGATGGTGTCTAGAAAGGATCAGAGCTTGGGGGTTGGCAGTATTTTCCTCCGCCCCACTAGTTTGGTAACAAGGACTCCTGAGCTCATATGACTTGGCCTGGCCTGATCTGATACAAACAACTCAAAATAGTCTATCTTTGGGCATGTTGCATAATTGTTGAATACCTTAGGAAAACCTTAAGTGATGATTTGATCTATTACACAAAAAAATCATCCTTAAATACCTTATACTCATATGTTTAGGGTTTAGTGTACCCTATGTTACACCTTGAAGCTTGGTTAGTAAATCCTTATAGTGTTGAACCTTATGTACCTTCTACCCTTAGCTTAGTTTGACTTAGTTGACCCTTTTAAGGGGTGGAGTAAGGGTAATGGTGATAGTACCCTATTTGGTTTTGCAAATCTGATTTCGAGGATAAAATCCCTTTTTAGGGGGATGGAATCCCAATTAAAAGCAAAATCAAATACCTTTAGAGTTAGAAACCCTATCTATGTGGACATATGTACATAATAACTTATGTGAACAAGAATTTACCGAACACATTATAATTGTAATTCAACTTGTTTGTTTATACACACATGAGTATGTTGTAAGTCATATAGGAATAATTCTTATGCTTGAACCTTAATATAGGCTTGATTCACATAATAATGGGTTACTCATTACTAATGGTGAATATACATAATGTTGACTATGCAACCCTAATGGTAAATTGTGTATGGATAATGCACCCTAAGGATGCTTTAACATGTAATGATCATGTTGACCTAAACCCTAATATGTAATCATCTAGCTTTGACAACATATACATATATATACCCTTAATGCCTTTCATAATACATTAGTGACATTAGGTGTCATCATCACATAATATACCTTAATGCATGTAAATGGATTATAGTCACAAAGTTATCAATATATATAAGGTATATCACCTTGTTCTCTAATGAACACCTCATCATAATTTGATATATGACTTAATTCATTAATATTTAATGGGTTACATCCTATTCACTAAAATGCATATAATGACTCAAACATGATAATGAATAATTGGATTCACATAAATATTCATAAATGCCTGATGTGTATTAAAATATGTATAATTTATAATACAAAGTGTAATGGACGAAAATGATCAATGATGTCATTAATATGAGTATGAAAGATGATATGAAAATGTGTAGTATGAACATTATTTGGAATTATTATAGGCTTATAACTTGTTTGATAATATTAACTTTTTCTACAAAAAAATTTGTGAAAATTCTACATGATAGTTTTAAGAGGATAATGGAAAATGAATTCATGTTATTAAGGTTTTTATACATTAATTAATGTTGAAATGGCTTAGTAAACCCTAATTTTGCTTAAAACCCTTGATGTGGGAAATACACATGATATAATATTGAGATGTAATTGTTTTGAATAAAATGTGACACAAGTGATAGTATAATAAATATGAAACCTCTTCATGATGGAGATTATGCTAATAAGGCAAAAATGTTAATTTGAGTTTGATAAAAGGCTATAGGTTTTGTGGAAACCTTAGTAACACCTGACTTATGTAGATTTTGTGTTGTACCCTAGATTAAGGGTTATAACCTAGTGTTTAAGGTTGGGATGTTGCACACCCACCCTCTCTTTCCTCTTGTTGTGATTTCAGGGATGAAATCCTCTTTAAGGGGTGGTGTGCTGTAACATACTAAAATTCAGGGTCTTCCCTACAATTTACCTACTTTTGAGCTTTTCTTGGCCTTCTAGTCCATTTGGACATTTTTCATAAATTTCCCTTGTTTTATATTCTTTTTGGACTCCTTGTGCAATTTGAGCACAATTCAATGTTTAAGATTACCTTTTTCCCTCATTTATATATATGGAGGGGTGTTTGCACAAATAATCCAATTAAGGAGATAAGTGAAGGTTAATAATGTAATTTGGTCATTTAGGATGGATATAAGTAGATAATATTAATTTGGAGCTTTTTGGATAAATATATTAGCAATCATGTGTATTTGAATTAATTAATGAGAATATTAACCTCTTTATTTTCTCTCTCCTCTTAAGTGGATAAAATGTGTGAAAATGGGATGATATGGTGAGTTATTTCTCTTGAAATAATTAGGAGATGATTGCCTCGAAATATCCCATATTTTAATTAATTAGTTTTCCATATTATTTCACCTCTTTTAATATATTAATACATGTAATAATGGAAAACATATGAGTTATGAGATTTAGTGAGCTTAAATACGAAATCTAATTATATAGCATGATGCTACACCTTAATGTGAACATGTGGTTAAAATTTGGTGGCTTTTGGACTTTGTTTGACCCCTCAAATTGATTTTATAAGCTTTTACTATAGTGTGATTATAGTAGTTGAATCTATTTCATTTATATCTTATGTAACGCTATGGTTTTGGTTCATTTTTTCGTCACACACTTTGAGAAACGCCTGAGGACCATCGATCTAGGATCTAACGGCCCTCCCGCCGTCTTCTACCTCTGGCCATCTGAACAGACGGGCCGCTCGAGCTCCTTCGACTCGTTCTTCCTCTCCTCTCAACCATTTTGCGCGATTCTGGTCTTGTTGGATTCGTCTCCCGTCGCCGATTCGTTTGAACCCTTGCTCACTTCGTCTCCTCCACCACTGACGAAACACCCAACCTGGGCCGCCTCCTCCTCTCCACCATGGAGTAGCAGAGCAGGCACTGGCCATCCCCACACCTACTTAAGGGGCCGTGGAGCACCCCCACGCTTCAAGCCTTCTTTCTCTCCCTCCAATTTCTCCCCATCTTTCCTGGATGTCGCGGACCTACTCATCCTTGTCCCTCAGCGACGGCGAACCGTATCTCGTAACTCCGGCCGCCTTAGTCAAATTGCGGGCTAGGTAACCATCCTTAGCCTCTCTTCTTTCTTTTCACCTCTCTACTTTGACTCGAGCAACCCCTATCACCGTACCCTGTAACTCGCCAAAAAAGCTCTGCCGACGCTGACTCTTGCCTTTGGCTCGTATCGCCTCCACGAGGGTGAAGAAGGCCCCAGTTGATGGTTTCACGTTCGTTTCTTGGGTTTTACCTTTCTTAGCGATCTCCCCTGCTCCGGTCAGGTTATGACAACCTAGGCTATGGATGGCCTTGTTCTGGGGATCGTTGAGTCCGCGGGAAGCTAGGTAACTCGTTCCCTATGGCCGCTCTCAGTTGCGCACCCTGAAAGGCGAGATGCGCCATGGAGCCGAGCTCCAGGATGTGCTGCTCGTGCCATGGCCTAGCTAAGGAAGAAGCCAGGTCAGTAAATGACTGAGGCGCCCTTGCTCCTACAATTGGACAATTTTTCAGGTATGGGCATTATCGTAATTTTGCCCCTGGTTATCTCTCGCTAACGCAAACAATCGGATTTTGCAAATGACTAGCGTGCCCCTACGACTGTGATAGATTTGTTTAACCCACAAGGGTATTTTAGTCATTGCATCTACTAATTACAACGAATTGCATTTTGATTCAAATACCTGTCACTATATAGTTTTCTTGCATTCTGATTGGTCGATTTTACTTAATTCATAGTAAATCAACCATTGGTCAGAAAAATGCAAATAAATACTCATTGGAAAGCTAAAAATATGTAGAATCCGAATTTATAAGTTTTAAGTCCTGTTTCCAAATGCTTTTTTGAGGTTTATCTTAAATATCATTCTAATAATATTAAATGATCTAAAATGTGTAATTAATTCATTTTAACTCCAATTTGTAAAATAAAATATGTTTTATTAATCAGGAGAATATGAATAATCGTTTGGTCAAGGTTTTGAGTCACAAATCGAGTTTTGGCTTTGAAGGTAGAAAATTAGGGTTTTTCCTATGCTTTATGTCTTTATATATACTTATACTTATGTAATGGTTATAACTAGGGAAATATGGAAGGTGATGCAATCAGTTTGGTGAATATGATGGTAATTAATTAAAATAGGTATGTGGAACCTATTTTTGTATGTGGCTCCTATGTATGTGGAACCTATTTTAGTATGTGATCCCTATGTATGTGAATCCTATTATTTATCAGTGAATGATCTATGTGGAATGTATAATGTGCAAATCACACCTATCCTTATGTTGGGCTTTTATCCATCCCTACCTTCATTATGTGCTAGCCTTGATCTCCTCCTAAAATACCTTTTATTTGTCTCTTTACTTATTTGATGCTTTTGTTGCTATTATGACTCATCTATTTGGATTATGTGAACCTTGCTATTGCCTATGTTGGCTCATCTTTTTGAAATACTTGGAAACATTGTATATTGTTGTTGCTTATGTTGGCTCCTTTATTTCTTGGGTTTTATTCCCAATGCTATGTTGCAATCTTGTTATATTTCTCAATACTGCCAAGTGACTATTTAAGCATGATGTATTTTAGGCCAAATGACAATGTAGTGTACATGAGTACAAACCACCCATAGGGCACTGGGGTTTTAGTCCCCCTGCCATTTTATATATTAGGCACTGGGGTTTTAGTCCCCCTGCCACTTTTTAAGCACTGGGGTTTTAGTCCCCCTTCCATTGGTGAGGTCCAGTAGGTGCCTCACCCTACATTGAGATGATTTTGAGTCATAATTTATATCCATGCAAATGTGATAATTGTTGATATTTAAATGTGGCAATTTTCTATAATCTTATTTACTCAATTGCTTCTCACTTCTTGAAATTCCTTAGTGGAATATTTTGTTATGAAATGCTTAGCTTTATGATTACCTTTATCCTATGATTGACACATACCTTTATCCTTCTCTTACTGGATGACCCCAACCATCCAGGCTAGGATCAGAGTGCGCATGGAAGCTTGGTGAACCTATGGCTAAGGATAAGGACAAGAAGAAAAGGAACATATAGCTTGCATGATCATAGTTGCTTTTATGTTATAAGTTGTATTGTTTGGAGACAATGTTGTATTAGTCTAAGTCTTCCTCTACCTAGATCCTAGTTCCTTGTATAAAGATGTACCCCTTTTGGGAAAAATTTGTAATGTACTCTTTATACATTTTGAATAAAGTCAAGATTTAAATTTCCGCTGCTACACAATTTATGTATTTGTTTATCATGTTTTATAGTAGAGACTTGGTCCTTACACAGTGCCTCCACCTAAGTTATCACTGTTGTCCCTGATATTACTGCTGCTGTTCTTTCTCTACTAAAGGTTTCCTGCTTCTTCATCTGCATTTACCTAAAAACATTGGATCCCACGGGGGTGAGAAAATTGTAAATTGCCCCAGCGGGAGATATAACTCTCCGCCAAAACATTGTTATAGCGGTTTACTATAATTTAAACTAAACAGGAGTTCTTATAAATTAACAACAACATTAATCATTGAATAAACAGAGTAAAGTAATATCTTTTCCTAAGGAGAGCATTGTATCTACTCATGGTAGATTCATAATTCACATATCTACTTGCATTGAATGTAAAGAGATATGAATAACATTTATCGACTAGGGATGCACAAAAGAAATATAACATCAACCAATGAATTTTTGTATTCAATCCTTAAGAAAACATGCTATACAGCTGATTACATTTTGCAATCAAATTTATGCACTGAGGGGATGAGGTATACCGCTCATACTCCAACCGACCATTGCGAAGTTGAAATCAGTACCATACAAGGTCAAAGGTAGAGCCGACTACCAAGACCTCCCATATCTCGGTCAATGCGAGATCACATGCAGGACATCTTGTGTCTCTGATATATATATATAGCTTTCCAGGATATACTGGCAACTTCGCTATTAGAGTTACAATGGCGTGCTGCACTCTCTTTGTGATCGTGAGATTTCATGTTTATCTCCATCGATCTGACATTAACATTATTGGGAGATGTATACTACATTTGTCCCAATCTTTGGGAGATTCGTGATACATCCATTCCGGTGCAAGTAATGAAGGATTGAGAGGTTTGTTATTTACCTTTCCTCAATTCCTTCATTAGGACGTCAGGATATATTCGCCCATTACCCCCACATATTCAAAATATGCATTTCGGGTTTTGCCGCAGAGCACCCGTTTCACCATCACCTATTGCTGACGATGATGGATCTATGGTCAGGGCTCTACATGATATGATTTTACTTAATTAATTAAGTACATTAGCATATTCTTTTAGCATCAATCAAGTTCTCAAACATAACTTATTCAGACAAATGCTATAAGGAAACATGTACTATTTTCACCAATCACTTTCTCAGTCCTTATAGGACATTGGGATCTCAGTCCCTTATTTCATTTCTTTTGGAAGTTCACATCCCTCAACTACATCATTATCATACTTATCAACTTTGGGTATTCATACCCTCAATTCATCACTATCACTGTTACCACTTGTTAGGTAACCATTACCTCCAGGTCCTCAGACTGAGGTATGCATAATACTTGTTACACAAGTATCTCACATGACTCTCAAAGCCTATTAAATGTTTTGCCACCCTTCACTAGGAAACAACTTACTCATGGAACTCATAAGATTCATGCACATTTTTGTTACTTTTACTAAGCAACAACAACATTAGGCACATACGGCCATACAACATGTTTATTATATAAAATTCATAGCTCATATTTGGCTATATTCATCATCTCATGATGTCTACATGATTAATAGACATGATAACAGTCATGTAAGTCATTTGTCACATCATATGAAACATTAGTAACACCACCATCCTTTATCATGATTAGGGTTATCTATCAATTAGAGCTTTTCATTCCCTTTACCCAAAATTAGGGTTAGGGTTTCCCATCATGCTTTAATTAAGGTTTCATGCTCACATTATTAGTTCAACCCTAATGTATTTCTCCACACATCTGGGAGTATTTGAAGATATCATAAGTATTTGCTTATGATCAATATTCTCATAATATATCATTAATGATTATCAATTAAAGGTATGAGTTCATTTCTCATCCTTATCATGGTATGATTGCATCACACTCATTGATTTGTCTTAGTCCCATTCTCAAGGTTTATTAATCAACATTCATCAAAGTACATTGAGTTCATTACATCTTTATTGTAACAATTATATATATTACACACTCCATGTGTTTCTTATCCAATGATATTAGATTATAAGTTCATCAAGGAATGTCTACCCTGAAAAACTGAATGTGATATCTATCATGTCATAATGTATCACTTCTCATTTACATCTTACTTAAATAGATCAACTAACCTTGTATTAAGGTATTTCCCTCTTAATATTTTATCCTCTAACTTGTTACTTTCTTCATATGGTGTATATATATTACTCATTTGAATTGTCCAACTATCTTTAATGATATGGACTTATCCAATGGTTAGGCATTGTTGATATAGAATAAATCATTATCAACCACTTTAAGTATCTCAACCCATAGGATGTTTTTCACTCCATTGTATAATATTGCGTACATCACTCCTAAGAGTTTCATATACTTATCTTTGTAATATGTATAGGATTGTTACACATACATGAAATTAGATATATAATGATCTAGGCATCATTTTGTACTTTAGACCCTTATTCATTAGGGTATCGACACTATCATTCATGTACTTCATCAACTTTACCCTTCATGGTTATAACATCCTCATCTTACTTCATTATAAATACCACTTCCTACTTTAGTATATTGGCCATTATATCATGACTATGGTTGCACATATCACTATATGGCAACATCCTGGATTTAAGTCTCACTTCACATCATTCTTTAGGGTTTCCATAATATTACTCTTAATTAGGGTTTCACATAACATTACCCTAGATTAAGGTTTCTCATAACATTAATCTTAATTAAGGATTCTCATAGAATTACCCTCAATTAGGATTTATCATGGATTCACCCTCAATTAGGGTTTATATTCAATGACCCAAGATTAGGGTTTACTATTCACATCACTTCACCCTAGATTAGGGTTTATTACCAACTTTCCATATTTAAGGTTTACTATTCATGTTACATCACCCTAGAATAGGGTTTATTACCAACAACCCATAATTAGGGTTTACTATTCACCCCAAGTAGGAGTGATCATCAAAGTACCTTGAATTAAGGTTTGTCATGTCATCACTATGAATAAGGATCATACCATCATCATGTATTGGGATTACTTCCATTAATTCCACAGTTAGGGTTATGATTCATTATCCTTCTTAATTAGGGTTTCATGTTCTCACTATCACGGATCATACCCTAATTAGACATTAATCTATAATAGAAGTCCATTAAATGATTAACATTCATTTAGGAAGTCCTTTCTCTCTCATCCTCTATAAGATGATGTTTACTTCTGCCTTGATTAGGCTAAGCCAACTCAATCTTGAAGAAGAATTGACATCATGGGTTATGTCATCATCACCATGATCATTAATGCTTAATTATTTAAAGGGTACTAACCACCCTATCTTATTAGGATACAAACACTATAATCATCTTTGATTACATCATGTATTAGTCAATTGATCAACTTGTCCTTTGACCTCTTTAAGTACTCATGCAGTTTTGGTTGATTATCCACCAAACGATCTTGGCTACATAGACCCCAAACGGTCTTGCACAAAAAGCCTCCAAATGGTCTAAGACCGTTTAGACCTCCAAATGTCTTGCACAAACCACTGAGACCATTTGCCAAAGCTGAGGTTGAAACCGTTTAGTAAAGTAGGTGGTGAAAACTGTTTGCCCAAAGTTGACTTTTGAAACCGTATGAACTCAACCGGTTTTGAAACCACATGCAACTAAACGGTTTGGGATCGTTTGTTCCAAACGGTCTTGAGACCGTTTGGACTCAAATGGTCTTGGGACCGTTTGGTCCAAACCTCCTCAAAACCGCAAGGACCAAAAAGGGTCTCAACCATTCCAATTAAATTAGGGTTTCCAAGATCGATTCCTTCATTGATTGTAATCATGTTATCACTCATCAAATGGACCTATCACCATACCTCAATTGAGTTAATTAGGTCAACCTTCAACTTATTTGTCCCTCAATTGACCCTCAATTGATCGTCAATTATGGTTTGAATCAATTGGTTTAGGGTTTCGAATCGTTGATCCTTCAACATTAATCAATGTGAGATTGGTTACTTTGAAACCATTGAACCTTCATCCAAATTGGGCATGACCTGACCCCAAATGGTCTTGAGAGCGTTTTCCCATGTCAACATCAAAATCCAAGTCAACCCATTAGGGTTTGGACCATTGGATTGATCACCAAATCAGCCATTGATTGCACTTCAACTTAGTACCTTTAGATCTTCAAACACCTAACCATAGTCAACCCTAGACCTCCAAACGGTCTTGGGTGAACCCCAAACGGTTTTGGGATCATTTGTATGACCTCCAAAAGGTCTTGAGACCGTTTTCCCATCACATCATCATTAACCATGTCATTCAATTAGGGTTTGGATCCTAGGATTGGTCACCAAATCAACAATTTATTATACTTCAACTTAATATCTTTGGACCTTCAATTTCTCAACCATACCTAACCCTAGACCTCCAAACGTTCTTGGGTGATAAACAAATGGTCTTGAGACAGTTTGGGTGATCCCCAAATGGTTTTGAAACCGTTTGGGTCAATCAACCCAAAGCATCAACGTATTCAATTGCAAAATCAACACTTAGCCGATTAGGGTTTATACCATATGTTTGAATCTTTAAATACCTAACCATACTCAACCCTAGACCTACAAACGGTCTTGGTTGACCTCCAAACGGTCTTGAGATCGTTTGGGTGATTCCCAAATGGTTTTGAAACCGTTTGGGTCAATCAACCCTAGTTTCAAACTCAATCACTTATGAAATCAGCACTCAACCCGATTAGGGTTTAGGTGATTGATGGACCTTCAATTTATGAACCAATTGGAGTTAATAAATAATAATTGATGGGTCATTAACCTAGTTAATTATGAACAAATCCCCAAATGGTCAACCCTGGTCAACATCACCAAACAGTCTTAAACCATTTTCTTCTATGCAGTTTAGAGAAACCATTTAATTCCAAACGGGTTGAAACTGTTTGCTCCCAAACGGTTTGTGAAACCGTTTGGACATTTGATTGAAACTGTTTAGTCCAGATATTTGGGGAGGTGTGTGATTATGATTATGTCATCATCATCAAGCTCTAGACCCACGAAACCTGCTGTGATTTCCATGGAGATAGCATCAATCAACCAAATCAATGATTGTAAATAGAGAAATGGTCATTATTTGATGGGGAATTGAATGCAATAACAAAATTAGGGTTTCAAGTTATAATACCCACCTCCAATTGAGCTCCAAATCTACAAGCTCACGCCAACAATGGTGGATGAAGATTTTGCAACTCCCCTTAGGTTCATCCTCAAGCTTTTGGTTGAAAAGTTTGGCTAGGGTTGAAGAGGAGATCGAATTAAGAAGAAATCCATGATTTATTTTCGATTTCCACCATGGAATCAAGGTGAAAGGGATCAAAAACCTTACCAACAGGTTGTGGGTCGTCCTCCAGGTCCTCCCTAACTCCCTTGGTCGGTTTTCAAGCAAAGAGAAGAAATGGAAATGAAAAAGCCTTTCATTTGGTTTGAAAAAGGTGCTTTTATAAGAAATTTCATGAGAGAGAAAATACTTTATAAAAGTGTTTTAATTCCAAAATTATTGCCACCTTATCCCCCTTGGTTTCTTGTATACAAATTCATCTCTATCCCCACCGAGCTCCCTTCCATTATCCAAGGATAAAGGGAAAAGAAATTAAGCACCTTAACCCTTAGAATATTAATATCCATTTTTGAGTGGAATTTCTTTTTCTTATAATAATGGTGAGTGGAATTTCACCTCCTTAGGATATGCTCGTGCCTTTGCAAGGATTAAGCTTGTCCACAAACATCTGAATCCAACAATATTAATTCTATTTGAAGGTCCTTCAATTTATTTTATTTATTCTTGCATTAAATCGAATTAGGGTTTCAATTAGGCTTAAATCTTGATTATTTTAATATCAAGATTCTCTCTCCTCCAACTTAATTCAAATGAGGCGCCCCTCTCACTTTATTTGCTCTAAATGATGTCAATAAACATTAGGGACCTTATTGAAGTGGTAATTTTCATATTGAACCCTAGGTTTTGGGTAAATTGCACTTTACACCAAAACTAGGTTTTAATGCACAAACATTGCTCTACAAGCTTTATCTTGGTGCCCAAGCTTGTGGAACCATACCACTACATCATATTCATTCTTATGATTTCTAAACATCATAGGAACATATTTTTATGTAACATTTTCAAGTTAACCCCTTAATTTAGGTAATTTGCACATTAGTCCAAAATAAGAGAACATTGCTTCAACATTATTCAATGAGGACCAAAATTGAAACATAAGCTCCTCTTGAGCCTTAATTACTTTTCACCAATTAAGATTAAGCATATAAACATCTTTATTAATCAAAACTCCTAGGGTTAAAACATAACCCAGGTCAGGGATGTTACAGTAAATATGACCACCAACTTGTTTTTCTCCAAGACAAATCTAAGCTCTAAAGGAGCTTATATATGCAAGATACAACAAAATGTGATAAAAATGCATGAAAACTAATGTTAGAGACAAAAAGTCTATATGGATGGTCATCAACGTGGGTGATTATATCCTCACACAATTGAGGGGTCGAAAAAGGTGGAAAGAGAGAGAGAGAGGAGATGCAACTATAACAAAATAACAACCAACAAAAAATATGGTAGTGCTATAAAAATTGTACAAGTGATCATCAACCATGGGTTCTCATATCATCACACCACTAATGGCTCACAATGGGGGAGGAGAAAGGGATCTACATGGTTTAGGCCCAAAATACCTTCATTTGACATTGCTGAGACTAGAGGTTGACCTACTCTTTTTTTCCTACTTTTAGAGGTAGTAAAGCATAACATAGGGGTTTGAGTCCTAGAAGGCTAGATTCAAGGTAGATATCTCTAACTAGGATTGTCAAAAAGTCTCCATCAAGCTCTCTCTTTCCAACATCAATTCCTAAAACCGTATCCCTCACAATTGGATTGGCAACAAAGCTTTGTGGCAGCCATTTCTATTCGATAGATCTCACTAGGTGTCATACAAAACTCTATCCCTTGTAAATGGAGGTTTTTGGATATATTTATAGTGTATGGGGTCTGTCTAGGGTTAGGATTTTAGTGGGAATTATCAAATGCAACAAGGAGCTAAGGGGTGTGCATTAAATGGGCTCCCTCCATCTAGAGCCTTCCAAAAGTGTTTAAACATGATATGGCTGACTCACTCAATGCATGAAAGAATGAGAGTGCCTAGCACGCTTTAAATGGATGCCCCTTATGGATTATTCAAGACTTATTTTGAATGATGTATGTTTGACACAGTCAAAGAGGGAAGTCCATGGAGGTGTGGTGCATGATTGTTGCCCACCTTCCAAGGGATTTCATTTATAGAGTCAGGATTTGTTCTAGTAGTCCTAGAACTAGTAGATAAGGTGTGGCATGTCTAAAGGTTTCTGGTAGGACCAAAACTGGTGGAGAAGGTGTGGCAGGTGTTAGATAGACACCCCATCCAATTACATCCTCTAGGGGCACATTGCTCAAGTTTCATTGCATGTCCTTGAACTGAAAAAGATGTCCTAGGTGATGGGGACCATGTTATGGAACTTTCTCAAGTTTGGAGCCACATTGACAATATTTGAGAAAGGTAGTTCATAATAGATTTTACAACAACTGGACACCCATTTCGGTCATAGGGCTTCCCACTTGTGAGAGTGTTAATGTTTGAATTGTATAAAATTACCTCTAATCATGAGAGATATGGAGTAGTTTTTTGCTAATTCATCAGATGATTTTCAATTACACCAACTTTCAAATTGTATATCAATATTTGATCATAGATCTATCATAATTCTTGTGGTTAAGTATATATATTGAGTATACATTTGAATAATCTTTTTTGTACTATGACATTCCTAAGGTGGTTTTAAAATGTTCATGTTTCTTTCTCTGACTCCAGGGTGGCCTTTAGATCCTTATGACCAAATTTAATGACTATTATTGAACTCATAGTTCATATTGAATCTCTTGTGATTTTAGTTAGTTTGTAATATAGTATGATTCTTCCATCATATGGATTGGCACTTATCACAATGTCATTTGTTTAGAAATCAAATCAGGCGGTCTAAAAATGGAGTGTCAACAAATACCCCAAGAAAATGAGCCTAAATCTTTTTTTGTTATAGGGTATTGATGTGGATGGATAACTGATGATTTTTCTATACCTATATGATTAAATGATATGATAATCCTTTTCTATTCATCATAATTAGTCATGAGGTTTGACAACCCCATGTTGTGGGTGCACCTTTAATGTGGACCCACTCATATCAACTTGAGTTTTGAATGAGTGCAACAATATCAATTGATTTTCTCTAGACGTATTGAAGATCCCATGTTATGGACACAAAAATGATACACATTTATTCAAATGTTTGAATCACATCCTTATTAATAAAATTGTGTCTTGGCCACTTGCAACTCTAGTAAAAGCTTGTGTTGATCTGTAATAGATATGCATGTTGACCTATGAATTGTATCTTATTACAATACAATATATAGATTGTTGTTTTCATTATCTTTAGTTATATGAAAATGGAAAAATATGATGCCCACATATATTATAGACTAATACACATTTTTCATGCATACATTTATAAGTTTCCATTCAAGTATGTAACATGTATTAATGGATGATGACTCAACCACTTCAATCCCTCCATTCCCTCCACCACATATCTACCTTACCACTCTTTCACAAAATTTCACCCATCAGGAGAGGTTTTGGGGTTTTTCTTGACATCAACACCCTTGTAGCGAAGTTGTTGTCTAGGCACTACTAAACTACCATTTCTTTCTTCCCCCCGCTCCACCACAAATGTCTTCCATATGATTTCTCTAAGCAATATTACATAACTTAGTGATTCTATATGCAATTTTGTTGATTTAGAATTTTATTTTTTCATTGTGAAATAGAGATAAGACCACTTAAGCTAGTAGAGTATAATGATTTCCTTACTAGGTGTTAGGTTCCGGGTTTATCATATTCATATTAGTATATTGAAATTCTAGTACGTTACAACAATTTTAAAAAGGTTTTACCCTTGATATAAGCCTATGCATAAATTAGCATGCCATTATCCTTCATCCCTTAGAATGGTTTACTTCAGTGGAAAACTAAACTAAAAACATAAAGACATGGTAGGTCAACCATAAGCATCATATTACTTCTTATTAATTATCATTTTGTACCAAAATCTTAAGGGTTAGATCTAACCAATCATGTTAATCTCCTCTATTGGGTTTTTAAGACTACTTCATACTTCATTTTGGTGACTTGGTTCAAGAAATCATCGATAAAATTTACAAAAAAATCTATACATATATCATTATAAGAAGATAATTTTTATGAAGAAAACTCTCTGACTCAAAGATGAAAATGGACAAAGTCAATGTGAGAACCAACTCAACAAGTTTTCATCATGGTAAAATCTCTACTTCCCACTTGTTCATCCTACTCCATAAATTGGTTATTCAAGTAAAAAATGTCCATATGACATGACACCAAAAGTTTCCTAAATTATAGCATAGAGAGGAAATACATGGTTTCCTATGATGGGACTAAACAATATTCATGGTTTTGATTGATTTGATCAAACAACATTGTCGTGACTTAGGGTTGTAATGGTAGAGATCTATCCATGGATAGCAAAGTGGAGACATTCTCGTAATAGGTTCAAGGGCATATTGAGTATAAAATCATGGTTAGGGGTCGTGTTTTGTCATCTACAATTGGCTAGAAGGGCATCTTGAGTTAAAACTCATGGTTTGGGGTTGTATTTGTCATTTACTAGCATGATCCCCACGAAGAGGTCATCACTAAGACCCCCCATGATATACAACAAAGGATAAGTTTAAGACAATCTCAATGGCTTACTCTCTCTTAGTTAAGAAATGGTTTATACATATAATATTTAAATTAACTAGTTTCAAGATGATGATACCATTCTTACAATGATTAAACCCCAAAACACTCTTATTATATAGATACTAGATGAACACACATGCCAAAATAGCCAACACAAATCCATGTAATTTCTATTAGTGGATGCAATACACAACTCAAGTATAATATTTATCTAGTAACATGGTATAAAAGTAAAGAAAAATCTTAAATATTACAAATTAAAAAAAGTAATTGTACACACAACCTATGTGGATGTGAAGATGAAAAGATCACAAAGGGAAACTAGTCCATGTCAAGGAAAAATGTAGATTCTACTCCTAGTTATGTTGGAATATGCTTCATCTAATTCCATCTTTCTACACATGTGTTGGTAGATAAAATTGATAGGTTGGGATCAAATCATCAGAACATTCAACGTTATCTATTGTAAGGTGTAGTGTACACCTAGTTAAACATGTCCAACATATCATATAACATCTTATGGTTTTATCCAAGGTATTCTAGTTATTCTCTAGTTCTATAACAAGGTCCACTTTAGTCAAGTTCTCACCAGACATGTATTAGGAACAATACCCCAAGGAGAAGGGATAAAAAATTGAGAGAGAAAATAATAATATTGGTATATTTATGTCTAGATGAATATTTCAGACACCATGATAGGAGAGAAAAGGAAAAATATAAAAAATGTAGTTTTCCATCGAGAGAGAGAAAAGAGGCTCATCACATTCAAAATAATTTCAATAGAAAGTAATTTAAATAAAACAATGAAAAATTAGGTGCATAAATAAATGAGATAATGAAAACAAAATATGAGGCATAATAGTAGAATAACATACATCAAAAATAAACACAATGCGGTTTATACATAAGCATAACTAATTAGGGCACATAAACCTTAAGATCAAAATATACAACTTCTTTTAGAGGTTAGTACCATTCTATTTTAGAGTTGATAGGAGGGCTACCCTCCTATCTTTTCAGAAAGACATTGTTCAATATTTCCTACATTGTTCTCCTTAAATAGATAAGATGTACCTTCATTGAGTAAGATTTTTTGTGATTCTATATTCTATAGGTTGTTCATGTCATAGTTCTATGGATAAGTATGAGAACATATGTGTGATCCTAAATGTCAACTTTTTATAGTTCAGTTTCTCTTCAATTTCAACTTGTGTTCAAAAGATTACTTGATCACTTAATATATCTATTATGCATTAGGTTTTGAAACTATTAAATTGTTTCTAATATTTTTCTATCATAACATTATTAAATAGACCTAGTGTCAATTACATATATGACTAGAAAAAGTTTCAAAATGTTTTTGACAGAATGAATTGTCCAATTTCATTAAAACACCTAGTAGGTGAAGTTGCAATTTGTATGTTTTCACTTAAAGATCCAACCGAGACATTGTGCGGGCGTACTGTGTTAAAATCAAGGTTTACAAAAAAATTCATATGTAGTGAGAAATTTTACTAGTATGCTATATTGATATATATTTGAATTTTAAAGAAATATAATATTTCATATTATCTGTAGTACTTGTTATTCATAAATGTGTTTCATAGACCATATACATATCATGTGAAAAATGTTGTATTTTGTTTCAATCAAATTATATGGTGATAACATAGGAATTTGTGTGAGTACAATAACTTTTATTCTAATCTCACCCAATGATCCTCAAAGATAAACTAGGTGTGACAATGATGGTTCCCATTTTTAAAGAAATATATAGAACGAGGACAAAAAATGACATAAGAAAAGTCAAAAAGTTATTTTATATGTGAAATTTGTGGACATTAAGAAAGGAATCTCCCCAATGACATGCCCTTGTGGAGGTATAATGAAGCAGAAATATAGTGAACAATATGTCCATATTGCAAAATCAAGAAAGAGGTCCCCCTCAACCTCAAAATTTGGTGAATGCCTTCCTTTGTAGATGAATTGAAATTGTTTGATTCAATTGACTAAGAGTGATTTGTGTTTCTACTAATACTAGAGATATGTTAATGAGATGATGCATCAAGGCCTCTTGAACTTTATAAACAATGGACATTATTGACACCCCATTTTGGCTCACTCAACATAAATTCACTACTAATATCAACTCTAGATAATGATGGAATCCATTCCACATTCCACATATCTTATGATTTTTTCATTTTTTTCACATTTTAACATTTTTTCACCTGTTAATCCACCTACTTTTACCCAGTTCGAGGCTTTTTGTGAAAAATCTTCTTTACATACTCAAAAAGTGTAATTTTCTCTTTAATTCTACACGCCTTTTTTATGAATTATTCATGGTATAATATCTTGTTTTCCTCACATATAATCAATTATTTTTTCTAATAGATATGAGGGATAAAATATAATTATCTCTTTCTCTACGGTTTTCTACAAAATTTTCCATAAGATTCCTAAAATTATTGGAAATTTGGGAAATGAATTTTATGCAACCTAGACACCTGACAGATCAAATCCATTTGCCATGTGGTAGATGACATATTTCCTTGATTGGTGTGCCACATCACATGCTGCATCAATACGATCTGCTGCCTCTTCCAGAAGTATTTGTCCAAAACCTCAAACCCTAATTCAATCCTATAAATACCCTCATATCCACTATATTTCGGTCCCCTTTCCAAACCTCCTCAAGTTAGAAGATCAAAGTAACTCTCTCTTTGATTTTTGTAGTATTTATGATCAGAGGATTCTTCTTCTGATACCACCTTTCCCGTTAACATTGTTAGGCTGCAAAAATGGTAATCTGATTGTGTTCATAACTGCTCTACCAGCTTCAACTACTTTAACTGCTTTGTTTGCTCCAACTGCTTTAATGGTTCATATCTACATGATACTTTAGATGTGATACTTATATATGTTCATGTTCATCTAATCTTGTAAAAAAGATCTAATCTTAATTATAACCCATATTTTCTCATCCTCTTCTAGAACATCCTACACATTGGTCCTAATCACCCATGATGGATCTTTGTCGTGGGTGTAAGGACCTTGACCCATGTTTTGGGCTAACCCTATTTGCTTTGATTAAGAAAGGTGTTTATAACCTTAATATAATCCCTCAAAAAGTTTTGATTTCATGTGACAAACTTATGTTTCTAGTTTGGTCCCGTTTGGATGCTGTTTGAGCAATGTTTGCTAATTTTTTGGACCAAAGTACAATTTACCCAAAGTAAGGGGTTATATTGCAATATGTCACATGTAGAGCATGCATTTATTTCTATAGAATCATTGTAAAGATAATGATGCTATGGGGCACCTTGTGGAGTGCCTAAGTTCCAAGTTTGAGCTTGGTTGGATGATGCTTGTGCTTTATGTGCCAGTTTTGGTGTAAATTGCAAATTACCCAAATTGAAGGGCCAATATGAAATTTATCTGCTCTAGAGTCTCCTACCTTCTGTTTGGAATCTTCTAGGACGTGGATGGAAGTTGGGGTGCCTTGTTTGGATGATAGTTAAGGAGTGACATCTCTATATGATTTTTATGCCTTATATGTCACATGTGCTATCTTGTCCTTTAGTGTATCGGGTAGAGCTTGGAGTATGTATCGGTTTAGGGGGTGTGTCTCCCATGAAGGGTGCCCAGATGCACGATACACAGTCTAGAGTGTATCACCAGGCCATGCATGTGGAGCTTGGGTGGCAACAAGTGGCGTTAAGAGCATGAGCAAGTGGCATCTAAGTTTATGTGGTTATGACACCTTTCCTTTGCTACCTCTCTCTTCCTTGGTGTATATAACTCCCTTCCTCCTTACCCAAGTGATCATTTTCTGCCACCTCTTTCCCCTTCCTATATGATACGATCTTGGGAGCTTTGGGATCTTAAGGAAAGCCCCATGGAGCTTGGGAGGTCGAGTTCCTTGCCCATGGAGATTTCTTGCTCAAAATCTGACCTTGGTGAGTCATGCTTCTTTACTAACTTTTCCTTGTACTTTCTTATTCACCTCCTTCCTCCCCTCTTGGCCATGTATGGACCCTTGATAAGAGTAGGCAAGGCCGTGGTCCTCTCTCTCTCTTCTTCTTCTTAAGCTAAGCATAACCATGGCTTCTTCTTCTTCTTCTTCATCTTTTGTTTCTTGAGGTGATGATGATGGAGCCGAAGGCAAGTTTGGAGCCTAGGATGGATGATCTTCATGGTGAGGAATGTGGGTTTGCTGCTTGGATCAGAAAGCTTGGTGTCTTTCATGGAGATCCTCTTAAGGCGGGTTACATAACTCTTAACCATCTCTATTATGTTCACTCTCCATATGTGCATACATTGATTCTTGTCTTTAAATTGATACCCTTCTCTATGATAGTTGTGTATGTGGAACTTGAGATCTATTCTAATGGAAATGGTCACGTTTTATTAATTTCCTTATCTTGTTTTCCTTGTGCAAGTTGGTGAAGGGTGTCTTGGGGTTGAAGATGACCAACCCAATATGCATAGGTTGCCCGATATAGTGTTTGTCCGATACTATGCTTTGCCCGATATAGTACCTTGCCTGATAGGATATGCCTTGGTTGATTGATTGTGAGCAATACACCTCTCTCACTTTGTTTTTGAGAGGTGAGCTCAGGATCCCTTGATACAAATATGTATGGTAGTGAGTCCTTGGGCAATACCCCTCTCTCACTTTGTTGTTGAGAGGTGAGCCTATGCTCTATATGGTTGGGCGACATGTTAGCTTGGCCGATAGGGTCTCCTTAACCCTAGGTTGTTTGATATACCCTCTTGGATACCTTGGGCGACATGAGTAGACATGCTTTGATGTTGAGTTTTGAGCAACACCCCTCCTTCCTTGAGTTGTGAGGTGAGCTCTAGCTCTTGGCCGATATGATGTTGGGCGATATGATAGTTGGCCGATACGAAGCCCTAGCCTTAGCTTGGACAATATAGTGTCTTGGCAAATATGGATGCCCTAACCCTAGTTGCCCGACATGGCATCTTGGGCGACATGGAGTCTTGGGAAGTAGGGTTGCTCTAACTCTAGTTGACCAATATGGGTGCTCTTGTTATGATGATCTTTTGGGAGTCATGGTGTGTTGCCCAAGATAGTGCTCCATGGATGACAAAGATGTGAGGTTGGGCGTTATGGATGGTCCCTTGATGTGCTGCCCGATATCATCAGCCCTATCTCGGTATGAGCATGATCGTGTACATGAGGTTTTGGGCGGTACTAGGGTTGAGTGCTTGGTTTATACCCTATATGATGACATGATATCTTGGCCGATATGCCCTTGCCCGATATACTCCCTTGGATGGCTGCCCGGCACAAGAAGGGAGTTGTAGGCCGATATATGTTTTGATCTTGGGAGATATAGGGTCTTGGACGATATAGAGTTTGGGCGATATAGTGTCATGAGCAATACAAGGACTAGTGATGATAGGTGGACCAGGTATGTGGAATTTGTTACCCTTATACCCTTAATGATGATCATGGATGAGGAAAAAGGTGGTCAATCCTGGTAGGGATGACCTAGAGAGCACCTTGGTGGTTTTGGTGCTATGAGGTCCTTAGCCGACACAGTTGTGAGGTTGCCTAACCCAAGAGGAAGTGAGATGTGTTGGTTGAACATGGAATCCGACATGCTTAGATCCATGAGTTGTTTGATATCTTAGAAGGTGGTCTCCTGACAGTGATGGCCTAAGGTGTGTCTGGGCGATATGGCCTTTGGAGGTGTTCTTACATGGTATGCCTGGAGGCATGGTGCTTAGGGTTGTTGGTGCCCGATATCCCTTTTGTTCAAGGATTGTGCTCTACCTGATATCCTTGGGTGAGGGTTGGTACCCTACCCGACACTCTTTAGTGAAGGTTCGTTGGTCATTGTCGGGTTTTAGTGAGGGTAGGTGACACCTCTAGTGAAGGGTTGTGCCCTAACCCGATAAACCTAAAAAGTTATCTTGATACTTATATGATAGTGTGTTATCTTGCTACCTTGAGCCCATATCTTTGGTCACGATGATGAGGTATGATGAATAGGTGGTAAACCTTAGTATGGTGGATACCTATGGTTGATGATAGGTGAACCTTTGATGTTAGATCAGGGATGTATAATCCTTAAAAGATGAATCCTTAGGGATGGTACTCATGGTGACGTGGGAAGTAGGGTATGGTGGGATACCCTTGGTATGGTGATAGTAATGTGTATTGTTTAATATACCATTTAAGATATTATGCTCCATGTGTCCATGATAATGGATGATGTCCAAATCCTAATGATGTGATAATCGTGTTATGTTGTTGGTGATTAAGTTACCTCTATTGATGGGCAATCCAACCATGCAGGTGTTACTAATTGAAATACATAGCCAGGAAAGGGCTATGATGCTTATGTGAATATGTGTCTTGTGTGGCACCTGGTATATGTGAAATATCTGAGTAATGATGATATGCCTTGTTGATAAGATAACATGTATCACCATATGATGAGAAAGGTCTGGTGACCTGATAAAGGCTGAGTGCCTGATTGAGGTGTTATCCTCTAGTTATGATATGAGGGATTGATATCCCATGATGATGAAGCCTTGAGCGGCAGTAGCATTATGTGATGAACTGAGGGATTGATATCCCATGGCAATATGATGATTGTTGAGGGAATTGAGAATAACAGTAACAATGTGATACAAGATAATGGAATTTGATGTTGTTTTTGTTTTATATATGGTTGTTTAATACAACTTGGTTTCCCCAACAATCCACTTAAAATGCATTAACTAAATATAGATGAACTTTCATGTAGTTTGCCCTAGCCATAGATCCATCATCGTCAGGAGCTAGTGATGGTGAAACGGGTTCTCATGTGGGTTAATCCAGAGTGCATATTGTTGAATATGCAGGGTTTCTCCTAGCTGAAAATAAGAGGATTAGAGTGCAACTGCGGCTTTAGACTCAAGATGTGTATAAGAGCATGGTGAATAGGCCCATGGCTCAGTGTGATAGAACATGAATGCGTTCATGGCTCAGGAGCATGATGAATAGGCCTGTGGATCAAGATATACTAGCGTCGTAACCTGTACCAAGGTGGGCTAGAGAAAGGGTAGCCTGTGGAGTTGACCTTGTGACTGAGGTCACTTATGAAAGAGACTGCAGTCCTACTTTGGTTCTCGTGCACTGACTATAAGGGTAGATGTCGTGGATTCTGGCTCTTCCATTGACCTTGTATGGCACCGGCTTTGGGTTTCACAACCGAATGTTAGATTTGAGCGATACGGTTCACTTCCACAGGGCATAATAATTCGTAATCAAGCCGTATAGTATCTTTTCTTAGGGAAAATATGAAACATTAGACGAGGCCTTGTAATGTTCTTCTATGATCTTTATATAAGTTTTCATATACATGTTCTTCATATTCTTTCTTGCATAACTAGTTAGCTATTACCTGTTGTTTAGTTTGATCTATCTGCTTAGTCATCTGTGATAATAATAAAGTTGGTAGAGGGTTATGTTTCTCACTGGGACTGTGTGTCTCACCCCACTAGTTAATAACCCTTTTTAGGTGGACGTGCTTGGCGAGATGAAGATTATGTGGCTGAGATGATATATAGAGGTATCGTACCTGGTGGAATAGATAGTGTCTAGCAGTAGAGTCCTATGTGTTGTTCTTGTACACTCAGGTCTTCGGGAGAGTTTTTCAATGTTTCTGATAAGATGATCGATATGTGGTTTTTGGCTTTTGTACCTTGATGTAATAAATCAGCATGTGGAACAGTTATTTCATGTAACGCGATGATGGGAAATTATGTTGTAGCACCTTGAAAATATATTATGAAAAGAAAGTGTTGGCTCAGATGCAACATGTCTCATCTTATGGTGCTTGTTGTAAATCGGTTTTAATTTCCCATGATTTTTGGTAATCCGCTAGTTAGTACGTAATCACATTTTATTCGAGTTGGGATGTCTCATTGGGAGATCCTGAGGTGATTAGGACCCCAAACTATCTAAAAATTTAGAACTTTTAGGGCAATGATGTGAAGCACGTGGACACCTATATCCCTAAAAACCCTAACAATGTTTCCTCTAAGAAGAATATTATTGGTATATTCTTATGCATGAATAGATCAACACTTGCATCTGGAGGTCAAGGGAACACAACAAGATCTAATCCTTTCTTCAAATGGTATCGTCGTATGTATAAGTTTCCATGAGATGGTGGATATCTTGAGGGGTTGGTACGGGTTCTATATCCACCATGAGATGCGTCCAATCTCTGAAGCTCAGGGAAATTATTATCTCTTAAAGAATTTCTATAGATGATTTAAACATGAAGAGACCATTTTCATTAGGCATCCAAATGGGTCTATCAACCCCACTCTAAGTGAGGTGAGCCCATTTTGAAGATCCAAGACCCCATCCTCATCCACAAATGAAGCAAGGGTTGATATTCCCAAAGGAAGTCTGTCATCTTCCTATGAATAGCCCTAAGAGTGGATTTTAGGACCACACATGCATTCATATTGTGAGTAGGAATAGATGACAAGACTAATTTGATAAGTGTCAGTCAAGCTGGAAAGGAAACCAAGTGTCTTTCCAAAGATCTAATCCAATTTTTGATTTTGTTTATTAAAATGTCAGCATATCATATTTGATTCAGCCTCTAATCAAGGGTACCCCTAGGTATTGGATCATTTTTCTATCTTTGGTATAGATAAATAGCTGTAAGAGCCTTCTTATACTATAATTTGAGGTCATATCATAACTTAACATTTTTATTTATTCACTTTTTGGCTCATGAAATGCTCATATTTATATAGGATCTCTTCTAACCTACTCCTAGAAGCTCCCGCTAAGTTTAGGAAAAGAAAGAGGTCATCTACAAACATGACGTGTGATGGTGCCTATCCTAATCCTCGGGTTTTAAACCTGGTAATCATGTCACCCACTACCTCTCTTCTAATGTGCTCCCATTAGACCTCTTGAGATAGGATGAAAAGGATCGACGAAATGAGGGTCACCTTGTTTCAGACCTTGAGACAATTGGAACAAGCCATTCGATATTCCATCCAAGGATATAGAAAACCAAGGATCCCGAACAATATTCATGATAACCTTGATTTTTATAGGGTTAAAACCAAAGACTCGCAACATGTGTACCTTGTAAGCGACATTCTTTGCTCCTAGGCCTCCTTTATCAAGGTCATGAATCATCTTTTCTGCTAGTTGAATATTGTTGCCAATGTTCTGTCCCATCATGAATGTCGCTTGTTCTAAGGAAACAATTTTTGGCATGGAGTGTTGAAAGCCAAGATAGGAGAACCCTAAATACAATTCTAAGGGTTATAGTACATAAACTAATGGGGTTGAAGCCCTTAACACTTTCTAGGTTGGAATATTTAGGAATCAAGATAATTTTGACACATTTAAAGCTCGTGTGGACATCATGTCCATTATATTATGGTTAACTAGGTCAATTAGGTTGACTTTTACTATATCCCATGTTGACTGATAGAAGGTTGTAGAAAATCCATCTGATTCTGGTGCACTATCTATGTCCATGTTCATGACCATTGATTTGACCTTTTCTTCGATTGCCAACCTAAGGAAGTCCATGTTTTCCAGATCATGACTAACGATTCAACTGTGCTCGTGTATGTGTCCACCTCCAATGATGTCCCGAATGTGAAGATTGAGAAGTATCTAATGGTTACATTCATATCCTCATCTTCCCCAACCACCCATGCACCATTATCCTTCCTTAGTCAGACAATTTTTTCCCTCCTATTTCTATCCTTAACATGAGCATGAAAAAAACCTTGAGTTTTTATCTCCCTCTTTTATCCATCTAACCCCTGATTTTCCCTCTTGTAACACTCTACCCATGCTTGAAGTTGTGATGGAGTGATTTTTTTAAAGGATTTTGAATACCTAAAGAGATAATCAAAGTCTTACAATTGGGTACAGTATGAGATACACACGATTTAGATAAGTTTAGATCTTGTGTGATAATAATATTATGTTGGAATACCCTTGATTATGTGCCTTTTTGAGATGTGGGTTGAATGATCTAACAATTGAATATTGGCACCAAAATTGTGTGGTGTATATATCGAGTGGTGACAAAGCTATGCCCAATGTTGCATAATAATTGTATTGTTGCAAAGAAGTTATACATGCTAGAATATGAGCAAATGATTAGTTTTTGTTGGTGACCAATGGCCAACGTTAAGTAGACTAAAATATGATAATCTTTGATGTCACATACCCCAGACTTGAGGGGCCGCAGATTCAATATGTGGCCCACTCTTAATCCTTTGGATGGCTAGAATCGAACGAATCCCAATCATCTCACCTTGTAGTTATGAAGTTGAGTTGAAGCGAGTGACTGATGGTCCATGCGAGCATGATCACTGATCGTGGGGTGAGAGGAGCGGGAGATAACCGACTGGTTGTTTACTACTCCCTAAGATGAACTGCTTGACCCCCCTGAATAGTCGAGTATAGATATCAAAATCGAGAGATCCATCTAGTCTGCCGTCTGGCCTGTCCGTTGCCAATGCAGGTGGCCCTTTGGAGAAGAGGGAATCGAGAAACAACTGCGAGGGGGGGTTTCCTCTGAGATTTGGATTTCTGGTGTGGTTGAGGGAGTCCTTGTCGTGCTTAGGATGCAATACCAAGGAGTTTCAATATGAGGATGGGTCTTTCGCCCCACACCATCGGCAGTGGCTTGGACCTACAAGCTTCACTAGGGATCAGACTCATGGAGATAGGGCTTCGGAGCAGCTAGCACTGAACCAAGCAACGATAACCTAGGAAGCAGGATGATAGAGACCAGAAAGGGGCTACGACAGTGGAGTTGGACCAGATGAGAGGCAGACCAGGAGAACGCGAACTTCTTGTGCTTCTCTGTCACGGCGGTCTACAAGGAGTAGGGGATGGTGTTCCCCTATTGCTTTGCTGCAGCAGCCACAAGCAGCAACAAGCCCATGGAGAAGGATCATATGAGAGCCGTGCGACAACGTCTCCACATAGCAGCAGCGGAGAACACTGCCATGCCGGGGTTCTGGCTCACGGCAACGGCTGTGTGCATGAAGCAACTGAGTCCTCGTCAGAGTTCTGACTCCAGTAAGTAGCAGAAGTCACAGAATAAAGAAGTTACAAGTCATAGGGGAGGAAGGATTCATAGGAGACGAGGATCTCTTTCGATCCTTACCCTCAACGATCGCAGGTGCTCGTTGTTGAGCCACGCCGACACAGCGGGAGTGAGGGGCTGGCTGGCGGTGCATGGTTGCATGCCAGAAACCTTCCCTACAGAGGCAACGTGATCTAGGGGAAAGGAATGCGAGGATCGACTATCCTGGCTCTCACGTCGGAGAGGAGAATCAGTGGTGGCGGCAACACCCAAAGATGAACCAGGTTGAGTGCAGACAGAATCGCGTCAAACGCGATTTGAGAAAGAAGAGACCAGGGACAACAGACTGGGTATAAATCAAGAATCGACCGGCCTAGTCAACCCGGGAGCTATCTACTGAATCAGAACCAATAATAATAATAAGAGGAGCCTCAACCCTGGAGGACACGTGGCGGCGGGGGGTGATTGGCTTAAAAGGTAACATTCTTCAGAAATCGCAGATCTTAGATAAACCGTAGAAAATAGCCCGCTTATAAAAAAAATACAAATAATATACCGAAATTCTCAGAAAAATGAGTAGAATAATATGAAAGAATAATATCAGCCTTTTGGTACTTAATATTAGTGATATCATGTAAGATGTGTAATCCTTAGTTCTTGAGTAATAAATATTAAATGATGATATAAAATTATGGGAAAATGTCAGTAAGTCCATAACCATGTTTATAATGCATATGATGTCATATATAGTCATATTAATGAACGAAATCATATAATTTGATTAGTATGTCTAGTTAGGGCTAATAACCCTAAATAAAATGTAATAAATGCATACATAATAAATAGTGAAATTTATAGAGTAAGTTTATATCAGTAATATGAAACTAAGATGTAACTTGGATATTAATTACATGCATATAATTCATATTACATGAAGATGACCCTTTATACATGGGATGAAATCCTATTTTGTATAATACATGTAGCCTAGGTTTAATATGTATAAAGGATGATACAGAACCTGATATTCAGATTATGTATCCTAATCTGGAATATGAGATCAGTAAGCTAATTTCCAAGTCAAGAACATAACAACAAGGTGATAAGACAAGTAATAAAGTACATATCCTAATGAGAATATCATAATGAGATAAGGTAAACCCTAAAATGGATATAATTAGGGTTAAGATGAGATGTAAGATGATAAGAACCTGATGGTGATATGTGGTCTTGTCTTAATTAGGTTTGACCAAGCATATAGATGACATCAGGAATGTGATTAGGATATCTTGATCTAAGGTACACCATTACCTCTTACTTTTCTTATTATACAATATGCTTGTGTTATATGTGTAGTAGAATACTTGGCATATGATATTAGATTGTTTTTTAATGACATGTTACTTGATTTTCCATATTTATATCTATGAACACATGAAACATAAAGTATTCAGATCCATCATATGATAGCACTAAATTCTTTGGTAGTACAGTGCATTGAAGAAACATCAAAGCCCTTGGTGGTAGATGTATGAGTTATATGATAAGGCCTAAAAACATCAAATCCCTTGGTGGTAGATGTGGGCTCTGATCTCCAAACCATGTCATAAACACGATTAAAACTTAGCGGAAGCGAATCGGTAATCAGCGGAAGACAAAAATCACGGGAAATTAAAAATTTTTGTGACAAGAGCTTGAATCCATAAAAGCTTCTTTCATAAAGAGAGATAAACTGTTCACATCTCAGGATAATTACTTCTCGAGTAATTATATACATCAAGATACAAAATCTCAAGACCACTATACAAAAGACTCCAAGACCTGAGAGTACAGAGGACACATAGGACTGACTCTAACTACACCACATGGCAGGACAAATCTCCACCTGAGATTACTGCTGCCCCTGGTGCTGCTGCTGCTGAGACTGGTCACCTGTAGGTTGGTTCCTTCGTCTCCGACGTCCACCTAAAAAGTTGAAGCCTACGGGGTGAGACAATTATACATAATTGTCCCAGCGAGAGTTATAACTCTTCGCCAGAAGCTCTATTATAACATCAAAGAATATCTTAAACAGTAAAGCCTTCAAAACATTCTATAATAGTTGCAGGTATAACAAGATCTCTACAATTTAGGACCTGTGGAGAATATCAACATTATTGCAATGTAACATCAATCAATTAACTTGGAGTCATCTCTAACAAGTTATACTACATGGTTGATTATGTTTTACAAACAACATTATGCCCTGTGGAGATGAGGCTTACCACTCATACCCCAACTGATCGCTGAGAAGTCACATCAGTATCATACATAGGTCATTAAGAGAGCCGGATTCTCATGACCTTCACCTTCCTCAGTCAGTAAGAGGATCACTTGTAGGACATCTCGTGTCTCTACTACTATAGCTCACCAGGGTAAACTGGTCCTTCGCTATTCTAGAGTCACAGTGGCGTTCTGTACTCTCTTCGTCATCAGGAGGTTTCATGTTTACCTACCACTGATTCGGATATCTGTGCTTTCTTCATCATCAGGAGGTTTCATGTTTACCTACCACTGATATGGTATGGAAATATAGTGAAGAATGGATGGATTACACATCTTCATCACTTTCCTACACTAGGATGTAAGGTTCTACACATCCATGTACCCCACATACTCAAAAGTATGTGCTCTAGGAGTTCCCTAAGGAAAACCTGTTTCACCATCACTTAATTTCTGACAATGATGGATCTATGATCAGGGCTCTACGTTATACTTGATTAGTTAGGTACATTCAGTATTCTTTAACAACATACATTGTTCTTCAAACAATAACAGTAGCATAGCAGCTATAAAAGAAGAATATTAATTGTAACAGGCCTAACTCATATCAATCATTATTTCTCATTATCCTCATCACAAGTCATCTCTAAGGCATGACCTTGATGGTATTCATGGCTCTCATAGCCCATTATCAGCATAGGATGCCACTGGCAAGGCATCAGATTACTTTACTTATTCATAAGGCTAACAACATGCCTTTAATGAATATAACATCAACATCCATACCTGGATATGATTACCTTCATATCAGAACCTGCATGGTCAATACATATGATAAAGGTAATGCAACAATAAGGAATGTACTTCCCACTCTTGTCATAAGAGTTAAATCTTTAATTTAAATCAAATAGAGTTTATTGCTCAAAAGCATGCCATTACCCTTGAATTAGGGTTTACTATTCACATTACATGTCATCACCCTTGAATTAGGGTTTACTATTCACATCAAGGTGAATTAAACCCATAACATCATCATGTATGAGTAACATCTTCATTGATACTCTTGGATTAGTTAAAGGTTCATCATTTATCATAATTAGGGTTTCTATGATCTCATACAGGTGGATCATACCCTAATTATGCTTGTTTCTGTGTATTGGGGATGCTTCAATTGAGTTTCCACTTAAAAAGGATACTTTCTCTTTCTAGAAGTACTTTCTCTCTCTAGAAGTACTTTCTCTCTCATCATAAGGTTAGGTGATGTTAACATCACTCTAAAACAGGTTGGATTGAGTCATCATAGGCTAACATAGCCAAAAGCATCACCATTATGTGATTAGAGTTACTTTCTCTCTCTAGGGTACTTTCTCTCTCTAGAGTACTCTCTCTTTCATCATACTCATGGTTGATGATAACATTAGACTAGATCAAGTTGGATAGAGTCATTATGACTAAAAACATCATTCTCATGTAATTAGGGTTTGAATTGAGCAAGGTATAACTCAATTGACCTTTCAGGGGTATATTGGTAATTCACCCCATTGATCATCATTATGGTCAAAACCTTAGTCAAATAACCCCTTAATATCCTAGGTTGTCATTAGGGTTTGATTTGGGCAACATTTAACCATTACATCATCAAATGATTGAATGAGGTCAACCTTGAATCACATTGATTGATTTCAATCATTAATCATCAATTGGATTGAGATTGGTTGAAAGTGTTGACCGTTTGCCCACTTTGACCCTCCAAGACCACGAGCCTCTTTCTAACTCCAAGACCGCGAGCCCCCTTAGGCTTCAAGACCGTGAGCCTCTTCAAGGGTTCAAGACCGTGAAGCCTCCCATTGGTTCAAGTAAATGTTGAGACCGCGAAGACCAATTTGAGTTGAGACCGCGAGGGTCATGAAGACCGTTTGCCCTTCTTTGACCTCAGGACCGCGAGGCCCTTCGCGGTCTTGAGACCGCGAGCCTCCTCTCGGTCTTGAGACCGTGAGCCCCCTCACGGTCTTGAGACCGTGAGCCCTCTCACGGTCTTGAGACCGCGAGGCTCTCATGGTCTCAGCCGCTTGGTCCTTCAACAAGGCTCAAAGATGCAACCGATAATGTCAACCCATGTTGAAGCCCTCAAATGGTCAAAGCTATGTTGGCCACTTATGGATTTAGTCAATTAAGATTATGCTTGATCACTTGGTCATTCAATTGACCCATAATGGTTAACCAATTATGGTTGAAATCGATTCAATTAGGGTCTATCAATGTTCACCCATCAACACTCAACAGTGTGCACCAACACAAGGTTGAACCCTTCAATTGAGCTCCAATTGGGCCCAAACTTGGCCCAAACGGTCTTGCGGTCATGTGGGTGGACCCCACATGGTATTGAGACCGTTTTCCCAAGATTTCATCAAAGTCTAAGGTGATTTGATAGGGTTTGAACCATGATTGGACCACAAACAAAAATTTGATTAAATTGATAACTTATTTGCAATTGGGTCCTCAATTGGTCAAATTACTCAACCCTAGACCTTCAAACGGTCTTGGGTGATTGTCCTCTCGGTCTTGAGACCGTTTGGATGAGTTCCAAACGGTCTTGAGACCGTTTGCCCATCCAATTTTGGATTCTAGTGCAAATTCATCAAGGTCTGACCCATTGAGTTGATGATCGTGTCAATATTTAATTGCAATGTAAATTGGTGTAAAAGTACCTTCAATTGGTCAACAAATCTTGACCCCAGACCTCCAAACGGTCTTGGTTGATTGCCCTCGAGGTCTTGAGACCGTTTGGTGACCCCCAAACGGTCTTGAGACCGTTTAGGTCAATCAACCCTAAAAACCCTAATTAGGTCACCATAATTTCAGTACTGATGTTACCTAGGGTTAGCCCTAGTATTCACCCTTCAACTCTTAGCCCGTTTGGAATTAGACCATAAAACTTGGTGAGTTGTTAATTAACATAATTTTGAACAGTAATATCATACGGTCAACGCTTAGTCAACGACCTTACACGGTCTTGAGACCATTTTCCCAAAAAGGCAATTTCAGACCGTTTGAAAATCAGCAATTAATTCATTTAAAGTTGTGACTTAAAAAGGTCATATTTCCCGATTCCTTTGGGGTTAGTCTCCCAAATTTTGAGGGTAATTTGCCTATATAATTAGGAACAGATTTCTTATACGTTCCACGCTCGGTCAACGGGGCCAAATGGTCTTGAGACCGTTTGCCCTGTCGCGGTCTCGAGACCGTTTGCTCACCTCGCGGTCTTGAGTCCGAGAGAGCAAACTGTTAGGACCGTTTAAGGAAAAGAAAAGCGGTGGGTTTTTCTTGTAAATCACGCCTTCATCTCCTAGCTCAAGAACAGTACGAATATCCCATGGGTTTGCTTACAAAATAGCAGGGAAAAGTAGGGAAATACTAAGAGCTATCATTAAAACGCATATAAAGATGCACATAGTAAAGCATAGGTTTAGAGTTATAAAACCCACCTAAAGCTTGCTTCTTGAGCTCCAAGCTTTCAAGCTCCAAGCTCTAATAGTGTCCTTGAGTTACCACAGGTTGGCCAAGGTGAAAACTCCAAGGAAGGATGAAAAAGAGACGGCTAGAAAGGTAGGGTTTCAAGAGTTAGCCACGAAGATGACCTTGAATTCGAATTCTAACCATGGAATTAGGCAAGAAGAAGATCCCAAACCTACCTTGCACCCTTGGTCGTTCCTCTTGAGCTCCAAGATAGTCCTTAGTCGGCCAAGCAAAGAGGAAACAGTGATATGTACGAAGGAAAGATTTCTTTGCTTGAGAGGTAGAGTGTATATATACTAGGGGTATGATTCTCAACATTAGTTCATAAGTTTCCCTTTATTTCAATTAAGTCCTTCCTTTATTACTTGCTCGTCCCTTCCTCTTTATTCTAAGGAAAAACCTTATCTTAAGTTATAGAAAAGAAGGCAAGGAAGAACAAGCTAATAATGAGGTACATACATAAAGAAATATTGCACATATACCCTGATTATTCAATCACAAGGCATATCTCATAACTTGATAATTCAATTGGGGTGACTCCCTCATAATTTATTCTCTAAATGATGGCAAGAGTCTAAAAAGATACATTAGATGACATATTTCACAATTTGTATCCCTTAATTTGGGTAAATTGCATTTTACCCCAGTTTAAGGTTTCAAGCACTGGGATTGCTTCCACAGCTGCACCTTGGTGCCCTAGCTTGGGAAATCCCTCAAACTTTACCAAAAATATTCTCATGATGTCTCATCATCAGAGGAACATCTCATCATGTACAAATTGCAAGCTAACCCTTTTAACTGGGTAAATTGCACATAGGTCCCTGTATATCAAAACAATGCTACAACTTTAAATAAAAAGGAGCAAATACTGAAATATACATTTCTGAGAAACTTAATTACATGCTCAGAGTTAATCACAAAGATTTAATTACATATTTAGGCAAAAAACCTAGGGTTAAGTCATATCCCAGGTCAGGGATGTTACAGTAGATGTACGAGATATATGATGGAAATGTGCTTAAAACATACATGTTCTCTTTTGTTAATGAACATCTTTGTGCAACTATACACTTTTTCTTATATTTCTTTATAACTGCCAAGTAATAGTTTTATCTTATTTCCAAGATATGATGAGAGGTATATAAAAGACACGTCGGCGTACTCAGTACAATATTCTTGAATATTGTGCTGACGTGTACCACATGTAATCTTTTGTTTAGGTTGTGGTTATGCTTGAAGATCCAAGATAGTTGAGAGTTGTGTGGCGAGCTGATGTACAAGTGGGCCTATTGTATTAATATCCTGTAGTTTAGTGGTAGTACATGTATATGTTAAAGTTTTCTATTCAATATGTAATATCAAATGTTGTAACAATTCATGTTGTAATTATATGTTGAATGGTGAACATGTGTTGCATGGTTTTATTATTGTTCATGTACATGTGCTACTGATTGTTTCCTTCTGACTTCCTCTGATTTTCTTCTTCATAGCCTATTGTGGGTTGTTTAAATTGGGATGCTCGCCGAGGTGAGGTTTCAATTTGGACGTCACACATCAGATTAAGTTTTAGAAAATCTGGGGACGTCACAGAAGTTCTTCTAGGTTGACCTCTACTCTGTGGAGCTCCTCCAACTCACCTTTAGTTGATGATCCAATCACCTCATATTGTATTTGTTTAACTCTATATTCTCCTACCATGACCTGCTAGATCCACTGAGGCAACATTAAAAAATCAATATTGTCCAAATAACTATCTAAATACATGATTATTGTAAATTCAACCAACTTATAACTCATATTAAAACAACTTTGGCAACATTGTCTTAGAAAATCTATATTATTTTTTTGCGATGTAACAATCACCTATGCACACACATATGATAAGTATGCATGCTCATATTTTTGGGTCACGATTTACCTTAACCCATGCCTGGCCTCCCGCCTGGTCACCAAAACAAGTTGTACATTATATATGAGTCGGATCACGATCGTTGGCCATGTCATATGTTCATTCCTATTAAATTACTAGTAAGCACACACGTTCCATGCACACGAATACATAATAAAAACATAATTTGGTATGCTATGATTTAAAATTATTTTTTTTAAAAATAAAATAGATAATATACGTCTGTTATATTGTATAAATTTTTATTATACAAAATTTATCTTTTAAGAGAACATTGTATATGTACCATTGTGTCACTACTTGGAGAGAGACTTTGAGAATGATTTGTTGAAATTATGGAACCTATTTTGTTTATATTATTCTTAAAGTGTAGGTGGCAAGATTGTTGATGAGAGAGATATGGAGGGGAAGGGTACAATGTATGTGGGATGTTACATGATGTTTGGGTTTTATTGAATTAATAATGTGAGGTAATTAGGGGGGAGAGAAGTTGACAACCATATATGAGTAACAATATATGCTATTTATTTATGATTGTTGTTGGATAGATAGTAGTGGCTAATTATAGAGAGGGAGATAATTAAAGAGTGAGTTGGGGATCTAGGAGATGTGCTGGGTGGTGAAGAGAGGGAGGTAGAATGTATTTAATGTTGAGAAGAGGGTGGTATGTGAAAATAGAGAGAAAGAGTTAAGTAAGAAGTTCACAAAAAATGGACTGATAATCATGGGGACTCTTTTGTTGCTTGGTTGAAGAGAGAGAGAGATAGCATAGTGGGAGAGGAAAAAGGAGGATGTCATGATGAATGATTTCCATTTTGAGCTGCTCCCTTGCGTGTTGGGGCAGAGTGCAAGGAAAAGAAATTAGGAGATGGGGTTTATGATGAACGGTTTCTATTTTGACCAATGATAATATGGGGTGAACGAGTGGTTACCTTAAGAACTTCCAAAATCTTGAACAAGCATAGATGCTACAACGAATGGGAGACGTACAATAAATGTAATTTGTTTACTTCAATTTGTTACCGGTGTTTCTATGAAGAAATTTTTATTAATTTTTTTTATTTTTGATTAATGATATTATAAGCTAATTTATGATTGGTAAATAAAAAGACAAAACAAATATAACAGACTCATTTTGTAAAAGTTAGTTGAAGAAAATGGCATGAATGTGGACGTTTTTTTGGAATAAGGGAGATCATTTGGGGTATGATTAAGTGATAACATTATTGGTAGATTAATGAGAGAAACAAATACTTAATGCTGAGAAGAAGGGAGAATGTGAGAAGATAGAACAAGACTTAAGGGACCCAAAAGAACTAGGAGAATCTTGGGTCCATTTTGGTATGTTAAGTGGAGATGGTGGAGTGGAGTAGGGGGTAATGCGGAAGCGATCAAGATTACAATGGATTACTAAAAATCACTAAAAATTAAAACCATTTATCAAGAGATCCATTCACCGGAAAACTCTTTCATGCAGAACCAAAGTAAATCATTACATCCTAGTTCATAATGTACATGTCATGTACCATCTCTTCTCGAGGATTACATACCATAGCTGCTCTATTAAATTTGTACATAGGCAACTTAAAACCTCGAGGCATCAAGCCAAAGCCTTAGATCGATTATAAAATCACAAACTACTGACTCCTAGGACCTGAGAGTACAGAGACGACACATAAGACTTTATGTACAAAGCCTAACAACCAATATCCCCACCTGGGATATTACTGTTGTCCTTGCTGTTGTTGCTGCTGCTCTTCCTATGCAGAAGGGTTTATGCCTTTTTGTCTGCGTCTACCTAAAAATGTTGGATTCCACAGAGGTGAGACAATTATAAAAATTTCCCCAACAGGAGATATAACTCTCTGCCAAAAACATTATTATTACAGTTTAATAGAAATAAACTGAACATTGGAATCATAATAATCAACAACAGGTAATTCACTTATTTAAAGCAGATTAGAGCAACATTCCCACTTAAGCTTATTAGCTGTAACTTGATAAAATAGCATGTCTAACATTCGATAAAGAATTATAGGACATGTATAACATTTATCCATTTAGGATATGTTAAGCAAGATAATCATCAACCAGTGATTCTCGTATTTCAGTCTTATGCAAATACGCTACACGACTGATTACATTTTACAAACATACTTAAGATATGAGGAGATGAGGTATACCGCTCATACTCCAACTGACCATTGCTATATTGAAATCGGTACCATACATAGGTCAATGGAAGAGCCGGATTCCCATGACCTCCCACATCCCGGTCAGTACGGGACCACAAGCAGGACTATGTCAACTACTCAAAATAGCTTTCCAGGATATACTGGCAACTTCGCTATAGAGTTACAGCGTCAATTGCACTCTCATCGGCAATCGAGAGATATAATGTTTATCTCCATCGACCCGACATTAAATATCATTGAGAGATTAATGATACATCCATCCCAACCATCGGGAGATTTGTGATACATCCATCCCGACCATTGGGAAATTTGTGATACATCCATCCCAACACATGAAGGATTGAGAGGTTTAATGTTTACCTTCCATCAATCTCTTCACCAAGACATAAGGATATTTTCGCCCATTTACCCCCACATATTCAAAATATGCGAATTCTAGGAAATCCATAGGAAAACATGTTTCACCATCACCAACTACTGACGATGATGGATATATGGTCAGAGCACTACATGAAAAGATTTCACTTGATTAATTAAGTACATTTTCATATTCTTTTAACATCAGCCACGTTCTCAAACATAACTTATTATGACAATGCTATGAAGAGACATGTACTATTTTTATCAATTACTTATCAATCTTTAAAAGACATTGGGAACTCAGTCCCTCATTTCAATACTGGGAATTATCATCCCTACACAATCTCATTACCACAATCATATGGTTCTGGGTATTCAAACCCTTAGCTCATCATTGAGCATTGTTACTGCCTTTTTAGGTAACTATCACCTTCAGGTCATCTGACCAAGGTAAACATGATACTTGCTATTACAAGCATCACTCATGGTACATGAGGCCCATTAACTCTCTTGTTACCTCTTACCAGGAAGCAAGGTATATTATGGAACACAAGGCCCAATAAACAATAGTGAATTAAACATCATAGCTCGTACCTGGACATGACCACCATTTCAGAATACCTGCATGGTTAGTGTAGATGATAATAGTAACTTCAATTACATATCAGTACCATGCAGAACAAATATGGATTCACTATTCAAGGGTAACACCACTATTCCCTTACTAGGCTTAGGGTTTCCCATTTCATGTCATTTGGGAACATTCATCCCATTACCCAAATCAAGGTTATGGTTTATCACCATATTGCCCAAGATTAGGGTTTCATAAAACATTACTTAGTATCCCCCTGGATTTGAGTTCCACATCACATCAAACATCATGGTTTCTCGTAAAATCACCCTTAGTTAGGGTTTCACATAAATTTCACCCTAGAATAGGGTTTACATACAATAACCCACAATTAGGGTTTACTGTTCATCCCAATTAGGGTTTCATGTTCCATTACCCATAATTAGGGTTTACTATTCATCCCAATTAGGTTTTCATGTTCCATTACCCATAATTGGTTTACACATATCATCACCCTGGATTAGGGCTACATCCTTACCTTGGATTAGGGTTTCACTTAGAATTACCCTAAATTAGGGTTAGGATTCAATAACCTTGTCAATTAGGGTTTATAATCATGATTAGGGTTTCATGATATCTATGCTAAGGATCATACCCTTAATCACCACATGAATCATACTCATGTATGATTTCGATTCTATCATTCTCTCAACTTGATTAGGTTATATCAACCCTTCAATCAAGTACGTACAACTATGATTGACATAGTGTACCAAGTTAATGTTCTTATAAGTATTTAGGGTTTATCCATTTAATGGTACTAATCATTTAAGTACTTTAGGGATTCAACCCGTGTACCTTCATTGATTACCATCACTATCAATCATTGGATCATTGGAACAATCATCACCTTCAATTTCTAAATGATTGAATCACAATTGACCTTTATTCGGTTTTGAGGTCTCATCACCAAACCGTTTTGAAACTATTTGACCCCAAACGGTTTCAAGACCGTTTGGACTCAAACGGTCTCAAGACCGTTTGGGCCAAATCAGTCTCAAAACTGCAAGGGTTCATTAGATAAACTCATCAATAAATTGAACATGCTTTGCTACATTGAAACCTTCAATCAGTTGAATTGTTAGAGTTCAACAATTATTGGCTATTGGATTTTCAATCCTTCAATCACCACCTTTGACCATCCATGTAGTCTTGAGGTGCTTGATCTCATGCAGTCTTGAGGTGCTTGACCTCATTCAGTTTTGAAACCGAATCACCCATTCGGTTTTGAAGTGATTTATCCAATCAATCTTGGGTATAATTACCCATTCAGTTTTGTGTATCTAACCCATTCGGTTTTGAATGGAATTACCCATTCGGTCTTGCAATTACTTGGCCATTTGATTTTGAAACCGAATCCACTCATTCGGTTTTGAAACCGAATCTACTCATTCAGTTTTGAAACCGAATTGGTTCATGCAATTTTACAAATCGTTTGCTCATGTTCTTGATTGAGGTGTATGCTTGTGATGATGTCATCATCATCAACCTGCAAACCCACAAAACCTACTGCCATCTTCATGGTAATTGCATCAACTAATCAAAGGTATTTGCAAGAAAAACAATTGAATCAATTGAATTGAGAAATTGAGTTCAATAACAATAATTAAGGGTTCAAGTTATATAACCCGCCTTCAATTAAGCTTCAAAGCTTGGAGCTTCACGTCAACAATGGTGGAATAGGCTTTTGCAACTCCCCCAAGGCTCGTCCTCAAGTTTTGGAGTGAAAGGATTGGCTAGGGTTGAAGATGGAGTGAAGAAAAGAAGAAATTATGCATTGATTTATGATTTCCACCATGAAATCAAGATGAAAGAAGGTCAAGAAGCTTACCAACAGGTTGGGGGTCGTCCTCCTGGTCCTTCAAAGCTTCCTTGGTCGTTTTGCAAGTAAAGGGTGGAAGTGAATTCGAAATTACCCTTTCATTCTATGGATAAAGGAACATATATGTGAATTTTATTAAAAATTCATTTAGGAGAGAGAAAGTAGGAATTATCTCTCCCATATCCTTGCCACTTTCCCCCTTACTTTCCTTAGGGATGAGGCTATCCTCTTTGCCTCTTATTAATCTCAATTATCCAAGTTTTAAAGTAAAGCAAATTAAGCACCTTAACCCTTTTTATATTAATATCCATAAGTTAGTGGATATTTCTTTTTTCTTATAATAAGGTGAGTGGAGTTTTAACCTCCTTAGGATATTTTCGTTCCTTTGCAAGGCATAAGGATGTTAAAACTTGAGAACATTCAACCATCTCGTTTTCGGTTGAAGGCCCTTCAATTATTTTATTTATTTTTGCATTAATTTGGATTAAGGTTTCCATTATGCTTAAATCTTGATTATTTTAATATCAAGATTCTCTCTCCTTCAAAGAGATACAAATGAGACGCCCCTCTCATTTTATTTGCTCCACATGATCCCAAGAAACAGTAGGGACCATTTTGGAGTGGTAATTTGCATATTGAACCCTAGGTTTTGGGTAAATTGCTTATTACACCAAAACTAGGTTTTAATGCACAAACATTGCTTTATCAGCTCTTTCTTGGTATTCAGGCTATCACAAGCCATACCTCTGCATCATATTCACTCTCATGATGCTTAAAAACATGAGGAACATATTATCATGCACAATTTGCAAATGAACCCCTCAACTTGGGTAATTTGCACTTTAGTCCAAAACAAGCAAAACATTGATTTCAACAATATTCAAAAAGGACTAAAATTGCAATGTTAGTTCCTCTTGAGCCTTAATTACTTTTCAAAAGATAAGAGAAAGCATATAATCACTTTTATTAAACAAAACACCTAGGGTTAAAACATAACCCAGGTCAGGGATGTTACAAGTTTATCCACCCCTTACAAGGATTTTGTCCCCGAAATCATCAACGAAAACATCAAGAGAAAAGAGAAGGGTACTTCCTCCTCATCTCTTCCTCTAGCTCCCACGTAGCTTCTTCAATGCCACGGTGATGCCAGAGAACTTTTACAAGACATATGTCTTTCTTTTTCAACTTTTTGATTCTTATGTCAAGAATTGACACTTGTCCTTCAACGTATGATATATCATCATTTAGTTCTACCTCCACAGGTTGCAGAACTAACTTAGTGTCAGGATGACACTTCCTCAACATGGAAATATGGAACATCGGATGCAATCTATGCATCTCAGGTGGTAACTCTAGCTAATAGGCTACCTTTCCCATCCTTTCAATGATTAGATAAGGTCCCATAAATCTAGGAGCTAACTTTCCCTTCTTTCCAAATCTAAGGATACCTTTCCAAGGAGAGACCTTGAGATACAATCTGTCTCCAACTTGAAATTCTAAGGGTCTATGATGCTTATCAACATATGATTTCTGCCGATCCTGGGCAACTTTCAACTGTTGTTGTATAACTTTAATCTTCTCAGTTGTTTGCTGAACCAGCTCAGGACCCAAAAGTTGATTTTCTCCAATTTCATACCAACATAAAGGAGATCTACAACGTCTACCATATAAAGCCTCATATGGTTACATCTCAATACTATGCTGATAGCTATTATTATAAGAAAATTCTATCAAGCTCATATGTAGATCCCAACTTCCTACAAACTAAAAGACATATGCCCTAAGCAAGTCCTCCAAGGTTTGTATGGTCCTTTCCGATTGTCCATCTGTTTGAGGATGAAAGGTTGTACTAAATCTTAACTGCGTACCTAAAGCTTTATGCAGTTGTTCCCAAAAATGACTTGTGAACTGGGGACCTCTATCGGATACAATAGTGGTTGGAACCCCATGCAACTACACTATCTCATCTATATAGATCTGTGCAAGCTTCTCAGCAATGTAGGTTGTTCTGACAGGTAAGAAATGTGCTGTCTTAGTCAACCTATCAACTATTACCCAAATGGAATCATGACTTTTGGCTGTTCTAGGTAAACCAACCACAAAGTCCATGGTTACATGATCCCATTTCCACAGTGGTATAGGAAAAGGTTGCATTGTTCCTGCGGGCTTCTGATGTTCAGCTTTAACCTGCTGACACACCGAACACTGCATAACAAACTCAGCAACATCTTTCTTCAATCCAGGCCACCAATACATATCTTTTAAGTTATGATACATCTTGGTGCTCCCTGGATGCATATCATACATCGAAGAATGAGCTTCTTCCAGGACTAACTTTCTTAAGTCATTGACATCAGGTACTATCATCCTACCATGATAACAGGTTACCTGATCCTCTGACTCATGAAAGCCATCCCGTTTCTCACTACCATACTCTGATCTAATCTGCTGAACTACAACATTAGCTTGTTGTGCTTCTTTAATCTGCTGTTTCAGAGTTGGTTTTATGTGCATCTCGGCTAACAACCCGGCTAACAATGATACTTTTAGCTGTACATTGTTTTGCCTCAAGGAGATAAACATATCCCTCTTAGAGCACACTAAGGAATTTAACTGTGCTTTGTTTAAGGCTAGTGTTGCTAATTTTCTACTTAGAGCATCAGCAACCACATTGGCTTTCCCTAGATGATAATCAATTGTACAATCATAGTCCTTGAT